>OZ007561.1:157065287-158404146 GCA_963931875.1 Pollenia griseotomentosa
AAAATTTGCAACCAAATTCCAGACTTACTGTTCCTCAGTGTAATAGTAGCATTCTTAAAAATTGTTTTTTGAAAATTCAAATTCGGATGTTTTCACTAAATATGCCGTAATTTCTTAATTCTTTGTCCGACGATAACAATTTTTCGCTTACTACGTTTGAAACAAAATATTATTTAAGATACATGTTAAAAAATTAAAATTTTTTTTATTGCCTTACTGGAGCGAACTAAAATGGTGAATTTTGAAAAAACATAAAAACTCACTTTTTTCAAGTTTCAAGTCCTGTAACTCAGTAAATCTTTATCCGATCGACACAGTTCTCGAGATTTTTCGAAATACCTTAAACGACTGCAGTAAAACACGATTTTCGCGTATATCTCGAAAACGCTTCTTAAGTAATGAATATAAATGAATGCCATATTCGTGATTTATTAAATGCTACAAATTAATTAACAAATTGTACTATAATTTAATTTTCAGCATTAATACTAACGTCGACCTTTAGTCCGTTGTGGTTAAACAGACTCGAGACTGTCAAAAATCGAACCAGCAACCATCGAACTCATTAAAAATTAACAGTTTTATTTTTAATTTCAAAATATTTGTTGTTATTTTTTTTTTTTAATTACATCAAAATTAAAAAAAAAAATTTTTTATTCTTTATATTATTGGGTATTTATTATTTAATTTATATACGTTATACAAAAAGTCATAAACCCATTTAAAATTAATAGTTTTTGCTTGCATTTCGAAAAGATTATTGTTTGCTTGCATAAATTATGTTGCCACATAATCATTTTTTGTATTTAGGTGGGTGCTTAAAAGTCTATTCATCTGAAACAGAATTTATTTAAAAGAAATAATTAAAAAAATTCAGTTTGTTTTAACTCTAAATTTTTTTTTTAAATATTTAAAAATAAAGAAAATTAATGTTTTAACGCAAAGTAAGCAAAAATAAAATTCATTTCTGTGTTCTAGTTTTGCCTTTAGAAGAAGTCATAAAAATGGCATTAAATACACGGTCATTAACCTGATTTGGGTTGAATATGTATATATCTTGATTTGAAATTTTTATTTAATTTTTTTTTTGTTCAAAATACAATTTTAGCACGTCTTTGCATTAATTACAAAATTAATGATTTACAAAAAAAAAAAAATAAATAAAATCGTAAATTTTTAAAATTTAAAAAATGTGCGTGATTGGTATCAAAAAAAAGGTTTTAATAAATTTTTTTAAAAATATATTTTGAAAGCATAACTAAGAAAACTAGACTGTTATTTAAAACAATTAATTGTTATTAACAATACAAATTTGTTTTTCCATTTCACTTAAGATTTATTAGTTTAATTTTGTAATTTCTTTGAATCGTTTTAAAAAATTGTTTTCATATTTTTTTTTTTTTTTTTCGTTAACTGTTTGCCAATATTTTTAAAATATTTTAAATATTAGTGCTTTTGCACTCTTTAGTGCAATTGTGAAATTAGAAATATTTTGTTTTTCTTAAACCTCTTGCCGGTGTTACGCTCCATTTTTTTAAATTTTCAATGAAATAATCGAAAACAAAGAAAGAAAAACTACGCAAAATGTGAAATAAAACATTGGCAATCGTTTGTAATTTGCTATTTTTTTTTCAGTTTTCTTAATGATTTTATAACAAATTTGTTGAATTTCAATTTGGTAATAAAAACATACATAAAATGTATTACACATCCAAACAAACTTGTTTTCAAAAAACAATATTTAATTATAAACTTAACAATCTCAGTTAACAATTTTTACTAATCGTTTTACTTGGCAGCCAACTAGACGTCATCGTTTATTACGGCCAACTACTGCCATTCACCGATTTAATTTGTAATTTTTATGTTTTTTTTTTTTTAATGAATCACTTTATTACAATGGGTTACTAAATCTCGACCGAATGACTGACAATATCTTTTAATAACTATCGTAAGTCTCCTCTTAACACACTTTACAGAAATTGACCAATTTTATTGTAAAAAAATTTAAAAACAAAAACAATAACGGTCAGTTAACAATAATTGGCAAACATATGCAACAGGTAGACTTCTAAGAGATTATAAAATTTAAGTTACAGAAAAAAGTATCATGCGAACATAACAATTACAAATGTATTTTAAAAAATACTTAACCAATATTTTTCTTAAAAAAACATTTTTATTTTAACGACAACACTTTTTTCTATACTAAAAATTTATGAACTAACGACAACTCTTTGTTTCTATAAAACAATTTCAGATTACCAGCGCCACTTTTTCTATGGGAAAAATATTGACCAACGGCAACACTTTTTTTGTTCGCAATGGCAGTACATATTTATTTTATTTAAATAAAGGGGAACGAATCTATTTGCTATAGATGGAAATTGTAAAGAAAAGATTTTGACCAACGGCAACATTTTTTTTTATAAAGGTTATAATTTAAGACCAGGGAAACTTTTTACTATAAAAAAATTTAAGTTCAACAGCAACACTTTTTTATTGAAAAAATTTTAAGCAACGGCAACACTTTATTTTTGTGCGTTATGGCACTACGTATTTATTTTATTCAAATAAAGCAGAACCCTTTTGATATAGCAAAATTCAAAACCAATAGCAGTACTTTTTTTTATGGAAACAATTTAAAGCACTTCACTTTTGTGCGCAACGGCAATATTTTATTCTAAAGAAATAGTTTTTTTTTTTGGAAAGAGACAATTTATTCTTTACAAAATTTTTTATTAAATGGCAACACTTTTTTATGGAGACACTTATAGAGAAATTGTAGGCAATTTTTTATTCTATACAAAAACTTGTATTGGCACCACTTAAATATTTACAAAATGTGCAACCGCTAATTAAAAAAATTAGGCTAGTGGGAACACTGCATTCAAACAGTTTTTTTCGCCAATTGCAACAATTTTTATTTATAAAATGGTTTTTTTGTTTTCTTATAAAGAATTTTTTGCTTAAAAAATACACTTTATATCATTAAAAAAAATACTAAATGGTAACACAATTTACTTCCATAGAAAATTTTTAAATCAAGGGCAACACTTTTTTCTAAAAAAAAATATTTTGTCAATGACAACATTAAACTCTAAGGAAAATTAAAGACGCATGGAAACATTATTTTATACAAAAAATTTTGTCCAGTGGCAACACTTCATTTCTACAAATTTTTGTACGATGGCAGCACTTATTTCTATACAAAAATGTTTCTACCATTACAAAAAAAAAACTTTACTGTCTACCATTTTTTTTTTTAACTAAAATGGCAACTCAGATTTTAAAAAATATTTTGCGTCCACAAATGGTAACACAGATTTTCTGTAAAAAATTTAGGCCTACAAATGACAAAACAGGTTTTTTCGATTTTTCTGTTGTGCTTATAAGTGGCAACACGCAATTTCCTATAGAGAATTTTATGGCACTCTGTGTGGAAAAACACATTTTTTTTTAATGGCAACACACAATTTACAACATATTTAACAGATTTTTCTCAAAAACAAGTCGTAATTTTGGAAGTGACCATATTTATCAATAAAAGAAATTTCTACGTGTCCTGAGTTGTTTTATAGAATAATTTTCCACGAGGCCAATCTCTTTTTAAAAGGACAAATTTTTATAAAGAAAACTTTTTAATGTGGCCAAATATTTTTTATAGAACAACCTACTAGAGTTGCCATTATCTAAAAAATTAAAAAAATTTAGTGTTGCCATTGGGCAAAAAAGATTATAAAAAGATTATTAAAAAATGATTATTGCCACTGCGAAAAACATCTCTATAAAAAACGGGTGTTGTTATTGGCAAAAGTTTTTCCAAAGCAATTTGCATTGCCATTGGATAAACAAATGTATTAATTAAGGGTTGCCATTGGCTAAACATAGATTTAGAATAGCTGAGTTGTAATTTCTTAAAGTTATCCATCTATTTAAAAAGTATTTTATTGTAATTGAGTTCTTCGCCTACAATCGTGTAACGAAGCGTTGCTATTAAGCAAAGAAATTTATATAGAAAACTTATGAATTTACATTTCTAAAGAAAATAGGCATTGCAATTTTTGGTTTTGTACAAAATAAGTGTTGCCATATTCTAATTTTCTATGAGAAATTTTTGTATGAAAAATTATAAGGAATTTGGCTTTCAAACTTTTCTGTTTGCTTCTAATGTAAAAATATGTATGTGTTGCCATTTGGCTGGCGGAAATTTTTTTTTAAGGTATAGAAAGTTTTTAATATATTTTATGTATTTTTCTTTTAACAATTCTTTTATTTTCAAAAATTTCTTTCTTCCAGCATCTTCTTTGTTTGTTAATTGTCAGAGAAAAATAGCTGCAAATAATTTCTTAAGTGATTTGAATAAATTTTTGTTTAGGAATTTCTTTGTTTAAATTATAAAATGCGTTGTTGTTTTCCTATTTTCTCCATATTTTTTCTCTCTTTATTTTTCATATGATTCCACTACTGTCTTGTCAAAAATTATGAATGTTTATTGTCTCAAACTGAGTAAGACACACAGGGTGAACTAGGGAATTTGCAGTTTAACATTAGGTGCCATAAAAAAGCATCATGAAGGCAGTTATATGGCAGAAAGGTGGTTGGGGAAGTGGGTGAGAGGGAAGGGCTGTACACGTACTTCCATTTACACGATATATTTTTCTGTTTTTTCTTTTTTAAAATGTTTCCGTTGTGGATTTATTTGCTAAAAGAAATAGAACTATTGTGGGAGATGATGAGCAGCAGCTGCATTAGCAGCAATCAACAAGCTGCCAGAGTACACAGTAAAACAAACATAATAAACAAAGACTTTTTGTTTTTATTAATGTCACTGTTGCCGTTGTTGTTTATGGTCGCATTATTAAATACAAGATAGACGAAAAGACAGACAAGTAATATTATATTAAGTATAAATCTTTTTACTGATTTGATAAAAGGCAGCACTTAAAACTAACAATAACACGAGAATATTGTAACGAAGAAAACTAAAATTTTTATCAAAATGTATTTAAAATAATAAAAAAAAAAATTATAACAAACTTGCCAAGAATTTTTGTTTAATTAAAGAAATATCTGCCAAATGTTTTATATTATTCTCTGGTAATTATTGTTTTCTAATATTAAATTTTCTATTAAATAATAAACAACTTTTCTACACATTAATCAATTTTCGAGAAATTCTTAAATTTCCCTTCGTTTCTCCAGCATTCAATAACATTTTGAGGGTACAAATTCAATGTCTATTCAAATATTCTAATACCATTTTTGTTGTATACATTATGGCCAAAATTTCATTTAACACATTTGTTGTATTTAAAATGGATTGTAGTAATTTATTAAATATCATTTGAATGGTTTTTGGTTTCGAAATTTGCTAACACAGTTTTCAAAACAGAAACACAAATCATTATATGCTGTTTATATGCCGCCTGCTTGTTGCTGTGTTGCTTGCAACAAAACACTTTTTAAGAAAATTAAGGTAATTTCGGTAATGAAAACACAAAATTGCACTTTCAACAATTTTAGCTCCTATCAACTCAGGGTCATATTGATTAAAGAGAATTAATAATTTCAAGGAAATTATAATCAGTTCAGAGGAATGTGAAAAGAAAAAAATATTATAAAATAATTAACGTTTGCATATAATTTGCTGTTAATTATCAAGATAATAAAGTTTTTTTTTTCCAGTAAAAGGGAATAGTTAGACAAATAAGCTTTCAAAAAAACAAACATTTTTTTGGCAACATTAGTGCTACAGAGAACAAATTTGGACACAAATGACAACATTAAATGTTTTAAAAGAAATTTTGGCACAGATTTTCTATAAAATTTTTTTGCTTAAATGGCAACACTAAGAAGAAATGTCCAAATGGTAACATTAGTTTTACATAAAAAATTTGTTAAGACAAATGCCAAAATTAATTTTGATAAAAAAAAAATAATTTTATTATAATTTCTTCGACCTTTTTTTAAATATTATTCTTCTTTATTAATTTGAGCTTTTTTAAAAAATATAATATCCTGAAGAAGATTTCCAAAGGAAATCGAAATATCGATAAATAAACGAACTATTTGAAATAAAAGTGACCTTAAGCTCAAATTAATAAAGAAGAATAATAAAAAAAAAATACCAAAAAAAATTTACCGACTTGGCAGCACTAATTTGCTATAGAAAATTTACTGTCCCAAATGGCAACACTAATTTTGTTTTATAGAAAATTTGTTGCAGCAATTATTTTTTGTAGAAATATCTCTTTAGTCAAAAGGCATCACGCTTATGGCTATAGAAACTCCCTCCGGCGGGTGTAGGGATCAACTCATCTTCAGTCACAACGGAAATGCGGCAAAGATTAAAAATGTATCTCTTGTAGTCTTTGTGGCTTGTATTGACCGAACGCTGACCAGAGTTCCTTCCATAAGAGTCAGTATCCCCCGTTGTGCAGGCATCGAAAAGGTTATTGGTTGAGCTCGCCGTTGGTATGCTTCTCGCAGGAAATGCTTCCTGTCTTTCAGGATGATTATGCGCAAGCTTTACGTTTCTGATAGTTAGTACTTCCGAAGGCTAAGCTTGTTTACCTTAAGGTTGGTTAGCAGTTCAACGGAAGATACCTTTTTACGAAGGGATATTTTCGGGGAATATAGTTGTAGTTTAAACGCCGGAAAGATATTCCTGAAAATCCCACTAAAAGACAAATTAAATGACAAATTTTTTAAACAAATTTATTGGTCCAATGGCAACATTAAATTATCAAAAAACATTTTTGCGCATTTGGCAACACTTTTTTTCTATAGAAAATTATTGGCCCAACAAATTTTTGCATAGAAACTTTGTTGTTTCAAATGGTAACAGTTATTTTCTGTAAAAAATGTTTTAAGTCAAATGGCAAAACTTATTTTATATTGAAGCCTTGTTGGCCCACATTAATTTCTGTTCAGTGGTAACGCCATCGAAGAAATATTGTTTCCAATCGCATCTTAAAATTTTATTTGTATGGAAATTTTTGAAACACAATTTCTATAGAAATAAAAGTTTCTTAGGAAAATTTGTGTTGCCATTTGTGAGGCAAGAAAATTTTCTTAAGAAAATCAGGGTGATGCGTCAAAATTTCTTTAGAAATTTAGGGAAGTTAATAAACTTTTCTTTGGAAAAGTTATGCGCTGCCATTTGTGAGGCAACAAACTTTTTTAAAGAAAATGTGGGTAAAGCGACAAAATTTCTTTAGAAAATTCAGGTGTTGACAATTTATATGGGTATTGAAGTTTTCTTTGGAAACGTTATATGCTGCCGTATGTTAGGCAATAAAATTTGTGTGTTTCCATTCAATCAAAAAATTTGTATTGCCATTTTTGACAATAAACTTTTCTATATACAATCTGTGTTACCATTGTAGGCCATACAATTTTTTTAAGACCAAATCTGTGTTACCATTGTTAGGTTTTTTACAAAACCTGTATTGCCATTGTGGGCAAGTAAATTTCTTATTCTTCTGTGTTTTTTTATCAGTCATTAATATCTGCTGTTTTCCTTAAATAACGTTTGTTTTTGTATTTTTCAACCAAATTATTTCTTATTTCAAAGTTTTAGTTATAAATTAAATATTATATTGACATTAAATATTTATGACTTTGACGTTTCTTTAATGGCGTTTATTTATTTTAAGTTGCCATTTGTGTGTGTGTGTGTGAGCTGAAACGAGTGCAATAAAAAAATATTATTTAATTTTTTTCTTTTAACGTTTTTAAGGTAGTTTTTTTTTTATTTTTAAATTTTCTTTCGTGTTTAAAATTTTAGCTTCCTTATATGCGTGATTTTGTCTGTTAAAATATTTAATTTTAAGTTTAAAGTTCATTAACTTTTCTTAGTTTTTTATTTTACAAAAATGTTTAAAACATGTTATTAAAAATATCTTTTTTTTTTGGTGAGAAAACGAAGCACTCGACCGTTCACTTGTTAATTTTAATATGAAAAAAAAAAAAAAATAATTTGAATATTTAAAATTTTTTTTTATTATTCAGTATTAATATTTTATTTAAATTTAAAAAAGAAAAAAAAATCATGCGCTAAAAATTTGCATAATAATGTAAAACAATTAACTTAAAGATTAATTTTGTTAATTACTGTAAATGTTTGACGTCCTGGTTGTAAATTTTGTATCAAGTTTCTCGTTTTGATGAAAGCAACTCTTTTCGCCTTTGTTTTCTCTTCCTGTTAAATAAGTTGCCATACTTCTAAATTAAAAATAATATTGTCGTGATGGATTCTTTAAAAATTCTTCATTTATTTAACATTTTATCAGATTTGTTATAAAGTTCTTAAGTAATTGATATTTTTTTTTTAACATTTTTCTAGCAACCAACAAAAAAACAAACCAGTCACAGAAAGATTATTCATATTCAATCCCGAATTCGTACTTAAAATAATCCGAAATGAGATTGATTTAAGTAAAACTAAGATTGAATCAATCTCAAAATGCGCTTGATTCAAGTATTACAAAGTTGATTCAATCGCGAATTCGTACTTGAAATAAACCAAAAGTGAAATTAGAAAATGAATTTTATTATAATTGATTTACTTATTCGTTTTACACCTTACAGAATTTCAATTATAAAGCACCAGCATCATTCCCTATATGGGTTTTACTTTAAAAACTTAATGTACATACATAACTAATAATATAAACTAAATGAGAAGCAAGAGATCTCAAATTTACTTTTTAAACATGAAAATAATGTGTTTAAGTCTTGTTTGGTTGTTTTTGTTGTATCTACACACAAGTTGTTTAATGTCTGCAACAAACTTTAATAAGTTAAATGATATTAAAATGCTCACTTTGTAATTTTATTCTCAGAGTGGCACTACCAACGGAAAGTTTAATCTTTTTTTTTACTGGGCTTACGAATTTTGTACTTATTTTAAGAAATTCCAGGATTGATTTTCAAAAGTAATTCTTTTAAAGATTGTTTTAAGTACGTTTAAGTGTTATTCGTACTTGGAATTTTTGGGTACGACTCGTACTTAAAGTAAGTATCAAAATATTAATTTATCCCGAGTGTTTTTCTTTCAGTGTACCTATCCTGTGTAGTCTTTAAAGCTGCGATCGGCAACCTATACTGTTACCAGCGTTGCCAGAAAATTTGGAAGGAAAATCTTCATATGGCCAAAAAAAAATCTTATTTTGAAGAGGAAAATCTTAAAATTTTTAATAACAAGGGCAAATGGTAAAAATTATTAATTTTTTAAAAGGAAATACTTCTTATTATGGAAACTAGTTAAATTGAAATACATAATTACGGTATTTATACAAAATTAGATTGTAGGCTTAAATTGTGTTTTTAGTTATATTTTCGATAAAATTCTTTCTAAAAATATACTTTAAATCCATTTGTTTTCTAATAAATAAGAAAGTAAACAAGTTAGAGTGCTATATTCGGCTGTGCCGAATCTTTGATACCCTCCACCGACAGTTCGAATGTTTAAGGAGTAATAACTGTATGATGTCTTTTTATTATTATTATCTTAAACTGTGACGATTTGTTATTAATTATGGTCTTAGGAGACTAAACTGTTTTCCGGGAGTAGGGCATATATGGGGCCTAGGGTAAATTATGTACCGATCTTCACGAAATTTCACTGTATCATTTATAGTTCTATAAAATTGTGACGAGCCAAAATTTGTTATGATTGCATTATTTTTTACGGTTTTAGGCGTACTTAACTGTTTTCCGGGAGTAGTGTTTATATGGGGCTTAGGGTAAATTATGGACCGACCTTCGCGAAATTTTACAGTGTCATTTCTAGTCGAATAAAACGGACTTGTGCAAAATCTTATGTCATTCCGTGCATTTTTGCATCATTTATGTTAGTTTTTGTAACAAAATTATCAAGTTTTTGAAGGTGGTGGTTCCACATTTTGATTCATAGCTCTGGTCCTACTGAACCGATTTTGCTGAAATTCAATCCCAAACTGCTTAGGATAACTACAAGCAATTTGACACCTAGTATGTTTATTTCTTTTGAGTTTTTCGAAAGTGAGCGTGTTTTCAACAGACGGACAGACAGACGGACATGGCTAAATCGACTTAGAATTACTCAAGCAGCCAGAATATATATACTTTATGGGGTCTGAGATGAATAATAAAAAAGTTTCACACGGAATGACAAACTTAGTATACCCTCTTCACAACTAATTGTGGTGGAGGGTATAAAAAGTTCATATAAATAAAGAAGTTTCTTTGGAAGTAATTAAATTCTAAAATTAGAGATATATAAGTTTTGGGCAAGAAGATCATACATCATATGAAGTTTTAAGGGTTCTCAATTTAGTATTATATTTGATACCGTTGTTGTATCGAAGGCATTTGAAAATATATGGATTATATGGATTTCCCTAAATATATTCCTAATGGAATTGTTATTTAAATAATGTACACCTTTGAAAAGACATTGTAAAGCACTAATGTATATACACTTTATTTAATAATAATCAAAAACATGGAATGTGGAATTTTCACACCAAAAGCTTCTTAACCCTAGGTAACTTTTTACCACTTAGGTCTCCTCTTGGTCAGGCCTACTCCCGGCATATTTACTTTTTAAATTTCACAAGTTTTAAAGTTTATCACTTTTTTATACATAAATAAAAACTCAACTGTAAATCTTTTTGTACAAAAATGTTGTTAACAGCTGTTTTTTGTTTTGCTTATTGAATTTGTTGCCATATTACACAGTGATGAATACTGATGCTGCCATATTGGTTACATAAAAATCGCTTAAACAAAATTTTTCGGATTGATAAAAACGATTGGATTATAAAGCACCGAAAATGATTTCGAACAGAATGGAAAATACGAACGGAATCTTTAACAAAGCTATATATATCGTCGCGTTTCTTCTTAAACCACATAAGCGGCAACAGTTAATTTTCAGAAAACGAAAAATAACATTTTAAATATGGATTTTAAAACAATTTTTTTTACAAAACATGGATTTACGATTGTCTGGAGAGTGTAGAAACATTTTTTGAAAAAATTTGTTACTTACAAGTAATTGTAGCCAAATTTGTCGCTTACGTGTATTTGGCGCAAACGGCAATTTGCAGATTTAATTAAATTTTTAATATTTTTTGTTGCTTCAAACTTTAATCTGCTACCTTAATTTTTATATCTCCAAGGTTAACTTCAAAAAAAATTATGTTTTATGCATCGCACCGTGAAAATTTTCGTTTTCGAAAAATTTTAAAAAATAACTCAAATTCGATTAATTTCATGTTTTTCCATAAATTAAATGGTTCTTAGAGGAGCTACTATTAGAAGCTGAGATAGAGCTTTGAATCCTGAAAAAGAAATGTTGCTTATGTAAAACTAGTTGGGGCCGGTCATTTCAGGAGTTTTATTTTTTCCGTCTAAAATAAAACTTATGTGAGTAAAACTTGAGTAAAACATAACTAAAATAAAACTTATGTGTGGAGTTTTATTTTATCCGTCTAAAGTAAAACTCATTTGAGGACTTTTATTTTTTCCGTATAAAGTAAAACTCATTTTACGAGTATTTTTTCGTCTTAAAAAAAACTCATTTCGCCTTGATAAACCAAACGACACACCACGAAGAAAAACACTGCAAACAGCTGGCCTTGTGAGCCCACCCCCTTACTGCATCATAATCAGGTATGGGCACCACTACATTGAAAGCTTTGAATGTGTGGCATTGTATTGGTTTCTTTACGTTTGCATTTGTTGGTTTTATACTCTTTTTGCATTTTCATTTTGCATTTGCCCATACATGATCATAATTAAAACCATGGCAGAATAAATACAAGGAATAGTCCAAGGTATATTTACACAAGGTAGACTCATTTGGGAGTGTAGACATGCTGCTCTATAAATGGAGCCAATTTATCAAAATTGTCTTCATATAAAACAAAAACAATTTAACGCACACATGTACAAATTTTGGCTCATATACACGCAATTTGACGTTTTGGCTCCAACTAGGGGTAAACAGCTGACAAACATATGAGCCAACGAGTTTACCTTGTGTAAATATACCTTGGAATAGTCATTATAAAATTTGTTCTCAATTTTAAAACCCATAATATTACAACAAGCGTATATGACAACTCTCCGGAGTTTACATACCTTGTACTTATTTCACTTTGAGTAAAACATAACTAAATTCAAAAAAGAAACAAAAGTTGCCAGATTGAAAAAAATCAGATTTTTGCAATGAACTTAGTGCAAAATAAATTGTATTAATATGCAAAAATGTTTCTGACGGAAAAACTAAAACTCAAACGAGACGGAAAAATAAAACTCCTGAAATGAGTTTTATTTTTTGACGGAAAAAATAAAACTCCTAAAATGATTTTTATTTTAGACGGAAAAAATAAAACTCCTAAAATGAGTTCTACTTCAGACGGAAAAAATAAAACTCCTAAAATGAGTTTTATTTTAGACGGAAAAAATAAAACTCCGAAAATGAGTTTTATTTTAGACAGAAAAAATAAAACTCCTAAATGAGTTTTATTTTTTGATGGCAAAGTAAAACTCCATTTTTAAGAGTTTATTCGACCTTTTATTTTTACGTTGAAAAATAACTGTTAAAGATTGAGTTTTTTTTTTAATTCTTAAAATAACTGTTAAAAAATAACTTTTTTGATATCACTTATAACCGTTACGGTCCCTGAAAAATGTCAAATTCGAAAAATGGGCGCTTACGTGGTTTTAGAAGAACGATATAACCTTTCCACCTGTGATAAAAATTACCGCCCCTTGATGATATCATAATTTGAAAATTCTTTTTTGTCTATATTAAAACCACCATAAAATTGAACAAATTGCTTATTTATTTTATATTATTTGTATTATATTTCATTATTATTTTCCAAAGTAAAAAAAAAAACTAAAAAAATAACTGACAATTTAAATTGTTACATTTCCGTTTCATTTAAATTGCGATCAAAAAATTTTTAGTTTCAAGTGGAAAATAGTTCAAATAGACAGACATAATGTGGCAATTGTTTAATAAACAATTATTTGTCTAGAAACTTTTATATAAAACAAAAAACGCGATTCTCACCCAAGATCTTTTGTAAAATAAAAAATTTTTTCTAAATAAATAAATTGGAATAATGCGGCTCCCAATATTTCTAGTATTACTACTAATATCATTTTTTTTTTTTTCAAATTATGTGCCATATTTTTATGTAGATTATGTTTTTTTAATGCAAAAAAAAAAATTTAAATTATTTTTATTTGCTTAAAACACATGTCATTTTTATTTATTTCTTTATTATTTAATAATTACAGACATGTATGCATATTAAAGCTAGCCGGCTTTATTATATTTGTTTTCACAGTAATCTAATTCTTTGGTCAGATCTTATGTCATTATTTGCAACAAAAAACGTAATATGAGATTGTGATAACATACTGAGAAACACTGGGAGAAAATGCATGGCTTAAAAATTTATTTATTTTAATAAAAAAAAATCAAAATTGGCAAAAAAGTTTTTTCAATGGCAACACGGACATAATTGTTCTGTAAAAAATGTTTTTGTCAACAAACCCACCCTCCCCCTTCCCCAAATGGCGAAAATTTGATATAAAATTCAGTTTCATAATAGCAACAAAGATTTTTTTTGAAAATATTTTTTTCCACACTATTTTTCTATAACATGTGGCACCACTGTTTTTCTAAAGTAAATTTTATGTGGCCAAAATGCTTGTCTAAACAAATTTTTGTGTAACAATGGAGCCACATTGTTAAGGGCAAAATAAACCATAGAAATAATTGGCCAAACATGTCAAAATTTTAAGTTTGTACAAATATTTTGTGTTAGAATGTTTGTTGTTTGGACAAAAATTTGAAGCATTTTTGAAGAAATATGAAACATATTTAATTTTTGCAGACATGTTGAATAAATGTTAAACTTACTTTCAATGAAAACTTTGCAGAGTGAAGAAGTATAAAAAAACATTAAAACCATTTGTTAAGCAGAATTGTTTGCCCAACTGTAAGCAACTTTTTCCTCTAAATTCTTTTTCTTTCTTTTATATTGTTTTATATTGCTCAAGGCGAATTCATACAAGGTGGTCTTGGCTTGCTACGTAAGCAACAGCTAACCATATCGAGCCCTAACCGCGAAAATAACGTAAGCGACATCATTACTAATTTTCGTTTTTTTTTTTTTAATAAATGACTTTATTGGGAACACTTGCATCATCTCTTAAAATGTCATGGGCACATTAGGTACCGTTATGATTTTATAGCAAGAACAATTTTATCGTAAGCGACAAATTTCATACAAAATTTATATGAAATAAAATAACTTTCTCCTGTAAAATACGATATTTGGCGCTTACGTAATTTTCGCGGTTAGGGCTCGATATGTGATATGCTGCTACCTTTTTTTTTACATTTATATTTAAATGTTTGTTTGTTAGTGCAAAGCTAATTTGTTTACTACAGAGTGTCGAATTATTTTGACACAACTGTAAAGTATAAAACAATGTTGTATCCGTTTTCAGAACAAGACCACCTTGTAGGAATTCGCCTTGATATTGATCCTCCATAGCAGCAATATCGTCGTCTGCATTCATTGAAAACAAAAATGAAAAATTAATTATCAAAGTTTTTTTTGGGATTCAAAAAATTAATTAAGGCTTCGTTTAAATGTGCTAAATTCCCATTTCATGATATTGACAATCTGAAATTTATTGTTGATGGGATACGCTATTCCTATGCGCATTTCACTGGTTGCTTAGGCCAGATCGTCAGGAAACTTCATCCAAAAACTAAAAATATTATACAAATAAAAATGTTAAGGGAATAAAAATTTAAGCTACAGTTTTACTTGTAACAATATCAAAGCTTAAACAAAAACAACAAAAATAAACCGTGAGTTTGGGTACGTTTGAAAATGCAATTGTTGCGCATCAGTTACGCATAAGTAAAGTTGAATGTTCATTAATGCATCACTTGTAAAAAACTTGGCATTACTTTCATGTGTCAAAAGTTTTTTTATGCAGTGATGCCGCAGTTCTGCAGCAAATATTGGCAATTATATCATCAGTTAATTTTCTGATGCAATAACTTTTAACATTAAAGAAATCGTTCTATTTTTCTTTTTTGATGCTTTTTCTTGTAATTAATAAGAAAACTAGTACTTTTAGTTAAATATTTTCAATAAAATTTGCCATCGCGATTGTGGATAACATATTTTTTTTTATTATTTTATGTTCGCTCATTAAACTTTTGTAATTTAGCTTTTGTTCAAAAATTAAAACTTTGCACAGCTGTTGTGCAGTAAAAAAGCATCAGCATCACAAGTGCAACTGGTGATCACGCATCAGCAACAAAGTTTTGATGCATTTACGAACGTACCCTTTATCTTTTCTTACAGTCCCGACTACAATTGGTTGATTTTTGTCAACTCTAAATGTAGTTGTAAGAGGGGGTAAATAAAAAACAAAAATAAAAGCAAAAACCTTTATTTTATTTTGCCAGTTCAGTTTTATTTATACTGCCACATGAATATTCGTAATGTTTGTACGATATATGTTTGTGTAGTTTATTTGCAAACAGAAATAGAAACAAAGTATGTGTTTGACAAGCCATTTATGTGGTAGTTTATTTCCCCTTTAGAATGTACATATACTAAACTCTAGGCTTTTATGTCGACTGATTTTTCCTTATCTGATTAGATTTTTCAAAACAAAATTCACATGTGAAAATATACATATTTTAATAATTTGCTCAAGGGCGGACTTTTTTTGGACAAAATGTGTATGTATGTTTTTTATAGAAAAATTTTTTTTGTTTGGCCAAATTTTCCAAAACAAAATGCTTGTGCCAAACTGTTTTTAAAAAACATGTGGCAATAGTGTTTTTTATAGTAAATTTTATGTGGCCATACTGTTTTTCTAAAGAAAATATAATTTTATTAAGACTTCTTTTTCTTTATCTGGCAAGATTTTCCACCACAAAATTTACATGTGAAATAATTTTTCAAAAGATAATTTGTTCGGGGACGGACTTTTCTGCACAAAATGTGTATATTGGTAAATTTTTTTCAGACACATTTTAATAAAGTAAAATTTTTAAAAAAATCTGCTTGCGGATAGATTTCTTTAAAGAAGATTAGCTAATGAACGATAATACTGTATCTATTTAAGTTTAAAGCCATAATTTTCCCTCAAAAATTTGAATTTGTCCAAATTTTTCTTTTGAAAATTTGCCAGATTTTGCTGTACAAAAGCTATTTTTCAATTTGTTTAAGATATTTTCTTGGAAAAAATCATTTTTCCTAAAAATTTCTTTCTGTGTATTATTTATTATTTAATATAAACATTTGATAAGTTTTGTAAATGAAAAAAATCATTTACAATGATGTGCCAAAAACATGTGTTGCTAAGTTGTGGAAAATAAAATTTAAACGGAAATTTTAGTTTAAACAAAATTATACTTGTATAAACATTTTATCTGGCATAGGAATAAAAAAGGGTGTTTCTTTTAGAACGATAGTACTTGGAATATTTAAATATAACAAAAAAATTTAAGCTTATACCAAAAAATTTTATATTCGAAATATCAATGCATTAACATATGAAATTGATGATGCCACCAGTGTGTAAAGCTCGCCAAATGCAGGGGCCCAATTTAAGAATACGAATATGGCGTTTTTATTCTAAGGTATAATTAAAATTTTAAATCTTTTGGGAATAAAGTTAAAAGTTGCAGACAGATTTAAATTTTTAATGATTTAATAATAATTTTAATGAATTTTTAAAGAAAAAATATTACGAAATTTTGCTAAAAAATTATTTTATTTTGCTAAAGATGTCGTTTGACATCGTGGGCCAGGCTGGTAACGTCTGGATGTAGTGGAGTTGTAAACTTTACATACGGCAATTTTGTTTATTAACAAAATCCAAAAATGACACGTTCGCCATAAACATTAAGAAGACGTCTTTAAGTTGGGCAAATAATGATCAAAGTAAATTCATGATGATTTTCCAGAGTATACTGAGCATAAATGTGAAAAAGTGAAAGCAGTACGACAGTTCGTTTGACAGCTAACCCTTTCGTAAGTTGTATCGCGCTTAAAAAACACCCTTTATAATTTTTTTTAGCATATGTTGAAAATTTTACTTGGTTTTAAGGCAAAGTTATCAATTACAAATGATATTCTTGTGAAAAAAAAAACTATTAAATAATAAGAAATAAAAAGGATCCGTAAGCTACGAACTCAATGGAATCCCTAAAATTTTGTGGAATATATCAAAATACTAATAAAATAACCAGTGTTCGAAAATAAACTGAACATTATTTAGCGTTCGGTTCACACACCCAGTCTATTTTTTTAGTGTTTATGTAGACGAACACAACCCTTAATACCGTTCGTAACTATTTTCAAGAAAGAGCCGAATATTACATAGTGTTCTGTGCTTCGTTAAATTGTACAATTCTTTAAATTGAACAATTGTAGTGATACTGTAGACAAACATATATTAGTTTTTTTTAATGTTTGTTTTTTTAAATTATTTTGTTGGATTTTTGTTTTTTTTCGTATGTGTATTTTGGTTTTGTAAAAAATTTTTGGTTTTTTTACCAGCCAAAAAAGGCGAACATTAATGAGCCGAACCAAACACAATAAAGTTTGTGGTTAAAAAAAACCGAACGGAACTAAATGTTCTCATCTTTTGTTGAGTTGGATAAAAAACGTATTATTTTTGTGTTCGAAAGAGGACAAAAAGGGAAACGCTATTTTTTTTTAATGATTTTCTACACAAACACTCTGCGTTTGTGTTTTCCACAAATCTACCGAACCAAACACTAAGTAGTGATATTTAGTGTTTATTTTCAAACACTGAAAATAACAATAAAAATAATTTAAAAAAAAAAAAAATTGTTTTTAATTTAAAAGAAACTTTGTGGCCACACGATCAAGTTTCGCCTTTCAATACCATTCAATTTGCAATACACTCTCAATTTTTTACTAATACACTCACACTTTTTAAATTGACCACGAGATGGCTTTCAATTTCACCTTTCCATTTGTTTGGCAATTTTACTTTCAATTTAACAGCTGATTACATGTTTGTCTTTATAAATTGTTTTCTTGGTTAAATCTTGAAAGTAAATTACTTACAAATTGAGTGCAGTCTACGTCACAGCTTTCAATTTATGTAAATTTTGACAAGCAGTATATGTAAAAGGCTATCAAGAACAACTTGATCGTGTGGCCGCAGGGTAAAAGACATGTTTCAATTTAGAAAAATTTAAATTGTTTTATAAATTTCTAAAATAAGTCAATTTTTTATTTGCTCAAGACTTCTTTAAATCTTGAAATTTAAAAAGATTTTTTATAAGTTCACGTTTAAGCGTATTTCGTTGTTTTGTCGATTTCGTTTTGATTGTGTTTATAATTCTAGAATATTAATTATGCTTTTGCAGAGAGATTGTAACCAGTGTTGCCACGACCAAAAAAATTTGTAACCAAAATGTAAAAATAAAGTAACCAAATGCAATAAAAAGTAACCAAAATATTTATGTATTTAAAACACTATTTTATTTTTACTTCTGTTGTAAAATATTTTATATAAGTTCGTATATAGACACCTATGTCTAGAAAAGCGGAGCGCGTAATGGTAGGACTAACCACACGATCAAGTGTTGCTTTCAAGTTTTTTAAAATACTGCTTGTCAAAATTCACAACAATTTAAAGAAGTGATGTAGGCTGCACGCAATTTTAGAGCAGTTTATTTTAAAGATGTAATCAAGAAAACAACTTAAAAAGATAAATAAAATTGTAATTAGCTGTTTTCTTGAACATAAATTGAAACACTCAACTTGAAAGAGAAACTGATAGCAAATTAGATTTAATTTTAAAAAGTATGAGTGAATTGGTAAAAAGTGAAGAGGTGTTAAAACTAGAAGTGAAAATCTTGATCGTCTAACACCCAAGTAAGACAAAAAATTTGTTATTTTTCAGTTGAAAAAAAGTAACCAAAATGGAAAAAAGTACACAAGTACACATTGAAAAAAAAAATAACCAATTTTGGTTAAAAGTAACCGAAACGGCAACGCTGATTGGAACGGGTTTAATTAAATGTAAACAAAGACAAAGAAAAGAAAGCTGTAGGGAGTTGCCATATATTAAATGATTTAATTTTATGTGTTTTGTAAAGAAAATAAAACTCTTCTTTTAGCAAAATTTGGTGTTTCTTAGGAAATATATGTATGTATGTATATTATGTATGTATTTTTATAAATAATCAAATAAAATGTTTTAAATTCTATAATAGCTTTAAACTGTTAACAGTTTAATTTATTATTTAAACAAATGAATTAACGCGTAGAACCTATTTTATAAGAGATTTATTCTATTTTATGGCCATCAATTGTTAATCTTTTTATAAGAGATTTATTCTATTTTATGGCCATCAATTGTTAATCTTTTTATTAGACTTTTTATTGATGTTTTTTTAACCAACACAAGCCATACAAAACGCTAAAGAACTTATCTGTCTGCTATTTTATCCGACCGTGTGTACGTAATTTATTGAAATGTTAAAATCTACATAAATTTTGCAAAATGATAATCATTTTCTTTTTTTTACGTTTTAAGAATGTGCTAGATTTTCTTTGTATTAGTCATTTAAATTGAAATATAATCAAATTAATTAACACATTCCTTTTTTTAACGATTTATTAGAAAAAAAAATGTGTCAAATTTAGTTTTTTGGGTTGAATAAATTGTTATTTTTTAAGGCAACAAGTTAATTTAAGTTTGCAATTAAAATAAATATTTCATTTGTGATATGATTATTAATTTGAAAAAATTTTTTATTCCTTTTTTCTCCATTTCAGGTATGTAAATTGTGAATTACTAAGAAATATGATGCAAATTCCATGTCAAAACTAAAAAAAACATGTAAGTTTTTTTTTATTTTTTGTTGAGCTGCTATTTCCGTTTAACTTTACAAGGTCAGACAAGGCCGTTCGTAGAAAATATAATAAAGATTTTTTTAATTTAAACAAAGATAACAAAGATTATTTAAACAACGAGTTTTATTAAAGGAGAGGTTCAAATGTGATAAGCAAATTTCAATTTCATAGAATTTAAATAGTAAAAAAAAATATTTTGTAACAGCTTAACCAAATAAGTTACTACAGAGTTAAGGCCCTTTTACACTATAATACTGAGTATTACGACATGTCAAAAATTCAAAAAAATTCAAAATGTTTAATGGTGTAAAAACAATTTGTTATATAAGTTTGTCCAACCAAAATGCACGATGTTAAGTGGAAACAAAACAACAAGTTTTCAAAAAATCATCTTAATTTTTTTTATTATGATAGAAGAAGGATCTCTGACAATTATGTGTGAAACAAAATATCGGCCAAATGCTTGCCACGGCTTCGGTGGCATACCTCTATCCGATGGTGCATATTTTCAATGACTCTGAGACATAATTGAGGTTCAATGTCGTTAATGTGATGAATTATCTCAGCTTTTAACTCTTGAATTGTTCTAGGCTTATTGACGTACACTTTTTCTTTTAAATATCCGCAAAAAAAGAAGTCCAAAGGTGTCAAATCACATGATCGTGACGGCCAATTAACATTGCCACGACGTAAGATAACACGGCCATAGAATTTATCGTTCAAAAGAGCCATTGTTTCGTTGGCTTTGTGGCAACTGGCACCATCCTGTTGGAACCACATATCGTCCAGGTCCTTATCCTCAATTTCTGGCCACAAAAAGTTTGTTATGATCTGGCGATAGCGAACACCATACACGGTTACTGTTTGGCCGACTTCATTGTCGAAGAATTACGGATGACGCCGCCAGCCCATAAGCGGAATGAGCAAGCATGCACAAGTGTTTTGACCCGGTTTGCTGGAATTTGCGCACAATTCGCCCGATTGTAGACACATTTGGTCGATTATGCTAACCAAGAAAATCACGAAGTACAAAGAACTAAGAAATGTCAAATTAGGTTGAACAAAAAACTAGATGTTAAAGTGTGTGTGCCTCACAATTAGCATTAAATAATTGTATAGGGGCCTGATTTTGGCAGTCGTGATCGAGCACTTTCTCGATTCGAAAGCAATTTAATATGTATCTAACTATTTTAGTCAATCCTGAACAAATCGGAATTATTTTTTCGGTGTTGTTAAGCATTTATTTGAGTTTCACAATACATACTGAAAAAAAAATTTCGATTCGTTCAGTATCGACTGAAATAAAATTGCGAATCGAGAAAGTACTCGATCACGACTGCCAGAATAAGGCCCCAGCTCTCACAACATTCTCAAATTTTTCTAAAGGATTTTCCATTCATTAACAGGATCTTGTTAAGATGTACTAAATTCCCAATTTTCATTCTTGATAAAAATACTGAAATTTATTGTTGGGGGATTAACTACTTCCTATTTTCCATTTTATCAGAGTTGTATACCAGAGTTGGTAAACAGATGAAACAAGTATGAAAAAGTTACGTTCGGATCAACGTTTCCACCCTTGAAAAAAATAACGAAAACAGTAGTGCGATTCTCTATTCAATTTTAACAAAATTTAAATTGTTAAAAATATTTAACAGCAAAGTTAACGTAAATTTTATTCAGTAACTTTTTTAACAATAACGTTTACTGCTAAATTCTATCTTAACGTCAGGTATTTAAGCTTACTTAACGGCAAAATATTTTTCATTGTTTATTTTAAAATTCGTAGTTATTTAAAAAAAAAAAATAAAAACAAACAAAGATTTTGGCAAATAAAAGGCACATTAACATTTTTAAAATTCACATTATTTACATACATTTTGCAAAAATTATATCAAAAAATTTGTTTTTTGGGAATATATTTGGGTACTTATTAAAACCATTAAAAATATAACATTTTAGATGCAGCTTATGGAAATCACTAATAGTGTTTTCTTTTCTACACAAAAACTAAGGCCCGTTTTCACGACTTACCTATAAAGTTCGAAATAGTAAACGGTACCTTTAGCACTAGTGAGGAATAAAGTTACCTTCAACTATTTTTCGTTTTCACAACTTCTGTATAAAATAAACTTAACATTTTTGATAATATGGCAATACTAAAGAAAATACCGATTGTTTTTGCCAAAATAAAAATACAAACTGACAACTACGTACTTTTTTACATTTACAAAATATACGAATAATGGGAGTTGCCATATATAAAAAATATGTGAATATAATATGGCAATCTCAAATCTAAACCTTACGACAACAGTTACAGGTAAAACGTTCCTCTCTTTAGCTTATCCTTCACTTTTAGATTAAAGGGAACTTGTGATAATTAAAGGCTCATTATCTATTCGATAACTTCCTACATTTAGCTATCGTTAATTCGTGAAAACGGGCCTAAGTCTTTCATATCATGCCGCTGTTAGCAATTTTTTGCGAATTTCCGCTTATTTCGTAATTTTTACCGAATTTTTGCCAATCCTTATAGTTTCAGTGACTTCAAATCAGTTTTATGGTTTGTTCGAAATACTAAAAAAATTTTCGAATTTGCTATTTTTGCAAAAAAAAAATTTATATATTCGGAAAATTAGTTTTTTTAAGCGATTTAGCGATTTCAAATAAATTTTACGGTTTTTTCCATGTTCGCGATATAAGCGATTTTTTCCTGTGGTTCTTTAGAGCTTTAACGATTTTAAATAAATAACCGATGTTTGCAAATTTTGGCAAATTTTCGCTAATTTAACAATTTTTACCGAATTATTGCAATTCCTTATAGTTTTACCAACTTTTAATCAATTTTATGGCTTGTTTGAAAAATTAATAATTTTCGCTATTTTTAAAAATTTTCCGAATTTTTGCAATTTTTGATAGACTAGCAAAACCTAAATGGGGTTTTGTTAGTTTCGAAAGTACTTCAAGTAGTTTCACACGAGAATTAGTTCGCTCTCGATGACAGTGCTCGTTAAATATACTAATAAATTAACAAAGATGCCACCTGATTGAAATGTTTAGCTATGTTGGTAAAATTGAGTTACTGAATTGCTGTATTGTTACCGCTAGTAATAAATTGTGCCGGTAAAATTAACGCTAACGTTTATAGTTAAAAGTTAGAGAATTCCATTACAGCTGTTGAACAGCTTTAAATGAGAGTTATTAAATATAAAAGAAATAATACATTTTATATTGTAAGCTTTTCATTGTTTTTATTAGTTAATAGGTATTTCACAAAACACGCTTAAATGTAAAACGCTCTTGAAATAAAGAAATTTTACGGTTTTCTTATATTGTATTCTACGAAGATTTAAAGTGTAATAGTTTAGCCGCAAAATATAATAAAAAACTGTTCTATTTAATTTTTTTGACAATCAGACCAAAAATCACTGGATTTTGTGAGAACAAAAATCTTAAAGGCCCGACCATAATGTGCTTTAGTTGGCTTAAGCAAATGCGCGAATACATGTTAATTATATGAGGCAAACCATATTGTACTTAAGGAAACTTTTTGTTAAGTTTTACGAAACTGTCATTTGCTTACGCAAAGTGTGAAACTGATCGCACATTTCGTACGGAATCAAATGTTTTTTGATTATGTTTTTTAAATACATTTGAGAGACTTTTTTTTTTGAATTTTTTACAGTAGGTTAAGAATGGCTATGCATATTATAGTTGGGCCTTAAGGCTTGTAGAAAGTGTAAAGAGGGCTTTGGTTTTTTTTAAACGGGCTTAAAATTCTAAAGCTGCCATCTTCTTTACAGCTAAAATGACAAGCAGGATTTGATACCTCAAATCAAATTCAAGTAAAATTTTAAGTAAATTTCTTTTTTTCTTAAATTTTAAATTTCTTATTTTTCTCATTTATTCATCAACTCTTATGTTTAGGTACTACCAAAACCATTTTCTCAAAATACCCACCAAACAATTTTCGGAGCGCTCCTAAATATGACTCTTAAAAGATTCATTTTCTTGAGGGTTTTATGATTACCCTCCTAATTTATGAGCAATTCTGATTGATTTCGGAGCCTGTAGAATTCGGGACTCCGAAAAGATTCATTTTAATGAGCAATTTAGGAGCACACTCCTAGAAAACTCTTATTTATGAGCGTTTTTTGAAGGGCCAACGGTAGTTTGTTTTCTTTTTCTTGATAATTTCAGTATTTTGCGTTTGTCTGTCATTATTATGATCATTTTGCGCTGTTCGGTTGTGGTTTTGATAAATTTCTTTGAGAAATTGTGCAAAAAGACTTTGCAGCCTTTGTAAAAAGAAAATTAGGTGGTTTTGTCCGTTGAAATTTGTTTTTAAAATGATTATTTCCATGAACAAAACATATATTAATAAAACTTTTCCCTTAAAAGCCCACCAAACAATTTTCGGATCGCTCCTAAATATGACTCTTAAAAGATACCTTTTCTTGAGGGTTTTATGATTACCCTCCTAATTTATAAGCAATTCTGATTGATTTCGGAGCCTGTAGAATTCAAGACTCCTAAAAGACTCATTTTTATGAGCAATTTAGGAGCACATTCCTAGAAAACTCTTATTTATGAGGGTTTTCTGAGGGGCAACGGTAGTTTGTTTTCTTATTCTTAATAATTTCAATATTTTGCGTTTGTTTGTCATTATTGTGATCATTTTGCGCTGTTCGGTTGTGATTTTGATAAGTACCAGTATATGCGCTGAACAAATGCTTATTATTCATTTATTTTATTTATTTTTTAACCTTTTCACTAATGTTTTTTGTGTACTTTATTTGTGAATAGTTGACTAAACATTGTCCTTATAAATCTTTTTATTAGACAAAACTATCCATTTGAAGCCTTTGTTAAAAGAAAATTAGGTGGTTTTGTTCGTTGAAATTGGTTTAAAATGATTATTATTTCCATGCACAAAACATATATTAATAAAACTTTTCCCTTAAAAGCTAACAAGCATAAATTTACAAATAAAATGAATACCCTAATTTCAAGAAAAAGAAACACTCCTATATCACTCTTTTTTGGCTCCGAAATCCCTCTTTTATGACTCTTTTAAGAGGTTTTTATGGTTGATTTGTGAGCAAAAAGGCTCACAATTTTCCATACAAATCGTTAAATTTAGGAGTCCTAAAACGCTCATATTCAGTACAAAATTTTTTGACGGTTTCATAGGAAAACACGCTCATTTCTGAGGGTTTTAGGAGCTTCTTTCTGAGTGTTTTGCTCATAAAAAGGAGTCCTAAAAGACTCTTTTAGGACTCATATTGTTTGCTGGGAGCTAACAAGCATAAATTTACAAATACCCTAATTTCAAGAAAAAGAAACACTCCTATATCACTCTTTTTTGGCTCCGAAATCCCTCTTTTATGACTCTTTTAAGAGGTTTTTATGGTTGATTTGTGAGCAAAAAGGCTCACAATTTTCCATACAAATCGTTAAATTTAGGAGTCCTAAAACAATCATATTCAGTACAAAATTTTTTGACGGTTTCATAGGAAAACACGCTCATATCTGAGGGTTTTAGGAGCTTTTTTCTGAGCGTTTTGCTCATAAAAAGGAGTCCTAAAATACTCTTTTAGGACTCATATTGTTTGCTGGGTATATACATACATATTTACTTTTCAAATGTTATCTTAGATTCTCCTTTTGTTCTATTAACAATTTCTTCTTCTCTTCTAGTGGAAAAAAACAATTAAGTCACTCACAACAAACTATATCTTATACATACTTTTCATATTGTTATAAATAATTTTTCAACTTTTGTGCTCATTATAACTAATTAACTTTATTATTTCTTGTGTTTTTTTTTGTTTTTTACGTTTTTTTTTTCACAAAGTTCAACAACAACAAATCAAAAAGTGTGTTATTTTTTTACTTTAAAATGATAATTATTATATTTTCGTTACTTTTTTCTTGTATGTTTTTTTTTGTTTCTAATGAATGAATCATTGTTTAGAGGTTCTTTAACAAAAAAAAAAAAAAAAAAAAAAAAAAAAAAAATGAGAAATTTTTTTATTTTTAATGTTTGCTTAAAGTTACATTATTGTTCTGTATTTTTTTGAATTATTAGCCAAAGTTTTGTAAAGTAGCTGAAGTAGCTGAAGTACAGGATTTAAGGAAACTAAATTCAAATTGGGATTCAAAACGACTTTCTATAAAATATTTCTTTTTATGACAATTTTCTATAAAAGACGATTTTCAGTAGAACATTTTTTATTTTAAACGATTTTGTTCTGTAAAAGGCAAATTTCTAAAGAAAACATTATGTACTAGATGATTATTTAAAGAAAATATTGTGTATAAGATGATTTTATGTAAAAAAATTTTTATAGGTATCTACCTATAAAACGATTTTTTTTTTTAATAATTTAATGAAAATTAAATTTGATGAACTTGAGCTTGATTAAAAAACTTAATTTGGATTACAACGATTTGCTATTCTATTTTAGACAATTTTCTATGAAAGACAATTTTCAATAGAAAAATGTTCTATTTTAAAGGATTTTCTATGAAAATGTTTCTGTATAGCACTATATTCTATAGAAAACTTTCTGTATAAGTCGTTTTCGTTTGTGTAAAAGAAAAATTGCCGTATAAAACTCTTTATAAAAAAATTTTATTTTTTAGTTTCTATAAAATAGCTACCTATGTACATTAGGGATATAACCATTTGCATTTTTTTTGCAAATATCAAAAAGGACCTATCATTGTGAGATAGTGCATAAAAAAATATGAAGAATTGTGCCTTCCTTTTTTCGCGAGCGTTTAAAAAGGTTCGGCACCGATCGCGATGAAGTTTTAGCTTATAATTTTTTTCAGTTTTACAGGAAATCCATAATTCGAACGTCGAAAGCCATGCTGGTCTTTTTATTTCGTGTTTTTTTTAATGAAATGGCGATTCCTTGTATTCCAAAAAAAAAAGAAACCAAAAAAAACGGTACAAGGGAAGGATACCCACCATAAAAATTTATATTACAATTAAAAAAAAAAAAAAATGTTTGGTGTTTTAGAAATTGCATTCGGTGCCGAAGGTTTTTGGACCGAAATGACCCCTGATATCGATTTTTAATATCAGTATAACATTGCCCATACCGTAATGATAGGTTCTTATTTTGGTTATACCCCTAATGTACATGCATGTAAACTTTTGCCAGTTCTTTATAAAATAAACCTCATGGCATTCATTTTTTGGCTTTTTTGCTTGTTCCTTTAATTTTGTGTTACTCAGTTAAACTTTTTATACTTTTTAAGACCCAAACACTTTCGTTTTCGAATTTGTTCATTTTCGAAACAAACACCCAAAAACAAAAAATAAAAGAAAAATAAATATGGCACATACTCTGAGCAATGCAATCTAAAAATATTTTAAAAGCGTAAGTCTTCTTCTAATTCCTTCTTGTTGTCACAATTCTTCCAAAAAAGACCCCTTTCAAACACTTCACAAAGCAACACAAGCGATTAAACGAAAAAATATTTTTAACAATTTAAAAAATAAAACGTTTTTTTTTAAGAATAATGCAAAAAAAAAAAACAAAGCAAACACCATCAGCCAACAACAACACCACCCACACATGATTATTTTATTCAAACTTTAATTTATTTTTGTTTGTTTATTTTTACTCTTTCATTCATAAAGTGATGTTTGTCAATTTCCGTTAAGAAAGAAATAAAAAAAGCAACAATTTTGTTATTGTTACACACAAAGTCATATTTTTACAAGCATACACTGTGTTACCAAATGAATCCGTTAAAAATTCAACATAAACTGCAAATGTTTATGTTTTTGAGATACTGGAGGGAGGGGAGGGTGAGAGCTCTCATATTTACATAAAGGCGCCCGTACACGACATGTTTTTGTCATCTGACATGTCAAATTTCCCACTGCAAAATACATACATGTCGTGTGTTACCTTTTTAACTTTGCTTCTGTAAAAGTCAGACGCAAAGTCATCTGACAAAATTTCAATTAGAGCGTGTTCAATTTTCTTCTGACAAACCATCTGACATCAGAAAGCTATGCCGGAAAGAAACCGGCAGCGGCGTCCACTATTGACGGAATCATTAGCCGGCTGAAGTTAATTTTTTACAATACCGGAATATGTTTGATCATCTTACCATTGAATAGAATTTATGTGAATATATATATAAAAACCGTTTTATTATAAAATCCTTAATTGGTATCTTTGAATTAAAAGAAAAAAATGTTAAGATGGCTAAACTATTTTACGGCGCAAATAACACTTTTCATGGCGGCAGCAAGCTATTTTGAAACCTAGCACTACTTTGGGTTCTGCAATAACAATGCGAAAAAAAAACAGAGACAATGTGAGAAGCAAATTACATGTACGTTTGTGACCGAATATTATAAAGCTTATGTAAAACAGCGATTTTGACAGACATGCACAATTACATGTGACTTGAAAATTTGACATGTCAGATTACAAAAACATGTCGTCTATATGCTCCTTAAGCGGCTATGTAAAGTTTACATTGTAAACATAATCCCATAATAACGCCACTACCAATTAAACCTTTATACGTAGATATGTATTCATAAAGGTGCGCAGCCGAAATTTTATCATCTTTCTCTTTTTTCGAAGCCTAACAACTAGTAAAAAAACTAGTCAAAAACCTTACTAGTAACGATTTTAGCTGCAAGGTAGCAAAAAAATTTTTTTGTACAAAATTGGGTTCTAGAAGTACCTTTTTGCAAGCGCTGTTATTAAAATAGTTGTAAATTTCCCAGCAAAAACTTCTCTTATATTCAGGCATGTTCTAGAAATTGAAATGAAGTGGATTTGAAATCGAGCAAATTTTTAAAACCACCCTGTATTAAAAGTTCATACAAATATTTCATTTTATCAATTTTATTTTGTGAGTACCAATTAGCTTTACAGGAACAACTCTTAAAACCTGGAAAAACTACGGTCATTTTGTAAATAATTGTAATTTAAATCCCGTTCGATTCCAATTTCACCTTATTTCGATTTCTAGAACATGCCTGATTGTAATGAAAACTTTCGTTAAAGACTACTTTCTTTTCAAGTGCAATAACTCATTATTTTTACAAGGCATGTTCCCATTCAAATCCATTTTTATTTTTAATAACAGAGAACTTATTTTATTAGTGTAAACATTTGCATAAAAAAAATACAATTAGTTGAGCTGAAATCTGAACCCAGAGGAATGCAAATAACATCCACACTTATCTATAAATTTTATGTCCAACTTACTTCTTTACTTTCAAATAATAAATTTTTTTCATTACATTTTGCGTCTACATTACTAACTACACTTGAAATAAAACCAAAAATTATTGAATACAAAACAGCTGTTCTGAATTTATAAAGAATTTTTATTTAAAATGCGTTTTTTACTTTGCCGTTATTTAAAATATTAATAAAAGTGACAAGCTGGAAACATAAAATGTAATGTAACACTGAAGACACGTTGTAATGCTCAGTTTTATAGTGTAAACGGTTCTTTACTACTCCAAGTCCGTTAGAAACATAATTTTAAAGTTTATTAAATAAGAATCGCACAGTTCCGGCATGAATCTATCTTTTGCAGAAATTTCGGAAAACTACTTTGGGAATCGGTGTAAAATGTAAACAGCGAGTTGCGATAAGGTAATGCGTTTAGGAAGTTGTTTTTGTTAAAAGGTCAGCAAATTTTTTGCTGGAATTTTTGTTTCAAATTGGATTATGTTTATTCATGTCATTCTTCTCTTTTAATTAATTAATAACTTTTTTTATATTCATTTATTTAAGAGCATTTATTTAGCACCCTTTTTATGACCTTTTCCTACTTCATAATTTTTTATTATTTTGGTATAAATAATTTAGTAAAACGTGATTGAAAATTTTAATGATTTATTTAATTACATACCTAAATAAAATTCATAACATACAAACAAAATAAAAAATGAGGGGTATTACAAAATAAGTCATTAACAAACTTAAATATTAGTTTTTTAAAAATTTTAAAGAGATTTTAATGAAATAAGAGGAGCAAAAGAACATAATTAATAGGAAAATAATATTTATAGAATAGACACATGAATTATACAAAACGCTTTCTATGAAAAATAGTCTTATGGCCAATTTTCAGGATTGATATTAAAACACATTTATGTTTAAAATCGTTTTAAATACAAAATTCTCTTCTTCACTAAAAACTTAAATCAAACTTAATTCACCGATGTGGTACACTTAATTTCAACTTAAGTTTCTATTGTAATATTTTACAATATCATGACAATACAACAACAAGAGGAGAAGCAATAACAATCAGCTGTTTTTTGTGACTACCTTGTAAATAATTATACTTTTTTATGATATTTTTTTGTATTAAGTAGTGCTACTATACTTTTATCTTATTTAAATAACACTTTAAAAATAAAACTCAAAAAATCAATATGTATTTAAATACGATTAAAGTTTTTATGAAAATTAACTTAATTTAGATTTAATTACTATCCTGAAAATTGGGCATTATACCTAAAGTTTTATATAATAAATAGTCCCTAAAAAAAGTTTTAGAAAATATTGTATAAACCAGCGTCTTATTTATAAAAAATTGTTTTTTAAAGAGAATTTCTACTGTAAATAGTTTTATACAGGCATTTTTCTAAAAATAATAGTTGTATACAAAATGTTTTTACAGAAAATAGTCTTATACAAAAATTTTTTTTCATTAAAATTAGTTTTATACCAAAACTTTTCTTTAGAAAAAAAGTCTTATACATAAATTTTTTTTTTTTATTATTATTTATTTATTGAATCTTCATATATTAAATATGAACTAACAATAATTAATCAAATCTTATCCTAATTCTTTATTTTATGTCCTGCCAGTGCAAGACAAAAATTTTCTTCATCACGGGCTCTGTTCACATTTATATATGTGTTTATCGCCCATCTTAATGGGTAAGTGCTGCAGTGTCTACTTCTTAAGCGAGTGTGGCCGCTATCATTTAAAATATTTCGAGCTAGTGGATTAAAAATTGCTTTAGAAAATAATCTTATACACATAATTTTTATAAGGACAAAATGTTATACAGAAAATTTTGTAGGAATACTCATTCACTGAAAGAAAAATGCTTCATATATTTAATGAATCGTTTTCATAAAAAAAATTTCACTGGTTAAATGAAAATTTTCATTGTCCAAATGGAATTTCGTAGTAATAATGAAGTATTTTCGTTAAAATCGATTCATTGGATTTCGTAAATACGTTAAAAATTTTTTTTGACATTTAAATAACTCTATAGTCTCCATAAATAAAAGTATAAAAATATTTCGAAAAAGCATGCCTTAATTTTTTTTTGTTTTTATTTAAAAATTTTTTTGGCTAACTCTCTTGAGTTATATTGCTAGGGTATCACACAATTTTTTGAGCTTCAACCACAAGTACCACAAGAATATATTCAGAAAATTATCTTTTGAAAAAAGTTTATACAGAAAATATTCTTCAAAAAGTCTTATACAGAAAATTTTTTATAAAAAAGATTTATGCAGAAAATTGTCTGTAAAAATATTTTTACATTACAGAAAATTTTCTGTAAAATATTGCCCTATACAAAAAATTATGAATATAACAAGTCTTGTACAAAAAAAATTTTACAAAAAATTATTTTTTATAAAGAGATTTTTTTTGAATACAAAATTTTTTTTCATAAAATGGTCTTATATTTTATTTTTGTTATTAAAAAAGTTTTATACCGAAACTTTTCTTTTAAAAAATAGTCGTATATAGAATATTAGTTTATAAGATAGCCGGGATGATAAATAAGAAAACCAATATCGTACTTTTTCGACAACAATAGTACTAAATCATTTTTTTATAATTTTTTTTATTTTTTTTTCATAAGCAAAAATTTTATACCAAGAGCAAAATATACTTAAAAATCAATTGTACATGTAAAGCATAGATACCAAAATAAAAGCTCAACGCGATTCTTGTTCTAAAGGTCATTCTAAGAAACTTTGCCAAAGAAACCATAGGTCAAAAATTAGTTTCTAGTCCCCAGATTTTTCAATAATATTCGAGAATAGAGGCAAACAATTGTATTTGCTTTAGCCAAAGCTGTGCAATGCGGTTTTTAGGGTCGATAAATCCATTTTTTTATTGCCGCCAAAGAACGCTTCGTACACTTTTTAGATTTGATCGTCTTTTTTCGTGGAAAATTGACGAAATTCGGAGTAAAATAAGACTGAAGGGGGCTCTTACTGAACCAACATTCTGTTGATTACTTCTTGACGTAACAAAGGTCTTGTTGATGAATATTTAAAAATATTATGAGTTCGTTCCAAAATAATCTTGAGAGGAAGTCGTTTCTTTTACTTGAACTTTTGCAGAAAATTTTCCAATATTATGAGAAAATGCACACTTATATGCTGCCGCTGATACTAAATTAAGAATGTGGCATATGCAATCGTTGAATGAACAAGTGCAAAAATCTTTTCACAATAGCGGAGTTCAGTGTTTGATACAAATGGTCTTGCAAAAGAGCAAATGCTAAATATCATAGCATACAACAAAAAAAAAACAGAGTTTCCGTTAGATTGGACACTTAAAAAATTTGGAAATAGTACCAAATAATTCACGGGGGTACCAGCGTACAGCGTACAAACCAACTTTATCAACCGTGTAAGATAGTATTATACATAAAAATTTATTAAGAAAATAATAGTGTTATACAGAAAATTTTATTGGAACAATCAGAAAATTTTATTTTGAAAGAAGTTTGTTTGTTCTTTAAAAAAGTCTTATACAGAAAACTTTTTATAAAAAAGATTTATACAAAAAATTTTTCTAAATGTTTGAAATAATCTTATACAGAAAATATTCTGTAGAAAATAGTTTTATACAAAAAAATCTAGAGAAAATTGTCTTTTACGAAAAATTTAAAAAAAAAAATATCTTTATGAAAAATTGAAAAAAAAAGTTTTCTTTTACAGAAAATTTTCTGTAAAATATTGTTTTAGCTAGAAAAAGCTTTTAATTCAAAGTATTTTTTTTAAAGTTTTCTAAAAAAAAAATAGTTTTTTTATAGGCAATTTTTTATATTTTTAATTAAAAATTTTAAATTTAACAACTCTGATTTTTTTTATTGAACTGTTGGTTTTTAATTGAAGTTTTTGATAATTAAATTATGCTTAAAAACAAATGTACTTAAGTTTTCAAGACAAAGTCTTGACAAAAATTATAAAAAGTAAAGAAGAAACATGTTAATAATTTGAACATTTTTAATATTTTTAATTAGGCTTAAGTTCATTAAATTTAATTTTCATTAAATTATTTTTATGAAGAGAGGAAATTTACAACATGAAAATTAATTAAAATTGTTATTGATAATCTTTCATTCTTGACCGTGGCCGGGATTCGAAGCGCGGCCGATAGGTGACCATGATATGTTTCGGTCGCAACTACTCGATCTCCTCAGATGGATTTGCCGTTTTACACTCGCAGCCATCGACGACTGCTGACATCAATAGTCAAACATCAATCCTTAAACCAAATTGTATTTTAACCTTTGGTAGATCGAAATTTGATTTTTAATGATTATCCATCTTAATTGATTTTCAATGTTTTTTCCTTACTTCCGTTTTTTCGTACTTTTTGTCAAGAATTCTTCTTGAAGTCCAAAGTACATTTTTTGTTTTTTCTCTTTTGTCTTTCCTTTTCCCGTTGACCTTTTTCAGCACAACTTGAAGGACAAATGAACACATAGAGCTCGTGCCTTAACTTTAACAATAATTAGTATTGTGGTTATCTTGTTGAATCATTTATGGTTTCTAATCCAAATTTTTAATATTTTTAATTTGGCTTAAGTTCATTAAATTTAATTTTCATTAAATTATTTTTATAAAGAAAGAAAATTTACATAAAAATAATTTAATGAAAATTAAATTTAATGAACTTAAGCCTAATTAAAAATATTAAAAATTTGGATTAGAAACCATAAATGGTTCAACAAGATAACCACAATACTAATTAAATTGAAAATTGATAATCAATTACAACAAATTTCGATCAACCAAAACTATTGGTTAAAAATTTATATTTTACTATAGACTGGCAGGCGCCGTAGTGGCGCAAACGGCAGCACGCAAAGAATTCTGATGACGGGAATGTGTTTACTCTCGAAACATGTTAATTCGACCCGAGTTCAATCCCTGAACGCGGTATAAAAAAAAATTAACGAAAACTTTCTTTTTTTTTTGTTGTAAATTCTTTTTTTTACTTAAAATAATTAAAAATTAAATTTAATGAACTTTAAGGTAATTAAAATATAAAATTTTTAATATATGTATGTTTTTTATTTATTTTAAATAAATTTTTTGTATATTATTGTAATCCTAAATTCTATTTACTTCAATCCTTTATTTTCTCAATTTTCTTATTTGTATGTAATTGTCATTTCTTTAAAACTTGTTGTTTACCTTGTAAATTTTTTCTTTTTCTTCCAAATGATTGCCTTTACTATTATGTTCTTGTTAGAATTTCTTTGTCATATTTTGTTAACAAGGAGAAATAAAAAAACAAAGTTTATTTCCATAGAATTGTAAATAAGAAAGCAAATTGTTTACTTAAAAATTCTTTCAAATAATAAAATAATGAAAAAAAGGAGTTAAATATTTTTAATAAATAAATTGAAAATTAAAAAATAAATAACAAAAACGATTCTATGTAAACGAAAACAGGAAAAATAAAATCCTTACAAGATTTTAAAAAAATTTTTAAATTTCAGCAGAATTTAAAAAATATATTAGCCCAAACTTGTTTTCCGGCGTAAAGTTTTTAGCTTTCTGTTGTCGATAAAAATAAATTAGTTCTATTCTTTTCTATATGTATAATAAAAATAGAGAGAAAGAAGTGGTTCTCTAGGGTTAAAAATGAGGGTTAAACAAATATTCTTCAAATCTTATAAAACACAATCCCGTGAGTTTTTCTGCACACTAAATTTCTTAATTTTTCAAATCAATTATTCTAAAAAACTTTTTTGGAATGTTGTTTCTCACTTTTTATTGATTGATAGTTTTTAAACTACTTGAGTTTTTATTTTATTTTATCTTCTACCACTTAACTTGATTTCCTTAATTTGTAAAAAACGCCAATTAATTAAAAATTGATGTATATTGTACAAAAGTTTTAATATTTTGTTGTGGAATCGTTTGCTTTCTTTATTAACACACCCTTAAACTCCTACAATATTTTTCTTGTTATTGCTTTTAATTTATAAATTTATGACTATCAATACAAATAATAACACAAAAATCCCCCATCAATATAAAAATTAAAACAAATAAAAATCGAAATTTAATTGGCGCCACCGACACACACACACTTTATTTTTCAACTTATTTATAGAAAATAAAAGAGAAAAGAAAAATTAAAAAAAAAAATTAGAATTTTATTTGCTTTATTAAAAAAAAAAAAAAAAAAATAAGTAAAAATGGGAATTCTGGGATATTTTTAGGTTTTTTTTAACCAAAATTGTCTCAAAAATTCGTATACAAAATTTTTTCTAAAGGAAATAATTAAATAAAAAAAAATTTCTAAAGAAAAAAGTTTTATACAGAAAAATTTTAAAAGAAAATAGTATTATACTGGAAATTTTTTTTGACAAAAATAGTCTTATACAGAATTTTTTAAAAAAAAAAAGTTTCAAATTTTTTATGGAAAAAAGTGTAATACAGAAAGTTTGTAATAGAAAATGTTTTTATACAGGTAACTTTTTATAAAAAAATATTTTTATACAGAAAATTTTGCATTGAATAACGAAAATTTCTAAAGAAATATTCTTATACAAACAATTTTGAATAGAAATGAAAATAGTATTATACAAGTTCGAATATAAAATAGCATTATACAAAAATATTTTTATATGAAACATTCATATACACACAGTTTTCAATAATAAATAGTCTTATACAGATTAATTAATTAAAGAAAATTTCAATGGAAAGTTTTCTAAAACAGAAAATTTTTAATAGGAAATAGTATTATATAAAGCTTTTTTTAGTAACAAATAGCCATATTAAAAAATATTTTAATAGAAAATAGTATTATACTGGAAATTTTTTTGACAAAAATAGTCTTATACAGAATTTTTTTTAAAAAAAGAGTTTCAAACTTTTTATGGAAAATAGTGTAATACAGAAAGTTTGTAATAGAAAATGTTTTTATACAGGTAACTTTTTATAAAAAAATATTTTTATACAGAAAATTTTGCATTGGATAACGAAAATTTCTAAAGAAATATTCTTATACAAACAATTTTGAATAGAAAATAGCATTACACAAAAAATAGTTCGAATGAAAATAGTATTATACAAGTTTGAATATAAAATAGCATTATACAAAAATATTTTTATATGAAACATTCATATACACACAGTTTTCAATAATAAATAGTCTTATACAGATTAATTAATTAAAGAAAATTTTAATGGAAAGTTTTCTAAAACAGAAATTTTTTAATAGGAAATAGTATTATATAAAGCTTTTTTTTAGTAACAAATAGCCGTATTAAAAAATATTTTAATAGAAAATAGTCTAACACAAAAATTTGTAATAGAAAATGGACTTATACAGAAAATTTTTATTAAAAATAGTTTTATACAGAAATTTTTTTATTGCAAAATATTATAAAATAAAAATTTTTTAAGAAATATTCTTATACAAAAAACTTTGAATAGAAAATAGTACTATACAAATAATTTTGTATATAAAACATTCTTATACAGACAGATTTTTAAAGAAAAAAGTTTTATACACAAAATTTTCCATAGGAAAAAAATTTTATAAAGAAATTTTTTATTAAGGCAAAAAATAGTGTTACACAAAAATTTTTTATTAAAAAATAGTCTTATACTAAATAACTTTTACAAAAAATAGTCATATGCAGAAAATTTTTAATAAAAATTCATATACAGAAAATTGTCTATAGGAAAGCAATCAAATGAGGAAAATAGTCTTATAAAAAAAATAGAAAATACAAAAAATCTTATACGGGAAATTTGTAATAGAAAATGATTTTATATAGAAAATTTTTTTCAAAACTCTTATACAACAAATTTTCTATTGGAAAATATTAAATAACCAAAATAGTATTATACAACAAATTTTTTGTATGGAACGTTAAAAATACATTCATTCATATAAAGAAAATTGTCTTTAGGAATATAATTTATTGCGGAAAATAATATACTGCAATTATTTTATACAAGATAATCTTATACAGGAAATTTGTAATAAAACATGATTTTATACAGACAATTTTTATAAAAAAAAATACTCTTATACAAGAAATTTTCTATTGGATTGAAACATTCATATATGTATATACAAAATTATCTAGAAAATAGTCTTATACAGAAAATTTTCTTTTGGAAAATAATTTAACAAGAAAATAGTCTTAACAGAACATTTTGAATATAAAATTGTTATGTACAAAACTTAAAAAAAAAAAAATAGTAGCGTACAAAAAAATTTTAGAAATAGATTAAAAGAAGACTTTTCTATAAAATTTTGATTAATTTTTTGATTTATAAGAAAAATTTTGTTTTTAAAAAGAAATATTTCTATTGAAACGTAACTTGTTAAAGGAATTTTTTTATACTTAAATGCTTTAAACGAAAAAATGGGAAATACGTTAAAAAAATTCTTTCATGTTAAACTGCACTTTAAGTGATCTGCACTTTAAACATAATTAAGTCCCAACTCTACTTTAAAAACAAAGTGGCTTTATTTTACAATATCTTTCCTTTCAGTTTTTCCCCATATTGGCGTGAACCTTGAAATTGTCCTAACAAAAAAGTATTTTTTTCCAAAATTCCATTTATCTGCTCAAAATACATATTTTATTTTTTATAGCCAAATTTTTATCGCATATTAAAATATAAATGACGAAATCCCTACCCTGCATCTGTCTTATGTTACTTAGAATAGTGAAGTGGGGGTATTATGTGTTTGTGCTGTTGCTTGTAACTCCTTAAAATATTTGGCCTATACTCGGCTTTTAGTATACCGATCGACTTTGAATCGATCTAACGATGTCCATCCAGCTGGCTGGCTGTCCATGTAAACCTTGTAGGTAAAATACCGGTCCCATTTTGGGAAATAATTTGATGAAATTTAATACAAAGGTTCTTATTGTCGCAAGGTCGAAGCTTATTGAAAATGGTGAGAATCGGCTCTCCTACAAGCTTCTTTTCGGAATAGAGTCTTTGTGTCCATAAACCATCTTTTTATGTTGAAATTTAGGTAAAATTTTACCAAACTTTTTTTAAGTCAAAATTATCTGACCAAATTAAATTGTAATAGGTCCATAATTGACCAAAGCTCTTATTCAAATTCTAATCCCGAAAATAGCTATTAATGCCATAACTTCCTTATAAATGTTGGCATTGATATATGAAAATTTGCGACAAAAGTTTTACTATGTCATGACAAAATGTTGTGCTGGTAGATCCAAAATTAGCCATAGCTCCCACCTAAACCTCCTTCCTCAAATCAGTTTAAGGCAAACAAATCTCATATAGATGAAGTTGTCTAAATAATATTCGGCACAGAGAACAATGAATCATGGATCTTAGTCGCATAACAAAATATTGTTCGGGCGGGTCCATGATTGTCCCTGGATTCCAAATAAGGTACACTTTTGAAAACAGATTTTCATACAAAATCCATTTCATAAAGCCTTTGTTAGCCTGTTTTATTTTTTATGTTTAATTTAAAAATTTTTATAAGTGGTCTCAAAGTTTGCTTTTAAAACTTTGAATAATTTTTTATTATACATATTTATTTAAATTCAGCGCTGGGTTGGTTGAAATGGCACTTACTCTTTATTTTAATGTATACATTAGGGTGGCCGTTATTTTTTTTATTTTGATTTCTTATATTCTCCCCCCCTAAATCGGTTCAGTTTTAGGTAAAAAAAAATACAAAAAAATTTCGTAGCGATAAGTTGTGTTTTAGGGGGGGCGTCCGTCCCTCAAAGTTTGCCATCAAGCCATTTATTCAAATGTAATTTGTTTGCGTATGACTATTTTCTAAAAACAACATTTTACAAGAATATGATATATGGCAATATTTTAGCTCTTCTAGTCAACAACATAAGCCTCTAAGAAAGTTTTTTGCTAAAATCAATATTTTAGAAAATAATTAAGAAAATAAAAACAAAATACCAAACATTTTATATACGTTTTATATATATAAAAGGTGGATTTAATGTCAAGTGACCCAATTTTGAAATAGATGTCTTTCGATTTAAATGAAATTTACACCAATTTTAGTACTGTTAGATAGTAGCTTAGACACAAATTTTCAACAAGATCGGTCAAAAAGTTTCTGAGTTAGAGGGGGTCAAAGTTTGACATTTTGGCCATACAGGTGTTCTTTCTCATCCATGTAACTTATTACCTATTGGTGTAAGCAAAATTTGTCCCAAGTAGCTTAGATAGCTTTTTGATCAAACTTTTTAAAAAAATTGTTTTTGTTTTTTTAAAAAATTTTTTAAATTTTTTTTTTTTAAATTTAACACTTGGCTAAAAAAAATAAAAAAAAAGTTTTAAATTTAAAAAAAAATATTAAAAAATTTTTTAAAAAAAAAAAAAAAATATTTTTAAAAAAGATTGATTAAATAGCTATCTAAGCTACTTTGGACAAATTTTGCTAACACCAATAGGTAATAAATTACATGGATCAGAAAGAACACCTGTATGGCAAACTTTGACCCCCTCTACTTTTGAAACATTTTAACCGATCTTGTTCAAAATTTGTGTGTAAACTACTATCTAATAGGACTAACCTTGGTGTAAATTTCATCCAAATCGGAAGACATCGATTTCAAAATTGTGTCACTTGACATTAAATCGCCTTTTTATATATATAAAACGTATATAAAATGTTTGGTATTTTGTTGTTATTTTCTTAATTATTTTCTAAGATATTAGTCTTAGCAAAAAACTTTCTGGGAGGGTTATGTTGTTGACTAGAAGAGCTAAAATATTGCCATATATCATATTCTTGTAAAATGTTGTTTTTAGAAGATAGTCATACGCAAACAAATTACATTTGAATAAATGGCTTGATGGCAAACTTTGAGGGGCGGACGCCCTCCCTAAAACACAACTTATCGCTACGAAATTTTTTTGTAATTTTTTTTAAATAAAACTGAACCGATTTGGAGGGGGAGAGTAAAAGAAATAAAAAAAAAAAAAGTTCTCCATACAACTAACGGCCACGCTAGTATACATAGGCATACAATTTCAATATGAATTATTTAATACCTTCTCTGAGTAAGATTTCATAATGTACCTACCTATATTTCAAAAATAGAAAATAAATCATAATTACTTTAAATCTTTTTAATTAAATCTCTCGTATGCATTTAAAATTCTCTTATTGGTCTTCCCTTTTTTACCGTTGTAAATAACAAAATATTCTATAAGAAAAGAGACAAATAAAAAATGTCGGAAAAACTACATTAAACAACTACAACAACACATGAGGAATTTTAATTTTCTTTTGTAATTGTTGTTGTTGTTGTTGTTGATGATGTTTTTACTTTATTTTGATTTAATGTTGTTGTTGTTTGTAAAGTACAAGTAAAAATAACACAGTGGCCTAAATTTTACGTATGTAGGTATGCAGTAGTAAAGTGGTTTTTGTTGTTGTTTCCGTTCAAAAGGTAAGCAATAAAAACAACAAAACCAACAGATGCGAATAAACAAAACAAATTAAATAGAATACCAATACTTTTATTTTTACAAATTCAATGCACTTTAATAAACTTTAATCAATCCGTCCATCCATATACACTTGGAAACGAAAATCTAAAGAATTAAATTAAAAAATAAACTCTTTTGCTTACAATTTTCATATTTTCCGCATTCTTTTCGTAAGAAATAAACAATTTCAAACGATTAAATTGTAAACAAAATAAACAAACAAAAACAAATACATACATATGCACATATCTACATCATAACAAAAAGTATTAATAAATTACAACAAACACTAGAAGTATCTGTATAAAAAGAAGAAGATTTACCACTCTCTGTTTTTACGCTTTGAAAGTATCTGTTGCAAATTTTGTTTTTTTTTACGGATGCATTAAGCAGACCATACACGATTCAATTCAATTGTCAACTGAGTCGGTTGTTCTCCAAATCAAAGCGTGTATGGCCTTGTCAGTTGATTAGTTTGACGGTTGTCGAGTTGGTTGAAGAAAAATCAAAAGATTTTGATTTTTTCAAGTTGACTACTAAGTCTTTCAATTCGATTGTACTGTGTGTGCTCAAGTCTCTTGATTTGCTGTCAAAATTAATTTTTGTAGTTAAGTATTTTAAAAATTGTCTTTTATTTCATTAAATTTTAAAATTAATTAAAAATCTTTCAATTCAGTTGATGAAGTTGTCAACTGAGTTGAAAGACTCAGTTGACAACTGAATTGAACCGTGTATGGGGCGCATTAAATGCATAATGCTGCTACTGAGCTGCTGGCTGCACACTGGGGCACGTTCTTGTGTAAAAGATCTTATTAAAAAAAAAAACCATTTGCGTTTGTTTTTATGATAAACTTTGTTTATTTTTATTATTATTGAATAAACAAGAAAATAAATTTTCTTATTTGTGTGTTATTTTAATTTCTGCAATTAACAAGAATTTGCAAGAAATTATTAAACAAATTTTGTAAATATTTCTTTGTTTACATGTCAATCAAAATTGTTAACAAAACTTTTATGTGTTTAATTAATGAAAGAAAAATATTTCAATTAACAAAAAATTTGCAACATTTTACGGGCCAAATGAGTGATCGATCTACAAAAAAAGATTAAAACCCATTTTAAAAAGATAATCATTACGTGAATTTTGGGTGAAATCTTGTTTTGTTTAAAAATACATAATTTTTAGTAGTAACGAAGAGAGAAAGAGACGTACATATAGGTATACACTCCTTGAAACTTTTTTTTCGCGATTTCTAGGATTTTGGCAAAACAAACGATTTTTCTTAATATTATAAAGGGTGGTTAAATTGTAAGGGCCGATGTTGAATGTGAACCACACCTAAACGCCAAGTTTTTTTTCCAATTTTATTTGACATTTCTCTATTTCATACTTACTCAATTTGAACCATGGAGAGATACACAATCCAACAACGTGTTAAAGTTATCCAGACTTATTATGAAATTTAAATTTCGAAGAAAATCATCTTCAGTGATGAGGCACATTTTCACCTCAGTGGATTTGTCGATAAGCAGAATTTCCGCATTTGGGCGAATAATAATCCAAGAGTGATTGTCGAAAAACCAATGCACCCACAAAGAGTGACTGTTTGGTGCGGTTTATGGGCTAGCGGCATCATCGGGCCGTATTTTTTCCAAAATGAGGCCGGTCGGGCAGTTACTGTGAATGGTGTTCGCTATCGTGAGATGATAACGAACTTTTTATGGCCCGAATTGGAAGATATGGATGTGGACGATATGTGGTTTCAGCAGGACGGTGCCACTTGCCACACAGCTAACGAAACAATGGCTCTTTTGCGCAACAAATTCAATGGCCGTGTTATCTCACGTAATGGCGATGTCAATTGGCCGCCAAGATCATGTGATTTGACACCGTTGGACTTTTTTCTTTGGGGTTATTTGATAGGCCAGCAACAACTCAAGAGCTAAAGGATGAGATAATTCGGCACATTAACGGCATAGAACTTCCATTATGCCTCAGGGTCATCGAAAATTTGGACCATCGGATGGAGGTGTGCCGCCGTGGTCGCGGCGCCCATTTGGCCGATATTTTGTTCCATACATAATTGAGTAATACCAATTATATCATAATAAAATAAAATTACAATAATTTCCTAAATAGTTTGTGTTTTTTTCAAAATCAACATCGGCCCTTGAAATTTAACCACCCTTTATTTTATTTAAAAATTTTTATCTCGGTAGCAAAATTTCATTTTATAAGTTTTTTTAATTTTGAAATTTTTTTTAGAAATTTTAATTTTTTTTTTATTCAATTCAAGCATAAAATTGCAATATTTTTGTTAAAATAACAATAATAATAAATTGACAGAATTTTCTTGATTTTAGCAATTTTTTGTAAAAATAGTTTCATTTTAGCGATTTTACTTAAATTCCCGAGATTTTTTTTTTAATTTAAGAGATATTTTTTTAGAATAAACTCATACCTATATTATTATTTTTTTGATATTTCGTACTGTTTTCACAACACAAGTGATTGAACATGTAGTCAAATTTATATGAAAAGCACTCAGTTTTTTGAGTGATTTTCAAATCAATTTTACTACACGTTTAATCACTTGTGTTGTAAAAACAGCACATTTAACATTTTGGTGATTTTCGTAATATTAGTGATTTTTTTTCTTAGAAATTTACGACTTTTCTTAATACAGCAATTGAATTGCAAAAAAGCAATTTCCTTTAAAATTTTAAAATATTAAGTTAAAAAGGACAATATGTATTTTGTGTTCAATTCTAGCTTATTTTCGGAATTAGAGATTTTTCTTAATTCATTTTTTTTTATTTTCTTATTTATTTATTTATGTTCTAAAAATCACAAGTTTTCAAATCACTTGTTATTTTTAAATCTCAGTTGTGATTTAATAGTGTATTGAAAACAACAAAAGTTTGTACTTGGTTTAAAATGATGGGAAAAACAAGCAAGTAATTTAAAATCGGCTGCCACTTAGCTGACCGGCTTGAAATCCCAATTATGAAAAAATATTTTTGTCCAGAACATTTTTCTTGTGATTTCAAAGCACTTTCACAAAAAGTGATTTTTAGAACATGCCTGTATAACATTTTCTTTATAATTTGAATGATTTTTACTATTAAAGGACTTTATTGTAAGTATTTAGATTTGTACCGATTTTCATACTGTAACGATTTTTTTTATAGATTTTATTATTTTTTTCCTTTTAATCAATTTTATTGTAAAATTAAAATAGAAAAATCTTTATTTTAGCAACTTTTTTAACTTACCAAACTTTTGTAAAGTTTTTGATATTTCTTTTAATTTTTAAAATTTTGCTTAAATTTCACCAGTAATTATTTCCTAGTTGTAAAGAAAGTATACAAAGTTTGTCAATCCGCTTAAAAATATTTTAATAATCATCTGAGACCCTATAAAGTATAAATATACTAGAGCCTTGAGAAATTCTAAGTCGATTTAGCAATGCCCGTCTGTCTGTCCGTCTTTTGAAAACACGCTTACTTAGTGGCGGAATGCACATATTGATAGAAGATTTTGCACAAATTCCTTATATATAACTAGAAATCATACCACATAATTTCGTGAAGATAGGTCCATAATTTACCATAATCCCCATATAAAACTCTTTCTCGAAAAACCGTTTAGTACGCTTAAAGCCATAACGAATAATGCTACTGTAATACAATTTGGTACGTCACAGTTTTATAGGACTTAAAACCACACTGTGAAGATCGGTCCATAATTTTTTGTTAGCCCCATATCAAACCCATTCTCGGAAAATAGTTTGATACGCATAAAACCGTAACGAATAATGCTATTTAAATGAAATTTGGTCTGTCACAGTTTTATATGAAATCACACGGTCAAAATTTTGGGAAGATCGGTCCATAATTTACCATAGGTCCCATATAAAGTCCACTCCTCAAATATTCTAACTGTCGTTGGAGTTTATCAAAGGTTTGGCACAGCCGAAGATAAGGGGTGATTTTTTTAGAGCTATAAGAAAGTTAAAAAAAAACACATAAAATTCAGAAAAATGCATGAAATCTTTATTTGAATCGATAGTACGGTCCATATAATTTAATGTTTGAATATTATATCATGCAAATGTTCACCGTGACTGCGCCTCAAATGGTCCATCCGCTTAGTCCAATTTTGGCATACTCTTTCCAACATTTCGGCCGATATCTCATGAATAAATGCTTCAATGTTGTCTTCCAATGCGTCAATTGAAGCGGGCATGTGTGTATAGCCAAGAGCTTTAACATAGCGCCACAAAAAATAGTCTAAAGGCATTAAATCGCACGATCTAGGCGGCCAATTGACCGGTCCCGAACGTGAAATAAAATGTTCACCGAACTCGCCTCTCAATAAGTCCATTGTTAAGTGTGCTGTGTGGCATGTGGCACCGTCTTGTTGAAACCACATGTCATGCAAGTCAAGCTCTTGCATTTTGGGCAAAAAAAAGTTGCATATCATCACACGGTAGCGCTCACCATTCACAGTTACGTTACGATTCGCATCATCTTTGAAGAAGTACGGTCCAATGATGCCACCAGCCCATAAACCGCACCAAACTGTCACTTTTTCTGGATGCATTGGTAGCTCTTGCAATGCTTCTGGCTGATCTTCACTCCAAAATCGACCATTCTGCTTATTAACGTACCCATTGAGCCAAAAATGAGCTTCGTCGCTGAACACAATTTTTCGATACATTTTTTTTATAATATTTTGATAATTTTTGATAATAAAATTCAGTAATTTGCAAGCGTTGTTCGTTTGTAAACCGATTCATGGTTAAATTATAGCCCAAACTAAAGATGACAGTGGAACAAAACACGAAACGTGCGTCAGTTGTTTAAACCAGTGTTGCCAAAAAGATAATAGCTAAAAAATCACCCGATAGCACTCATCAAGCGTTTTCTTCTACATTTTTTGAAATTTGCAGTGTTTTTGTTAAAGTTTAAAAATTTTATTGAATTAAGCAGTATGTATTTGATTTTTAAAACTCTAGCGATTTTTTAAGAATTCAACGATTTATTCTTAATTGTACAGATATGTCTTTAGGTTGACGATTTTTTGTAAATCTTTGACGATTTTTTGTAAACGTTGCAATTTGAATAAATTTTTAATATTTTTTTAATTTCAGCGATTTTTTTTACTTAATTAGCACTTTTTTGATTTTGTCCCACTTTAGCGATTTTGTTTAAGTTTTAATTTTTCTTCTTAATATTTAAGTATTTATTTTTTTTTTTTTTAATTAAACGATTTTTTGTTTTAAGTTTTAATAATATATTCATGATTTTTTAAGTATTAATTTTTTAAATTTAATGATTTTTTTGTTTGTTGATATTTGTGAGAGTTAAGAGATGTTTTTAGCAATTTTTTTGATTAAAAAGTTTTTTAAAATATAAATAAATAAATAAAATAAGCAATTTTATGAATTTTAATTTTTATGTTGTCAGTAAACAAAGTTATTTTTTTTTTATTAAATAATAAATAAAGTTCAATTAGCGATTTTTTCTGATTTGAACCACATTATTTTTCTTTTTTTTTGACTACATGTTGGCCCAAGAATCCATTTTGGAAATTTTATAAAATTTAAATTTTTAAAGATTTTTTAGAAACTAAAGAATTTTGGTCTAATTTTTGCGAATGTTGTATTTTAAGGCCTAATTTTGGAGAAAGAGACTTTTTTCAACCCTAAAAGTATGCTCTTTAATTTCAATTAAAAAACGCCTTACTGTATATTCAATCTTTTTTGTAATAAAATATTTCTATTTGGCGATTCTTGTATTAAGTTCATTAAAATTTTATTAACTTAAAACACTTGTCATGTGAGTCAGTCAACTAATCGATTGGAAAACGGACTTTTGCAAAAAGTAAATGAAAACCGATTCGAACAAATATCAAACCTCTTTTTTATTTGACCTTTTTTAAATTGCTAACGAAAATTCTTAAATTTGTATGAGTTGTTGGCATATGTCTTTAAGTGGAATTCGGTTAGCATTGCGGTACTTTTGTTATTACATTTTTAATGACTATTTTTTTATAACACAAACACCGTAGAAATTTTGTTTGAACATTTAATGGCTTATTGGAATTATTAATTATGTATTATGAAACTTTAGTGAAAAGCTTTATTTTTTTTCTTCCGTTTTAGTTCAGGTTTTGGTGGAAAAAACTAATAAAATGTCAGTGTGTTATAAATTGTAGATATTAAAGTAAAATAAATGCAATGGGAAAATTAATAAAAAGGGCTATAAATAGAACTTAAACTTGCTAGAAGTTTAGGTAAACATTATTATTTTAACCAAGTTTCGGCTTAAACTCCGTTTTATTTCCCTAAAAGTCTGCTATTTTAAGTTGTTATTTTAACGAGGATTAATTTTGAAATACATATCGGCGGCTTAGAGTGATAACCTGCAAACTCCCTTTTAACAAATTTTACAGGAGAGACAAAAACTTTTTATATTTCCTATTTGCTGCTTGAGAGGAAAACCAAACATATTGTTGATTTGACACACTTCAGGACTCAAATTGAAGAAAAACTACATGCTGGTCGACGAGGCATATCTTTCTCTACTATACGGCATTAAAATCTCAATTTTCTTAAAAAGTGGATTTAGCAGGTTTATAGTTTATGGAATATTTGTGTTTCAAAAATTTTTAACCCTTTTGAACAAAGCTTTTTGTTTATTTGCCTAAAAGTATGCTGCACTTTTTATTAATTAAAAAAAATTAATTAATTGACAGTATTTAAGTTACCTATTCTTCAAATAAGGAATCCACAAAATTTTGTTATTTGAATTTTTTTCTTTAGCATTTCAAAACTAAACCTTAACCTAAACTTTAAACCTTATTTAGTTGCCTATAAGTATGCTACATTTTATATATATGTATATACACATATATACTTTTTCCATTTAATTTAATTTTGCGTTTTGTAGATGTTGTTAACTCCCTGTCTTTATGTATCTTTTTAAACTATTCCTAAATTGCCTAGATGTATGCTTTAGTTTTTTTTTAACTATTTTGTGGTTTTTGCTGTCATATTGGCAAAGATTTATTACTTTATTTTTATCCTATTCGTCTTAAGTTTAAAGAAAACTTTGTACTAACCATTTGACCATTCGTCTGCATGTTCGCCTAAAAGTATTTTATTTTTTATTTTTTTTTTTAGCTTAACTTTTTAATCCATTTTATTTTATTAGGTTAAATCAATATTTTATTAATCTTTTTAAATTGAAACTTTTTTGTTTTCCTTATTATACATATATTTGTTTTTAATTTGCTAAAAAGCATGCTTTTGATTTCATTATTTTGCCGCAGATAGATATCTATACTGTATTATAAACTATAAAACAAATATATTTCAAACAATTTTTAAAATAAAAAATAACCCACCACCCTTTATGTAGGCAACAAGCATTGATTAGTTTTTTTTTTTTTGTTTTTTTTGACTAACCCTTAAATTAGACAATGTGTTATTGTTTAATAGCTGTTACCCTTGTTAACACAAAGTTAAACGAGTGTGCCTTAAAAATCTGAACCAAAAGTAGGCAACATAGCAACGCCTTAATTCAGGCAAAAGCTTTTAACAAGATTTCAAAAATAAATTAAACCACTTAGTTCTATTTATTTTTATTAAGGTGTAACTTTTGGGATGGAGCAATGGTTTCAAATTCTGTTACAAAATTATTGGAAATTCTGTAATGTCGTATGAATGTCTACAAAAACAAATCTGAAGACATTTTTTTGTGCCTTAAAGCCGAATAGCTAAAATGTTTAACTTCTATAAGAGAATTTTCGAGAAAGAAAATATTGCTTATTATTGTAATTTTTTTTAATTTATAAATTGTTTTTCCTACGCCATAAGGTATGCTTTGAAACTTTAAAATATAAATAAGTTTCCTATTTTTATACTTCTCTAATCAAGACATTACTTTTAAACACTCACAAAACTAACAAGGTTACCACATATTAGGCAAGATACTCCCACACATAAAAAAATGTAAAGCATATATTTACGTCATAAATCCTTTTTTTTTTTTCTTACTAAATTTTTTAAGGAGTGAAAACAAAAACTCCCCCTAAGAGTTGTGTAAGCACATAAATTCATTGTAAATATGAATACTTGGAATATGGAAAACATTGGGTATCCCTAGGGGAATACTTACCAAATGATATGCATGTCTTAACATGCTTGTTAAATGGAAACAAAAATGTTGACCACAAATAAGGTAAAGCTATTGATTTTTTTCCTTACATTTGTTGTAGTTTTTATTTGAAATGCTGTTGAAAAAAAATATAAAAAAAAAATTATTTTTGAGGTGGATTTTTTTCGTAATTTAATATACTCCTTTCATTGTTTCTTCCAAAAAGGGAGTTCCATTTTAACAAAAGTGTGTCAGTGTTTCAACAAAACCATTTAACATAATGAAATTAGTCGACCAAAAAAGAAATTTAAAATTTTAGGACAAAAAAATACCAAATTTTTTTGAAAGAAAACTGCATTTTTCACTAAAAAGTCACTTTTTCTCGAAAAGCTGAGATTTTTACTTAGAAATCACTTTTTTGTAATAAAACCTGGCCTTTTCACTAAAAAAGTCACTTTTTCGATAAAAAAAAAAGTTTTATCATTAAAAAAAATTTCTTAATATTAATAAATTTTTTACGAAACAGAAATTTTTCCCCTAAAATTGTCACTTCACTAAGAAGTTGGTTGTCTCATTTTTACAAAATTAAACAATAGTGTTAAGCTTACTCATTAATTTTTATAATACTACAGGGTTAAAACCGAAGCTCTGGTTGTCAGCTGCTAAGGTTGGTATTCTGTCATCTGAAGTCTCATTTATTGAGTAAAAGGTTTGCCATTTTCGAAAATGGATCGTGTAGCAACCGAAGAAGGCGTAAAAATAGTAAAAACTTACTACAAAAGTGGTGGTTCAAAAGGGGCCATGTTTCGTGCATGGTTATGGTTGTCATAATCCACCTACTGTACAAGGAATTGGAAAGATTATAAAGAAATTTAAAGAGACTGAAACGTTACAGATGCATTGAGGTCTGAGTCCAAAATATCGCTTATATTAGTGAAATGTCACTTCCACGGCGTTCTCAGCAAATAGGTCTATTTTATGTCTGGGTGTTATGGTCGTTATAATCGACCTAATGTACAAAGAATTGGCAAGATTATAAAGAAATTAGAAGAGACTGAAAGAGTTACAGATGCGTCTGTGCCTAAAATATCGCTTCTGTTAGCGAAAGTGTGACGGATAATATGAATTTATCAATTCCAAGGCGTTCTCCGCAATGAGGCCTATTTTATGGCACTTTTTTTGTCCTACAATTGTAGATTATGAACTGGACGATATGTGGTTTTAACACGACGTAGTCGGGACTGTAAGAAAAGTTAAACTCACTGTTTATTGTTGTTTTAATTTAAGCTTTAATATTGTTACAAGTAAAACTGGTGCTGATAGTTCTTATTCGCTTAGCAGTTTTATTTGTATAATATCTTTAGTTTTTCTTAAATCTTTGGATGCAGTTTTCTGATGATCTGGCCTAAGCAACCAGTGAAATGCGCATAGGCATAGCTTATCCCATTCAACCATAAATTTCAGTTAATCAATAGTATAAAATGGGAACTAAGCACATTTAAACGAAACCTTGTTGACTGATTTTGGGTTTATTGCATGGCAAAGTTTCGGAACGCGTAATTTAACGTTTTGGCGACGTCATCTGGCGACAAAGATCATGCAATTTGACGCAATTAGACTTTTTTGTAGGACTACGTCAAAGACCGTGTCGACGCGAAAAATCCTCTAACGTTGGAGCATTTAAAAACCAGCAATAGTCAAGTAACCGCTTAGATACCGCCCGAAATGTGCTAAAAACTCTGTGGTTTTCATGGGTAAACGCGTATGTCCACTTTTTCGATTTCGAGATGTTGATTGATATTGATATTGTTTAAATTTCAAATCTTGAAAAAAGGTGTGTCGATTGCGATTTTTCAACTTTATAACCAAGTTCAATACCTAGCCCATAGTTTGATCTAGAATGATTTTAAGGGTCTCCTGAAAAAATTGATTTTAATGGCCGATTTCACCAATCTATTTAAATACCAATTTATGTTTAAAATTCGTTTTTCATTTCAAATAAAAATAAAATTATATGAAAAACTATATTTAAATATGAATTGATATTTACAAAGAATTGGTGAAATTGGCCATAAGGTATACGCGGTTGCCCATAAACACCACAGAACTACCTCAATAGGCTTTCATTTAAACAAATTCAATTATGTTTTTGTAACGGTACTTCTTAAATTTTTTTATTATGTGTTTTTCTTTTTTTAATCCCTCCTTATTAACCCTTTATGAGATGTGAGCAAAAATTCATTTATTTTTTTTTAATATATAAGCGAAATATAAAGAACCGTCCCGGGTGGGTTTGAGAGTATGAAGGTTAACCTTACTTTTGAAACCGGAAAATGGTTAACCCGTTATGTGTTTTTTAATTTTAAGCAGTTATATTTAAAGCATACTTTTAGGCTGCTACTATTCTCTAAACGAACAAAGAAATCTTGATTACAATTTTTCTCGATTATATAAAGGGTCCGCCAAATAACTTCTTTTTTTTTTTGAAAATGCTATAAAAAAAACTACTGAATATTTTCTCAAATTTCTTTTTTTATTTGAAATTACAATCCTTCCGGTTAATAGTGGAAAATAATTTCATTCAAATGGCTGCCTCGGCTGGCCATGCAATAGCCTACACGATCGGTCCAATTTTTAAGCACATTATCGATTGTGTGCAGCTGTATTTCACCAATGGCTTCACGAATATTGTCCTTTAAAGCGTCAATTGTCTCTGGCTTGTCGGCGTAACACTTATCTTTGACGGCACCCCACAAATAATAGTCCAACGGTGTCAAATCGCAGCTCCGAGTTGGCCAAACGACATCAGCTCTGCGGCTGATAATGCGATCTTCAAAAACAGGGCGCAAAACATCGAGTGTAGCTTCGGCTGTGTGGCACGTAGCGCCGTCCTGTTGAAACCATATGTTGCCAATATCCTCCTCTTCAATTTTTGTGAACAAAAATTCGTTCAACATGGCCCGATAAATCGCCATTGACTGTAACGGCCACTCCTTGCTCATTTTCGAAGAAAAATGGCCCAATTATGCCTCTGGACCAAAATCCGCACCAAACAGTGACTCGTTTTGGGTGCATCGGCTTTTCAATGTATGCGTTATGCGTGCGGGTTTTCTGTGGCCCAAATGCGACCATTTTGCTTGTTTACATACCCGCCAAGATCAAAATGAGCTTCATCTGAAAAGATGATTTTTTTTTTTGGCAAAATCGGCATCTTCTGTAAGTCGATCGCAGGCCCACTTAGCGAAGCGAAAACGCATTGAATGGCCAGTTGGCTTCAACTCCTGAACCAATTGTACTTTGCATAGCGTCATACCAAGGTCTTTATGCAAAATTCGTCTCAATGATGTCTCCGAAATGTTCAATTGTTGAGAACGACGGTGAATTGATGTTGATGGCGCTTCACGCACACTTTCTGGCAATATTCTCGGGTGTACGCACTGTTTTTGGCCTTTCACGCTTTGGTTTATCGATGAGAATGCCAGCTTCTTTGACTTTTTTCACAAGGTAACGTACATACGGAGCTGACGGTGCTTCTCTTCTTCCAAAATCCGTACGCAATTTTCGCACACATTCTGCAACATTACCATGATTTTCAAAGTAATGTCGCAATATTTCCCAGCGTTGTTCAAGCGTATACACAACCATATTCGTTCAGCGGAAAGATGAAACTAATTATCTGTCAAACCAGACATGAGCTAAGTGTTACCATTCACGAAATAAGCACTTTAAATGGCGCACCCGTTACATGCATAATTTTATTAAATAAAAATCAATTTTTACCTTAGCTTAAGATACACAAACATAAGTTTACTTCATAATATAAAAAAAAAAACAACAAGCTATCAATGACCTACTTTTCTTCATCCGAGGAAATTGAGTTCAGCATAATATTTATAAAGCATACAATAAGGTTGATTATGTGTTTCAAAAAAAAAAAAAAATATATATATATATATATATATTTTGTTTATTTTTAAGAGCTAACAGAACAAATTAAAATATTAATTGGAATTTTATTAAGTTAAAAAAAAAATTGTATAAGGAAAACCACTTGAAAAAGTTAGCATACTTTTGGGTGTTTGTAAACTAGAAACACTATAGTATACCAGTTTGGGAGTGTTTTATACATAAATTACGTTTATTTTTAGTTAATTTTTCCAGTTATCAATTAATTTCAAGCGTTTTTATCTTGTATTAATTAAAAATTTTGAGGTATCTAAGAATATAAAAACATTAACATGTTCAATATGTCTTTAATTATCTTGAAGAAATAATAAATTGCAGTTCATTATCAATTTTCTAAATAATTGTTAAAAGATTTCAAAAGTTTCTTTTCATACACACAGAAAAAAAATACCAATTTAAAATTAACATGGAAAAATGTTGATTGAGAATCATAAATTTATCATTATTTTATATAAATTTTAAATGAAAAATATTAAAATAATCTTAAATCACGTTTATTTAATATTATTCACTATTAAAAAAAAAAAAAAAAAAATATTAAAATATATCTAAATAAATCTGGATTCAATATTGAATCCATAAAAACCTGTTTTATATTAAAATCAAAAGTTGATCATGTTAAATTAACATGCATACATACTTAAGTATGTACATTTTTTATTTTCATTGTTAAAATATGTTATAAAAAGAAGACAATTCCTGTATTCTTTTAATTAAAATTATTTAGTTAAATAGTACATCAAGTTTTCAAAGTAGAATGCCGACGTAAACCATATCGGGCGATTCTGTTGATGCTTCTGTTAACAAAGGGGAATACAAAATAAGTGAAACATGTGTTACAGGGGTAAGTGCTTTAAATTATTCTAAACTGTTATTACACTCAAACCAATTTAATTCTACATGAAATTCACGTTGTTTCAACTTGAAATAACTTTCATTCAAAGCGATTCGGATTGTTATTTCAATATAAATTCCATTTTGCTCTAACTTTACTGCAATGTTAAATTAACATGAATTATAGTTATTTTAAAAGCAAAAAATGTTGTTCGCAAGTTATAGTAAAATCGGGTTGAATTAACATGAAAAACGTATGAAGCAAAATCACCACCGAAAAATTTTAAATCAACCTTGTTTTCTACGTTTTTAACTTGATTTTTTTCTGTGTGTAGAAACATTCAATTGATAATAAATTTAGCAAAATATTAAATTCAATAACTCTTTGTTAAATATTTGCGACAACGGTATAAACATTATTAATTTATTATTTATTACTAAATTTACCAAACCGCAACCCCACACACCCATTCATAATACTACAAACCTGCCTTTTAAACTTTGTAATCTTTAAAAAAAAAAACATTGATAATGAAATTTTTGTTAATTTTATAAAATTAATTTAACTTTTCACAGTTAGAAATGACGGACAGACAAGACACAAAGATAAGTTAAACTTTTGGTAACTAAACGTTTTGCGAAAAACGTCATAAAACATTGTTTTCATTTATCAACTCAAGATAAGAATAATAGTTTATAACATTATTGCAATAAGAATGAAGTTTAATGTTCTACCACCTTTAATTTTATGATTTCCAAGACTGACCTTTTTAAAAAGCGTGTTAATGTAATCTAAATTTAAAAAAACTACTATAAATAATATAGTTCTACAACAATTTCAAATGAATCGGGTACTTGTACCAAGAAAACTTTGAGAATGAATCTAATGAATCGCTCACTCTTATTCATGTAAGCTATGAAAGTCTTAAATTTGTACTCAGAAAAGGTGGATGATTTTTGTGCAAAGTGATTTTTCTCTTTAAGTGCAATTAAGTTCCTTCTTTGTATTTAAAAATAAGTAACTTTCTATTCTCTTGATTACTTAGGGACAGTTAAAAAGCAGGTGGCTTTAAGTGTGTATATAAAGAGAGTAAAAGAAAGAAACAGAAATTGCTTAAACAAAAGTCAACTTCAGGAACAATTAAAATACAACTGTCCACACTTTTGGCTACTTAGGGGCAGTAAAGCGGCTTCTTACCATAAAAAAAAAACTAAAATTTAGATTATTTTTAATTTATGCTTTAATTGGTGAAAAATGTTGGAGAACTTTTACTGTGCACGCAACTCGTTGACGCGAAAACGCGTAGTGTGCGATTTAAACCGATTTGGAATTCGAATAATTAAAACCTCTAATTTTTACATTAATAAACTTATCGCAAGTGTTTAATTTTATTTTATATTTTCTGCTACAATCGCTGTTATAGTGCTTTTACTTGTACTGCAAATGTTTTATTTCTGTAAATGGTTAAGTTCAAGTTTATTAACATCAATTATACTGAAAATACTAATAAAATCCCTCTTCCAAGAGGTGTAAAAACACTTTAAACATGTCGTCGTTTGTCGTCCGTCGTCTGTAGTTAATCGAGCATTTCAACTGATAACAAAGAAAAAAATACGTACGAACAATTAAATTTCATTTGATTCGATTCAGTCTCCCTCGATCGGTCTTTAAATAAATTCATTGTGAGCACAGAGGGGATTTAAGTGTTTGATTACAGGTAAATGACAAATTGTTATTAAAAAAAGGGATTAAAAACAATTTATAGAACAAAATAAAACTTTTATTTGCAAATGATAAAATTGGTATTAAATATTGATAAAAGAAAAAAAGAAAAAGTACTCGTAGGTGTTCAAGTGCATGATGGAGTGGGTGTTTTGGGTTTTAGATAAGAATTTTATTTTAATATTTACAACTTACACAAGTTGTGGTTATAGTGGTCTATAAGTTTTATTTTTTTTTTTACTTTCTCTTTGTGATTGCGAATTTCTTTGCTTGAGTTTGCATAGAGTCCTTGAAATTTTGTGTAATTTTAAGTTCGTCAAACCATAAAACGCCTACCAGGCCTTTAAGTTGTTACATTGCTTTCTTTAGTTCCACCACTAACGTGGGTATTTTCAATGGCTGTAGGTGTTTTTGTAATAAAAAGAAAAAGTTTAATAAAATTTAGTTTATCTTAATAGTTCGTTTAAATAAAAAGATTACCAAATAAGACTTCAGAGACACTTGAAGTCCCTGACAGATCCTTGAAATGAAGTACAAACAGATTATAAAAAGTAAATTCGGTAAGGTCCAAGCAAATGATACTTTGCATGACAGGTTCTTAAGTCCTCGTCCATATTATGAAACATTTGCTGCGAAACATTTGAGTTTGATGATAAAAGGGGAAAGAAAAATGGAAAAGTGTACTAAGTTTCGTGTACAAGCCAGTTTTTTGAGTTTGTTATTGAGAGGAAGAAGAAGGAAGAGAGAAGGCATACAAAAAACTTAAGTGCTGCAAAACAAATGTTTGATTCTATGGACACGAATAAAGTTTCAAAAGAGAGTTGAAAAAAGTATTTGCAGCAAATGTTTCATAATATGGACGAGGACTAAGTGGAGGCATCCAAAAGTTTCTCAAAAATCCCTGGCTTAAAAAAATATTTATATACACCAGGGGGGGTCAATAAACCCTTAACTTTTAAAATTGCCCGTTTACTTACTAAAAGGGCAATACTACTGCTGTCAACAAGTCCCTCGTGCAAACTTTTGATAAGCTGCGTCATTAAGTTTGTGCTTGACAGTTATTGTTAGCATCTTTCAAATCAAGGCTAATCTTGATACAGGCTATGAAAACTGCACCATCACTTTCAAAGGTGAAAAATTGGTTTATTGAATTTAATAGTCGCCGTAGAAGCTTGAAAAAAGCCGACAGTTCTGAACGCCCAATTGAGGTTTCTACACCCGAAACAATTGAGAAATTCTCAATAAAGTGTTGGCCGATCGCAGATTAAAAGTGCGAGCGATTGGGGAAGAAACAGGTTGGATTGGACATGTTGCGAAAAAGTTGTGATTAACGGCAAATTTCGAGCATAAGTATTTACTTAATGTGGACGGTATGGTTTTCGTTGTTGACGGAATATTATTTACGGAAATATTTGTTAACTATACGTGGTGTGCGTTGTAGTTCGATACCGACGGAATATTATAAATGTAATTTGACTTAGGCAGTTCGTGTTGTACGTTGTATTGTGATAAAACCGACGTTGTTTTTGGAATATCTCGAGTGTACTCTGTTGTTGACGATATTTGTGGTACGTTGTAGTATGATGAGATAGTGTTCGTTGTCTCCAAGGGGCGGTCTTGCATAACAGGAAGATAACGAGGTTCCAATGCTGAGGTGAATGTTACAGCATTTTCGTGTGCCTGAGAACTTTGGGTTATACCAGCGGTGTCAAGAACGCTTGTGATGACGATGATACATCCATTGGATCAAACTCTGATGATCTGTATCGTTCGGCCAACGAACGCGTGTTGGCAACCGGATTTTTTCACCTGAAATTTTCAGTACGATCGATTAGCTGCTTTTTTATTACCAGAACACGAGATTCTCATTTGTAGGTACATATTTGCATTTTGCTTGCAGTTTTTTCACGGTTAATATACACACTATTCTCTCAATCAAAACAAGACGAAAGAGATTCTTATCTTTTTTTTGGAGATGTCAAGGTGTTAAGCGTTGTTCAACCTCAACATAGATGAGTTTTGTTGGTGTTTCGTAACTATAGATCCCAAACAACAACAGTGGGTTTCTTGAGTTGAATCGGCGCCAAAGAATGCCATGGTGGCTTTATCAGCCAATAAACTCACGGGTTAAGCCTTGTGGGACTTTATCTTGTTTCCAAATCTGAAGAAGTGCCTCGACGGAAGCACATTTGACTTCAACGACAAAATCATCTCACAAACAAATACAGGGTGATAATTCTGCCAGTCTTGATCGCATTCTTTTCAAATTCGAAAGCCATTTTATTTCTAATTCTTTCAGTTGATTCTGAACGAATCGAAATTATTTTTTCAATGTTGTGAAAACCCAAATAAATCCTTTACAATACTGAAACACATTTCCGCCGAGCCACTTCTTCAGCTTTGAAAACAATATACCGGATGATGGAGAAATTCGTAGCCTAATTCATCGATATTTTCCATTTGAACTGTAGATGTGTGCACGACTGCCAGAATTAGCCCCCTAGTTTTAATGACATCGACAAATCTTATTTTTTTGAAAGGATAAATAAACTGGAGAAACGTTGGGCAAAGTGTTTAGATCTCAAATGCGACGACGCTGGAAAATAAAACGATTTATTAAAAAGCCTGTCGCCGAATTACGGCATTCGATATCGATCGAAATTACAATACAATATTTAGTGGAAATTTCGATCGATATCCATTGTTGTTTTTTTTTTAAAGTTTAGAAATATTTTATGAAAACGAAAAAAAAAATTTTTTTTCTGTGATAAACTCATAAATTTCGAAGTTGTCAGCAAAGAAATTGGGTGAGATTTATTTATTTTATTGCGTTTTTTTTATTTAATTAATATAAATCTGAAAAAAACGAGAAACTTTTGGCAGAAAACAGTCCACAGTTCGCTCCAGTGTTGCCAGAAGTTTTTTGAAAAATACCTACACATACTAAAAAAACCCGATTTTTCCCTACACGTTGAAAAAATTTTCTCTACAAAAATCCCTACGCGTTTAAGTCATAAATATCAAAAAAAAAAAAAACTATAGAGCAATTCCATATGAAAACGATCAAAATTGGCAAATTTTTGGACGACCCCTCTCCGATTTTAAAATAAATAGTCTCAATCGATTGCCCAGCAAAAAATAATGTACCTACATATTTTTTTTTTTTTATAGTGACTGGTTTAGTGGTGGTGTACACCACTGTCATGTGACAAAATTGAAGAATTCTTCATAAGGGACCTCATTGAAAGTTGTTTTAAAAAATAACTACTAAAGCGATCGCAACGAGTGATAGCTCGTTGGAAAGGTATTGAATCAGGCTTTAATTGAAAAATAAAATTTTTCTAATTTTTCTTAGAAATTTACCTTTAAATTTTCCCATGAAAATTAAATTTTCCGATTTTCCACAGAAGCTCCTAAATTTTCCGGCTAATTTTTTTTTTTTGGATTCCTCATAATTTTTGCTTTAAGAATCAGCAATAAAAAAATAGGCCCCGACTCCTTGTTTGGACAGGAGAAGAGCATTTAAGAGACCACCTTGTTAAAAATACATTTTAAAAATTACACTGTGCATAAAATTGACACTTTTTTTCGTAACAAGCCGGGCACATGGCGTTTTAACATAATTCGGGGACGCTGAATCCAGTGGTGCCCGCGGTTTTTTCAGATTGGCTCTGGTTTTCGAGATATACCGTTATTTCGAAAATGGAGGAGGTTGCTCAACATATATTCGCGTAACTCAAAAACGGTTTAGTTTATTGAAATTACTAAAAAAACCGAAATTCCGCAATAAAATTTCATTTCAGAAAAGTAAAACTCTTTTTCTAATATGAGTAGTCGTTATTGAAACATAATTTTTTTTTTTGAAAAAAAAATTAATTTTTTTATCAAAATTTCGAAATTTTTGTTTTTTAAAAATTCATAAAAAATTAAAAAATGCAGCTAGGCTTCTAATTTTTTGCAGACTTATAAAAAACGAAGCTACAAACAAAATAAGCCATAAATGATTAAAATCTGTTTGCAACTTTTGATTTTATTCACAAAAGTCGACAAATTTCCCCCTAAGGGAAATTCTTAAATTAATGAAAAATTTGTCGACTTCAATACCTTTCCAACGAGCTATCACTCGTTGCGATCGCTTTAGTAGTTTTTTTTTTAAACAACTTTCAATGAGGTCCCTTATGAAGAATTCTTCAATTTTGTCACATGACAGTGGTGTACACCACCACTAAACCAGTCACTATAAAAAAAAAAAAAAAAAATGTAGGTACATTATTTTTTGCTGGGCAATTGATTGAGACTATTTATTTTAAAATCGGAGAGGGGTCGTCCAAAAGGTGATCGCTTTCATATGGAATTGCTCTATAGTTACAAAAGACTAATTTTATTCTCATATAAATAGTATAAAGCTTTATCAACAAAATCCATGAAAAAAAAATTCAATGAAAAAACCAGAGGTTTTTTTAAAAATAAATACTTATCGCACTAGTTCCTTTAAAGAGAGTCAACTCAAATTTTTTCAATTTTCACCTTTACAAGAAATCGAGTGGTCATATCTACCCACTGTAAAAATGTTACATTTTTTTCTCTAATCTTTCGCAAAAAAAAAAAAAAATACGGTTGTATCCCTCTTCTTGATATAAATGTAACTTCTCCAGAGTCAACTAAAGAGAAATATTTTGCGTTGTCCCCAAATAAAAGCTGAATTCATATCACTTTTTAAGAGAAATGTTTTAAGTTGTGCTAGTGTTTATGTTACAACGGCTTGCTTTGATGATGTTCTATTTCGTGTTGTCTCTTTTTACTTGAAATAACACCACTATATAAATGAACAAATTGTTCATGAAGGGGAACAACTCAAAAAACTTGTTATTTTTTAATAATCCCTGAAACAATTACAAAAACAACTTCCGTTGTATACTTCTTACTCGTATTTCTTTACAACCCCATAATTGATTTCAGCTTTCATTGTAAATATTAAAAAAAAAAAATTGCCTCTACTGAAAATTTGTAAATTTTGAGTGACTCTCTTAGGAGGAACCAGTGCGATATGTACAGTCTTTTGAACTTAATCTTTTAATGATAATTTTAATTTAATTCAGCTACAAACGCAGCCGGTTATTTTATAAATAATATAGATATGTATTTCTGCATTAGTGGAAACAAAATCCGTACCAGTTTCGATTAATTTGGAAATACAAGCTCGTCATCATATATTTTTATTTTTACTAATTTTATCCAAAACTTTCCAAATCCATGTTTCAAAATAAATTAATTACACAAATTCAGAAAAATTAATTGCATGCGATTGTTCTCTACTCATGCAGGAAATCATTGAGGCATAAGTTAGATTGTTAAGTCAATAGCTCAAACTTGGACTCTTCTTTTTTTGTCCAAAGCATTTTCCGGAATTAAGAATTCCATTTTTTAAAATATTAAAATATTATTTAAGTAGCTTTTTTTCGTATATACCTAATTCAATATAAGAAAAAATACCTACATTTTGTGGAATATAAAAAATCCGTCCGATTTTCCCCACGCTCTTATTTTAGTATCAAAAAACCTTACATGTAGGGATTTTTCCCTACATTTGGCAACACTGGTTCGCTCCCAATCTGCATTGGCGATTTTAATTATAAATTTATATTTGTTTTTAGTATTTTACAAACTTTTCACAATTTTTTTTTTTATAATATGACAACTTTTATTTATTACTTGATACCATTTTTTACACAAATACATATTTTTTTATATTTTTTTTTTTGTACAAAAGTTTTCTATCAGAAAAAAAGAAAACAATAGAATAAACAAAAAAAAAAAAAAGACGGAAAGAAAAAAAATATCATTTTATCACTTGACACATTCGTATAGAAACCCACATTCTTTTAAACAGATTCATAGAATTTAAAGCGTAAATATTTCCTCACACAGACTGGCAGGCAGACATTTGAAATGACAGTTTAACAACAAACCAAAAACATCAACAAATTTAGAGAAAAAAATAGCATCAAGAGGAGTCATCCAATATTCTCCCCATAATTTTATTGCTTCTGTTTTGTATTCATATCTATAGAAATGTCAAAATTCTAACGTGATAAAGTTTTTTTTTCTTCTTTTCATATAACATCAGTGTTAAATTAAGTAGATGAACTAGAAAAAATGCCATAAAATATAGATAATGATAACAGAAGGAAATATTATTATATATATAAATAAAGCAAGTTTTTTCTTAATATTGAAGGGATTCACAAAGAACCGCATTGGTCTCCGAGTGTAGGTGTGACCCTGGGCGCATAAACCTTCTTAACCTTACCTTACCTAACTTTAAAGTGTTACCACTGTTAAAGATTTTTGAAAAAAGTTTTAAATGTTTTTAGAAATATAAACTTTTACATTTCTCAATTTGCTGCAAAATGTTACAACGTAATTAATCATTACTTTCAAGCAGTAGTTTTAGCTGTTTAGTGTGCAAAACACTACCTAAAATTAAAAAAATGTAATTTTTAAATATTTCAATAAAATATTTGAAAGTTCAAAGATATTAATCTACGGAAATTCCTTAATTTCCCTTCTTTATCTCGTTTAGTTTTCCTGCACTTCCCACAATACAGGGTGGGCCAAACCAAACAGACCTACGAATGTCGTTATGGGTGGTCTTGCGTTAGCAGTGCTTGCCCAATTTTAATTTTGTATGGAAGCACCTTAAGATTCAACTTAAAAATTCTCTGCAATGTTGTTCTGGAAATGCCCAATTGGCCGGAACGAAGACGAGTTGATAGACCTTTTTAAGCATTCTGCCGCATAGCTTCCACGTTACCTTCACTTCGAATATTTCGATGAGCAATTTTTTCAGGACGGTCGAACACTGAAACTCATTCCTTAAAACGGTCGACTAAATTCCAAGTCATGAAAGCTTAAGACGATAATTTCGCTGCGCCATAACAATTGATCATTGAAAAGGATATAAAAGTTCACACTTGTCAAAACCTTGCATGCAGACGAATTCACTCGTCTACGTATGCTGGACGTTATATTCGCCGTGATATCTAAATTTTTGGATTTTTCATCCAGCATCGTCGTCACATCGTCGTATGTCACACATACAAACACATTTTCACTTTTACTACTAGAATACTTGATGAGTATTTTGATAAGTGTATTTGGGACTTAACGCGTTGCATATCTTCATGAATTTAGTTGTAATCTGGAAAAAGAAAAAAAAGACAATTATATTACAAATTATAAAAGTTATACGTGTGTAACATTGGTAGGTCTTTTTTGGGCCACTCTGTATTTGCTTTTCCAGATATACATATGTATGTGGCCTATCTTAAGGCTTAAGTACATACAACAATATTCTCTGCCTGCGTTAAATTGTTTGCATTTTAAGTTTATTTAAATTTATTTTTCCAAGGTATTTTTAAACAAATTTCAACGAACTTTTTCTTATGAAAATGTCATTTACCCTTTTTTGCTAAAAAAATTATATTTCATAAAAATATTATTATATTTCATCTAGTAAATATCCATCACATGCCAAAAAAATAACACGGCAAACAAAGCTTGTCAACAGAAATGTATGTCAGTGTCAGCACATCATTAAACGTCAAAAAAAGTTTACGTTTCTGACAGTTAAAAAAATGTTTGCAATATTAATGGAAGTTAATATATAAAATTTTAGATGTTAAAAAAAAGCATTTTACAAGCTAAAAAAAATTTCTTTATGAAAGGAAAGTAGAGATTAAAGTTTAGCAAATCATCTTAAAAAATTCTATTCTAAATTGAACGGCAAGGCTAACAAAATATTGAATTTCGATGCAGCGTTGTCTGGACAAACTTCAGTGGAGTTTTTTGTTTGAGCTTTACGACGTTAAAAATTATCTATTGCAATCAAACAGTGAGTTGAGATTTTTCGGACTTGACCAAAATGTTTTCAATTAATATTAAAACTATTGTAAGCGTTTGCCTATTTATGATAAATGACGAACGCTATTTAACGGTATTTAAACAAATGATAATGTAGCTGCCAAATTGGACAATAATATGAAAATGATTAAGGCCTAGTTACTCATACGAAAAGGTTGCAGGCACGTAAACGTTGTGTTCGTCGACTTAAGGGTTGGTAGTTTCTAAAACTACGTAAACGTGTTGAACCGTTCTAAAAATAAAACAGAAAATTAGACAAAATTTATATAATTTTAGGTTTCGTTATTTGTATGTTTTATACAAAAACTAGCCGTGTCCGCGGCGTTGCCCGCCCAGAGCTAATTTTTGACTAACTATAGAGTCGGAGAGGCAGAAATTGTTGTTCTGTGTTCTATTAGTCCAAGGTTTGAGAAAAATATAAAGCCTGTGAGTTTTATTGTATGTAGCTCGATCTACATATGTTTTAAATTTCATCAAAACCGGTAAGATAGTTTTGTATAGGAAAAATTGCCCATCTGTCTCTTCATATTCCTAGCTTGGAAAAAATATAAAACCTGTGTGTTTTATTTATGCTTTTTTATCTATGGTTCAAAATTGGTCCAATTTATCAAAATCAGCTCAGCTATTTAGCCGATAAAGCGTGGAAAACCCAAAAGTCACTTTCGCCTTCGTTCAAAGGACGGTCAAGCGGACAGATAGACTGGTGGCGGGATGTGAGTACGCTGTACTCACTTTAAAATGGCTTTATTTTTCTTTTGAGTACGGAAACTATGGCTTTAAAAGATCTTTTCTAAAACGATAATTATTATGTTCTGAGTATGGGAGGATTAGCGCCCCTGGACCCTATTCAAAGCACTCTAGTGGAACTTTATATAGCCTATATCCATAAGGATGTTCCATTCGGCTTTTTTTTGAATTTTTAATACATATTATAGATATATGAAAATGTTGTGTACGTCGATGAAATATTCGCTTTATCCACAAGCATAACATTGTTAGCAGCTGATTCGTAACAACGGAGTCAAATTTTAATTTTATCAGGTTAATCCGCAACACAATGTCACGTCTACGTAAGAGTACCAATTTTTATATAACTTTTTGTAAGAAAAATGGAGCAGGTGATCCGCAACGTGTACGTAAGAGTAACGAGGCCTTTACCATGTCATAACTTAACATAAAGATTTCTACTTTGACATACAAAATTTTATAAAATCGAAATAACAAAAAATTACTTATGTTCGTTCCCCCTTTTTTTGATAATAGGATTGCCAGATCTGAAAAAATTATTACATTTTTGTATTCCAGTCTGGCTAAACGATCGGTCCAATTTTTAAGCACATTATCGATTGTGTGCAATGGCTTCACGAATATTGTCCTTTAAAGCGTCAATTGTCTCTGGCTTGTCGGCGTAACACTTATCTTTGACGGCACTCCACAAATAATAGTCCAACGGTGTCAAATCGCAGCTCCGAGGTGGCCAAACGACATCAGCTCTGCGGCTGATCCGTCCTGTTGAAACCAAATGTTGCCAATATCCTCCTCTTCAATTTTTGTGAACAAAAATTCGTTCAACATGGCCCGATAAATCGCCATTGACTGTAACGGCCACTCCTTGCTCATTTTCGAAGAAAAATGGCCCAATTATGCCTCTGGACCAAAATCCGCACCAAACAGTGACTCGTTGTGGGTGCATCGGCTTTTCAATGTATGCGTGCGGGTTTTCTGTGCCCCAAATGCGACAATTTTGCTTGTTTACATATCCGCCAAGATCAAAATGAGCTTCATCTGAAAAGATGATTTTTTTTTGGCAACATCGGCATCTTCTGTAAGTCGATCGCAGGCCCACTTAGCGAAGCGAAAACGCATTGGATGGTCAGTTGGCTTCACCTCCTGAACCAATTGGACTTTGTATGGCGTCATACCAAGATCTTTATGCAAAATTCGTCTCAATGATGTCTCAGAAATGTTCAATTGTTGAGAACGACGGTGAATTGATGTTGATGGCGCTTCACGCACACTTTCTGCCACAGCAGCAATATTCTCGGGTGTACGCACTGTTTTTGGCTTTTCACGCTTAGGTTTATCGGTGAGGATGCCAGCTTCTTTCACTTTTTTCACAAGATAATGAACATACGGAGCTGACGGTGCTTCTCTTCTTCCAAAATCCGTACGCAATTTTCGCACACATTCTGCAACATTACCATGATTTTCAAAGTAATGTCGCAATATTTTCCAGCGTTGTTCAAGCGTATACACAACCATATTCGTTCAGCGGAAGGATAAAACTAATTATCTGTCAAACCAGACATGAGCTAAGTGTTACCATTCACGAAATAAGCACTAGTTGAAAAAAAAACGTTAGATGGCGGACCCGTTATATATAGGACCACGAAGAGAGGTATATATATAGGACCACGAGGAAAGGTAGGGGGAAATTTATGCCTCGCCGAAGCTATCCAACAGATTTTAATGGAATTTTAAACATAGACTGATTCTTTTTTAAAAAGAGGACAACAAAGGTAGGTGGGGGAAGTTTCTGCCTCCGAAACTATCCAACAGATTCTTATTAAATTTAAAACATAGAAATATCCTTATTTATATGGAAACATTAGCAATACATTTAAAAAAAATATGGCCATGAGAGGAGGTATGGGGCTATTTCTGCCTCTTGGAAACGATCTTACCTATTTTAACAAAATTTGAAACATCGATAGATAGAAAACTTAACATCTGCCTAAATATTTATTATTTGGAATCTGAAATGGACATAAGTTGCCATCTGTGTTATTTTCGGCAACTGTCAACTCAACTAAAGGTCGATATTATGTATGTCAACCAAACTTGTTTTGTATTTCAAGTAGTCTTAAACTTTTAAGGTGCCCTCGTATATTTTTTTTGTATGAATTTACAAAAATCTATTGCATGCTAATGTTTACTGCTCGTAAGTATTTTTAATATTTTTTGGCTAAACGCCAGGTGACATAGAGACTTATTTTTCAAACCCCAGGATTTAGAGGAAAAAGAAATCAACAAAAAGTAATTGAACATTATAAAACTTTTTAGAAAACCATTTTTAGTTTTTTTTAAGTCAATATCATACAGAGCAAACTAACACAATTCTTAAAAATTATTCTTGCTTTTTTGTTTATGCACTTATCTACTCTCGTACACGATTTAAATTTCTATTTTTCAATCATAAAATTCCGAAATAAAAAAATAATTCATTAATTTCATTTTTAAATAAACACTGTGATGACGTTAGCAGAGAAAAAATAAAAACAGCAAAAAATATGTGTTCTACTCATTGCCAGCGTTGCCGTTTTAGTTTCTTTAAGCCAAAGTTCGGTTACTTTTTTTCAACACAAAAAATAACCAATTTTACTGTTTTAGAACTAGCATTACCCGCTCCGCTTTTTTGGACCTTAATAGTTGTGTATGATACTGGTGCATTCAACACCAAAACATTTTTCATCTACTAAAGAGCGATATTTTCTATAAGCTTGAGCTGTAACAGACTATTTAACCACTTAAGGTATATACTTTGAAGTGTTAATGGTAGAAACACTTATCTACATAAACGATAAGGTAAAAGGTGTTTCACTCTCCGATCCCATCCTGATCAATTTCATTAAATCTTAAAGCATCTATTAATAAAAGACATATCGCATAATTTAGATTGATAGTCTGTTGATTCTTAAAAAGTTTAAAAGCTCTAGCGCATTAAATATTCAATTAGACGAAAATATATGTTAGCGTTTTGGGTATCAGGTGGCAGATGTGGTTTATACCCAAAACCGCGGGAAGGGAGGGCTGATTTTTTAGCCTAAAGGGAAAAGTTCGGCATGTGTTGGTTCTCCCTACACGGAAAGAATTATTTACTAAATCAAGAGAAAATATGGATTAAACCAAGGAAATTTTGCACGATTTTCGTCCAAGCCAAAAGTTTCTTAATGTAAACATATGTGTGGCTTGGTTTAAGCAAAACGTTATGACTCAAAGCGAACTTATGGCCCCTATTACGGTTTACAACTCAACTGAGTTGAGTTGTAATTAAGACAACTGGTTGTGATCAGTTGTAATGTTTGCTATGTTTTTGTTCGCTGCAATATAGAAAAGTTGTAAACCATAATACAAAAATTAAGAAATTGCAACTCAACTGAGTTGAGTTGTAAACCGTAATAGGGGCCTATATTTTCTTAAATGCAGGTTAAAAAAAATTCATTTTAATTATATAGTTACTAAAATCAAGCCTAAATTTTTTTAGATAAAAACGTGTAGCATAAGTTAGTTTAAGAAAACTTAATATAAAAATAAGAAACTTTTGATTAATTTGCTTAACATGTCAATTCAAATACAAATTAATTGAATCGAACACAAGTTTTCATGTGCATTATCTGAAAAATTTAAAGAAATCTTTATCATTTGTTTCTTTTTAAAAATCAAGAAAACTAGACTAATTTTAAATAGCTGCAGCTTTAACTCAGAAATATCTTTTATCTTTTAAATAAAACCTAGCTACTTTTCTATTTCTTGTTTTAAGAAATTTTTGATCATACACCAAAAACGTGAATTTTTGATCATGAGAAAATGTTTCTGTACTTAAGAAAATTTTACTAAATACGAACAAAATAAGTTAAAATCAAGAAACTGTTTTTGGATTTTCTTGTTAAAAAAACAAAATTGATTACTTAAGACTTCCTTTCGTGTAGGTGTTGTTGCTTTTCGACACAATCTGCTCGATTCATAATAGCAGTGGAGGTTAAATAGCTTCGGCTCCTTAACAGGGGCGAGTGTACAATTTTTGTCGGCTTGTACACTCAAAATTGCTAGCTGTGTGTTAGCTAGCTAAAGCCGCACGGGGCGGGCGGTGAACGCATTTGGCAGGTGCTCATGTAAACCATTTCCATGTTGTTCCTTCCAGACCATTGACAACATACTGTCGAAGTTTTGTAGAAATCGGTCCAGCGCCTTAAGCTGGGATCACACGATTGCCGCAAATGCACCAATTTGACATAGTTTTTATTGTGCTTTATTGACGCACAATAATGAAATTCGACCAATAAAATATTCTGAAATCACACGATTGCCCCGTTTTAAACAAATTTAATTGCCGCTAGTTGGTACAAAGCGAAATGGTTACAACAATTGCCGCAGCACAGTCACACGATTGTTCTTACTTGACAACTGCGAAAACAACTGTTGTGGTAGCTTTTTTATTTGTTTGAAAGTTCTTGTTGGTTTGTTAATTAAATAAAATTAAATGCATAATAAATAAATAAATATTTATCTTCATTACCTTTTTTAAATTACATATATAAAAATATTGGTGCGTATTGTGTTGTTTGATTGCCGCACAAGAACACAATAAATATTGGTGCATTTTTGTAATTTTTATTGACGCGCGGTTGCATAGAAAACAGTCACACGATTGCCGCACCAGGGTTGCATTTGATTGGTAAAAGTAAGCACAATATTGTCCTTGATTGGTACATGAGCCAATTGGTTGTGCAGTCACACGATTTGGGTATTAAAAAGTATAAAAATTGGTGCATTGCGGCAATCGTGTGATCCCAGCTTTAGGCATGAAATTATATGTACATATTTTTTCATCTAAAGCACAATTAAAAATTTTGTTTATTTTAGACACATTTGATTACATTTTTATATTTTGGCTACAATTTTTTTTTTGTTATGGCAACGCTGGTCATCGCACAATACCTACAACTACAAAAACAATAATTATTTTCAAGATTGTTCTTTACTTTCCTCTTTTATGTATGTAGTTGATGTTATTTTTCTTGTAGGAGGGGGTGTTTATTATTTTATTTCTCACAACTCTTTTATTCACCTCTTTTTTTCTGTTTAATCTACCATATTGCCACCAAGCCAAACCTACTCACGTCATCATTATTTACTTTTGTTATTGTTGTTATTAAAACACGTCACTAATGTACATAATTATATTGTTGTTGCCACAGTTGTTTTTTTATTTTTTAGTGGTTATTTGTTGTTGTTTAAATCGGTTTAAAAAATAAACAAACAACAAAAGTAAATAAAACCTATTGTGACGATGGCAATCTTTAGCACGTTTCAGGTGCGATTTGATTAGTAAAAAAATATTATTTCTATTTAATAATCGTATAAAAATATTAATAATTGTTTTATATTGGCAATTAAATGTGATAAAGTTTTAGTGGGGACTAACGTTTTATTTTGGGGAATTTTTAATTTATTTTTTAACTTGATATGAAGCAATTGATTGTGAACTTTTAATTAGACATATGTATGTACCTATACAAATCAAATGGAGTTTTATAAAAAAAATTACATAATCTAAAAAATAATACATATGTATGTACTTACATATTAATTTCAATTAAAACATTTGTGATATTAATTTAAAATTAATTAAATTTGCACCAATAAACAAATTAAAAGTATCAATCAAATATTTTTTGATATTAACAGCATTTTCTAAAGTTAATATAAGCAAACTTGATTAAATTTTTAATTAAAACTGATTTTATTTTTGATAAATATTTTAACAAAAAAAAAAAGAAATTAGCGAGAAGTTTTTCTATGTAGGTACATATGTATGTATGTATGTATAATTTGTGACATAAAAAAGTTAATTTCAAGGGTAATCACAAAGACTTGAAAAAAATTCAGTATTTGAAATAAGTTTTGTGAAGAACTTAAAATAGTAAATCAGTACCAATGTCCTGTAACTCACGCATTGAGAGACTTATTGATTTGACTGTGAGAAATGAAAAAAATGCCATAAATTGAAACAAAAAAACAGTTTTTATCGTTTAACTGTGTCTATAACATTTTTGGCGAGTAATAGCTGTCACGTAAGGAAATCAATCGTCAATTTAGAGAAAAAGAGTGCCTGTAAAATGTTTGTGAGAAAATTACCGCTTAACTCACGAATAAAAATGGGGTGAGAAAAAATTTGAACACTAAGAAATATATTAAAAATGCAAAATGTAATGAATAATAAATAACACGAAAGAGGTAAATATTTTTTTTGGCTGATTTTTTCATTGTCCGTAAAAACCTGGGTTCTATTCCCAACTTAGTCAAGAATGAAAAATTATCAATAAATTTTAATTCATTTCATGTTGTAAAATTCCTTTCTCCATAAAAATAATTCAACGAAAATTAAACTATGGAATATTTTTCTTTTAATCTCTTCGACGCGAGAGTTCTTACCAAAGTTACAGAACATGGGTACAGTTTTGATAAGAACTTAAAATAGAAAAACATTAGTTAAGCCAGTTTTTAAGGTGTATAACTCTAAATGAAAATATGTATATAGTATATGTAATAACAAACGAACCAAACTAGTCCTATTCGTTAAATCATCGTACATTCATTAATTATTTAGAATAAATGTTTTTCATTGGTTATATTTATATTATTATTGGTTATATTATTATTATTATATGAATTCAACCTAACCTCAATTTTGTTCTTTATACAAAGTTAATTGAACTCAAGGCATATTTACACTTTTCTATCTTATACTTTGTATAAATACATGTCAAAAACTCAAGTTATATGTAAAAGTGTGATAGAGTAAATGCAATGAGCTATGAAGATGACAAGTATACGAAAAAAATTTGGCATCCCATACGAGTTTAACTTTTTTTTTAAATTTTTTAAACGGTAAACGATGAAGTCGATGGGATGTCAAATTTTTTTCGTAATACTTGTCATAACACATTGCATTTACACTATCATACACTTACTTTTCATTTGATCATTTGATGTTCATGTGTGATAGTGTCAATACAAACTAAAGTGTAAAATTAAATTTTTTAACAGTCACAACAAAACTCATTAGATTTCTATCTTACAAAGTATGATGGAATACGTCAGACTTGTGTGATAAAGTGTAGAGTACGCTTTAATAGTAACAATTTAAAAAAAAAAAATTTTTAATCCAAATTTTTAATATTTTTAATTAGGCTTAAGTTCATTAAATTTAATTTTCATTAAATTATTTTTTTATGAAGAAAGGAATTTTACAACATGAAAATCAATTAAAATTGTTATTGATAATCTTTCATTCTTGACCGTGGCGGGGGCTCGAACCCACAATAACCACAATACTAATTAAAAAAAAATTATGCTAACGGAAATATTACAAAATATATACAATTCTTTCTTTAAAAATTTTTATTTACCTACTTTTTATTCCGAATAAAATCTTTTCACAAAAAATTTATATAAGACACATACAAAAATAGAAAAAAAAACTTAGCCTACATTTAGGCTCATGTATACAATTTATTATTTAAACAGGTTTTTCATCATTTTTTTATACTCTAAACACTTTTTGTAGTCTCTTTGTAAACATTTAGAAGTCATTGACACTTTGTCTATAAAGCAACAATTTTTTTACATTTAATATTTAATACCCAACTAATTATATGTCAAAGACTCCTTGAACATCTGCACTGAATATTATAGTAATAATATAATAATAACATTATCTCTTCTGTTGTCTACTTTCAGGCTCTTTGCAGCAAAATAACTCTTAATAATATAAATAATGGTAAGTTTGTTTCTTTTAATTATTATTTTGTATTCAAATTAATGTTAATTTTTTTTAATTACAAATTATTTTTTATTTAAAAATTAAGTTTATTTTTAATTAAAAGCAAATTAAGGCAATTAATTAATTGTCAATAAGTTGTTTTAAAAATATTAATTAAGTACATATTGAAATATTGAGCGAATGATTTAGAAAATATTTTATTAAAAGGAAAAATTAAAAAAAAAATCACGTGTAAAGTTCCCTAAGAAAGGCAGCACTATTTTAAAAGTAAAAAAAAAATGGTTGCCTATAATTAGGAGTTTAAATTTTTTATACATACATATTAAGTAAATTTTTATCTTCTTTTTTTAACTTATCTGCAACCAAACATTATAAGGCCCGTTTTCACGACTTACCTATAAAGTTCGAAAAAGTTAACGGTACCTTTAGCACTAGTGAGGAATAAAGTAACCTTCAACTATTTTTCGTTTTCACAACTTCTGTATAAAATAAACTTAACATTTTTGAAAATATGGCAATACTAAAGAAAATACCGATTATTTTTGCCAAAATAAAAATACGAACTGGCGACTACGTACTTTTTGTTACATTTACAAAATACATAGACGTATAATTGGAGTTGCCATGTATACAAAATATGTGAATATAATATGGCAATCTCAAATCTAAACCTTACAACAAAAGTAAAAGGTAGAACGTTCCTCTCTATAGCTTATCCTTCACTTTTAGATTAAAGGGAACTTGTAATAATTAAAAACTCATTATCTGTTCGATAACTTCCTACATTTAGCTATCGTTAAGTCGTGAAAACGGGCCTAAGTGGTATAAAATAAATCAGTTAACAATGAAACTAGTGCTGGTAAACTTTCGATAGTACTATCGATAATATCGATAGTCTTAAAATATCGAAAATGTCGATGGGAAAAATATCGATATGACTATTTAAAATACATTTTAAATAAGCATGTAATAGCAGCCATAATTTTATTTATTTATTTATTCATTAATATCGATTTTCTAATACAAGATAGTATATCTTATAAATTACAGTATTAGAATCAGAACTGTTAAAGAATAATTTAAAATGTCAATAGTTTTACAAAATTTTTGCGAAAAAAAAGAAAGAATACATAAAAAACAAAAAAATAAGGATCAATTTATGTTGAAAAAAAAGTATATGTGTGTAGTAACAATTTAAACAAATATATTTAACTAGTTGAAACAAAAACAATGATTTAAATTATAATAAAAAGAAAAATTACGTTAAAAAACCAGTAAGCATTTTCCTAAAATTTATTGCGATGTTTATGTTCTGGATTCCAGAGACGTATGCCAAAAACAAAAAATTGGCATTCAGATGCATGGCTTCGATTCCGAAATTAAATAATATATCTTCCACTACGCAATCTGGCAAATCGTATTCGGTTAAAAAGGTATTCTAATTTTTTTGTCATTATAATGAGACATTTCATTTTTTTTTTTTGTTATTGAAAGGAAATCTACTTGAGAATTCCGAAACTCTGTCAAATCTTTTTAAACCGAAAACATACCGAATAATGTTATTATAAGTGGTGTTGAGCATCCTCTTATCTATAGAGGAACATCCAGCAAAGATTTCAGAGCCGTATTATAGAGTAGACAGAAGATATGTTTTTGCCAACAAAGTTCTTATATTTATAGGGGTGAATGGTTGCGTGCCCACAAATTACGTAACATACGGTATCTTTTACCACATACCTGATTAATGGTCTGACCAAGTTAAAGTTTTGTTGAAAATAACATTTAAATTTCTTGCGGTATTTACAAGTTCATCTCTTGATTGTCCAATTGAAACATTAAATTCATTTTCCATTCTTGTGTTATTCCTAGAAATTGCCAATTCAATTCACTTGTTTGGATCTTTTTTTAAACCATTTGCAGAAGCCCACACAAAAATATTGTTCAAGTCAGAATTCAGTTCATTTAACTTGGTACCGATAAATTCCTTGGTAATGCTTATGTATAGCTGAACATCATCAGCATACCATCTGTATATTACAAAAACGAAGTTGTTTCGGTAGATTATTAGCATATAGACTTTATAATAGTGGACCGAGAATTGACGCCGATAATCACAGCTTATCGGCGCACGTTTACTTGGACCCCTTTCACACTCGGCAAGTTACTTGCGCAAGTCTCTTGCGCAACGCTTGGTTTGTAGACATCAGCGGTAAGGACAGAGTAAGGAAACAAAAATTAGTACAGATTTTGTTGTACTCGGCAAGTAACTTGCGCAACTAATTTGCGGAGTCTGAAAGGGCTCTTGCTAATAATTCGCGCTGATTAACGGTAATATATACAAACAAGAAGAATAGCAAGCATGTGTTATTGATAGCCCAGCTGTGCTTCTTTGTACTGCTAATAAGATATACTTTTGTGAAAATTTGTATATGTTTACATTCGGACTGATTTTTTTTTTTTTCTTTTGTAATGTTGCAAAAAAAATAAATGCAAATGTAATTGCGACCATTAGAGAAAAAGTCCTCTAAACCGATTTCCTTTTGGGTGGAGAATCAAAACCAATTTAGAACGTTATCTAAAGTTGCAATAAAATATCTTATAGGCCCTGCTTCTTCGGTTCCTTTATAAAGGAGCTTTTCAGCTGCCGGTAAAATATAAAATAACAGAAGAAACTGCGTTTAACCAAATAATAATTTCCTACTCAAGCACAAACATTCAGTCGTAAGTATAATATCGATAGTGAAATCTAAACTATCGATAGTAGAAAATATCGATAGTATCCCAGCACTAAATAAAACAGCTTTAGTATTGCTATTTTAGGTATAAAAAAAAATTTTAACAACCTTTAAAGATTCCTGAAGTGGGCAAAGCTTTTTAAAAGCTTAGGAGTTGTCTTAGAAATGTATCATCTCTGTGCCGATTTGTTTTTATTAATCAAATTTTTATCCATAACACCCACTATAGAACAATTTTTAATCGCTTGCTTTAACAGAACATCTCCTACTTTTTATATTATTTTTTTGTTTTATAATCTTTATATTAAAAATCTGTTTTAATTGTTTATATATGATCCATTAATCCAATTACGTTTTAATGCATTTAAATCCAACATATGTTTTTTCACATTTCATTTACACTTCATTTCAATTTTGCTACAGTTTTTTTTATGAAAAATTTAATTTGTTAAAGAGAAAAAAAATAAATATCTGCTTAATGTTGTACTCAAATAATCCCAAAGTAGTATCAGCTTTCCTTCTTTTTTTTAACAAAAATCGTTTGGTTCAGTTTTTAAAGTCAATTTATTGGGTGTATTAAATTGCAAAATTCTTAAGAATTTAAAATTTTTTTTTTTTTTCTTTTTACATGAATGAGTGGATTTTATTTCAAAACCATGTGCTTAGCATGTGTGCACAGCAAAAAAATATTATGAGATTATTTTTTTTGAAGCATATTTGGAAACATATGTTTTGTAATTGACTTGAAAATATTTAAAGTATATTAAAAAAAAGGAGACAATTTTTGATCAAAAGAAGAAAAAAGTTTGGAATCTGTATTATTAATTAACGCAAGATTGACAAAAGATTATGTGAAAGATAAAAAACAAAAACTTTTGCTTTATTTAATTTTATATATTTTAAGCTAGGGCATTTTAATTTGTTTTTTTTTAGTACTTGTAAACTTAAAACAAAATCTTTTTATTCATTAATTATGATGTGCTAAATTCTAAATTTTATTCCTGATAAATACACTTAAATTTTTTGTTGCGGGATGAGCTAGTTTCAATGCGCATTTCACTGGTTACATTCCCCTGAAAATGCTTTGCGTTATTGTAAATAAATGTACATACGTATCGCACTGGTTCATTTAAAGGGAGTCAACTCAAAACCAAAAAATTTTAAATTTTTGCAAGAAAACGCTCTACGGTGATTACATCTAGCCACTGTAAAAATCTGACATATTTTTTCGCAAACAAAATACAGTTATATTGTCACCGGCAACCATTTTATGGTTAAATTAGTCGTCCATCAACAAGCCACAGCCATATTATTATAATAATACATATTATTATGGTAGGCCTCAAATATGTTATGGTTAAAAATCACAAAAATATGTTTGTAACTCAAATATTATAATTGTTTTCTAACCATAACGTGTTGCTCTTGCGAAAAAGGAAAATTTTATTATAAATTTAAAACCACACGATTTTAAGTGGTAAACAAATTATTGTTGTTAATAATCACCAGAATGTTGCATAAAAGGCATACATATGGTTGTGGCTTCTTGATTGAGGACTTTTGTAACTCTCTTAAAACTTTCTGTTATTTAATTTCATTTATTTTATTGTATAACTCTAATAAAATAAATTTATCGTTAAAAGTAGTTGGAGGCGGCCGACCACATAGAAAAATGTGTTTTCTCTGCGTGCAGATGTTTTGTTTCATTTTAAATTAACCCTCTAATGCCTAAGAGTGCCTCAAGGCATCCTTTACAAAATGTTTAATGACGTCCAATATGTAATTGATTTATATTAATTTCCCTTTTTTTACAATTGCTTAGAGATCTAGAAAAATATTTGTAAAAGCTTCGAAAGCTCTTAAAAAGAATTGTAAACTATCTCGAACACAATGCTGTGGTTCAAAATGCAAACTTCATTTATGCTGCTCAAGTACTAATCAGCCTTATTCTATTTGGCGTCGTCAACAGTAAACAACGCTGTTTTTTATGTTTTGTTTTAATTTCGTATTGCCGTTGGCAATATTGCTATATTTCGATGACTGTTAACATAGGTTGGCAATATTGCTATATTTCGATGACTGTTAACATAGGTTTGGTGTTTTACGTTATGGTTGACTGCAATTTTGATTTCTACGGCGGTTTTTTGATATTTTTCTATATTTGTGTTGTGTTTTTAAAAAATTTTTTGTGGAAATAATTGAAAAAATTAAAATAACAACTAAGTGCCAGTTCGAGAAGCTAGTGGAAGAGCATGTAAAAAATCCGTTCACACAGACAATTACACCTGGAAATGCTGATTTTCAAAGAAATGCATCTTATTCTCATTCATAACAGCATCTGTCATGTCGAAGTTTAACCATTGTGGACAAAGTTCCCTCTCCATGACTTCCAGAGTCTCGGACAAAATTTTTGAACTAGTGGCTGATCCGGTACGATCCGTGGCAAAAAACGTTGCTGCAAATTATATTGTGTTAGAAACAAACGTTCCATTTTTTAAATGAGGCTCTATTATTTTCAACACATGTTTAAAAGAAGGTTTATTCAGCCTTAAATAACTTTCAAATCTTAAAAAGGTTAAAAAAATCCATTAGCCACTTGGGAAAATTATGTGTCACTTACTTTTCATTGGGCAAAATAAAAATGGAAAATTTCTGTTTAAGGGCCCAACTGTAATATGCATAAGCTGGCTTAAGCTACTGTCAAACATTAACGAAAAGCCTCTCAAAAGCATTAAAAAAAAAACAAAAAAAAAAATCAAAAAATATTTTATTCCGTACGGAAAGTGCGATCTGTTTCGCACTTTGCTTAAGCAATTGTCAGTTTCAAAATTAACAAAAAAGTTTTCTTAAGTCCAATATGGTTAGACACATACATATGAATCACATTTATTAAAACAATTGCGTAAGCCAACTTAAGCATATGATAGTTGGGCCTTAAGTAGTCTTTTTCCACTATTAAATTTTTGTTATTTTCTTCGTCACTGGACGAGTCCGAATCAGAAATAAAAAAAAATTTTATTTAAACATTATTTTTTTTCACAAACAAATTTTAATTTAACTAAAAATTTTGCACAAACAGCACAAAATTGTTTTCTTATCAAAAAACAGTTAAAAAAAATGAATCAGCTGTATTTTATTAACATTATCGATAAATGGTCAACGGCGTCATAATACTCTTACAAAATACCAATTTAACATAGAATTGATGTTGTCTTTGCTAAGAATTGCTGTTGCCTTAAAATTGCCGTTGTTATTGCCGACGCCAAATGGAATAATGGTGAATAATTGTTTTTTTTTTTTTTTTTTTTTTGATTATCATAAACAAAACTAAAAATTTTTTATTTCCCAAAAATTAAATGTGTTTTAATTACTAGATGCCCAAGGGTGCCTCAAGAAACTCCTTGCTGTTTTCTCACTCGGAACGTATACGACTCATTGTACAGGCTTAATAATAATTTGTTTTTGAACCCAGGGGCCCCAAAATACCCTAAAAAAATTATTTTCATAATAACGAGCCGCAAATAAAGCTTAAGCGACAAAAACAAAATTTTACATGAGAAGGTTTTTTTTCTTTTAATTCATTAAAATTTTGTATAAAGGTTGTCGTTTGAGATAAAATTGTTTTTGCTATAAAATCGTAACGGTACCTTATGTGACCATGATATTTTGGAGATGATGCAAGTGTTGCCAGGAAAGTCATTTATTAAAAAAAAGAACAGAAATCTAATGAATGATAAATTTTGTATTCCCGTAAATAACTTTGATGAAAGTGATGTCGCTTAAGCTTTTTTTTTGGTAAGGGCTCGATACATTCCAATTTATTCCGAAACTTGGCATTTGAGGGTTAAACAAAATATTATGTAAAATATTGCTAAAATATTTGTCTTCTTTTAGCTTTCTGTGTTCTATGAACTTCATGACAATTTAGCTAGTTTAAATTTTGTCGATTTTTTACAATGTTTCCACGAATATTAAATTTAATTCTTTTTTTTAACTATGTTAATTTTTGTTAATTATTACTGAAGTTTTAGTGTATTTAATGATTTTTGATTTTGTTTTTTTTCTTGTCAATTTATGGCGCTTTGACACACACCTATTGTGCTTTAATTGATTTTTTTTTGGATATAATTCGTTTTTATATAGTATTGTGAAATTTTATAATTTATTTTTTGTCTATTTATTTTCTATTTCATGGATCTTCAAGACTTTTAAGATAAGCGTTTTCCAAAAATAAAAAAAAAAATATTAATTTGGTTTCTTTTCTTTTTCTACGATTTTTTGGTTAAGCTGAAATTGTATAATTTTATGTGGGTGAAGATAAATATGTCGAACTAAATATGTTTTGACGTAACATCTTACGTCTTCGCATATTTAAAATAAGTTTTTCGTATTTGGGACAATTTTCCAAATAGTTATAATATTTATGACAAACTATTAAATATGTTTTCGTATTTGTGACATATTTAAAATTGTTAAATATCTTCGCATTTTTGACATATTCAATGAAATTTGAAAGAAATTAAGAATTTTATTAAAAAAGACCTTGCAGAATGGCAAATACCTTTTAAAGATAATTACGCCCACTTTTGTAATCTATTTCGGTTTTTGAGAAAAAAACCTCTGGGCTATTTTAAACAAATTTTTGAAATTCTCAGATGTACTAGTACTGATTCTCTGAGCGATTTTTGGAAATTGTGGACAAACTGGAAGACCTTACAGGATTTCAAATACCTAATTTTAAAGATAATTACGCCCACTTTTGTAATCTATTTCGGTTTTTGAGAAAAAAACCTCTTTAAAAATTTTTTAAAATTCTTAGATTGTCATAAATATTAAAACTATTTGAAAAATTTTCCCAAATACGAAAAACATATTTTAAATATGTGAAGACGTAAGATGTTACGTCAAAACTTATTTAGTTCGACATATTTATCTTCACGCACATCATAGTTTTTCGCTCTTAAACCATTTTTAACATTTTGACGATTTTTTAGTTTTGTCGATTTTTTTCTGTAGTCTTTTTTTGTGTTATTTCATACACTCTCAAAAATTTGTTTTTAAATACTGTGGTTAAAGGTATCACATGGTCGGGCCTGAGGGACTATACTTTCTTGCATGTTTTTTTAATATATTGGGCTAAAAAAAACACCCTTTTTATTATATATGTATGCAATTATTCAATATCATTATAAAAAAAAATAGTATAAAATACTTGTTTATATCTATGTCATCTAACAAGAGTATTAACTTACAATATCAATTAAATAATTTTGCTGGTAAGACGAACACGTGTGTCAAATTGACGTTTATTTGACATTTAACACTTAATCAACAAACAAACAACAACAGAAATAGTATTAAACGTATTTTCTTAGACATCAATCGCTTAATTAATTAAAAAATTAATTTAATTTGCCATAAGAAATCTGCATTGAATGCAAAACATTTTATTTTCCTGAGATTTTTCTTTTTATTTTGTTTTAGCAATTTTTTGTTTGCTTTTGCATTTTTAATGCATAATGCAATTATGTCTGAAATAAATCATTAAAAACAATGATAAATAATTGCAAATTTTAAAAATTATTATAGAGAGAAAATGTGATTACGACAACTTGACCTTAACCTTGACTAAGATTTGTTATTATTTGCTTAAACATATATTTTTTTTTTAAATAATTTTTTTTTAACGATTATAACGAGAAATAAAAACAAGTTTTTGCATGAAATGAACTAAACAATAATACCGATTTAAAATTTAAAACAGCTTGAAATAAAAAGAATCAGATATGATAAAATACAGTAAGAACCGCTTAGTCGGAGAATAATAGGAAAAAGGGTGAGAAAATAAAACACCAAGACCTTATTAAACAGGCTTCATGAAAAACAGTTAGTTAAAAGTTACTTTAACGGATAATGTTCTTTGATATTTATACTATTTTTTTTTTGGGGTAAATTTAAAAAAAGGCAGGCCGCGAACACTGATGTAGGACTGCCAGGCAATTGTAGCACCGCATGGATACTCTACTATCGATGACTTAAATGGACAGATCCTCAGCTCATTATTGGTTTGATCAATATGCCAACAAGTTGAAGAGCAGAAAAACGATAAAGAAGGTTTATATGAAGTTTTCTGAAAATATACCCGTTAGAATTTTTTTTGTATTTTCACCACAGCTTCCGGCATATGTTTTGAAGAGAAATGTGCCGCATACGCCATTTTTCTAAATTTATTTATAAAAAGTAGTTTCTTGTGCTGCATACGTATACTTACTGCTGTGTATTGACTTGTTGGTCTTTAATTTTTCTTTTGCTTTTACTACTTTGTTTTTCTTACGACAATGAAGCGAAGCAAGAGTAAAATTAATTTTCTTGCTGTCGTTTTATTTTGATTTCACTTTAACTTCTTGTTTTTCTTACTGCAATGAAAGCAATAGTAAAGTTTGTTTTATATTGTATAAGGATGCTAGTTGAAAAAAGAATCCAGTGGTGCTCGCGTAACTGAAAAACGCTTAAGCTTATTGAAAAAACTAAAAAACCGAAATTCCACAATAATTCTCTAAGAAAAGTAAAACTTTTTTCTAATATGAGCAGTCGTTTTTGAAACATAATTTTTTTTTTTGAAAAAAAAAAAAAAAATATTTTTTTTTATCAGAATTTCAAAATGTTTGTTTTTTAAAAATTCATAAAAAATTAAAAAAATGCAGCTAGGGGTCTAATTTTTTACAGACATAAAAAACGAAGCTGCAAACAAAACAGGCTTTAAATGATTAAAATCTGTTATCTGTTAGTAGTTTCAATAAACTAAACCGTTTTTGAGGTACGCGAATGTATGTATGTTGTGCAACCTCCTTTATTTACGAAATAACGGTTTATCTCGAAAACCAGAGTCAATCTAAAAAACGTTAAGCACACCACTGTATTCAGTGTACCCGAATAAGGTTAAAACGCCAGCTTCCCATCTTGTCTCAAAAAAAAGTGTAAATTTCTTGCACAGCGTAATTAATAAACTTTAAAATAGTTGATATGGAGCAAAATTAATGCTTAATATCTCAGAAATGAAAAACAATTTCGTAAAACAGGTTGTGGATTTGGAAAGTAGGTATTCAAAATATATATAACCCATACCATACTCATTTTTTTTAAAAAAATGGCCGGTGGGTCAAACCAATAATAAGCTGACGAGATGTGAGAATTACATGAGCACCTGCCATATGCCCTTTTCTCATGTCAAATCTTTACCTCCCCCAATAAAAACTTCGTGTTTTGTTAAGCGCTTTAGCGAAATAGCGCAAAATCGCTTACTTCAATAAAAGAGCTTTAATGGTGCAATTAATGTTTACAAACAAAGTTATACAAAAAGCTGCTTTTTTAGTGCTGATTAAAAAAAAAAGGAGTTTAAGCGAATAAATTTAGAAATATTCTACACACATTGAAAGTCAATCCTCGAGCCCATCTCGGTTATTAGGGTTTTCGCTCAAGCACACAAATTATTAAATATAAAAAAAAGCAAACTGCATGTATCGTTAGCTTAAAAAAAGCGCTTATCTTCAGCAAGAAGAAGTCCTCCAAACCATGATTTACCCATACAAAAATAAGGTGCTCTTTTTAGAGCACAATTTTTACTGGTACTGAGTGACAAACAACCCAGCGGGAAAATGGAATTAATAGGAATCGAGAAAGTAATACATATATTGTATAATATTTGATTCCAGAATTCATTATTCTTAACACAGACCATGTCCTAGGATTGTAATAAATTATTTAAATGTATCCTACGAATAAATTAAATAATTCATTCTTAAGAATAAATTATATTATTCATACATTCATAATCAAAGGAATCAAAGTTTTCACCAATTATTTCATCCCCTTTTTCGAGGTCTGATTCGTTTTTTATTGGAAAATTAAACTTTTTTAAATCTTCTGATAGTAAAGTATCCAATTTATAATCAAGCTTTTTCATAAAATTTAAGCATTCATCACATTTATCTGTAATTATACATTTAATAATAAAAATTATTAAAAGATAAAACATAAAGTACTTACCTTTTTACTTTAAATAACTTTCGACTGTACGCTTTCAAACACAAACTGCGACTAAAAAAAAAATTATAAGTAGGCGACATAAAGGCAGCAAAAAAATAACGGATTTTTATAAAGGAAATATGTATGTTAAGCAAAAACATGAATAATTGTTACTAACAGAAACAATACATTACTTGTTCTGCAAATGTGGGAATATACGTGGTAATCAATGCATAATTTTTGAGTCTGATGAAATTACCTTCTCGATTCCAATGAATGCATTATTATTCTTTCGAAAATAATGCATTATTTTTTTAATTATTTATGTAATCAATTCCTCATTTTCCCGCTGGGAATGTGTTTACCAACCGTCCCCGAGTGTGAGTTGAACCAGTTTCCATGTTCTGTAACTTTAGTGAGAACTTCTCGCATCGAAAAGATGTGAAACAAAATACAAAAAGAGTGTGTCTGTAACTCATGTCGAAAACTATCGAATGAGATTACATCGTAACACCATAAACTTCATAACATTGTACTCGAAGCCGATGTTACATTGCAAACGTTGAGAACGTCAGTAACACATATTGTTGACGGCGACCAAAATTTACTAAAAATGAACATTTTTGAACGACGGCGGCGAAAATTCAACCGTCGGCTTTACCAAATAATGTAAAGTGCGACTTTATTGTTTGTTGTTTGCAAACGAGCTTTGAAAAATTTTGTATATTTTATAAAAATGTTAAAAGCAAAATAATTAAACAATGAAAAAATGTGCCAAGAACAAAATGTTATTATATATTATTATTCTTTACATTTTGCATTTTTAATTGTTTTTTAGTGTTAAAATTTTTTCTCGCCCCATTATTATTCGTGAGTTTTTTTAACAGTTCAAAGCGGGAACTTTTCTCACAAAAATGTTACAGACATACTTTTTCTCTAAATTGGCGAGTAATTTCCTTACGTGACAGCCAGTACTCGCCAAAAAAGTTACAGACACAGTTTAGTGAGAAAAACAGCTGTTTGTTTCAATATATGACATTTTTGTTTCATTTCACACATTTAAATCGAAAAGTTTCTTGACGCGAGAGTTACAGAACGTTGGTACTTGACATGGACAGCTTCTTCTTGTTTCAGCTTTTTGCAGAAGAACTAGTTTTTCTCTTTGAGATGAACTTATTTTATTTTTAATTTTTCTTAAAATTACAAATAATTTTTTTTTTTTTTACATATTTGAAAAACAAACACTTTTATTGTTTGAAATTCTACAAACACCGTCCAATTGAAACAAGAATTTCTGTTATTTGTTTTTTTTTCAAAAAAAATTAAACAGCTGCTTTTCAACTTAAAAATAATTGCAATTTTTTAGTATAGAAATGCATATAGAAATAAATTTTGTTGATTGTTTGTAGATATGTTGCAGTTGCTGTTGGTTTCTTTTAAACAAATATTTATTAACAATTAAAGCATAAATGTGCAATAACATTTATTTGATTGTCAAGTTTACACAATTCAAAACTATTTTTTTTCTGCTGCCTGTACAAAGTTTCGGTTGTTGCATTGTTGCCAAGTTGATGTCATAAAGTTTTATTTAAATGAGAAGAGAAAAAAAACTATTACCAGAAATAAGTTTTTTTTGCAGGCATTTTTGAGCATTTTTTGTTTATTTTATTATTTAGCATGACGTCGTGTTGTGTTTTTATTTTATTGTTCATTTTTTTCTATTTATTTTTCTTAGTTGTATAATTTTTCAAAATGTACGTGTTTTAATGATCATGATGACGTTTTTTTTATTTTGTGGGTATTAAAAGCACAGTCTTTGTTTTAATTTCACATCTGTGATTGTTTTTACGATTTTTTTTTTTTTTTTTTGTCTAATATGAAAATATTTTGAGACAAAGTTGTTTTTCTTGAAAATGAAGTACATAGTTTTTTTTTTATATATATAGTTGGGCTTGAGTTCATCAGATTTAATTTTCATTAAATTATTTTACTGAAGGAAGGAATTTTACAACATGAAATTAATTGATAGTTTTTATTCTTGGCTGAGCTGGGAATCGAACTCGGGTTGAATTTACGTTTCGAGAATAACCGTATTCTCATCATCAGAATTCTTTGCAGTTCTACCCTCTGCACTTTTAATAAATTCCTTCACATTATTTTAGATGAACTAGTTTTTCTTCTAGATTTCATTCAATGATCTACAATATATTTCTTTTGACTTTTCAAATTTAACAAGCACTTATTAAAATGGTTGAGATTAATTAGTTTTTGTTTACCAAATTAATTTGTGTTTTACATATTCTTCTAGTAGACTAATTCCCTATAATTACAGACAATCTTGTTGAGTTGTAATTTCTTAATTTTTGTATTGTGGTTTACAACTTTGCTATTTTGCGGTGAACAAAAACATATCAAAAATTACAACTGATCACAACCAGTTGTCTTAATAACAACTCAACTGAGTTGAGTTGTAAACCATAATAGGGGCCTTTAATACCCTTCACCACAGTTGAAAAGAGTTTAGTAAAGGGTGGTCCAACCTAAACCCACCATGCTAATAGTAAAAAGTTTTCAGAGGCATATCTTAATATTTGCAATTATTATAGAAGAATATATGACAATTATGTGTGAAACAAAATACAGGTAAAATGCTCTCCACGGCTTCGGTGGCATAACTCTATCCGATTGTCCATATTTTCAATGGCTCTACGACATAAATGAGGTTCAATGTTTAACTATTGAATTGTTCTTGGCTTATCGACGAACACTTTTTTCGTTTAAATATCATCAAAGAAAGAAGTCGAACGGTGTCAAATCACATGATCGTGGCGGCAAAAGAGCCATTGTTTCGTTGACTGAGTGGCAAGTGGCACCATCCTGTTGGAACCACATATCGTCCAGGTCCATATCCTCAATTTCTGGCCAAAAGAAGTCCGTTATCACATCGCAGTAGCAAACACCATTCACGGTAACTGCTTGGCCGACCTCATTTTCGAAGAACAACGTCCCGATGACGCCGCCAGCCCATAAACCGAACCAAACAGTCACACACAAACAGTGATCTGGCCTTAGCAACCAGAAAAATACACATGGGAATAACTTATACCATCATATATAAATTTCACCTTGTAAATAAATTTTTGACTCCCAAGATAAACTCTGAGTCACTCTTTGTGTTTTGACATTTCCTACACACCCGGTTTGCTGAAATTTGCGCACAATTCTCCCGATGGTGGACACATTTGGTCGATTATGCTGACCAACAAATCACAAAGTGCACGAAATGCATTTTGATTTGAATGCCCATTTTCGTAAGAGGCTTCAACACTCTTAGCGCGCTGCTCAATTGTGTACCTTTTCATGGTTTAATTTGTCAAACACTGAAACAAAATATTAAAAATTAATTTAGGCAAAAAACTTGACGTTAAGGTGTGACTCACAAATAATATCGTGCATTATGGTTGGACCACCCTGTGTATAAGTTTTTATCACATCTATGTTTTCATCGTTTAGATAAACAAGTTCTTATTCCTAATTCTCTTCGATAAACAATTTCTTATTTCAGATTATGCATGATTCAAAATCATTCCAAGAGAATTCTTTCAAATCTTTCCAAATCCTTTTAAATGAAAACGTTTAACATATTCCTTCGAGTAAATTATTTATTTTAAATAAGAACATTTTAATTATTACTTATTACAAGATATTGCCTTTTTCTTGTAAATAAAGCTTATTCGTTTTCCTTAGTCTTCTAATTATATAGAATTTCTGTTAGTAGAACTAGTTCCAAATGTTTTAAAACAATCTTATTCTTGTTGCAGTTTTTATCACATTAGTTAGTTTATATTTTAAAATGGTTGTTTTCTAGATTGTTTAACAACAAATTCTCTTAGGTGGGTCGTTTTCCTTTTTCCAGTTCTTTTAGTCAAAAAAGAACATTCAGACTCATAAAGTTAAACTAGTTCTTATTCCAGATTCTTTCAATTAAAGCAGTCTCTTTCCCAAATCATTTCAGATAAACTAGCGCTGCTTACAAAATCTTGCAGATTAACGTCGTCTTTTTCCAGATTCTTCTATTTGAACTTGTTCGGATACCACATTGTTTTATGCTAAGTTCACACTTAGGTTTTTAAACGCGTTTAAGCAAAATGTTGATTTAGCTAATCAAAGCCGTTCACATTACATTTGAGATGATTAAGATGACAGATGATTAAGAAAAAAAAACACACAACAAACACACAAAAAAAAAAAACAACAAACAAATTTATATTTCTTTAAAGTATTAAAAATGGATAAAAACACTTTTATAAAGTTATCAGAAGATTATTTCTATCATTTTAATGATGAAATTGTGAAAATGTATGAATTATTTAAGGAAAAAAATAAAAACATTAAGCAGAAATCTTGGCCGGTTGTACACGATCATGTTGGCGATTCTACATTTGAGGTATGTTCAGTGGATTCTATGTGATTTATGAAGTGATTTAGTTGTAATCATGTCAGTTTGAAGTGATTAACAAATCACTTCAATGTATGGGTAATCATCTCGATTTTGAAGTGATTAGAGCTTAATCACGTTCGAACTGCTTAAACGCGTTTAAGAAGCCAAATGTGAACATACTATTAGGTGTACAAGATTTTATTCGAAATTAGTCTGGACAAAAAATTTTTAAATCCTTTCAATTTACATGTCCTTTTTCAGATGCTTCTCATTGACATAATTAAACCATTCAGCAAAAGTTAAAGGGTATATATAAGTTTGTTATTCTGTTTGTAATTTCTAGAATATTGATGTTAGACCCTAGAAAGTATATAAATTCTGGGTCCTTATAAGAAGCAAAGTTGATTTTACGATGTCCGTCTGTCCGTTGAAATTTGTTTTCCGAAGACCCCAGATGTGATGGGGACTTGGTAGTGATATATTTATGTCACACAAAGTCCGGAATTGTTTGCTATTGAAATTCAGCCTGATCGATCTACAAATGGCTGATATATAAGCAAAAAATCACGACTGCCTCAAATTTTACCCAAAAATCCCTTTTTGTTGTTGTTGTTTTTTTATTTTTATGTATATCTGGGGAACGGCAAGAGCCAAAGTTTCCAAACCAATACACAACATCCGACAAAATTTGGGCGTGTCACCTCCCATACAAAGTCATTATAGTTTTCTGGATATCTGAAGAACGGCGAGAGCCAAAGTTTCCAATTTTGGTACAAGCATCTTGGTTATCAATCCACAACATCCGACAAAATATGGGCGGGATCGGACAAGTGGGTGTAGCACAAAGTTGAATGTTTAATTAAATGTAATTCGAATACTTCCAAAAAAAATGTGCGTTTTTTCGTGTTATTCCATATAAACTAGTTCTGTTTCCGAAATCTTACTTTTAAGAGAAGACATTTTAAAAGTACTTTTTTGAAAAAAATTGTACTTTTCTTCTTGAAGAAGTTTTTTTTCTCCACGATATAGATTTGGTTGTTGTTGTTGGAAACCAGTTATTTTTGCTGCTGCAACCTCTTACCTAAACTTGCTGCTAGCAGCCAAACTGCATTACCACAAAAGCCACAAATTTCTTTAATGCATATTTAAAATCTTGTTGCTTGTTTTTTCTTGCACTTGAATAAATTTAAGAAACAGTAGGAAGGAAGGAAGGAGTTTTTCAAGTTTATTTGTTTGTCATTATCTTGTCTACTTTAAGTAATAAGAAATGAAAACTTTTAACTTATTTCTTAAGCAGCTAAAAGTTTTAAATGTCTTTCTTTTTTTAAATTGTACCTCTGGAGAGGAAGATAAGTAAGGGATATTTAAGGTAAATGTTAAGACAAGGCAATACCTCTAGCTATGTACATATGCCACCAGGAGTTACAAGTAACTGAAAACATGCAACAATACAATGACCTTGACAAGTCAAGTGTTAAAAGGCGATAAGATTTTTTTCTCTTCTTCTCTTTGTTTTCAAGCCAAAAAGGTGTCTAGAAAAGCAGAAGAAGGTGTCTAGAGAAAGGCTGCAAAATAAAGATGTATAACATATAGAAGAAGATAAAGTTTTTAGTTATATTTTAAGTTTTCACCTTTAAGTTTGTTTTATAAAGAATTTTTTTAAGAGATATCCTTGGTTAAGTTTATTTTGGTTTTCTTGGTTAAAAGGTGCTTTAAGTGTGTTTAAATTTGGTGATGTTGTTTTAAATAGTTCTTAATTTTTTTTCTTTCTCAAGTTTTTCATTAAACTCTTAACAAGTTTATTCGTGAACTTACTTTTTTTTTATTAATTTTCCTTTTGTTTAGTTTTTGGTATTTTCATGGTTGGAAATAAGCAAAATTGCTGTTCAAAAAGTTTTTTCATTTCTAAAATATTTCATTTAGTTTTTAAATAATAATGATTATAAATTTTAAAAGTATTTTGTTTAGCTTAAAGTTTGTTTTGGGTAAGAGAAAAAGTTACATTCAGCTTTATTATGAGTAGGGATGCGATTGCCATGCAAATGCATTTTTTTTGTCGATAGTCTAAGATCGATGTCGACCAATTATCTTTCCGAATCATTAAATTTGCGTTAAAATGGCATCGATTTGTTTTGCATATTGTTGCATATTTTGGTTAAAATGCATATTTTTGCATATTTTGGTTTTAAATGCATATTTTTGCATATTTTAACATTTTTGAGTGATATATTTTTTTAAATTTCCAAAGTATAAACAAAAAGTTTTTCAAATGCTTATTTTGGTTTTAAAAGCATATTTTTGCATATTTTAACATTTTTGAGTGATATATTTTTTTTAAATTTCCAAATTATAAAAAAAGTTCTTCAAATTCGCTAACCTTTGGTTAGCATCTTCAGGAAGTTAAATTAACAAATTTTTGTACAAAAATATTTTATAAATAAAAAGACCTCAAGCTTAAATAATTAAAAATCATTATTCTTTATAATTTTAAAATACAAAATAGAACGTAGAATTAAAACGGCAGAACGGCATTGAACTAGTTCTTTAAAACTTTTGCTAATAATTTAAAAACTAGATTTTTATTACTCTTCAAGATTGAAAGGAGAAAACCTAGTTGCTACGCTAAAACTAACTTTTTCCCCCACATAACTTTTATTTTCAACTTTTCTGTTCAAAAAAAAATCCTTCAAAACCCAGTGTATACATTTCAGCTTCAACAGCTGAAATAAAAAATGAAAGTGTTTGCGATTTTTTACTTTTTCTTATTACCTCCCCCATTTTTACTGGAATTTTTCTTTTTTAAACTCTTTTTCATTCAGTTCAGTTTGTTCATGATTTTATTTTTTCTTCTTTTATTGAAGTCGGCTTGTATGTGTGGAAGAGAAGTTATGATGTACATTTTTCATACGAATTTCCAACAGCTTCAGTCAAACAAAAAACTGCAATTGCATGCGAAAATCTGAAGAAAAAAATCCATGAGAAAAAACTTTTATTAATTATTCGTATGATAGACGAAAATTTTTAAAGGCATTATACGAAGAAGAAATAAATTAAAACCGAAAATGTTTTATTATTATCGTGTTATGTTTACCCAAGTGTAATAATCAACAGTCATCAAAGTTGGATAAAAAATAATTGCAAATGAAAGAATTATTATATAATTGTTGGAAAAAAATAAGTAGAATAAGGCAAAAACTACAAAAGAATTAGTAAGAATTGTAAGTAAAAAAAAAGTTGTAATGAAATCGATAGTGTGGTAAAGGAATAATAGAGGTTTCAAATTCTTTAAAATAGTTTTATACGCAAACTGAAATAAAAGCCCTTTAAATTGACTACTAGATAAGATTTTTATATTAGATTATAGTTTAAACATTTACCTTTCATTTGCTGTACTAAACTCTAAAATCAACCTTTAAATACTAATTTTATAACACATTATGTCCTTAAGCAACTCTTCATTTGAACGCCAAGTAAACAAATGACGTTTGCCAAACAAGAAAAGAAAAATATTTGGACAAAAGTATATGAAATATAATTTGCAAAATTAAAATTTCAGTTTTTTGAATTTTTTAATTATTAAATTTAATTTTTTAATTAAATTATTTCTACTGAAGGAAAGAATTTTACAACATGAAATTTCTTTTATTAAAATTTATTGATAATTTTCCTGACTGAGCTGGGGTTCGAACCTGGGTTGAATTTACAAGTTTTTAAGAATCACCACATTCTCTCATCAGAATTCTTTGAGTTCTAACCTATGCACCACTGCGGTGCCTGCCAGCCAACAGTCAAACATTAATCTTTAACCAGTGGTACTAGTAGTTCGAAATTTGCTGTAATTATCATTTTTTTTTAATTTTATATTACATGTTGCTTCCTTTCTTCTGTTTTTCGTATTCTTTCTGTCAAGACTTTGTCTTGAAAACCTGAATACATTTGTTTATTATGTTTTTTGTCTACTTTCGTCGACATTTAAAATTTCTTTAAACTTTTGAAAGAAAAATGCTGGAATAAATTATATTGTTGTCTAAAAACACAAAGAAAATTAACAAAAAAAAAAAAAACTCATAAATATTATACATGCATTATGAATTATGAATTTGCATTATGAACATTGAATGTTGTATAGAAAATATGAATCAATTTTGATTGTTTCAACGAATAATTTGTTATTATTGAATAATAATTTATTATTCATAAATTTATCATACATAAATGTATGTATGGTAGCTATGAATATCTATATATTTCTATCCGACAATTTCTTTAGAGTGTTACTGTGATTTTAAAACAGGCTTCGAGCTCATTTTATGCAAAATTTTTAAATTTGTTAATTCTTTTTTCTTTAGCAAATTGCTTTTTATTTGTTTTCCATTTTGCAATTTATTTACATTTGTTTCTGTATTAGCAAATTGTCTTTTGTGAAAATGTCAATTTAAATATTGTGGTCTTTCAATTAAATTAATTTTTTTTATTTTTTTCGCTCTTGTTAATTAAATGCACAAAATATTCGTATAGACATTAAATTCAATTCACAATAGTGTGTTATTTATACAATAAATCTGCCTGAACTTATGCAAATTCAGTACATTGTTTAATTTGTATCAAAAACCGAAACCTTTTGAACTTTTTTAAATAGATAAAATTTTAATTGATTTCAATGTAAATTTTTTGCAAAGTTAATAAAAAGTTTTTAAATTAGATTGATATGAAATGGTTGAAAGTATTTTTTTTTTGTATATACAGGACTGTCAGACTTGGGGATTTATCCCCAAAGTTGGGGATTTCATGCAAGCAAAAAGGACAAAGAAATTAATTTGGGATTTTTTTGGGGATTTAATAAAAATAATCGGGGATTTTACACTTTTTTAATATATTTTCCCTTCTTTTATTATTTACGTTTATTTTTCTTTGTTTCGTGTATGAAACCTTACGGTTTAAAGGGTCCTAATTAAGATTAATATTTTTGTTAAGTGTGTAAAAGGCACTTAATAAACTTATGTTGTTATTCTTGAGTGAGTGTTTTAAAAAAGAAAAATTTAAAAAAGCATCTTTCCCAAAAATAAGTAAATATGAAAGACAATTTAATAAAGTTTGCGAAATGTGTATTTTTATTGTTGTTTGAACAAGCTCTAAATTCTAATAAAGTGACTCATTCGTCTTCAAAAACAACATATTGTTCTGCTTGTAATTCCTCACTGGAAGCGCATAAAAAGGATTTAAAAAAACATGCCGAAAGCAAACGCTACAAACAAAATAAAATAATGTTTTTACTAACAATTTTTATGTGGGGATTTCTTATTAAAATTTTTCTTACTATTTTTTAAAAAAATTTTAAATTTGGTCAGAAATAAAATCGATAAAAAAAATATTAATTTTTAATGTTATTTTTTTGATTTTTGGGGATTTTTGGAGATTTTTTAATTTTTTGGGGACAAGGAAAAAAGTACCTGGCAGCCCTGTGTATATACATTCAAACATACAGTGATATCTTGACTTTTCGCAAAAATTAAATAATACAAGATTTCGCCATGCACATGATTTGTCGTTAAAGGAAGTGTTTATCCATGTTAAGGGCTTCCAAGTTTAAAAATCCCTAAGATTCGTAAATTTTTTTAAGAAATGTCTGCACTTTTTAAGAGCTGCCAAGCCCGCAATTAAATAACAGCTATCACGAGTTGGCCAGTTTGAAATTATTAGCCAATAGGAATACATATCGTATGACGTCGTTTGCCCGACATGCGCTGAAGATTTCAACTATGTTTTTGTGATAGCGCAATCTTTTATTCAGTCATTTTTAGATTATCCGTATTTACATCAGAGCTGTACAAAGCTGCAATCAATAAGCATTGAAATCAAAACGATTTCTACCAATTCGATTTCATTCTTTGATTTCAATATGAAATTTATTTTTTTTTTTCTTAACCTACTTACAACTACATTTAATGTTGGGAGAATTGCAACCAATTGTAGTGGGGAATGTAAGAAGAGATAGACTCACTGTTTATTGTTGTTGTTTTTGTTTAAGCTTTGATATTGTTACAAGTAAAACTGGTGCTGATAATTCTTATTCGCTTAACAGTTTTATTTGTATAATATCTTTAGTTTTTCTAAAATCTTTGGATGAAGTTTCCTGTTGATCTGGCCTAAGAAACCAGTGAAAATCGCAAAGGAATAGCTTATCCCATCAACAATAAATTTCAATGTTTTTATCAAGAACAAAAATTGGGAATTAAGCACGACAAACAAAAACTTGTTAATTAAAAATTTTGTCAGCTGTCACAATTATTTTCAATTATCTATTGAATGCAATTAATTTAGTAAAAGTTTTGCATCAAATCGGTTTCAATAAAATTTGATTGCAATCAGTTCATAGATTTCAAAAAATTGATTTAATCATTTATATCATATTGATTTTATGATTGTAAATTGAAAATATACATAATCATATACGGTTTGAATTCAATTTGAACTCAGTTCTTCTAGTTTAACTCTAGGTCAGTTATATGTCAGTTCTAGTTTAGTTCGAATTAAGATATAATTAAGCGTTGGTTTAGTTTTGGCTCAGTTCTAGTTTTAATACAAATATAATTTTTTTACAATTATCAAAAGTAATTTTTGGGAATACAAAATTCTAATTTAAAAGATTTTGTTTTATTTGGTTTAATATCTTTAGTTTTTCTAAAATCTGTATGGATGAAGTTTCCTGATGATCTGGCCTAAGCAACCAGTGAAATGCGCATAGCAATAGCTTATCCCATCAACAATAAATTTCATGTGTTTTTATCAAGAATAAAAACTGGGAATTAAGCACGAATAACAAAATCTTTTAAATTTTTTTACAATTTTAATTCAAATATTCCAACTGACACACATAAATATTTAAAAAAGTCTAGGTTCACACTATGAAAATTGTCTTTCAGAAAGTCTGTGTTTATTGGTGACAGTGGAAGAGCACATGCTATTCTTCACTCCCCTCTCACCAATACACTCAGAATTTTTCAAAGAAAACTGTCATAGTGTGAACCCAAACTAATAATAATCTTGATAAATATGTATGTATGTATGTATGTAATTTTTTCGTATTTGGAAACACTTTTTTTACAATAAAAAAAACCCCAACTAATAACAATTGCCAGTGGGTGTTAAAATTTATGAATATAAAAATGGAAATAAAAATAATCCTACAACTTGTAATAATTGTGTAAATATGTAAAATAATGTAAATAATTTATAAATAGAAGAAATTAAATATGTGAATTTTTTTTGTCGATTAGAAAAAAAAAATCGAATAAATTTAAAACAATATTGTTTAAAGCTACACAGAATAAAAATAAAATTAATGAAATCTTACAAGAAATTTTTCTAAAGAGAAATTCCTTTAAAGTTGAAAATATTGCCTTAAGCTTAAACGAACAGAAATTATAAATTATAGTAAAAAAAAAACTGCTTAGCGGGGCACCCGGCGGGCTTACCAAATTCGAGTACGCTGAATCCAGTTTGTATGGTTGAAATTGAATTAAGATATAATTAAGCGTTGGTTTAGTTTTGGCTCAGTTCTAGTTTTAATATAAATTTAATTTTTTTACAATTATCAAAAGTAATTTTTGGGAATACAAAATTCTAATTTAAAAGATTTTGTTTTATTTGGTTTAATATCTTTAGTTTTTCTAAAATCTGTATGGATGAAGTTTCCTGATGATCTGGCCTAAGCAACCAGTGAAATGCGCATAGCAATAGCTTATCCCATCAACAATAAATTTCAAGTGTTTTTATCAAGAATAAAAACTGGGAATTAAGCACGAATAACAAAATTTGGCCTTTGCAGCGTGTAGGATGCTGATAGACGGGTCAAATGTATGGCCAACCCCACTTTATTTTTCATCTTTATCATAGTTTAGAATCTAAACCATTTTGTATTAACGCAAATATATCCTGAAGAACGGTTATCACCACAGCGTACCCGAATAAGGTTAATCAGCCATGTGCCCCGCTTGTCAGAAAAATGTATCAAATATAAGAACCAGTGTTCGAAAATAAACACTAAATATCGCTCCTTAGTGTTTGGTTCGGTAGATTTGTGGAAAATACAAACGCTAATAGTATATGTGTAGAAAATTATTAAAAAAATAACGTTTCCCTTTTTATCATCTTTCGAAAACAAAAATAATACTGTTTTTATCCAACTCAACAAAAATATGAGAAGATTTAATTCCGTTCGGTTTTTTTTAAACCACAAACTTTATTGTGTTCGGTTCAGCTCATTAATGTTTGTTCGTTTCTGTTGTGCGTTTTTGGTTGGTAAAAAAATAACCAAACATTTTTTACAAAAACAAAATTCACATACGAAAAAAACAAAAAGCCAGCTAAATAATTTTACACAAACAAAATATATACACAATACGCACGCAAGCTGGTCGTTGCTAAAATTTTTTGTTTGTTCATTTCTTTATCAATGTAAAAAAAGAAACATTATAAAACATTAAAATATAATGTTGTCTACAGTATCACTACAATTTTTCTGTTTTTTAACGAAGAACAGAACACTATATAATGTTCCGCTCTTTCTTGGAAATATTTATGAACGGTATTAAGGGTTGTGTTCGTCTACAAAAACACTAAAAAAAATAGATATCGTTCCTGCGCGTGTCAGCCGAATGCTAAAAATGTTCTGTTTTTTTTCGAACACCGATTAGAACAGTGTAATTAACTGAACTTTAAGAAAAATCATTTTAATTATGAAAGCATTAAGTCTCAACTGTAATATGCTTAAGTTGGCTTAAGCAACTGGCGAATACATGTAAATTAAATGTGTCAAACCATATTGAACTTTAGGAAACTTTTTATTAAGTTTTATGAATCTGCCATTTGCTTAAGCAAAGTGCGAAACCGAAAGCACTTTCCGTACGGAATCAAATGTTTCTTTTTTATTTTGATTTGTTTTTTTTAAATTGCATTTGAGAAACTTGTTGTTAATTTTTGACAGAAGCTTAAGCAAGCTTATGGATATTATAGTTAGGGCTTTAAATTTTACAAAAGTTTAACTAATAATAATCAAAACGGAAAATAATGTTATCAAGTAAAAGTGCTATCTATTTCCTAAAGTTCAATATGGTTTGACACATTTAATTTACATGTATTCGCCAGTTGCTTAAGCCAACTCAAGCATATTACAGTTGAGACTTAATGATTTCATAATAAAAATGATTTTTTCTTAAATTTCAGTCAATTACACTGTTCTTATCTAATATACCCTCCCCCATGGTGCGATAAAAACAGACAGTTACATAAATAACGTTCTTTAGACATAAATAAATCTATTTTGTGCCTCTCCCACTTCTCTAATCTTGCCCTATTTTACTAGATGTTGTGTATTGATAGCCAAGAGGCTTGCACCTAATTTGTAAATGTTCGGTCTTGCCTTTCTCCATATATACAGAAATCTACAATGTCTATGTACGGGAGGTGCCACTCACTCTTCTTTAATCACGCCATTAATTTAACAACAATGAACATGAATTCACAATAAACCCTAACTTTCATTCACAATAATAAATAAATCACTTTTAAAAACAATAAATCAATCATTTCATTTTAAATGTTTGCCGAATTTTTAAATTTTTTAATAAGTACTTTGCCCGCTGACTCTTGTTTTGATTCCATTTCATATTTATTACTAGGGCAACCAAAAATAAGCAATTGCTTTTTTTTTTGTTTACAAGATAGAAAGATTTTGATTGAACAGAAATTCCGATCATAAAAAAACAAAGAAAATGAGCTATATTTGTTAGGGCTTTTTTTTGCTTATTTTGGCAATATCGGCTTTTTTTTAGTTATTTTTGCGATATCGGCTTTTTTTTTACTTATTTTGTCATTTTAAGATAATTTTTCATTTTTTTCATACGAAAAAAAAATTATTTAATAAATTTTTGCAAAAATCGTTGTTTTTTTTTTTTTTTGATGTGGCAACTTTTTTTATTTGTACTAACAAATTCACCTTTTTGTCAAGGCGAATTCATGAAATCGTCTTACTTTTTGTGCTGCTACAACTCTGGTTGAAAAAAAAAAACGTTTAAATCAAAGTAGCCAAGTTTTTACTGTCAACAAATTTACATTTTAAAAATTTCATTGAATTGTTGAAAGCATAACATTTTTAAAACTTTTTAAAGTTGTCTTAGTTTAAAAACAGATAAAATTACCTTCATAGCCTCTGCGTTTTGGATGTAGGTAAGTATAAATTTTTTTTAATTTATTAAAACCTTTGTTAAAATTGGTTTATTGTTTTATTATTTGGAAAATGCCTAAAGTCAAGGAAAGCAAATCGGTTTACTTGAGCAAGCTAGTCAAACAGTATCCAGATTTAAAAACTGATGGATCAGCTTTAGTGTGTAACGTGTGCTCAAAACCTTTATCTGTTGATAAAAATTACAACATAAAACAACACCTGGGTTCAAAAAAGCACAAAGATCTAAAAGAAAGAGAATCAAAAAAAAATTTACAACAAACTTTTCTACAAAGTTCTACAAGTTCATCGGCCGCCGATAAATTTTGCATTGATCTCTGTGAAGCCTTTGTATCAGCAGATATACCATTATACAAAATTCGACATTTAAAAGTACAACATTATCTTCAAAACTATACATCATTCCATATTCCATCTGAATCGTCTCTTCGAAACAAATATACAAAAATAGTTTATGAATCTACAGTTAACAAAATAAAGGAAGAAATACAAAAACATTTTATTTGGGTCTCTATAGACGAGACCACCGATGCGTCGAACAGATTTGTGGCAAACGTTGTTGTGGGTATACTGCATGTGGATGAAAATATTTCAGAAAAAAGATTTTTAATAAAAACAGCTGTATTAGAAAAAGTCAATCATTCCACTATTGCACGTTTGTTTGATGATTCAATGAAAGAATTTGACCTAGATAAACAGAAAATTTTTCTTTTTGTAAGTGATGCCGCACCATATATGGTGAAAGCTGCAAAAGCCATTGCTGTATTTTACCCACATATAACTCACGTAACCTGTCTTGCACATGGAGTTCACAGAGTTTGTGAACATATAAGAGAATACTACTCAAATGTAGACAAATTTATTTCAAATGCTAAAAAAACGTTCCTTAAATCTCCTGCAAGGGTTCAAATCTTACGAGAAACAGCACCAGATATACCACTACCTCCACAACCAGTGATAACTCGATGGGGGACGTGGATAATGGCTGTAAATTATTATGCCAAATATTTTGATAATTTCGTAGAAATTTTTTCAAATTTAAACTCTACAGATTCTTCAGCAGTGCGTATATGCCAGGCTTTAATGAATGAAAATAATTTGCGCAACCAAATATTGTTCATTTCTGTAAATTTTGGGTTTTTACACGAAGTAGTAACCAAATTGGAAACAAAAAATCTTTCATTGGTTTCCCAAGTGAATATAGTTATGGACACCGTAAGAAAAATTTCCGGTGTTCCAGGGGATATAGGCGACAAAGTGAATAAAAAATTTGAATCTGTTTTATTAAAAAATGAAGGATTTTCGGTACTAAAAGATATTGTGGATATACTGGGAGGCAAGCGGCATTGCGAGTTCAATCGTATAAAATATACCTCAGAGCAAATACTCAATTTTAAATATGCTCCCTTAACATCTGTAGACGTAGAAAGAACTTTTTCTATGTACAAAAGCGTGCTGACTTCAAATAGACAGGGGTTTCTTTTCGAAAATTTATCGCATCAATTTATAATTTACTGTAACAACGCATTCAACGAATAAAGTGGAAAATAAACCAGAAATTTTAATTGCTTTTTTTTTTTATTTTAACAGCTTATTTTCATGTTTTTAAACGCTTTTTTTAAGAGCTTAAAACTGTTTTTTTAGTGCTTATTTTTGGTTGCCCTATTTATTACCATTCAAACAATTCATTACATTAATTTTTACACTTTTCTTTTTGCAATATTTTCTTACTTGATTGATGGTGACTAGATGATTTAATTTTTTTTAATGTTAACTGCAAATAAATTTTTATTACACAAAACACTCTCTATTTAAATAATAAAAACTTGTGTAAAGGTCAGCATTTTATTTTTTTTTTTCAAATCATTTTATAGATACATATGTATGTATATCTACAAGCAAACCTCAAACTGTATAATTTATGTGATTTTCACTTTTTTCGTTCTCTTTTGCAAAAATTCTTTAAATATTTTATTAATTTCATTTACAGCATTCAGTTTAACGAGTAAGTTTACCCAGTAAAATCATTCACATTTAATTTGTGGATGATGCTGCTCATGAGATGTGATAAAACTGGCATTGACCCTTACAACTTGGAAAAAAAATATTGTATTTGTTGGTTGTTTGATATTGTGGGTTTTACATGAACGTAGTAGTCGAATTGATTTTTTAAATGTAGCAAATTCAAATAAAACGGACTTCTAACGTGGCAACCCATACCAAATGTATGGTCGGTTGATTTTTCTCAGTCGACCGAAAGGTACATTGGTTAGATTTTGAAGGGTCTTCTTCTTTGGTACAATTCAAGTTAATCGAAATTTTTGCTAAAAATAAATGACATTGAAATGCAATAAAACAAATTTTGAGTCATTAACAAGTTTATGAAGAGTTAAAAAATTAGGAAGAGGGTAATTAAGTGCTGATTTAAAAAGCTGTTTTTCGCAAATTAATTATTTATAAACAATTTGTATGAGTACAAGTTGTAAACAAAAAAATTTGATAACTAAGTTCTAGTTTATTTTAAGATCAGTTAAGCTGGTTTTAGACGGCATGCATCATGCCCTGATTTCGTCGGATGTAAAATCCACTTGTCGCACTTAGAAATGTCAATCACGATCTAAATCCAGAGTAAATTTTTATCTAAACAACACACTATAAATATGTGCTGAAAGAGGAAAAACATATCAGGTCTTATTACAGTTATCGATGCCGAAAACGACTCTGTAGAATATTAAAGCAAACACACAACCTGCGTTCTTTAATCTACTACAAAATGTGACTTACGTTACCTCGAAAACGCTTCTTGAGAGAAATAAATCAGTGCCATATTCATGTTCAGCCGCCCTGATTTACCTTAAGAAACATTTATTTTTAAGGTTATGGCAAAAATTTTAACCTTTTTGAACCAGTGTAATAAATGAATGAACGGAAATGGAGAATAGCTATAAATAAAAGATTTGAGGTTTTAGAAAATAATTAAAACTAATGCTTGACTACAATTCTTGACCCTCGATACAATGTTCGATTAGTTCAAAGACAATCGACTTCAATCGTATCGAAAAAAAACGTCTTATCGAGTTTCTTGACATGTCTCTTTAACTTTAAAAAAGTGTTGAAAACAAGGTTACCTACAGGTGCTACATGCTCTGATAAGTAAAAGAACTGGCTTTTGGACCGTTTGTAAAAAAATTATAAAAGAATCCAAGGAGGATAAGCCTCTTTTCATCCTACTCTGTGATTCAGCTAAAGACGTAGTCTATCTAGAGCTGCGATCGGCAACCTATACTATTACGTTTTGCGATTGTATGCGTTGTATAAATTTTACATATGTTGTTGTTAATGTTGTTAAATTCTCTTCAATGTGTGTGCACACGTACGTAATAAAAGAGTATAAAAGAGAACAAAAGAGAAAACGCGGCGCCCTGATTTTGGCGATCGCAGATATAGAGATACCTTAGATCTAATTCTAATTTTTCTAGAGACGCAGTTGCGCTTGTTTACTGGCGCAATGGCATGTTATACCCAAACTTGAATAAAATGGCTCATAAAATCTTAAATTCTGAAATGTCTTTTTTCGCCTCTGAGAAATTATTTTCCACTGCAGGGCTGGTGCCAACGGACTTGCGAAATCGTCTATCTATCTAAAGTTGAGAATAATTTGTTTTACAAGATTTTGTTAGTCATGCTTAATTCCCAAATTTTATTCTTGATAAAAACAATGAAATTTATTGTTGAAGGGATTAGCTATTCTTATGCGCATTTCACTGGTTACTTAGTCCAGATCTTTAGAAAACTTCATCCAAAGATTTTAGAAAAACTAAAGATATTTAACAAATTAAAAAACTGTTAAGCGAATAAGAATTATAAGCAACAGTGTTTCTTGTAACCATATCAAAGCTTAAACAAAAACAACAACAACAAACAGTGAGTTTATCTTTTCTTACATTCCCCACTACAATTGGTTGGAATTCTTCCAACATTAATAAGCACGACTAACAAATTCTTGTAAGTTAAAAATTTTGTATTCCCAAAAATTTTAATTTTAATATTAATAACTTATTTCTTATGCTGTTATTTTTGTAAAAAATTTTTATTTTTTGTTAATATGAAATCAAATTTAATTCATTGTTTTTTAAATCTTACTAAATTTTAAATAATTAATATACATCACTTACACTGTAATTTTGTATAATAAAACAAATTACTCTAATTGAGTTTTGTTATTTTTAACTTAAATTCCATTTCAATATGCGTATCGATGTCGTCGATATTTTACTTTTAGTATCGGTATCGTATCGGCAAAAAGGCTTATCGTTACATCCCTTATTTTCGGATCAGTTAAGCTGGTTTTAGACAACATGTATTTTGTAGGCGCTTTGTCAGATGTTAAACCCATATGTGTCAAAACTGACAAAGGTTTGAAGGTTTATAATATTTGCATAAGAAAAGATAAACTCACTGTTTATTGTTGTTGTTTTTCTTTAAGCTTTGATATTGTTCCAAGTAAAACTGTTGCTTATAAGTCTTATTTGCTAAACAGTTTTATTTGTTTAATATCTTTAATTTTTCTAAAATCTTTGGATGAAGTTTCCCGACGATCTGGCCTAAGCAACCAGTGAAATGCGCATAGGAATAGCTTATACCGTCAACAATAAATTTCAGTTTATCAATTATATGAAATGGGAATTTAGCACTTTTGAACAAAACCTTGAAAAGTAATCAAGTTTAGAAAATAATCTTCTTAACCGCAACTTGTTCCTCGTTTTCGAAAAAAATGGTCCAATGATTTGTTCACACTATGAAAGTTTTCTTTCAGGAAGTCTGAGTTTATTGGTGAGAGGGGAAGAGAACATGATTTTTCTCTCTCTTCTCTTGCCCATAAACTCAGAGTTTCTTAAAGAAAACTTTCATGGTTTAAACCCAGACTTTTTCTGAAGTTATAACACACCATGCATCTATGTAAGTGGGTGCATTTGATGTTTAACAATTATCTTTGGATTTTGGGAGCCATATATTTTTATTGAGGTGAAAACTGCCCCTAATCGCTCATTATTTGATATAATCTTTTTGTCTGAATAATGGAAAGCTGACTTTCAAAACAATATTTAACCACTTGTTCTGAGCCTCGTTTTTTCATCATAAATTTCCCAAGTTTTTCAAAATTATTCGGAAAAAACCAAAAAATTACTAATAAAAAAGTTTGTCACTTATTATATCTGAGAAACCCTTTAGTATAATTCATGTTCAGTTCTATATCTGTTCTAATTAAGCTCATCTTTTTAGTTTTGGATCAGTTTGAACTCTGGAGGGCGACTCTCTATTACGATGAGAAAGAAAATGGTACCAAATCTAGTGATTGGTACTATTTAATGCGTTTGCTCATTTATTTGTTTTTCTCATCTTTTTATTTTTATTTTTGAAAATCATCACTATTTATTTTATTTAAATTTTCCAATTTCGATTTTTTTTTTACATATTTTGACATTTTATTACTGTCAATATGCGCCATCTTTAATTTTTATTGCCAGTAATGCTTCATTTTCAAACAATTTCGCAAAAGTGACAGAGATTACCAAGTTGTCATTAGCTTTCGCCTCGCAATAGAGAGGAGGCCCCCTGCGCCATCTAAAATTTTATTGGCAGTGTTTCGCATCGCAATAGAGAGTGTCCTCTCTGTTTAAGTTCACTTTTGCCTTAGTCCTAATTCGGTTAATATAATTTTGACTTAAGATCTTATCTAGGTCTAGATCAGATCCAGTTAAGTTCTTAAGCATTTCCAAAAAAAAAGTCTTTTAATTTTTTTTTCTTTTACTTAACAAAAAAGACTTAACTTTTTACTTTTTTGTTTGACACAATTTTTAATTAATCTTATTTCCCATCCATTTTGGTGTTAATACACAAATTTTAGTTATTTCGAGGTGTGATTCTCTGATTACTGTGATTTAGTTCCTTCCACAATTTTTAGGAAATAAACCAAAAAAAAGGAAAGTGTGCTTAAAAGTTAACTTCCGTTTAACTGGTAGTTAAAAAGCCATTTAGAACAGCTTATGGGAAACCGCCTTATCAGGTTTAGAACATTTTCTTATTAGCATAATTATAATAAAATAGTAATCAGCTGAAAAAGGTGATTAATGTTAAGTTAAAGTCTTTAGTCTACAAAAGTATTTGGCAATGAAAAGTTAAAAAGGAATTTGTTTTTAAAGAATTTTTTGCTTATTAAGAGTTTTTAATTTTAGTTTAAAACATGATTTCTAAGATTAAATTAACATAATAATTGCGAGCTTAATAATTGGCTAGACTTTTAATTAATAAACTAAAAATTAAACAAAAAATCTCAATTAAATAAATAAAATGCCTTTTGCCTAAAATTCTACGTTTGTTTATATGTCTGTGCTAAAATTATTTTTATTTGTTTTTATTTTTTTTTTAACATAACATACCTTCAGGCATTATGACGCATTAACGGCTGAAAAAATTTTCAGTGTTTTCATGTCTTAGCCACACAGTTAACCTTTGCGTGTTTAAAGCACTTTAATTAATAATTTTTCTAATGCAACCAAAAGCCCAAAACAACAAATATGTACTTAAATACTCTAACTAAAATAAACATTTCAACAAATTGTGGTCTTGTTTACTGAAATATAAAAACAAGTAAATATGAAAAACTAAAGCCTACTTATAGGTTAATGTAGTTAGAGCATACTTTAAGGCTGTATTAATTTGCGTTTTTGTTTATATTACTACAAACGCATATGGAAAATTAAATAATAAAATGAGTTATATTTGATCGCGTCATATGTTAACTTAAATAATTTTTATTTTTTCTAGGATTTTTCTAGCCGTAATAGGTGCGTAAATTCCTTTAATTGTAATTAGTTAATGTTTCTAAAAACAAACAATTTTCTAAATAGTTAATAAGAATTTTCTATTTAAGTGAATTTTTCATTAATCAATGTCAGATCTAAAATAAAAATAAAATTTTTTTTTCCACCAGCTAGCTCACTAAAGTTCTAAGAAAAAAACCATCAACAAAAAAAAACATGGCAGGTTTTGATTTTACCTGAAAGATAAAACCACGCCAAATGTTAAATATTAAAATAAAAAAAACACTTTGTTTAAAAATAGTAATTGTTTAGTTCTTAACACACCAAGAGCAAAAAAAGCTAACAAAGAAATTTTGTATAAATTGAGAATTACAAATGGACTTGGACTTTTTTAATAGCAAAAAAAAAAAATCATGTAAGAGTTCTATATTCGGCTATGCCGAATTTTATATACCCTTCATTATGGTGCGATAAGAACAGAAATTTTTATAAATACTTTTCTTTAGATATAAATAAATCTTTTTTGTGTCACGCCCACTTCTCCAATCCCGTCCACATTTTGTCAGATAATGTGTATTGATAACCAAGATGCTTGTCGGGTTATTCATCGTGAGGTTTGATTTATAATGTAAAATAAAACTGATATAGATGTACATTTGAAAGTTAACTTAGCATTTTTATTATTGGCTAAAAGAACAATTTATGGTTTGAAAATTATACCATGTTGGCAATGTTGGCCATGAATGCGTCTGAAGTAGTCTCTGTGGTAGGTCCAATTTGGGGCGGCTCGTTCGAGCAAAGCGACTGGTATCTCGCGTATAGCACGATTAGTGTTGGCTTCCAAAGCGTCAATCGTAGCTGGCTTATACCTGAAGACCTCAAACTTTACATATTCCCAAAGAAAGTAGTCAAAAGCTGTGATATCGCACAATCTGCGTGGCTAATTTACCAAAGCAAAAAGTGAAATTAAGGCTCACCAAAATGATTTCTCAGCAAGGTCATTGTTCGCGCCGTCATTTCACACGCTGTATGGCTCGTAGCGCCGTCTTTGTTGAAACCAGAGCTCACTGAGACTATTCGCTTTAATTTTAGGAAGCACATAATCCGTTAACATTGTGCCATAACGGTTACCATTGAAGAAATATGGACCAATGATTCCACCTGCCCATAAACCACACCATACCATTGTTTTTAATAGAAGTAATGGTAGCTCTTGAACCTCTTTGGGTTGCTCATCAGCCCAAATGTGGCAATTTTGTTTATTAACGTATCCATTGAGCCAGAAATGTCCCAAACCACTGAACAAAATATCACGATAAAACACCGGATTTTCAATTAACAAGATTTTGTTTGTCGTGCATAATTCCCACTTCATCATTCTTGATAAAAACACTGAAATTTATTGTTGTTGGGATAAGCTATTCCTATGCGCATTTCATTGGTTGCTTAGGCCAGATCATCAGGAAACTTCCGGATATTCATTGAGTTTATCCAGAGCCCATTCACTGAAAATAAAACGCAAATTTAACTCGTCTGGCTTCAATTCTTGAATTTCGTACGCTTTAAAACCGAGATCCTTACGTAAAATATGCCAAGTTGCCGAATACCGCAAGCCAGGCTGCTTGCTTCTAATCCACATTAATTATCAATGTGGGCTTAAGGGTCGCTAATTGTTATTCTAAGAACATTCAAGATATCAAAAATTTTGAATCCAATAAAAAGGTCAACCAAAAATTCTGCTGGATTTTACGGTCAATGTTTTGAAATTGTAAAAAAACTATTACAGTTTTTTTATTATTAGTTGCTTTTACGCCAGATCGTTTGCGCATATTGCCAAAGTTTTTTTTGGGAGTACCTTAATTATTCATTAATCAGATTTTTTTTTTTTTGTTTTGCTAAATTAGTTAAAAATAATTAAAATTTTATAAGCTTCTTTTTTTTAATCCTTTTTTTAAACTAAAACTCCTTAATTACAAAATGGTTAAATAAAAATTGGTTTTAAAATACTTTATACAACTCAACTTTATTTTTCCTTTAGGTTCTATTTAAAAAATTTTGTAATTAATTTATTTTCCTCTCTATCTTCTGATTCTCTTTACAGTGTTTCGTGCAACATTAATGTCTTCTCTTCTACATTCTTTAAGGATTTAAGTTCTTTTGTTCGTTATTTTTGTGTTCACTCAGTATCTACAAACAAAACGCATAAAATGTGCTAGTTTTTAAATTAAACCCAGAAAAATGTGGTGGCTACAAATGGAACAAGAAACTCAACAGCAGAAACAAATCAACTTTAAACAACAAAATAAACTCTAACCCAATTAAATGAAAATCAAACTGGATTAACTAAAAAAAAATTAAGCTTTTCAAGTGTTGTGCAGCAAAACTTCCAATAACAGATTAAAAATCCAAAATCAAAAGCGGAAGAAAACTTTATATTTTAAACTTCTAATTCAAATAACTAAAAGTTAGCACGGAAATAATATTTTAATCGTTTGTTTTTTTTTACACAAAAATTCATTGAAAACGTATTTTTGGTTTTAAAGAACTTTTTAAATTCTTTTATTTTATTACACAAATATATATCTGCATATATATATTAATATACTATATATATAATTATATATATGAAACAAAGGGCCTAAGTGCCCTCGGTTATGGCCTTTATGATGAAAAAGAAAAAGTATCGTTTTAATGTTGAAATCAAATTACAAGACTTAGAAAATGTGGCCCTAGTAAATGAAGTTTTATTTGCGAAGATAAGATTATTGGATGGTGGTTCTTTCCAGGAATATAGTAGCAGGTATGTAATAAATATTATATTATACAATAATTATTTAAATCCTAAGTAATAAATATTACTCTCCATGGTTTGAAAGGATCTCGCCAATAGCTAGTCCATTAAATCCTATTTAATCTTGACAGCTACACAGATATTTGCTAGAATACCAAAACCTAGAAGACAAATCGATCAGATATACAAACATTTTTGAATATGACATCTGTTTATAAATAACCTAGATATCTTGGACGACTATATGTTCAATGGACGGATCCAAATTCTAGAACACATCTATATAATAAAAATGAAATGTTGTGTGTTGCTAATCGCATAACTTGAGAACGGCTTGCCCGATTTATACGATTTTTTCTTTACAATGATCGCCATGGTCCAAATTAGGCTTGTAAGGAAAGACAATTTTGCCCCGCCCACTTTTACGCCCACTTTTTTCGATTTACCTAAAATCAGAAAACGGCTCCATCGATTTTACTAATTTTTCTTTAAAATGTTCGTATTAATCCATTTTAAGTTTTCATCGAAAGAAAAATTTACCACGCCTACTTCTACGCCCACTTGAGAACGGGTGGACCGATTAAGGCGATTTTTTCTTTCTAATGATCGCCATGGTCCCTAGTTTTTACGAAAAGAAAATTTTGCACCGCCCACTTTTACGCCTACTTTTTTCGATTTACCTTAAATCAGAAAACGGCTCCATCGATTTTACCGATTTTTCTTTCAAATGTTAGTATTAATCCATTTTAAGTTTTCATCGAAAGAAAAATTTACCACGCCTACTTCTACGCCCACTTGAGAACGGGTGGACCGATTTAAGCGATTTTTTCTTTCTAATGATCGCCATGGTCCCTAGTTTTTACGAAAATAAAATTTTGCCCCGCCCACTTTTACGCCTACTTTTTTCGATTTAGCTAAAATCAGAAAACGGCTCTATCGATCATTAGTAATCAGCTACCGAGTGAAGCCGGGGCGGCCAGCTAGTATTTAATAAAAATTATTTCCATACTGTGCCAGCAGACAAACATATGTACATGATTGCTTATGATTAAATCTTAATGTCCTTTATGCAGTTGAACCTGTATTATCCTTGATAAGATTAACTGGCAACATTAATTATGCGGGAAAAAAGATTACAATTTTTGTGTATCGATTAAACGTGATTTACTTTATTATCCGCGATTATAAGCATAATATATTTTTTAGCAATCAAAAACAATGGGCATAAAATGAAAAATGGGAATTCCCTCGATTCGAAAGTATTTGTACATATATTTAGTTTAAAAATTTGAGAAGTGTGGATTGTTGTGTTTATTTTTACAATGGTATCCGTATCAGTGGTAAAACGACAAAGAAAAGTCTTAGCAAAGTTGGTACTCTATTAAGCGGGAAAAATCGATTATCCAGAATGCTCCCGGTCCGACAATTACAAATTATCGGCCGAATAAAAAATTTCATCATTTTGCGAAGCACTAATGGTACATTTTAAAAAATAAGCGTGTAATTATGCGCTACGCAATAATACATAGTAAAGTAAGTGAACGAACTCTTAACAAGTTTTATAAAAAAAATTTAATTTCATGTGCCACGGCATTCCCTTACTACGAAGCAGGTTTGTATAAAGTTGCATTCAGCGCATTTTGTGTCAAAAATGTATTGCTTCAAAGTGGGAACTCACCATATAAAATGCATGCCTTCCGTAAGCGAGATGGTAAGCGAAATTCTTACATTTCTCCCTTACAAACCTGCTTCACTCGAAGCACAATTTTTTATTGGGGAGGCTTAACTGTAAAGCTGGGATCACACGATTGCCGCAACGCACCAATTTCCACACGTTTTAATACCCCAATCGTGTGACTGTAAAACCAAATGGTTCGTGTACCAATCGAGGACTTTTACCAATAAAATGCAACCCTGGTGCGGCAATCGTGTGGCTGCTTGCTAGTAACCGTGCGTCAATTAAAATAACAAAAATGCACCAATCAGTGTTGCCGTTAGGATACGAAAGATACATTTTTCGTATCTTTTGACTTCTTCAGGTATCATGTATAGTCCTGACATTTTTCGTATCTTTTGAATCTGTACGCAAAATGTACAGAAACAAAACATTCGAAAATGTTTAGCCAACTAAAACTTATTAAGACTGTTCATCGTAACCGACTCAATACAAATACAATAGCAGCCAATGCGCATTGACTAAAATGTGAGGTCAACTACACAACAACACTGCTTCTGTGGTCGGATTATCAAAAATTTACATAGCTAGTAAAAAAGGTTAAGCTTCGTACAGACGGTGGTAAGATCATACAATGTTGTCAACAAAATTGACTAAAAATGTCTTGCAACTGAGTGAACATTGTACGCTTTTTTATTTGACAGATGTGTTAAATTAATGCATCTGACAATGGCACCATTGTCAGAAAAATGACAACATTGTAAGATCTGACCATCGTCTGTACGAAGCTTTAGTTTACATCAAAATTTAGTTTGCCACCGAAAAAAAAACACCATATGTTGACTTGACCCCACCTTCTAGTGAATTCGTCTTGATAGCAGCTTTAATAATGGTTAAAAAAACATTAAGGGGTTCCAACATACGATCCACTTATATCAATTTATATCAACGTTGATATAATCGCCTTAGTATAAACGCCTTAACTCGTATATTAATTTTTACAAAAATGAATTTGTTTTGATAACATTCAAAGATAATTACATATAATTAATTTTAAAGTTTGCTTACTGTATTTTTAAAAATTACATATGTACCTAATATTTATGACTAAAATAAATATAAAAATGAATTTATACGATATCAGTTTCTTTACAATATGCATTTAAATATGAAATAAAAATGTTATGTTAATTAATATTAAACGTTAAAAATGGATTTTCAAAGTTTTTTTTAAAACGTATCTTTTTGGGAAAATGTGTATCTTTTTGGAAACTAAAATGTATCTTTCTCAAAATTTCACTGGCAACACTGCCACCAATATTTATTGTGTTCTTGTGTGGCAATCAAACAACACAATACGCGCCAATATTTGTCTTATTTTAATAAATTTACGTTTTTGTGATTCTTTAAGTAAGTTATGAAGATAAATATGTATTTATTTAGTAGTTTATTTTAGTAGGGAAATGGGGAGGCAGCAAAAATGCTGCCTCCCCATTCGTTTTTTTCCCATATACCACAGAGGGAGCATTTTGCTTTTCATTGAAAGCAGCAAAAATTCTGCTTCCCCATTCGTTTTTTCCCATATACCACAGAGGGAGCATTTTGCTTTTTTCATTTAAAGCAGCAAAAAATTCTGCCTGCTTTTGTTCCCAATGTATTTTCCATAAGGAGGAATTTTGAATAAAAACAAAATTAAAAAAATTGTTGAGTATTTTTTAAATATAAAAGAGAGTAATATTAATGTGATCGCGTTATATTTTCTTCAATAAAGAGAAATTTGCGAAGTTCTACGTATAAGTTCTATGTATAAAGAAATTGTTTGAGTATTTTAAAATAAGAGAGAGTAATATGTAATATAGTTTAAATATTCAACATAAAATTACAAGTTAATAAACTTTACGTTAGAGTAAAAATAAAAGAAAAAAAAAAAAAAAAAAAAAAAAAAAAAAAATGCAACCGTATGCATTTTTTTTTTTTTTCTTAAGTTAAAAAATTAACCTTGAATTTTTTGTTTCGCATTAAATTATGAGTCAATAAACTTTTTGTTAGGGTAAAAAAAAAAAAAATAAAAATGCAATTAACAATATTATCATTTAAATATATTTATTTAATTAGTCTATAGACTACTTTCAAAGTGCATAAACATTAATTAAAAAGAAAAAAATTATATACTTTAAAATGGCATCATTCAATTGTAAATACTGTAAATCGGTTTTCGAGGAAAAGGACATGCTCGACACTCATGAAGTCCTTCACTGTCGTGAATGCTTCAAATGGTTTTCAAAGCTAAATCATCTGAGGGAGCATGAAAAGTCGCATGCTACTACATCGCATGCTACTACATCGCTTAGATGTAATAGTGGAGAACCGGGTATTGAAATATCCAATTTAAAAAACCTTAAATGTGTGAAAAGGGCATTTAAGGATAGAATCGTCACCTATCTTTATGAAAATCAAAAAGAAGAGATTCTACATCCTCTTGAGTTTTTCAATGGAATTCTTTTGGATCTTTTAAAAATTCTTAATGGAAGCCTAAAAAAACTTGTAACTATAAAGTATAATCTAGAGCTGGAATGTGAATACATACAAATAAAAAATGAGGATATATACATTCGCTCTATTACACACAGATCAAAAATGCAATTCCTGACTTTAAGTGATGACGTGGAGGACTCCCTCAAAAATCATTTTTTTAATATATGTACAAAAATGTCCGAATTTCAGGAGAGGGACAGTGGATGGTCTCTATTAAAAATAAAAATACTGGAAATAAATATAAATAAATCATCGTTTATTAAAGGTTCCAAATATATTCCAACACCACAGTGGATCAGAAAAAAACAGGGAGTTTTTAATATCCAAAATGATGATGACTACTGCTTTAAATGGAGTATTATTGCTTCATTTTTAGGCAATAATCAAAATTTATTGAAAAAAATAAATATATTTGAAGAAAAGTTTCAAATTAGAGATAATTTTATAAATTTTGAAAGATTGGAGTTCCCTCTAAAGTTGAAGGATATTCAGATCTTTGAGCAAATGAATCCAAATATAAGTATTAATGTATTTGGTTGTGAGGGGAGTCAAATTGTGGGACCATATTACCTTACCAGTGAAGTGAAAGACCATCATATAAATCTACTTCTTTTAACGGATGATGAATGGTTCCATTATGTGTTAATAACCGATATTTCAAGGTAACAAACGTAAATAACAAAATGTTAATTCAAAAATATTAATTTTGTTTTATTGTCTTAATATTTTAGGCTAATAAGAAGTAGCTTAACTTCCCATAAGGGACGGGTATATTTTTGCAACGCATGTCTTCAATACTCTTCAAGTGCGAAAATTATGAAAGATCATGAAGACGGTTGTAAGAAAGTGGTTTCAAAAATGCCGAAGGCGGAAGACTGTGTGTTACGCTTTAAAAACTACCAGAAACAATTAGATGTACCATTTGTCATATATGCAGATTTTGAGGCTTACTTAGAGAAAATTGATGGGAGTGATGAACATGGTAATATTCAAAAACACATAGCTTGTGCCTTTAGTTATTATATTAAGTGTAGTTTTAATAATAGTTTAGATAGATTTAACATTTATTTTGGTGAAGATGCTCCCTACGTATTCATTGAAAATTTAATTAAGGATACTAAAGAAATATTTACGAACTACTTATCTACCCATCAACCCATGACAACACTTACTAATATTGAGACGACTTCATATAATCTAGCAACAAATTGTCACATATGTGAAAAAAGCTTAGGAAATGACAAAGTAAAAGATCATTGTCATTTGACTGGTAAATACAGAGGAGCGGCGCATAACTCTTGTAATCTTCTGTACCAAATTGCTAAGTTTATACCGGTATTTTTTCATAATTTTTCTTCCTATGATTGCCACTTATTTGTAAAAGAATTATCGAAATTTGAGGGTGATATAAAAGTAATTCCTCTCAACAAGGAATTATATATATCATTATCCAAATTTATTCCAATGCAAAATAATAAGAGCTTTGAAATTCGATTTTTAGATTCTTTTCGATTTATGGCGTCAAGTTTAGAATCTCTTGCAAACAATTTAGATGACCATGACTTTCAAACTCTCAATAAAGTTTTTCAACAGAAAAATGAATTTGATTTAATAAGAAGAAAGGGAGTATTTCCTTACTCTTACATTGATTCAATGGAACGCTTTTATGAATCAAATCTTCCCACTAAAGACAATTTTTACAATATTTTAAATAATACTAATTGCACTAATGAAGACTATGAACATGCTCAAGCTGTTTGGAAAACTTTTAATTGTACTGACTTATTAGATTACGCAAAATTATATTTAAAAACAGATGTTCTTTTGTTAACTGACATTTTTCAAAATTTTCGACACATTTGCAAAAGTATTTATAAACTTGACCCATGCCAATACTATACTGCCCCAGGACTATCATGGGATGCTATGTTGAGAACAACTAAAATAGAATTAGAATTGCTAAGTGATGTCAATATGTATAATTTTATACAAGATGGTATTAGGGGAGGCTTAGTTCAATGTTCAAAAAGATATTCTAAAGCAAATAACAAATATTTAGAAGATTTTGACAGTAGTAAGCCTTCAGAGTATTTAATGTACCTCGACGCTAATAACTTGTATGGATGGGCAATGTCAGAATATCTTCCCCATGGAGAATTCGAATGGAATTATGAAGAAGACATTTTAAATAATTTGGATGTTGCTAATATATCAGATACATCTGAAATTGGTTATTTTTTGGAGGTAGATTTAGAATACCCCGAATACTTACATGAAACACATAATGATTTACCATTTTGTCCAGAAAATAAAATTATTGGTGAATCCAAATATAAAAAGCTAATTGCAGACTTGACATCAAAAACAAAATATAAAATTCATTATAGGGTTCTTAAACAGTGTTTGAAAAATGGACTAAAATTAAAAAAGATTCATAGAGCGTTAAAGTTTAAACAATCTCCATGGCTAAAAAAGTATATAGATTTAAACACATACCACAGAACATTAGCAAAAAATTCGTTTGAAAAAGATTTCTTCAAACTTCTTAACAATGCTGTTTATGGGAAAACCATGGAAAATGTCCTTAATCGTACAGATGTTAAAATAGTTAGTGATTGGGAAACTACAAATCGTAATCATTTAGGAGCTAGAGCACTAATTTCTAAGCCAAATTTCTCAAGTATTACACAATTTTCCAATAATATGTTTGCAATTCAATTAAAACTTATGCAAATAACTTACAACAAACCAATTTATTTAGGCTTTGCTGTGCTAGAACTCTCTAAATGGAAAATGTACGATTTTCATTATCAATACATGAAGCCAAAATTTCAATCCAATTTAGCTTTAAATTATATGGATACAGATTCATTTATCTACACAATAAAAACGGACGATTTTTATGCTGATATTCATGATGACATTGCTTCAAGGTTTGACACATCTGAATATCATCCTAATAATATTTTTAACCTGCCATTATTAAATAAAAAAATTTTAGGTATGATGAAGGATGAAAATAATGGAAAAATTATGAAAGAGTTTGTTGGGCTTCGATCAAAAATGTATTCATTTAAAACAGTTGGTATGAATGAAGTAAAAAAGTTTAAAGGTGTTAAAAAATCGTGCATTAAAAACCTTTCAATTGCAGACTATAAAAAATCATTGTTTGAAAAAGTAATTCTTTCTGATACAATGAATACATTTAGATCTAAGTTTCATCAGCTGTATACTCAAAAATTACACAAGGTTGTCTTGAGTTATGCGGATGATAAAAGAATTATCGCTCCAGACCAAATACATACTTATGCACGAGGACATTTTAGACTTCAATCTAACTTTGACAACTTTTGTACAGAAATAGACAATTTTTTAAATGACTCATCTGACGATGAACATTTAATGAACATAGATATTTAAATTAGTGTTTAATAATTATGATATAATAAAAAATTTACAAAAATTTTAATATAAATAAATAAAACAATATACATATATTAATAAATACACTTTTATTAAAAAAAAAAAAAAAAAATTTAATTTTATTTCTAAAATAAGTTTTTTAAATATTTTGCCATAATACATTTTCAGTGTCGTAATCTAATTTCTTTCGATTTCTTGTTACACGAGGAGAGTATTGATAAGGTAAAGTTGATTGTTTCATATTTGAATAGTTATCAGTTTTTGATTGTTTCATATTTGAATAGTTATCAGTTTTGGATAATATTCTAATTTTTGGAGTTCCTTTTTCCGAAAAGCTTTTAAGACGCTTAGCTACGGAAGATGCAGAAGAAGGGTTAAATTTTTGTATTGTTGTATCCATATCGTTCTGGTCATCATTATTTGTGTAAATATCTTCAGGCAAATTCAAATCTGTTTGCAGTGCTATACTACTCGATTGAGGTGTGATTGTTTGAGTTTCAATATGCTTTTTATACACCTTTCTAGTTTGAGTCTCATTATCGCGCAAATTATGAATTGTTGATAGTTTATTCTGATTAGATGATCGTTGGGATCCAATTAAATATTTAGCAAGTTCTTGTTTAATATAATACCATTTGTTTATATCCTTTAGTGTATGGGACCCATATATTGGCAAGAGTTTCCGATGTAAAAAATCTGAATCAGAATGTTTAACTTTAAATTTTTCGTAAGTTGATGGATGAAGAACTATAAGTTTTGATAATTTATTTGACATTTTCTAAAATTTTTCCAATGACTCCACTTAATATTGATGTAATAATAATGGGTAAAAATCCTCCCTTTTGAATAAGATGTTTCCTCTTTTGACGCATAGAGGTTTGTGATGAGCAAACTTTCCTCAAAGTATTTTTATATGGCTTTAGTTTTTCAAACACATTTTTGTTTATTTTATGATTTTTGTTTATAATATTTAAAATAATTTCATTTAAAGTTTTGATAACAACATTGTCAACATTTTTCAAAATTGCATTTCGTAGCTTGTGATCAGCTTTTTTAAGAACATAGAGAATATGTTTGTTCTCCTTCAGTAACTTTAGATTTGAAGTCATTGTTTATATTTGCATATATATAGTAATCTGTATTAAAAATATTTGATCTAAATCTTAAAGCGTTTGGTATTTCTTGGGTAAGATCAACTATTAAATAACCATGAGCCTGTTCTGTACAATGATTATATACATCTACTAAAGATTTTGAGTTTTCTGGATATACTTGACGAGCTAGATGTTGGAATTGTGTCTTATCTCTTGGATTTTTAAACATAACTATATATTTGGAGTTTAATGATATATCTCGCGAATAAGCCCCTTTATGAAAAATATTTTGTGTAACTAAAATTACGCATAAGTTTCTATGATGAGATCCTTTTGTAAATAGTTCACAAACTTTCTTATTTGATGATTCAAGCATTAAATCATCCAATATTATTAAAGTAGATTCTTCGTCATTCGTATTAAAAGACTCTGGAATTCCTTTAACAAATTCTACATTTTCTATATTTGGAAGTGCATTTATTTCAGAATAACACCATATGATTCGGTCTATATCTTTAGATATTATATTTTGATTTTTTATTATATTTTTAATAAAAGTAGATTTCCCACAGCCTGAGGGACCACAAACCATCATTGTAAATGGATATATAAACTGATGAAACATGTTTGCACTCTTAAAAACCATTTGTTAATGAATTAAAAAGGAAGAATATTTTAATTAATATGAGTAAAAAAAATCTTATTGACGAAATTCATAGTCAAGCTAGAAAAAACTTTAAGCGACGTAGGTTTATTCAAAAGGGAATTTTAGATACTTGGCAAATAGACTTGGTGGAGATGATACCATATGCAAAATTTAATAAAGGTTTCAAGTATATGCTTACTGTAATTGATGTTTTTTCAAAGTATGCCTACGCTTTGCCCTTAAAAACTAAAACAGGATTTGAGGTTTCAAAATCATTTAAAAGTATTGTAAAATTAAATAGTAACAAAGCTCCTAAAAACCTGCATTCAGACCAAGGAAAAGAATTTTATAACACATATTTCAAAACTCTTATGAAAGAGCTAAATATTAATCATTATCATACCTATTCAAATGTAAAAGCGTCAATAGTTGAACGATTTAATAGAACTTTAAAAAATAAAATGTGGAAACAATTTAGTATGCAAGGAAATTATATCTGGATAGATACATTAGATAAGCTGTTGAAAGAATATAACTCATCTTATCATAGAAGTATAAAGATGAAACCTAATTCAGTTAATAAGCGAAATGAAAAAAAACTATTAAAAACTGTATATAATAATTTAAAAGTTTTTAAAAATGGAAAATTTAATATAAACGATTTTGTTCGCATAAGCAAATATAAAAATGTTTTTGAAAAGGGATATACACCAAATTGGTCTACAGAAGTTTTTAAAGTAAATAAAATAAATGCAACAAACCCTGTCACCTACCATTTAATAGATTTTAATGGAAATTTAATTAAAGGTGGATTTTATCAAGAGGAGTTATTAAAAACTAAAGTTCCTAACATCTTTTTAGTTGAAAAAGTCTTAAAACGTAGAGGTGAAAAACTATTTGTAAAATGGTTGGGTTTTGATAAAGAATATAATTCATGGATTAATCAAACGGATTTCAGTTGATGAATTACATTTTTCATATATGTATAACATACATCTTATAAAATTTAACATTTCTTATAAATATGGCATCAAGCACAGAGGAAAACAGTATTTATGTTACTTTATTAAGTAATGATTCAGTAAATTTATATAAAAACACTTCAAGTACTTTCACAAATTTATTAAATAAATCTCTTAGCATGAGCGACCAGTGGGAAGTTGGATTGTCAGATATATCATTTTCGATAATGAATAAACAATTAAATATGAATCAAAATATACTAAAACGTAAAAAACGCAACATTTCAAATTTTGTAAATCAATCTGTAAAAACATTGAAAATTGACTCCAATAATGAATATGATGAAATTAAAAAAAAATTTAAAGAACTAATGGAAACATCTGACGCGCTGAAATTAAAAAATATAAATAAAACTTCAAAATTTTCAAATACATTAAACATTGATAAGTCCCAATCTATTATACCTATAAAAGAAAAACATACTCTTAACGTTAATACAAAAAGCTCAGAACCATCAAATAATGAAAAAGATCCAATTTTATCATCAAGAGAAAAAGATACCCGTAGCGTAAATATAAAAAGTCCGGAATCATCAAATAATGAAAAAGATCCCATTTTATCATCAACAAATTATATTTTGGAAAAATCTTTGAACAAATTCTCTGACAACATAAATCAGTTTATTAATAAATTTGAATCGTCTGATATAAGTGAAAACATATTTATTTATACTGATATAATAAAACCTCGGAATGTTGGTAGTAAAAAAATTAAATGTTTAAAAATATTTTCAGTAGCAACATTAAAGAACTACATTCATTTCAATAGAATTGAATATTTTCCTCTTGAAGCCTATAATATAAATGATATTTCCATAATGATTCGAAATGATGAGGGAGAAGAGATAAGCTTTAATAAATTAGTTCCCGTCTATTGTACTCTACACTTTAAAAAAAAAAGTGTATATAAAATAGGTGTGTAACCAAACAAAATTAATCATTTTTATTACAACCATGGATGCGATTTATACAAGTTATTATAATAATCAGTCTGGAGAAAATATACAAAATATTGGTGAAATATATCACGCACCAAGAATTTTACAATACGGTCGTGGTATTGGATCCATATTTTCTGCTGTATTTTCACATTTAAAACCCTTATTTAAAACGGGGATGAATATATTAAAGAATAAATCATTAGATATTGGAAAGGAAATTTTGGAAGAAATTGGAACAAAGCCAATAAAAGAAATCTTACTAAACAAAGGAAAAAAGGTCATACAAAATATAAAAGAAGCTACTATTGATAAAATGAAAACAATGCAGAAAGGTAAAGGTCGACGTATAAAACTTAAACGTTTAAAGCAAAAGCAACAGATTAAATCAAAACGTTGTAGAGGAAAGAACTTTAAGGATATTTTTGGAAATTGGAAATGTCAGGATTTATAGAATGTATGAAGAGTGAGTTGGATTTATTTGAATCTCCTCCAATTCAAACCAGCGTTGTTAAAACCGAAGAAATATGCTACAATCCAATTGCCTCACTAGATAATTCGAGCACAATTGAATTTGTATCACTCGGCAATGGTGAAACATATCGAGATCTGAACAGTATTTATCTTCGACTGGTCATTGAATTAAAAGGAAACGGGGGAGTAGTTAATAACTTACTGCACTCCTTGTTTAGAAATTGTGTTGTACACCTTAACAATAAAAATGTATCACAACCTGACAATAACTATCACTATAGGGCTTATATTGAAAAATTGTTAAATTATGGAAATGATGCCAGATCAACACATCTTGAATCATGTGGCTGGGCTATTGACACAAATAAAATAAATTCATTAGTTGATAAAGAAAATCCTGGTTTAGACAAGAGGAAAAAACTATTTAAGGATGGGAAGAGAGTAGAGCTTTTTGGAAAACTTCATGTTGATGTATTTAACCAACAAAAATACCTGCTTAATAATGTTGATCTAAAGGTAACATTAAATTTGGAAAAACCGGAATTTTACATTTTAGAAGGTGGCGATAAAAATGAATCCTATATTAAAATACATGAAGCTAATTTATATATAAACCATCTTACTATTAATCATAATATTCTAATGGCTCATCATAATGTATTACAATCAAGAAATGCTATTTATCCTTATAAAAGAGTGGACATAAAAACGTTTACAATACACCCTGGAAATCACTCATTAACTTTAGATAACGTTATACTAGGACAGTTACCAAATTTTTTAATTTTTGGAATGGTGTCTAATAAAGCATATACTGGAGAGAAAAAAGAAAATCCATTTAACTTTCAACATTTTAATTTACAAAGATTTAATTTGGTTGTTAATGGAGTACAATTTCCTGCACAACCAATTGAACTTAACTACAATAACGGAGGAATAATAAGTACTCGTGGTTATCAAACACTATTTAAAGGAACTGGAATTCACCATTTCGATAAAGGTCATCAAATAACTAAAGAACTTTTTGATAACGGATATTTTTTACTTGCTTTCGACTTGACACCAGATCATAATAATAATTCCAATTGCGGTAACTTAATAAACCAGGGGACTATTCGTATTGAAGGGCGTTTTGGAAAACCAATTGTTGAAGCAATAACGTGCTTAGTATACTGTGAATTTGATAGTGTTATAGAAATTGATAGAACGCGTAATATTATTCAAACACTATGAATTCAATTAATATTAAAGATACTCTGAACTCCAATAATTTAACAAAATATAAATTTAAAGGTGTATTTGCATGTAATAAATTACCAACACACCCAGTTTTAAAACCGTCATTTTACGTTGCTAACACTGATCCATCACATAAGCCTGGAGAGCATTGGGTTGCTTTTTATTTTCCTAAAAACAAACCTGCTGAGTACTTTTGTTCTGCTGGCCAATATCCAAATAAATACTTTAAGTTATTTTTAAATAAAAATTGTAAAACTTTTACTTATAATAGTCATCGTATTCAAAGTGAAACTTCAATTTTATGTGGTGTTTATTGTTGTGTATTTATTTATTTAAGATGTAAAAACATAAGTTTCAAACTAATTTTAAAATTATTTAGTTATTTTAATTTATATTACAATGATATTTTAGTTTTAAGTTTATTTAAATATATTTTTAAGAATTTTTAAGAATAAATTAAAAAAAAAATAAAATAAAATTAGAAAATATAATTATTGTTTTTCTTCCCAATTCCTTATCGTATCCAAGAGAATGGTATCCATGTCGTCATAAAGTAGCCATATCGGTGGTATGGACCTGAAAACGTCGTCCTGCCCGTCATACATCGCCAGGAATATCGTCATATCTATCGGCGGTAATATAATGACTTCTGTTACATCAACTCTTTCTCTTATGTTTTGGTTATTTTGTTGATTGTCCATTGCGGCTTTGCTTATAGATAGTTACCAAATAAAAGATTTGTTTTTTAATCATAAGTTTTTAATTTAAACTTAGATATTCTAGATTAATTTTTCAACTTAAAAAAAAAAAAAAAAAAAAAAAACGTATATTTTTGCATTCACTAACGAAAAGTTCATTCACTCATAGCTTATTTTGAAGCCAACACTCAAGGTTAATTTTTAAACTTTAAAAAATGCACACTATTGCATTTTTCACTTATGAAAAGTTTATTAACTCATAATTAAATATGAAGCAAACATTCAAGGTTAATGTTTAAACTTTAAAAATGCATACGATTGCACTTTTTAGCATAACGAAAAGTTTATTGACTTTTAATTTCCACAATAACAATTGTATATTTACTTTTTACGAGAATGTTCTTAAAAGTTCAATAATCATAGATCAGTTTTTCAAAATATGCTTTGATAAACATTAAATATATGTACCAAAATAAAAACAAAATAGTGCATAAGTCATAAATATATGTTTTACGAGGTATTTTCAAAAGATTTTTTTTTACTGTTTTATTTAATTAAAAAATGGAAAGTGTTAAACTAACTTGTGAATTTTGTGAGCACATAAGTTTCGCAAACAAATTTAATAAGAAAAGGCACTTTATGCGCCTGCATAATTTCAGTGCCAAGAAATCGAAATTTTATAAAAGTTCTTCAGATATCAAGGAAAAAAGGCGGGAGGATGACTTATTTTTATCGGAAATAAAGGAGGAGGACGATTTAATAAGACAATTTATGGAGGAGGAGGATGACTTATTTTTATCAGAAATAAAGGTGGAGGACGATTTAATAAGACAATTTATGGAGGAGGAGGATGACCTATTTTTATCAGAAATAAAGGAGGAGGACTTTTAATTTTTTTTTTTATGTAAAATTATTTGTTAATAAAAATATAATAATATAAAATATATATAATAAAAAGGAATATAAAAAAAAAAAAAAAAATCTTGTTTTTGTTTTATCGGAAATAAAGGAGGAGGACGATTTAATAAGACAATTTATGGAGGAGGAGGATGACTTATTTTTATCAGAAATAAAGGTGGAGGACGATTTAATAAGACAATTTATGGAGGAGGAGGATGACCTATTTTTATCAGAAATAAAGGAGGAGGACTTTTAATTTTTTTTTTATGTAAAATTATTTGTTAATAAAAATATAATAATATAAAATATATATAATAAAAAGGAATATAAAAAAAAAAAAAAAATCTTGTTTTTGTTTTATTATATTTATATTTATTGTAATGATTTTTTTTTTTGCAGAGTTTAGGTATAATTTAAATCAAATATTGCAGGTCCATTTGGTAATTGACGCCCCTTGTAAATAATTGTCCAAACTTTATCATTCATTTGAGTTAAGTATGGATCCTCCTTGTTTAAAAATTTCATCATTCTATTGGGGAGATAAAACCATTTATTGTCATCTAAATTGGCAATGACTTTTAGTCCATATTGTGTTTCTTTCCATTCAAAATTCACAACTTTCAAAGATTGGTTTAAAGGTATGTCATCTATTCTAATATACTCGGGCTTAATACCTTGGGCAATATTTACAATTTTTTTATACATCTGAAAACGAACAAGAAAAAAATAATAATAATGAATAATTAAATAAACCTGTATTATAAAGAAAATACTTACCATTTTTATTAAGTTTCCTTTAAACTTTAAAGTTTAAAGTGACAATTAGAATAATGATGTGGAATATACTCCCGAAAGCCTTTTTATATTAATGCTTGCTTAGGTTAGAGTACAAATTGAGTTAATTTATATATGTTGAATATTTAAACTATATTAAATACTACTCTCTCTTATTTTAAAATACTCAAACAATTTCTTTATACATAGAACTTATACGTAGAACTTCGCAAATTTCTCTTTATTGAAGAAAATATAACGTGATCAACTTAATATTACTCTCTTTTATATTTAAAAAATACTCAACAATTTTTTTAATTTTGTTTTTATTCAAAATTCCTCCTTATGGAAAATACATTGGGAACAAAAACAGGCAGAATTTTTTGCTGCTTTAAATGAAAAAAGCAAAATGCTCCCTCTGTGGTATATGGGAAAAAACGAATGGGGAAGCAGAATTTTTGCTGCTTTCAATGAAAAGCAAAATGCTCCCTCTGTGGTATATGGGAAAAAAACGAATGGGGAGGCAGCATTTTTGCTGCCTCCCCATTTCCCTACTACATTTTAATTTTTTTTTAATTGCTTAAATAATATTATTTTGATTCTAAATTTAAATCAACTTAAGCGATACAAATATTTTTAATTTGTATTCTAAAAATTTGAATAAAAATATTCTCTATTTCTTTATATATTTCAAAATAGAATTTAACTTTGTTTAGAACTTCCAAACGAATAAAAAAGCTACGACAACAGCTGTTTTCGCAGTTGTCCAGTAATAAGAATCGTGTGACTATGCTGCGGCAATTATTGTACCCATTTCACTTTGTACCAACTAGCGGCAATTATATTTGTATAAAAAAAAGGCAACCGTGTGATTTCAGAATATTTGACTGGTGCAATTTTATTGTTGTGCGTCAGTAAAGCACAATTAAATTTGTGTCATATTGGTGCATTAGCGGTAATCGTGTGATCGCAGCTTAATACATAAAATCGATTATTTTCAAATTGGATTTCCTTGTTAGAGCTCGTATTGTGGCAAAACTCTACTCCCACTGAACAAATTTACGTACCGATCTAATCAGTTTTCAATACAAAAAGATGTGTTTTTGTCAAAATTCATGATGTCGTAATAAAAACTTTTATTCCAAGAAGATCTTTGTATAGAATAAATTACCCTTTTTTCTCGTTTCACTGCCAGATAAACGCTTTTGTATAAGAAACACAGTGTCGGCATAAGTAACGTTTTCATTTAATAACTTGTTTATAGTTTTTTATCAGCACAGAACTAAGAACCAAAGTTGTTCAGTTTTATTTTGAAAGTCAGACACAAAGATCGTATCGAATAATGAGCGATATGGTCCATTTTCACCTGAATAAACAAAATTTCAGAATATGCGGCACACAAAACACAAGAATAATGTTAAACATAAAATGCGCCCACTTAAGGCTAGTGAAATTTCGAGAAAGATACATTTTAGTTTCCAAAAAGATACACTTTTTCCCAAAAAGATACGTTTTGAAAAAAAATTGAAAATCCATTTTTAACGTTTAATATTTATTTACATAACATTTTTATTTCATATTTATATGCATATTGCAAAGAAAATGATTTCGTTTAAATTCATTTTTATATTTATTTAAGTCATAAATAGGTATTAGGTGAATATGTAATTTTTAAAAATACAGTAACCAAACTTTTAATTATATGTATTAATTAATTAATTATATGTAATTATCTTTGAATGTTATCAAAACAAATTCATTTTTGTAAAAATTAATATACGAGTTTAGGCGTTTATACTTAGGCGATAATATCAACGTTCATATAAATTTCCTGAAAATATAAAAGATGTTTATATATCCTCAGAACAACTTCGCACTACTAGTAATCATCGATTTAGGTGGATCGTATGTTGCAACCCCTTAAGGTTTTCTTTCAGCATTATTAAAGCTGCTATCAAGGCGAATTCACTAGAAGGTGGGGTCAAGTCAACATATGGTGTTTTTTTTCGGTGGTCGTCTTGTCAAAGTGTGTATGCAAACTAATTTTTTATGTAAACTAACCTTTTTCTACTAGCAATATTTTTGACAATCCGACCACAGAAGCAGTGTTGTTGTATAGTTGACCTCACCTTTTAGTCAATGCGTCTTGGCTGCTATTGTATTAGTATTGAGTCGGTGACGATGATCAGTCTTAATAAGTTTAAGTTGGCTAAAAATGTTCGAATATTTTGTTTCTGTACATTTTGCGTACAGATTCAAAAGATACGAAAAATGTCAGGATTATACATGATACCTGAAGTAGTCAAAAGATACGAAAAATGTATCTTTCGTATCCTAACGGCAACACTGGTACACAGTAATACACTGTATTACGACTTCGTAGAATCAAAATATTATGAAATTCTCTCCGTGTTCATATAAATTTCCTGAAAATATAAAAGATGTTTATATATCCTCAGAACAACTTCGCACTACTAGTAATCATCGATTTAGGTGGATCGTATGTTGCAACCCCTTAAGGTTTTCTTTCAGCATTATTAAAGCTGCTATCAAGGCGAATTCACTAGAAGGTGGGGTCAAGTCAACATATGGTGTTTTTTTTCGGTGGTCGTCTTGTCAAAGTGTGTATGCAAACTAATTTTTTATGTAAACTAACCTTTTTCTACTAGCAATATTTTTGACAATCCGACCACAGAAGCAGTGTTGTTGTATAGTTGACCTCACCTTTTAGTCAATGCGTCTTGGCTGCTATTGTATTAGTATTGAGTCGGTGACGATGATCAGTCTTAATAAGTTTAAGTTGGCTAAAAATGTTCGAATATTTTGTTTCTGTACATTTTGCGTACAGATTCAAAAGATACGAAAAATGTCAGGATTATACATGATACCTGAAGTAGTCAAAAGATACGAAAAATGTATCTTTCGTATCCTAACGGCAACACTGGTACACAGTAATACACTGTATTACGACTTCGTAGAATCAAAATATTATGAAATTCTCTCCGTGTTTAAAAAAGTCTTTTGTAAGCAGTGTTTTTTAGTGTTTGTGTAGACGAACACAACATTTAATACCGTTCATAACTACTTTCAAGAAAGAGCCGAACATGATATAGTGTTCGGTTCTTCGTTAAAAAACAGAACAATTGTAGTGATACTGTAGAAAAACATTATATTTTAATGTTCTATAATGTTTCTTTTTTTAAATGAAAAAAAAAAAATTTTTGCAACGACGAGCTTGTGTGCGTATTGTGTATATGTTTTGTTTGTGTAAAATTATTTAGCTAGATTTTTGTTTTTTTTTCGGATGTGTATTTTATTTTTGTAAAAAATGTTTGGTTTTCTTTTACCAGCCAAAAGAGCTTTAAGCGCAACTGAAACGAACGAACGAACACAAATGAGCTGAACCGAACACAATGAAGTTTCTGTTTTTTTTTTTTTAAATCCGAACGGAATTAATTGTTTTCATCTCTTTGTTGAGTTAAATAAGAACAGTATTATTTTTGTGTTCGAAAGTTGACTAACAGGGAAACGTTTGTTTTTTTTAATGATTTACTACACAAACAATATTAGCGCTTGTGTTTTCCACAAATCTACCATACCGAACACTAAGGAGCGATATTTAATGTTTATTTTTGAACACTGATTTAACCTTTCAGTTGGTTGTAAGTATTTTTCATGTTTACACTGATAGTATAAGTAAAATCAAAGCAAAGACATAAACAGCTGAGTAAATAACAAAAAAAAAAAAAAGCAAATGGTTACAGTTCTACAATATTTACAAAAACAACATAAAAATTTCCTGGTTTTTTTATGGTTTACTTTAAAATACACATCTGGTGTGATAAGAATACCTAAGTTTCTAAAATGGAACAGAAAATAAAAATTTAGCGACCGCTTGTCAAATTTTGTATCCTACTCAATACATTTTGCTTTTTTTATTCTACATAATTTTTGACATGTCTAAAAGGCTAGTGTTAAGGTATTAAGAAAAAGTATACTGCACATCCTAACCCCTTTTTTTTAAATGGTCGGTAGGTCAAACCAATAACGAGCTAACGAAATGCTAACGTTAAATAAAATCATAAAAAAAAAGTTATTCATTAAATAAATCATAACGTTATTTATGCGTCACCCGGTTATTTGCCAAACTCCAAAGTCTAATACTAACATTTCTGCTCTTAATTAATGTCTAAACAGAACTGGGTCGAGACCACATTTTCCATACGATTAGGGTTGCCATCAGTCCTCTTTTCCCCGGACACCGTCCTCTTTTTTTGGGTATCCGGGGCAGTCCTACTTCTTTTTCATCAAGTGTCCGGGGTTGTCCGGCTTTTTACACCTTCATTGAAAATTTGTTCCTGCATTTAAACTTTAAATCACAGTTCACAAAATTCATTAAAAAAAAAGATTTAGGTGCCCGGGTTTTTTTTAAGATAGGTATGATTTAATTTTTGGGGACGTAACGTGACAAAAAGAGTACTTTTCTTTGAATGTGCCCAAAATGGAGCTCCCAAAAAAATGCAACAAATAAACAAGAGCAACCTTATCAATGTCGTTACTTTTGTTCAAATAAATACTTATTGCTCAAATGATTATATTAAAATTTTATTTTAAGATTATTTTTGGAAAGCAAAAAAAAATCATATCTTAAAAAAAAGCACATCCTTCAAAGTTTTAGGATTTTTAAAAAACAGTTTGAAGTAGTATATAAAAAAAATTCAGCAAAAAATAGGGTTTTGACTTAGTCCATTTTTAAAATTTGATATTTTGCATAGACATTTTTTTTCAATATATAGGGTTTTTTTTTTAAGCCCGATAGAACTTGAAATTGTAAAAGATAACACAAAAAATTAAATTGTAATCAAAATTTTTTTTTTATTCGAAAGATCAATATGTGACATTAACATTTGAAAATGATTTCGGGCATATGGGCACCGCGGCTGTTCTTGACGAAGCGCATTCTGGACGTCCAATTTTGGGCCACTTTTTCGAGCACTGCTGGCCGTATGTCACGAATAACACGAACAATGCTGGCCTCCAAGGCGTCAATTGTTGCTGGTTTATCAGCATACACCAGTGACGTCACGTAGCCCCACAGGAAATAATCGAGAGGTGTCAAATCGCACGACCTTGGAGGCCAATTGACAGGTCCATTTCTCGAAATCAACTTATCGCCAAATTTTGATTTCAATAAGTCGATGGTTGCGTTCGCCATATGGCACGTAGCGCCATCCTGTTGAAACCACATCTCCCCCGGATCAATGTCATCCATATTTTCAAACAAAAAATCATTAATCATGGTGCGGTAACGATCTCCATTGACCGTAACGCGAGCTCCGGCCTCATTTTTGAAGAAATAAGGTCCGATGATGCCACCAGCGTGAAAACCGCACCAAACGGTGCATTTTTCTGGATGTAATGGAGTCTGTAGGGTCTCTTGTGGATTGGTCTCGCTCCATGTGCGGCAATTTTGCTTATTAACAAACCCGTTAAGCCAAAAATGCGCCTCATCGCTGAACACAATTTTGCGATTTAAATTTGGATTAAATTTTTAAATTTTTCAAAGTAAATTTGGATAATTTCGTAATAATAATTTTTTGTGTAACTTTTTACAATTTAAAGTTCTATCTAGCTTAAAAAAACACCCTTTATTTATTATAGCCTCAAGTAATCTCTTTAAACTGACAAAAATCATATTCTTATGTAAAGTAGTTTTCGAGATATTAAAAGAATAAACTCAACACATTCGGCTTATTCGTCGAAGTTATGACAATTTGAATAAAAAATTGTTTTTCGTTGATATATGTTCTTTATGGGATCAAATAAACTTTCTCGCTAAATTGTATTCAAATCGAAAGGGGTCGAGTCCCACTCTTGGTCGACTTGAGATGGAATTACCCAAATTAAGTTTTTGTGTACAAACAAATTTTGGTTGTAAATTTGTATGCCGTCGTTAATTTTATTAATATTAGGTTGTTTAGAAAGTGTCCTCTTTTTTCGAACAAATGTCCTACATTTTTTATGCTGGCGTCCTCTTTTTCTCAAAATAGAAATGGCAAGCCTACATACGATTTAAAATTTTTTCGTAGAAAGACGTCGTGAAATAAAATTTATTTAATTTTGAGAAAGTTTTTTCTCATTAAATTTCATACATTTCGTAAGCAGAAAATGAAAAACAAAAGAAAATAGAAAATTAAAAGTATTAAATGAGAAAGAATTTAAAGTTACTGTCGACGTTTTAATTATAGGCTTTCGGATTTTTGCCTGAAATTAAAGACTCAATTCTGTTTAAGCACTTATGCGAAAGGTCTTATTCTAGGCGGTGATTGCTATGGGTTCCTAGTAAAATAATCATATTAGCTTCACTATAATAATGCCAAATATTTCGTCCAAATTTCATACTATAAAATCATTTTGTGGTGAGTCGTTTCATGTCAAAATTCTTATTCAGAACGAATTTAATGGTCTTTTCTTTTCTAAAAAATAATAATGCATTATAATTGTGTAATATATTTATCAGTTTACACGCAGCCTTACTAAGTAATAGATTTTTCTTAATTACAATGGAACAAAATAATAGCTACGTTTTACACTCAATACTAATCTGTATTTAGCGTGTTAAATATTGAATGCAAATTTTGTACTAATAATCGATATTCACCACAGTTGTAGCGATTTTCAACATTAAATTTTCCTTGAATTCCAATAAGCGTTAACAACACTGATTTTCAATTATGTTGTTATAAATTATGTGCCAAAAAAATAATTATAAAATAAAAGTAAAACAAACGAAAAACAAAATATAATCACAATGTAATCAAAAATCACAATACATATAATACAAATTGTACGCAAACACAAGAAAAAAGTTAATAAGTGCCGGTTCACACACGTCAAGTTTGACTTGTCAAGTCATGAGCTTTTAGGAGAGAAGGGAAAAGAGAATGCCATTTATTTTCCCCCATCTCCTAAAAACTCAAGACTTGACGAGTCAAACTTGACGTGTGTGAACCGGCACTAAGAAAAATACTTGCTTGCATAAAAAAGTATTTAACGCAGATGCAAAAATATTTTTGCAACATATTTAGAAAGGAAAACGACAACTTCTCACACTGTTGCATATTTTTTTAGAATAGAAAAAAACCCGCGCGAATGTGAGCATACATGGAACATTAGTGTCAGAAAAGAAAACACCTTTAGTTTGTGCTTGATGTTCCCTATTTTAGAACTTAACAAATCCCTTAAGTAGAAACTTTGAAATTTAATCAAATGATCGCTTAATCTTAAATGTATGACTAATAAAAAATCATTGAACAAAATTGTATACACCTTGCCCTCATATCAATAGTGTCCAAATACTTATTCCAGACAGATTTGGCCCATTTTGAATATCAAAAACTCTTATTCCGGACAGATTTGGCCGATTTTGAATATCAAGCAAAACTATAATATGGAAAATATGTTGAATGGATCCAAATGCATAAAAACTATTATCCTGAACCAATTTGGCTCATTTTCAATACTAAACAAAACTTAGGTATGACAAATATTTGCGATGGACAGACAAACCCAAAATTTGGTCAGAAACCGGAATATCTTAAACTAATACATACATTGATTAATGAGGAAAAACGATCAAAATTTTTAATGAAAAAAAAAAAAAAAAAATGGATTAAAAAATGTTGTTTTTAATTCAATTCTTTTCAATTCCAGGGAAGAAGTTCGTAATCATCGTGTGGAATGGAATCGAAATTTCGAATTCCCATGCAAAATGTCAGCGAATGCCTCGACGGGGGTATTGGATCCCTGTTATTTGCGTATATCGATACGCAAAGAGATGAAGGGTGGTCGTAGTTATTATAAATTAGGTTTTATTGATTTAAATCTTGCCGAATATGCTGGCGCTGGTTTAACCTCGCGGCGATTTCTCTTGGAGGGTTACGACTCGAGACATCGTTTAGATAATTCCATGTTAACATTATCGATAAAAATGTTAATGTTAAGTGGTGATATATTATTTAAGGCGTAAGTTTTTATTATCCTAAACATTCATTTGAATTTTATTAAAAGGAGGGAAATTTCTTATTTTAGTCCTACACCAAATTTAAAAAATAAACTAAAAACTCCCACAGATGATTTGGCCACAGCGGCCACCGGCGTGGGCTTACAAACGCCCACCTCACTAACTTCCTCTTCACTACCCACCATAGGGGTAACAACGCGTCCTGTTTCAACAATAAGGGATGATGGTAATTGAAAATGTTCTCATTTATTTTATTTAGGAACAAACAAATTTTAAGTATTTTCTATTTTCCCAGATTCAGATCCTCAATATGTTATGGCCTCTATTGTTACCGATTCCGGCCATTCCGAGTCCTCAGAGTCGGCCATTACATTGACACCTGATGCTTTGCTATTGCAGCAACAACAGTTGCAGCAGCAGCAACAACAACAACAGCAGCAACAACAACAAACGCATTTGCCATCTTCCTACCCACCCTCATCTGCTGCCACTCTGGTGCCTGGTGTTTCTCTAACAAATGCACAACAAATTTTGCCCTACGGTGGCATTGGTGGCACAGGCGGTAGTGGTGGTGGCGGCGGTGTTGTAGGTGGTGTCAGCAGCAGCGGTGTTACCGGTAGTGTGACTGTTGGTATTATTGGTAGCAATAATTGTGGCACTACCGCTTCAATTAGTGGCTTATCAACTTCAGGTGGCACTGTTCCAGGCCTTGAAATGGGCCATTCAAGAAATTCCAGTAATACTAGTCAAGTAAGTGAATTTTAAAATAAACTTTACAATTTATCGAAATAGAATTGAATACCAAACAATATCTCGACAGAAAATGTATTCGCTTAAAATGTTTTTTCTTTGATTTACTTTATTAAGACATTCTATCTTAGAAAAAAGAATGAATAAATGACTTCTTTCTTTTTGAATTTTCCAGATGTCGAAGGGTTCCGGTTATAGTAGTTTTTCGCACAGTCAACATTCTCGTCAAAGCTCTGAAGGTGATTCGGGGCATGCAAGGTAAGTTTTATCATTTCCTTCCCTTTGAAAAACTCATTATTTTGCTCTTAATTTTCTCTTAGTTTAAGTTTAATTTTCTTTTAGTATTAAAAAACAAATAGTTAATTTTAGATTTTTCTTTAAAAAATATTTCGTTTGCTTATAAATTTCTAAAAAGTTTTCAAAACTAATTCAGCCGATATATAAATTTTATTTTTTTTTTTTTCAAATTAAAACAAAAACAAACTTTTTATACTCAAGTTAAAATTTTACTCTTTAACTACTTTCTCTTTAACCAAACAATCTCATCCTTCAGAAACACTTTTTGCCTAAATCTCTAAAGAAAAACACACACACTTTCTTTATTAATTAAATAAAACAACTAACAATTAAACAAAATATTACTAATTTCAATAAAAAAAATTTACATTTGCTTAAAACTCTACATTAAACTCTACACTGCTTTAAATAGTGTTTATTAACAAACAATTCAAAAAAAACTTAATCACATTTAAACATTAAAAATCCATCAAATTGTGTTAATATTTCTTAATACTTTTTTCTTAAATTTCTTTGTAATTAAGAACTAATGAATTTTATAAAAATTTCTTTTAAATGTAGGAGTGTTTGTTTCAATATAGCCACGTTGTTGTTTTAACATTGAATTTTTGTAAAATCAACAAACTTTTTCATTGAAAAAAGTTTTTTTGTTTTTGGTAGAGTATTGAAAATTTTGTGTAAATTGCTGGCGTTCGTGTGTTCATTTTTGCTTTGTATAACATATTGAATATAATATACATATTTTATACGAATTATTAATTGGCTTGTTTAATGTTTTATTAATTTCTTAATTAATCTAAAGAAATTGCTAATTTCATTTAAAATATCTCTTCAAGTTAAAAATGTTTTTATTTTTCGAAGTTTTTCTTTTGTATTTAAATTTTTTGCTATTTTTGTAAAATATTAAGTTTTATTATATAAAAAGGCATTAAAGTCTTTTAAATAATTGAAATACAAGTTCAAAGTTTGAGGTCGCCATTATAAATTTTTGTTAAAATGCGTCCGTATTTTAGACGCCTTAGATTTTTGTTACAGCTCTACTGCTTTTTAGTCTTTACTATAATTTTTCTTTCTTTTTTTAGTTTGTTAGTATTTTTTGTAATAATGCACTTTTAATATTTATTTCATTTTTTTGGCTAAAAGTCAAGAAAAATATTTATACCACATTTTGTTTTATATGTTCATACAAACTAGTGATGTTACGAATATAAATTTTTATTGTTCGCAAATACGAATACGCCAAATATGAATATATTGAAATGACGGTTCTTAATAACAATGTGCTGGAGTTTGACACTATTTTTTCCGTCAAGCGGGGCATCAGGCGGGTTAACCTAATTTGAGTACGCTGAATCCAGTGGAGCTTACTGTTTTTTTCAGGTTAGCTCTTGTTTTCGATATAAACCGTTTTTTTTTCGAAAATGTAGGAGGTTGCACAACATATATTCGCAGGAATTAAAGGACGCTGTAACTGACAAAACATAAAATGTTCACCGGAGCCAAAAAACCTGTATGAAAGAAAGTAGAAAAAATTCATATCGCAAAAACTATACAACTTAGGAACATAATTTTAAAAACGTATTTTTATTTTTTATCGCTTTATATATTGGCTGTAGACATTTCCTCTCTAGTCTATTATTCCCAGTGATTCTGCGACTTACAGCAAAAGATTTTTTGTTTGCGTAAGTGAATTTTTTATATAATACAAATATGGGACCGGGACCAATCGACGGACGCAGCATTTTTTTTTGATAAAGATGATGCAAAAAAACGTATTTTCGATTTTTTGTCAGTTACAGCGTTCTTTAATTCTTGCGACGATATATTCGCGTAACTCAAAAACGGTTTAATTTATTTAATAAACTAAAAAAAAAACCGAAATTCCGCAATAAAATTACATTTTAGTAAGACTAATTTGCCCAGTCGGTTTAGAAACAACATTTTTTTTTTTTTAATTTATTAGCAAAATTTTGAAATTTTAGTTTTTTAAAATGGAATAAAAAATGCGGTACGCTTCAAATTTTTTCTACACATATATAAAATAAAGTTGCAAACAAAACCAGCCATAAATGATAAAAATCTGTATACAACTTTTGATTTTATTCACAAAAAATTTTAATTAAATTTAAGAATTTAATAAAACGCCATATTTGTATGGGGGCCCTCCTAATGGATGGTGCAAAGGTGCAAGTTTGCTTTGAGAAAATGCTAAGTACAAAACTAATGGAGGTCGGTCATACATTTTATCCCCCTAGAGGCGACTCCTAGCCAATTATGGGAATTTTCTTCAATATATGTTTTTTTCAACTAGCACGGTGTAATAAAAATACCTGTTTAAGTAAAACTTATGTATGCACATATAAATTCTCCTTAAAACAAGTATGTATGTACGTTCTTATGTTAAATAACCCAGCGGTAACAAGAATGAGTATAGAAGCCCAATAGAAGGCCTTTTTTGGCAGGCACAAGCCCTCCTCGCCACATTCCATACTTATTTATTTTTTACACAAGTTGTTAATGGGAGAAAGCCCTTCCACACTCCCTTTAATAACAACTTCGTGCCATTCCCAAAGAAGGCAGTAAGGAAAGGTCACTAAAAAACAGAACAACATCCTTTCTCCCTTCTTAAAGAAGGGAGTAGCAAATCGTCAGCTCATTATTGGTTTGACCTACCAACCATTTTAAAAAATATTAAGTTTCTGAATCCAAGACCTGGTTCTGAGATAATAAGCACTAATTTTGCTCCATATCAACTATTTGAAAGCTTATTATGTATTGTTTTGCTCCACACACCACTGTTTGGCGAATGCAGAAAATTCCTCATACAAAAATGTACAAAATAAAGTTCACTCTTGCTTTGCTTAATTGCCGTAAAAAAAGGAGTTAAAGCGAAATCAAAACAAAATGACAACAAGAAAAAAAATTTCACTTATGCTTCTCCTCATCGCCGTAAGAAAAAAAGTAGTTAAAGCAAAAGCAAAATAATATGTCAACAAAGCAATACACAGCAGTAAGTATACGTATGCAGCACAAAAAGCTAGTTTTGAAAAATAAATTTATAAAAGTGGCGTATGCGGCATAAAACAATAATTTTAAATTTCAATAAAATGCTATTAACTTCTATGTTCGTTAATGAACGTTCAAAAAAAATGCCAGAAGCAGTGAAAATACACAAAAATCTATCGGGTATATTTTTAGAAAATTTCATGTTAGCCTTCATTGTTTTTTTCTTTTCTCCACTACGAATTATTGGCATATGCGCCAAACCAATAATGAGCTGACGAAATGTGTACTGAATATTTTGAAAGATGTTGCAAAAAGAAATTTATACGTTCTAGAAGGCAGGTTATCATACGAAGCAAATCTTAGAAAGGAGTGGAGTATATAGGCCTTCAAAAAGGCCTGCCACTTGCGGTGCGTTCAATATTTACCGCTGCAAATAATTTTTGTCCTGTATTTTTTACTTGAATAAAAATTTTACTTACAAAAGAATATCCAATCTGAAATCGAATATTCGTCGATACGAATACGAATATTCGTAGCATCACTATTACAAATAATAAGATGTGGTATCTTTAAGCATTTATCAAATTTGGTTTTTATAATTTTTGGTAATTCCTTTTTCTTTTTTTTTTTTTTTTTTTTTTTGTAATTTTACTTATTTTAAATTTATTTTTTTTACGTATTTAAATTTCTTTATCAAAAGTTTTGTTGAAAGCTTTTAGCTTTTGTTCTAGCCAGCAAGAAAACAACTTTTAAAATGCGTTTAAATTTTTGAAATTCTTTTGGTTTTGTTGTAAAAATATTATTGTAAAAATGGCGCCAAAATATTTTCCCCTCCCCAAAATTTGCTTAATGGTGTGGTGTTAGTTAGTGTTGATAACCATTTTTTTTTTTTTTTTTTTTTGTTAGTCGTCATCATCTAAAAACAATTAATCAAAAAATGGTTATTGATGCGCATATTTTGTTTGAAAATAGTTTCCATAAACAAGGAATAAATTAAATCAATAACAGATAGTTAACATGTAAAATGGCTGTATTCCTTTATGCCGAATCGTATATATCCCCTTCAGTATAGTGTTAAAAATTATACCAAAACCTTAAGTTCGGTAGTGCACTTCTGTAGGGGTGAGGTGAAATTATATTCTGATTGGCTTATTTTCTACATTCAATACTCTTTATGTTTAAGAAATATCATAAAAATATCATTCTAAACCGTTATTTAGAAATAAAAAGGTAGTTATTTGTCTATAACTCGTTCATTTATAATCCAATTTTGTTGTTATCACTACTTGTGATTTTCTTAGTTAATTGCAGGTTTAAAAAAAAAAAAAAATAAAGTTCATGCGACCATGTTTTGACAATCGCAAAACGCCAGATTTATTTTATGGTTGCATGTGATCTGCTATAGTTTCTTAAGAGTATTCTAGAAAGTGATCACACCAAAACGCACGATGTTTATTGTAAATAAAACAAAAAGTTTTTACAGAATTATCTTAATATTTGGTATAAGTATAGAAGGATCTACGACAATTATGTATGAAACAAAATATCGGCCACGGCTTTGGTGGCTTACCTCTATTCGATGGTCCATATTTTCAATGACTCTGAGACATAATTGAGGTTCAATGTCGTTAATGTGCCGAATTATCTCATCCTTAAGCTCTTGAGTTGTTCTTGTCTTATTGACTTGCACTTTTTCTTTTAAATATCCCCAAATAAAGAGGTACAACGGAGTTCGTGACGGCCAATTAAGATCGCCACGACATGAGATAACAAAAAGGGCCATTGTTTTGTTGACTGTGTGGCAAGTGGCGCCATCCAGTTGGAACCACATATCGTCCCGATCCAAATCCTCAATTTCTGGCCGCAAGAAGTCCGTTATCATCTCGCGGTAGCAAACACCATGCACGGTAACTGCTTGGTCGACCTCATTTACGAAGAAGTACGGCCCGATGACACCGCCAGCCCAGAATGAGCTGGGCGAGCATGCACAGGTGTTTTAACATTTCCTACAGACCCGATTTGTTGAAATTTGCGCACAATTCTTCCAATTATGGACACATTTGTTCGATTATGCTGACCAAAAAATCACGAAGTGCGCGGAATGCATTTTGATTTGAAAGCCCATTTTCGTAAAGAAACAAAAAAAAAACACTGAAACAAAGAAATGTCAAATTAAGTTGGGCAAAACACTTGACATTAATGTGTGACTTGCAATTAACACCGTGAATTTTGGTTGGACCAGCCTTTAGCTCCTTTGAGCAAACTTTTGCGATTTAAAGTCGCCAAACTTCTTGATATTGCGATTTATAGAACAGCTATTATGCGATTTATAGCCTTTTTACACTGATCAACATCTACCATCTACCATCAATTTGCCACAATTTTCGAAAATGTTATCATCTTTCCATAAGAGATACATAGAGCTAAAAACGAACATCTTTAAAAAATGTTCCTATCTTATTTTATCTCATTCTACATCTTTTGATTATTTTAGTGTTATCACAAGAAAAGTGGCAATAAGTTCTATTATTATTGTGGCATCACTGACAAACAGAAGTTTGTTTTGAAAGAAGCGTTACCATTTTAAAGTCAGAATCGCAAATGTTAAGTGTTTTGCGATTTTCAGAACATGCCCGATAGATGTAAGAGGACCTTCAAAAGTAAAGTTTTAGAAGAGATTAGAGAATTATGGGTAAAAATTAAAGGCAGTCGTGGTTTTTTGCTCATATCTCAGCCATTTGTGAACCGATATAGTTTTAATATCAATATATTCCGGACTATATGTGATAAAAATATATAACGGCCATCATATTTAGGGTCTTCGGGAAACCCATTTTAACTTGCACACGGACAGCCAACTTGAGCTTAAAATGAGTTTTCGGCTTTCTCATTCACAAGGACGTTTAAATTTGTTGCCTTATTGCCGCAAAATGTCTTGTAAAAAAATAATAGAAAAAAGTAAATAAGATTCATGTTGTGTTTATTTCGAAGGAAAAGAAAGTTATCTGTATTGTTTGGAATTTTGTTTCTGACATTGTTGTTCAAATAAATGAAATGTTTATAAGAAATATTTGGGATCATTAATTTCATTGTTTAGTTGAAATCAGAAATGAAATGTTATCCGGCAAGTTGAAAACAATATTCAGAAATAATGTCAATACAATAAGTCTAACATCATACCTTCGTCTTTTATGGATTATAATTTGGTCTGATTCCAAAGTCGAAGGTGAAAACTTAACCAAGAAATTTTGGAAATTTCTCGTCTGAAATTAATCCCCAACAGGAATATTAGTTTAAAATCGTAGGTTTAATATTAAAGCGTGATATTTTCTAAATATTTTATTATAACCAATACCCCGGTTTGCGTCGTTTCGTAGTTGCGTCTTTTTAAAATTTCTGTGATTCCGAAATAGCGTCGTTTGTGCTTCGATTTTTGTTGTTAATAAAAATGTTTGTACAAAGCTAAAACAGAAAAAGGGAATTTCCCGTTGCTGGTTGCAAGTTGAAGGTCGTTAGTATTTTCAAATTACATTTGCTGAAGTGAAGTATTATTAAAATATCTTGATATAGGGAAGAGGCTATTGATATTGGAAGAAACTAGCCCCTTTTAAAGTAAAACCCATTTGTTGTTTCAGAGACTCTGAAAAAAAATTAAAAATAATTGTTGAAACAGGAACATCGTTACAGCATATGTAAACAGGTTACAAAAATGAGAAGATCAAAATCAGCAAAAAATTACCTTAAAATAGATGGAATTCAAAAGAAAGTTTATCAAGCCAATATTTATTTAAGTTTATCAAGTCAATATTTGTTTTCTCAGCTAAAATTATGAAGCAACGGCGCGTTTTTCCGTTCCCAATTAGCGACGCAAACCGGGGTATTGTGTATAATGAAATAAACGCTGTTTCCCTTGAAATACGTTTGTATTCTTAATGCAACATTACAAATACCGATAAATTTTTCGACCCTAAAGAATTATAATAGTGTTTAACAGTAAGTTTATAAAACTTTATTCTAATTATATGAATTCGTTTTAAACAATTTACAATAACTAAATTTTTTTTTTTCAAAATTTTAATAAAGTTGGTAATGAACTTTATCAAAAAAATTTATTAAAATAAACTTAGTAGTGCTAAACATATTTGGCATTATCAGGAATGATTGTTGAAAGATAAAAATATTTATTAAGCAGATAATAAATTAACAGCGGTACGTACATACAATGAAAAATTAACCACGGTTTATACATTACGTACAACGAGCTGCCAACTAGAATGTCGATTATCCTTACCAGCTTGTTAGCATAATGCTCATGCATAATAAACTTATATACTGGTGCAAAGTTTTAATAAAACAACTCTGAAAATTAACGATGCCATACTGTATTGTTAAAAAAAAAAACACTATTTTTGCTTAAATCATTCCTGATTTTGATATTTCATATTTTGTTGTCCCACCTTAAAAAAATTAATTTATTAAAAACAAAATTCAAAAACGACTAAATTTAAAATTTAAAAAACACAAACTAAACAAAAAAAATGGAAAAAAGTAAAAAGATCGGCAAATTAGCAACAAGATGAAAAGATCAGTATCATTGGACAATTGACACTGAACAGCTGTTTTTCCAAATTAGCAGATATGTGGCAACTCACTAGCCCGAGTTAAACAGTTTGCTATCCACAGTCTGTAAGTGTATTATATTCAAACTCAACGCTAACTTCTTGCCAATTTTTCATTATGCATAACGCTGTAAATGTTACATCGGAATAAGACCTTCAGACAAAAGTCAAAAGTTAGACTTTCGAAAAAAACTTTCGAACACCCAGATTAGTGATTTGAAATCGTACGAATTTCAAAACAAGGTTTCAGAACAGATTTGCAATATAAGTTCTGCTTGGGTAGACAACAAATATAAATAGTTTTTTTTTTTTAATTTCTTAAACAAGACAAAATTGTGTGGTAGATTTGGCCAACTCTTAATAATATTTGGTTATGGTGGTACAAATTTAAGATTTGTTTTTTTTTTAGAAAAATTAACCCTTTAAGTTTAAATGTACAACATTAGAATAAGTTTTATTACTTTTAATTTACGTATTTTTTATAATTTTGTTTTTTTTTTCTTAATGCTAATTTAAAATTTGTTTTCTTTTTTTACATTTTTATCGTTGTTTAACTTTAATTTTGTGTTATTGAATACTTAAACAAAATCTCAAAATTAAAAACAAAATAAAATATCCCTCACTATGGTTAATGGTAAAATTTAAATAAACACCAAATCCCTCTCTTCAAATGAATTTGAAATATTTTTAATAAAATAACCAAAATAACACAAAAAAAAAAAACAAAACAAAACAATATTAGATTCAGAAAATCCGTTTCTCTTCTGAATAGACTTAATCAGAGAGCTTTAAATGCCATGAAATTGCATATACCTGCTTTAATACACCACAATCCGCCAATTGATAAAGCAACTGCTTTGATTTTGCATACGGAAGGAATGGTCTCGACAAATGTGATAAATATCGACGAGAACGATGAGCTGATGTTCCAAACACCCAACTCTTCGGTGAGAGAAGAACTTGGTGCAGATGATTTTCGTACGCCGTTAAATGAAATGCCATCACCGCCTCCTTTATCATCAAATTCATTGTATAATATGACATATTTAAATACACCCTCGCCCACTTATCGCAGTGTTAATAGCAACAGTAGATCCTGCTCTCGAGAATCGGATCTATATGCTAGTGGTGAAAGAGATAGTGAAAGTGAGACGGCCGATGATTCGGGTTTGGATGAAAATTTTCATACTCCCAGAGTAGCGAAAATTAAATCGATGGAAAATCTTTCCATATTAGAAATGGAATTTCATAAGGCTTCGCAGGCATTGGATCGCAATTCGCCGAGACGTTTAAAATGGTTGGCCGAACGTGAAAGCATACAAATGCCGAAAATGAAGTCTTTGAATAATCTTTGTTTCGATGATTATTCGGAAGAGCAAATTAGAGCTGAATTTCAAATGATCAGAGAACAAAATTTAGAAGAGAAACATCGCTTCAATCTGCAGCATAGAAAAAACTCTACTTCCTCCAATAATTCGGGTAAACTCTATATTAAAAACTCCAAAGTGGGCAATGCCAAATTTATAGGAAACGATGATAGTCCTTTGCCCCACAACAATCACAATCAAATTACCAGCCATATGCATTATCCCATACAAAAAATGAGATCTATGGGCACTATACCGGATGTGGTCACCGAACGCATAGAACCTGATCCATTTTTAACACCCACCTCGGCCAGAAAACCCCAATTTCCCATGGTCACCCAGTCAGCTGAAAAGGCTGGTACCGCCTCCTATGCTGCAGCCAGGCTACTGTCTTACGATTGTGTAGATGCTGGGCAAAATCATCATTCGCATAATTCTTTGAGCGAACTTTACACGCAAGATCGTCTGGGTAAACTTATTATAGCCAATGAGGCGTCATTTATGTCGCGGACACCGTTCGAGAGAGCCTATCGTCGCACATTAATGAAAAGCTCAACACCTTTAAGACAATCTCTGGGTCTTATACAGCAGTACAGTTCAGAGGAATCGAATGCTAACATAAGACCACATTCCAATAATGCTGCCTATGATATTATGAGGTTCGTAGAGTTCAAACTACTTCTTCCACTAGTATTAAATAGCAAGCAAATCTAGAAAGATTTAAATCATCAATCAACAGAATATTAAAAAGCCTCTCAAGTTTTTTCTTAAATGTCCTAGATAATAATGCTTTTATTGCTCATTAACCTTCTCCGCTCTCTCAAAAACGTTTAATAGAAACGATCTTTAGCACTTTAATTTAAGTTATTTTGTCTCTTTGTCTAACACAAAACACCATTTTTTTCATTTTCATTTATGCAAATTCATTTTAAACGAGATCGATCCGGAAATACACTAAATTTAGTTAGTTTAACACCTTAATAAAAGTAGTTTCGATATTAACTTTTTCAAATTCTCACTTTTGTTATGGAATAGCTCCTTAAAACTCTCTCTTTTATTATTTTAAGAGAGTAAGATAAAAGGACGAGCACTTTTAAGTTTATTAATTCTCGGTTCACACGATGAAAGATTTCTTTCAGAAAGTCAAAGTTTATTGGCGAGAGGGTAGAGAAGAATAGCATGTTCTCTTCCCCTCTCACCAAAAAACTCAGACTTTTTGAAAGAAAACTTTCATAATGTGAACCCAGACTCAGCTAAATCGATTATAGTTTTAGTTTAGCTTTAGCAGTATTAATAAATTAAACCTGCTAGTTTTATATTTAATAAATTTAATTAAATATTTAGTTAGTTTATATAATGACAAAGTTTTTTTATTGATTTATTTAAATCCATTGATATCTTAGGCGCATAAAAGCAGGGCTTGTTTAAACCCGTAAGGCCGGGTTTTTGAGATCTGGATCAAGTTTAAACTTAGTTAAACGTAGTCTGAAACTCGGATTTTTTCCGGCGAAATGTGATTTTTTTATTATTTCATGAAATACCAATATTTTAAGCAGAACTAGGCTGTTCTGCAAAATTTTCTATACAAACTTGGTAATGTCGGCACAAATCTGCTTTCAGATTAATTAAACCTAGTTTAACTGAGATCTCAAAAACCCAGCCTTAGTATATTAATTCATATTTTTTAATTTTTTTAAATCTGTTAATTATTATAGCTAATTTTATTTCGTCTTGGGAATTGAAAAAGTTTTGTAAGTTTTTTTATAGTCAGGGATAAAACGAAGAATTAACTGAAGAAAGTTTTAAGAAGTATAAAAGTAAAGGGTGGTCCAACCAAAACGCATGATATTAATTGCAAATAAAACAAAAGTTTGCTGAGAATTATCTTAATATTTTTTATTATTATAGAAGGATCTATGAGGATTATGAGTAAAATAAAATATCTGCCAAATGTGCGCCAAGGCTTGGGTTGCATACCTCTATCCGTTGACCATTTTCAAAGACTCTGAAACATAATTGTGATTCAATGTCGTTAATGTGCCGAAATATCTCATACTTTAGCTCTTGAATTGTTCTTGGCTTATTGACTTATAATTTTTCTTTTAAATATCCCCAAATGATCGTGGGGGCCAATTAAAATCGCCACGACGTGGTATAACACGGCCATTAAATTTCTTGTGCAAAAGAGCGATTGTTTCGTTGGCTGTGTGCCGAGTTTCAAAGGGATGGAACCACATATCATCCAGGTCCATATCCTCAATTTCTGGACACAATAAGTGTGTTTACATGCCGCGATAGCGAACACCATTCACGGTAACTGCTTGGCCAACCTCATTTTCGAAGAAGTACTGCCCGTTGAGGCCTCCACCCTATAAACCGCTCTGGATTTCACATTTGATTTGAACGCCCATTTTCGTAAAAGGCTTCAACAATCTTAACGTACTGATCAATTGTGAAAAAAAGAAAAGTCAAATTAACTTAACGTTAAGGTGTGACTCAAAATTAACATCGTGCATTATGGTTTAACCACATTTTACAAAAACTTAAACACAAAAAAAAAAAAATAATAATAATTAAATAGAACTAAAAAATCTGAACTAAAACTAAAGAAGAATTGTATTTAAACTTTACTAGAACTATAGTAAAAAGATTGAAAATCGAATTTGAACTATGCTAGAAATGATCCAGAACTAATATGGAATAGAACTGAAATAAATAAAATAAACTAACACTCATTTATAACTAAACTAAAACTGAGCTTGAATTTATCTTCAACAGAACTAAAACTGGACTATCACTTAACTTAACCTGGAATTGAACTAAAACTAAATTACAAACTTAAGTAGAACTTAACTAGAACAAGCTAGAACGGAACTAAAAAATAACTAGAAATTGGTAAGAACTAAACAAAACTAGAACCGAAATCAAAGAATAGTTTTGAAATAAAACTGAACTGAAATTGAAAAAATATGTGTAAGTTGACTAGAATTAAACTAAAACTGAACTAGAGCTTATGTAAAACTGAAATAAATTCAACTTAAACTGCACTAAAACTAAGTTAGAATTTAATGCGAATTGATTTAAAATCGAATTTAAACTAGTCTATAAATGAGCCAGAGCTAACCTAAAACTGAACAAAACTGGAATTGAACTACAACTGAAAACTGGACCAGCACTTTATTAGAACTCAAACTAAATTAAGAACTAAAGTAGGACTTTAATAGAATAAGCTTAAATCAAACTAGAAATTAATAAAAACTAAACTAGAACTGAACTGAAACTTAAATTTTAATAAAACAAAACAGGAACTAAAATATCTATAACTTAACTATAATTAACCTAAAACTGAACTAGAGCTTAAGTAGAACCGAATTACAACTAAATGAAGAACTAAAGTGGAATTTATCCAGAACAAGCTATAGTGAAACTTGAATTGAAATAAAATATAACTGGAACTTCAACATGCATAACTTAACTAGAATTAAACTAGAACTTTTAACTTAACAAGTACCAAACTGGAGCTAAAGAAGAGCAGAATTAAATACAACTTAAACTGTGCTAAAACTGAAGTAGACCGAATAAAGTTCTGAATTAGAGTTACTGATTAGTTAAGGTGCTTTCTAACTCAGAATATTCAAGATAAAAATTTAAGAGTTAAAATTAAAGAATTCAATGTGAAATAGAATTGTAATTAAGGTTTGAAAATAAGCTTATTAAATCACCCTGCAACAACTCACATCATTCTCTTGTTCTTTATGATTTTTATTTTTTTATTTGGATTATTCCTAGATTTGCTAATTTATTTACTAATAATTTTTAACTAAGGCTTAAAGCTCAAAAGCAGAGCTAATGTTTTTTATTTGAATTCTGTTCCTGCTAATTTTTGTTTTGTTTGGAGTTTCCCGTTACTTTTTTGTTTGGTTTTGGTTTTATTTAAATGTAATTTGTAAAGTCTTTAAATACTTTTGAAACAAAATAGCTTATTTATATTAGTTTTAAGATTGCAAAAAAGAAAAATAAACTTGTAACAATGTCCTTTTACTGTGTAAAAATTTTAGATTCTTATAATAATTGTGTGTTATAAAAAACAGAATTGATTATGTTTCGTGTTGTATTTGTGAACAAATTTTTAAATTTCAATATCAATTATTTGCTTAAAAAAAAAAAGAATAAAACACAACAAACAAAGTAAAAGATCCAAGCTCATGTCTCCTTGACATACCATTATCCTTGTACAAACGTCGTCTGTCTTTACTACACCTTGACATGTAATGGCACTTGGGTAAAAAGTAGAAGATGTGAAAGAGAATAAAATAAAAACAGAAACAATAACTACTGCAACATTGTGGCAGGCAACATACGGCATATTTCAAATACCTTTAAACATTTATTGTGCATACATTGAACTTACACGAGCATGAACAAATAGAAAAAAAACTTTCGAATTGACTGAATGTTCGTTCAATTTACCCAATGTCTTTTCGAATGCATTGGGCGTGTGACAATGAAATTTGTGCAAATGTTTACACTTCTTTTGTTTTAATTTAATCTAAATCTGTTTGCCATAATGTCATCTAATAACTCAAAAAATTTTCCTTTTATGTCCAGATAAAGTTTTGCAATTGTTTCAAAAAAGGTTTTGTGAGTTTTTCACTAAAATTGCTTGTATGGTTCGTTCTACTTCAATTGTTGTCCTGTGCCACTTTATGTGTCACACCAATTTTGTGTTGTCCTTTTTTGTAGATTTTTTTTTTATTATAAATAAGATTTACTTTAGAACTTAGTAATTTGATGGGTTTATGTAACAAGTTGGATGCTTTTTTTTCTCTTAACTTTCTTCTGACCTTCTAAAGCAATTTCTATAAATCTATATACATACACATATAAATTGTCCTTAAACATTGTGACTGCACTTAATTTAAAATATTGAAATTGTCGTTGTCCATTGTCTGTCGTCACATCGTTTTGAATTATTGTGACTTACATGTCAAAAAGAAGACCAAAAAAACCATATGGCGTAACAATATTTTATTACATACTTTGGGACTTTAAGAGATTTTTTGTTAAAGTTATGAAGAAGGACTTAAACTTTTGAGAAAAAGGGAAGTTTCCTGCTTTTAAGAAGTTATTATTTTTTCGAGGTACATTTTTTAAACTTAAAATCGAATGCATAAACTAAACTAAAAGTTAAAAGGATTAATTCTAGAGAGAACCAAAAAATAAACTCAAATTCGAATTGAATTAGCACTGAATTAGTAATGAACTAGAACTTACGCAAAACTAAACTTCAGCTTATCAAGAACCGATCTATAACTGAACTAGAACCAGCAGAGCATTTGAACTGAACCAGAAATGAAGTAAAACCTAACCGGAGCAAAAATAAAATTGAGTAAAAACTAAACCAAAACTGATCTAGTTAGAATTAAAGAACAACTGTACTAAAACTGAATTAGAACCAGCAGAGCATTTGAACAGAACCAAAAACGATCTAAAACTTAACCTGAACTGTAGTGAAACAAAACTGACTAAACATTAAACTAGAACTGAAATATAACTAAAGGAGAACTATACTAAAACTGAACTAGAACCAGCAGAGCATTTTAACAGAACCAAAAACGATCTTAAACTTAACCTGAACTGAAGTGTAAAAACTAAAGGATAAGTGAACTAAAACTGAACTAGAACCGACTTAGAATTGAACTAAACAGAACTAAACCAGCAAAAAAGTTTAAATTGAACTAGAAATGATTTAGAACTGAAGCTAAAATTTACTGAAACTAAGTCATCGTCCAGACATGCAATTTTTGTGACAGCAATCCTTGAGATTATTGGTTTCCTGTGCTCTGCATTTCTGTTTTGTTTTGTAATTCTCACACTTTTTAAGGGCAAAATACACTTGTCAAATGCTTGTCGAGCAGGCGAATTCACTCGTGTACGTGTTCTTAACGTAATATTCGCCGTCATATCTAAATTTTTTGATTTTCCATCCAGCATCGTTCGTGTGACACTCACAAACGCATTTTCACTAATACTACCACAATAATTGATGAGTATTTTGATCAGTGTATTAAGGCCCTTAACTTGAAAGTTGGCTGCAGGTGTATTTATATTTATATATAAAATATAAAAAAGATAAGATGAAAGCCAAGATAAAAATATAAGAATTGTAAGACTAGAATTTAATAATCTGGACATTAATGCAATTTCAAAGTAAAACTTTAAAAAATTGTAGCAACAAAAATTGCAAGTCTGGACGATGACCCACTTAAACTTAGAAGTTCAGTTAAAATTAACTACCAGTTATAACTGTCAAAACGTACTGTTAACTGGAAGTTAAAGAAGTAGTTAGTTTTAACTGAACTTGGTAAAATTGGCCGTTAAACTTAAACAAAAATAAAAAGTGAAAGTGTGAAGTGAAAGTGGAATTAAACTAGAATTGAGTTGGAATGCGACTTAAATTAAGGGATAAAAAAAATTTTAATCGAAACCAGAAATAAAGTGGAATTAGAAGTGAGAAAGAATTAAAACTTAACTTATCAAAGGTTTTCTTGGGATTAAAAAAATTTTCATTAATAGGATTTAGTTTTAATGTGCTAAATTCCCAATTCTTTCTATTGATAAACTGAAATTTATTGTTAGTGGGATAAGCTATTCCTATGCGCATTTCACTGGTTGCTTAGTCCAGATCACTTATTCAAATAAAACTGTTAAGCGAATAGGAATTATAAACACTCAAAAGTCTTACCTGTTATAATATCAATTTTAAAAAGACAAATCATTGACACTATTTCATTTAAATGTGCATACATCATTTTAATTTAACTTCATTATAATCACAATAATCACCAAAAATATGTGTTTATTTTAATTATCTTATTGGAAAATGAAAAAAAAAATTTACAATTGAAAAGCTTCTTATAAAAAACTTTTGTTATTTTAAATTTCAATTTTATTTAATTACAGTTTTTGTTTCAATTAAATTTTTGTTTAATTCTATTAAACTTATACATATTTTTATACTAAAAAAAATTAAAATATATACATAATACCCACTTTATGTGTGTATAATCATTTTGTTTGCATTCAATTTTTCACTACTCCTTTTTTCTTTTGTAAAACATCTATTTTGCTTATCTTAATGCTTCATTAAAATGGATTTATATTATAAAAAAACTCCCTTACCCTGACAACTAAGCAGCAGCCGTAATTTTAGTGGTGTCCCTAGACGTTTATTGGATGGCAGCAATCGTCAGATATCTTCAATTGCTTTAAATGCTTCTTCGGCCTCGATGGGCAATAATGTCCTAATAAGTTCATCAAATTCACCTTATGGCACATTGAGTAGCATAAAATCTACTCATTCCTCATCATCGTCATCGAACGGTAGCCACAGCAGTAGAAGTAGCAGTAGCAATAATGTTATAACATTTCAATGTACTTCAGTCGATGTTGTGGACGGTTTACCGGCGGCCTCCTCATCATGCTCATCTTTTACGGCCGCAACGCAGCAGCAACAACAACAACAGACTCAACAGCCGCACCTGCAGCAACAACAATCGTTAGTAGGCTCACCTGCTAGTGGTAGTGGGTGTTGTTTAGGCGTTGTTACCGCTACTACGGCAGCAACTGCTGCAGCCACAGTTGGCAGTAGTGGCGGTAGTCACGTCCTCAATAGCAGTAGCGGTGGGAATAGCCCTCGTTTGGGTGATGCAGCTTTAAGTTCTTTAGCAGCCAGTCCCACAGATGCCTGTAGTATACGCTCAAATCCCTCAGCCGCCTCTTTAATGGCAAACGAAATGATGGTTGCTGGTGTTGGGGGTGGCATTTCCACGGGCATTTGTATGGGTACTGGCGGTACAGTTACGCTTTCACCGCTTTCTTCTTCTGCTGCTGCTCATCATCATCTTATAAGACGTCCCAGCATTACTATGTGCGTTAAAGTTCCATTTATGCATTTCTTCTGTTCAAATAAACAATTTTTTTGTTTCCCTTTTTAAGTTTATTTCATTCCAGCATTTTTTTTTTCTTTTTTGCAATATTCACTCCGGTGTTTTAGTAGTCTTTTTTATTTGTCGGAAGATTTTTAAATAAATTTATTTGCTTTTTTCCAATTTCTAATTGTTTAGATAGCATGTTGTTCTTTTTTTAAAAATTTCTTAAGTATAATCGTAAATGCTGTTGAAGAATGACTTTTCTTGAAATTTTTAACTTTTTTAATTTGTTTAAAATATTAAAGCTGTTTTATTTAAGTTTTCGAAAATATATTTAATGGACTTCGAAGATTATTATCGCCAAGAAAAGTATAAAGGAATTTTGAAATATTACCAGTTACCGAAGTCAAAGCTTGATGTTTTGAGAATTTTACATTTTTACTTGTCCTATTTCAAAACCTTAATACCAACCCCTGAGCAAAGATCGGCGCCAACCAAATTTCACAGTGACGGCGGTTGCTTAACAAATTAAATTAAATTAAATTAAAGCTAACCATTGGAATCAGGGTTACCGTTAGGAATTTTTGAAAAGTCGCTCAAAAGTTCGTTTTATAAAAATAAAGTCGCACAAAAAAGTCGTTTGGGAAAATAAAAGTCGCACATCTTTTTTAACGTTTTTATTAATAAAAAGCATAGCAAAACAAAACAGTCAGTTGCTTTTTTATTTTCAGAAGCCTTTTTTATATTATTAATGTGTTTTTTTGTTTTTCCATGTAGCTGAAGATGATTGTTTTAGTTCACTAAAAACTGTTTAAAAACACTGCAAAAAGGCCACTTTGACTTCATGTCTTGGTTAAGCCATTTATTCTTCAGTTCCCAGTATTTCGAATAGTATCACGAAATATTACGTTTCTAGGAAGCACCTGCATCGATTTTAACGTTATCCGACTCAGACTCCGTGGTTTCCACTGCCTCTGAACACGTATTTCTAGCTTCATTTCTTTCTACGATTTTCAGATCTTCTTTTCGTTTTAACAAGAAATCTTATTTTAAAGTAAAGGGTGTTTTTTTAAGCTCGATAGAACTTGAAATTGTAAAAAATAACACAAAAAATTAAATTGTTATAATTTTTATTCGAAAGATCAATACGTGACATTAACATTTGAAAATGATTTCGGGCATATGGGCACCGCGGCTGTTCTTGACGAAGCGCATTGTGGACGTCCAATTTTGGGCCACTTTTTCGAGCACTGCTGGCCGTATGTCACGAATAACACGAACAATGCTGGCCTCCAAGGCGTCAATTGTTGCTGGTTTATCAGCATAAACCAGTGACTTCACGTAGCCCCACAGGAAATAATCGAGAGGTGTCAAATCGCACGACCTTGGAGGCCAATTGACAGGTCCATTTCTCGAAATCAACTTATCGCCAAATTTTGATTTCAATAAGTCGATGGTTGCGTTCGCCGTATGGCACGTAGCGCCATCCTGTTGAAACCACATCTCCTCCGGATCAATGTCATCCATATTTTCAAACAAAAAATCATTGATCATGGTGCGGTAACGATCTCCATTGAAGAGATAAAAAGAAATAAGGTCCGATGATGCCACCAGCGTGAAAACCGCACCAAACGGTGCATTTTTCTGGATGTAATGGAGTCTGTAGGGTCTCTTGTGGATTGGTCTCGCTCCATATGCGGCAATTTTGCTTATTAACAAACCCGTTAAGCCAAAAATGCGCCTCATCGCTGAACACAATTTCAGCGATGAGGCGCAATATAAGTTGCGCGAATCGACGACTGATTTTCAAAGTAAATTTGGATAATTTTGTAGCGTTGTTCAAGCGTGAGTCTATTCATGATGATTTGTCAGAGTATACTGAAACGATAAAAAAAATATTTCATCAAAATTTAATTTTTTGTGTTACTTTTTACAATTTAAAGTTCTATCTAGCTTAAAAAAACACCCTTTATTAAATTAATTTTATTTTTTAAGTATGTTGGTACATATGTACATGTTCATGTTTTGCGACAACTTCTTCATTCATTGACACGTCGCCTTAAAATAATTTTGTAAAATGAGCGCTTGAAACACCACAATCTTTCATTTTAAAAAGCTTGTTTTGCTTCAACTTCTTTGCAACTTTTGCGAAAAATTCCAAAAACATTGTTTACATGACAAGGTTACAAAAAAGTAGTAAAATTTTTGTTAAAGGAACAATAATCTGTGAATTTCTTTTTGCCGACGTTAACTTGACGATTCTTTTTTGATAAAAACCATAAGAAACTATATAATTTACTGCAAATGTTTTTTGTAAGTAACTTTACAAAAAAAAGTTAAAAAACGTCGCAAAAGACGGTGATAAAAAAGTCTCACAAAAAGTCGCAGGCCGTTAAAAAAAAAAGGGTAAAATTGCGACTTTAGTCGGGCGAACGGTAACCCTGATTGGAATAAGAGTTAACACAGACAAATGGAGTGTAATTTAATCAGCTATGCACTCGTCAAACTTTTGTCACACATAATATTTACAATCTCTTTAAAAAAAAAAGACCCGTTTTCGGTCATTTCTGAAGCCAAAAATAATTAGACCATTTCTTCCAAAATTTTTGAATTTCCATTAGTCTTTTAGAGCAATAGTTTGTCCACTTTCTAAAGTCTGATGTCTAACCTACACAGAAAAAATTTTCCAAAATTTTTCACCAATTAAAGCAGAAATCAAAAATATAATCAGTTTTAATTAAAAATGTAATCAAGTGAATTAAACGTTTAATCAAGTGAATTAACTCGTTTAATTAATACTATTAATTTGTTTACTGGTGCAAATTTAATTAATTTTTTAATTAATATCACAAATTTTTTAATTGAAATAAATTTTTTTTTCTTCTGTGAAGTGGGAATTAAGGTTTCCCAAAGTTATGCGCGCATGCGTTTAAGGTAGGATTGTCCTCTTGGCGTTGCACTTTAGGGAATATAGAAGTTATGCTAATTGCTTGTCTAGAGTTTGAAAATTGCAGATCGCGGCTGACTAGACTAGAATCTAGTTCTACGAGATCTGTTATTTCACAGGACCTCTTAAGCTCTTAACAGTTCTGGACTAGTCATTGATAGAATTAGAATTAAAATAGAATTAAAAAATTCGGTGTTAAATGCTAATTGTTAATCCAGACCTAGTAGCAAAGTTGTTCTTGGCAAATCTTTCAAAATATTTTTACTTAAACTTTTATCATGGACGAATAGATTTCTAAGATTTTGTTTAAGGGGCTTTTAAATGTTTTAGACCTAGTAACAAAGAGAACGTGAACTAATTTCCTTTAGTCTTTAATTTAAACAGTCGCAGGCGTATTTTAAATTCGCCAACCACAATAAGATTGAATATTTTTGACTGTATCGTGCTTGTGTTTCGATTTTTTTAGACAAACCGAGAAATTAGGTCAGTTAAAAAAAGTTTGGAGTCCAGGGAAAAGACCAATTTAGTTCTAAGAAAATCACAGATTTTATCCAAAAGGTCTGTACCGAAAAAGGCGTTAAGGACTCTGTTATTATTAACTGCCTTGCGAGGAGAAACAACAAATCAAATAAAACAGGAAGACATCGAAAAAAGGCTTAAGCCGATCAACTTCTAAGAGTCGACCGTTATTACACTTTTCCAAAGTTTTGAATAGAATTGATAGTTAGAGAGGCTTAAAGCAAATCTAATAATTGTTTTATTACAAATGGTATTCTTTAAATATACGGGCATGTTCTGGAAATTGAAATCACGCGAAATTGAAATCGAAAAAATTTTAAAAATTCTCCCGTGTTCAAAGTTCATCAAAAAATTTCCTTTTATATACCTCATACTCTGAGGACTAGTTTCCTCTACCTAAACCACTTTTGAAACCAGGAAAAGCAACGTTAATTTTTTTCAAAAATTCAATTCAAAATCTTCGTCGATTTCAATTTTACGTGATTTCGATTTCTAGAACATGGCCGATTATAAAAATGTGTTCAACAATTTAATATCGGAATACTTGTGACGTTCTAATTGACTTTGCTAAACATATAGCCGATTGCTCTCGGCTCCCAATGGTTACTTTTTCAATTCTCTGCTTTAAACTGACAGTTAAGAGATGGCTTAAGTATTTACTGATGTATTTGGTGTTATAAGTTTAAACTTTTCTTTTACAGCAATTATGTAAATTTGTTTAGAAAATGCTTAGAAAATAAGTGAAATGTTTCTTTTTTTAAATATCTGTGTTGTGGCTTGTCTATCTTTACGCTTTTATATAATATCACTAAAATACTAATCCTACTAATATCTTGCAAATTATATACATAATTAGAAAAAAACTCTATCCCCCATTTTCAAGACTTTAAATTCCCCCATTTCACCATCTCTCAAGCATTTCATTTAAAAAAAATTTAGTCTTTTCGTAAAAACTCAACAGCTTTTTTTAATTTATTAAAATAGTTTAGTTTTTGTTATTGATTTTTTAATATTTTTTTAGAAAAAGTTATGAAAATGTCTTTTATTTTTTTTTTTTATATATAAAAATATTTGATTTCTAATTTAATTTAATTTTTTTTTTTTATTTGTTTTACTCTTCTTTTTTTCAAACTGAAATAATGAATGTTCACTTTTTTCAACAACTTTGGATTATTTTGTTGTGTTATGAAAATGCTGGTTTTTTGTTTGAACAAAAATTTTTGAAAAAATAACCGTTGAAAAAACAAATTGGAACTACAATCTGTGCTAACTTTGTCTTAGGAATCCCAGTTCTGGCTCTTTAGTTATAAGTGAAACAGGTTCATTGGATCGCATGAAAAATACCGCCGAAAAACGTAAAAAAGGACCTTTGGACGATGGGCCCAGAGTGTCGGATCGTGTGGAGGAGACAAGGGTTAATCCAAATTCTTTGATAGATGAAATATTAAAGGATACTAAATTGGATCAATTAGAGGAAACGGCAGAAAGTGAGTTAATTTTTATTTTTTTTTTTTTTTGTTTAAATGAAATCTTATTTGCTTTTGTTTTTATTTTTTTTAGCTTCCGGCTTACAATTGTATATAGGCAAAGATGGCACCACCTCTTTTGGAAATCACGAGCTTAAATCTCGTGTCTCTGCTGGGGCTTTTAAACAGGTTGTCATGGAAAATCCAAGATAGTAGCATACATTTTTTTAATCTAAAACTAAGACTTTTCAAACAAACCAACTACTATTACAACAAACTACAAAACTAAAACTATACTATACATATATATATATAATTACAAACATTATAATAAAAAATAATAATTATAATAAATTAAAAAAAAAAAATTTAATAATTTATGTATTAAAATCCGCAAATAAAACCCTAAATGTTATTATATATAGAAAATATACTATAAAAATATATATACATACATAAATATTTAATTCAAACAACAACAACAACAAAAGATTTCCATTTTATTAAATAAAAAAACCGTAAAAAATAAAACTAATAACACATAAACTACTAAGCTAATTTATATCTTAAAAACAAACAAAAAAATATAAAACTATATTTCCCCTACATAAATTATATAAAAAAGAGTATTGCATTATTATGTTACACAAATTCTTAAATAAATGTTTAACCTAAAAATTAAAAAAAAAAAACAAATTTCAAAACAAAAATTTATTGAAAAAAAAAACTATTTAAATCCCAACCTACCGTTAAAAACAATAAAGAATTTTTTAGACAATTTTGGAAACTATAAACCAAAAAAAAAAAAACGAAACTCACTTTTTTAAACAAACCTAACCTATAAAAAAAAAACTACAAAACTAACCTTAAAATAATTAATTTTCTTTAAAAGCATTTCCTTTTAATTTTTGCATAAACAGTTATAAAAATGAATTAAACTCAACTAAAAGTGCTATATTCGGTCTGCCGAATCTTTTATATCCTTCACCAGAAATATCTGAAACATTTTAATCCCGCAGGACATTTATATGGATAATATGGGATTAATTTAGCCCATTTTCAATACTAAATAAACTTTATTTAAAAATGTTTAAATCAAATTGCCTTTTTGCTGGAACGTGAAACGGATTAGGTGAAATAATGGGCACATTTCTAACCTGCATTTAGTTCACCCAGCTATTGTTCGCTATTGAGGCGATACTTTTATTTAGCAAATTTTTACACCCTATTGTTCTATAAACCTTATTTAATGTTAAAAAGTCAAACAATATCGATAAATTATACGGGGATTTTACAAAAAAAAAAGTTTTGTTACTAAAATTTAGGAGCAATTATTGGTTTTTCGCAATTACTTTAGCCTTTTGTGGACCTACAGTTACGGACAAATAAATAGGGTCACTGCTTAAGAAGTTTGAGTTGTGTAACGGAAAAATTATTTTTAACCGCCCATGTTCTGGAAAATGCGGCTTTTTTAAATCGCTTACGATTTGTTAAACTCATTTCGGCATGTCCTGAAATCCGCGCGATTTTTGATTTTTGCTATTTTTTCGAATTTGTGTCTGAGCATTCTTTCATCACAACAAGTCATAAACAAACAAATAAATTTTAAATTTTAATGCCTACAGCGTTCTTGTTTGCTATATAAAAAAAATAAATAAGTTTGAAATGTGTCTTAAGGCAAAATTTTCATACAAATTTTTCTTAAAATGTATTTCAAATCCATTTTGATTTTTTATGAATAGGGCAGTAATTGTGCATCATTTCATTTTCTCTTTAAAGTGCAGTTATAATAAAATAGACTAAATCGTTTCAGTAAAGACTAGCGGTTTGAAAACGCCAAGTTTCAAGCGTTTTCGTTTGTCAAAACACCTGTTATTCGTTTTCAAATCGAAAGCGCGAATTTTAAGCGATATGCCCTTTTCAGAACAAGAGCAAATATTGAAATCGTCTAATACCTTTTTTACACTTGCATATATTTCGGAGGAACGCATGGAAGATGTTGAAAATGTGAAACATGCGTTCACACTTGAAACATCTAACCCCGGGTCTCCACGTAGCAATATTTATTGCGGCAAACGTCAAATTTGATTGCTCCATTAATTGCTCTTCTGATTGCATGAGCAATTATTGCTTAGTAATCTGCTTCAGTTGTCATTTATCTGACATCTCATTTCTCTGTGCGTTTATTTATGGCAAAGCAATTTCACGTGTTCTCCAGCAATATAATCAGCAATTTTTGCGCCATTGTTCTGCCGGCGTTTTTTCTTGTGCTTAGCAACAAAAAAAAATTGCTACGTGGAGACGCAGCGTAACATCTATTATCAATAAAAATGTCATAATTTCTAAAAAAAAACTTTTTTTAAATATGTTTTTTCTTCAAAATTGCCAAAATTTTAAAAAGAAAACACCAAAGTGTATTTGGAATTCATTTTGTTTAATAACAGAAAAAAAAATTAAACAAAAAAGGAAAAACTTGACAAATGGTAACGCTGCTTTCAAAAAAAAAATTAATTTTGTCAATTCTGCTACAATAGAATTTATTGCCACTTTTCTAGTAATGACACTTACAAAAATCAAGAGATGTAAAAGGGAACAAAATGAGATTGGATCATCTTGTAAAACTCCCGGGGAATTTTTATTCATAATTGGGCTGATTGATGTTTAGCCTTATGTATTTCTTATGGGGAAAATTTCAACATCGCAAATTGATGGTAGATGTTGACAAGTGTGAAAAGGTTTTTTAACTCATGTTTCTCCATCACTACCAACAAGCGAATTAATTTTCGATTTGCCCGACCATAACACGTTTCGTTAAATTTTGCACGAGCATAAATTTTCAAAATTCAAATGGGTTTTTGCGAACACGGTATTTATCGCTTATGTGCACACCATTTATAAGCATTTAACGTCTTACTTTATCCATCCCAACTTGAGCAATAGTTTGTTATTTTTGCACTCCAAAAATTAAAGTTTACCGACATACTCTTGTCTGCAAATAGTTCGCTATATAAAATAGTCAAAATTAGTTTGTTTTAAAGCCTTAAAAAAAAATTCTATATGAGCAGCTTTAAAAAAACCACAAAAATGTTTTTATTAAAACTAATGGGTCGATTAAGAATGGCAACTGAACTAAAGTTGTGTTTCGAGCAGAGAAATCAGGCAACGCCGCACATGTTAAACTATAAAATAAAAATGTATATTTTAACATGAGCGGCGTTGGCTGATTTCGCTGCTGGCAACTCAACTTCAGTTGTGTTGCCATCCGTAATCGACTTATAAATTTACCAAATTTTTTCTTTAACTGCATTTTGATGAAGTTAAATAATTCGTGTTTATAATGTTGTATGAAATTAAGCGAGTTTTGTTTAAAAGCACTGATTGTGCATGCAATCGAGTTTTTATGGATGCATTTCTCGTTTACGAGCATTGAAATACATGATAGTAAGCGATATATACGTAATATGAGATGTTGTTGGGAACCTTTCTTGAATATCTCGTGCATATATCCTTCTCAACTTACCTGCGTCTTACAGTCCTAGTGGAAACTGTAATTCTTAACTAAGTGTTAATATGTGCTACGGACTTAATGGAGTTTTGGGTTGAGAACAAACAGCTCGATATAATTCTCATCTTTGCCAAAATTCTTACGTGGCCTGCCAGTTAAAGAATGACTTTTTTCTGTTTAGTTTTCTATGTAGTTTACCGTTGTTTTTTACCAATGTTTTTTGTCCTACCGAATTGTATTTGTTAAGCAAACTGATGTGCTATATTACTTTTCTCTAGAAAGCGTTGTCGGACGGATGGATTTTAACTTTAGATTATTTTTGTTAATAAAAAAAAAACTTTTAAAAACATCGTAATTCTTATGAACTGATATTTTTGTTGCTGGATCAATAACAATATTGCGTTATTCTTTTTTATTTTGCCTCTATTCTTAAGAGAACCTTTCCTTGGAAAATTTATTACAACTTACACACGGTCAGACAGACATTAGTTTTTTAATTAATTCCTATTACTTTATGGAGTCTTACGTCCTTATTGTAAAAATAACAAACGAAATGACAAACTTCTACCCGTGGTGAAGGATATAACAAGTAAAACTTTTTTAAATCATAAATAAAAACTAAAACTCTGCTGCCCATACAAAGCACATCGTAAATTAAATGCTTATTTTAATAAAACTAGGCTTCCTTTAAAAAACAAAAAAAAAAAACAGAATACAAAAAAAAAAAAATAAATAATATAAAAAATATTTCAAAATCAATTTAAATAATATTTCCAAATCCGCCTTTTATTTAAGGTAGTTTAGGAAAAAGAAAACAGTGAATAGTATTAAAACAAAACAGCTGAAATGAAATAATTACACATAAACGACAAAAAACAAACAAATACGGGCATGTTCTGGAAATTGAAATCGAAATCGAACAAATTTTTAAAAGTCTTCCGTGTTCAAAGTTCGGAAAAATATTTTCTTCTATATACCTCTTTATTTTGAGGACCACTTTGCTCTACCTAAACGACTTTCAATATCAGGAAAAGTAACGTTAATTTTTACAAAAATTCAATTGAAAATTTTCATGGATTTCAATTTTATGTGATTTTGATTTCCAGAAAATGGCCTTTTTGAAACTTATGCAAACCTTTTTAAAAACTTACATATGCAATTAATTCATAACTTTTTAAATATTTATTAAAAACATATTTTTATATTTAGTTTAAAAAAAAACCTTTAAAATAAAAGGATTTTCTTAAATATATAACATTTAATAAAACACTAGCCAAGTAAGTTTTTGGAGATTTTAAAACTGACAAGATATTTGGATAATGCTTTTTTTTAAAATTTGGCACAAAATTTGAGGTTAAGGCGAATATTTGGTTATTTGTCAGACTTTTAAGACATAGAATATACAAAAGGTGTAATATTTTCAAAACGTTTTGGTTAGTTAACGTTAGAAAAGAGTTTGGACAATGATCCTATATAAAAAAACAATCTCTGATAACCCTATAACAGTGGCCTATAGGTATTTAGTTATTTTGAAACTTCTCAGATTACTCAGTCTAAGACTGAACATTGTTGATTAAATTCGTCAGCAACTTTAATCCCCAAGTGGCCCGGCAATTTTAAGATCACTCATCTCACGATAAGGGTTTTAATTACGATCATCAATGATCAATTTAGGGTATATTTTACTCCCTGGTGGCTACAGATTTCCGTTTGATTTCAGCCTGCACAAGGTCTTTAAAGAGCCCTCACCAGTAATCTGTTTTAGGTATATTTCCTCCCTGGAGACTACAGGTTTTTGTGTTACCAGATAGCGATCTATTTAGACACGATCTTAAGGAGATCTGCCAACTTAGTGTTCTGCCATAAGGTAGGTGTTACTCAAGACGCTTACGAACAACTTCCGGGGTACGCTGTTTTTCAATTTCATTAAATTTTTGTCCAAACAATTCGATTTTCTTTTCATTGCAACGATTTTTGATACAATTAATTACAGTTTTTCGTTTTCTTTTATTTTCGATTAGAACGTTTTTTTAAGAATTATTGATTTTAAAATTTGACTGAAAAATTATCACATATTTTTTTTTTTTTTTTTTTGCTAAAGACTTTTGTCCTTAGTTTTCAATAAAAATTTTCTCATAATCGTTTTTTTAATGAAATAAGGATTTTAGCCTATTTTTGGAATTTTAATGATAGAAAAGTAATTTAAGATTTCTTTCCTTTCCTGATTTAACAGCCTGTTAGTCGGTTTCGAACGTTAACGTTCGCATAGAAAATTATATTTAAAACAAAAACAAAGAAAATGTGAAATTTAATATTCGATAACACGGAAAGTTTTAAAGGATACATTTTGTGATAATTTATAATTTTTAATAGAGAGTTCCTCGTAATTTTCATTTCAAATCTTTTGCAATATGGGTCGACATCAAATGTCGCATTTTTTATCTGATCTGAAAATTAACTCAAACAGTCCTTCAATTTCTATTAAATTACTTGGCTAATGTTTTGTTTTTCGCTGTAGCTCAGTGTAATCGTTAAACAAAATGTATTTTTTGTATTTTTAAAATTTTTATTAAAAGCTTTTTAACCCATTCTGTGTATATTATTTAAAATTTTATTAAAAAAAAAAAATAAAAAAAAATGTTTTAAATTATTTTTTAAAAATAACAAAAAACAATTTTTTTCATAAATCACCAATAGCTATGCAATAAATAATTAATAAAACTGCGCTTCATATAGAAAACAAACATTTTTTTAAAATACAAACAATTTCAATTTTACAAAAACCATATTCATAAAAACCAACACACACAAACATTAAAGATGTTTAAATTTTAAAAAGAAAACTATTGAATTCTGTATGAAAATGTTAATTTTGTGAAATATTAATTATATAAGTTAAAAAAAAAAATAAATAATTAACAATAAATACAATTATTATAGATTTATTTGTAACTGCTTAGAATGTAATAAATAATAAAAATATCTATTTGTGAGAGTAATATTATTATACTGATTAATATTAAAATCAATTAAAATTTAAATTTAAAAAATTTTAAATATAAAAAAAAAACAAATCAATAAAATTTTTGTCGTGTAAAAATATAAAAACAACTGAGAAATTAAATAAAAAAATTGTGATTTCAAACAAAAAACAAAAAAGGAGTTAAGTTATTTAAACCAAAACAAGCCAAATATCAAACCGAATCACAGATTTTCATCCTTTCGCGATTTGAGCGTTTTTAAGGGAACTAAACCAGTTTTTTTAGATTTCAAGCAAATTTTTTCAACAAAAAAAAAATTGATTTTTGATTTTCATTCTTTTCGCGATTTGATCGCTTTTAAAGGTTTTACAGCCGTTTTTAATATACAAGTGACAACAGATTTTCATCCTTTCGCGATTTGGAAGGGAACTACAGCAGTTTTTCAGCTTTCAAGCTTATTTTTTCAACAAAAAAAAATAGATTTTTGATGAAAAATACAAGTGATTACAAATTTTCATTCTTTTCGCGATTTGATTGCTTTTACAGCCGTTTTTAGTTTTTATGCAAATTTTGTCCAAAAATTAATTTTTTATGAAATAAACAAGTGATAACAGATTTTCTATCTTTTCGAGATTTAGATTAGTTTTGGTACTCAATAGGATTCGCTACAGAATACAACCAATTCGTCTTCCCTAATGAAGAGAAAAAGCAACCTAAGTTATTTCCTAGATAGATCCTCCAAACAAGCAAACACCGGTTCTCCCAGGTATTTTTCTGAATTCCAGAACATTGACATAGAAATTGAAACACAGTTTCCTATTGCCCCTTGTCATGACAACTTCTGCAGTAGTCGTTGAATCGCAGAGCCATTCTCCTTGAATGACTCCCCACAGCTTTAAACTGGTCCCTATTGAACCTAAGTAGAGAGCTAGTTCTCCGTCATAGCCAGGCCATAATGCCCTGCTTTTTGCGATGCAAATGCCATTTCGTTACGAAGGCTAAATGCCAATTTGGTACTCTCTATCGCTTTAGCAAAATTTTGGAAAATGAAGCAACACTATCGCTAAAAATTAAAGATGGCGCAGATTGGCAGTAATGAAATGTCAAAATATGTAAAAAGATCTATAATTTAAATAATATAAAGCAAACGCGTTTAAGAGTACCAATCACTAGATTTATTGACATTTCCTTTCGCATCGCAATAGCGATTAGCTCCCCTGGATTTCGAGCAGGTGGATTTGCAAATCTATTCCAGTTACGCAAGTCTATAAGACTCGTTTGACAAGCTCATCTCCTATCGGGTTGCCCGGGCGTTTCGCATGCCCTGGTACCCACTTGAGCTTTACCTTCGAATGCTGCGCAATCTGATGTAAGAAAAGATAAACTCACTGTTTATTGTTGGTGTTTTGTTTAAGCTTTGATATTGTTACAAGTAAGACTTTGAGTGTTTAAAATTCTTATTCGCTTTAGGGTTTTATTCGTATAATATTTTTAGCTTTTCTAAAATCTTAGAAAAAGGTCTCCTGATGAGTTGGCCTAAGCAACCAGTGAAATGCGCATAGAAGCTAGCTTTCCCACGACAAAAATTTCAGCGTATTTATCAAATGTGAAAAATTGGAAATTTAGCACGTCATACAGAAATCTTATTAATGATAAATTTTGAATTCCCGTAAATAACTTTGGTGATTCAAAGACATCCGACATTCCACAGTTAAATTAGATGTCGTAAAGACACCTGCTAGGGAATCAATGGCAGCGTTGCTTTCAGTAAATATGTATACATTAGAGTATCAACTCGATTAATCGTTGTTCGATTAATCAAGGAATTTTTCCGCCATTATTTGATCGAATAATTAAAATAGCCAATTTCGAATAACGAATAACTCGAATAATTTATGTCAATTAATCGATTAAAATTAATTTCTTAGAAATGTCTACTTTTTTACTGTAAAAATATTTTGTTTAAATTTCTAACCTTAAAACTAAATTACAATTTGTTACCTTTTGCATTTATTTTCATTACTCATACTTTTAAACATATTTAAGTCCATTTTTAGATTTGAACATGTTCAAGGCGAATTCACCTACAGGTGGTGTCGGAACTACAACAATCCAAAAACAACAGAAACAACATAGGGTTTTTTGCATTGCATTGTTAGTGCCATTAGCTCGAAATGTCAACCATTATAAGCAAAACACTAACAAATCAAAACAAATAAGCCCGAACTGTCAAAATCAGATGCCGTTTCGACACCACCTGTAGTTAATTCGCCTTGAACATGTTTGACAAATTATGTAAATCACTTTTAACAGGGTTTAAAAAACTACAGTCGAAACCAAAAACTGTGGAACAAAAAACGAAAATTTGGGTACAACTTTTTGCTTTTTCAGTTGGTTTGATAGCGACTGTTTACATTAAAGAATCAGAGGTAAAAGCAAAAGTTTTTTTGGCCAATGACGAATGAAGAAGTAAAAGAAATGGCAGTTTTTCTACTTTGACTACTTTAAACGTCAAATTCTTAAAAAAAATTAATCAGCAGTTATAAATGTGTAAACGATGTACTGTCAGATTTTTTTTACCTAGTATCTTCTAATCGGCTGGATGCTGTCATTTTAGATATCATAAGCTCCGTCTTAAAAACCTAAGTGTCCTTATTTGAAAACGAAGTGTCTGTTTTTTGTCGTAAAATTGTAATACGTTAAAAAATAAATTAAATTAAAAAATAATAAAAAATAAACGATATTAAGAGGGATTATAAAAAAATATAAAAAAGTTATCAGCCATGTTCTGGATACCGAATACACACGAGTGTAATTGGAATCAAAGGAATTTAAAAAAGATCCGGTTTTTATAAAACAATTCCTTTTATATAGTATACATTGAATTCGTGTCTTTACCATAACTTCTCTTAAAATCAGGAAAAACTGCGGTGATTTTTAAAAAAATTTAACGGAGACTCTCTTTCGATTTCAATTTCACTCGATTTTAAGAAATAATAAATTGCTTTAAAATGTTTTTCATAACTGGCTGGCACCTCTCTTCTTCTTTTTATTAATAAAATAAAACTATGCGTTCAAGGTATATTTACACAAGGTAAACTCGTTGGCCCATATGTTTGTCAGCTGTTTACCCAAGTTGGAACCCAAACGTCAAATTTCGTGTATATGAGCCAAAATTTGTATATGTGTGCGTTCAATTATTATTGTTTTATATGAAGACAATGTTGACAACTCGGTTCCTGTTATAGAGCAGCATGTCTACACTTCCAAGTGAGTCTACCTTTTGTAAATATACCTTGTATGCGTTCAAATAGAGATGTTTGTTTTTTCCCCATTAAATAAAATTATTTAAATTCTTCGAGTTATTCGAGTAATTCGAACAATTTAAAGCCTGAATTCGATTAAACGAGCAATTTTAAAATTCAAAAATCGATTAATTCCGTACTCGAACAAAACCAAAAGTCGAATAATTGAATACACTAGTATACATATATCCCTCGATATGCAAAAATACCTAAGGCAGTTAACCGCCCGCTTTATAGCAGAGATTTTCGCATGCAGGAGTCTACAGTCATCCGGCACACGAACGGGAACTTTTATATCCAGTTCCTCTATGAAGAAAACCCCGCCAACTCGAACCATAAGTATAAACTAGGGATGCCAATCGGGACTGGTTTTCGCAAATCGCGGCATTCGGGATTTCAAAAAATCAAATCCCGGGATGCCGGTATTTTTCGGGATCCCGGGATTTTACGGGATTCGGGGTTTTTGAAAATTAAAAGATAAATGCTTTTTATAGATATTTACGAATTTATTATTTTAAAGTTAAGTATAATGTTATATTAGTTACTAACATTTAAAAATATTGAAAATTGTACCTTTTTCTTAATTAATGGGTGGTATTATTGATTCCGTTCCGCAAGTGCGGAAAGCAATTTTTGTGCGGAAGCCAAATTTGTAATTATTCATTCCGTTTGTGCGGTATCCTTCCGTTGTTGCGGTATCATCTCTACCATTGCGGTATTCCCATATTATTGAAACCGCAATATAGATATTTTTCGCCATTTTGCTTACGTTAAAATTTTACAACGAGAAGCTAACGGAAAGAATAAAAATGTAAGAAAAAATATTTAAAAAAAATAAAATTTAGTTTTGTTATTTAAAAAAATGTATTACAGGAATAATAAAAGAGATAAATACACAAGCAAATTACAATTAGAAGCAATGGTTGATTTAATGAAATTAAATCGAGACGTTGCTTGTGGTTTTAGTCAACGTGCCCCAGCAGAAATAAAAAATTTTTGGGAAGATTTGGCATTGACTCTAAATGGTTCCGGGCCGCCTTTAAAAGATGCCAGTGGTTGGAGAAAGGTAATGCTGTTTTTAGAAACATTTTTCCAACGGGAGCATTAATTGTTCTTGTATTGTATTTAAGGTATGGACAGATTACAAAAGCGGTGTAAAAAAGAAACTTATTCCAACTTACTCCCTATCATTCATGTGTAACACACCTTCAGATTTATATCTTAAAACTCTTCTTTCTACCCGAAGGTCTAAGCAATCATCGTCACTGCTACTTTCAAAAAATGCTATGGTATCCATATAACACTTACACTTATATTAGTCGCGTTTGTATATTTTACGGAAATTAATTTATTTAAAAAAATTATTACTCACAAAAATTTCAACAACTAGTTTAAAATGTTTTTTTATCAACAGCTGACACAATATCAACTCAGAAATAATTAAAACAGGGATGTTAAAAATTTATTGCGGAAAGCTTATACCGCAGGAATGAATAATTACAATTTGCATATCGATCGATATTTATTTCCGTCGAATTTTCCTTTCCGTGCGGAATCAATAATACCACCCAATGATTGATTTAATTAAAAATATGATAAAAAAAAAACATAGTACGATTTCTAACAATATGTATGTTAATTGATTCAACTAAAAAATAATTACCATAAAATCTATATTTTATTCAAACTAAATAAAAAAAGAATTAATATTGTAATTGAATAGAACAAACTTGTAATTGATTTATTTGTAAGATTCTATTCAAATTTTTATTAAGTGAATTAAGCTTCGTTCACAATCCCAGAAACATTTTCGCTTGGTGTTCATAATAGAGCAACAATTTTTTGCGCAACCACACACATTTTGCATTAAGAAACCGTTTGCAAATTTTACCCACAACAATATTAAGCATTTATTATTATTTTTTACAACATTTTGTTGAAATTTTCATTAAAAACTAAATAAAATTATTTTAAACGTCAGAAACAATTTCATACAAATTGTTGCTGAAAAAAGGAAAATATATGAAATACTTTGGGAAGAAAAAAGATAGAAAAAAAAAACGAAATTGTTGCTCTGTTTGTAAACGAGGCTTTAGAATGAATAATTCAATTTTGAATTCGAAATGAATTATCAAAATAAATTTATTTAGTTAACCATAAAAATCTCATTTTAACAAAAACACATTATTATACCCACCACAAAGTGGAAGGAATTGTGTAGTGTTTAAAATACACTTCTAAATTTTCTAAAATCGCTCCATAAATTGCCGTAGTTCCTATGCCTACTCTCGTAAAATACTTTTATGATTCTAACCCTGTAAAGAGTAAAGTTTTAATGTCGAATTTGGAGCACCAGTGGAATGTTTTGTGCATTTCAAAAGACATTTTTTTCCTTTATTAATTTTCTTCTTTAATTATTTTCTTTACTTCTCGTTAAAATTTCTTTATAATTGTTTTCAATGACAGAATTAACAGAGTTAATCAAGTTAATATGTTAACAATTTCGAGATTAACTAAATCCCGGGATTACAAAATTTAAATCCCGGGTTTTCGGGATTGGCATCCCTTGTATAAATCCTGCTCCAACAGCACATTACCTCAGGCCGTATGTGCTGCGTTCCTCGCACCGAAGCAAAGCTCCGAGGCACAGTAGACATATGTCTGGCCACCGGAAGCCAGGTTAACAATATAAACAGCGATCCAGTAATAATCAACGTGACTAGTCTGTGTAACTTTTTAAGAATTGCACGGTATCTGCTTTTCGCAGTCCACCATATAACAACCCCGTAGTCGGTAAAGCCCGACCATATGATACCCTACACCACAGTATATAAAAACAAATTTTTGCAAGTGTACCCCATTGGGAACCCATTGGCAATCATGAACCCGCCACAACAAAATTATGTAACTGAGTTTAAGATTCATAAAAAAGTTCTTTGTACCGAATATGTTTTAGATATCTTCATCTATATGAATTTAAGTGATTTCTGGAAAGGGGTTTATATGGGACCTATGGTTTATTTTGGACCCACCAGCACAACAATTCGTTACGATAGAGATATTGTCGCCAATTTAGATTTAAATAGCATTCGGGAGTATTATTTGTTGTATGGACCGATTCCAATAAAATTCGGTAAGATGATTTTGATTGCAATAAAATAAGTTTGGACCAAATTTAATCTAAATACCAATATAATAAGATGATTTATATGCAAAAAGTCCCTATTCCGGAAAGAAGCTTGTATGGGGGCTATGTGAAATTATAAGCCGGTTCAGCCCATTTTCAATAGGCTTGGTCCTTATGCCAATTAGAGCTTATGTACGAAGTTTTCTCAAAAAATGGCGACCTGTACTTTGCGCACAAGGTTTACATGGTCAGCCAGCCAGCCGGACGGACATCAGAAAGTGATTCTGAGTCGATCACTATACTTAAAGGTGTGTCCAGGTGTTACAAACATCATCACAAATGTATAATACCCTCTCCACTAGTGTGCTGTGTGTTTAAAAAATATAAGTGATCGCTTAATTTAATCCTTTTACCGAGTTGGAAATTGTTAAAGGAACAAGGGTTTTTTTTCATTTTTGGCCAAAAAACGACATTTGAATAAGAAAATAAGTGAATTTTTATAGCGTTGTTAAAGTATTACAGTCGTTTTTTATACAAAAATTTCTGAGTAGTTTGCATTCATACATTTTACTTTAATTTTATTCTTTTTTTTTGAAGTTTAGGCCGATTTGGTTAGAAATGCAAAAAAAAAACACACACACACACAAAGAGTGTTATGAAGCCCTTCAAATACTTTTGAATCAATAAAACCTCATTTTAAATGCCTGAAATAAAATTCACTTTTAAGTTCTTTGTTCATTCTTCATTAAACATGGAACGTTGGCATAACAAATTGGCCGTGGTAACTGGTGCCAGCGGTGGCATAGGAGCTGCCTGTGCTAAAGCTCTTGTGGCAACTGGGATCCGTGTTGTGGGTCTTGCTCGCAGAGAACATAAACTGAAGGAATTGCAAAACTCTCTGTCAGAAAAACAAAAGTCTCTGTTTATACCACATAAATGTGATGTTTCTAAAGAAGATGAAATAATAAAAGCATTTGAATGGTCGGAAAAGGAATTGGGTGGAGTCGATATTTTATTAAATAATGCTGGTATAACTAGAGAAACACAACTGGTAGCGCCAGGTAATACTGAGAAAATACAACAAGTTATTGATACAAATATTATGGGTGTGTTGTGGTGTACCCGGGAGGCCTTCCAACGTATGCATAAACGGGGAAATGAGGCTCATATATTGATTATCAATAGCATTGCCGGTCAGCAAGTGTTAAATTTTATAGACGTTTTGCCTTCATTTAACATTTATCCGGCTACAAAATTTGCCATAACAGCCATGACGGAAACTTATAGACAAGAATTCCAGTTGTATAAAAGTAAAGTTAGAGTGACGGTAAGTTTATAGGAACATCATACAGATTTTTTTACAAATTTTATTTTTTCAGGGTATTTGTCCGGGAGCTGTCAATACGAATATATTTCCTGAAGAAATCCATTTTTATGTTAAAGATATGGCACGTTTGGATCCAAAAAATATTGCCGATGCTGTTATGTATGCTTTAAGAGTGCCACCACATGTTCAGGTTAGTTTTGAAAGGATTCAGGACAAATATAAATACTAACAATAATTAAAAAGTTTTTAAATGAAATCTATATTTAAGTCAAAAATACAAAAAACTTTTGAGTAGTGAAGATTTTTGTTAATTCTACAGTTATTAAAATGTTTCATACTTTTTATTGCAGGTCCATGAGATTACACTCAAGCCAATGGGAGAAATGTTTTAAACAATGCTGCGAAAGAAAATATTTAAATAAAAGTTACTTACCCCCGCTATAAATGTTATAAATTGTGTGGCTGCTCCTTTTTTGATAAAAAAAAACACTGCAGTTTATAGAGAACAATAAATAATTGCTTTGATAAAATAACTGATTATGAATCAGACCTGAAATTAAAAAGAAAATCATATTAAAATAATTTTAAACACAGTATTTATAAACAATTAATTTATAAAGTTTTTAAAAGGTCTAACTTTCTTCTGAGTAATCTATGATTTAAGCGATGCATGCACAGAAATTGATTGTTAAAAAAAACGACTGGTATGTCCATACGGTATAAACGTAGAAAACGTATATTCTCTTTGGTATCAATAAAAACTTTTTCCAATTCATATTCACACGGAAAATTGAGCTCCAACTCCTCTACAAGAACATCGCACAAGTGACAGGGGTCTTTGGTATACAAGGTAACAAGGGGTAGAGGATTCAGTGAGAAATTCGAAGGCCTAATGGAGTTTCAAAGAAGATAGAATACATTTTTATACATAATACAAGAGAAATAACTTAAGCTTACAATTTTTGTATAATTAGGCCCAAAGATTCCTGAGAGCTTGTGCAGACCACACATCCATATTCTGTTGGATTAAGAGAATGCGTCAGATGCGTAAGTATTCTAGTCAAAGAGGTAGCAGACGAGTGACCCATTATTAAAGACCCAACATGAGGATTTATGACATCAAAATTTAAATTTAAATGTTGTTTAAGTAAAACCAATAGCTCCACCACCATTATGGATAACAATCTTGAAGCGATGTGGTGGCTTAAGCCTTGGCTGTGGTTTGTGTCTTGGTCCGGGTATGATGCCAGCATCTGGTGACTCCCGAGATGAAGGCAGGGAACTTAAAGGCCTTTGGCAACGAAAGGTTATCCATCCCCTAAACCGAGGTGTTATGCGACCCGTGCCTATCGGTTGGTTTGCAGTCAGGGGCTACCGACTGTATTATCACGGAGCTTTGCTGATACCTGGGCACCTCAGCAAACAGACTACGCCCTTACCGCGTTATTGGGGGCTATGACGTGGCGGACCTCCAGATTCCCCTACACTCGTGGGACCAACAAGCACAATGAACTCTCTTTTTAACACAAAAAACCAAAAACGCAACAAACAACTCACTGACGATGGCACGGAACTGGACACGAAAAGGACTAATGATAAGGACAACGAGACGAAGACGACCCCGTCGGTGGCTGTATCAGCCTCGGCACCCAACAGCGGCGATGTACCTCTGTCTTTCGCGCCAAGTACATCAAAGGCCGCAATAGCCCTTTCCGCCAAAGCGGATAAACCCCTTGCTTCGGGTGCTGCCAAGTTGGAAATGACTAAGTCGTCCAACAAAGCAGCCTCCCATATGCCTATTGTGCAAAGGGGGAAAGAGATGATTACATCCGGTCCCACCTCTGCACCTCCCCCCGCCAACTCCGGCGTCACTAAAAAGACACCTCGGCATAAAAACCCTTCCAAGAGGGCATCCAACTCAAGGCGTGCCGCCTTGCGTGTTATCGAGCTATTAGGCTCCAAAGATGCCAATGAGCTTTCTGCAGAACAGGAAGCTTCATTGACATGGGCTAAGGCCCTTATTGCTGGGCTTCAGAGCGTTTCACCTCCTGCCCCTGCGAAGGCAATGCCTAAACGGCAACGTTCGGAGGAAGAAGCGACAGCCGTTAGACAGCAACCAGGGACTAAACGTCCCAAATATGCACCAAAATCGACCAATAGATCCTATAGTGAGGTGGCTAAAGACCACCTTGTCAGGGCTATTATAGATAGAGGTGCTGCTGATGGATCCATCTCCCACTCTAGGTGGGACTTGGTGAAGCAGCAAATGATGGGTGTCTTTTGGAAGATCCTCAGTGAGAATCCAGGAGCACCCCCGCAATGTGACGATGCTGGCTGGTACCAGGGTCACGTGAAGCTGATGGCATGCGTGGACGAGCGCTCGGCGCTTCTGCTGAAGCTTGCCATCGGAGCGATTGGCGAAATATGGGAAGGTGCTAGGCTCGACGTGGTTCTGGTGAGTGAGATACCACGGAGACCTAGATCCATCGCCACCATCCCAGCGGAACCATCTGCGCCGGAGGAAATCTTGAAGATCATCCAGTGCTGCAACCCGCAACTTCCCACTCATAACTGGAAAGTTGTCAGGGTTTCAGCAGCTGAAGGATCATCAAGAACGGCGATCGTAGTCCTGAATCAGGACTCCTTGAAACCACTGAGGGAGAAACAGGGCAAGATTTACTATGGTTTTAGTACCATCTTGCTCCGTGTCTACCGAGGTGACGACAAGGGCGATCCCGCTCCGAAGGTTGCGGAGCCTACGCAGTCCGTGGACTGCACGAATGACGCTTCCGTTCATTCATGTGACAAGGAAGACACCCCGTCCGTCTCCGACATGCTGGGTGACCTCTTTGAGCGCATGGGTGAATTGGCTGATGAGGACGCCCTCCTGGAATCAGACCAGGAGGACGCCAATGTCACGGTCGTCAATACTGGACATGGTGAAGGTAACTCAGATAAACCTTCACCACTCTAAGGCAGCATCTGCTGCACTGCTCCTCCGAGTGGTAGAGAGAGAGGAGGAGCTAGTAATGATCCAAGAACCATGGATCCACAAGGATCGGGTTTGCGGATTAAACCTTAAGGGCTATAAGCTCCTATATGCCAAAGGAACAGGTAAAATTAGATCTTGTATTCTGGCTAAAAGCACGTTGGATATCTTCATTCTTTCTGATTTCAGTGATGAAGACACAACTTCAGCGGCCCTAGAGACGGGCGACAGGTCGATTTGGATCGTCTCGGGCTATATGGCGCATGACCAGGTTGATGAGCCACCCAATAGGCTTGTTCGTGGCCTGGTCACCAAAGCTGGCTCCATGGGTACCCCGGTGGTTATCTGTGCTGATGCTAATGCGCACCACATCACGTGGGGCAGCTCTAACACCAACACTAGAGGTGAGTCGCTATTTTCCTTTATCTGTAACAGTAATTTAGAAATAGCAAACATAGGCGCGGAACCCACGTTCATTGTAGCTAATAGACAGGAGGTTCTCGATGTGACATTGGTCAGCTCGGAACACTCCGAATTAATAAGTAACTGGGCGGTCTCAAATGACTGTTCCTTTTCGGACCACAGGTATGTTGAGTTTCAATTAGGTTCACCCCCCTTGGGGGTGTGTACTTTTGTAAATAGGAGAAGGACGAAGTGGGACTATCAGGCTAGTCTACTCGCTGACTCTCTGGGCTCAGTCCCTGTCATTAATGGCACTACGGAGACTGAAATGGCAGTGGAGTTCCTATCGGGGGCACTGCGTCGAGCAACGGCACTGGCCTGCAGGCCGGTGGTTAGGAGGAAGGGGGGCAGACCACAGTGGTGGAGCCCCGAGATTGCACAGTCCCGCAGGGACTGTCGTAGGTTGTTCAATATGGCTAAACGTCTGGGAAACTGGGCGGAATATAAGTCGGCATTGAATAGGTTCAAGAATTTGGTGAGATCGGCGAAACGGAATGCCTGGAGAAACTTCTGCAGTGGAGTGGAAGGCTCTTCTGAGACAAACCGATTGCGCAAAATAATGGCTTCTTGCCCGGCTGTCCCAAGCTACATTCAGAAAGCTGATGGTAGCTGGACTACGAATAGTCAGGAGGCGCTGGGGGTCTTAATCGACACACACTTTCCTGGCAATACCATTCCAACACCACGGAATATCAATTGCTTATCAGAGCCTGGACCCGTGTCCATGTCCCTGTGCTATGATAGGCTCAATTGGGCGATAAGGAGCTTTGACTCCTTTAAGGCTCCTGGCCCGGACGGTATTATTCCGGCCGACCTTAAAAAGAATGCGGGGCTTCTGATTCCTTGGCTGTCCGCTATTTACACGGAATGTATTAGATTCTCGTACGTTCCCAACAGTTGGACTAGATGTAGGGTTGTTTTCATTCCAAAGGGAGGGAAAACATCCCACACCAGACCTAAGGACTACAGGCCAATCAGCCTGTCGTCATTTCTTCTCAAGACCCTGGAAAGGGTCATTGACATTCATCTGAGGATGTCTATTCCTAGACATCTGCTCTCTTCATCACAGCATGCCTACACCAGGGGCAAATCTGTGGAGACGGCGCTTCACTCACTGGTAGGCTACATTGAGAAATCCCTTGAATTTCGGGAATACTCACTTGTGGCCTTTCTGGACATTGAGGGTGCTTTTAACAATGTCAGACCCAACACCATCTTGGAATCGATGAGGGAGGTGGGTGCTGACGATGTAACTTGTAGATTTATTGGCAATCTACTTGACAGTAGGATCATTGAATCCACGATGGGTGCGGCCAATGTGTGCAGATCTGTGCACGGGGGCACCCCGCAGGGTGGAGTTCTGTCACCTCTACTATGGAACCTGACGATGAACACTTTGTTGAGTCGGTTCGACAGACTGGGGATAAAAACCGTCGCGTATGCGGATGACGTGGCGGTGGCGGTCATGGGTAAACACCCGGACACACTGTCCCGTTGCATGGAATCTGCATTGCAGATTCTAAGCTCTTGGAGCACCTCCTGTGGACTTGGCGTCAATCCACAGAAGACTGAGTTAGTACTCTTCACCAGGAAGTACAAGGTTGGCAACTTTAAACTTCCTAGGCTAAATGGCACGGAGCTGACGCTCTCGAACAATGCCAAATATTTGGGCGTAATTCTCGATAGCAAACTATCATGGGAACTCAACGTTCGAACGAGGGTTGATAGGGCCATTGTGGCCTTGTACACCTGCAAGAGATCCTTGGGCAGAAGTTGGGGCCTTGGCCCCAGGGGCGTCGAATGGATCTTTGAGGCGGTGGTAAAACCGATCCTCTTCTATGGGGTCATAGTGTGGTGGCCTGCGATGGGAAGGGGACGGTACTGCAGGATGCTTGAGAAAGTATATAGGGTGGCGGCGCTGATGATCACGGGATCACTCCGCTCGACACCGACGAAGGCGCTGTTTACTATACTGAACTGGCTGCCGGTTGACATCATGGCCGAACAACAGGCCCTGACTTCCGCTATTAGACTGGGGGCGGTGGGCCTATGGTCTTCGCGGAACTATGGTCATGCCAGGATCTTGCTTAGTGCATCATATGACCTGGCGGGGCTGGACTATTGCACTACGGAACCCTTTTTCGGTGCTTTGTTCACAGTTCATCATGGTAATGATGATGAACTGATCGATAATACGCGATCTCTGGAACCGATCCTGCGGGTCTACACCGATGGTTCCAGGATGGGCGATAGAGTGGGTGGAGGTTTCTTCATCGAGGAGTGGGACATTAGGGTCTCTTTCAGGCTGCCGGATGGTAGCAGTGTGCTGCAGGCGGAAATCTCTGCCATAAAGCGGGCGGCAAACTGGCTGAAGTACTATCGTATATCGAGGGATATATGTATATTTACGGACAGCAAGGCTGCCATTGCAGCTCTGGCTGGTGTCTTTACGACATCTATGTTAACAGTGGAATGCCGGATGTCTCTAAATGAGATCGCGAAACATTCCAGTGTAACGCTGACATGGGTACCAGGGCACAGTGGGTGCCTGGGTAACCAAACTGCGGACGGTCTGGCCAAACGAGGCTGTCTCTTGGATGACCCGTTCATCGACGGCCTGGTTGGCACCTCAATGGCCCGCTGCAGGACTCTCATCAGAGGGGAGTCGTACAGAAGGGCTCAGGGCAGATGGCAGAGGGAGCCTACCTGCTTGATGGCCAGGACTCTATGGCCTGGCTATGACGCGTTGAGAACGCGTGTACTTCTCGGTCTCGGTAGGGACCGGATGAGAACGGTGATATCGGTCATTACGGGTCACTGGGCGATAGGGACTCATGCCAGGAGGATGGGTCTTGCGCATAACGACTACTGTAGGAGTTGTCATGATGAGGAGGAGGAGGAGACGGTGTCTCACTTTCTCTGCCAATGCCCCGGTTTGGGGAGCATCAGGTTTAGGCATTTTGGGAGACCAGAATTGCCATGTCTGGACGATCTGTCCAATGTGGGACTGAGATCGATCTCCCTGTTCTGCAGGGAGTCGGGGTGGTTCGAGGCTGCAGTGACCTCGGGGGAATAGTCTGGTGGGTACTGGCTGACTCCTGTCACTGGCTATGGGTATCACAAAGGGACCGCTATAAGGACCCAAGTGAGTCGTCGTTGTGACGGCTGCCCGTGTAACCTAACCTAACCTAACCTAAAACCAATAGCTGGGGTAAAGAATCCTCTATTTCCCAATGTTTTATGAGCGAAGATTGAAGTTTTGTTTTGGCTAAAAGTTTTTCCACACATTCTTGGCTGTTAGACAGCATATCAGAAGTGTAACTTTTGTATTCAAAGTCGGTTATAACAGCTAGGGGAGCTAAATTTAATTCAAAAGCCTTTTTATAGCTGGTCAAAACTAAAGCAGCTGCCCCATCACTATATTGAAATGTTCTATTATCCTCTCTACAGTTTTCAGGAAAAATTTCATCTTGGGAAATTTCCATTTTGAATCTTCTTTTACCAGCCTGCTGTTGTATCGTTAACGGAATTAATTCAGCTTCGAATGTTGCTTCCATTTGAGATTTGAAATATCTTATAACACTTTTGGAAATATAATCTTCTATAACCTCCGAAGAAACTTCTTTAAAATTGCATTTATTGTAGTTTAATTCCTGATTTTTATTAAGAATAGAGAGCTTTTGTGTAGCAGATTCAAAACCTCCCACCACCACAGCTGAATGGGGCTGACCTTTTAAGTATTCTAAAGACCTAAGCAAGTTTTCCATTTTAGGTTGATCTTCATTCCCGACTGTTATAGGGAAATATTTGGCTTTCTTTAGAAAATCACTAAAAATAAATTGTTCATTGTTTTTAGGTAATTCAGGATTTTCATTAATAAAAATTTGTTGTATTTCTTCTAAAGGGACCTTAGATTGCTTAACGGCTGCTTCCACTGCTATCTGGCCCAACTGCAAGGAACTTACTGAGGCCAATTGGCCTTGATATTTACCCCATGGTGTTCTAGCCGCTGCAGCTATTACAATGGATTTTTCTTTATTGTGAATAAAACGTTTAGGGCCAAATATCGTTTGTTGGATGGAGGTAAGACGAACAATCTTAAAGTTTTGCTTACAAAATACATAAATAAATTTTTGATTTTTTTAAAGTTGTATTAAGTATATTCCTATTATTTTTAAAGCTTACCATTTTACTAACAAATATAATTTCTAAAATTAAATGTTTTTAATAAATTGTAAGAAATAAACACTACATTTTTTGGCTAACCGGCATATAAACAAATTAAATAAGGAAATAAAAATAGAAATAGTCATATGTACGTATGTTTGTATGTATATCCATGTAATTGTTTATAGTAAAATGACAGTTCAATAATTAATAGGCCATATGTGAAACGAACAAAGTTGCCAGTAAGCAGCTACTATTTTAGCAAAGACACAAACCTCAAATGGCCACCTGCTGTTTAGTAGTAACAACAAGGGTAATTTTAAAACAATAAAACTTACTGCCTGCATATAAATAGAACACAAGCGCAAAATACGTTCGTTTAACTTAAATTTAAAACAAAAACGAACAAATTTTGCGCTCGTATTTTAAAAACATACCCTCTTCAGACCATGGGTACACATATGTGTACCATAACTTATTACAAGTTTTAAATACTAGCGACATCGTGTGACCAATAGAAACAGTTTTATAACTTGTTTTAAGCTACTGCGCTTCAAAAAATATCAAAAAATGGCAGGGCTTAGAAGTTTTAGCCATTATTTTGTCATTTGAATTTAACAGTTTGAAAAAACCACACTGCTTGGACATTTTTCCTCAATAACTAATCGTTAAGACCTGAAGTACACATATGTGCAGCTCTTTTTCTACCACTTTAAATAAAAAAAATTTATAAAAATACAAACTGAATTTTAAATTACACCTGATAAGATAAAAAAAATTGTTAATAAGTCCTTTACTCAATCGGTTCAGTTAAAATTTTAAGAAATTAAGGATTTACGTTGAAATTATTCATATTTTAAAACCTGAGGTACACATATGTGCACCAGTAATTTCTAAGAATTCAAATAAAAAATTTAAAAAAAAAATATACAGTTGTCTTATTTGCTCCCCAAAAGGAATAAAAAATATATAAGAAATGTAAAAATGCAGTGGGTTAATGTTCGGGTCTTAAGAGGATACAGTAAGTTTTAATTATAATTATGTATTCAAAAGTTAAAGATACGCTCTACATTTAAGAGTTTTATGAATAAGCGCTTGTAAAATTTTACATAGAGGAAAACACAATGAAAAAAATTTGGGAGCCATAGGGGTAAAAACATATGAAATCAACCGAAAATATTAACATTTCTGACCTCAACACCTCCAAATTTGATAAGATTTTGTACACATGATCTATGGATCGGCACAATAATATTTGCCAACTTTCAGACATATAGCCTTCCAACTTTCAGAATTATGGCCATTCCAAGTTGGCAAAAATCAATAAAAATGCACTCAGATGCCTTAACACAATTTTTAATATCTCGCAAAGTATTCATTGTACGTTAATAATAAAGGGCTCATTTTACAGACAAAAACATGCGCCATTCCAAAAAAATTTTTTTTTAATTTTCGATCAAGGATAATGTAAATAAAAAAAGGACTAAAATTTCCAAAGGATATATCTCGAAAATCAATATTTTTAAAAATTTCAAAAAAATATATGTTAATTCTTATAATGTTTTGTACAAGTCTGCCAAATTTCAATGTGGAGTCTTTATTACAACATGAGTTATTAAGAAAAAAGCAGGCGAAGGTTTATGTATTTCATGAAATGTACCAAAATACAAAAAGGTGACAAATTACAAAAAGAAGGACAAATCAAATGTAACGGAACTTTTTCGACTTTTCTTTGCTTAAACTCTTTTCCTCCATTGCTAAACCTTTAATAAAAAGTACAACATAATGTATTAGCATTATTAAACACTTTATTACAGCATATTTATTTATTTCTGAAGGATTTCTATTAAAAAATCTGCATCTGCCGAGTAACGCTTGACTTTAATTTTTTTTTTATCTACAGGTTCAATAGAATGCAGCTTTTGAGTTCCAGGAATAGTACGCAAATCTTTAAAACGAATTTGAAGGAACCGTGCTTCTTCTTCGTGGTCTTTTAGAGTTAAAAACTCGAAATTACAGTTCACAAGATTTTGCAGGCACCATTCATATAATTGTTTTGGAGTAGTCATTTGACCTTGTAATGGACATTACATTACATCCACAATCTTTCATATGATAACATAAATTGATAAAGTTCTTTTTATTTTTAAACTGGGCAGCACTACCGTCTGAAAAATACGTGATTTTCTTCGGGGTTGTTTTAAACTTTTTTCTCAAAAATACATTCAGGTGGCGATGGAACAGGTGAACAGCTACAGAATCGTGTACAAGACAATCAGATATTATTATGAAGTTTGTATGTTGTGTTTTTCCATCTGATTTAAAATAAATAGCAATTGGGTATAAAGTGGCCTGAGAGTTGTTCCAGTGAAATCCCTGGACTTCATCCTGAATAGTAGAAGAAGCATTTTCTGAAAAATCGCAAACTGCTGTATACTCATTTTCTTCCAAATTTGATTTTCTTTCGCTCAGATATGCTGCCTGCTGTTTTGCAATTAATGAATGAGGTAATAGAATTTGAAGCTTTTCACACAGGGAATCCACAAAAACGTCGGCTTGGCCAATCATGGTCTCCAAATTATCCCTATCTGCACTAACCCATTGTTTATATGTTATTTCATCTATATAATTTTGCTCTAGTAATTGATTTAGTTTTGCTTTTAAATTTTCAATTCCTGGACACTTGTTACATTTACGTAGCTGACACTTTGAAGAAGATGGAATGCATGTCATTTGTTTCAAACAATCTTTGTAACATTCAAGCTGATAATTCGGAACACCAGCAGTTAATTTTTTTAAATTTTTAGCATCAATCATCAGCTTCACATTTTGATGCTTTGTACAAAAACACACGTTATGAGATCCACTCGCATTTGCTAGAATTATATTCCTCGGACGAAGTTGGCAAAACTTGGAAATACCTATTTTTATTCCATCATGTCGTTCCTTGAATAAGGCGTACATTTCTCTTAAGTTTCCAAGCAAAAGTCTTTTATTTTTCCTGACTTTTGTACCATTTTCAAAAACAGACACGAAATCTTTCTGTCCGGGCATATACCTGCTGACGTCATCGGATTCATAAAATGATTTTACTAAACTGCTTGTCACTGGTGAAATTTGACTTCCCAATTTTGCGTTAGGCGTACTCATCACACACTTTGTTTCAACCAAATGCTTAACTTTTCGCGCGATATAGTTTGTAACCAGGAATTCTTCCTCAATTTTATGTATTGTCCAGCTTTTTGGTAAAATTGTTAGCAGTTGGATTTTCTCACTATTTTTTGTTAATGTTTTAAACTTTTCTTTTAATTGTTCTATTATTTCGGATTGTGGGCACATATGCGAAGTTGATTGTGCTGAACCGTGGAAAATTTTGTCTTGAATCGAATCACTTATTTTCCTGAATTTTGCATCTCTGTACCGTTTTTCATGTTACTTCTTCTTCTTTATCGGAGATTGTTCCAGATACGGTAAAGATTGGTTTAATTTTGAAATAGCAACTTCTTCCGTGCCTGACGCAATGTCATCTTCTTCCGTGCCTGACGCAATGTCATCGAAAGTATATACATTTTCGTTTATGTCTGAACCTTTTTCCAAATTAGATTTCTTCACATGCGAAAATTTTATTGTACATGTCCCACAAATTTTATTTGAGATCGTAATGTTTTTATCCTTAGTATACTGTAGCATCCATTCTTGGACTTGTCTTAAACTTTTATTGCACCCAGTGTGACCGGATTTTTTAAAAGGATTACAGCAAAACGTTGAATTGAATGGCATATTTTTTATTTAAATACCACAACCGAATGAATTGTGCACGACTTTTTTGTATTATAATTTATTTAAATATTTCTCTTTTTTTTGCCTTTTCAAACGATCAAGTCACTTTAACACTATAACACTTTGATTTTTAGCACTTATGAAATCTAATATTCAACTGAAGTTTGACTTAGAGTCTCTGAATTATTTATACTGTTTTTTTTGGTACAAAAAAATAGATTTCAGGTAAAAAAATAAACGCCTTGCTTTTCTTGAATTGGAAAATTTGCGTGAACTACGGGTCATAAAATGTTTTTTAAATAGGGACTGCTTTGCTACTGCCAATAAGCCGGCCCCAGGTCATAAAATATTTGTTAATTTTTTGTGTGAACAGGCAATAAATATTTCGCCTAGGTTATAAAGTCGAAAAAGTTCCGTTACATTTGATTTGTCCTTCTTTTTGTAATTTGTCACCTTTTTGTATTTTGGTACATTTCATGAAACACATAAACCTTCGCCTGCTTTTTTCTTAATAACTCATGTTGTAATAAAGACTCCACATTGAAATTTGGCAGACTTGTACAAAACATTATAAGAATTAACATATATTTTTTTGAAATTTTTAAAAATATTGATTTTCGAGATATATCCTTTGGAAATTTTAGTCCTTTTTTTATTTACATTATCCTTGATCGAAAATTAAAAAAAAATTTTTTTGGAATGGCGCATGTTTTTGTCTGTAAAATGAGCCCTTTATTATTAACGTACAATGAATACTTTGCGAGATATTAAAAATTGTGTTAAGGCATCTGAGTGCATTTTTATTGATTTTTGCCAACTTGGAATGGCCATAATTCTGAAAGTAGGAGAGCTAAGACACTGAAAGTTGGCAAACGCTATTATTATGTTTAACTTTTCCTTCGTACCAAATTTCATCCAATTCGAAATCGGTGCGGTCAACTCATTGGTTGATTTCATATGTTTTTACCCATAGTACAAATTTTCTTAAGTTTACAAGAATATTTTGAATTCTAATTACAAATATCAGTTACAGATTCAGACAGTAATGCAAGGTCTTGGGACACTTAACTCGTGAAAAAATTTGAAAAACGGGGCTGCCAAAAAGGGTTAAATTGAAAAAGTTATGGTTTTAGTACAATATCATGGCATTTTTTCGAAAGGGTTAAAAAATATTTTTTTAAGTAAAACACAAAAAAGTTTTAAGTAAAAATTTAGATACAACTGTAGCTTTAAGAAGCTTTTACATTCTTTTTTTAATTGGTCATTGTTTTATGCTCTAAAAAACGCGTTTTATGCGCATTAACCCTCTAATGCCAAGTTACAGAATATATGGGAATATATTATGAAAATAATTTTTTAATGTATTTTTGGGCCTCTGAGTTCAAAAAAAATATTTTTAAGTCCGTACAAGGAGTCGTTTACGTTCCAGGTGAGAAAACATCAAGGAGTACCTGGAGGCCCCTTTGGCAATTAAGTAATAAAAACATATTTATTTTTTGGGAATTCTGTTTGTTAGTTTGTCTTGAAAATAAAAAGTAATGAATCAAATTAAAAAAAATATTTAGTTTTGTTAATGATAATCAAAATAAAAAAATTTTTATTATTTGAGCAGCATAGCAGAAGTATGCATTTAAAAAAAAGCATTGTATTCGAGATTGTTTACATTGCTTTTAGAGCTTTTAAGAGCTTTCGAAACTTCCACAAACGTTTTTCTAGATCTTTAAGCAATTGTAAAAAAAAAAATGGAAAATAATATAAATTAATTACATATTAGACGTCAGTAGAAATTTCGTAAGCATGCCTGGGGGCCCTCATAGGCATTAGAGGGTTAAATATGCAGTAAAATCTTAAAATCTTATGGGGAATATGTAAATTAATAGACAAATTCTTGCCATTTACATAGACTTCGTCCTTAGTACAATTAAAATGTACATGTTTACCAAACTTGATCGAATTATCTACAAGATTGCAACTTGTACTTTGCGCACAAGATTGACATGGACAGTCAACCAGCCAGACGGGCGGTTGTAATGGTAGCTTTTTATTTTTCTTTTGTACTTCTAATGTACTAAGACATATTGCCAGAAAAGGTGTTTTCGCATGCTTAACGATAGGCCGCACGTTCAAAAGACTAGGACTCGCCGGATAGGGGGGTGGTTCTTGGCCAACGTTAGCCCACAAGTTTACCAAAACAAAAACAAAAACGTGCACAGACTAAAAATAAGGTACAAATTATTTAAGTTATAGACGGACGGACAAAATGGGTCTATTGCCTTAATTACGGAATACGTGTTTCTCATTTTCGTACCTACCAATAAAATCCTTAGGTGATTCGGATTTTAGGCCCTCGCCAACCAATGTTCTCCATTTCATTTCCTATAAACTTTCTAGGAGAACCCCACAACATACACTACCCCTTTATATGCTTCTTAAATTCAATTAAATTTTCAATACATGATTCAAAGGTTTATTTTCGTATAATCAAACATAAAAAAATCTTATCTGACAATTAAAGTTATATAACATCTAACTCGGAATAATAATTATAAATAAATTTAAAGTAATATTAACATTAATACATAATAGCAAACTTACATGAGTCCACTCACAAATGCATTATGCTGAGGCCTCCGCAAAATTATTTGCTGGGTAAACGTCGTGAACCCTGCTTAAAACAATAATTTAGTTACTTTAAACAAATATAACAAAGTAAAGAGCATCGATAAACGAAGAGTAATTTAATATACGTTAATTATAAAATTCAATAAACTCCGTTGATCAACACTTAACAATTTTAATAAAGGAATAGTAATTATATATATTGTGAACAACAATAACATAAATTCTATTACCAGACGTGGAAAGGACATTAACTTTAAAATTTCATGAATTTAAGAAAATGATTTTTAATTACTTATGATTTTTTTTAAAATTTACAAAAAAACAAAACTTAGGTTTATACAAGTGGTTTGGATATTTCTATAGTTACCCAACTTAATTATATTACTCATTTAATAAGTTCCATACGCATCTTTCACACTAACAGCCTGGAGGAAACCGGCTCGAACCGAATGTACAATAATCTTGACTTTTGTCAGGGGTATATTAAAAAATTTACTTTTGATGTGAAGTGTGGGTATATCCAAAGTTAGCTCTTTGGTTAGATAAAAATGCTCCTAGAAACTAACCCCACAGGTCTTTTATAACAACGTGGTCTCCAAAATTAGGTGGTGGTAAATATCTGGGTACGACACTCGGTCTTTAAACTTTTCCTTTTGGAAATAAATGTCACGCTCATAAGGGTTGATTTTCCTTTAAATATTTTATAATTTAATAAGTATTTAAATTTTTATGCAAATTTTTATTTTCTTGGTTACATGATTATATAACCATTATTTAGTAATTTAAAAGAAATCACACCACGTTAGTTTTTTAAAATAAAAATATTGGGAGCAAACTTTTCAACTATTCAATTTGACGTCTCAGTTCTGAATCAATCTTGCGGGTCACGATTAACATTAATATACCGGTTTTTCTCATTCATATATTTCAACTGTTAATCTATGAATATCTTTCCATTCATAATATTGATTTAAGAGAGAAAGAGAGGGAAAATTAAACGGTAAAAAAAAAAGAATATTTATGAATGAAGTAAATTGGAACAAAGGGAATTGAAATGTTGTTATGTGCTCATAGTATAGAAAAGAATCAAAGTCAATTTAAATATATAAATTGCAGTATGCAAAAGAATATCATCAATAAAAAAAAAATGCCGTCACACGGTATACTCCTGATTTGGTCCAGATTTGTATGTATTACATACATCGCCACAAACGTATATAATTGATTTTTTCTTAAGTTGATATATAAAATTAAAAAGTTTAAAATAACGTTTATCTTAAAGACAACCTGCTTTGTCTAACAATTTTCGAGTAAAAATAAAATGAAGATGGCGATGTATTCAGATAAATATTAAAATTAAAAATCCAAAATTTCGCATTTTATTTGCTGCAAAAGCTCTTGAAGGCATTTTAAAAAATTTAACATGTATCAATTTATGCGCTATACACTTAAAAAATGCTGCAAAAAGCCTTATTTTAACTAAATTACGCAAAAACAAATCGATGCCAAAATTCATAAAATGCTCTAAAACGGAATAATATATAGAAGTTTGTGCCTTCATTGGTCGCACAAGGAAAAACATGCAATTGCATATTTATGGTTTCCCTGATCATTATCCATGTGATATTGTGAATTTTTGTATATTTCGTCAAATTTATATTTAACTCGTCAGGTAACTTGTTTGAGGGATTCAGAAACTGTTAAAACATGAATGTAAATTTAAAATTAAATTTGTAGACTTCGTGGTAATATTTGAAATATTTCGAAAGCGTAATAAGAAATTCCGGAAAATATAGTTAATATTCATTATTTTCAAAAAGTTGTTGGAAACGTTATAAAATCAACGTCATCATCTCAATCCAATCGTTGTTTAATGTACATACATTTCGCACTTTATCAACAAGAGGGTATTAACTCGAAACTTGAAAATTTTTTGTAGAAGCAAAACAACTTTCAATATTAATATTAAGGGCATATGGAAAAGAAAAACACCACGAAATTTTTTTAGTGGGTAGATATGAATACTACGTGTCGATTTTTTTCCATTTTTTTGATCTTGTTGATCAAAAGCTTAATCCCTTATGCCATTTAAAATTACACTCCATTTTTTTATTTTATTTTCTTTAAAAATCACATTCTTTATTAAAATGATTTTCTTTTCTCTCCCTAATGTACCAAATGCTTCATATCCTCATCGGGCCTGTTTTGAAAGCGCACAGTCTCAAAACCATGCACTAAAATCTGGCGATCTTCTGTGTCCGATCCACTAAAATCTGGCGATCTTTCGATATTGGTAGGTTCAGTCCTTAAATAACTCCAACCCAAGTGCAAAGGCAAAAAACGTCTCAATTGAGGTATTTTATGCCAATAACGCCGCTTATAGCACACCCATAGAGAAGTAGCTGCGGCCCCGATCAAAAAGAATACAAGGAATGTATTCCAACCTTGAGTAGTATTGCCAGCCATTTTGCTAGTGGTACAAGTAGTTATATTAAACCAACCAATTAAAGTATGTTGACCCAAGGAGTGCACGCGTATAGCAGCCTCGTTAAAGGTATAGTTAAAATTGGCCGTGTAGACATAATTGTTGCGCTCGTGTTCCAAACGGGTTATACAAGCCAATCTGTGATGTTCAGGGATGGTTTCATTGTAAATAGTATCACTGAAATTGTGATTACGGAAATGTAAAGCATATGAATTAATATAGCCGTTAGGTAATTTGGGCTCCGAAAAAAATACTTTATAATCATAGGTCTGGGCCATTTTACAAGCCGAAAAATCGTAAAGTTGATCCGCCGCTGTGGAATAATTGGTCCTAGTGTTTAACATGCTAAAACTGCTACAGCCGGCATGATTGCAGGCTTGGACTTGTAGAGCATATAAATGGAATCTTTTTAAAGATCTTATAGTATAATTATTTTCCCAAGCCTCAAAACGTTTCGTTAAAATGGCTTTACGCCTCTTATTATCGTTAAATTCCTGGTTATTTTGTTTGCAATATTCAGGCTGGTCCAAAGAGCAGCTAAAATCATTCCTTAACTGTGAGACGAAAATAAGATCTTTTCTCTCTTTCTCTCGTCTTGAACAGCAATCAATATAATCTTCATGTTTATGGTCCTTATAACCCATAACAGGTTCATCGCAATAGTCACGAGTGTCCAAAACTTCTTTCTCATCTGGCATATCGTACACTTGCAGTAAATAAAAATCTACAACTTGAGTTCCTGCAGTCGAATTCGACACCTCGTTAGAAAATTCTATTTGCAAAGTATCATATGTCTTTGATTTTAGCGAAATGTTAGGCGAAGTTGGTATATCAATCTGTGTGGTGGCGTATTTAATTTCACTTCTAGCCTCTTGGGAATCGTCTTCTCCATTAAATGTTTTTACTAAGCCCGCATAACGAGTATTGGGTTTTAAATTTTTTACTACATAAATAAAATGGGTAGAATTTTCCTGCAGCTCATGAAGGAATTTCAATTCTCTACGCCACTTGATTCTGTTGCAAACTTCCGTATCAAGTTCACTATTTTCGGCCGTTTGCTCTTTATCGGCCAAAGGCTTATATATTATTTCCACTTGAGCCAAAGTTTGATCTATTGGCCAGAAGAATTTTAAAGAACGATGATTTACAACCTAGAAAAGGATCTGAAAGTTATCTGTGCAAAAATGTAATTTTTAACTTTTCATTTACCTGCACATATAGATTTAATTTAGCTGGTGAGCATAATACCTCCTGATCGCTAGTCTGCACCGAGTCAAGGCTATTATCATGTTTGACTTTTTCTCGAAATTCTCTTATACGACGATTACACAATTTACCATTGCCGTGTATATACATGCCACCCTTTAGAATCTCAAAGCCCGACATAACATTCCAAAATTCCTTTAAATTATCGTTACTAAAAATTGTCAAAGAATATTGTTTGTTATCTAAAATGGTTCCATGGATTTTTTCAAGATTTTGAAAGAAATCCAAAGAAGTCAAATAAGGGGATTTATTAATTTTTAAATATCCCACGATTTCCTTAATATCATTTAAAATTTCTTTTAAATCCTGCTGATCTAAAAACTCATTTATATTAACCAAAACTGAAGAATTCAAAATTTGGCAACCTCTAAGACTTTCGGCATGCATTAAATTCGATATGTAGATAATAGGTTCCAACATAAATTTGGCATTGCAGGTCTTCAAGCAGTCTTTTAAACCACTACAAGAATCACATTGTTGGGTGGAATTCTAAACATAAAATTATTTAATATTTTAACAGTTCCGAAACTTAATAAACTTTTTTACAACTTACATTTAATACATGGCCGCCGGGACATGAATCCACGCAGGTGTTTTTATAAATATATAGATGCTTATTATATATACATTCTTCGCGAGTGTAGCACCTCAAGTAGTGCCTTGAGGCATATTTGTCGTTAGGACATTCTTCTACACAAGTACCATGATCTGAGTAACCCTTGCAAACAAAACAACCTTGGGCCGTACGATTGTAGCAACCACCCAAACACAATTTGTGACACTCGGTTGTATCTCTAGGGAATTGAGAAAGTTTTAGAACTTAATTTGTTTTTAGATAACAATCTTTAAACTTACTGCATTAGTGATATAACACTATCGTTTTCGATTTTCTGACAAACATCATTGGACCAACAGGAATCTCTTTTACAGCCATTGCATTTGACCTCTTTCGGGCATTGAGCGTTTTCATCTGGTAATATGTTATTTTTGCCGGCTCTTAAAGTTAAACGGTCCCAATTGATCTGTAAAATTGTATTTCGGTTAAAGAAGCGAACTGATTAAGCGTATTCGTAATTTACCTTTTCAGTATAGCAAAGTTTTGGATTGGCATCAATTAAAACATGACCTCTTTGTAGGGCTATTAAGGATTTGAACTCAAGCTAAACAAGAGAGTATAAGAAGAAACAGAAAGTTTAGAAATTATTGGAAGTAAAATAAGTGTATAATTGGTAAGTTTAATTTAAAAGGAAATAATAAAGCTCGTCAAGTTTGATTCAATAATGTAAAACAGGTTAAAGAATAGAATAAAAATTGGGTTTTAATCCACGTCGAGTTACTTCTTTATAACTTATTTTTCAGAAAACAAAAAAACTTAATAACTTTTTAAATATGGGTTTTAGAAGAAAATGTGTTACTTACACTGCTCTCCTAAGAAGGAAAATCACATCTCCATTTTAGTAATTTTGAGAAGGGTAGGAAAAATTCTTCTCGCGAGCACAATTTGATCAATTTTAAAATTTGTGCTGGCCAGCTTAAAAATAAGACTCGCGAACACAAATTTTTAAACGAGAGAATTGACATGAATTGTGCTTGCGAGTATTATTTTTTCATACCCTGTTCAAAAAAACTAAAATGGAAATGTGACTTTCTTTCTTAGGAGAGCAAGCAGTACATGTAACTGTAGCCAAATTTGTCGCTTACATATTTTTGGCGCAAACAGCAATTTGCAAAATAAATAAAATTTTTAATTTTATTATTTTAGGTTAAATATTGAACTAATTTCACTATCTCCAAGATAATGACCTTTAACTTAAAAAAAAAAAAATATATATTTTATGCATCGCACCATGAAAATGTTCGCTTTCGAAAAATTTCAAATATAACTTATATTCGACCAATTTCATGTTTTTTCCATACATTCTACGGTGGTATGAGAGCGTCTAATAGAAGCAGAGATAGAGCTTTGAATCCTTTACAAAATCTCTGTTGGTTATATTCAAATAGTTGTAGTCGGTCTTAGAAATTAGATTGGGGTCGGTCTTAGAAATTAGATTATTAATATCATGGGTTGCTTGAGGAACATTCGAGCTGTAAAGAATATATAGTTTTCGAATTACTCAACGAAAAGTGTCGTTTTTTACCGAAGTTACTGATTTTGCGGGCCTGACACTGCACCGAAAATGCTCCGATCGGCCTGAAACTTTGCACATTTAACCTTAAAAACAAAAAAATTGCTGGGTGTGACCTTAACATTTTCAACTTTTAATATAAAAACCATTCTATTTTGCATGCAAATGCCATTTTTTATGCCGCGAACGAGGTTTTCAAAATGGCTTTAATTTTTTTTTCATACAAAGTTGTAAAGCTGACAACGAAATCGGGTGGCAAAAAAAGACAATTTCGAAAAATTGGCGCTTTTTATTTATTTATTTATTTAATGCGGATATCACATACAACAAGATATAAATCTTTTAAATAACAGTAAGTGATCTTATAGCGATTGTGATGGTAGTTACAATATTTTCAAGAAACAAATAATATACATATCGTTACTTTAATATAGAAAAGCCCTAACTAACAATTCCCTTACTTTACAGGAGAAGAAAAAAACTTAATATAAATTGTAGTATTGTAGTTGCGATTTTTTTTAAACGCAGTATTTTATTAAATTGTTTAGAGAATTTAATAAAAAACTGCGTTTAAAAAAAAATCGCGACTATAGGACTATAATTTTTATTAAGTTTTTTCCTCCTCCTGTAAAGTAAGGGAAATGTTAGTTAGGGCTTTTCTATATTAAAGTAACGATATATAAAAAACGAAAAAAAAAAAATAGTTTTATTTATACAGGTACTAGCGAACCCCCTCTGCACACTTCGTAGTGAAAAAAAAAAAAAAAATAAGAAATCAATTCGAATTCATTTAAATCAGTGATAAATTGTTTTTATTGTAATGCTCTGTGGTACACAACATTTCTTGTTTTTCCATTTTCGGTGTAAAATTTACACCGAAAACCGATGGTTTGCCAACGCGCGAACAGGCTACATACAACTGTCCATGTGAGAAAACTGAACACTCTAAATTCACTCCACAAATTCCTAATGATTGGACAGGGCTAAGATTCGCGAACGATTGCAAAATTGGAAACAAACCCTAAAATTTATTTGAAATCGTTAAATCGGAAAAAAAGAAAATGTCGGAACATAACATAAAAAGTATTAAAAAAAATGAGTTATAAGGATGAAGAACTAACTTTTTATCAGGTGTTAAAAACAGAAAAGGGCATTCCATAAAAAAATTAAGTTTTTTAAGCACTGTCTACCTAAAATAAATATTTTTTGTTTGACATTTTTTATTTTTCGAATTTTATTCTATGAGTTAAATTTCAGTTATGTATTTTATAAAGGAAATAATTCCCAGTTTCTATTTTTTGTTTGTTTATAAAAAACTTGGTCTTACTATATTCATTAAAATGGGAAATACTGCTTCTAAAAAACTTGACCCCTTTTTTATTGAAATACCCTTTTTTGACTCTTTTTTCTGGAAAATCCACTTTTTGTGACCCTTTTCGAAAATTTCCAACGGTAAACCTGCTGGTAAATCCAACGAATTCAAAAATTCTGTTGGATAATTCACAACATCTTCTACATTGGTAACAGTATCCGCAGACTTGTACGAAACCAATTCGCCAGGAATCTTTGATTGTATAGCCATATTTAATTCACTAACATATTTGTTCTTTGTCACTAACATTGCTCTGTCACTTAACCATGTATGGCAAGCATATTTTTGTGCTAACTATGTTAGGGAAAACACGTTCAATCAATTCCCCTTTTGACTGCACGAAATGGCAAAAATCATTTGGCAATGTTATTAATCCAGTGTCATTAACAGGCATTGCACCATTCCCAATTTTCAGCAATGGTTTAGAGAACTAATCAGCAGATGGGTCATTCTGCCACTGAACACGAACGTTTGTAGTGAGTTTCAATGTTTTTACAAATCTCCATAAGCATGAAGACTTTAAGCAAGCGTTAATTTCTTCGCCAGCTGTCGATCTAGGAATGACGGGCAATGTTTACTTAAATCGCCTGACAACAAAATCAAGGCACCACCAAACAACTCTGAATTATCTCGAAGGTCTTTCTTTCTCACAGATTATGTAAATGTGGTCATCATCCGCATGTATATGGATATTGCCGTGTGAAAGTTGACTGAGTAAATCATTTATGTATAATGTGAACAACAGTGGGCCAAGAATAGAACCTTGCGGCACACCTTTAGACACATGTAGGGCAGTAGAAATTATATTACCCAAAGAAACAGATTAGAAACGATTAGTAAGATATAAGGCTAGTAATGAGACGGCAGTTGAAGTAAAGTAGAATTTGTTATAGAGTTTATTGCAAAGAATTCCATGATTAACCGAATTGAATGCTTGAGAGTGATCCAAGAGCACCAAAAACGTAACAAAACCATTATCAAGATTATGTCTTATATCCTCGAAAACATTTACGAGCGCTGTGATACAGCTATGCTTAGGCCTAAAGCCTGATTGATTTTTAACAATGAGATGACTAATAGTTAAATAGTTATTCATTTACCTATATACCAGACGTTCAAATACTTAAGATAAGTATGGCAGTATTGAAATAGAGCGAAATTCAATACCAGAATGAAGGAATGGAATGGAATGATCTTAGCATATTTCCAACAAATTGTAAATTGACTTTTGGTAATAATGGTGTTCAAAATGTGTGTGTTATGTTAGCTAATAACCGAAGTAGCAGAAGTTTTAGAAAGTCTAGTTAAAACCATAGTCTAGTCTATAATCTCAACTACTAGTCTGTATTCTAAACTAAAGACTGCCGTAGGCGTATTCATAACTTGGAGGCCACACGATCAAGTTTTGCCTTTCAATTCGCAATCTCACTTTTTTTACTAACATACTAATGGCTAATAAATTAGTGAAGGTTTAAACGCTGGTTTAGTTGAACTTAACTTAAATTTATATGTAGTTTAACCCGCCTATGGTGATCTACTAGTCTATGAGACCGTGTGTGTTAAAAATTGTGTAATGCAATCAGTTAAAGTTTTACTTTGCAAAAGTAGTGATCAGTACCAGAACTCATAATGTCATTTCAAAATTCGGAATTGTTCGAGTTATTTAGAAAATCACATAATGAAAATGTATTTAATTTGGCTATTGTTAAAATTGCACGGTTTACCAGGATACCAGGAAAAGGATGTTAAAAACAAAATTCACTTCGTTTTCTTGGATATTCGTAGAAAATGGCTTGCCTCAAACAGTACGACAAAAACCTTTATGGAAAAGTACTCAGACTGGCTAAATGGAGTAACAACTTTTGAAAACATCGAAGAACCGCATACATCTTTGGACAGCAGAAAAGGAAGACCTGCTAAAACTATAAACGAGTGTTCGGAGTACACAAAAAAACGTAAACTTCAAAATGCTACAAAAGATATATCTACATCGCATCTGTCAGAAGTATTATGTCTTAAGTACGTAAAAGATAAAGATAAATCAAGGTCTGATATTACAAAAGCTGTGGAGCTTGCTAGCCCAGATCGACTGCGAAGGATTAAAGAAAGTATTCCAACTCCTCCGAATGCATTACCCACAAAGTATAGCATAGAAGAAGCCTTAGCGTTATTAATGGACTTGGGATTTAAAGTTTAAACTGTTGCTTAAACTATAGTCTTAACCAGGGCTGTGGAGTCGGAGTTAAGGTTTTTGTGCCGGAGTCGGAGTCGTAGTACCCACAAAAACTCGCGACTCCGACTCCAAAGTTTTTCGGCATAAAAAATTTAAGAAAAATTGTCCAAAATAAAAATTATTTAAAATTGACGATGCAATATTTCAAATATCGATTTGAAATTTTTAACAATTATTTTAATGCTATATTTAACCATTTAGCTGATGCATTAAAAAAGTAAGAGTGCTATATTCGGATGTACCGACACCCGCCACCGACAGTTAGAACATATGAGAGCTATAAATTATTAAATAATCTTTATAAAACGGACGTCAGTATAAAAATTGGTTCCAGCTCCAACCAATTATACGACAATCAGAAAGTTTCAAAAGATTTGGCTTAATTCCCAGTTTTTATTATTAATAAAAACACTTGAAATTTATTGTTGATGGGATAAGCTATTCCTATGCGCATTTCACTGGTTGCTTAGGCCAGATCATCAGGAAACTTCATCCATAAAGATTTTAGAAAAACTAAAGATATTAAACCAAATAAAACTGTTAAGCGTATAAGACTTATAGCAACAAGTGTTTTTATTAATAATAAAAACTGGGAATTAAGCACGAATAACAAAATCTTTTGAAATTAAAATTTTGTATTCCCAAAAATTAAAATTACTTTTTGATAACAATCAGAAAGTTTTATGCTTTTTTCTCAGCAATTTGAACTAACTTGAATAATATAGCATGATTCGTAACAGTTTATGCCAAACTAAAATGATTTTCGGGTGGGACATTTATATTATCCCATGGCAGCCATGTCATTTATCAAGTTTTCCTTTTTTTTTTTGCAAGTTTTTTGAGATGCAAAAAAGTGGCAAATCTAGTCTATTTGAGTGATATTGAAGAAGTTAATAATGAATAGCTTGAGCTTTAATTTTTGTAGCATAATTAATAGAAAGAGCAAAATATTGAAAATTTTCGCGAGGACGTATTAAAATAAAAACATTTTTAGATTCAATTTTTATATATTTTTAAATAAAATGAATTCTATATACTTTTTTTCATTTAATCATTTAACAGTAATATAAAAAGCCTTACAACATGTTTTTGTTTTTTCTTTTAAAAATGTTGGCACTTTTGTAAAAAAAAGGTTTTTTTCAGAAATAAGAGGTTTTTTAAAAAAATAAATTATGGACGGATCATCACGAAAGCCTGTACAGTGATTTCCGTTATTAAATATCTAAATGGAACAAATTTCAATACAGTAGTGAAATTTGTTTTAGCGCTTAAAGTGTTTTTCAGTAAGCTGCTTAATATGGGATCTTATAGTATGTTCACATTTGGCTTCTTAAACGCGTTTAAGCAGTTCGAACGTGATTAAGCTCTAATCACTTCAAAATCGAGATGATTACCCATACACTGAAGTGATTTGTTAATCACTTCAAATTGACATGATTACAACTAAATCACTTCATAAATCACATAGAATCCACTGAACATACCTCAAATGTAGAATCGCCAACGTGATCGTGTACAACCGGCCAAGATTTCTGCTTAATGTTTTTATTTTTTTCCTTAAATAATTCATGAATTCTCACAATTTCATCATTAAAATGATTAAAATAATCTTCTAATAACTTTATAAAAGTGTTTTTATCCATTTCTAATACTTTAAAGAAAAAAAAATTTGTTTGTTGTGTTTTTTTCTTAATCATCTGTCATCTTAATCATCTCAAATGTAATGTGAACGGCTTTGATTAGCTAAATCAACATTTTGCTTAAACGCAAACCTAAGTGTGAACTTAGCATTAGGTAAATATGGACCGATAATCAGAAAATTGCATGGTATTATTTCTAGCCATATGAACCAAAATTGGACCAAATTTTACAAAATCTATAGCTGCCACGGTTTTAGGTGTGTTTAAATAATTTCCTAGAGTGAGCATTATATGGAGCATTATATAGCAAATTATGGACCGATCTTCACGAAATTTTGCAGTGTCTTATAAAACTGTGACGTACAAAATTTTTTTATGATAGCGATATTTATTACGTTTTTATGCGTACTAAACTTTTTCCGGGAGTAGGCTTCATATAGGGCCTATGGTAAAATATGGACCAATCTTTACGAAAGCACATTTAAATATGATAGCAATATTTATTACGGTTTCAGAAGTACATTATGGCACCTTTTACTTAATTTTTTGTAACAAAATTTTTAATTTTTAAGGGTGGTGTTTCTACATTTTGATTGATAACTATGATCCTACTGATCGGATTTTGCTGGATGTCACTCTCAAACTGCTTATTATAACTAGAAGTAATTTGACACCAAGATTGTACTTTTGTTTTAAGTTTTTCGAAAGTGAGCGTATTTTGAACAGACGGACAAACAGACAGGCGGACATGGCTAAATCGACTTAGAATTACTCAAGAAACCAGGTTTATTAGATGAATAATAAAAAAGTTTCACATGGAATGACAAACTTAGTATACCCTCATTCCGTACGGTAATTACCCTTGTTTCGGGTAATTTTGGGTCACAAAAGGTAGCAAGGTAATTTAATTTAAAAACCGTTATTTAAAGAAATTTGGATTTTTACGTGCTTACATATGTATGAATGTTTAATAATTTTAACGTGAAAGGTGATTTTAAATTTAAAAATAGATCAATTTTAGAACAAAAAATTAAGAACGTAATGTTTTTGCAAATGTTTTCGTAACAGCGATAAGTCCAATTAAGAAAACTGAAATTATGCTTGTATAGTTATTATTAATTTTATATTAAATTTTTTGTTTGTTTAAAAATCAACAATATTTAAACATACTTACATATCAAATAGCCGTGAGCTAATAAATTTTACTATAGTTTTCGGATTATTTTAAGTACGGATCAAGGATTAAATGGGGCTAGAGTTAAGTGTTTGGCACTTGAATAATCCGTATTTAAATCAAGCATTCTGTACTTGATTTAAAAAAATCTGTACTTACCGTACTATTGACACAACTTTGCCTTGGTTAAGTACGGATGGATTAATTTTTCTTGAGACTGTAACAATTCAAAAATTATTATAGTACATAACTTTCTTTAAGTATATAATTAAATGAATTAAAGAAAACATTATTTTTTTTAATGTTTATCACATACATATGCACGCTAAGCGTATTAAAAAAAACTATTTTGAGTTGAATGAATATACATATTCAAAATATTTTACTGCCAAATTCATAAAAATACAATAATTTTGCTTAAAATGTCTTTTATAAAAAAATTTCTAATCAAATTTTTTCTTAAAACACATTTAAAATTTTAATAAATGGTTTATGAATACTGCTCGTATGTGCTATTACCATGTATGGGCAAATGCAAAATGAAAATGCAAAAAGAGCGAGCGATGTGTATACATACACAAAAAACAAAGAGCAAAGAGCATAAAACCAACAAAAGCAAACGTAAACAAACCAATACAATGTCACACATGCAAAGCTTTCAATGTAGTGGTGCCCATACCTGGCTATTACCAAATGACAGGCGATGGACTGAGCGCTTTTCATATAATTTTTACTACATAATCAATCGCCTGTCATTTGGAAACAACACATTAATGTTTTAAGAAGGCCGTACGGTAATGAAAAAATAAAAATTAACATCACTGAGTCTCATATACATTAAGCATCAAGATTATAGTAGGAGTCGGAGTCGCACTTAAAAAATTTCAGTGTTATGAGTCGGAGTCGGAGTTAGTACTTTTTTCGGACGACTCCACAACCCTGGTCTTAACTATAGTCTTAAAACTATATCTTATTTCTATGCTATATATATTCAAAAATGTATCCAATTAAAAAAAATTCTAAAATTCTGCCTTAATGGGCAATTAAATTTTACCTCATTTTATCATTAATCCTTTACTCACCTTCTCCAAATCATATATCGACGTCAGGACCAGTGCGTAATTCAAAAACAATTGCCGACCTCGTATCACAGATAAATTAGGAAACATATTTTTAATACTGGTTAAATTTCTTACTTCAGTGATGATAAGAAAATCGGTGATTTCTCTCAAATTCTCAAATTGATAAGAACTAAAATTACATTCGGTACTAACGCGGGGCAATTGGGCCATGTCCAGGAAACCTGTTATAACCGTACAATTGATCAATTTCGTAAAACGTTCGCAATTATTGCGTAAATCCAAACTGCCACATTCGTAGGCGGCTGGTGGTGGTTTAAATATATCAGCAACATTTGTTGATTTTGCTTCTTCATCTTGAGCTGTTTGTCTTGAGGTAGAAGATGTAGCTAAACATTGTTGTGTTGCGATTAAAGAGATAATTAAAGTTAAGAAAATGAATTTTGTTGCTGTGTTGAAGTGGAGCATCTTGCTGTTGATGTAGTTATTTTTAGAGCTTGTTTTTGTGAGAGAATGTATTACAAAAACGCCGGTCTCTGGGGAATTGTTGTTATTATGATCATTGTCCTGCTCTTTGGGGGCAACAGCTGTTAGGTGAAGCATTTTGCGTTTTTTGCTGCCAGTTATTCTTTAAAACAACTGGAGCAACGAGTTTTGTTTTTTTTATTAATGTTTTGCCTTTGTGAAGTTGTCTGTAGAATGTCTCGTGTTGCTTCGTCGTGTTGCCTGGTTTTGTGTGGCACGTGAGCTATCAATTTTTTGACACTTGTTATTCAATATGTGTTTTGTACGGTGGAGTTTCAAGAGGAATCAAGGAAGAGTTGTTTTTGTTGTTCAGTTTGTTTTGCTTAAAGTTTTCGAGATTTTTTTTCAAAATTTTTTTTGTTGTTCTTCGGTTTGGACTGTGACTCAAGATTAAGCTGATATTTTTTGTGCAAAAGGTAACTTGTCACGTTACTTATACGTTTGTTTAGGTGTTGACTTGTGTTTTCCTTTTGCAACTATGTTGCAAATTGCTTCTTGTATCACGCTTACGTTTTTCGCTTTTTTTTAATACTATTTTTTTTATTGTTTTATTTAGTAATGTCTTTTGTGTTTAAAAACAAAATGATCTTATCTTACCTATTTTGTTCAATATTTATGACTTTTTGTCATGTACTCCTTATTTTAACACTTTAAAGTTGTGTACATTTCTGATAATGTTCTTTTTTCATTTTTGGATTTCGTATTTGGACTTGTTAAAATTTTTTAAGTTGTCTTCATAAATTTCTTGTAATTCGATTTTCACTATTTTAAAGAGAGAGAGAAAAAAAGGATTTTAAGAATGAAATAATTACCAGCAGACATACCACTTGAAAATAATCTTGATTGAGGGAATGGATATTGACATTTATTTAAAACTTTTAAACTAGGCACATTTTCAGATGTTTATTTTAAATAATTAATACTTCCTTGTGAGAAAAATATAAGACAAAATGATTGGTAAGCATGAAAAGATATTTTTATGCGTTTGTGCTGATGTGTGTAACACTAACAGCCTGTTCAACGATTTCGAACGTTAACGTTCGCATAGAAAATTACATTTGAAACAAAATTCTAAAATTTGTTTTTGTTTTAAATGTTATTTTCTATGCGAACGTTTACGTATGAAATCGATGAACAGGCTGTAAAAGATATTGGTCCTAGACTAAAGTAGCCAGAATTTTAATTCGGAAAAATTCGGTGTATGGAAGACAAAAAAACAATAATCTCAAGAAAAAATCAGTTGATTATTTTTTAATGTAAACATAACAATTTATTTAAATTATTAAATAGAAATACACTTACAAAGTATATCGTTAAAGGAAAGATTTACATTTAATGGCATTTCAAATACAAAATGACACCATTTGCGTTTATAAAGCAAACACCACAAACAAAGCATTGTTCTTTACACGCATATATATTGTTTATTTTAACAATATATTGTTGTCGTACACAAAAAAAGTAATATTTATATCAGTTCTGTCCTAATATTTTAAAGAAATTAAAAAGAAGTTAACGAATTGTTCATTAAATAAAAAATTTTTAATTAATATAGCATTGCTAATAACTACGGATGAGATTTTCATGCACTAAAAAAAGTCTATTGTTATTCTAATACTTAAAACTTAAATCACTTATTTAATGTCGAACGAAAAAGTACCAAAAAGCTTCCCTTTCATGTTCTTATTTACCCAGTTTAATGTATAATTTTATCTTTATAGGTCGAATATTAACAAAGTTAAATATAAAGTAAAAGAAAGAAATTTAATTTTCCGTATTTATTTCTAGAAAATGTCGAATATTCGAGCACCCTATTTTTTATTATTTAATAATTTAAAAAAAAAAAATTGTTTGTATTTACATTTGTGTTAGTAGCAAATTTGACTCCGAAAGTATTCAACAGATTTTAATAAAATATATATGGTGCACCTCTGTAAGTAAATATCTTTCAAATGGTGTACATTTTGTTCAAATCGGTTGACATACAGAGGAGGAAAGTGTTCTTAACTCTTTTGCCTTTGCCGATTTATATATAGAAGATGAGTACTGTTTTATTTAAAGTGAAACTTTGTCTTATACTTGAAGAATGCCAAAGCATTTTGAAAAATTTTAGTTTCAGATCCCACTTTGATTCCAGATCAGTACCCATGTTCTGTAATTTTAGTGAGAACTTTTCGCATCGAAAAGATGTGAAACAAGATTTTCCATCGTTTCTCGAAAAGTCAGAAAAAAGTGTGTCTGTAACTCATGTCGAAAACTATCAAAAGATATTACGTCGTTACGTTATAAATTTTACACTGGAAGTCGATGTGAAATTGCAGACGTTGAGAGCGCCAGTCACACATCGTTGACGGCGATCAAAATTTACTAAAATTGAAACATTTTCAACGACGGCGGCGAAAAGGAAACCGTCGGCTTACCAAGTAATGTAAAGTGCGACTTTAATGTTTGTTGTTTGCAAATGAGCTTTAAAAAAATTCGTATATTTTATAAAAATGTTAAAAGCAAAATAATTAAAGAATGAAGAAATGTCCCGAGAAAAAAATATTATTATTATTATTCTATGCATTTTTATTCGTTTTTTAGTGTGAAAATTGTTGCTCGCCCCATTTTTCTTCGTAAGTTTATTTGACAATTCCCAGCGGGAGCTTTTCTCACAAAAATGGTACAGACACATTTTTTCTGCAAATTGGCGAGGAATTTCCTTACGTGACAGCTAGTACTCGCCAAAAAGGTTACAGACACACCCTACAAGAAGAGAATGAGCGAGTTGTCACTTTTTTACGTTGGTGTTAAGAAAATGATAGAATGAAATGACCGAAATAAAGTTTTCTGTAATTTCTTTCTATTATTTTCTTAACACCAACGTGAAAAAAGTGACAACTCGCTCATTCACTTCTTGTAGGGCAGTTTAGTGAGAAAAACAGCTATTTGTTTTAATATACATATAGCATTTTTGTTTCATTTCACACATTTCAATCGAAAAGTTTCTCGACGCGAGAGTTACAAAACATGGGCACAGATCAAAAATATTTGAAATTTATTTTGTTGGATTTTTTTTAATTTGGCGTCTTTCTTCCACATTTTTAATTTTAATTTCTGCAATATCAATTAAGTATAAAAGTGCACCTAATCCCTCCTAATTAGTTTTTGTTTCACCAATTTGAAAATACAAATGCTAATTGACTTCTGATGTTGTTTAAATTTAATATTTCTTTTACTTTTTTTAATTGCTAATCATCGATATTAACAAGCCCTTCTAACATTCTTAAATTACTCAAAGTTTTTTGAATAGAGTTCTGAAGCATCTAGCCAGGTCCCTATCTTGTTACTTCTGGCTGCGGTGGAAGGGGGATCAAGGGATACATTTCATTAAAATTGCAATATTATCGAACTGGTTTCTAATTTCCTCTGCAACGCGGTAAAATAGAAGGATATTTTTCGAAATCTTGAAAATCTTGTATTTAAAGCAAAGCTACAAAAGAATTTATCTATTAATTTTAAAATTTTTTTAAAGTTTTTTTTTGTGTATTTAAAAATTTGTTAAAAAACTTTTTTAAAACACTTGAAAATGCATTTAAAACCTAAATATACATATCAACCAAAATATGCAACAATATGCAAAAACAAATCGATGCCATTTTAACGCAAATTTAATGATTCGGAAAGATAATCGGTCGACATCTTCTTAGACTATCGACAAAAAACATGCATGTTCAAGGAATTCGCATCCCTATTAATAAAATTTTCTTTTTCTTTGTGAAAGTGCAAAAAATATTGACCATTGCATGTTAGTTTTATTTTGTTTTAATAGAAAAAGCAAAAAAATTCTATAAAATAATTTATAAATAATTGCGACCTGCGACAAACGATAACCAACGATTATAATATGATTACAGTAATCATAATATGATTCTTTCAGATATGTTTTTTAACTTATTATGATTAACATGATAATAATATGATTTCTTCTTAGCTTATTATGATTAACATCATAATAATATGATTAAGGGAAAAATATTATGATGTAATATTACGAATATATTTGGTCAAAATATGATTCAAGAATAACAGTAATATGTTAACTACAATCATGAAACCTATCATAATATGTTGCTCTTAGAATATGTTTGCCACAACCATGTTTTTTCTTTGCGTGTAGTTTTATGTTCCAATGTAAAATGTCTAAATATTTTGGTTTATATGTTACTTTGAACTTGTTATAAAAATTTTGCAAAAACAAAAGTTCTGTTTTTTTTGTAAATATATGATGATAGATAAGCTTCGTACAGACGATGGTCAGATCTTACAATGTATATAAACAAGAAAAAACGATAAAAATCATTAAACAAAAAGGAAGTTAGCTGCCCGTCTATACCAGAGATAAATTTTGCGACATACGGGTAATTCCATAGTGTTGAACGTGACGGTCGTACGCATCAAAAATTCAATAATATTTTAAACAACAAATATGTTTACCGTCTTTTAACCTTTAAATTATAGCACTAAGAAAGCACTGTTATATATGGTAAAGTTTGTGGAGGGCACGATTCTAGGTCAAAGATAATGGCAAAAAAAGTAGCGGTTCGAACGTGAAAAAAATAGAAGTAGTTTTTGTGGCCGTGTATAAAAAGGCGTAATTCAGCGAAACCTGGCACAATTTTTTAGTCAAACTACTTTGTAACATTAAAATGTCTTTGATTTGGTTAAAAAACCTTCTGTATTTTTTTTTTTTTTTTAAGCCAAAATCTGTGTCGATACGTGACATTTCGAACGTGAACTTTTTTCCATAATAATTTAACTGAATAATGATTAAAACAAAATAAAAATTTACCGTTAATCCGATTAACATATTTCTCTTCGAACTCTTCCTTAGATTAAAGACCATGTAAGAACATTTTTTTGGAATAATTTTTATCAAATATCACCTCTTTTAAGAAAGATAATATTAAAGAAAACATCCTCACAAATAAGATACTACGTTTGTACAACTTTGCAGTCTGCTTGTTCGTCTTAGTAAACGAATTTATGGGAGAATTTATAAAATTAGTAAAATCTAAACCATATATGGCCCTCTAGGGTCGGTTTTTGTGTAACATTGAATTAATAATAATAAATAAATAAATGTAAATAAATATTAAAAGAATATGCTTTTAATAACTTTTAAATTTTCGGTCACGGTGGACCTCTAGCAAGAAATTACCATATATTGCAGTAATTGTCAAAATTACTTTATCTTTAATGTAGGCAAAACATAATTGTATCTTCATTTTGATTAATTTATCATCTAGAATAAAAACTTTTACGACATTTCAAAAATTGACAAAAACTAAAATGAGATTTTTTTCTCCTTGTATTCACTATTCAACTTGTCAATCGATTTTTCTTTACCCAAACGTCACCAAACTTCATAATAAATGTTTTTATATACAAAGAAACAAAATTAGCCCATTCGTTGACTTAAGAATTCACTCTAGTATTTTTGAACACCTCTAATATGCATGAACTTGTCTAGGAAATAAAAATTTTTGACTTATTATACATAATCAAATGATTGAAAAATTAGCTTCAAACTTTTCAGATATTTGTTTCAGATAAAAAACAAACTTTTTTTGATATTAAGTGATGTTGCAAAATTGGCCACCCTAATCTATATGTGTGCATAAAACTAAGTTGTCTTTTATATAAAAACAAGTTAGAGTGCTATATTCGGCTGTGCCGAATCTTTGATACCCTCCACCGACAGTTCGAATGTTTAAGGAGTAATATCTGTATGATGTCTTTTTATTATTATTATCTTAAACTGTGACGATTTGTTATTAATTATGGTTTTAGGAGACTAAACTGTTTTCCGGGAGTAGGGCATATATGGGGCCTAGGGTAAATTATGTACCGATCTTCACGAAATTTTACAGTGTCATTTCTAGTCGAATAAAACGGACTTGTGCAAAATCTTATGTCATTCCGTGCATTTTTGCATCATTTATGTTAGTTTTTGTAACAAAATTATCAAGTTTTTGAAGGTGGTGGTTCCACATTTTGATTCATAGCTCTGGTCCTACTTAACCGATTTTGCTGAAATTCAATCCCAAACTGCTTAGGATAACTACAAGCAATTTGACACCTAGTTTGTTTATTTCTTTTGAGTTTTTCGAAAGTGAGCGTGTTTTCAACAGACGGACATGGCTAAATCGACTTAGAATTACTCAAGCAGCCAGAATATATATACTTTATGGGGTCTGAGATGAATAATAAAAAAGTTTCACACGGAATGACAAACTTATTATACCCTCTTCACAACTAATTGTGGTGGAGGGTATAATTAAACTCATATTTTTACAAGGAAGGAAGTTTATTTTCTAAAATAATCAACTCCGTCTCTTAAAGCAGAAAATCCAAAATGAGTTTCTTGATGTAAAATCATTTTGTTCGTACAGTAGTTTTGACTTAGCTGCACAATCTCCTTTGCACGATTTTTTGTGCAGGTAAATCAAAAATGCAGTTATCTTAAATGCATTAACCTATCTTAATGTGCAGGTACACAATTGTGGTTACCTGACCAAAAATGCAGCTAAAGTAAAGTGTTTGATTTAAAAGTAGAATTAAAAAAATTATTTTATTCATACATAAATTTATATTTTCGTCTAGGAGTCTACTGGGAATCTCACAAAGCGTGTTTTTGATCGTCGACGAGCTCATTTTTTAATTGTAGACGATTCCTCGCACGGGAGAAACTGTAACACGTGCCGATTCTTCGTAAAGGGAATCGTTTATGATGTATGTAGAGATTATCTTACGAGTCTTTCAAAAAGCATGCCAATAGTTGTATGAGACTCATGTATGGATTATTTTACAACTCGTAAAATGGTCAGCCGTATGACTGAGCTACCTAAATAAGGGCATCAAGCGTATTTTTCATGCCAAAACTTTTTCATACAATTTCTATAAAACAAACCTTAAGGTCGCGAAATCAACACTATCCTGTCGGAAAATCCGTTTTACAGATCCTTAGCCCGGTTTGTTTTATTAAAATTGTATTGGCAATAGCATTTTCATACTTCAAAAATGGTCTTATTCAGGTAGCTCAGTAATTGTTATACTACGATTCTTACAGATTGTCCCAAAAGGTTCATTCCAATATTTAAAGAGGAGCGTGTCAAAAAATAAATAAAAAAAAGATTTAAATGTTTTTGTTTTTGTTACTCGTAAAATAATCATCAGAAGATTCTTTTAGGAGTTGTATATTAAACATAATCGTCTAACAAACAGCCTATGCTAGCTGGGAAATAACAGATCATTTTATACATGTATGTATGTATGTTTATTTAATATAAAAAAAAACATTAACAAAAGCAATGAGAATTCACAAAGAACATAAAAATTTATGGAAAAAAAGCAAAATAATAGCGACTTAAGGCCTAACCATAATATGCATAGCCTTGCTTAACCTACTGTCAAAAATTAACAAAAAGTCTCTCAAATGTATTTAAAAAAAAAAACAAAAACAAAATAAAAAAACTTTTGATTCCGTACGGAATGTGCGATTGGATTCGCACCTTGCTTAAGCAAATGACAGTTTCATTAAACTTAGCAAAAAGTTTCCTTAAGTTCATTATGGTTTGCCTAATATAATTAACATGTATTCGCACATTTGCTTAAGCCAACCTAAGCACATTATGGTTGGGCCTTTATATTTTTATAAACAGCTTAAATTGGACTTTTATGTGAAAAAGTGGCCACCATATATTTTTATGTGTGCAGGCTAACTTTGATGTTTTGTATGAAAATATTTTAAAGCTGTCCAAAAATATGAAGGTATACAAAATGCACGTAAACAAGGATTTTGAAGAATAATTCCAGAAAATATGTATGAAAATAATTTTAAAATGCCAAAAATGTTGTGCATTTATCTTAGATGTGCAGGTATAGAAAGTGCACCTAAAAAAGGAATTTGTATGGAATTATAAATAATAATTCCAAAAATTATCTATTTTGTGCAGTTAAGTCAAAAGTGAACGTAAACAAAAGGCAGTTAAGTCAAAACTACTGTCTTTAGTAAAATACAAAAGTAGCTTGGGTTAATTTAAAATACGAAAAATATTTCTGAGTTCCCTGGGGCCTGATTCTGGCACTCGTGATCGAGTAATTTCTCGATTCGAAAGCAATTTAATATCTAATTATTTCAGTCAATTCTGAACGAATTGGAATTATTTTTTCAGTGTTGTAAAGCATTAATTTGAGTTTTACAATACTGAAAAAATAATTTTGATTCGTTCAGTATCGACTGAGATAAAATTGCTTTCGAATCGAGAAATTACTCGATCACGACTGCCAGAATTAGGCCCCAGGCTCCATTTATTTAATATTAGTCTGATTTTCTTGATTTTTTAATATGTAGAATCGAATTTCTTTCATCAAGAAACAAATGCTAGGTATTTTAAAATTTTTTCAGAAAATACTCAAGAAAACTTGGTTTGATTCCAAATATTTTTACTTGAATCGAAAGTTTCTGAATTCATATTAAGCTTTCTATAAGTGACTAATGCTACACGTTTTTATGTAAAAAATTCAGGCGTTTCTTTGTATTTTGCAAAATATTAATGGCCGATTTCACTAATTTATTTAAACATCAATTTATGTTTACTATTCGTTTTTCATGTCAAAAATAATTAAATTATATGAAAAACTTAATTTAATAATGAACTGATATTAAAATAGAACTAGTGAAATATAGAGCAACGAAATCTTAATTTAAGCAACTATAGAACAAACATGAATTTTTTTAGCTGTATTTAAGTAAATGTTAGTTCTCTTTGAGTCATAACTTGTTGCTTAAACCAAGCCACACATATGTTTACATGAATACATTTTCTTGGTTCAAGCCATATTTTCTGGTGATTTAGTTAATTATAATTATAAAAAAAAATTTTTTAAATACCCCTAATGCAAACCCCAAATAAAATTTTTGTCCCTCTATATGTCCCATATGACATTATTCGATCGACATTATGACTCTAATTTGTTTATGAAATTGAACATAATGTCATGGCATCCACCATTTCTTACTTGTTTTATAATTTTTTCTTTTCTTTGATTTTAATCAATTTTTTCAAGCTTTTTTGTGATTAAAACTATTTGCATTTCTTGTTAAATATTTCCGAAATTCGTGATTTTTATTTAGGCGCTTAAAATAATGTTTTTAATTTTATAACGCGATTTCATTGAGTTTTCCGTTTAAGTTTTTTTTTGCGATTTTTGTAATTTTCACGGATTTTAATGTGAAACTAAACTTATTTTTTAATTTCAGACCAGTCCCCAAGGCGAATTGACTAGAAGGTGGGGTCAAGTCAACATATGTATTTTTTTCGGTGGTCGATTTGTCAAAGTTTGTATACAAACTAGTTTTTTATGTAAACAAACCTATTTTTTTTACTAGCAATTTTTTTGACAACCCGACCACAGAAGCATTGTAGTTGTAGAGTTGACCTCACCTTCTAGTTAATTCGCCTTGCCAGTCCCCATGTTCTGTAACTCTCGCATCTAGACACTTTTCGATTGAAATGTGTGAAATGAAAAAAAAAATACCATATGATGAAACAGACAGCTGTTTTTCTCACTAAACTGTGTCAGTAACTTTTTTGGCGAGTTCTAGCTGTCATGTAAGGAAATTACTCGCCAATTTACAGAAAAAGTGTGTATGTAACATTTTTGTGAGAAAAGTTTCCGCTTTGAACTGTCAAATAAACTTACGAAGAAAAATGGGGCGGGAAAAAATTTTAACACTTAAAAACAATTAAAAATGAAAAATACAAAGAATAATAATAATAATATTTTGTTCTTGGTATAATTTTATTGCTTTATTATTTTGCTTTAAACATTTTTATAAAATATACGAATGATTTCAAAGTTCGTTTCCAAACAACAAACATTAAAGTCGCACTTTACATTATTTGGTAAAGTCGTCGTTGGTCTTTTGCCGCCGTCGCGACTAATTCTTTACAGCTTTAACGATTTTTGAGAAATTTTAGACTTTGTATTATTCCGCTGTTTGCCAATTTTTGCGAATTTACGCTAATTTAACAATTTTTGCTATCCCTTATAGTTTTAGGGATGTTAAATCAATTTTATAGCTTGTTTGAAATATTAATAATTGTCAAAAAATTTTGCTATTTTTGCAACCATTTTCGAATTTCAAAAGAGCAACAACGCTACGCGAAAATGGCAATCTTTGAGACAATCGTCGCCTTTAAAAAAAAAACCTCATATATAAACCGAAGTTATCTATTTCACAGGGCGCTTTTAACACTCTCGATTTATTTCAGGGCGAAAAGTTTAATGCCTTATGCCATAAGCAAGGGTGAATGTTTTATTATAAAACATGCTACCCTTTAAGAGAGCAAAACATTTTTAAGAAACAAACACCAAATAACAGCATAAGTAAAATAAAGTTAGTATTCAGTTTAACAATTAAAAATTTGTTATTATATTTCGTTTTTTCTATTTCACATTAACATACATCACTATTATTATTCTATTCTAACATTTTTTCGTTACACTAATTATTTAAATTTTTTCTTATACTTATTTTTTTTTTTATAAAAATTTCCGATTTTTTAGAATTCAACGTTAACAAATCTTTAGAAAAACAATAAACATTTACCGACCGTGTTCATTGAAAGACTGTGCCAAAATGTCTCCGAATCACACAAAAGATGCTCAAAGTCACATATGTATGTATGTTTGTATTTCCAAAAAGACTTTTATTTCCATTTACACATACACACGCACAAACAAAAACACATAAGAGGTGAATAAGAATTTTACTTATACTGTAACAAGTTTTTACTCGATCAGTTACCAATATTTCGGGAAAAACATGGCACATTAAATAGATGAGAAAAAGCGGAAGAGTTTTTGGTTTAGAAATGAGGATTTTTTTTATTTTTTTTTTTTTTTGGCAAAGTAAAAAACAGTTCAAAATTAATAAAAATACATATGTAGAAAATTTTACAATAATGATTTGTTTAATAGTCTCAATTGTATTAATGGGGGCAATTGGAATTATTAAATCTTGTCTGCTAATTAATTTGGCTTGTAATTTATATTGTCACACGAAGAAATTATGTCAATGTTTTTAATTAAATTATAATGTTGTATTTTTTTGTAAGTAATATAATAACAAGAGAAAACATATATTTATTGATCAGAAGTTTTATGTTTGCTGTTGCAAAGAAACCCCTTTTTAAGCCATTGAGAAGCGAAAGTTGCGTTAATTATTAAATTTAAGAAACGTTTACATAGAAAATATGTTTAGCAAACCTTTATTAAATTAAAAATATTTTTATGAATACGGCAGCTAAAGTTTAAGAGTAAAAATTAGAGGCAGTCGTCGTTTTGTTTATAAAAATCTCAGTAATTTATGCACCGATCTGGCTGATTTTGAATAGAAAGTTTGTTCAGACAGAATTCGCTTAACTTTTAATTTGATCAAAGATTTAGGGATAAATGTCGTAATGGAAATAAAAAATATTTACCCTTATCGTAGTTGGCGTTTTTGTGGCGAAAGTTATGCGTTTTTAAGAAATGGTATCGTGTTTACCAAAAACGACACCAAATACGACACTGTTAAAAAATCTATTACAATAAAGGTTATAGTATAGTTGGTGTATTTGTTGCAAAAACTGTCGTTAAGTTTTTTAATCACGACAACGTGTATGAACAAATTTTCGTCAAATTGAAAATGATTTGAAATCAAACGTTTTCTCAAACGACAAACGTTTGATAATGATTTGAAAATCATAGCATTCTAAACAAACAAGAGAAATTATTATCAAGTGGAAAAATGCCTTTATTTTCAACTTGCTTTCAAACGTCATGCTCAAATGTGAATTATAATACAATGTGGAACATAAATAACAATTTTTTATTTTATTAATTTAAATTTATTTTTTATTTAAATAAACAGTGAGATAAACATTCGGCAACATAGCTAAAACATGAAATGATATTCTTTAAGTCCTCTAATTCTTGCAAATACGACATTGGTTCCCTTTTATTTTGAGGATTGTAGCACCGCGATCGTTCAACAAACTTACTTCACTTTCCCGTTTTATTTTACTTTTTTTGTATTCTTAATCATTGGAATTACTCACAAATAATTTTTAATTTTTTACAAGAAATAAACTGTTTAGGTACTTTATATTAAATTTAATTTTTAATAGCAAAACACATGTAACCACAAAGTAACTTTAATCATAACTTGAAGTAACTTTAATCGTCATTTTTAATGCTTACATTTATTTTTCGCTTTAGTGCTGCCAAGTTTATTTTTGATTTGAAGTTAACATTTGACAAACATTTGAAGTCAAATTGATAAAACATTTGATATCAAATGTTTATTTTGAAATCATTATCAATTTGAATACATATAAATGTTAAAACAAACAATTGCAAAACGTTTAAGAATTGTGTTTGATGTCAAATGATAAAGTCATCTCATATCAAAGGTTTGACTTCATGTTTGTTGGGCACATGCTAAAAAATTTTATTTTTGTATGGAAATCGCGATTCTTATCAATTCAGTTTTCTCAGTAAATTATGAATAAAATAAGAAGTTGTGCACCAATTACAATAAACTAAAGATCATTTGAATCAAAATATGTTTAACTAAAAGTTTTTAGATCAAAACTGAGATTTTTGTAGCTTTTTTATTTTTTACGAATTTTTAAATAACAAAAACTTTTTTTAATTGTTCTTTTTTCAAAACTTCAAAGATATCTCTGAAACTACAGGGCAAATAAAAAACCAATGTAAGCACGGCTTAAAGATAGTATCGTTGACGAATTTTTATTTTTTTTTTTTTTAACTTAATATGGTAAACCGTTTTCAAGTTATTCCAATGTATGTAGAAGAATTGTCCTAATTTTAGACATAACGGTATATCTCAAAAAGTCAGGCTGATAGTAAAAAAATATGTAAATGCAGATTTGGATTCATCATCCCAAATTACCTTGAAAACAACATTCAGTTCTTTATCAACAAAAACCTTGTTCCCTTGTGTAATAATTTATCAAAGTTCTTAGCTCGTAGAGGGGAGATGTGACATTAATTTGAAGTTGTCTAAGATGAGATGACACTCTTTACACTGGTTTTTTACCAATTCTCAAATAAGGTACATGAAGTAAATGTCAGTTGTTCCCTTTCTGCACTTAGTGATTCAATTGTATTATAATCTAATTTAAGTTTTATTTTTAATTTTTATGATGGTTCTCTTTTTTAGATTGTGTAAAAGGTATACATGACATATTTAAGTATGTATATACATACATATACAAGATATAGTACATATGTATATGTATTTCGATTTTTATTTACCATATATTATATAAATATATATATAACACATAAAAAAGCAACCTGTAGTTATTAATATTCACATAAAAAACTTTATATCCTTTTTTCCAAACCAGAATTTAAGCACTTCTTCTTTCGGCCAAAGCCTATTAACTTTTTTTTATTTGTGGTAATATATTTGGTTTTTTATTTCTTTGCAAAGAGGAAAAAGTTACTTAGCCCAACTACTAGCTGATATTGAAGTAATTTTACGTAATGATTCCAAGTGAAGGATGCTGGAATCATTCCATCCTCATCATATGATCGTTTTTTTTTTTTACTTTTTCCAGTGAGAAGAACGTACCAAACAGCTGTTTTTAAATTAGCTGGAAATTATGTATTTCGTATTTCATTAATTTCCTATACTTCACTCATTTTCAACTTGAACAGCAATTTTATGACCACCACCAACCACATGTTTAAAAGTACCTTGAGATCATGTGATGAGGATGTTGGCCAACAAAAGATCATAAAATACAAAATATCAGTTGGTAACAGAGAGCAGAAGAAAACTAAGTTAAAATTATTTCAAATCATTAAGAAAAAAAGTATGAAGGTAAAAACATACTTAAAAGCAAGGTTGGCAACCGAAGCGAATTTCGCAATCGGTATTAAAGCATTAGTTATTTCTAGATCGGTGTTAAAAATTTTTTTCGGTTTATATTTTAATTGTATTCGGTATAGAGGTACAGAAACTTTTATACCGGTATAGGTTTATCTGTTTTACAATTTAACTAACCGAAGCAATCAAGAATGTTCAAAAAAAAAAAGCATAAAAGGTCTATTGGAATTAGAAGACATATTTTTTACATTAGGGCATTTTTGTCAAACGGATTTTTTTAAAAAATATTGTTTTTTATGACAAAAGTATACATTTTGCAGAGTAGAAACAAAAAAACTAATTTTTTGCACTAAAAATGTTTTTGTTGATGACGTTCGATTAAGAATATATCAAAGCAAATAATTGCATATAAGGCCTTTGTAAAAAACAAATACCGGCTGATTTATGGGCAGTCGAAGTTGACATTTGCATGCAACGTGCACAGTGCAGCATAAAAAGTGTTATTTTGATATAAATTAAAACGTTTTTTATCAGTTATTTAATAAAAAAAAAATTATAATAAATATATGTATATAATAATTTTCTGGTAAACGTTATTGCTTTTGTTAACAAAACGTATAATTCTAACATAACCTCAAATAAATGATTTTTTTCCATAAATATAAACTTCGAATAAGCTTTAGCAAAACCAAAACTGATTTTGTCTTCATGCCTTATACGCCATTTTGCTAGCCCCTTGCGTATTTTCATCGCGACGAATTTCAAAAAAATGTATCCGTTAGTTTTCGAGATATTTAGCATTTTTAATTTTTTTCATACGAGGGCAACCCTTAAAAATTCGACTATACCAAAAATCAAAAACCCCAGCGTGCCTGACCATGAAAAACTCTTAAATTCCAAATTTCAGCCATATCGGCAGAAACTAATTTTGGCCTAAAAAGTAGCTCAATTTACCTAGTGTTTGGCGGGCGAACTGCTGCTGGATTATACTCATTTATCAACGAAGACACAAAGCCGAATTTAAGCAGTTGAAATGCAGTATCTAAGAAGAGTAACTAGAAAGACCAGAAGATACTATGACATAATGGAAAACATCTTTAAGGGGAAACGGTTTCGACAAACGAAGGGCCAATAGAGAAGCACAAGACAGACAGGAATAGCTCAACATTTGCAAAAACCCCCTGCCGCAGGTTAAACTAGTACCTTACTAGTACAAAACTAGCAAAAAAATATCCAGTACTAGTTCTCAACTGTAAACTTTCTTATACCATCATAATGCTCAAATTAGAATTTAGTGTGCTTGGAGAATCACTAGTACTATTGGTTCTAGACGTGTACTAGTACACTTTGACCACATTGAGTGCTTACGAACCAGTTTGTTAGTATGTAGCTCTTGTGTATAGAAAAAAATTATAATTTGCATTTTAAAATTTTTTTATAATAATAAAGGCATAAATAATGGTGTTTTCTTTTCTACAAAAAAAATGTGACATTTTATTTAAAAAAATGCAATTTGGTGTCTGTTTCTTAATAGTAATTGTACTAGTGGCATTGTGACAATTAACTCTTAATCTTCTGCAGACTTCTACACTGAAAACAAACCAAATAAAATGTTCAATACTTGTTCTAATGGAAAATATGTTTGTCAGCAACCGAAATGAATTTCGGTATCTGTATCAATGCCGGCTTTAAGCTTCTTGTTATTTCGGTATGCATACCGTTATTAAATTTGAAAGGTATTAATAACGGAATCGGTTGCCTACCTTGCTTAAAAGTTTTATGTGAATTTATATAGGGGTTTATTTAGGTAACAGGACCACATAAATACTTACATTTCTTCAAAATGTTTTTTGTTTGTTTTAAGCTGCCAAGATATTTTTGTGCCTGCTAATTCGAAATCATTAAAAACAGTTTAAAAAGTAAAACGGAAATGCAATTATTTTTGAAAAAAAAAACGAGCCGTAACTTATTTTTTTTTTTTTCTTTTTTTGGGAAAAAATATATATCGCTCATTTGCTGCAATGTCATCATAACTTAAAAAAATACTTTTCGAAATAAACGTGTTTGATTTGCTCGCACCACTTAGAAAAAATAAAAGATATTAAAATAGTTTCTTAACACAATATGAAGAAAGACATAGCGAACAAATCTGCATCACTTACTCCAAAATTTAATTTTTTGAGATATGACGACGTTGCAGCAAAAGAGTGATATGTATATTTCAGAAACCAATCGAAGTCTTTACTGGTCATATCAGTTCCTTCTTCCCTTCCCTCTCACCAATAAACTCAAACTTTCGAAAAGTAATCTTTTATAGTTTGAACCTTGACAAAATCTGGAATAAACATTGTAAAATCGATTGTAAATTACACTAGCACCCATAATATATATTTTTTTGTAACAAAAGGCTACAAGTTCAAAATCTTGTACAGACCGTTAAGGTGGCTAAGATCGATACTGCTATGAGGCTATGATTAATTATAATTATAAATCGATTGCATTAAATTATATTAATCGTAGTGTCGACTATTATATTTTAAGAGTTTTATGGGAGTGCAAGTGATATTTCATTAAGGCCTTTATATAGAATCTTTAATCAGTTATGAACTGAAAATTTGTTGGATAAGACGATGTAAACGAACCCTAACCGCGAAAATAACGTAAGCGACATCATTTTCAATTTTCGTTTTTTTTTTTTTTTAATAAATGACTTTATTGGCAACACTTGCATCATCTCCTTAAATGTCATGGTCACATAAGGTACCGTTACGATTCTGGAGCAAGAACAATTTTATCGTACGCGGCAAATTTCATACAAAATTTATATGAAATAAAATAAAAACAAATCTTTCCTGTAAAATCTGATTTTTGGCGCTTACGTTATTTTCGCGGTTAGGGCTCGACATAATTACATCTAGATTTTGATGATAATAAGAAATTTGCGTGGTTTTTATCAATTTCCTGAATATAGTAACTCAATGCAAATATTTACTTAAAACGAAAAAAGGCCAAAAGTTTATTTTAAAACGAGTTTAAATATAACAGCTGCAAAAGATATTAACCTAATTTATTAAAAGTATTTTTAAAATTTTTTATAGGCTAGTTTTCATTATTTTAAATCCGCTTTTTGTTTTTTTTTTTATCAACCCCTCAAACGGTTAATTGATCGCATTCAATAATATATCTTATTTTAATTTTCATGCTGATGAACTACGTCTAAAGTATGTTTGAAAAAGGTTATAAGAGATCAATTAATACAATTAAATTATTATATCTTGTTGACAAAAAATTCAAAAAAAAAAAAAACAATAATAAATAAATGACGAATAAAAAAAAATAATAGTCCCACATATTAAAAAAAAATGTTCGAATTGAATGAAAATAATTGAACAGTCAAAATTATATGGCATCCAAAATTAAAAACAAATAACTTAATTAAGTTATTTTGCAAAATTAAGTATGTATTTGGCTAATTATTTTGTTATTTAAACTATGTACAAAATACAAATTTAAATTTTCATACCAAAAAAAGTTGAAAAATAATAACCAAGGCGAATTTATACAGGTGACATTATGAGAAAGTGTTATGCTAGTTATTAGGGTATTCATTCGGTTAACCGTCAATCGGTTAACCGATTAATTACTACCCGATTAACTGATCGGTTAATTTCAAATTGGCTTTTTACGATTAACGATTAAACCGGTTAATTTCAGTCGATTAACCGATTAACCGATGTAATAAATTTTTAATTTTTTGTAGTATTATAACATATTTTTTTGTGTTTTTAATTATTTGTTTCGTCTCATATACAAAAGGTTTGTGTTTAGAAAATATTTTTTCATACAAGCAAAGGTGTTCTGTGATCTTCATTTCAACATGGGTTAAATGTTTGATTGCCAACACCTTTTTTTTGTTTCAAGTACTTTTTATATGTATGTGTTTAGTTATTTGTTTCTTCTCATACCTTCTCATATCAGTCTTTTAACAAAATTAACCGAAACAATTAGAATTGTTAAACATTTTTAAAAATTAAAACAGGACTCTAATGGCATAATAAAATATTTTATATGTTTAGAGAAATCCTGAAAAAGGACTGAGAATTTAGATATTCATCTACGATAAGTGAAAGAATTTTTTCTAAGTCAAGTTTTGTCAAAACAAAAGAAAAGAATCGCTTTACTCCTAAACATTTAAACCAAATTACTTGTCTAACAGATTATTTTATAAGATCTTCTTTAACTAGTGAAATAACTAATAAAATTATCCCAGTCTATTTTTTTATAAATACATATTTTGGGGATTCACAATGTAGTCATAAAGTTGTAAAGTCTTATGTCTTTAAATAATTTCTAGAAATATATATCGTAGGATTAATATGCAAACCGGCTAAATCCACTTTTTATGTAAATTGAGATTTTGATGACGTGTGATAGATAAAGATACGCCTCGTCGACCAGCATGTAGTTTTTCTTCTATTTAATCTTGAAGTGTGTAAAAGTAATTGTATTTTTAATTTTCTATCAAGCTGCAAGTAGAAAAAATAAAAAGTTTTTGGGGTCTCCTATAAAATGTGCTGAAAGGAAATTAGCAGGTTTGCATATTAAGCCGACGATATGACTGTTGTGGGCTACCGCTTATAATTTATATTTCTACTGTGCAGTTATGACGATTCAATGAGCACAGCATTAAAATTTTTATTTTGTTTGAAACACAACAATATTTATTTTAAGCAATGGTAAAATATTATTTAGGACATTATGACGATATGACTTGATAGCACACCTTGTGAATCCCCCAATTATGTATTAATTGAAAAATGCATATTACATATTTATGAATTGTTTTTTTGTTTGCTCGTTTTAGTTCAAGAATTTTAATTGTTTTTTACTAATAAACTACAAATAATCAATAATTAATGCATTTCCATATATTGAAATGACTTAATTTTTGAAAAAAACTTTTTTAATCGGTTAACCGATCAAAAACAAAATTAACCGATTAAACCAAAACCTCGGTTAATTAATCGAGCGATTAACCGATTAAAGCAAAAGGTCGATTAAATGAATACCCTACTTTTTTTAATGTGCTGAATGTGCTAGAAAGGAAATTAGCAGGTTTGCATATTAAGCCGACGATATGACTGTTGTGGGCTACCGCTTATAATTTATATTTCTACTGTGAAGTTATGACGATTCAATGAGCACAGCATTAAAATTTTTATTTTGTTTAATACACAACAATATTTATTTTGAGCAATTGTAAAATATTATTTAGGACATTATGACGATATGACTTGATAGCACACCTTGTGAATCCCCCAATTATGTATTAATTGAAAAATGCATATTACATATTTATGAATTGTTTTTTTGTTTGCTCGTTTTAGTTCAAGAATTTTAATTGTTTTTTTACTAATAAACTACAAATAATCAATAATTAATTCATTTCTATATATTGAAATGACTTAATTTTTGAAAAAAACTTTTTTAATCGGTTAACCGATCAAAAACAAAATTAACCGATTATTGACCGATTAAACCAAAACCTCGGTTAATTAATCGAGCGATTAACCGATTAAAGCAAAAGGTCGATTAAATGAATACCCTACTTTTTTTAAGTATTTAGATTTTAATTGAATTTTAAATTTTAACAAATTTTTTTACAAAATTTAAACAAAGGTTGACATTCAGTATAAACACAAAAAAATAAACAGTAAAATGATGACTCTAAAATGTCACCTGTATTAATTCGCCTTGATAATAATTCAATTGAAATTTTGCTGCAATTTTTTATTTTTTTTTTTAGGGTGTGTGTGAAACGGTAGCAAAGTTCTATGGTGAATTAAAATTGTCAAACATTTCTACGTTAATGGGTGTGTGTGAAATGGTGGCAAAGTTCTATGGTGAATCAAAGTAAAATTTTATTCACCTCAACAGTACTTTGCTACCGTTTCACACACACCCAGCGCTGCCAGAAGTAAGATTTTACCTTATTTTTTAAGATTTTTTAACCGAAAAAAGATTTTAAGATTTTTTCCCCAAAAACAAGATTTTTTGTTTCTTTGTTCCCATTTGAAAATTTTTAAACTTAATAATGCAACCTTGCAGTTTACTGGACAAAAAAATACTTAAGGCCCAACCATAATGTGCTTAAGTTGGCTTAAGCAAATATACGAATACATGTTAATCATATGAGGCTAGCCATATTGAACTTAAGGAAACTTTTTGGTCAATTTTATGAAACTGTCATTTGCTTAAGCAAGGTGCGAAACTGATCGCACATTCCGTACGGAATCAAATGTTGGTTGATTTTATTTTTGTTTTTTTTTTTAATACATTTGAGAGATTTTTTGTAAATTTTTGACAGTAGGTTAAGCAACGCTATACATATTATGGTTGGGCCTTTAAAAAGCAACCTCTGTTTGGCGTTCAAGGGTGATTAATCAGGTGTAAGTTTTGCGCGCTTTTTATTTTGCAAAAACAGAAAATATTGCACGTCAGACTAATGTTCGCAAAAATTAAATAATAGCAAAAACATTTTATTGAAAAATGTTTAATCCGAAAAGGTAATTTTAGGTGCATCGAAATACGTTTGAAAAAGCAGCTTATCCGGGGTGTCATGGAAATCGAAAACGTACAACGAAAGAATTTAGCAGTTTTTTTTATTAAACTTTTAATCTAATTTTTACAATTTTTGTAAAAAAAATTCTGTTTAATAGAGCATTATTTGTATAATAATTGTCATAACATTTTTTTTTTATTACAAAAATCTTATTGAAAAACGACTCTTAAAATTCTTTAGTTTTACGTTTTCGATTTCCATGACACCCCGTATATCTAGATTTATATAAATAAACTTTTAAAAATGTTTAGATTTTAGAGGTTTTTTTAAGAAAGTCCGATTTGGCGGGAAATCTTCAAAAAAAGTTGGCAACTGTGGAAATACATATTGATATGTTTTAAAGTTAATATTAATAAAAAAAAACACTTTTTTCCAAAAAAATAAAAAAGATTTTTTTTCCAAAATAAGATTTTTTTTTTTGGTGAAATTAAGATTTTTTGCTGAAAATTTCTGGCAGCCCTGCACACACCCAATGTCAAAATTTTTACTAGCCCCCAGGGCTAGTGAAATTTTATTCACCTCAACAGTGTCAAAAATTTACTTCCATGAGTACTTTGCTACCGTTTCACACACACCCTTAATATCAGATTTATAGAAAATATTCAGGGGACTTCTTTGTAAAATACTTCATCAATTAAAAAATATTTTTATAAACATTTTTTAAAATTCCAAAACTTTCAACCAGAATGTAAAGTGACCGAACAAGCGCAGGTGTTTGCAGTGATTTTCTTCATGTGTGACGTTTGGTGTCATTTTTTTGTTTATTTACTATTTTTAATAAGGCATTTTGACATTTGCCGTCTTAACTCTAGAAACAAAATGCCTGTTAATAAGATTTCTGTATAACGTGCTAAATTCCCAATTTTTCATATTTGATAAATACACTGAAATTTATTGTTAAGGCCTGTTGTTTTTTCTATTGTTTCATTGTTGTAGTACTGAGGTCACTTCGTTAATACATTTTGCTTTTAACTTAAGGTAAAGGGATTAACAAAATTGCCCCCTTAGTTACTGAAAAGTAAAACAGAAAGGAAAAATGAGGTTAAAGGTCGATTCACCCATATTTTTTTCTATGTATTTTGAAGTCTTTCTTTTTAAGAGAGAGGAATTATTTTTAAAAAACAACTCTCAGCTTGATAAGTTACATTTTATATTTTGTTGTCAATAGGTTAATTTTTTCGTTAATTTTCTCATATAATGTTTCTGTATGTGAAATTTACTGTCTGGTCCACAATGTCGAAAAGAAAATTTCTTTCGTATTCATATTAATATTGAAAACAATAACATTAAACTTAAATTTGTTTTTGTTGTTAATGTAAATATACGAATGAAATTGTCCTATCGACATTGTGGGCTAAGGAGCTGTGAGTAATAATCTTCTTTAATATATTACACTGTGCTAGTTGAAAAAACAGAAATGCCGTGCACCTGGCGTTTAGACCCAATTCGGGTACGCTGAATCCAGTGGTGCTAACCGTTTTTTAGGTTAGCTCTCGTTTTCGAGACCTACCGTTATTTTGAACATTTAGGAAGTGGCACAAGATATATTTGCGAAACTTAATAACGGTTAAGTTTATTGAATAAACTAAAAAAAAACCGAAATATGATCAGTCGTGTTAGAAACATAATTTTTTTGTGAAAAAATTTTTTTAGCTAAATTTCGAAATTTATATTTTTTAAAAATACATAACAATTTTTAAAATGCAGCTATGCGTCTACACGTATAGAAAACAAAGTTCCAAACAAAACAAGTCATAAATGATTAAAATATGTCGACAACTTTTGATTTAATTTACAAAAAGTTGACTCGCTTGTCACAAAAAAAGTGTTAATTTCTAGCAAATTGTTATTAGAGTTTTTTTCCCGGACTTTTTTGATTCCCGGGAAAGCGGGAAATTTTTTTAAATTTCCGCTCCATATAAATAATACAAAGTAAATTTTCTTATTAATTAATAAAAAAAACTTTTATAAAATAACGTAAGGGAAGTTGTTTACAAAGAAAGTAAAAGAAATGGTTCAATACTAAAAAATTAATTGAAGATTGAAATAGGAATTTGAATTATTATTACCTCACGCCTTTATTCCCTATTATTATGCTTTTATTCAGTATTATTATTAGAGTTTTTTTTCCCGGACTTTTTCGATTCCCGGGAAAGCGGGAAATTTTTTTAAATTTCCCGGGATCCCGGGATCCCGCTCCATATAAATAATACAAAGTAAATTTTGGTATTAATTAATGAAAAAAAAACTTTTATAAAAAAAACGTAAGGGAACTTGTTTACAAAGAAAGTAAATGAAATGGTTCAATACTAAAAAATTAATTGAAGATTGAAATAGGAACTTGAAATGTTATTACCTCACGCCTATATTCCCTATTATTATGCTTTTATTCAGTATTATTATGCTCTGGATAATTCATAAAACAATAATAAAAAAAAAAATAAAAATTGAGGTACTCAAGATATGAAATCAAAAAGTTAATTAATAAAATAGATAAAATACTTTAAAGAAAGAAATATATAACATTTTTTAATGGCTTAGGAAATAACTTTCTGACACACTCAAAACGCTTTGTAAGTCGTCAAAAAGTATATGCCTGATTTTATTTACTAATTATCATGTTTCCGAAAAATTTCGTTCGTTTTTTACCGAGGTTGGACAAATAGTTAAAAGTACACCGTTGTAGCATGCTTCGGATTCACAATCAGAAGCAATTTTTTCTTTTTTATAAACAACGTCTATATCAGTCAAATGTATGTCAAGGTTGATGCAAAAATAGCATCAACCGGACTGCTTCTTCCAAACCTTTTCATTTCAATAGATCCATTTGTAATCTTTAGGTCAATGTGTTTTTCAAGTTGTATATTGTAGTATCTTACACGAGTTTCCAAAATGTTATTTTATTTCCCAGCACTTCACGGGTATATAAACCAACACAAATTGAAATTGAAAATTTGTGTTTATCACCTAATAAACATATCGCTTCTTCATTGCATCATAGTAATATCTCAAAATTTTAACTAACTTTAGCATAGTTTTCCTTCATACCTTCTCGTATTATATCTCAAACTGAACCGAAGTTATAGCAAAATATATCTTTAAATCGGTACATTTTTAAAACTTTAATCGCATTTTGCCAAGATCGTTTGTTTTTGTAGATATGACTATGTTGCAGTAAAGGAGCGATATGTTTAGGTATCTCCTATTTTTAAGACTTGTTCATGGACAATGAAACTTTACTGCCTGCATCTTATTTTGAATTAATGTACTTTATTAACTCTTCACTTCACTAAATGTAATAATTATTAACTGTTGCATTGCCCATTCTGCTTTGAGTAGATTTATTGCATCAGGAGTCTTTGATTTAAATACATGTACTCACTTCTTGTAATTGATCTAATCCACAACCCATCCACAGATGCTAATTTTTAGAGAATAGGAAACTAAATTTCAAAGTATAAATAGCTATTTTCTGAAATTATGAGGAATTTTTTATTTCCCGGGATCCCGCAAGAAAAATCCTGTGAAAACGGGAAATAAAATAATTGAAATCCCGGGAAAAAAACCTAATTGTTATTAACACACAATCTTTAAAAATAAAAAAGCAAAATAAAATTAGTCGCTGAACCTTGTATAACTAATTGATTTTGTGCACATATGCCAGCTTTTCGTTGTTTAAGCTTGATTGAAATATTCTTCTTCTTTGCACGATTTTTTGTGCAGATAAATCAAAAGTGCTGTCATCTTAAATGTATTTATCTGCCATAATGTGCAGGTACGCAATTGTGGTTACCTGCAAAAAGTGCAGCTAAAGTAAAGTGTTTGATAAATAGATATTTTGTTAAAATTTTATAAAATTGTATATTTATTTGAAAAAATTGTCACAATATATTTTTCTTGTGTGCAGCTAAATTTGATGTCTTATATGACAATATTTTAAAGCCTCCCTAAAAATATGATAAATATGAAGGTATAAAAAAGGCACGCGAACAAGGATTTTAAAGATAAATTACAGAAAATATGTATTTTGGGCCGTGCAGCTATCTTTGATTTTTTGTATGAAAATAATTTTGGAATGCCAAAAAATAAATAAAAAAAATTTGTATGGGATTTTAAAGAATAATGACAAAAATATTCATTTTGTTCAGTTAAGTCAAAAGTGCAATTAAACAAAAGGCAGTTAAGTTAAAACTACTGTATGATGATATATATATCAATTTTTTTTTAGTAAAAACATTTTGTCCGGATAATAAAGTTGAATCCTGGTAAAATGTACACAATGGCTGGTAAAATGTACACCATAACGGATAAGTAAGGGGATATAGATCGCAAAATTTAAATTACAATTTTATGAAAATTGGGAAAAAATTGTTTTATGAGTGAAAAGCAAAAATCTATTCCTAAGGTCAAGTCAATGGCCCCAGAAACCTAGACCCTGTTTCTCAAAACTACAAGTTACAAATCTACAAGTAAAATACATTTAAAAAGCAACAATTTTAAAATTTTTGTTTTTGTTGCAAATGTATTGTACTTGTAGATTTGTTACTTGTAGTTTTGAGAAATAAGGTCCTAGTCTCCATCACAAATAGGGTCACGGACATCGTTAAAATAACTTTGCTACTTAGCAATAGCCAGTACATTATTGATATTCTTTATAGGGTCTAGCTAGTAGCACCACTATTTTAGAAATTATAGACGGAATGACAAACTTCCATTTGTGGTGAAGGGTATTAAAATCATCTGTGATTTATTCTTGGCAACTCGCAACTCAACTAAAGTTCGGTTAACATTCATAATCGACACATTAATTGCTTTTTGATTGATCTTTTTTTTAAATTTTTAAGTTCTTAATTAATTTATTTTAGTCTAAAATATTTTCATAAATACAATAATTGGATTTGTTTTCCAAAGGTTAAATGCAAAATGTAAATTGGCCATTTTTTATGACAAAAAGCGTAGATCAAAAGCTTTGTGACATTAGGACTAACTTTGCAGTACAGTTATGTTGAATATCTGCCCAGTATAAACCACTCGGGATAGGTCATGTAGCATGTCAGTAAGGAAAATAGAATAAAAAGTAGTTTTGTAGTTGTCGCTTACCTCTTAAATGATCTTGTAGTTGTTTTTTTTTTAAATAAAACGATATTTAATTTATTTAAAGTCTTAATTAAATATTTCTTAATGCTAACTATAGACGTGTTTAATAAATTTTAGACATTTTAAAATACAATTAACATTCTGACATCTAATCACATTTTTTTTAAATAACACCGATTTACACGAACATATAGTCCAGACGTTTACTGGTTTCGTCAAAATTTTATAAAATACTAAAATACCAAATGAGAAGTGATAAAGTATAAAGGCAAGCAAGTAAGCCGCTTGTTGTGACACAAATTTCGTGATGAAAACAAAATTAACAAAAACAAAACAAATTAAACAAAACTTTTATTTAATACACAAATTGTTTGCTTTGTGCAAAAATATTTATTTTGTTTTATTATTTTGCTTTATGATATTATTAATTGTCTAGGATATTATATAAATTTATGTTTTTTATTTACAATAGATTTGCAAATAAATCGCAATAGAATCAATTTATGTTCATCTGCTGCATATTGCGCCAAAAAGATGATGCAAAAAGAAATGCAAAAAAACGGTATTAAATGCATGAAATGGATTTAGAAATAATTCATTTCTCTCTCGTATTCCCTCCACTTGTTTTGTGATATGTTGCCTTAAATAAACCTTAAACTCTGCCAAATTGCGATTATAATTCCAAGAAGATTCATTGAATTCTGTTTATCCAAGTTAGCCTGTAATTTTGATAGGAAAAATCGTATTTTACTTTTACTGAGCTACCTAAATAAGAGCGGCAAGCGTCAGTTTTATGTCAAAACTTTTCATTTTCACACAGTTTATACGAAACCAACCTTTAGAACGCGAATTTAACACCGCCCGGCTGGAAAATCTTATTTGATAGATCGCTTGGTCGTTTTATTTTATTGAAAATGTATTGGCAACAGAATTTGCATGTCTAAAAAAACGCTTGCCGCTCTTGTTTAGGTAGCTCAGTTAGGTGTTCCTCAGTTTTTATATTTACTTATTAAATTGTTAAGCCCATAATTGGAAAGCAATTTTAATTTTATTAAATTTCCAGTTAAACTAGCGAAAGTTGCATTTTTATTCTACTTCAGCCTGAAAATTTCTTAATTAATTTAAGTTAACTTATAACAATTATTGGAAAATCTTAAATTATTTTATTTTCAACAAATAAAATTATTCCGGTGGTGTATTATCATGTACCCATTCAGCAAAATGAGCAACCGAGGTATAAACACTGGGTATGCGCAAACCGCCACAGTTATCCGAACCAAAGGACATAATACCGATCTGTAAAGGAATATAATTTATAATTTTTAAGCATTATTTTAAAACCAAAAAAAATAACATTGTTTTTATTATAAAATAATAAAAAAATACTCTATGTACTGCGATAGGAAAGCTACGGTCACACTTGGCAAATATTTTACAAACAGGTAAAATAAGATTTTATTTCCTTCAATTTCAGAATTTTTTGCATATTGATCCGTACATATTAAAAATAAAATAAAAATAGTTTTTTGGAACAGTACATAACGGATATAAAAAATCATGAAATTTAAGTAAATTGTTTCTTATGCGCATTATACACGGTACAATTCAGTTGTCAACTGAGTCATTCAGCTCAATTGATGCTTGGCCACACACTTCATCAACTGAATTGAAAGATTTAAAATTAATTTTAAAATTTAATGAAATAAAATACAATTTTTAAAATACTTAACTTTTTTACAAAAGAAAATTACAAACATTAATTTTGACAGCTAATCAAGAGACTCGAGCAAACACATTACAATCGAATTGAAAGACTAAAGCTGCGGTCACACTTATTAAATATTTGATCAAATAAGCGTAACCCCTTCTTTTGTTAATAGTAAGTGAGATTTAAAATGGTCTTAATATTACAAAATAAACTAATTATTCTACTAGACATAGCAAAAAACAGTTTTTTGTAAGATGTGGTATTTTAATCAAAATAAATATTGATATTAAGCGAAATGATTTTTTAGTTTGGTTGTTGGTACCGTTTTTTTCGTCAAATATTTGATAAGTCTGACCGTAGCTTTAGTAGTCAACTTGAAAAAATCAAAATCTTCAACCAACTCGACAACCTTCAAACTAATCAATTGACAAAGCCATACACGCTTTGATTTGGACAACAACCAACTCAGTTGACAATTGAATTGAATCGTGAATGGTCTGCTTTATAGGAGTGTTATCCTTTTTTGCAATTATTTTTTTTAAGAAAGGTTGTTTTTATTAAAGTGTATCAGGCCTAGACAATTTGCACAACTTTTGCATTACCATTAAGTTGATCATAAAATATTTAAGTGCAAAATTCTGTGGTTTTCATGGGCAACCGCGTATGTCATAAAAGCAAATATTTCTGGAGAGCCGAAAAACCATTCTAGCCACACTATGGGCTTTGTTGTTACGTTAAAAAAACGGAAATGGTCTATCTTTTTTTCAGAAAATTTTAGAGCCATGTAAAGAGGGTTTTTAATTAAGCAAAATGGCAACAACATCTCACCATCAAAAAAAAAAAAATTTACACACGCGGTTGCTCATGAAATTTTTTGGACTTCATTATTTTCTTATCAAAGAAGGTCTATGCTGCTTATAGGAACGATTGGATAGTATATATATATAGGTATATGTAAATACATATGTAATTAATGCAGTACTTTTGAATTATTACACTGTCCAACAATTTCACCCTTTTTCCAAAATTACGGGATTCCAGCTGTTGATTCTAATAGAGGAGACCAAAACCAATATTTCTGTGTCGGCGTTTCCCAATTTTGGCCTGTTCTTGCAGCATATCGGTATTTAAAACTTTGTTTTCTTTACATCTAAGATGTAGAGTATATTCAGCGACTTTGTAAAAAATATTATGGCAAATATTTTTGTGGAACATATTAACCCTATAGCTCCCCCGTCATAACGGCATTTTTCGGCTTTATTTTAACAAATCGTTAAAAACACCCCGAAAAAGGGGGAGGGCGGGGATGAAATGTTATACAAAAATGTTGGCCATGAAATTTTAATAAATATGTCGGAACTAGGGTATTCATTCGGTTAACCTTCAATCGGTTAACCGATTAATTACTACCCGATTAACTGATCGGTTAATTTAAAATTGGGTTTTTTCGATTAACGATTAAACCAGTTAATTTCAGTCGATTAACAGAAGTAACAAAATTTTGATTTTTTTTGCAGTATTAAACCATCAAAACATCAGTTGCAAGGCAACTCGCTCTTTTAAATGCATTCTACAATGAAACCATGTAGAATTTTACAATGTTACCTGTACCAAAGCTCACCAAAAATGTTACCAAAGTACACCAAAAAAGTTTTGCTTAGAAATATTTGTTCATACAATATATTTCTTCTAGAAATACATTTTTTTTAATACAGTACAAAAACAGAAATTAAGGAATTCGGAAAAAACTTTTTTGCAGAATGTTCGGTGCTGAACTTAGTCAGGATGATTTAGATGATGACCTAACAACAGAAGAAACTCTCGATAGTACCACAACAACAGAATTAACCGAAACAATTAAAAGTGTTAAGCATTTAAAAAAATTAAAACAGGACTTTAATGGCATAATGGAAGATTAAAATGATTAAAGAAAATGATAAATAAAAACATAATATGTATTAATTAAAAACTATGTTTTATGTACATAGTTATTAATTATTTTTTTGTTTGCTCGTTTTAGTTCAAGAATTGTTATGTTATTGTTTTTTTTTTACTAATAAAGCTAGCTTTCCCTCAACAATAAATTTCAGTGTATTTATCAAATATGATAAATTGGGAATTTAGCACGTCATACAGAAATCGTTTTAATTTTTATTTATTGAAATTACTTAATTTAGAAAAAACCTTATTAACCGGTTAACCGATCAATAACAAAATTAACCGATTATTAACCGATTAAACCAAAACCTTGATTTATTAATCGAGCGATTAACCGATTAAAGTAAAAGCCCGATAAAATGAATACACACCGAAGCCTAAAACTTAACACAAATACCAAAAACCAGATAAATTCGTGTTTATATGTGTTATTATTAAAACTTATCATGAAAAGTACATTATTATTGCAATACCAGTAGAGAAGTGCAAAAAAATAATGCATTATTTGATTCGCATTATTTGATTCGCATTATTTGATTTGATGTTTGAGCAATCTACCTACCCTTTTACATTGTGCGATATTTGTTGCATTTTTATGAATTCACTTGTTTCTTTGGAAAGTGTTTGTGAGAAGTCGTGCGAGACTTGAAAATTTTAATCACTCACGATCACGTAAGCAAATTAAATATCGTAATCACGCTTACTCCCTTATTTAAACAAACCCCAATCACGAGTGATTCACGTAAGACACAAACAAATTCACCTTACGTGCAAACCTCTTTTTAAAATACTTACATTTTGTGTAAAGTTTTTGACAATATTATCGTATATAATATTCGCAATATTATTTCCTATATTATGCAATAAGTCGCCCAATGGTTTCAATTTAAATATTGCTCAATTTCCATTCAATAAAAAGGTGAACATAACCTATAGGAATAACATAAGCACCTTCGAATATCACATACACATTGGCGATATAATTGTACAATACGTAAAATTTAACAATAATATTGTTATTAAACGACATGTTTTAAGATCTTTATCATTCTTTGCATAAGTAGTGGTTACTCTTATTTGTACCAATATTTACCAAGTGTGGCCATAACTTAAGTAGTATAAGAATTCAGGACTTTGTTGATAAGTTTCAATAAAAATATTTCTTTAAATAAACAAACCATAATAAATTCGAGCTAGATCTGAAATAGTCGGAAATTTTATAGATTCCTTAAAAATTTCAAAAAAATCTTGTGATATATTTAATTTTAAGTGGAGTAAAAAAATATATTTTCTTACTTACCTGCGAAAATATACCATTCTCTTGTATAAACAATGGGGCCCCTCCGAAACCCTGACAAACATCCTTGCCCTCACCACCAGCACACATCCATTGACCCTCTATCGAATTTGGGGACTCTAAGGCACCAGTTGAGGCATAATTACGCAAACATAAATCCCAACTTGTTAACGGCACATCCAAATAAGACATTTCGGGTTGACGACTACTAGATGTAGACATTTTGCCCCAACCAGCAATGGTTGCACGTTTACCCACCACTAAATTTGTTCTGGTCTTTTGTAAACAAATCGGTTGGGTGGCCACTTTAAACATGAAATGAAAATTATAAAGCATTAAATTTTGATATCATTTTTATCTTATTATGACTTTTAATGGATCAATTTGCTAAGCAATTCATCAATGAATAATGTTCAAGAAGAATTAAACCAAAAATAAAACCCAAAAAAAAACATCTTAATTTGATTAATGTCTTAAAGATAATGCAATAGTCATAAAAACTTGCGAAATGTGTGATCATTAAGATGTTATTTAAGACATTCAAAGAGAACGGGCCATTAAGCAAAAGAAATATTAATACATATTGTTATTTATCAACAATGTTGATGCAACTTTGTTGTCCTTTATATGAAGGAATTTTAAATGTTTATGACTTATGCTGGTTTTCTTATAAAGTAGGGCTTCTTAAATTTTAGGTCGATAGCGACTGTCAAACAATTTAAAGCTTTAGCTAATTTTTTTATAATTGGGTAAAAATCTTGGTAAGATTGGACCTTGTTGTCCTAAGGTCGCGAAATAAAAACACTTTTTCCTAAAAGGTCAAAGATCAATTTTTAAAAAGAAAAATATATGTAAAGGGTGTTTTTTTAAGCCCGATAGAACTTGAAATTGTAAAAAATAACACAAAGAATTAAATTGTAATCAAAATTTTTTTTTTATTCGAAAGATCAATACGTGACATTAACATTTGAAAATGATTTCGGGCATATGGGCACCGCGGCTGTTCTTGACGAAGCGCATTCTGGACGTCCAATTTTGGGCCACTTTTTCGAGCACTGCTGGCCGTATGTCACGAATAACACGAACAATGCTGGCCTCCAAGGCGTCAATTGTTGCTGGTTTATCAGCATAAACCAGTGACTTCACGTAGCCCCACAGAAAATAATCGAGAGGTGTCAAATCGCACGACCTTGGAGGCCAATTGACAGGTCCATTTCTCGAAATCAACTTATCGCCAAATTTTGATTTCAATAAGTCGATGGTTGCGTTCGCCGTATGGCACGTAGCGCCATCCTGTTGAAACCACATCTCCTCCGGATCAATGTCATCCATATTTTCAAACAAAAAATCATTAATCATGGTGCGGTAACGATCTCCATTGACCGTAACGCAAGCTCCGTCCTCATTTTTGAAGAAATAAGGTCCGATGATGCCACCAGCGTGAAAACCGCACCAAACGGTGCATTTTTCTGGATGTAATGGAGTCTGTAGGGTCTCTTGTGGATTGGTCTCGCTCCATATGCGGCAATTTTGCTTATTAACAAACCCGTTAAGCCAAAAATGCGCCTCATCGCTGAACACAATTTTGCGATAAAACAACGGGTCAGTTGCCAACTGCTCTAGAGCGAATCGACGACTGATTTTCAAAGTAAATTTGGATAATTTCGTAGCGTTGTTCAAGCGTGAGTCTATTCATGATGATTTGTCAGAGTATACTGAAACGATAAAAAAAAATATTTCATCAAAATTTAATTTTTTGTGTTACTTTTTACAATTTAAAGTTCTATCTAGCTTAAAAAACACCCTTTATGTATTGTGAAAAATAACAAATATTTAAACCTTTAACCAAACTTTAATACAACACTAGAACAAAAATATTATAAAGTAGTCAGTTTTTTATTATAATGACCTGCGAAATAAAAGTAACGAGTCCTGACACTATCTCAACTGATTCTTATGTAAAATGACCTCCTGACTTCGAATATATCCTCCGTTTCCTCTCATCATTAATTTTATTAAGAATGCATTTTTTACATTTTTCACAAATTCTCATTAATTTTTCAAAATTATTCGGCGTCATAATCTTTTTTTTTCACTTTAAATTGGTTCTTGTTTTCACTTTACCCTTAAGATTCTTGTTCAATAGACCAGCAGCACACAAACGGCTTGGGAAACAAACACTTTCCATTTATAAATTAACGATAATTTTTCAATAAATTCCAATAAAAAACTTTTATCCTCTTAAATTTTTTATATTTCGTCTTCACTTTCTTGACTTTGCATAATTTTCACCAAAATGTTTAAATTTAGCACTATGTAGCGCAAACAGTTTGAAAAATAGTTAAAATTTCGATTTTTCTACAAACATGTTTTAATCGCTTGTCAAATACCCCAATTAACAGCGCGAAAGTGTTGTAGAAACGTACAATTTTGACATGTTGCCAATACGTTTGAGCAGTTTATTTGGCTTTTGTTTTTAAAAATTTAATTATGTCCCTGTTAACATTTTGTTGTCTATTTTTTAAAGTTGCATTTGAGTTTACATGGTAAAATTTTTATTGCAGCAATTTTTCATGTATGTATGAACACTTGACAAATAGAGCCCTAACCGCGAAAATAACGTAAGCGCCAAAAATCAAAATTTACTAGAGAGCGTTTTGAGCCCTTACCGCGAAAATAAAGTAAGCGCCAAAAATCAATTTTTACAAGAGAGAGTTTTTTTTTATTTTATTTCATATAAATTTTGTATGAAATTTGTCGCTTACGATAAAATTGTTCTTTCTATAAAATCGTAACGGTACCTTATATGACCATGACATTTTAGATGATGCAAGTGTTGCCAATAAAGTCACTTATTAAAAAAAAAACGAAAATTAAAAATGATGTCGCTTACGTTATTTTCGTGGTTAGGGCTCGAAATAGCAATAGTGTCAAATGAGGAAACAAAACAAATAGCAAGACTGCATGTTCTACTGTACCCCTCTTATTTCCACTCTTTTTCATCTAGCCTACAAACAAATACAAATACAAAAAACAACAGGCATTTTGTTTGTGTAAAATTCTTCGCCGTTGTCAAAAGCTTACCACTACTACATAGGGAAAACATAAAAAGCAAAATGTTAACAACTTTTGACATCGTTAATTATTAAAACCCTGAAACAAGGTAAACAAGATAGCGCATTGCGCAGGTTCGTTAACAGTGTACTCTCATTTCGACATCATTTTTACCTCGTTGTAGTAAAGAGAATAAAATGTAAACAAACATTAGCATACCACATTACGGGTTTGTGTGTGATGGCAGTGCTCATTTACTTCTGTGACGTAGATGAGCAGAAATATTATATTTGAAAATTATTATTACGCTATCTTGTTTTCTGTGTTACATAGAATAAACCAAATAAACATCTGACGACTTGCGCAGAACCACAGGTGGTGTGGAAACACCGACACCAACTGTAGTTGAATTCGCCTCGGATAGGCCTTGGTTTAAGCTACTTTTTCTTCTTTTCCTATCTTTTATAATTTTAAAAATAATTTTAAACAAATAGCGAGCAAAATTTCCGCAGCTCAATCGTCGTCTACCGTTCATTGAAAAGGAATCAAAAATGAGAACTAATGTTTGTGTTATTTATTTGCAAACAGGTACAAAGTGTGTGGTTACCAAGCCATTTATTTGTGTGATATATTTGGCCCTTAAAGAAAACGTAGTTTTGATAGCGTTTTAAACATATACACTAAAACAAAGCGATACTAATTTGCTTTTTACACAGCTTTGTTTAGGGATAGCTGTAGGCAAATCTAAAAAATAATAACGAGTTTTTAGTTTGAGCTTTAAAAAATCTTGACAAAACATATTTTTTCTTTATTCTTGGCGAGTATTGAAAACTCTTGTAAATCAAGAGAAATCAAGGCCATCTGGCAAGCCTATCTGTAGGAAATATGGCTTAAAAAGGATATTTACATACAATATTTAAAAACTTAAAGATTTTAGCAATATAATATACGTTTTTCCTTAAAGTATTCCTTATTAAAATATTATTTCTAATGAATAAAAACTTAAATTTTATTTTTATGATCGCTGCATTATTTAAAGACTTTTATTTAACATACCTTAACTTTATCAAGTAGCTACTACCAAATAATTTTGAACGAAAACTATATTATAACAATTGGTACGTGCTAAAGATAATCAATTATTTATAATTTTTATTGGGCCAATAATAACCACAAACAAACCAGCAATAAGATCAATCGAAACGGTAACCCAATAAAGGGAACCAACCTACCAATCAACCGTTCACATTAAATTTAATTAAACAACAATATTATAAACAACTTGTTTTTCTTCCAATTTTCTTCCCTCTCACATAAACTCATCATATTTCGCTTCGCCAGTAGTAGAAGCTGTCTGCCTAAAACACAGCAATATCAATAACAATTCATTCAGATCAATGAGTTTTGATATGAGTTCTACCAACAAAAAAAAAAAACTGCTGCTTAAAAAAATCAAACAACTTGCCTTTTTAATAAAGTCATATCTTTGTTGCAAATTTATTAGTGATTGGTCCATTGGATTGACCAGCAAATCGTTTGTTGGTCATGCTTCTAAAGTATACAAGACATAAATAATTTCAACAAATTACTGATATTATTCATGTTAACACAACGCCTTTATGACCAACTAATTGCTATTGTTTATGCCATTTTAAATGATAACAACCATAAGAGAGTGTTTTTAATGGTCCATTGTATGAAATCAGCAAGACAAAAAAAAAACTTGAAGACGAATACAAGTTTTATAAATAAAAACAAGTAGAAGTCTATATCTTTGATATCCTCCACCGAAAGTTTGAATATGTCAGCAGTAGGGAGATCGATTGTTCGACTTTCTTCAAAAACCGGTTTTCAGTTATAACGAATAGTTGTTATTTAAAAAAAAAAAACGATTTTCGGTTTAGCGTTTAGAAAATAACCGGGCTTATTCAAAAAAATAATAACACGAAAACCAAATTAATTATTGAAATAAAAAATTTATTCGAATACAAACGAAACAATTAAAAAATGTAAGGAACTAACTAAATTCATTGATTTTTTGTTTGAAACAATTATAAGAACTTAATAAATTTATTAGTTGATATATTCTCCCAATTTTATTTTAAAAGAGTTTTTAGTTTTTGGTGTTTAAGCCTCCGGAATACGTTTGCCTCTTCCTTCACCTAATGGTATTTTTGGCACTCCCAAGAGTTGCTCGTTACTATCTTAAGTGACTAAGCCAGGAAGTCTGTTAACTTTCCTCCCGCCGTCTGGCAGGTCCACCAACATTTTTCCATTCCATTGTATATGCATCATAAAAGACTGTATAAAAATCAGAGCTGTAAATGAATCATTAGCGAATTAATTAATTAGCGAATCATTCATGCTGGATTAGCAAATTTTGAATTAAGTCTTTTCACACAAAATATTAATTGAATGAAATTTGAGTCAATTCAAATGAATTTGGTAAAAATGATTTGCAATTCATTTTTAATTCAAATGAATTTGTGAAATGAATTGCAATTCGTTTTCAGTTCAAATGAATTTGTTAAAGTGAATTGCAATTCATTTTACAGATTCATTTGAATTGAATTGATTTTGAATTAATTCAAATGAATTAGAAACAAAAATTAGCAATCATTTTCAACTCATTTGAATTGAATTGATTGAAATTTGAATTGATTTTTAATTGGAATGGAATTGTCAGGTAGCGGCAGAATAGAAATTAAATTATTTGGTATAGACGAAAATCCTATCAAAATTGAAAAATTTTGCTTATATGCTAAAAGAAACTTAAATTTTTATTTTTATCAAATATGTAGTGTGAAAATATTATTAAAAGTGTGTTAAACAATAATTTTTTTTGTTTAAATATGTAATCTCATATTTAAGGCTATCAGCGCAGAAGTGGTATAACCCCAGACTACTTATTATCAGATAATGAGGAGTTAACACTACTCTTGCACTATAGTACATACTTGGTTGTAACGGCCCGTGCAAAAACTATGTTTCTAGCGCCATCTGTTTTGGATACAAACAGTTGGCTTACTCGACTATTGCACTGTAAAGAACAGTGCAAAGAACATATCTTACACCAGAACCGTAACCAACTTGAATTGTGGGTTAGACTACTTCTGCGCTGATACCCTCATTTGTTTATTGAGGAAAATTTTTTTTTTTTTTAATTTTTCAATCGGATTTAAAAGATTTTAGAAACTTTGAATCTCAACAACATTTTTTGCTGTCAGAGCTGTGTTCGTTTTCTCGAAATTCTTGCTACTTTTACTACAATTAGAAAATTTGTTTATTATACCCTTCACCACAGGTGGTGAATAGAGTATATATGAGTTTGTCATTGCGTTTGTAATTTCTATAATATTGATGTTAGACCCTATAAAGTATATATATATATATTCTGGGTCCTTATGAGAAGCGAAGTTGATTTAACGATGTCCGTCTGTCTGTTGAAATGGTTTTTCCGAAGACCCCATATATGATGGGGGCCAGGTTATTATACATTTATGTCCCATATGGTCCAGAATTGTTTGCTATTGAAATTCAGCAAGATCGGTCCACAAATGGCTGAGATATGAGTAAAAAACCACGACTGCCTCAAATTTTTTTCTTTAAAGGTCCAATTAGACGTGGCATTACCATACCATCACTGTATTACCAAAACGACATAAACATACCATACAAACCAATTCAATTTTGGTTTCTACGGTCATACCATGGTGGAATAAGCAGGTGGCATCGTTACGGCAACAAATACAACATTACAACAAAAATGGAAATTACATAACCGTTTACGTCAAAAAATACATTAAACAAAAATCAAAGCGTGCCGCTGAACGTGATGAAAAAAATTAATTTTTAGCCAATTTTTATTTAATTATGGTCAATATCTTATCAAAATTAACAAAGACTTTAATAAAAAACAAAAATCACAGCACAAAACGTGGACTTTTTGTAAACATAAACAAAACTTTGACATAAACCTAGACAAACAATGCAAGAGCAAAAAATCGTCATCTGGCGTAGTGCTGCCACCTGTTTATTTCACCATGGGTCATACAGTGTTTAATTTAACGCATACACATTAATGTATGTATATGAAATGCCCCTCAAATAAAGAAACAAACTCATAGACTCAAAATATTTTAATTTAACGCTTCTTCAGTAAAAGCATTCGTAGCCGAGTTGTTAAGTTCTCTCCTGAGACTCGTGATATTGCCAGTTCGAATCCCAAAAATAATTTTTTTTTCATTTTTTTTTTGTTTAATTTTTTTATGTTCTAAAAAACGATTTTAGATTATAAAACGAATTTCAAACATCAACTTTCGCAAAAGAGGAAACGGGCTGAGGTACATATATAAATTTTTTGTTTTTTTATATTCTTCGGCATGGCGAAATGAAAAGTTGGCGTGGCTCAATTAATATTTATTTATACCTATCTAAATAACGTTATTTATGTATATAACTTTTTGTTCTTATATAAGATTCGCATAGCCGAATATAGCACTCTTACTTGTTATAATTAAGTTTGTTAAAATATATACAAGTATATATAAATGTATGTATATAAATAAATGGTAAAATTCTTCCTTAACACGTAGGTATATAAAACTATCACATCGGTTATGAGTAAAATACTCATAAAATGGGCCTAAAAACATCAAAATTTTAATGCAAACCTACATTTTGAGGCTGTCATATGACCTATATATCATACGACTTATATATCAAAACAACGGTAGAACATATTTTCTAAAAAATTCGGAAAAATCGGTTCAGATACAAGAAAGTAATGCCCAAAATTAAAATGTTTTCTCACTTTCGGGAACCATAAATCTTTCCGAGTCCAAGCTTTATAACTCAAGTAAATGGTAAATTTCTTCTTTAACACGTCGGTATATAAATCTGTAAAATCGGTTAAAAAATGGCTGAGCTATAATCGAAATACTGAATTCCTAAAAATGGGCGTGGCACAAAATATAATTATTTATATCTTAAGAATGGTGTTTACATAACTTTTTGTTCTTATTGCACCATTGAAGGGTATATAAGAGTCGGCATAGCACTCTTACTTGTTTTTCTTCTCTTTTATATGGGACCTAGTGGCCTTTTATTATTCCAATAAAATAAACTAAATGTTTCTAACAAGATCGTTTGCAAAAAACCAAATTTATAGATGACAATAAAAAAATATATTTACACTGTTACAAATCTACAAAGAGCAAACGTGATCGCAAAATAAATTCAATTGAACTTGACTCATGCCACCATCATTTAACAATTCAAACTAGTAAATCTGTATATTCGTACGAGTTAGTACATACGGTCATAATTATTTATTAATTATATTTGTTTTTATCATTACTCCCATTTCCGGTACAATAGTCGTTAAAATGATTATGAAAATATTTATATTTTCAACTTACCAGAATAGTTGAGAGGTGTTTTCAATACCAACAAAGCAATATCATGATGGTATTGACCCTGTTTATAATCGGGATGGACAATGACATGACTTATCGCATGATTGACCGAACGAGGAGCACAAAATCCAGTACTGGCACAATCAGGATCAGAGGAGGTATCATATTCGCCAACACGAACAGAGGATCTTAGGAAATCGGAAATTTTATTAACTGATCTTCAATGTAAAAAATTTTAATACTCACAGTCTATGGCCATCGGCTTTGGCTAAAGCACAATGGGCTGCAGTTAATATAACTCTCCGGGCTATAACCGAACCGGCACAGGGATAGGCAAAGGCTCCAGTATTAATGTCTGTTTAAAAATTTTAATAATTTAATTTATTAAACTGATATTTCTTTTTTAATTCAATTTACGTTTAAATCCAATTCTTGCTATAAAAGGATATGTTCCCAATCCCTTATAAAAGTGTCCTTGAACCAGTGATTTGCCACAAACTTGATTTTTCTCTAGCGGACTGCTCGGACAGCAAACGTATGGCATTTCTTCACCACCTCCACAGAACAGAGATTTGTCACCATAGTAACACATTTTCGCCACTTCGTAGATCATGGAAGTACAGTCATGTAGGGGCGTACATTCAGTACCCACTGTACATTCTGTGTTGGCATCATAATAAGCTTTTTGACCATACGAACGACCTTGAGGCTCTGAGGCAGATGGTTTGACATAAGAGCTTGGGACAACTAGTTTTTCTGGAATTGTGAAAAATCAATATGTTTTATAAAATGAAATTTATCTTCAATAAAGAAATACATAAAATTTAAAGTCATCCAGGTTTTTTGCAAAAAATATGAATTACTGAGTTTTTTCCCGAATTTTTACCGACTATTTGGTAAAAGTTTTTGTTTTTAGCCAAGATTTGATGAAAAACCAAGTTTATCCCAAAAAAATTTACTGCGAATTTCAAATTAATGGCTTTGTTTTAAATGTAAGTTAACACAGAAAACAATTAATCACCAATTAAAACATTAATTAAAAATTAAATCAGTTTAAATTGCAAATTTAATCAAGTCAATTAAACAATTAATCAAGTGTGAAATGACGACGGCTTGGGGAAAACGATATAAAGCACTAAGATGATAACTACGACAAGTAAGAAGGAGAAACGAAAAATTTCCAGTACAGATAGTCCTGAACTACACACTCTACCTTTTCGACCGTTCGCCATCAAAATTCGTCTGTCCGGCAAGAAATTTCCATAGTGTAAATTGCCACATAGAAAAAATCAAGTATATAAAATCAAACACTGAGTTTTGAAGCTACTTTGAAAAATTCGCGAAAATTTGAGTTTTTATTGAAAAAACTATACAAAGAACAAAATTTTTTTGTCCAATAATATACAGAAAGAAAAACACTTGAGATAAATCAAGTTTTTTATGATTACTTTAAGTACGAGTCGTTCTCAAAAATTCAAGTACGAATTACACTTAAACGTACTAAAAACAATCCTAAATGGGATTTCTTGAAATAAGTATAAAATTCTTAAATCAAGTAAAAAAAAAGGTTAAACTTTGCGTTGTGTTTAACCCTCCAGCTTACGCATGTTTGGATTTCCTATACACATTGAAAAAAGGTCTGGCCAGACTCATGTGTACCACGAAGAGTTAAAAAGTAAATTGGAACTCTTGCTTCTCATTTAGTTAATATTTTTGGTTTAATATGTACCTAACATTTCTAAAGTAAAAACCATATCGGGCATGATGTTGGTGTTTTATCATTCTGTAAGGTGTAATACTGGTACACAGAGAAAACAGATTCGTGATCACAACCGAATTTGGCGCCAATCGAATTTCTTCGCTTGCATGTACTATCACACAATTCGGTTACAATTACTGAACATTTCCGTGCTTAGCATAATATTTTTGATAGCAACATTTGAATTTTAGTACACTATCAGTCATAACAACAGATATTGGTAGTTGTTAGTATGATTATTAGAAACAAAACTGTGCTTATACCCGAATATATGATAGCTGCAACTGAATTAACACATAATCGGTGTTCATAACAAGAGATTTGATTGTCGTTTTCAATATATTTTTTCAACCGGTCAAATGTAGCCCATAAGGGGCAAGGACTTGTCCAAAGGTAATCCCAATGAATGGAAAAAGTGGCTTATTTTACAGTACGATCCTAGGGCAGGATCATATAACCCAGTTTGCATTACAAAGGAGAAGTCTTAAAACTACTCCATGGTATACTCCAGAGGATTAGCTTTGAAATCGTTCCAAAACGAAAACATGTCGTTAAAAAACGAAGACATGTCGTTTCACTGCAAACTCCTTTTAATAATGACATGGTCCATACTTGCACTACATTGGACCAGCCCAGGCGCAAAATGGATCAAGAAGTCCAATATAATTTGCAGGATATAAAAAAAATAATACATACATACACATGTACGTATATATGTTCATACCTATAAGAATACGTAAATTACTTACCACACATATTCCATTTTTGACTGCAAATATATTTTTTAAATATAAAATTAAAAATTATTTTATTCTATCAAATTTTTTGACAGAAAATTTAGTAAGCAATTGAGGCTTTTAACTATTTTTCGGTTGTGAATTCCGAATAGTTATATTTTCATTTGTTGTACTCGAATTGAAACTATTCCAACAATCAATAATTAGCTGCAATAAATGAATAAACATTTATATTACAAAATTTATTGACGGAAGCAAATTATTGATTGCAATGACCAATATTCAGTATTGCCCTGTATTAAATTCGGTTGTGATTCTAACCATTTGTACTAATTTTTAGAACTAAATTAAATTAGTTATCATAACTAATAAAAGAATTGAAGGAATCATATTTCAGTTAGAACAACGTTTTAATAATCAAGAGAATTGAAAATCAGTTAGAACTATACATTTTTAATAGTTGCAATCATAAATCATGTTACTTGATCAATATTTTATTACCGCAACCGTTTCCCAACCAATTTGTTATCTGTGTGTACACAGAGAAAACAGAATCGTGATTACAACCGAATTTGGCGCCAATCGAATTTCGTCGGTTGCATGTACTATCACACAATTCGGTTTCAATTACTGAAAATTTCGTTGCTTTGCACAATATTTTTGATAGCAACATTTGAATTTTAGTACACTATCAGTTGTAACAACAGATATTGTTAGTTGTTAGTATTTTTTTTTTTTTTTTTTTTCTCAATATTATTTATTGAATCTTCATACATTTAAATATGAACTAACAATAATTAATCAAATCTTAACCTAATACTTTATTTTATGTCCTGCCAGTGCCAGACAAAAATTTTCTTCATCACGGGTTCTGTTCACTTATCTAGGTGTTTGTCGCTCATCTAATTGGATAAGTGCTGCAGTGTCTCTTCTTCTTAAGCGAGTGTGGCCGCTATCATTTAAAATATTTCGTGCTAGTGGGTTTGGATGCAATTCGAGCCTTTTTAAGTATTTTACTGCATATTTCGTAATCATAGTTTTGACTAATGGAACATTGAGATCCCTGTGAATATTTGAGTTTTTTACATACCAAGGGGCAGCTGTGATTATTCGAAGAATTTTATTTTGGCGCCTTTGAATCTTTTCTATATTAGAGGCCGAGGCAGTGCCCCATAACTGAATACCATAGCACCAGATTGGCTTTAAGATGGAGTTGTAAAGAAGAAGTTTGCAGTCGAGACTAAGGACAGAGTTTCTACCAATAAGCCAATGAATTTGAATGGCTTTTAGTTTCATTTGAGTTAATTTTGCCTCTATATGGCATTTCCACGTTAATCGCCGATCCAGATGTATACCCAGATATTTTACATGCGAAAGTTGAGGAATTATTTGATTGTTGATTGTTATATGGGGGCAAGATTCCCGGCGCAAGGTGAATGTTATATGCACGCATTTTTGCTCATTGACCATTATCCTCCATTGTCTTAACCATATTTCTAGTTGAAATATATGATGCTGTAAGAAACGAGATGCTTCATAACGGTTTTCGTGGACGCTTAGAAATGCTGTATCGTCTGAAAATGTTGAAGTTTGGGTGTAGTTACTTGTTGGCATGTCCGAAGTATAAATTAAATATAATAGAGGGCCCAGGATGCTGCCTTGTGGGACTCCAGCGCCAATGGGCTGAGGTGAACTTAAGAAATTTCCTTCTTTAATAATAAATTGACGACCGACTAAGTAGCTTTCTAGCAGCTTGTGTGTGTTTGCTGGTAAATTTTGTTTCAATTTATGTAATAAGCCTTCATGCCAGACTTTATCAAATGCTTGCGAAACATCGATGAAGAGTGCTGAGCAATATTTTTTTTCTTCAAATGCTTTTCTTATGACATTTACTATTCGATGAGTCTGTTCGATTGTGCTGTGTTTTCTTCGAAATCCGAACTGATGGTTTGGAATACATCTATTTTCACTTAAAATCGGTGTTAATTTTGAAACTAATAATTTCTCAAACAGCTTTGACATATTTGATAATAAGCTAATTGGCCTATATGACTCAACTTTTGTATGATCTTTACCTGGCTTTGGTATCATGGTAACTAAGGAAACCTTCCATTTTTGAGGATAGTATTCAAGGCGTAAAATAGCATTAAAAATAAAAAGAATAATTTTCTTTGCTGTGCGAGGTAGCTCTAAAAGCATTTTATTACTGATTTTATCAATACCAGGTGCCTTTTTAGTGTTTAAGTCACAAATAGCCTGTTCGATTTCTCTTATCTCAAATCTGAGGGGAATAGCTGCTCTAGCAGGAACAGGTGGTAACTCGACCGCAGTATCGTGAGATATATTTGGGGTAAATACGTTTTTTAAATGATTAACAAACAGATTTCCCTTTTCGTTATCATTTCTTGCCCAACTTCCGTTCAAGTTTCTTAATGGTGGCTTAGAGATAACTGGCCTATTTAGATTTTTAGCTGCACGCCATAATGAGTAGTCTGATTGCGGAGTTGCATCAAGTTCCTTAAGATATTTTTGCAGAGAATCCGTTTTCTGTATCTGTAGTAACTTTCTTAGCCTTCTTGTACAATCTTTTAACAAACTCTTAAGTTGAGGGGATCTGTGCAATTGCCACTCTCTTCGGGCTCTTCTTTTTTCTGAAAGGAGACGCTCAACATCTGTGGAATAAATTTTAATATTTTTAGTTTTTTTTTGGGTAATACTGGAATGTTGTACAGCTAGCTTTAGAAAACTGTCAAAATTAAGAATAGCGCGATCTACGTATTCCGGTGTACTAAGCGGAATATTTTCTGTGCAATGGGTGCTGAGATATTTTTTATATTTTAGCCAATTGATTTGTGTAGCTGGCGTCGCTAAGTAACCAGTTGGAGATACAGTTCTATTGGGGTTCATTAAAGTAACAATTGTTGGTGTGTGGTCGGAAGATAATTCTAAGGAAGCTTCAACATAAATCGTTTCTAAGGGGATGTTTTTAACCACGCCAAAATCGATGACATCTGGTATTTTTTGCTGATCAGTAGGCCAATATGTTGGTTGTCCGCTCGCTATCACATTCAAATCCATTTTAGTAATAGTATTAAATAGAACACGACCCTTTGGTGTTATAAGTCGGGATCCCCAGAAGGTATGTTTAGCGTTATAATCGCCAGCGGCCAGGAAACAGGGTCCTAATGATTTGAAATATTTATAATATTGGCCTTCTGATATTGAATATCTAGGTGGGGAGTATAACGATGAGATTACTACGTTTCTATTTAGTTCTTCAACGCAAATGTTTGTTGCTTGAAGATAATCTTCACGATGATCACCCATTAGGTAGTGTTTGACTCTGGTTTTAATTAAAATGGCAGAACCTCCACAAGCTCTATCTCGAGGGTCCTTTGTATCATATAGTATATAACCATTTATTTTAAACGTATTTTTTGAAGTCAAATGAGTTTCAGAAACCATCATGACATCAATTTGTTTATTTTTAAGAAAGTATTCTAGTTCATTTTTATGTTGGCGGATGCCGCTTGCGTTCCAAAAACAAATTTTTATACAGTTCATGGCTTGTTAAGTACAGCTTGCAATAACATTGAGTGCATTCTAAGAATTTCCTGCATCATATTACCCATTGTGTTCGTAAAATTATTTACTGTTTGCACTAATGTTTCCATGGTTTTTTCTAAACGACTTAAATTAGAAACTGGAGTTTCATCATTACTTGGCGAGGCACCTTGCATTGGCTCATGGTTTGATTTTAGAACGTTAGCATAAGAGGTTCTGTTATTACTAAACTGGGGGGCTTGAATTGCATTTGTGATAACTTGATTTGCAACCTGCATTTGAGGGGCATTTGTTTTTGGTCCAACCGTCTGCTTGACGATATTATATACAGGGCATCCTCTATAATTGGCAGTGTGATTACCGCCACAGTTGCTACATTTTTTAACGTTGGGGTCGGTTTTAGGCTTATCGCAAGAAACTGTACCGTGTAGCTCACCACATACTACGCAAACAGGGGGTAAGTAGCAGTATGCCTTTGTATGGCCAAATTCTTGGCAGTTTAAGCACTGAACAGGTCCATTTTTTTTGTGCGGCTCCTCAATTGTGATTTTTCTGTGTAGAATATATTTTAAACTATAAATGGGATGCGTTTCGTTTTTTTTTAACTTAATGTCGCCGGGCTCTAATTCTACTCGAAATAGTGGTTGTGGATTTTTGTCTCTATTTCTAATATTTACCACGTGTTTTATCTTGAAGCCTTTTTCTTCTAAGAAAGTTTTAATTTCCTCTGGGTCTACGCATGAATCAATTCCCTTAATCACCACCTGGAGACCTTTACTGCTCTTGAGTTGGTATGTATAAAAACTTTTTTTAAGTGCCTCAAATTTGTTAATAATTTTGCGAAAATCATTTTCATGATTCACTTGAATTTTCGTTTCATTTATGCTACCTCTCTTTATTGCGGCTACATAAAACGAATTTTCACCAATCAACGAAATTAAACTCTTTATTAGATCATTTGAGTTATGCTCCCTAAGATATATCGGGGGAGGCTTGGGCGATCTTATGACGTTTGGTGCTTCAGAGGATTCATCCTCCAGAATTGCAAAGCGATTTTGGGAATTTATTTTGTCAAAAGATGGCACTTTTGATGCCGAAGCAACAGCTGAAGAGGTAGGGCTGCGACCCCGCTTAAGGACTGTTATATACCTGTCCATACCAACTTGGACTTGAGGCTTTTGGCAACTTTTTACAGGGGGGTTTTCCATTGCATTAGTGTTTTGGTTCATGGTATCATTTCCCACTAAATTTATTTTTGACGTAGCGGCAATACTTGTTGGCCTGGCAACACTTGTTACCAAGTCTATTTTTAGTTTTTTTAATGAGTCACTATCCACCGTTTGTGTAAATAAAGAGGGTGAGAGGGAACGAGTGCGAAAAATTGGCTTAGCCGTTAAGTAGTTACTATTGTTTTGTTTTGTTTTATTTATTTCAACATTATTTTCGTTGGCATGCACTGTCACATAAGCATTTCTATCATTTAATTTTATTGTTGTTACATTGTTTTTACTCATGCAAGAAATTGTTTTTGTTTTTCACCGGTTTAATGTGCTTTTAATGTTTTTATTATTTATTTTATTTTACAACAACAACGCCAAAAATAAGAAATTTAAACTAAAATGTTTGTGCACAGAATATGTATACATACACATGTATGAACATTCATACGTACATATGTATATATTTTTGCTTTATTTATGTTTATTTAATTTTTCGTTTTAATTGTTCACTTTTATGTTAAATAATTTAAATAAAAAATATCATATATTTTCCAGCGTCCATTCGCTTAGTGTTTATATTCCAAAATCAAATTTAATTAATAATAAATTAAAATCGTATGCGGGGTTGAAAATACACGTCCGTTTCACAACAAAGCACAAACTGAACTAGTTGTTAGTATGATTATTAGAAACAAAATTGTGCTCATACCCGAATATATGATAGCTGCAACTGAATTAACACATAATTGGTGTTTATGACAAGAGATTTGATTGTCGTTATCAATATATTTTTTTTACCGGTCAAATGTAGCCCATAAGGGGCAAGGACTTGTCTAAAGGTAATCCCAATTTTGCAGTACGATGTCCTGGGCAGGACCATATAACCCAGCATGCATTAAAAAGGAGAAGTCTTAAAACTACTCCATGTTATTCTCCAGAGGATTAGCTTTGAAATCGTTTCAAAACGAAAACATGTCGTTTCACTGCAAACTCTTCTTAATAATGGCATGGTCCATACTTGCATTACATTGGACCAGCCCAGGATCAAAATGGATCAAGTAGTCCAATATATTTTGCAGGGTATAATAAAAATAATACATACATACATACATATGTACGTATATATGTTCATACCTATAAGAATACGTAAATTACTTACCCCTATTTATTAAGTTTTTTGCACATTTTCCATTTTTGACCGCAAAGATATTTTTCAAATATAAAATTAAAAATTATTTTAATCTATCAAATGTTTTGACAGAAAATTTAGTAAGCAATTGGGGCTGGTAACTATTTTTTGGTTGTGAATTCCGAATAATTATATTTTCATTTGTTGTACTCGAATTAAAACTATTCTGACAACCAATAATTAGCTGCAATAAATGAATAAACATTTATATTACAAAATTTATTGACGAAATTAAATTATTAATTGCAATGACCAATATTCAGTATTGCCCTGTATTAAATTCGGTTGTGATTCTAACCATTTGTACTAATTTTTAGAACTTAATTAAATTAGTTATCATAACTAATAAAAGAATTGAAGGAATGATATTTCAGTTAGAACAACGTTTTAACAATCAAGAGAATTAAAAATCAGTTAGAACTATACATTTTTAATAGTTGCAATAATAAATCATGTTACTTGATCAATATTTTATTACTGCAACCGTTTCCCAACCAATTTGTTTTCTGTGTGTAAGTAAATCAATCATAAAGGCTCATTTAGCCGGGATTAACAGTAACGTTGCAAATCAGCTGCTTCATTTTGTTGTAGGTAAATCAATTAGAACGATTAAGGCCCAACCATAATGTGCTTAAGTTGGCTTTAGCAAATGTACGAATACATGTAAATCATATGAGGCAAACCATATTGAACTTAAGGAAACTTTTTGTTAAATTTTATGAAACTTATTTTTGTTTTTTAAATACATTTGAGAGACTTTTTGTTAATTTTTGACTGTAGGTTAAGCAAGGCTATGCATAATTTGGTTGGGCCTTTATAGTTAGCAGCAGCGTTTAAAAAGCTGCAGTTGAGATAGTAAAAGTCATAAGATTATGCTGTAACTTCGACATCTTCATTTGTCATTGGACAAAAATAAACTGTTGGCTTTACTTCTGATTCATTAAATGAACACAGTCGCAGTGAAGGCAAAAGCAAAACACGAAATGTTGTACACGACAAAGAACATCGGCAGTCGACATGTTCGGAAGTGTTTGGTTTGACAGACCAAAACTTTTAAAAAATCCCGTAGTTATCGAAGATGGGACGTTGTGTTTGTGTTTTTATTTTCCATATTTTTTTTAATAATACATGCGTTCATAAAAACATTAATATGTACATAAGTACATATATATTATTTTTAAGCTTAACAAATCTTTTTAATTTTTTGAAATTAAATAAAACTGTAAATAACATCATCGCTTTCATATACATACAATGAACACAACGTCCCATCTTCGTTAACTTCGGGATTTATTAAAAGTTTCAATCTGTCAAACCAAACACTTTCTAACATGACGACTGCCAATGTTCTTTGTTGTGTACAACATTTCGTTTTTTGCTTTTGCCTTCACTGCGACTGTTTTCATTTAATGAATCAGAAGTAAAAGCAACGGTTTATTTTTGTTCAATGAAAAATCAAAAAGTGGAAGAAAAAGCAATTTTTTCATTTTGACTGTAGTTTTTTAAACCCTGGTTAGCAGTAAGATATTACGTCTCAATCTGTAAGAAAAAGATTGGTCTTCCTTTTTTACGGTAAGGTTAAGTAACTGTTACTCCCGGCTAAGTGAGCCTTAACTTTTTCTTTCTTTTTTGGGTTTTTAAAGCACGAATTCGGGATAAAATCAACTTTATACTAATACTAATAATATGGCTTCGGATTGATTTGAGTACACTCAAAATATTATGTAGTTAAATTCAAACGAAAATTCATTTTAAACAACTTAAAATTTATTCAAAAAACGGATCATTTACATTTCATTTAAAACAAATGATTTTTACATTCATTTTTAAATTTTTTATTTATTAAACTGCATATTCCTTAAAATTTAATAGTTTTTACTTTTTAAAAATATATTTTAACCGACAAAAATCAAACTACATAACAAAATAAATACGGAAAAACATTATTTTTTGGTAGTTTGTTTTTTGAATAACAAACATAAATGTTAAAAAAAAAAATTATTCGTAAAACAACTATATTTTTATTAAATTTTAACAGTACGGAAAACGAATTTAATAACCCACAATCAGTTACCGTAATAATTTTATAAGTGTACGGAATTGTTTTTGTTTTCAATATAAATTTCCAAGGCGAATTTATTACAGATAATCTCGGTACTACAACAAGTACAACTCCTACAAAAACCACAAAAAATTTTATTATAATTTTAAAAACAGGTAGTTAATTAAAGATATTTCACATAAGAGTTTTTATGAAAAATAAGAATAAATTTTGCTAAAACAGTATTTTTGTTAAAAAAAATTAAAAAATTTAAAATCCGAGATTTTTCTAAAAGCCCAAGTTTCTTTAAAAAAACAAATAATTTTTGCGTAAAAGCCAGGCGTTTTATTAGAGTAAAGGGTGCCCCGGTTGGCAAGTTAGTAGTGAGATAGTCTATCAGTGTGAGGATTGCGGGTTCAATTCCCGCCAGTGGCGTTGGTCTGTTTCACATTGGAAACTTTAAAAGGAAATTGCAAAGAAATTGAGCAGCAAAAGTTTACTCGGTTGATTACACAATGTTACAAAAAAAATGAAACAGAAACACCTGGGATGCGATAATTTTTTTCTTGTAGGTGTTGTCGAGAATAATAACCCTCTGTCCTTGAAATTTGCGAAAAACCACCAAAATCTCGAGTAACGGGTAAAAAAAAGCCGGTTTTTTACCTTTTGCACTTATATGCCAGTAACTTTGATAAATGCCATCCGATTTTGCACAAAACCAAATTTTTAGTGAAAATTAAAAATATAAGATACTAGCCGTGCCTGCGGCGCAGAATTAATTGTTGACTTACTATAAAAAAATATAAAATCTGTTTTATTGTATGTAGATCGATCTACATATATTTTAAATTATATAAAAATCGGTAAGTTTCGGATAGGCAGACATTGCCCCTCTGTCCTTTTCTAGCTTTGAAAAAAATATAGACCCTGTGTATTTCATTTACGCTGCTCTATCAATGATTTAAATTTCATCAAAATTGGTAAGATATTTTTGGAGAGGCAGTAATTCTCCCTATGTCACCGTCTTAGTCCTAGTAAAAAATAAATAGCCAATATTTCCAATTTCATCAAAATCGGTTCAGTATTTGGCCGATAAAACGTAGCAAACCCAAAAGTCACTTTCGGTCAGGGCACGGTCGAGCGGACAGATAGACTGGAGGCGGAATGAAGGGTGAACAGCGTACTCACGTTAAAATGGCTTTGGTTTTCTCTTAACAGATCTCTTCTAAAAAGATAATTATGTTTCTATGTTTGTTACAGGTAATTTCAGGAACTGCCGGTCCGATTTTAAAAATTCAACAAAATGAAGGATCTAACCTCCTTATGGACAAAGGCTATATCAGGTTCCACTAAAGTGCTTAGGATACGGTCAGAAAATATTAATTATGATTTTAGAAGAGAACTAACCTTACGCATATCTCCAAAACTTATAGAGATAGAAAATAATGTAATACTTATCGTTGTTCTTTAGAAAAATAAGCGGGCAGGTATCTGGTCTTTAGGGAGTAAACGGGTAAAACCTGTATTTTGGTACTTTTTTGTCACCCCTTCTATCTTCTAAATCAATAAACATAGAAATGAAAGTCTAAACTTATCAAAAATACAAATACGAATTTGGTACGTTTGCGAAATTCGATCGTTTAAGGGGTGAAAATCGTAACTATTGTTGGTATTTTGTTTTAACACTTTTCTTCATTCTTATATATTATATGCATTAAAGTATGGGCTCCCACTACAATATTGAAATTTGTTATTATTCAATGGGGAGAAAAAAAATTACTAAAAAGGGGAAATACGGGAAATTAAATTTCTTTCTTTAGCTTTTTGGTTCTACAACTCGTACTTTTTTTAATTGCCGTTAATATAAGACCTAGAAACTTAAAAATCAACATGCAATGTCCTGGTGTGATAACACTCTATTAAGAAACTTTTTGGTACTTTTTTGTTTTTTAATTTTTGTTAATATTGGACCTAGAAGCATTAAATAAAACATGCAAGGTCCTGAGGTAATGAGAAACTATAAGAGGCAACTTTTTGGTACTTTGTTGTTCTTTAACTAGTATTTTTTGAATTCCCGTCAGTATTGGACCAAGAAACATAAAATTAAACGTGCAAGGTCCTGAGTGAATGAGTATCTATAAGAGGGATCTTTTTGGTACTTTAACGTTATTTAACTGGTACTTTTTAAATTTTCGCTATCTAGAAACACAAAATTAAACTTGCAATGTCCCGAGTGAATACGAATCTGTTCAGAGGAGTTTTTTGTTCTTTAGCTAGTATATTTTTTAATTTCTCTTAATATTGGACATAGAAACACCAAATTAAAAATGCAAGGTTCTGAGTTAATGAGTATCTGTAAGAGAGATTTTTTGGTACTTTGGCGTTCTCTAACTTAGGATAGGGCTAAGGGCCGCTAAGTTTGCTATATTTAAAAAATATTAATTATCGTTTTATTAGAGATTTATTGAAGCAATAGTTTCTGTATAGTTTCAGACTTTCTCTCCGCTCGACCATTCCCATGCCCGAATGCGAAGTGACTTTACGACATAGGGAGAATTACTGACTCACCGAAAATATCTAATAAAATTATGTTTTTCGAGTCTGGGCTTTATATGTGGCCTCAGGAAAATTATAGACCGATAAAAATTTAGTTTTGCAATTTCAATAACATACAAAAAAATCAGAAGGTAACAATTGAAAAACAAACAAAAAGTACCAAAAAGTTTCCTCTAAGATTAAGTATTACAATCACTCTGGACTCTTCATGTTGAATTGTAAGTTTCTGGGTAGTATTGATAAAAACTCAAAAAGTACCAGTTGTAGAACGAAAAAAGTAAGGGGGTGCCCCCTTACAGATTCCTATTCACTCAGAACTATGCATGTTTAACTTTATGTTTTTAAGCCCAATTTTAACGAAAATTCATAAGGATCAGTTGAAGAGTAAAAAAAGTGCCAACATTTTCCATCTTATAGTTTCTCATTCACATACAGTGATGGAAAATTCAGTACTATGGTACTATTTTCAGCAATTTTTCCGTTCAAAAATACCACGGTACCCCACGTCCGTTTTAGTACTCTTTTCTTGTTATGCTTCTTTGTTTAGAAATAAGCCTTAATATTTTTTTAACATTGACAACCAGGGCTGAGAAGTCGTCAACAAAAAGTACTAATTCCGACTCCAACCGCTGAAATACCAACTCCGACTCCTAATTTAACCTTAAAGCTAAATGTATATGATACTGGTCCTTATTTGACTTTAAACTCTTTTTTAATGCAGTACCTTTTAAATGGCAAGAAATAGATTCAGTAAAAATTTCGAATTAATATTGCATCGCCAATTTCGAAGTACATATTTTTATTTTGAAAATTATAGATAAGAATATTTTTCTAAATTTGTTATGCCGAAAAATTTTGGAGTCGGAATCGCGAATTTTTTGTGTGTACTTCAAGTCCGACTCCGGTACAAGGACCTCAACTTCGCCTATACAACTCCGACTCCACAGCCCTCTTGACAACACAAAATTTATTCTTATCAAAAGTAGATATGCTTGTTGGTATATTTTAATGTCAGATATCCTCTTCAGAATTTGGCTGTTGAAATTTAACCAGCTAATGGCTGTGATATGAACAAAAAAGAAAAATGATTACTTTAGTTTTTTTATTTTTAAGTTTATTTTCAAAAAAAAAAAATATATATATATCTGTTTGAAAAAGGTACCAAAATGTTGAAAAAGTATTATTTTGCTTGGTGGTCAGTACCATCTAAATTTTTAAATTTTCCATCACTGTTCACATAGGACCCAGCACCTATAATTCAATTTTTTTATAGAAAATTCAAAGATGACCACCTAAAAGAAAAAATGTTTTCCCGTATTTCTCCTTTTTGATAATTCAATATTGAAGTGAGAGCCCATAATTTAAGTCGTTTATGTCAATACATAGAGAAAAATGTGTTGTAAAAAAGTACCAAAAATAGGTACGATTTTAATTCCTTAAAGTTCGAATTTGGAAAGAGTACCAAATTTATATTTATATTTTTTAGATTTGATACAAATTTGGTACAATCTTAATTTCTATGTTTATTGGTTTAAAAGATAAATAAGGTGACAAAGAACTTCCAAAATAAAGGTAATAACCGATAACTTCCCAATAGAACCGAACTTCAAAAAAGTACGAGACACCTGTCAGCTTATTTTTCTTATGAACAACGATAAGTATTAAATTTTTTTGTTTGGATCTCTTTTAGTTTTGAAGATATGAGGTTACCGAATTTACCCTTTTTATTCCATCAGATTTTAATGAATGAATATATATTGTGCACTTCTGTAAGTAATTACCTTTCACATGGTGTATTTCTTGTTCAAATATGTTGGCAAACAGAGGAGGAAAGTGTTTATCTGTTTTGCCTTTGCCGATTTGTATAAAGAAGATAAAACAAATAGGATTTTGGCTTATAAAATATGTTATTTAAAAAGATAATTTGATAACACAAGGGAACAAATCTATCAGCAATACTTTTCGAGATATACCGTTATGACCACAACTAAGGCACTTTCACTACATACATATATTGGAATAACTTGTAAACGGTTGACCATATTCAGTTCACAAACATATCCGAAACAACGTGCACGACACACACATATTAAAAATGTTGTTTTTGTATAGATATTCAGTATTCACCCTGAAGGAAACCTGGGTGCAAATGTCTCCAAGTCACCAGTTTTGTCGACTATTTTGGTGACATTGTCAATAATAAAATAATTCGAAGAAAAAGTTAAACAATTGTTTGATTTTAAATAATGAACAAGTGGATGGAAAAAAATTAATAAAATAATAAATATGTATCGTTGGTCTAATGTAGAAAGGGCTATCTCTATTTTTTGTGGTTTCAAAACATTTTACAAAAAAATGTGATAGTATCGAAAAAACGGTTTATATTCTCTCCCTGAAGGAAACCTGTGTCCAAGTGTCTCCAAGTCACCAGTTTTGTCGACTATTTAAGTGACATTGGCAACGAAGTGTCTACACTAAACTGCATTTGCCACTATATTTGGCTTTAATACGAAAAAAATTATATCAATAAGAACTGAGAAGTATAATTCCTATAAAAGTTAAAATAATAATAATAAAAAAAAGATTGTTATGAATTCGCATTTGTACCAAAAGTGAAGACTAGATTTACTTAAATGTACTAGTGATTCTATGGTTCCAATGTCTACATATGTTCCCAAAAGAACTACGTAGTCAATAGTACCAACGTCAGTAGTAGATTTGCAATGACACGCACATGTTAAATGTCTTTAGGAAATAACATTGTCTGGGGTATAAAAAGTCACTAGTACTGGTGACTGGGTCAATAGTGAATCAGTACAGATCCAGTAGTGACATTTCCTACAGGGCAGTTATTCAGTTTTCTCAGTAAATTGTGAATAAAATCAAAAGTTGTGCACCGATTACAATAAAATAAACCTCATTTCATTCGAAACTAAGAAAATGTTTTTGATAAATGTTTTTAGATCAAAACTGTGATTTTTAACGCATTTTTATTTTTTATGAATTTTTGAAGAACAAAAAATGTGTTACATATTTTCAAAATTTTCCTTTTTTTTAAAAATTCAACGATATCTCTGAAAATACAGATCAAATTTAAAATAATGCAGGCACAACTTAAAGATAATACTGTAGCCGAGTTTCGGATTTTTTTTAACTTTCCAAAAAATTACAATATATGTAGTGAAAGTGCCTTAATTTTGGACATAACGGTATGTCTCGAAAAGTAGAACTGATAGAGAAAAATGGAGATTAATTTTCAAATCAGCGACCTCAAATAAGTAAAAAATTTGCAATAAACTTCCAGACCACAAAATTCTTGTTCCACAGTGTAATCGAAATATTATGTCCATCCGTTTTTTCTTATTATTTGTAAGCCAGTTTTTTTTTTTTTTTTTTTTGTTTCTTTTCAAAATTTTTCTTTACTTTTTTTCTATTTTATTTACTTACCAAATTGACCATATTCACACTTGCCCACTTCAGCTAATAATCCAATTATAAGAAAAGTGAAAATTTGCCATAAATGCAACAACTCATGACCATGAAAAATAACAAATTTTAAAGTCATTTTCAAAACAAAAAAAAAAACTTTGATACCAACACACACACACACACAACTAGAAATTGCACTATTTCAATTTGCAAATGAATATCATAAATTTACACAAATTAATACAATTTTTTTTTCTATATGTAGTTTTTTCCTAGAAATAATTTTAATTTAAACGTTCACTGCGAATCACTTTAGCAACCTTTTATTAGCAAAGTGTATTTATTTTGAAAAAGAGTTTTATTTATTTTTAATTTTTTTTTAACCGGCCTTTATATTCGAGTTAAAGTAAAATTAGTTTTCCGTAAAACGCGTCCGATCCCTTTGCATGCATTTAGCCAACTACAAATGATGGCTTTTAAAAATTTCCCTACAGAATTATTCTAAAATCCATTAGACCAATAAAATTGTGTTTTGCTTTACAACAAAAAATAAAAAGTTTTGAACCATTATTTTTCAAAGTTGTTGTTAGTGTTGTGCTGCGGTTTTAACTGCTTTCATTATTAATTTGTTTTATTGTTGTTGTTTTTCATAAGCTTCAATTTAAATTTTTTTTTTTTTTAATTTATATTAAAATTGTAAAAATAACACACACATCAGTTTAAATTGATGTTTCGATGTTTTTATGATGATCACCCATCATCACCAGTCGTCGTACCCATCGTCCCCAATACCCCAGAATTCATTCGCAAGTGCGAGTATTTAAAAGCTGCTGCCGGTTTTTTTTTAACAATTAAAATTCACATAAATACAACTTTTGATTTAAAATGTTGTTGTCTTTGTATTTCGATCCATGTTAATGCGCTTGTACTTTAGTTTCTGATCTAATCTCATGATTAAAGTAAAATTTTTTTCTTTTTTATTCAAAACTTTTATTTGGGTAAAAGTGTTTTTTTTTTAACTTCTCTTCCATTCTACAAAATAAAAAACAACAAACAAAATTGAGAAATGAAATTAAAAGTTTAACGATTTTAACACAATTTCTTTATAAATTTAAAAAGAATTTTTAAAATTTTATTGAAATGTCCGGTTTTATTTGGACATGGCAACTGTTAAGTGAAAAGTTTTAAAAACAAACAATTTAAAAAAAATTTAATGTGTGTAATTTTGGGTTAAAAAATACTCAGTTTTTACGTAAAAGTCCAGTTAAACCCTTTTAACTTTTAGTAGAAAAATTAATTTTTGAATAAGTACCGTATTGAATCGGGGAAACCCCCGATATGTTTTAAAGTGTTACACCTAAAACTATGTTTTTCACCAAAAAAAAAAACTTAAACTAAAAACTAAACTACAACTATGTTTTTCACTAAAAATTAAGTATTTTACTAAAAATAAGACTTTCACTCAAAAGTATTTTAAGTATTTTACTAAAAATAAGACTTTCACTAAAAACTTAGTTCTTCGCTAAAAACTTAGTTTTTCATTCCTACACTATTTTAACATCAGTCCTATGACAAGTCTCTTCGTTTTTGAACCCATGACACTTTTCATCATTATGATGTCAGACTTAACATCATTTGGCCAAATTGTCTTCAGGTGAAATTATGTCATCAATGAAATGACACGTCGGCATCACAGAACTGACGAATCGGAGTCAGTTTAATAAAAAATGTCATCAGTGCGATGACTCAGTAACATCGCTGAAAAGACTCAAAAGGCTCAATTTAATGACAGTTTGTAATTCGGATTGACTTAAGCCAAAGAGAGAATATAATTATTTACTTACCCGTTACCCATGTTTGTTTCACTTTTGTTGTATTCCGTCCTTTGTTTACAGAAGATTTCTCAATTAAAAGACACCAGCAGCAGGGCCGTATGGTTTTCGTTATCATTCTCTACTTTAAAAATTGCATGTAGTATTTAACTAAACCAGTATTTGCCTTATGGCCAAAATTCGTCCATAAATTTTTATGTAAATTTGAAGAAAACAAAGTACATCTAAGTACATATGAATTTACATGTTTCAAGCATTTATTTGTTCCGCCTAACTAAATTCATTTCGTGAGGGACCAAATTCTGGTTCATATGTTATCTTCCACGTGAGTATTTAATTTTGTAAGGCAAATATAAAAAATATCAATTGAAAAACGAAAAAGTATCAAAAAGTCTCCCATTCAGCGTTTAAAAAACTGCAGTCAAATTAGAAAAACTGCCATTTCTTTTACTTCTTCATTGGTCATTGGCCAAAAATAAAATATTGTTGCTTTTACTTCTGATTCATTTACCAAACCAACTCAAAAAGCGAAAAGTTATACACAAATTTTAATTTATGTTCGACAGTTTTTGGTTTTGACAGCAGTTTTTTAAACCCTGTTCTCATCCACTCAGGATATGTATATAGCAAAGTACCAGGAAAATGTATCAAAGTACCACATGTAGAACGAAAAAGGACCAAAAAGCTCCCCCTTACATATTCTTATTATTTCAGGACCATGCATATTTAATTTTATCTTTATAAGTCGAATATTAACAAAAATTAAAAAAGTACCAGATAAAAACCAAAAGTACCAACAGTTTTCATCTTAAACATAGGTTCTCATTCACTTAGGAGCCTGCACCTATTATATTGTGTTTCTAAGTTCAATTTGATAGAAAATTAAAAAATGATCACATGCACCACGGAAAAGTAAAAAAAAAATTTAATTTCCCGTATTTCCCATTTTTTATACTTTTTTCTGCCCATTGAGGTTCGGTTGACAAACAAAGGAAGAAAGCGTTCATACCTGGTTTTCCTGTGCCGATTTATATATAAGATTTATTTAGTCGAAATATTCGAAAACTGATTTTTTTTAAAAATGTCGAATAATCGACTACCCTATTTTTTTATTTGATAATTGGAAAAAAACTAATTTTTTTAATTTATTTTTACTCTTATAACTCTGAAAATATTGAACAGATTTTTCTGTAATTAAATACCTTTCAAATGGCGTATTATTTTTTCAAATCGGTTGACATACAGAAGAGGAAATTGTTCTTATATATATAGATAATTTAAGCGAATAGCATATGGGAATTTTTGCTTCTTACTTTATTTTTTAAACATGAAAAATATATTAATAATACACAAAATGTGCCATCGAATTGATGTCACTGTAGTATTAGCATAGATGACACATAAAATATGACAAAATTTTATGGTGACGTTCGCCATTGGATTGATGTTACTTTTTGCCTCTGTAATGCCATTTGTAATAACATTGATGTCACAATTCTGATGTAAGGGCATCATCGATATGAAGATGCATTTTTCTATGAGTGTAAGTTTTCAACTAAAAACTTAGTTGTTCACTAAAAATTAGTTCTTCACTAAAAATTTAATTTTTTACTAAAAATTATTTTTTCACTAAAAATTCAGTTTTTGACTAACAACTCACAGCCGTATTCATAACAAAAAGTAAGCCACAGTTTGTACACTACGTACAATAAGCTGCTAACTAGAATGCCGATTAAGCTTAGCAGCTTGTTGGAACAGAGATAATTCATAACGAACTTTTCTTCATCTGCCAACTTTTAATAAATCCAACTTTTAATAATCAAATAATAAATCCAATTTTTATGATGCCACATTGTATTACTCAAAAATGCAACACGTTTTGCATTAATCATCGCTGAATTTGTCATTTTTTTGTTTTTCCCTTCTCATATAAGAATTTTAAAAAGTTTTTAAAATTAAAATAAATTAAGTAAAATACAGTAAATTAAAAAAAAAAAAAAACATTTAATTAAAAAAAACGAACAAAATTGTTTGACATTTAACGGCTGTTTTTCACAAGTTGGTAACTCGTTAACAAGAGTTTAGTAAACCGTTAGCCAGAGTTTGGTAAATGTATTACTTTCTGCTAACTTCATGCCAAACTTCCATTATAAATACGGCCGTCAGTTGTTAACTTTAAATATTGTTTTTCTCTAAAAACTCAGTTTTTCACTAAAACTCGGTTTTTTTTAAGGCTTAAGCTTTTTTACGGCGTATTGTAAATAATGGACCCATTTTTTCGAAATTTGGCAGTGTGCTTTGCCAGTCTTAGGAAACTACAAATTAAAAACCTTTCCAAAGGAATGACAAACTTAGTATACCACCCTCTTCAGAACTAGTGTAGTGTATAAAAAAATATCTCTACTTATATAAATACTATTCGGATATTTTAACTGAAAAAATTCATTTATCTATTAAATATTTATGTCATCTCTAAATTTACAATGATCACACAAACCCACATAATTTTAAATGGCAAAAAGAGTGTTTCACTTTCATTTATAAAATGTTTAAACACAACAATTTTAAAACAAAATCAATCATTTGTTAAATTTTGTGTAATTTAATAGTCATTTAGTTAAACGTTAAAATTGGTGGTTTAATGGCTGACGACTAACGGTAGATTTTAGTTAAAAAAAATTGTTTTTTTCTATATCGAAAAAAACTTAAAAAAGTTAGAAAAAGTAAACAAATTTAACGGTTATTTGTTATTACTCGTTCCAATAAATATTTTATTGAATATAATGCAGTCAGAACAGCCAGATAAATTTGTAAAAAAATCGTCTATTTCCTGAGAAAAAATAAAAAAATCGTCTTTCTCGTTTTGAACTTTTTGACTTTGTCGATTTTTAGAAAAAAAAATCAAACAAAAATATAATAACTTCATACGCAGCTATCCATTTCAATCGTGTAAGAGCTACTGGGATTCTCATGAAGAACGTTTTTGATCGTCGATTAGCGCTTTTTTGATCGTAGATGCTTCCATAACACAGCGAAGATTATCTGACGAGTCTTTCAAAGAGCATATATCGTATGAGAATCATGTAGATATTATCTTACAACTCGTAAAATGCTCGTCGCATAATTGTTAAAAATATGATTTATACAATGAGTCGCAGAAGGTTCATTCGAAGAAAGATAAACAGAGAGTAAAATTGTGTTTTTGTACTGTGGAAATAATCACTTAAAGATTTTTTAAGAGTAACATGCCACAGCCGTACCTAACATATCGTCTTCAACTGACAATTTTTTGTCATACCAAACGTCAAAGTCTATATAAAAAAAACTCGAAAATTTTTGTCAGCGTTTTTTTAATATGAAGTTTGACGTTTGGTATGACAAAAAATTGTCAGGTAAAGACGCTATGTAAAGTAAAGTGGCATGCGTTTTCTAGTTGTCAAATTCGTCATGTCCATAATATTTGTATGAAGCATCTCTAAATAGCGCGGCGGCAATGCTTTGCAGTTGGAAAATCCGAATTTGACAGCGCGTATAATAGAGAAGTTGGCCGCTATTGTAAATAAAAATTGGCAATTTAGCTATTTTTTTTGGTCAATATGTATGCCTTTTTATTTATTGTTTTGTAGGTTTTATTAAACAAGAGAGATATCTCTACTGTCCGTGACACAACGTTGACGCTCTTGTTTAGATATGGCATATTAGCGTAATAGCGTAATAATTATGCTGTTTTCACAACACAAGTTAATGAACGTGTAGTACAATTTATATGAAAAACACTCAAAAAACTTTATCTGAAATTTTTTTTCTCCTCATAAAGTTTTAATGGAAAAAACCCTATCTCAATATATATAGTTTTCTCTTTTTGGTGACTGACTAAAATCGTCATTTTTTAGAAATAAATCGGCACTTTGCTAATTTCGGAGCAAAAAATCGTCAAAATGACGTTAAATCGTCAAATCTGGCAGCCCTGAATGCAGTTCTTTTTTGTCACTGTGACGAATATGGAGTGAATAATGATTTAATAGTGGGGGGGTCGGGGAAACTTCTTGTCTGCAGTTTAATGTTTTTAAACGGAAGCCTAATGAAATTATCTATTTGTTCTTTTAGTTTTTGTATTTTTTTTTTTGTATTAATATTTATTAGGTAGAAAAACTTCCGTGTAGTTAATTAAAATTTATTTTAAAATAATTTCAATTGAAAGATTAATAAATTTAAACAAACAAAAATTTAGTGTTAGACTAGTTTATGATACAAAAATTTGTTTGTTATCGTTTAAAGCAAAATATGTATGTATATTTTAGTTCATTTTGTGTTTGACTTATATCACATAATTTTAGTTTTATTGTTGGATTTAAATTACTGACTATTATTATGATATTTATTTTATACATATTTCAGGAAATTCCCAAAGCTAGTTATTTTAAATGTAATTTAATAAACTGGTACAAAGTATATAATTTAAGAATTTAAATATAATTAAACTTTTATTTAAAAAGTGTACAATACAAAGGTTTTTAAATTTACGCAAATTTGAAAATCTTTGTATTAAACATTTTTCTTGTACATACATTGAAATTTGCAAAATAAACATAAATTTTGTAGCTCTATATTTATGTTGAAACATTATGCAACAAATTTTAACTTTTGTCAGGACCTTTGATGACCACTATACCCATTTGTTATACTGTCTAGTGGTGAATGAGGCTATACTAAGATTATCATTCCGTGTGAAACTTTTTTATTATTAATCTCAGACGCCTTATATTTATATACTCTGGCCCCTGTCTGTCCGTCTGTTGAAAACACGCTCACTTTCGAAAAACTCAAAAAAAAGAACAACGCTGGTGTCAAATTGCTTCTAGTTATCCTAAGCAGTGTGAGATTGAAATTCAGCAAAATCGGTTCAGTAGGATAAAAGTTATGAGTACAAATGTGGAATTCAACATTAATTGTGGTATAATGCCCGCATTGATATAATATTTCGCAAAAGATCGTTCTTGAAATAAAATTGTCCTTTAAGGCGTGCTGATATTGTTTTTTATATACTCAACGGTTTTGGAATAATTCAGATCAAGGCGAATTCATATAAGGTGACCTTGGCTTGGAACGTAAGCAACAGCTGATAACTAACTATATGTCAAAATGATATGCCGTCACTTTTTTTAATATTTATATTTAAAAAATTAATTTAAATTAAATTTTATGATTAAAAATGAAACGCACGCATGCCAAAATAAAATGTATGTATGTATGGGAAGGAACTTTGTTTCTTGTTTCTAAAAACCTAGAAAGAAGAAGGAAGTGGGGTGCTGGACATCGACTCAGAAAGTAATTCTGAGTTGTTCGGTATTCTTAAAGATGGTCTAGGACCAATATTTAAAAGCGTTACAGACATCAGCAGAAACGCATCTCAGCTACCATAGGCTGTTTGGTAGAGGATTGTGTTTAATATACAAACAACTCCAAAACAAATCTTCTGATAGTTATCTGACGAGTAATAATAACAAAAATACCTACATACATACACACAGAAAAAAATCAAGTTAAAAACCTAGAAAACAAGGTTGATTTAAAATTTTTCGGTGGTGATTTTGCTTCATACGTTTTTCATGTTAATTCAACCTGATTTTGCAATTACTTGCGAACAACATTTTTTTCTTTTAAAATAACTTTTATTCATGTTAATTTAACATTGCAGTAAAGTTAGAGCAAAATGTAATTTATATTGAAATAACAATCCAAATCAAGTTGAATGAAAGTTATTTCAAGTTGAAACAACGTGAATTTCATGTAGAATCAAATTGGTTTCAATGTGATGTAACAGAGTGAACAATTATTCAAAACACTTACCCACCCCTGTAACACTTATTTTGTATTCTCCCTCGTTAACAGAACCATCAGCAGAATGGCCCGATATGGTTTTCGTCATCATTCTACTTTGAAAACTTGATGTACTATTTAACTAAAAAATTTTAATTAAAAGAATACGGGAATTGTCTTCTTTTTATAACATATTTTAAACATGAAAATAAAAAAATGTACATACTTAAGTTTGTATGCATGTTAATTTAACAAGATAAACTTTTGATTTTAATATAAAACAGGTTTTTATGGACTCAATATTGAATCCATATTTATTTATATATTAATATTTTTTTTTTTTTATTTTAACAGTGAATAATATTAAATAAACGTGATTTAAGGTTATTTTATTTAAAATTAATATGAAATAATGATAAATTTAAATAAAGGGCACACTTTTGCAGAAATTTACTATGATTCTCAATCAACATTTTTCCATGTTAATTTTACATTGGTATTTTTTTCTGTGTGTATGTAAATATTTTTTTATTTATTACTTTTTAATACATTTTCTGACACGCTCGGCCTTTAATCTTGGAATGTTTACCCTGCAAGTCCTAAAACAATTATTTATTGATTATTTCAAGAGTACAAAAACAACAATGTTACACTTTGTTTATCTTTCGTCAAACCATCATTGAATGAATATTTTGACTCCTAAAGGTCATATAACAATTACTAAGCTCCATAATATGCATAGCCGTGCTTAACCAAATGTCAAAAATTATCAAAAAGTCTCTCCAATTAATTTAAAAAAAAACAATAACAAAATCAAAAAACATTTGATTCCGTACGAAGTGTGCGATCAATTTCGAACTTAGCTTAAGCAAATGACAGTTTCATAAAACTTAACAAAAAGTTTCCGTAAGTTCAAAATGGCATGCTTCATATGATTTACATTTGCAATACGTACGGATTTAATTAAATTACATACAACTTTTTATGTATGTATGAACCCATATGCTTGCCGAAATAAAATAAAACATTGCCAATAAAATGAAAATATCGAAAAGCTTTGTAGGTAATTTTAATATATTTTTTAGGACATAAACAAATTAAATAAAAACCACCTGTGGTGAACGGTATAATAAAATTGTTTTAGCTAAAACTGGGGCAACCAAGACTCGAACTTGGAACCTCAGAGCCTTAGGCGGCAAGTTACACAACTCGGCTACGAACGCTTTTACTAAATAAATTAAAATATATTGAGTCTACGAGTTTGTTTCTTTATTTGAGCGGCATATCATGTGCATACATAAATGTTTATGGGTTTGTGTGCATTAAATTAAACGCATTAAAATAAAAAAACAAAACAACAACAACCACAAGGGATTTTTTTGGAAAAATGAAAGACGGTCGTGGTTTTTTGGTCATATCTCAGCCATTTGTGGACCGATCTTGCTGAGTTTCAATAGCAAGAAACGGTGGACTATATGTGACATAAATGTAAAACAACCTAGCCGCTATCATGTCTGGAGTCTCCGGAAAACTCCTATCAAACGTTAGACGGACAGACGGACATCGTTAAATCAACTTCTCTTCTCATAAGGACCAAAAATATATATACTTTATAGGGTCTAAGATCAATATTGTAGAAATTACAAACGGAATGACAAACCTTTTTCACCTGTGGTGAAGGGTATAATAATCAGCAGGCTTTTCGAGACTACCTGCTATTAATTTACCTTGGTGAAAACTGTATAATTATGTGTAATCATGAAATTTCATTTACATAAGCTCAAAATTAGTTTTACATATATGACTAGAAATAAGAATCATAAAACTTTCAAATGGTCGGTCCCTAATTTGTTCTAGCTCATATGCCCAATGTGCAAGCTTTTACAAAAGAGCTTTTGTGCTTTCACACCAACGAGAGCACAACAGCCAATTAGATCGCGGTGACAACAATTCTTGCTGCTTACCTTGCAAAGAAAGAACAACAAATTGTAAGTACTTTGCAAATAGGGACGGGAAATCCCGGGAATTTCAATTATTTTATTTCCCGTTTTCCCGGGATTTTTCTTGCGGGATCCCGGGAAATAAAAAATTCCTCATAATTTCAGAAAATAGCTATTTATACTTTGAAATATAGTTTTCTATTCTCTAAAAATTAGCATCTGTGGATGGGTTGTGGATTAGATCAATTATAAGAAGTGAGTACATGTATTTAAATCAATGTCTCCTGATGCAATAAACCTACTAAAAGCAGAATAGGCAGTGCAACAGTTGATAATTATTACATTTAGTAAAGTGAAGAGTTAATAAAGTATGTACATTAATTCAAAATAAGATGCAGGCAGTAAAGTTTCATTGTCCATGAAGAAGTCTTAAAAATAGGAGATACCTAAACATATCGCTCCTTTATTGCAACATAGTCATATCTACAAAAACAAACGATCTTGGCAAAATGCGATTAAAGTTTTCAAAATGTACCGATTTAAAGATATATTTTGCTATAACTTCGGTTCAGTTGGAGATATAATACGAGAAGGTATGAAGAAAACTTTGCTAAAGTTACTTAAAATTTTGAGATACGACTATGATGTAATGAAGGAGCGATATCTTTATTAGGTGATAAACAAAAATTTTCAATTTGTGTTAGCTTATATACCCGTGAAGTGCGGGGAAACCGAAATAAAATAACATTTTGGAAACTCGTGTAAGATACTACAACATACAATTTGAAAAACACATTGTCCTAAAGATTACAAATGGATCTATTGAAATGTCCGGTTGATGCTATTTTTTCATCAACCTGGACATACATTTGACTGATATAGACGTTGTTTATAAAAAAGAAAAAATTGCTTCTGATTGTGAATCCGAAGCATGCTACAACGGTGCACTTTTAACTATTTGTCCAACCTCGGTAAAATATGAACGAAATTTTTTGGAAACATGATAATTAGTAAATTAAATCAGGAATATACTTTTTGACGACTTACTAAGCGCTTTGAGTGTGTCAGAAAGTTATTTCCTAAGGCGTTCAAAAATGTTTTAAGGGTATTCATTTCAGTTTTTTTATTTGTTGGAAAAATGGAAAAGTGGAAAAATGAAATTTTTGTTACAACAACCACAAGAAAAAAAATTCCACCAAAAGTTACATTTTTATCATACTATAACCAAGTGTAAAAAAATCAGGGTAAAAAGATGTAATTTTCCACTATAAACGTCAAACGAAATGATGTTGCCATTCATAAAAAATTGTTAATTTTTAATACAAAGTACTAAAATTTACATCTCTTTTTATAAACTCTTGAATTGTACAACTCTGATTTTAAAAATTATTTTTTATAGTTACAACATTTCAAAGATAACTTCTTTCTAATTTAATCTTTCAAAAAGAAAAATTCATATTAAGAATGTGTTCAATGAAAAAAGTTATTAAAAAAGAACTAAAAAAAGAAATGAGGTCAAAAAATGGACAGACGCTGAAGTTAATAAAATACTCGACTTTTTGGCAGACAATCGCCATTTTGAGGTAACTTTTTGTAGTCGAATATTATGATGAAAATAACACCATTCACTTCGTTTTAAATTAAATAACTAATTAATTCACTTTTAACAATTTTATTCGGCATCTTAAAAAATATCAATTAGTACTTCCACGAATTATTTGACAGATTTTTTTTTTTGTGATAGTTTGTACTTTTTACAAAAAAAAAACACCGTTCACGTCAATAAGGTGTAATTTTTCTTTTTTCCATTTTTCCAACCAAAAAAAAATTGAAATGAATACCCTTTTTATATTTCTTTAAAATATTTTATCTATTTTATTAATTAACTTTTTGATCTCATATCTTGAGTACCTTAATTTTATTTTGTTTTTATTATTGTTTTATGAATTAAATTGTTGTTTATGTTATCTTTTTATCTTGTATCCAGATCATAATAATACTGAATAAAAGCATAATAATCTTCAATCTTCTATTAATTTTTTAGTATTGAACCATTTCTTTTACTTTCTTTGTACACAAGTTCCGTTACGTTATTTTATAAAAGTTTTTTGGTTTTTAAAAATTTGTTTGAAATTTATTAACCAAAGATCCCTGAAGAAGCTGTCCATTGTGGCAGCGAAATATTGGATAAACTTTAAATAAATATTTTTTGCATAACCTGACCTTGAGCTTAATTTAAAAATAAGAAGAAATAAAATTAAAAGGTCGAAGAATATAGACTAAATAGTTTTTTTCATTAATTAATAACAAAATTTACTTTGTATTATTTATATGGAGCGGGATCCCGGGATCCCGGGAAATTTAAAAAAATTTCCCGCTTTCCCGGGAATCGCAAAAGTCCGGGAAAAAAAAACTCTATTTGCAAAGGAACAATAACAAATTGTAAGAGCTTGGAGGGCTGTTTATCTAAAATGCAAATATCAAAGTATGTGTGTTTTGACGTAACTGGTCTAAATCCGCAACAAATTATAATGCTGTGAGGTCAGTTTTTATAAAAAACCCACTCCTGGAATATTTTAATTCTCGGTGGAAGTTATAAAAGATTCGGCACAGCCGAATAAAGCTGTCTTATTTGTTTTTATTTACATGAGGAAGAAGAAAAGATATATTAAAAGTTTCAAGCCCTTGATTTCTTTTTCATAAAAAAACACACTGCTTTTATTTTCTAATATATAATTGTTTTTGTTTATTAAATACACATAATAAATTAATTTTATAACACTTCTGTAAACAATACAATTGTTTTTTAGGCAAAAATTAAAATAAAATGCTTTAATTTATACTAATAAAATTAATTTAATTAAAAATTTAAAAGCTATAATAATGAAATAAAAACATTTGGCTTTAATTTATTTAACTTATACAAAGCAAGAGTAGGGCTTATTGAGCATTTCGAATAGAAAAAAAATCATTTCATATCAGGGAATTTCGAATCGAAGTAGCTAATAATAACTCTCAAAGATGTTTAAAAAGTATTTTGGTTTCAAAATAAAATCATGCGAAATTATACTTTGAAAAGAAAACTAGTGAATTTCGAAGATACTGTTATAGAATCGAAAAACGTTATAAATTAAGGGAGTAGTTTTTAAGTATTTCGGAAAAAATAGTTCAAAAATTCTTTTTTTCGGTTTTTTTTTAAATTGAAAAGAAAAACACTTCAACTTAGAGGTTTTAAAATTTTTATTTACAAGGTATTTAAAAACTCATTCGAAAAAAAAATCATTTAAAATATGTTCTTATTCGAATCTATTTACACAATAATACAAACTAGATTTTTTAAAAGTATTTCGATCAAAAAGAACTCGAAACTATATTTTAATTTAAAAACTAAATTGAAATAGTAGTTATTTGAAAAATAAAAACTATTTAATAGTATCATTGCAAACAGCGTTGTTTAATTAAATTTTTGAATTGCAGAAATCTTTTGGAATTAAAATTGGTAAAAATTATTGATTAAGATTTTGTATTGCAATTAATACAATATTGTGATATAAAATTAAAATCATTCGAAATTTTTATTCGACTAGCTTTTTCCCGACTCAAAATAAACAATAACCCCAGCAGCTGTAGTTTTAATAGATACTGTTAAGTTTTTTATGGAATTTTGTAAAGCATAATAAACTATTTAATTTGTTATACATATTTAGCTACTGATTTTTATTACATATAATATTAAAGAGATTTTAGGTTATTTTTCAAGGTATTAACAAATAACAAATATTTTAAAGAAAATTTAACTTGAATTTAATCCGCAAGCTCTATTCAATTCAAACAAAAAGAAAAAGGCACCAAAAAAGTGTCTTAAAAAAACTATTAAAAATTATAAAAAAAAAAAAAAATATGTTATATAAATATGATTGAACATAATTTTTTGGAAATTGCTTTGTTTTAATAAAATTGCAACAAAATATAGATTGTTCTATTGTAAAATTAAATAAAAAACGAAAAAGCTAACAAAAGCTATATAAAAAAAATTAACATAAAAACTCTTAAACACTAATAAATAATTATTATAATAAAACAAAATAATTAATAGAAATAAACATGTAAAAAGTAAAACTAAAATTAAAGATAAAATTATAGTAGAATTCTCTAGCACAGATAAGTTAGAGATTTGTGTTAACATTTGTTTTTTTTTCTAAGAAAACACCTTAAATAATTTTCCCAAAGTCTAATACAAACAACAATATACTAAAAGTTTACCTCAATTTTAAAAACCAATTGAACAGCCAGTATAATGCTGGACTAAACAAGAGAATTATTGAGTGTTTCAAATTAAAAAAAAAACTAATTTCGAAATTCGAAAAACTTTTCTTCAATTCGAAATCTTCAATAACATTTCCATACGGGCATGTTCTAGAAATCGAAATGAAGTGAAATTGAAATTGAATCGAACTAGTTTTAAAATTCATTACTTTACATAATGACCGTAGATTCTTCTGGTTTTAAGAGTTGTTAATGTAAAAATAACTGGTACTCAGAGAATGAAGAAGATAAAAAGGAATATATTTATGAACTTTCATTGCAGGGTCCTTTTTATAATTTGCACGATTTAAAATCCGCTTCATTTGAATTTCTAGAACATGCCCGATAGACTTTGATTTAATGGCTTATAAATTTTAAATTTTGTTAACTAGGTTTTTAAAAATCTAGTTAAATTAATTATTTTTAAATTGTTTTTAGGTGTTTTATATATATTAAGAAAGTTAGTTTTTATAGGAAAGAGATTTTTGTGTGGCGCGCGGGTTCCATAGTTTTAATTTAGTTACATTAGCCGGCTTTTTGTGTTTGCTTGGCGCGATGCATGGCCTCAAGGGCTTCAACTTCTTTCTTCTCTTTTGCTTTATTACGTCTTTCGTATTCGAGACGATGATTGATGATGCGTTCAACAATACGTTCGGTTGTCATATCATTGCCAGAATTGATGGCGGTGAAAATTTCTTTTGTCTTGGGTACGGCATAAGGATCAAGTTTACCATCTTCTAAAGCTATGGGAGTCTGGCCATGACACACTACGTCAACTTTGAAATGATCTATTAAATCTTCGGTAACACAATAGGGTGCGCCAATGACAACCTCATTCACGTACTAAAGAAGAGAAAAGTTAGAAAATTTTTAGGTTAAAAGAGACAGTTTTATTTCTTATATTTCTGTAAAAAAGTTTTAGCATATTTGAAAATTTAATTAAGAATTTAAAATAAAAATTGTTAATTAAATATCAGTTAAATTTTTTAATCGTTTTGTACATGAGCAAAATCAAAGCAAATAATTTTTTATGAACAAAGAGTGCAAACAAAACAATTGACGTTTTACTCATATGCATGCTTTGATTTACAGTTGTTACTTGCGGTCGTACATTTGCGAACAAATCCAATGCCGAATCGTATTTTGCAAATTTTTCATTTAGTTTTTATAAGGGATGTAACGAATACCGATACCGATATACAGAAGATACTTGAAGTTTCCGATATATCGGTATCAGAGCTATTTTACTGTCGATTTGTCGATTTTTAACAGTTTTATTTGTATAATAACTTTAGTTTTTCTTAAATCTCTGGATGAAGTTTCCTGATGATCTGGCCTAAGCAACCAGTAAAATGCGCATAGAATAACTTATCCCATCAACAATAAATTTCAGTGTTTTTATCAAGAATAAAAATTGGGAATTAAGTACGACCAACAAATCTTGTTAATTAAAACTTGTGTACTCCTAAAAATTACTTTGATAAAAACTATTAATTTCGAACAAAAATAAATTTTTCAAAATTATGTTTAATATTTAAGATAGTCATTGAATAGGTTTTAACGTTCGTAACTAGTTTTAAATAAATTGTGTGAATATTTATTAAAATATATACAGATATCTTTCATGAATTTTTTTAAAAGGCTTAATTATTAACTTTTTATGTCTGTCCAATTCAATTTCTTTGAAAATTTTCCAATCTTGATCTGATGTTAACTTTTTTCAACTTACCTTGCATGCCAATACACTGAGCACACGTTCATGTAAGTTCATAATAGGATAATTACTGCCTTTGTAGGAGTTAACCACAGGATCTGTGTGTAAGCCCACAATTAAATAATCACCCAATTCTTTGGCCTTTTGTAAGAAATCTAAATGACCAACATGGAATAAATCAAAGGCACCGGCTACATAAACCTACGACAGAATGAAATATATTTTAAAATCGTTAAACGTTTGAAATCTATTTATGTATAAATACAAAAAAACTTACAATCTTATCGCCAGGCTGGGGTAATTTGCCATCACTGAATTGTATTATTTTCTGGGTAGTGGGCAGGAATTGACTGCAGCCAGTCCAGGGTGATTTAGCAGCTGAATCTTGACCCATATTTGAAGATCCTAGTGATAATAATTTGGATTTGCTTATGCTTTTATTTAAGACTTGATCAATTAAAAGTTGTTCTTATTTAATTTAAAACATAAAAATTAAAATTTGTTTATATTTTATGTTAATTTTAAGTTAATTTTAAGTTAAAAAATTAAAATATTGTCAAAAAAAAAAATGAGAAAAATACAAAGACAGCCAAACCATTACACCAAATCATAAATTTTAACCATTGGATTTGCATATTTTAAGACGGGTTTTTTGAATGACATTATATGACCGTTATTAAAATAACATTGCAGTTTTTAGCGTAGCATACATTTAGGTGAAGCACATTTAATATTCAAAACACACACACACACAGATACAATTTTGTTATTGCCGGACATTAGGGAAATTGAAAAAGAGTTAGGTTGTGTGAGGTTAGACATAGAAAAAAAATAAAGAAAAAAGAAGAAAACGTAAAAATAAATTTTAAGAATTGGAAATTTTTACATAAAAAAATTAAAAACAGAAAAGGTTCAAAAAAATGGAAAAAAGCTTAAAAACACATAGACAAATATTAACAATAACAAATAGAATAATTTTTATAAAAATACTTATAACTTGAAGTCGAGAGGAAATCGAGAGTAGGCATGCAGAAAAAAAATTGGAATTATTTGATTAGAAAACAAAGTATAGAAAAGATAAAAAGAAAACAAATAGGTAAGCTAACATAAAAAATCTCTTAAAAAAACAAAAAAATTAACAATTAAAAATTTTAAGCACAAACAAACCGCTAACAAATTAAAACCACGTATTTGTCAAACAAAATAAATACTTTTGTGTCTTTGGAAAAAGCTTAACAATATTGCAACAAGTGTCACAAAATAAATAAGTAAACACAAATACGTACCTTCTTTTTCAATGGCATATTCGGCAGAACCTTGATGAAAATGATTTTTGGTTAATAATAACATGCGACCAACTAGATCTGTGGTGGAAACTCCGGCTGTGCGTTTTACTTCCCTTTAAAGATCAAAAAGAAAATATAAAGCAGGTCAATATTAATATAAAATTACAACTCAGCAGCTGAAAAATAAAGAAATTGAAAAATCCTGCTGTAAAAATAAATTGCTGAGCTAGCTGAATAGAGAACTATCTGCAGAAAATGTTAATTCAGATAGCTGAATAAAGATTTTTCAGAATTAGCAAGCTGAATAAAGAATTTTCGAAAGAACATGTAAACTGTTCTAGCTAAGTAGATTTTTTTTAAGAAAATTTAAATTCAGCAAATTCAGTGGAGGATTTTCATAGTTTATTAAAATTAAAATTAAAAGCTTGAGTAATTTAAGAAAAAAAAGTTGAATAAAATAAAAGTTATAAAAAATTTTCCGAAAAAATTTGAAGTAACTATTTAAATAAAGCAAGATAATATAAATTAAGCACCTAGTTTTATATAGAAATTTGTATACGTACAATATGTATATTGGTACAGATGTTTAATATAGAAAATGTCTACAAAGTTTATTGTTAAAATTAAAAAAGAATAAGCTCGAGTAGCATGTTCGCACCCAAAACCAAAAACCTTTCAAGACATTGCTTAGTAACGTTTTAAAAACACTAACATCAACACTCCACACCTAACACTAACACGATTTTAGTGTTAATGTTAGTAAACTTATGTCCAGTAAAGCGGAATTTAAAAAAATAATAAAATTCAGCTAGCTGAATACAAAAATTTGAAATAAAAAATATTATTAAGCTTAATATCGAACAAATTCTGTCGTAAAATATTAAATTCAGCTTGCTGAATACTAAAAGTTTTTAAATTTCGTTCATTTTAAAATAGCGTATTTAAATGAAACTCAAATTTAAGCTAATTTAAAAAAAAAATCCGAATAAAGCTATCTGACTAAAAAATTTTTAATAAAAATTTATATTCAAAGCCGAAACAACAAAAAATCGAAATTCAACTGGCTGCATGCATGCACAAGATGTATTTGTACAAAAGGTTTTATTCAGCTGGTTAAATATAACTTTTTCAAATTTTGTTTTATTAGAAATTTTTAAACTTACTTGTATCTATTGGCTTTTTTAACCAAATGATATGTATCAACTCCCTCCGCAGTCATCGTTATGTCATCTAAAGAAGAAAAAGAGTTTTTAAATGTTTATATTTATAAAGATTATAAATATTTACCTCCATGTACGCAAAAATCACAATTATGTTCGTCTAATACTTCCAGTGTTGTAACATAAGGAGCTCCCAGCACTACCTCATCTACCCACTTGATGCCTTTAACCATTTTGACACGCTCTTCTTCGGTAAATACCGGAGGTCCTTTATGTTTAGCAATCTCTTCATCTGTATGGATGCCAACAATAACTTTATCGCCAAGAGCTTTGGCTTGTCTTAAAGAATTAGCATGACCAAAATGTACCATATCATAACTATAAAAAATAGACAAATGAACCAAAATAATTAGAAAATTGAAATGTTTTTTTTTTAGTAATCAGCCTTATTACGAGAGTCGATGTCATTAAAAAAAATTCATAGAAATTTTGTCGTTTACGACAATAATAGTACTAATTTTTTTAAACTACTGGGGTTTTTATCTACCACAACGACACTCATAATAAGGCCGAATATCTTATCAGGGCAACAATTTCAGCGACAAACCAATAATAGTCAACTTTGTTTTCTATCACTTTAAACTTAAAGCGGATGTTAATGAATTGTTTTTAATAGAACAAAAAAATTGAGATATTTTTTGAAAAATTGTATTTTATAAGATTTGACTTCTGATAAACTAAAAACCACGACCATGTTTTGTTTTATGTTAAAAAAAACACGACTTCTTAAAAAACAGAAGTTATTCTGTAAATTCCTTCTTGCGTTAAAACATTTATTGATCTATAAAAAATCTGTATGAAAATATTTAAAAAATGGTGCGAAGTATTTGGGGAATCATTTTTTTAACTAACATACCCAATAAAAAATTTTATCATTTTGCGAAGCACTTATGGTACATTTAGAAAAATAAGCGCACAATTATGCGCTACGCAATAAGACATACAGAAATGCAGTAAAATAAGTGAAAGAACTCGCAACAACTTTTATAAAAAAAATAACATTTCAAGTGCTACGGCATTCCCTTACTACGAAGCAGGTTTGTAAGGGAGAGAATACTTAAAAATAACTGTATCAAAACATTCATCCAACAATTTTTTCATGCGCTGAATAATGCGCTTTATGTGTCAAAAATGTATTGCTTCAAAGTGGGAACTCGCCATATAAAATTCATGTCTTCCGTAAGCGAAATGGTAAGCGAAACTTTTATGTTTCTCTATTACAAACCTGCTTCGTTGGAACTTAAAATGTAATAAATTTTTAGTAACTCGTTTTAACAAGTTTAAGTAACGAAAAGAATTTTATCAAAAATTTTGCAAGAACACATATTTTAAACCGAAATTTATGTTAAGAGTTTTAATTAAAAAAACTATAAAATACCAAAATTTGATATAAAATGGACTCTCTTACACAAATATTTATAAGTGTAATTTATTTGTTTTGAAATATTTACGTAATTCAGCTAACTCAATTGAAGTTTTTAATATTTAAAAGTAAAACAAATAACGTCTAATTACTTAAACTAAATAAAACTTCCATATTGTCTTAAATTTGAATTATTCAGCTAGCTGAATAGAAAATTTCATGTTTTTTTAAGCATAATATTTAAATTAATGTTTTAAACTTTAATATTATTACAATTCAGCTAACTGAATAAGATTTTCATGGTATTTTTAAAACAAAAACTGTATTAGCCTCTAAAGTTAACATCAATTTTATTTGTTTTTAAAAACATTTTAAATAATAATGAATTCTGCTAATAGAATCATAACTTTTTTACTAAAACCCAAATTCAGGCAATAATTAAATTAGAGCTTAAGCTAACTGAATAATAAAATTAAATAACACACGAATTCAAAAAATTTTATTATTATTAAAACACAAATTTTGTTTTTAATCAAAAGTAGCCAAACTATTTTATAAAATTTGTTTATTTTAAAGTTATTTAGCTAGCTGAATATGATTGTTAAATGTAGCAAATTTTCTCGCAATTATGCTAGATGATTATAATAATTCGATTATCTTGTTAAATACTTTTTGCAATTCATGTAGCTGAATATATATACATATGTATGGAGATTTAATACTCAGCTAGCATATGGGTCTGTTCTGACAATCGCAAAACTCGTAATATTTGTGATTTTGACTTAAATTCGCATAATTCTTCTGTAAATCACAATCGCAAGAAGTTTGCCGTCTTTAAATTGCAAAAGTATGATTAAGAAACTATGTACAGTAGTTTTCCGGCTTAACGAACTAGTACTTTGTCAGGCCTGTTCGTTAAACTGAAAAGTTCGTTATATGCCATACTTATGCCTAGTACCCATGTTATGAATAAATAAATAGCTAAAACTGTATTTTTTGCCGTTTATTTTGAAATATGTTTTGAGATCTGTATAATATATTTTAAAAAACTAAAAAAGGTACAATTCATTACACTGGTAGCATAAAATCTAAAATAATTTTAATGAAAAATAGGTTCAAATTCATTTTAAATTTCCTTGAAAATTTTACATAAAAAATTTGTAGAGTAATGTTTATTTTTTAGGAACAAAAAAATTTTGTTTTGTGGCATCTTCCTGAGTTTTCTAAATAGCAATAAAGTTGACAAATTAACCTTATTTTGTTGAGCCCTTTAAATACAAATTTCGAAGCTTTTGATAGCATCTTTGTGTTTTATTTCATGCTCCAAATGTTTTTCATGATCGAAAGAATATGCGTAACGTATCATTGCAGCATAATCAAACAAAAATGCTTCATAAACAAAACCCAAAATAGCGGTACGTTTTGCTACTCACTTTGTTTTTAGTTAGAAATTAACCCATTTCACACTCGGCAAGTTACTTGCGCAAGTATCTTGCGCAACTCTTGGTTTGTAGAATACGTTAGCGGTAAGGTCGGAGTAAAGAAAAAAAATGTTGTACAGACTCTTTTATCGTCGAGTCTGAAAGGGGTCTTACTTCACATTATGCTTTTTTAAACTGAAATTATGAATCTTCCCTTCAAGAAATGAATAAACGAGTAGTCACATTTTCTTAACAGCAATGTAAAAAAGTGACTATTCGCTCATTCATTTTTTGTAGGGTTATTTGTTCGCTAAATTGAGCACAAAAAAATATTTTTTGTTCGCTATATAAGGTACTCAATGAAGCAAACTTGTGTGTTCGTTAAATGCGATGTTCGCAGAATCGAAGGTTCGTTAAACAGGAAAACTACTGTTTATTGTTTTTAAGAAACTATGGCAGAACGCCAGCAAGACTCACGAGTTTCAGAAGAACATAAAATCTGGCGTTTTTTTTTCAAAAGTACAAAAACAACAATGTTACACTTAACAACAATGTTATACTTTGTTTATCTTTTGTCAAACGATCATCGAATGAAGCTTTTGCAACTTTCTGTATAAATCATATAAGAATTACTGATTGACCTTAATAACCCCCAATTTCACCAAGTTTAGTTAAAACTAACTATTGCTTTAACTTCCAGTTAACAATATGTTTTGACAGCTATAACTGATACTTAATTATAACTGAACTTGGTAAAATTATGGGTGAGCATTTTTTTAAACACAAAAATTCTATTTCCAATACAATTTCAAAAAACAAACCGACCTTGCGATTTGTCAAATAAGATTTTCCAGCCGGGTGGTGTTGAATTCGCGTTCTAAAGGTTTGTTTCATATAAATTGTATGAGAATTAAAAGTTTTGTTATGAGCATTTCTGCTGAGCATTTCAAGTGTTGTAAGATAATCCCTACATGAGTCTCATACGATTCTTGCTTTTTGAACGACTCGTTAGATCATCTTTACACACATCTCAAACGATTCCCTCTGAGATTAATATAACCGTCTTCCGCTTTGTTGTGAAAGTATCTCACAGAGGAAACAGCTTGTGTGACAGTTTCTCCGATGCGATAAATTTTCTACGATTAAAAAATGCGCTTATTGACGATTAAAAAAGTTTTTATGAGATTCCCAGCAGACTCTTGCACGATTGAAAACGCTAGCTGAGTAGTGTAAAAGTGTAAACTTTATATTTGTCTATAAAAGTTGATTAATATTTTGTGTTTTTGTATCTTTATAATTTTCGTTAATATACTGACTACTATTTACAGCCTATTCCTCGATTTCGAATGTTAACGTTCGCATAGAAAATTACGTTTTAAACAAAAACAAAGTTTAGAATTTTGTTTTTGTTTTAAATATGTTAACGTTCGAAAACGATGAACAGGCTTTCAGTTGCAATTAGGCTTGTCACATTCAATTTAAAAAATGCTTGCTATGCTTAAACAAAAATCTTGACAATTTAAAACTATCTAAATTAATCGCTTATTAAAATGTGTAGCACAATTGTTAAAACCAGTTAAAAGCACAAACTACAAGCAAATACAAACTGATCATTTGCACCAAACATATTTTTTCTTGATTCTTGATAAGCACTAATAACTCATGAAAATCAAGAAAAATAAAGGCCGTCTGGCAAGCCTAATTGCAATATTGTGCAATTTGAAAACCTGTTATGTACCATCTTTTTAGCACATACACTTGAAATTTAATTGTATTGTTTTAAACAAAGAAATTTCATTGCTTTTTAAGTGCCAATTTTAATTATTTTAGCTAAATTTGGAAGCTAAGCACTTAAACCGGTTTCGAATTTTGGTTCTTAATCATCGAAAGCAAATTAACTCTTAGTTTAGTTAAATTTAAGCTAACACACAATAAATTTAATAAATAAAAAAAAAATACTCAAAGCAGCAACACAATTATTTCAAATAATAAGTAAAAACATACATATGAAATTAAAATAACAATAAAAAAATTATAATAATAAAAACAGACAACATATGATGTGGCACAAAGTCCATTTCAATTTAGAATCACAAAAACATTTCATACAAGTCGATGGTTGCAAATGTATCTAAGCACATGAAAGAAAATGTTTAAGAAGCAAATGTAGAGGAAATATAATAGAAGCTGCGATTCATTTAGGAAATTTTTTTAATAAAATTTAAATATATTCGTTTCATTTTAAAATATACCTTTTATGTGTTGTCTGGTAAGTTTTTTTTCTGTTTCATAGCACTATTTTGGCAATTAGCCCAAATTTTTTCTTTAAAATCCCTTAACAAGAATGTTAGGAATTAGTACAACATGACCTATGTATTTCAATGTATTTTTATACAAGAAATATACATCAGAGAAAAAGAGTTATGATGGCTGTACATTTAACTCGTTGAAAGCATTTTCTTTAAAAGCGTTTCTGTACTCATAAACACCTATCCAGAATTCAATAGTTGAACTTTGGTTCATCCATTCGTTTATATTCAGCTTTTGCCATTGCTGTTCCAAAACCGTTATTTCTTCTGTAGTAAAATCTTTTGTTTGGTGTTTACAGGGTTGCTATTATTATACATTTGTATGAACTTATAAATGAAAAAATACAATGATAGAGATTGACAGATTTGTAAAGTTATATTGTGAAATAGCAATGTATAAAATTTATATAAGATTAAAAAATGCTAAATAATGGTTAAAAAAATATTACAAAAATGCTAAATGCTATTTGAAAAATTGGCTGCTAAATCAAAATATATAATGCTAAATTTAGCAGTGAAAATGCTAAAAGGGTCACACTCAGCGTTACCGTTGTGATACTAAAGTATCAATTTGACCCTTTTTTGACGGTCTTGATACCTTTTATGACCCTTTTTTTAAATTATACTTTTGTATCATTTTCATCTGTTTTGTGACACTTGTTGACCCTTTTTTGGAAACAGCACTCCCATTTTGTTTTTTGACAGCACTGTAGTGCTAAACAAATGTTTTCGAAATAATCATTGCTTGATATGGAACAGACTCAAAGTAGAAACTTACAATTCCATGCTTTCTTCTCCTAATTTGTTTGAAGCAGAGATGGAGGAATGGACTTCAAGTGAAGATTTAATAACACAATATAGAACGCACACTCCTAAAAAGTTTGTGTTAAAAGATTTTTTACGACTTCTAAATTAGATTTTTGATGGTAAAGTACAATTTCCCTAAAAGCAAACATAATTCATATACATATTTGTTATTTTTTTATGGTTGTTTCTTTAAAAAAAAAAAAAAAAATGTGAAATTTTATTTAAAAAAATGCAATTTGGTGTTGGTTTCTTATAATTGTTTTGATCTCTTAAAGAGTAGCATGATTTATTCTAAAAAATTCAACCTTAATAATGGCATAAGGTATTAAACTTTTCGCCCTTTTTGAATCGACAGTGTTGAGAGTGCCCTGTAAAAAAGGTGACTTCAGTTTATGTATGCGACTATTTTTAAAACGGCAACGATTGCCTCAAAGAGAAACAAGGCAACGCTAAATTTTAAATAGCGCCATAAAATTGATTAAAAGTCCCTAAAACTAACAGAAATGAAAACATTCGGTAAAAATTGCTAAATTAGCGGAAATTCCCAAATATTTGGTAACAGCGGTATGATAGCAAAGTCTAATATTTATTAAAAATCGTAAAAACGTACAAGAATAAATCGCTTCAATCGCGAGCATGGCAACAATTCGCGAACGATTGCAATTTAAAACAAACCCTAAAACTTATTTGAAATCGCTTAATCGGTTAAAAAAAAAAGAAAATATCGGAAAAAACATAAAAAACTTAAAGATATTAGCTATAATAATAATGAACAAACTTTTTTTCAGGTGTTAAAAACAGGATAGGGCATTCCATAAACAAATTAAGTTTTTTGAGCACTTCCTACCAGAAATAAATATTTTTTGTTTGTTTATATTATTATTATTATTATCATTAAAATGGGAAATACTGCTCATAAAAAACTTGACCCTTTTTTTATTGAAATACCCTTTTTTTGACCCCGTTTTCTGGAAAATCCCCTTTTTGTGACCCTTTTCAAAAATTTCCAACGATAACCAATGTTGCCACCAACGAAATGGTAAATTACACATGGATTATGCCAAAATTACACATGAAAATAAAAATTACACATGCAATCTTTTATTTGCAATCTCACGAGTTTTGTTTTGAATTTTATAATGTATAAACTTTTCATTTATTTAAAAACAAAAGCGAATGCGTTTTTTTTTTCAAAAAATTAACTAGTCATTCATTGTTTTTTAATTTTAAAAAAATAACGGTTCAAAACAAAAAATTCATACTATTTTTTTTAAGTAATTTATTACTAAAAAATAAAGAAAGTAAAATACATCACATTTACATTGAAATAGATTTTTTTTTTGATTTTTCCAATTATTTAAAGCTTCTACTTTTTGTTTATAATGATTGGAATAGGAAAGTTTGGGTCACCATTTCTATGTATTCCTTTTTAAATCTGTCGTACAATTGTTTAAATTGCTCAATATTCTTTCCGCAGCAGCATTTGAAAAGTTTAAAACAAAAATAACTATTTTAAATAATATGTCTCCCAATGAATTTTTTATTTTAAAAACCTTTTTCCAATAATATTCTGGCTCCAAATTACTATGAAGCTAAAGATTTTCAAAATGTAAGAGTGCACGTTGTCGCGAAAATATGTATTCTTGAAACTACTTAAGTTTCCCGAGCATTACTTCTAATAAAACAAGATATAATATTGCGAAGTAAATTTTCGAAATATGTTGGAAGGTTCAGACAGGCCTTTGACGCTACGAGCATTTTATGAAAGCAATATATAGCTTTTTGTCTTTTAACATCTGAATTATACTGCCCAAACATAACATTAGGTGTATCTGGTGCATCCAACTAGATTTTCTAAAGGAACCCATTTCTCTATAGTTGTGCTTTTGAGAATCTCAAACATTTCTTTTGCAGTCAATGAAAAAAACGAGAATGAACCCGGGATGTTTTGTCGTTATAGGTAATAAATTGTGACAAAATCTATCTAAATGCCAAATGGTTAGTAGTTAATGATCCAACCATTTTTAGTTTAGCTCTTTTAACGCTTCCATTCTATTAATTAAATTTTTAAGTTTTGCCAAGAATATTAAACCTTTTTAAATCTTGTGACAAAATAATAACAAAAATCAGTGCTACAAAACGTTAAAATTTCAAATTACACATGAATTACACATGGAGCCAATTACACAAGGGCTACACATGAAAACAAAAATTACACATGATATGTGTAATTACACCTAAGGTGGCAACACTGACGATAACCCTGGTCACATTGCAGCCAGCACTGCTCTCTCTCTGATTTATATAACTCTTTGACTTATTTTATGTAAACTCTCTTTCATGTAAATTTCATCTCTCTAGGAAAGAGAAATTTATACTTAAAATGCTCTTTGAGGTTTGTGGTTTTAAAAAAAGGGATGCTTTTTTATCCGTAAATTCAAAAGAAATGTTGGTGTATTATTATTAAATAAAAATCACGTGATTTTCTACCTTTTAAGACATGAGGCAATCGAAATGGCATTGAACTTGTAAACAAGACTGGTTTGTAGAAAAGTAAACTAAATGGACATTAACAAGAAAGAGTAATCGGCTTGGACGAATTTTATTTACCCTTTACCATAATATACCTTTCATTAGGGACAGTTTTGCCAAAACGTATTGAGGAAAAAATGCTAAATTTTGTTTAAAAAAAAAAATGCTAGAAAAATTTATATGAAAAATCTTTATTAAATTAAGGGCAAAGCACATTTTTTTATAATATGCTGCATCTTGTCCTTCAGCTTTCGCGACGAGGTGTCAAACTGCCTTTTACAAAGGTTTGTAAGATGATCGACAGATGAAAATAAACTGTGCACAGCACATAAACTTAATACCGCCTCTGCTGAACGTTGTAACAAATTCTTTTAAAAGGGATTGAATGGTTTTTAGTTATGCCCGAAGCGTTTTTGTGCTTACTTGTTCCTGCATGTTGCTCCACGCCACTAAATTTAGAAGCAATATCGCATTTGATGTAATTTCAAAAAGGTTTCTTCATCTGTTTCATTCACCCATTCTTTTAACTTTAGGTGCTCTAGCCATTCCTTGTGAAACCTTTTGAATAGGTTTTACTATTTTTTTTTTCTTTGATTTTTTTTTGCATTTGAATAGGTTTTACTAATTTTTTTTGAATATTTCGTTTTTTTCTTTCTTTAATATTTGTAATAAACATTAATAGAAAATATTAAAAACACCACAAGAACTTAAAACTGCTAGAAATTTTTAAATAATGCTAGAAAATATGCTAGATGCTAAATCAGTTTTTTTTATGCCAAATGTCTTTAAAAAAATGCTAGATCTAGCATTAAAAATGTTAAATTGGCAACACTGATTAGGCAGTACACCAGCTTAGTCCCAATTTACACGAGGGACATTTCTTGCCGGACAGAAAAAGTTTGATGGCGAGGGGTCGAATAGGTAGAGTGTGTACATGACTATCTGTACTGGACATTTTTTTATTTTTCTTTCTAACTTTCTGTCTGACTTCATATGTAAACGCTTCAGGTAAGATTAAAAGAGAATTCAAAAAATATCCGGCAAGAAATGTCCCTAGTGTAAATTGGGACTTAGGGGCCAGACGAAGAAAACACCGATTGTCTTATTTTCAATGTTAAACATTATTTACATACAAGAAATATCTAAGAAATTTATTTGAGGAGGTTGAAAAAGGGAGTAATTTCTCTACAACATTGTCGTTTGTAAAGAAAATTTGAAAGTGAAATTACTATAATGTTTCATATTTATGTATGCCTGTATTCATAAAAATATTTTCAATTTTAAAAAGGTTTACAAATCAAATTTTCTATGAAAATATTCTTAAATAAACGTTTGTTAAATAATCGTTGTTAATAAATACAGGGTTTATAATTTATTCAAATGTGTATTATAAATGTGTCTAAGAGGCTTAAATTATTTTCAATAATTAGATATAAGCCCGACAAGCCATTGGCTTGTCAATAATTTATTAAAGTTTTATTTGCTTGCTTAAAACACAAAATTTATATTATTGTAATTCAGATAGCTTTATAATGGTTTAATAGCTAGATGAGTTTGATTTTAGTATATTATTAGCTAACTTTTAAATACGACGAAGCCATTGGAAAAATTTACATTATTCTATTAAATTTTATCGAATTTCGTGCAATTTAAAACGACTTATAGAATATTTAATTGCTGTTATTTAATTGTTTAATGTTTTTGTAATTTACTTAGCTACGGGTTTAATGGTATACTGGTAGATATAAAATCTATTCTAAAACAACTAAAAGGTCTATATTCGGCTATGACGAATCTTATATGCCCTTCACCATGGTGCGATAAGAACTATAAGAACTAAAAACTATTGTTTAGATATAACTAAAATTATTTTGTCGGACGTTGTATATTGATAACCACGATGCTTGTACCTAATTTGGAAACCTTGGCTAATGCGGTTCTCTAGATATACAGAAATCTATAATGTTTTTGTATGGACAGTGCCACCCAGTTCTCCAATCCCACCCACATTTTGTCGGATGTTGTGTTGATAACAACCTTTGGATCTTGCCGTTCTTCAGATATACAATTAAACAACAACAGCAAGATATTTATGGGTAAAATTAGAGGCGGCCTTGTTTTTTTGCTCATATCTCAGTTATTTATGGACTGATCTGGGCGAATTTCAATAGAAAACTTTAACGGAGTATATGGGACATAAATATGTTTAAAACAACCTAAATTTTTGAAGCAATTCAGCTAGATGAATATGGATTCTTTTACCCTTCACCGAAGTTAAAAGGGTTATATATAAGTTTGGCATTAAGTTTGTAATTTCTACAATATTGATGTTAGACCCTATAAAGTGTATGGGTCCTTATAAGTAGCAAAGTTTATTTAACGATGTCCGTCTGTCTGTCTGTCCGTTGAAATGGGTTTTCCGAAGACCCCAGATATGATGGGAACTCAGTAGTTATATATTTATGTCTCATACAGTTAGGAATTGTTTGCTATTGAAATTCAGCCTGATCGATCCAAAACAACACGACTGCCTTTAATTTAACTTAAAAATCTCATGTTTTTGTGGTTTTTTTATTTTATTTTTACGTATGTATATCTGGAGACCAGCAGGAGCCAGTTTCCAAATTAGGTACAGGCATCTTGGTTATCAATTCACAACATCCGAAAAAATGTGTGCGGTATTGGACAAGTCGGCGTGACACAGTTAAATGATTTATATTTAAAGAACGGTATTTATATAACTATCGCACTATGGTGAAGAGTATATTAGATTCGGCTTAGCCGAATATAGCACTCTTACTTGTTTAATCTACTACTACTACTACTACTATATTTAATTATAACATATTTTGCAATTCAACTAAATGAATAAAATTATAAAGCAGCAGAAAGAAAAACCTACATTAATGAATAAAGATAACCCAACTTTCTTGCAATTCAGCTAGCTTAAAATGTATTTTAGAATATTTTAACGATATTTGATTATTTATTTTATTAATAAGACAAATTACGTTACATTTTTTTCAATTCATCTAGCTGAATAGAGGGTGTAAACGTACATATGAATTTTAACACAAACTCTGCACTAATCTAGCTAGCTGAATAACTTTATTTTTGATTATTTAATGATTCTAAGTTATACAATTATAAAAATAATACCAATCTTATCATTGCTTTAAACTTAAAGAAAAACATAACAACAAAAATTTAATTTTAGATTTTCGTAAGTTTCCTATCAGCTGGACTAATCTAAAGTCAGATGTTATAAAAAAAACCAAAAGCAAAACTGATGCCACAATCAAGTAACTTATTATAAAAACAAAGTTAGTGACGCCATGAAATAGTTTTTTTATATTATCAAAGGTCTTATATTAAAAAAGATTTTGTAATAAATACAGAAATAAATTATGTATTTTATGGTGTATTTTTTATATACCTACATATATTTGTTGTCATGAATTATTTACTACGTTTCTATGTAAAATAAAGGAACTATTTATTTATTTTGAATTTAAAGAATAGCCTTTATTAATGTGATTAAAAAGTGTTATTGTTATATTATTCTTAAAGAAATTTGAATGTCAAAGCCACGATTTTCTTCCATTTTTTAATTCAAGCAATACTCTGCCTAGAAAACGTAAAATTTAAAAATGTAGAAATCGTAAAATTTTTTAAACCTCCGGGATCAATTATGTCAAAAAGATATTAAAACAAGTCTGTATTACGCAATATTTTTCAGAACCTTATCATTTTTTTTTTTTTTTTTAGAGAAATCGTTTAGACCAGTGATGCCAAGGGAAATTTTAAAAAATCCCTACGTGTCTAATAAAAAATTCCCTTTTTTCCCTACAACCAAAAAAAAATTCCCTATACTTTTCCCTACGTTAAGCCCTTATGACACTACATTTTTAATGCATTGTTCAAGTTTTGGTGAGCAGTACAAATATAATGTAATACAAAAATTTACCAAGTGCAAAGAGTTAAGCTGTATTAAGATAAATGGCAAACCGTCAAAAATTTTAGTAAAGTTATCGATAAAAAATGAAGTTATGTCAAAAAAAATGTAAAATTGTTTAACTTAAAATTGACATTTCCAGCTTGAAATATTAAAAGTGTTGCTGAATCAGCGGTTTATGGGCAAATTCAGCGATTTACCGCTTTCTGTTTTTAGGTTTCTCATAAACAAAAAGTTGGCAACATTTAATAAAATTAACAAAACAGGGATGGCTAAGTTGTTTCAATTGTACTTTTTTGTTGATACTTTTTAAACTAAGATTTATAATACCTTTTTTTGGTGTTTTTTATGAACATAAATAAAATTAATTTCAACTAAAAAAAATCTTTTAGTACAATTAGGGTAAAAAAGTAAAAGTTTTAAAGGTTGTTGGTACAATTTTAAAAATTCTCAACGCCATCCCTGTAACAAAACCATAACAAGAGAAAAAAAAACAAAAATCTTTATTTACATTATGTATAGTTAGCTCTTTCTAACATTTACTGTTTCTTTCTATCAATTCTGTATCAATTAATGAATAAAAAATGTAGTGTCATAAGGGCTTTAAAAATGTATTTTTTTAGCAACAGGCATACATATTTTGTTAACATTTTGTAAATATTATAATAAAAGCATTAACTAACAACAAGAAAAAAACAATATTGGAAGCGCCATTTTTTATTGGGTTAACTTCATTCTTAAAGTATTTTTGCAACAACAACACTTAAAACCACGAAAAACTACGGTCATTTTGTATATAATTGAATTATCGTTCAATTTCACTTCATTTCGATTTCTAGAACATACCCGATAAAATTAAATCTTTGACTTAACATAACTCTGTCGTTTTTTCTGTTGCGAAATTAATTATTTAATTGTGTTTAAAAAATGTAGCAAAAATAAAAGCTAAATTACTCACTAAACATACTCTTTTAATTTATTTCCAACGGAAACATAGATTTCTGTGGCATTTTGACAAAACATCTTGTCAAATTAAAAAAGTTGGAAAAAATATTGTTAATCACACGAATTTTCATTCAAAAATCATTTTTGTTTACGTTTTAAAAATTTTGTATAATAAACGAAATTTTTCTTTTATTTTGGTGGATTTTATTATTTGGTAAAAATGATTTTTTACCGAGTATTTTTTTCTTTTTTTTGAAATGGGTCAACAATTAAACCTTTACGAAGGTTTACTTTGCATTTAGCAAAAGTGTTGACATCTTTATAACTTTAACAATAAAACTTAAGTCAAAATTTTGCCTTGAACTTTATAATGCAAAACTTATTACATATTTATAAAAAGAGAAATAATTGTGATTACTTGTATTAACAGTCATAAAACTAAAGCTATTTTCACACCTATCAAATATTTGAAGTCCCAAACGTAACCACTAGTTTTAGTAATAATTGTTTGCTTTTGCAAAACGTTTGCTACATCGAACATCATTTTAAAGTATCTTAATTACATTACACAATTATCTTCTTATAAACAAAGTTTAGTAAATCAATAAAAATTGTTAAAAATAAAACTAAATAAAGTTTGATCAATTTACTGGTCCGGCTTTTTTTGATTTTTTTGTCAAATATTTGTTAGGTCTGAAGTTAAGACTTTGAACATACCTTAATTAACGCATTTTGCTTGATTAACAATATTTAAATATAATTATACTGTTTCAATATAGTAACCTTGACATTGAATATGGGCATTTCCAGCGAAAATTCTACTCTTTGTAACGTAACGCCAGCAAGAACAAAAATTGTTTTTTTTTTAAATTCCAGGGTTTAAAAACACTGTAGTCGAAACCAAAAACTGTCGAACAAAAACAAAAATTTGTGTACAACTTTTCGCTTTTTGAGTTGGTTTGACAGCAACTGTTTACATTTAATGAATCAAAAGTAAAAGCAACAGCTTTTTCTTGGCCAATGACAAATGAAAAAGTGCAAGAAATTGCAGTTTTCTACTTTTTAAACGCTGAAAAATTTCGTACGTATAGGACAAAACCATGTCAAATCGACCAAGAGTGGGACACGACCCTTTCGATTTAAATGAAATTCTCGATAACTACTTTACATACGAAGATGATTTTTATGTCATTTTAAAGAGAATACTTGGGGCTACAAACAATATATTGAAAAAAAAATTTTTTTTTTGGAGAATGTAATATCTAAAAAATAATTAATTTTAAAAATGGACTAAGTTAAAACCCTATTTTTTATTTGGCTGATTTTTTTATATAATACCTTAAACTATTCTTTAAAAATCCTGAAACTGGAGAGGAAGTTTTTTTTTTATTTTTTACGATATGAATTTTTTTTCTTTCGCAACCTTTAAAAAATAATCTTAAAATAGAATTTTAATATTGTAATTTTGAGAAATAAGTACACTGTGCTAGTTATTATTACCGTTATTTCGAAAATGTAGGAGGTTCCACAACATATATTCGCGTAACTCAAAAACGGTTAACTTTTTTTTCAATATATTGTTTTTAGCCTCAAGTATTCTCTTTAAAAGACACAAAAATCACCTTAGTATGTAAAGTAGTTATCGAGATATTGAAGAAATAAGCTCAACGCATTCGGCTTATTCGGCGATATTATGACTTAACTGAAAAAAATTTTTTTTGGAAGTTATGCATTTTACACTTACGATGTCCCACGCTACAAATTTAAAATAAGTACCAAGAGAAAAGCACTGACTATTTTCCAGCAAAATTTTTTTTATTAAATTTGCAACAAAAATATCTGTTTGTTACTAATATTTGATGCGCATTGACGCATTGATAACAAATGTTCTTTTTCAATGTCGCACGCTACATCGAAATATACTTTAAAGCAAAGAAAAAAATTGCCGTAACTGGCAAACGCATCGTTCCGTTTACATTTTTTTTATATTGTTTGAATATAAATCGAGATTTTGAAAGCAATTGTCAACGCATAATGTTTCTCATTAAGATCATTGAGAAAAACAAAACGTGCAATAGAAATGTTCAAAACAGAACTTTTGCACTTGTTCGACTTTGCATTTGAATTTTTCAAAGTGTGTTATGAATAAATGTAAAATTTGTTTACATTATAGATTCCCTATAAAAATATGTTAAAACAACATACTTTTATAGACTTTGAATTTTTTGGCTGCGGTTGACATTTCTGTGGAAATGCCCATATGCTATTGCAGTATTTTGACATCAATCGTCAGTACTTATGTACTACATAATTTTTAAAATATTTCTATATAAAAGTTGCATCATGAGCAAGTTTTTGTCTAATCTTAATCAATACCACTTGGAAAATTAACAAAGTTTAAGACTGATTACTGAAGTATGTACATATGTAAATTGGAGCGACTCACCAAAAAAAGTGCTCGATGTACCCCCCCCCCCCCCCCTCAAAATGAACCTTGGACTTTTTTAAGATGACATTTAAAATATTTCGACTCCAGCTTTGACCTCTCGTGAGCTGGGCCATTTTGAAAAAGGGTCTATTTTTTCATGTCTTGTTAATTTGAGAATCTGTTTCATTACCAACATATGGGCATTTCCTGGGGTCGCGAACGTACGTTCGTACGCTTTTGATGTACAAATAATATAGAAAACAAAACTTTTCCTAGCATTTTTTTTGCGATTCGATAGCATTTGGGTAGATGTATGTTTAGTGCAAAAGATGGATTTCATCGAGTTTAAGTTTTCATAATAATAGTAATAAACATGTGGTCACGAACGTACGCAAAATAGAAGTCAACTTTGGCTGACGTAGTGAAATGTAAAAATCTGCGTAATGGAACGGAATATTCAAAAGTGATTAATTTATTTCAAAAGTGTATTAATGAAGGTCTCCATACAGTATTTACAAAATAAAATATCTCTTTTGGTTTTTGTTTAATTTTGGCTTATGTACCGGTCGCGAACGTACGATTTGTCCATATGTTTTTTTTTTATTATCACCATGCAGATTCCCATAAATATCTTCAAATTTCCTTAACAAGCAACTTAATACTCAATTTACAATTGATTGTAATGGAGAGATTATGAAGAAAGAGTGTAAACATAACATATTTTTTGCATGTAAAATAAGTACATAAAAATGTCTTTAGAAGTAGAAAATATAAGAAAATATAAAATTTTCCAGTTTCCAGCGCAATTTCCTCAAGTAAAATAGCTGAGATATGCTATGAAACCATTATTTTATAACAACATAGACTTTTTTTTATAATAATAAACAATAAAAGACGATGATTATCAACATTTTATTTTTTCATCCTGGTAGACCATTCTGGGGAAATTCCCATATACAATATTGTTCGGGGTTGTTTTTGAAATTCGTGCTATTTCGCGTTTTAAAAAAAATGCAATGGGGTGGTAACCCTTAGTTTTAAATAGGGCAATATGGGTATCAAATTTTTTCTTTTGCCAAGTATATCATCTTTGAATGTAAATTTAGATTTTTGCAAATTTGATGCATTTTACACGGTGCTCTGGAATATATGTATATAAATGCAATTTATTTAGTTTCTAGATCATGTATGGATAAAAATATGACTAAAGAAAGAAAAAAAGAAATGATCCACGACGTTTTGGAGGCATATTTTTTTTTTGCAAATTAAAAAAAGTTATTAAATTTTATGTTTATATTTACAAAACTAGATATTTATATATATTTTTGCAAAAATCTAAATTATTTACATACAAAGACGATGTACTTGGCAAAAAAAAAAAATTTGATACCCATATTGCCCTATTTAAAACTAAGGGTTACCACCCCATTGCATTCTTGTCAAAACGCGAACTAGCACGAATTTCAAAAAAAGTTGAGACCCGTATTTAATTAAATCGACTAAAGGTTTAAATATGTTAATTTGGCATTTTTATTACAAACAACAACGAACAAAAAATTCAAAAAACCGTTCTTTTTTACAGAATATTCTTAAAAAAAGGACATGGATGATCGTCCTTGGACAAATTGTATATACAGTTGAATGAGCCTTAAAACCCCTTTCTTATGATACCCATATTGTATATGTTGGTTAGGGAACAGAAACAAAACATGCAAAAATAGACCCTTTTTCAAAATGGTCCAGCTCACGAGAGATCAAAGCTGGAGCCGAAATATTTTAAATGTCATCTTAAAAAAGTCCAAGGTTCATTTTGAGGGGGGTACACCTTGCACGAATTTCGCTTCCATACAACTTGAGTCGCTCTAATGTATATAATAAATTATAGACTATTAACTGAACAATACTTTAAAGCAAAAACTCGACTATAGTCTGACCTTTACACAAGCCAATAACTTAATACTAGACTATAATTTCAATTTTGGACTAGACAATTATCCATATTCCAAACTTAAGACAGTACTGTAGTCCAAACTCTAAAATAGACTTTTAAGGCTTAACTATATATGTTTCGCAAACATCTTAAGTAGAATTAGGAATTTATTAATTAAAATCATTCTCTTAAAATATGTACATACATTCAGTTAGTATTATAGGGTATTTTTCCTGTGCAATACCTTTTTGCATTTGCACTTCTCATAACTTATTTAAAAATAATATTTAAAATTTTATTGCGTAAAAATATGTCGTTTTATATTAAAATTTCGTTTATACATACAAATGTGCTAAAAACGTGCTCATTTAGCAATATATATATATATTAAGTAGACTTGAAAGTCAAATGAAATGCATTTTTAAGCACATCCGTTTAAAATTGCAGTTCAATTGGATGCGTTGTATACATAGGTATATAAGCAGTAGGCTTGCCAGATTCAAATTTGCAAATTCTTGACATTCACTATAAAATCTTGAATTGAAAAGAAGTCTCGAATATTAAAAACTTCCTTAAATAATCTTTTAAAAACTAATAAAAACAATTGTTAAAACCAGTTGAAAGTAAAAAATACAAGCAAATGAACTAAATACATGCACCAAAACTTTCTGTACGCTTTTGTTTTGAATCAGCTGTTTAACGTTTATAATAGAGGGGCTGAAAAGCAAAGGGATGCAAATGCCAAAACTAACAAAATTGATTTAGATGCAGCAATGGCACCTACTTTTTACATATAGTACATATTATTGTACAAAAATTCAGAACAATATATTGCCCCAAATTGTACTATATCGATATAAACTCAAGACAGCCTGAAAAGCCTAATAAGCAGTTCAATCACCTTTAAGGGACATATCGTCGTTCCTTTATTGCAACATAGTCATATTTCAAAAAATCAAAAATTTGGAGTTACTTAAGCAAATGTGCTCTTTCATACTTTCTCTAGATGTAAAAAAATCGGCGTTAAGCTTCGTACAGACTATGGTCATATCTAACAATGTTGTCATTTTTTTGACAATGGTGCCATTGTCGGATGCATTAATTTAACACATCTGCCAAATGAAAATAGCGTACAATGTTTACACAGTTGCAAGACATTTTTAGTCAATTTTAATGACAACATTGTAAGATCTGACCACCGTCTGTACGAAGCTTTATATCTCAAACTTAACCGAGGTTAAACCAAAATATATTTTTCTAAACGTATATTAATAGGTACATTTTGAAATCTTTAATCGCATTTCGCCAAAGTTGGATTTTTTTGAGATATTACTATGTTGCTATAAAGGAGCGATATTTCTTAAGCGCGTTCTTATTGGTCCCGGGCAATAAGTATTTTTTAGAAAGTTTCCACCACTATAATTAGTCTACACGTTAAAAGAAATTAGTATGCAGCAATAGTTGACTGCTAGCTAAGCCCAGCAAAATAAGTTTAAGTTTAAGTTTTAATTTATTGAGACTTTTTTATAATTCTTTTTTGAAAACAAACTTAAAATTATTATAATATTAGAAGAAAAAAAAAGCTTAAGACTATAATGTAATATCTTAATTTACAGAAACAGGAATTCAGCACCAAGCTTTACAGACAAAAGAAATAAATTATATGATAAAATCAGTTACATAAATTAGTGCACGCTCTTGCTCCCGGAGCTTTCATCATTGGAGGAAGTTTTATATTTACTCCAAAATAATCTTAAAAATAACTTAAAACTAAACTTAAAACTAGTATTATAAAAACTAAAACAAAATTTACATTGTTATCCCCTATGAGTAGCGGGACTAGTCCTTTCATAAAATTCACAACGAAGTGAAGTGTTTATATTAAAAGATGGAGGATGCTCATTAATATAACCAATAGCCGATAAATAATTAACGTTAGACCAATTAAAAAGTCTTTGACTGTCATATATTCCTTTAACAGAAACATTATCATGGTCCAAAACCCTAAGCACAAATCGTTTTATCAAGTCACAAACATATAACCCGACAGGAATTACTTTCGATTTCGAATAAACAAATACATTTGAATACCTTTTATTTGGAGATTGGTAGTATTTTCCGATGCAACACCTTAACACCTTTCTTTCGAAAATTTCAAATTCCTTCAATACAGTAGGAGAAATGCTAAACCAAATTGGAAAAGCATACAAAAAGACGGGTCTAATACTTGTTTTATACAGAAGAAGTTTTGTTTTCATTGGTAAGTTTTTATTTTTTAAAATTTTTGAAAAAATTCCCATTATTTGGTATGCTTTTCCAGCAAAATAACTGTAGCCGACTTATTTCTCTATACAAAATATTTTTGCAAAAAGCAATTTAAATTATACGGAAGAACAAAATCACACAAGACCTCCCCATTAGGGTGGGTCCAAAAATGTAAAATATTATTTTATAGAGTCGGTCGCTAATAAATTAAGAAAAATAAAAGAATGTATACCATTTGGTTTAAAAATTGATGTTTGACTAATGACTAATGTCATCAATGGCGGTGAGTTTTAAACGGTGTAGTTACTATTGAAACATGTCAAATCAACCTGTCCGTGAACGTGGGTTCGATTCCCCGATAAGTTAAGAATAAAAAATTATCAATGAATTTTAATTCATTTCATTTTGTAAAATTTGTTCCTTCATAAAAATAATTAAATGAAAATTAAATTAGATGAGCAATTTCACCAAATTCAGTTAACTATTACTTGAAAATATAATGGCAGTAGATTCCTTCTGCTAAGTGCTAAATAGTCTAGACTATACTTTTTTACTTGTTTAGGCTTAAATTTACTTTACCACCGCAGCTTTAAAAAAATTTTTTGGGGAAGTCGCATATACATATGCACATTCTTTTTTAGAAGAAATCGAAAACTAAGCTTTTCCGAGACTTTTCCCATTAAATATTAAATTTTTTTTCAATTATATTATTTAATAGTTTTTTCACATTTACGTATTCCCTGGTTATAACTATTAAGTCCTTGCTTTTGTGTTGTTTTATAAACTTCGTCAATTCATTCTTTTTTCAAAAAGTATAAAATTTTTGTAATTAACATAAAATTTCATATAAAAAAAAAAAAAAAAGAATGTGTGTTCTAAGTCAAATTACGTTTAAAGCTTCATTCACAATCCCAGAAACTTTTCACTTGGTGTTTATAATAAAGCAACAATTTTTTTCGCAACCACACACATTTTGCATTAAGAAACCGTTTGCAAATTTTACCCACACCAATATTATACTTTTTTTTTATTATTTTTACAACATTATGTTAAAATTTTCATTCAAAACTAAATAAAATTATTTTAAACGTCAGAAACAATTTCATACAAATTGTTGCTGAAGTTGTAGTTGACTCAACTTCTTAAAAAAACTTTAGTTATATTTTTGTATTATGTGCGTTCGTTTACTTTTCCAATAAAATCCCAGTAAAATCCAGTAGGTGAGTAATATGAAAATCTTACAAATTTATGTGTACGCGAACGCATTTCAGTAAAATCCAGTCCAATTTGTACAAATTTTGGGGTAAACGAACGCAGCTAATATGAAGCTGTCAATATTGTCTTCATATAAAACAAAAATAATTTAACGCACACATGTACAAATTTTGGCTCATATACACGAAATTTGACGTTTGGGTTCCAACTAGGGGTAAACAGCTGACAATCATATGGGCCAACGAGTTTACTTTGTGTAAATATACCTTGGAAAATATATGAACAATTTCGTTTTTTCTTCTATCTTATTTCTTCCCAAAGTATTTCATATATTTTCCTTTTATTTTTAAAACAAAAATGTAACTGAAATTTTTTAAAAAATGTAACTAAAGTTGGGTCTACTTTTGCTTCAGCAACAATTTGTATGAAATTGAGACTGACGTAAATAATTATTATATTTAGTTTTGAATGTAAATTTCAACAAAATGTTTTAAAAATAATAATAAATACATCATTTTGTTGTGGGAAAAATTTGCAAACGGTTTCTTAATTGCAAATGTGTGTTGTTGCGAAAAAAAATTGTTTCTCTATTGTAAACAGCAGTGAAATTGTTGCTGCCTATTATTGTGAACGAAGCTGAAAAATATTGAAGAAATAAGACTATTAAAGTATGAAAGCTTTTTTAATTGTAATCGTAAACCTGACTTCACCCCCAATTTCACAAGGTTCAGTTATAATTAACTATCAGTTATAAGTGTCAAAACATATTGTTAACTGGAAGTTAAAGTAATAATGAGTTTTAACTGAACTTGATCAAATTGGGAGTTAAAATTTTTAATTTATTTTGTGCAAAAACAATATATAAACATTTCTGAGGTGATGCAAGCAATTCTCCTACAAACTAGCAATTTTTATTTATACATATGTTGATACCTTCAACTTGAAGAAACAAAAATTGCTAGTGTGAACGAGGACTTGGCAGTTAGAGAAATCAACAATAAAAGAAAGGGGTTGAAGAAATTCCTATTAAGTTAAGAAAACAATAAGAAGGGCGTTAAAAAAGGGAAGACAATATTAAAGAGCAAAACTTGTAAGAGAAAAATACTGTAATCTATGAGAAAAATACCTTTACGATTAATAAAAAAAACAAACTTGATTATTCATAAAAGTTGAAAAAATCTATAAAAACGATGACATTAATCAAAACAACAAAAATATTTTTTCAAAAATAGAAAAAGAAAAACAATGACTCACCATCCATCACACCAAACACGAACTTCTTTACTAGCTGGTGGCTTTCCGCCGGCTCCACCGTTATTTACTAATTTATCACACATTTTACAGAATTATTTTCTTTTTCTTTACTTCTAGTAAAAATGTTCCTTCTTGAGGCAAAAATCTCTGCTGTAAAACTTTTTCTTTTTACAATTTTTTGTTAAAAAAAATATAACAAAAGTCTAACTAAATGCTTTACGTTACAAAAAATCTAATAAATTTTAATTTATTTCACGAACACTTTTTTTAATTTTTTTTACTGACTGATGAATGAGTGCTTATTTTGGTTTCCTGAAAAAAATATATAATATTTTATATTTTTTGTTTAATTTTTTCTTATTTTCTTGTGGATTATATACAAAAAACGCGTGCACTCGCTGCGAACGTTTCAAGAAATTTATTTTAATAAATGTTTATTAACAAAAGTTTTATTTATTTTTTGGTTGACGGCTCTCCGCGCCAGCGTTACCACTGTGATATTAAAGTATCAATTTAAACCGTTTTCGAAGCTCTCGATACCGTTTATGATACTTTTTAAATTACGCTTTTGTATCATTTTTCTATATTTTGTACCACTTTTTCACCCTTTTTAACAGTTATATTTTTTACAGAACAAAACGTACTTTTTCACACATTTAAAATTTTTGGAAAATTGAGGTTTATTTATTTCGACCCCTTAAAAAATTGCATGAACCTGGAAATGAAAACAAGTTTTTTGCTTACCAAAAGATGAATTAAACTGCCGTAATTAAATGTCAAGGATGTTTAATATCAAACCAATTTAATATCGAAAAAAGTACGTTTTGTTAAAAAAAAAGTACGTTTTGTTTAAAAAAATATTTAATAAAATATGTAAATTTTCTACCGATTCTTGTAATTCTTCCACGTTTTAATTGTAGTATTGCAGTCATTATTTTTTTCATAACACTCGTTCACCAAACAATAGTTAAATTAATGCAATTCTTGGTGGCGATTCTTAAAAACTCGTCGAAGAAATACAAATTTACATTAAAACAAAAGCAAAGTTTAAAAAATAGTTTGTGTTTATCATACATTCCTAAAATTAAATAAACGTGAGAATTTTTAAGCGTTTCTCTCTCTTTAAAAAACGGTAAATTGTATGATAAACACGAAAACCAAGGCGAATTGACTAGAAGGTGTGGTCAAGTAAACATATGGTGTTTTTTTTTCGGTGGTCGACTTGTCAAAGTTTGTATACAAACTAGTTTTTTATGTAAACAAACCTGTTTTTTTACTAGCAATATTTTTGACAACCCGACCACAGGAGCATTGTAGTTGTAGAGTTGACCTCACCTTCTAGTCAATTCGCCTTGACGAAAACAATTTCTTAAACTTTATTTTTGTTTTAATGAAAATTTTCACTTTTTCGACGCATTTTCAAGAATAGCCTCCATTATATAACAGTTAATTTTAAAGAAAATGAAATGACATAAATAAACGTCAAACAAATTAAGAATATGTATTAAGAAATGTTATGTTATTAAAACAACTACACGAAGAAATGGCAAAAACAATGAAAAAAGCACGTTTTGAAAATAAAAATTAAAAAAGTACGTTTTGTTATGCACACATTTTTTAGAACCCATTTTCTTGGTAAATAAAAAAAAAACATGCTAACTAGATTTTTTCTTAAAGATTTCAACAAAAATATTATAAAAATATCAAAAAACTAATAATAATAAGTAGTTGTAGTAGAAGCTGAAATTGACATTTAACTTCAACTGCAATGACTACTACAACTACGTCTTCTGTTGAAACTATTTTAAAACTGCCGTTTTTAACTTTTGACAACTTGCAACGCTATTCGTAACGTTGTACTACAGCGACTATTCTGTTCCAATAAGAACCCAGCTCTGCATAACTCAAATACCCAGCGGGAAAAAGAAGGAGTAGGAAGGCCTTCTAGAAGGCCTCTGTACCCCTTCTTTTGGATGTACAAGGCCTTCCGCTCTCGCTTCTTCAGCAGGCACATAAGAAGGGTAACGGGACCAAAAAAAAAATTGATTTTGCTTTTGCTTGTGCAAAAAAACAATACAAAAAATGTTACTCCCTTCTCATAGAAGTGAGTGTGGAAGGTGTATCTTACCTTTTATACGAAAGAGCCGAGGCCTTCTATGAGGCCTTCTTTAGCAGTTAGATAAGAATAGTAATTGAATCAAAAAATCTTTTAAGCAGGCCTTTAAAAAGGCCTGAAGTAAGAAGGTCTTCTGAGTTTTCCCGCTGGGTACGTATTGTTGGAAAAAATGTACATGTATTAAAACCTTTTTAGTTTTCACCAGGCATACAGATATTCATTTTTTGCATTTTCGTAACGTATTGGTGAAAAAATTTACATGTTTGTTCGATTTTAATTTCACTCGAACTCGATTTCCGGAACATGCTTGTATGTTTTTTGAGCACAAACAGTCTGATATAAATATTTTTATACCCTCCACCACAATTAGTTGTGAAGAGGGTATACTAAGTTTGTCATTCCGTGTGAAACTTTTTTATTATTCATCTCAGACCCCATAAAGTATATATATTCTGGCTGCTTGAGTAATTCTAAGTCGATTTAGCCATGTCCGTCTGTCTGTCCGTCTGTCCGTCTGTTGAAAACACGCTCACTTTCGAAAAACTCAAAAGAAATAAACAAACTAGGTGTCAAATTGCTTGTAGTTATCCTAAGCAGTTTGGGATTGAATTTCAGCAAAATCGGTTCAGTAGGACCAGAGCTATGAATCAAAATGTGGAACCACCACCTTCAAAAACTTAATAATTTTGTTACAAAAACTAACATAAATGATGCAAAAATGCACGGAATGACATAAGATTTTGCACAAGTCCGTTTTATTCGACTAGATATGACACTGTAAAATTTCGCGAAGGTGGGTCCATAATTTACCCTAAGCCCCATATAAACACTACTCCCGGAAAACAGTTTAGTACGCCTAAAACCGTAAAAAATAATGCAATCATAACAAATTTTGGCTCGTCACAATTTTATAGGACTATAAATGATACTGTGAAATTTCGTGAAGATCGGTACATAATTTACCCTAGGCCCCATATATGCCCTACTCCCGGAAAACAGTTTAGTCTCCTAAAACCATAATTAATAACAAATCGTCACAGTTTAAGATAATAATAATAAAAAGACATCATACAGATATTACTCCTTAAACATTCGAACTGTCGGTGGAGGGTATCAAAGATTCGGCACAGCCGAATATAGCACTCTAACTTGTTTTTTTTTTTTTTTGTTTATTTAACACTTCATTTTTACTTTAAAATGCCGTTTTGCAACCATTTATTGATAAATATGTACCAAGGTATATTTATAGCAAGTAGTCTCGGAAAGCCAGCTGCTTATTTTTTATTTGCTTGTTTTGCGTTTGAGATACGAACTAGGGAATGGTAAATCGATTTCGATTCTAATCGAAAATCGATTTTGTGGTAAAAACAATCGATTTTTTGCAATCGAATTTACGTATGCGATTTTATACTGAAATCGATTATTGGGCTTCTAAAATCGATTTTTTATTTATATCAAAATTTTGGCAATTTTTAATTGTAATCTTAATTAAATCGATCAATTATGGGCATGCACAATAAAACTTATTTTTTTTGTGCGTATATACATACGTCTGTAGGTATGCTTATGCAGTTTTCCAAGTTTAAAGTTGTAGTTTTACGTATTTATCTATTAGTACCCTTGGTATACTTTCAACTTTAATATAAGGTCTCTTGTTCTTCAGAAATTAAAGCCATCAATGGACAGTGAACAAAACAGTACTTAACATATCGTATCGAACCAAACACTGAAAGTCAGCCATGGCCTTCCTGTGGAAATATGCTAATATGCAAACAGACCAGTGTGTGAGCGATATTTAAATCTTGTTATAAACAGAGTGAAAAAACAAAAAGTGTGTAATTTATCCTATGAAATACGAAATTACAGGAAAGTATCTCTGCATCTTTCTGACATCAATGATATGCAAACGTTTGTTTTCTAAAACTAACTATAGTAAGTAAGTTAGCAAAAAAACAGTCGCCACCGAGCAGGAACTATTGTCATAATCCTTTGAAATACTAAACATACATTCAGGTTTGTCACATATATCAATTCCCATCAAAAGTGATTTCGTTTTATGTAAAGCAAGATACAAAATCACTTCCACTTTCGATCGGAATCAATTTATGTCACAGGCCTGATTGACTACACAAGAATACAATTTGAATATATATGTGCAATGTACATGCACTTGTTCTTCTAAAGGACATCTCAAAATTTACACATTTTCACTTTTTACAGGAAAATTGTAAAAAGTAGTCGTATCTACCCACTGTAAAAATCTCAGTTCAATTTCTCTAGTAGTTTGCCAAAAAATGCTGGTGTATCCTCCTTTGTGATATAATGTATAAGATTGCAAACTAGTCTTAAACGATTTTGAAATCGATTTTAAAATCGATTTTGACGTTCGATTAATCGATTTCAAAAACCGTAATAAAAAAAGTCGATCGAAAAATCGAAAATCGATTTTGGAATCCATTTACCATTCCCTAATACGAACTGTCAAATGTTGTATAGTAAACATGTAAACAAGTTTTTTGTCTCTATCTTTTGTCTCTTATCAACCCCTTTGCTGTTTGACAGTTCGTATCACATAACAACAATAAAAAGCCCTGTTGTTTGTTTTATTGTACAATTGTTGTAATTTCGCGGCTACCTGCTATAAATATACCTTGATATGTACTGCTTATAAAATAATACCTTTCCCTCTTTTTACTTCGTAATGCCCATTTTGAGCCCCTTTTTTAAATCCCCGTTTTGTTACCCATTTAGAAAATTTCCAACGGCAACGCTACACCACGCTAATTTCTTTTTCCAATAGACTTCGTTTCTCTCTTTCGTTTTCGCATTTGCTCTTATTTTCTTTGTTTAAAAATTGTAAATCAGTGTTGACGTATTTTACTAGCATACTATATTTTAACAGGGCTGGAAATGTTTTTATTATTTAGAATAACATGGAATAAAGAAATCGCTGCGCGTAAAGTACCCATACATTTGCAATATTATTGTACAATAATGGATGCTGTACAATTAAATTGGCTGTGTTAGTAGGTGACACAATATATTTGATAAAATCAAGAGTCTTTTTTATTTATATTGCGTTGTGCAGATGGGGCTCAATCGCTACCTTGTAGAAAATTTTTGCTTCCTTTATTTTATTCCACTTGAAAACATAGGGCTTCTTCCAGAGTATTTCATCTTATTCTGTTATAACATTTAGTCTTAAAATCATCAAAACTTAAATCTTGTTCGTAGTTTAAAATTTAAAAAAAGTTATATGAACAAATTATCAATGCATGGCGAAGGGATTTACCTAAAAAATACATTAATTTTCAGTAATTAAACATTTACTTAAAGTCTAAAATGCTTCCTTCCCATTCCATATTTCATTCATATCCAAATACATACGTATGTAAGTATGGAGTTTTTGCTACTCCTCTCCTAATTTTAAAAATAAACTAATAATTTAATCTGTAACACCCTAACCAAGGTATATTTATAGCAGGTAGCCGCGAGATTACAACAATTGTACAATAAAACAAACAACAGGGCTTTTTTTTGTTGTTATGTGGTACGAACTGTCAAAAGGCAAAGGGGTTGATAAGGGACAAAAAAGACAAAAGATAGAGACAAAAAACTTGTTTACATGTTTACTATACAACATTTGACAGTTCGTACCACAAAACAAGCAAATAAAAAATAAACAGCTGGCTTTCCGAGACTACCTGCTATAAATATACCTTGCCCCTAACCCTTTAATACCACGTAAAAATCTCTTTGGAAAACTAATTAACCTAGTATTTACCACCACTACCAAGTTATTGAATCAATCCCCTATTTTTTTCTTTAAAGCTACTAAGTGGCGCACGTAGTAACTTGAGTTATTTTCTTTAGAGAAATCAAATAAAATACAAAATTTCATAGCAAAAAGTGGCGTGACTTTTTTGTTATCAATTCCACAAATTTGTGTGTACAAACTAATATTATACTGGTTGTATGTTTATATATTAATTGTAGAGCAGAGAAGAGTGTTAAAAAAATAACAAAAAATTCTTTAGAAATCAGAGTAAGGCTGATTGAAGTGAATGAAATCTTGTATTGGTCATAGGCGTAAAATACAATTGAAAAAAAATTTAATCAACTGGGTACAATAAAATTAATCGTATGCATGTGTTTTAATTGCTGGCTGTCACTTGAAAATAATGTATAAAAGCAAAACGATGCATTGTTTATAGTTCAGAGTCCATTTAAAATGGTCCATTTATATATACTTATTCACTTAAAAAATAGCTTGCACGATGCATTGAGTAAATATTATACTTTTAAGCGATATAGACAACAAGATCTTATCAGATAAAATTAAATTATCTGTGTTTCCATATGGGCAAATCCTGCGTGACGAGCGCTACATTCGAACGCGTTTTCTGATTGATATACATATAAACATTTTTTTGGCTTTTCAAAAGAGATAGCTTCAACTTATATATAAACATATAGTATTTAGTGACAATAATATGTACTTACAAATAGCATATATCATAATTTCTTAGCGGGTATTTGTTGCGAAATAATTGATCACAAAGTTTTGTGACGCACGCCACAAAAAACGGAAGTAACTTTAAAAGTTGAAGTGTGCTTTTTTCTAATTCTTAGCGTATTTTGCATTATAAGGTATACAAAATCTATACCTAAAAAATATGAATATAAGAGAATTCTTAAATCACTTATTCGCAGCCAAAAAAGTTGTGATTTTTCCAGTACTTATAATAAGCCCAATTTTATTAATTTAACAAAACAAATTATATACATTTATAAACTAATTTTGTGATTATTAAGGAGTGTATGAATGAAAATCAATTTTTTTTTTTAACGAAATTTATGTTTTGATGAGTCTGCTGTAAGTGCTATTTTAAGCCCATAAAAGCACCTAAAATATTGTTAAATTCATGTATTACATTAAAAGATCAGGGGTGGGGTAGGATTTGGTAAAAATTATTGTATGTATTAATGATCATCGAAATACATATTTTTTAATATAAAAACAATATTATACATCTAGTCTTATATTCCATAAAAAAAAATTAATTTTAAAAATTTTTGGTTGGTGGACTGTTTCTGGGATTTGCCTATATGCGATTTTAAATTTGAAAAAATGTATTAAAATAGTTTTGTATTTACAAAACTTAACAAAAATAAAAAAGATTCAAGGCATGTAAAGGATGGTTAAATTTTAAGGGCCGATGTTGATTTTGAATAATACACAATTTATTTAGGAAATTATTGTGATTTCTTTTTATTATAATAATATTAGTATGGTTCAATTATGTATGGAACAAAATATCGGCCAAATGGCCGTCGCGACTTCGGCTGCACACCTCCATCCGATGGTGCAAATGTTCGATGACGCTGAGGCATAATTGAGGTTCTATGCCGTTAATGTGCCGAATTATCTCATCCTTTAGCTCTTGAATTGTTGCTGGCTTATCGACGTACACCTTTTCTTTCAAATAATCTCAAAGAAAGAAGTCCAACGGTGTCAAATCTTATGATCTTGGCAGCCAATTGACATCGCCATGACCCTTGGATTTGTCGCGCAAAAGAGCCATTGTTTCGTTAGCTGTTGAAACCACATATCGTCCACATCCATATCTTCCAATTCGAGCCATAAAAAGTTCGTTATCATCTCACGATAGCTAACACCATTCACAGTAACTGCCTGACCGGCCTCATTTTGGAAGAAATAAGGCCCGATGATGCCGCCAGCCCATAAACCGCACCAAACAGTCACTCTTTGTGGGTGCATTGGTTTTTCGACAATCACTATTGGATTATCATTCGCCCAAATGCGGCAATTCTGCTTATTGACGAATCCACTGAGGTGAAAGTGTGCCTCGTCACTGAATATGAAATGCATTTTGATTTGAATGCCCATTTTGATAATAAGCCTGAATAACTTTAACGCATTGCTCGATTGTCTATCTTTCCATGGTTCAAATTGAGTTAGTCTGAAACTGAGAAATGCCAAATGAAATGCAGAAAAAAAACTTGACGTTAAGGTGTGGTTCACATTCAACATCGGCCCGTTACTATTTTTTTTATTTCAATAATTAAAAGTTTTTATTTTTTTTTTTTTTTGCTGCCAAAATGGCTGTCGTCCAGCCACGCACGATTTTTGTATTGAGTGCTAACATCAGAATATATGCGGTCAATGAGAGCATTTTGGGAATCAACAATTGTTCGGAAATTTGTGTGCAATTTTATGCATCCAGTATATTTTATGCCAAATAAAAATATACGAAAAAAGTTTTTGGCAAAGAAAAGGAAAATAATTCTGAGTAGGAACACTCTAATGACCTAGCGGTATAAAATATACATACTTTACGACCTATTCTCATACTTGCCAAATACATATACACAAAAATTTTCATAAAAATCGGTAGAGTTTGAAATTATTCGGATATTTCTCATAAAAAATACTAAAATTACCATTAGAAGAGTAGGGTGCTGTTAGAAGGGTGACAATTTGGGGTATATATATTTCTTGATGCGAAATAAAAAAAATCCGAAAAAATGTTTGACAAAAATATGGGACATTTTTTTTTGGATAGGAACACCCTAACGAGCTATAGGTAAATTAACCTGACGTTTACATTTGCCAGTAATGGCAAGACAGTACCCAGTGGTATAAAAAGAAGCAATCGCCACTAATGACTGGCGAAATAGTTAGCACTTTTACTCAATTTTTACTAGTGACTACTGATGTCGCATTCAAATCATACCTACATCTTTCCCTGGTCACCAATATCTAGTGTTGACATGTTGAAATAGGTACCCACGTTTCGCTAGCTAAAATTCTATAGCTCCAAGTAATGCAGAAAACAATTTTTTTCAACGACAAGACAAAAATGTGTATCCGAAAAAGATACCGTTACTGGAACAACAACAAAATTGCATTCTTTTTGCTATCTTTGCACACCTCCATCCGATGGTCCAAATTTTCGATGATTCTGAGGCATAATGGAGGTTCTATGCCGTTAATGTGCCGAATTATCTCATCCTTTAGCTCTTGAATTGTTGCTGGCTTATCGACGTACACCTTTTCTTTCAAATAACCCCAAAGAAAAAAGTCCAACGGTGTCAAATCACATGATCTTGGCGGCCAATTGACATCGCCATTACGTGAGATAACACGGCCATTGAATTTGTTGCGCAAAAGAGCCATTGTTTCGTTAGCTGTGTGGCAAGTGACACCGTCCTGCTGAAACCACATATCGTCCACATCCAATCTTCCAATTCGGGCCATAAAAAGTTCGTTATCATCTCACGATAGCGAACACCATTCACAGTTACTGCCTGACCGGCCTCATTTTGGAAAAAATACGGCCCGATGATGCCGCCAGCCCATAAACCGCACCAAACAGTCACTCTTTGTGGGTGCATTGGTTTTTCGACAATCACTCTTGGATTATTATTCGCCCAAATGCGGAAATTCTGCTTATCGACAAATCCACTGAGGTGAAAATGTGCCTCATCACTGAAGATGATTTTCTTCGAAATTTATCATCCATTTTCATAATAAATCTGGATAACTTTAACACGTTGTTGGATTGTGAATCTCTCCATGGTTCAAATTGAGTATGTCTGAAATAGAGAAATGTCAAATAAAATTCGGAAAAAAACTTGGCGTTTAGGTGTGGTTCACATTCAACATCGGCCCTTACAATTTAACCACCCTTTAGATATAAGGAGCTAACCCTTATGGTAGGTGGAGGTTATGCAGGAAGGGGTCAATTGTCACCTCCAATGACATCACCATGTTAAATTCATCACTCAAAAGCATGTGAGGTAGGTTGTGGTGGGACTAGCGGTAGTTCTTATGCTGGGTACAGACAGTACAATCTACATGCAATCTATTTCAATGCAACCTCAAAATATCAAAGCGTTTTGATGTTGATACAATCTAGAATGAATGAAAAATTAACGAAAATGAATTAATTTGCTAGATTGCGTAAATGCATTGCACAGTGTGTACCCAGCATTAAAGGCACAGCGAATATACACGTACAGAGCTAGCACGCTGTACCACTGGGTAGCAATACATGCAAATCTTTTCACTAATACATGCACACTTTTCCAACTGTCTTGTCTACTGTCTAGCAAATTTAGCAGACAGTAAAATTGGACAGTGGTTTGACATTTGCTAACAGTATTTTGAAGTTTTGTTCGCGAAAGAAAGAAAAAATCAAAAGTAAAAAAAAATATTATATTCTGCTTTTATGTTTCATGTTTTAGGTCTTTGAAGCTATTTTTAAATTTTTTAGTTCATACAAAACAAGTTTAGCTGAACTTGCACTTTAACGTTCACGTTTGACATATTTTGTCTTAACTACTGTCTGGACGCCTACGTCACGAAGACAGTTACCTAGCATTTACACATGCCACTGCAAGTTCGAAAAACTCAATACACTCATACTTTTTTACTAATACACTCACATTTTTCGAAATGGCAGTTCCAGTGGCAGCAAAAATTGCATGCGAGTGGAAATTTGGCATGAGATTCGACAATTTCGAACAATTTTTCTTTGATAATATGTATACAACAGTGGCACGCCACTACTTGCATGTGTAAAGGCAGGGTTAGTAGTGTTTTTGGCAACTAATATGTATTGTCTTACCTAGCATTTACACATCCCACTGCCAGTTCGAAAAACTTAATACACTCACACTTTTTTACTAATACACTCACATTTTTCGCAATGGCAGCTCCAGTGGCAGTAAAAATTTCATGCGAGTGGAAGAGAGAAGTTCTCACTAAAGTTACGGACCATGGGTACCAACCGATATATGGTTCCAACAGGATGGCGCCACATAGCTAACGAAACAATTGCTATTTTGCGCGAGAAATTCAATGACCGTGTTATCTCATGTCGAGGCAGTGTTAATTAGCCGTCACGATCATGTTATTTGACACCGTTGGACTTCTTTCTTTAGAGATATTAAAAAGAAAAACTATACATCAATAAGCCAAGAACAATTCAAGAGCTAAAGGATGAGATAATTCGGCACATTAACGACATTGAAACTCAAATATGTCTCAGAGTCATTGAAAATATGGACTATCGGATAGAGGTATGCCACCGAAGGCGTGGCGAGCATTTGGCGGATATTTTCTTTCAAACATAATTGTCGTAGATCCTTCTTGAATAATAAAAAATATTAAGATGAAAACCTTTTGTTTTATTTACAATTAACATTGTGTGTTTTGGTTGCATCACACTTAACATTCCGGGTAGTTAAAATGGTACGTTATACGAAGGAACAACGTGTTTTTATTGTTTAAACATTTTTTTAAATTGGAAAAGGTTTTTAAGATGTAATTAGGAAATAATAAATCTAAGTTCAAAAATTGCATTATTTCTCGTAGAGGAGGAGTGAATTGGCCACCAAGATTGTGCGAATTGACACCTTTAGATTTTGTTGGGTTTTTTGGAATCGAAAGTGTACAGCAATAATCCCACAACAGTTCAAGAGCTTAAAAACAACATTATCGAGCAGATATCAACCGTTGACAACAGTTTGTTGAAAAACAGGATTGAGAATTGTGATAAAATATTGGAAGCCTGCCGAGACAGTTGGGTGGGGGGGGGTGGTCACTTGACTTGTAACGAACTAAAATAAAAATTGTTTTAATATCTCAAAAAAACTCTTTTTTATTAATATTGTTACGAAATTAACTTAAGTTAAGAATAAGTTGTAATTATTGGTTAAGAATTAGTTATAATTTTTAGTTATCTTGTATTTATTAGTTATCTTGTATTTATAAGTAATTTTATTAGTTTACATTGTTGTTAAAAATTGTTATAATTTAGTACCCTCGAAATGACCGTTAAAAAAAGCTTCAGTATAAGTGGTGAAATTATGTAAACATAAGTGCCGCAATAAATTAAATATACATAAAGAGTGGTAAATAGTAAAACCTCGAACCTTCGAAAAACATTTCGAATGTTCTAGATGGCCGAATGGCAGTATAATAACTTGCGGCGGCTAGCATAGTAAGATCATTCTAAGTTCAAACTTTGTAAAGATAAGAGCGCATCACGCGGAGAAAATGATAGTGAGTTGTGAATAAAAGCTGTAAATTACGGTTGTTAAAGTGACTTAGTACTAAATAAAGCTGTGTAAATAATAAAAAAGTGTTATAAACTGTAAACAGTGTTTAAAATGTTGTGTTTTATTTATTTTATTAAAGTTGCAATAAAGAACTCGAAACGGTTTATTATAAAGGAAATAAACCAAAACGTTATTGAAAGGCAGTAACGTAACAACATTAAAATAATACTTTAATTTTGGACACACTTTATGTACATACATAACTTTGTACCAAATTAACAGCCAGGCCCACGATGTCACACGTTAACGGTCGCATAGAAAATTACATTTAAAACAAAAATAATTTCTAAAATTTGTTATTGTTTTAAATGTAATTTTCAATGCGTACGTTAACGTGTGACATCGTGGGCCTGGCTGTAAATTCTACAATGAAAACTTAAAATTCAATAAAAACAAAAAAGAAGCGATATGATGCAACTCTTAAAAAGCAATGGTATTGTAAGTCTGGGTTCACACTTTGAAAGTTTTCTTTCAGAAAGTCTGTGTTTATTGGTGAGAGGGGAGAGAAGAATAGCCTGTTCTCTTCCTCTCTTACCTATAAAGTCAAACTTTCTGAAAGAAAACTTTCAAAGCGTAAACCCAGACTAAGCAGTTAAAGAACGGCTAAAGTGTTGAATATATAGAGTTATTAAAAATATCGAGTTCGATAGTCGAAAAAAAAATCGGTATATCGCTAAAAAGGTATTTTAAATATCGTCGATATATAATATCATATTAAATATAAATTTTTATTTTTAAATTCTGTAAATTTGTACATATCGCACCTGATCATAAAGGGGGTATTAACTCAACATTTTTATTTCTTATTTTTTTGAAAAAATCGACACGTAATAGGTATTTATATCGTGCTATCTTGTCTATTTTTTTGATTACAAAACGATTGGCTTAAAAATTCTTTTTCATATGCCTTTAATGTCAAATTAAAAATGGTTTTGCTTCTACTGACAATTTTAAATTTTGAGCTAATACCCTCTGTATGATCAGCGACCATAGCTGCCAGATAAAATGTGTTGAAAATTGGCAAATTTTGCAAAAAAAATCGTAAAAAACGTCAAATTGACTTACTTAAATCGTCAGAAAAATCGCCATTATAAAATAACACTATAGTTTTTAAAAATTGTTAGCTATTTTTCGTTTGTTTTAATTGAAATAAAAAAATTATAGATATGTATTACTTTTCTTAAAAATTAAAAATAAAACCGCTATTCTTTTCTTCTTTTATATGCCAACTTAAATAAGAGCGGCAACCTTATTTTAAATATGAAACATTCAGATTTTAAAAATCCAAAAGAGAAAAAATTTTAAAAAGATTTTGAAAATACTTATTAGCCCGATATGAATAAAAATTCCCCGGGAGTTTTTTCCCTTCACCCATTTTTACAATTGAATTCTCGTAGGAAAAATTGGTAAAGGGAGAAAATTCGCGGGGAATTTTTATTCATAATTGGGCTGATTAGTTAATTTTCGAAATTTTTTAACAGGATATATTGTTCAGGATGTCATTATCCGAATATGCTACAAGAGTTTAAGATTATAGAATAAGCGGCGTGACTCGAATAAGATTATTAATCATTTATAAAAAAGTTCTAAAAGTGGGTGCCACATGCACTGAAATATATCGAACACCGATTTGACTCATCAAAAATTCCGTTTCAATGCTTAAGAAAATAGTTGAAAAGTTGATCTATTAGCAGAATCCCAAGCGTAAATTATTATATTTACATATATTTGTTTTATGAACTGTTTAAGCTTTGTTCACAATGGGAGCAAGATTTTCGTTTCTTCTTCTATTTTATTTTATTTAAACAAAATATTTTGAAAAATAATAATAAATACATAATATTGTTACGTTACTGCCTTTCAATAACAAATTCTGAACTTAGAATGATCTTACTATGCTAGCCGCCGCAAGTATTTATACTGCCATCCGGCCATCTAGAACATTCGAAATGTTTTTCGAAGGTTCGAGGCTTAACTATTCACCACTCTATTTGATTTATGGCGGCACTTATGTTTACATAATTTCACGACTTATACTGAAGCTTTTTTAACGGTAATTTCGAGGGCTTTCTGCACATTGGGATTGAAGTGTACTAAATTATAACAATTTTTAATAACAATGTAAACTAATAAAATTACTTATGAATACAAAATAACTAATAAATACAAGATAACTAAAAATTATAAAATTATAAAAAATTATAAAATTATAAAGTTACTTTCGTAACAATATTGTTGTGGGAAAATTTTTCAAACGTTTTCTTAATTTAAAATGTGTGTGTTGTAAAAAAAGATTGTTGCTCTATTATAAACACCAAGTCAAAATGTTGCTGTTGTTGTGAACGAAGCTCTACACGAGAAAATTACCGACAATTAAATTAACAAAAGTATACAAAAAGTTATTCGAAACTATGTACGAAATATTTTTAAAAACTTTTGTAAATTAGTAAAAAAAATTGTCATTTGAAAAATCGTCAATGGGCGATTTTTGCAACCCAATATCGTCAAAATTACGAGAAATCGTCAAATCTGGCAGCCGTGAGTGCGACATGTATATTCCGTGAGAGCTTTTTAAATTAACAAAACGCAACAATTGCCCTATGACCAGCGCTGCCGTTGTGATACTGAAGTATCAATTTTACCCTTTTTTTGACGCTCTTGATACCTTTTATAAAACTTTTTTTTAATGACCCTTTTATATCATTTTTGACTATTTCGTGCAACTTTATGACCCTTTTTAGAAATAAAACTTACATTTTGTTTTTCGCAACACTGCTTTAACAGCTTTTATAAGTAGTAAAAACGTTTATATCGCCAGTAGCTTCTGTATGCACAGCGTGCCCTTAGAGTGACAAATTTGATCCTTTTTACAGGCCTTTGTCACTTTTATGCATCTCTTTTAAAGTATACTTATGAATCATTTTAAATCAATTCATGCTACTTTTTGACTATTTTTGAATTTGTATCAAGAATAAAAAAAAGATACCAGAATTAAGGCCTTATTCCGTTAAACACAACGCAACGCCTAAAATTTTATTGAAAGCAAAAACAAATTCAAAAATATTTAACAATTTTGTTGTTCATTCCTTAGAAATTCATATTGAATTTTTAAAATTAGACAATGAAATTTAAACGTTGAGTTGTGTTTTACGGAATAAGGCCCTTAATGTTTTTAAGATTTTTAGAGCCCATATTTATAAAACCCAGACAATATACATTTATATTATCTTGAAATTGTTTCCGAATTCAAGACATAATTTTTAAAGCAGAGGCTTTTGTTAACGAATATAAGATTTAAAAAATTACAAAAAATGGCAAAACGTATGAAGCCAAATACGGAAAAAATTTAGTTTGAGTTCGGAAATTTAAACCATAGATTTAACGAATATATTTACTTGAATTTAAATAAATTCGATGCATTTATATTTTGTGTACCACAAAGTAACTGCCTGTTCATCTATTTCCGAACGAAGACTTCGTTCGCTTAACTTACATTCAAAACAAAACAAATTATAAAATATTGTTTTTGTTTCACATGTTGCTGAAGTAGAAGTTGGCTCGCTTTTTACAAAAACTTTAGTTATATTTTTGTTTGAAAAATGAAAGGAAAATATATGAAATACTTTGGGTAGAAATAAGAAGAGAAAGAAGAAAAAAAGAAATTGTTGCTCTCATTTTTTTATTTTGGAAAATATTAAAAAAATTTTTAAATCGGAGTCGCGAGCTTTTGGGTACTTCGACTCCGACGCTGGTACAAAAACCCCAACTCCGACTCCACAGCCCTGGCTAATAGTATTTAGTAACAAACAAGTAGGAGTGCTATATTCGTCTATGACAAATCTTTAATACCCTCCACCTAGAGTTCGAATATTTCGGCAGTGGGTTCTATATAATATCTATAAGTCAATCTTTATAAAACCTGCCCTTACAGAATTATAATTCGTTATGAACTTAAATTAATTACCATGATTTGTTTCAAAAATATTACTAGACAAATTAAAGTGATTTTCAGGAGGGTATTTTATATTGGAGCTACCGTAAATTTTAGATCATTCATCACATAATTCAGCAGAGTGATTTCTAGTTAAAAAAAAACTTAATTAGACCAAATTAAATAATAGTTATAAGATTTTTTTTATAATTTAATGCTTCTTAAATTGCTTTTCATAAGGCCGCTTTACATTGGCCATATGATAAATTATGGACCGATTATCACAAAATAACATGGTATTATTTCTAGCCTTATTAGGCTAAAATTTACCACAATATCAATATTTGTTACGGGTTAAGTCGTATTTAAATGATTTTCAAAAGTGGGCTTAATATGGGGAATCGCAAATTATGGTAAATTATGTATTCTTACCGAAATTTGTAGGAGTGGTTTGAACTCGTATGAAACTATGACGGAAAAACGGCCTATGGTAAATAATGAACAGATCTTCACAAAATTTATAAGTACGATTTGCAGTCATATAAAATGAATCTGTGCAAAATAAAATAAGAATCGTTGAATTCCGTCATCAATTAATGCTTATTTTTGTAACGAAAATATAAGACGTGGTTAAATCGACTTAGAATTACTCAAGGACCCAGAAACATATCCATTATGTTGTCTTAAATTAATATTAAAAAGGTTTCACATGGAATGGCAAACTTAGTATACCCTCATTTATCAATAGTGGTGAAATATGTGATTTTTTTCTTAATTAAATATTTTTGGACACATATGTTATTTGGGTTTTTGAATTAATGCAATTGTTATAGGTACATATCGCTCCTCTATTGCAAAAATCAAAAATTTGGAGTTACTTAAGCAAAAGTGTAAAGAAAAAATCAGTGTTATATCTCAAACTTAACCGAAGTTATAGCAAAATGTATGTATTTTTTATAATGTGTATAAAAAGGTAAATTTTGAAAACTTTAATCGCATTTTGCCAAGTTTATTATTATTTTTTTTTTTTTTTGAGTAATGACTATGTTGCAATAAAGAAGCGATATCTGTTATTTGCTTTTTTTATTGTTTTTTGCTGATTTTAAATAAAAGATTCAATTAAAAAAAGCTGTTTTAGGTTTTAAGGTTAAATAAGCTGCAAATACAACTCTGTTTACATTTTTGTTTTTGTACATGGTAAAATACGTACAAGGTATAGTCATTAGATATTTTGTTCTCAATTTCAAAATCCATATAACGTCAGACAAAAGAAAATATGGAAGAAAAAAAAAACAAGCGTCAAAAATCAAATAAATTATTTTGCCATATCATGGGTAAATAATGAAAACTCTCCGTAAGTCGCAATTTACACTAGGGACATTTCTTGCCGGACAGACGAAGTTTGAAGGCGAGGGGTCGAAAAGGTAGAGTGTGTAGTACATGACTATCTGTACTGGACATTTTTTAATTTTTCTTTCTTACTTTTCGTAGTTTACATCTTGTTGCTTTATATTATTTTTCTGTCTGACTTCATATGTAAACGCTTCAGGTAAGATTAAAAGAGAATTCAAAAAATGTCCGGCAACAAATGGTCTAGTGTAAATTGGGACTAATAAGAACATACCTGGTATTTATTATACTATTGGGGTATTCACAAGGTGTGCTATCATGTTGTATTGTCATAATGTTCTAACATTTTACAATGGTTTAAAAATATTGTTGTTGCTTTGTAAACAAAAAGTGTCTTAAATTAATAAAACTTTGCTTGCTATGTTTATTGTGCTGTCGTAATTAATCAGAAGAGACCTGCGCCGAGCAACTGAGCCGAGCGGCTATGATTTTGTAGCCGTCGCCGTTGATGGTATAGTTTTATCCGGCTAACATCCGAATTTGACCTGCGGCTAGCATTTTTTGCAACAAAACACTTGCGGCGTCAAATTTGATCCGCCTAGAACTCTAATGTTTGGTAAACAAACAAAATAAAATATTTGTGGTTTGCGTCTGAAAAATGGAAAATAGTCAGGAAAGATCTAATTTAATTTATTAATTCATGAATTAGAATTAAAAAACATTTTGATTTTAGGTAAATATATTATTTTTTTATATTTGTTTTAAATCAGCTGACTTAAATTCAAAATAGCACACTAAATTATGAGGGGTTGTTCACAACAGTCGTATTTTTTCATGTTACGCTGGGTCTCCACGTTGCAATATTTATTGCTAAGTACAAGCAAAAACGTCGGCAGAACAATGGAGCAATAATTGCTGAATTTATTGCTGGAGAACACTTGAAATTGCTTTGCCATAAATTTGCAATTTTCACCGCGAGTAGTCGTATAAAGTTTTGTGCCTGTACATATTTATAACAAATGATTTATGTTGTGTTTTGAAGTGGTTGTGAAATTTTCTTTTTTAAATTAATAAAATAATTAATTGTAATTGTCGTAGCTGTGTTTTATATTACTTTTTTGTTTATTTGCGTTAAAAAAAAGTTGAATTGTTCTATTGAAAAAATAAAAATATACAAAAAAAATAAATTCGTCGTTTGCTTTTGTTGATCTTTATTAAAAAAAAAATAATATATATATATTGATTGCTTTTTTAATAAATAAACACACAAACAAAAAACAACCGTACAGAGAAATGAAATGTCAGATAAATTACAACTGATTTGACAGCATATTGCTAAGCAATAATTGCTCAAGCAATAAGAAGAGCAATCATTGCGCAATAGATTGCCACTCATGGCAATATGCGGTCTATACGTCGCAAATTTAATGGAGCAATTAAATTTGACGTTTGCCGCAATAAATATTGCTACATGGAAACACGGGGTTATTATTTTAAGACATATGATTATATGACACCTTTTGAATCCCCCATATGTTTTTGTAGTTTCCAACAGCGTTGCCAGAAGGATTTGAAGAAAAATCTTAATTTGGCGAAAAAAATCTTATATTGAAGAGAAAAATCTTAAAATTTTTATAAAAACAAACACTTCTTATTATGGAAACTATCTAAATTGAAATAGATAATTGCCGCATTTATAAAAAATTCGATTGTAGGTTTAAATTGTGTTTTTAGTTATATTTTCTATAAAATTCTTTCTAAAAATACATTTTAAATCCATTTAATTTCTAATAAATATGAAAGTAAAAAAGTCCATCTAAATAAATAAGTTTCATCAAAAGTAATTAGCCCATTTTCTGCCACCGGTCGATTTTTCGACCAGTACCTTTTTTAACGTATATCTTTAAAGTTAACTATAATTTTAATGATCTGTTTTCACAAAAATTAAATCTGGAATGATTTCTAATATGTTAGTAATAAATTGATTTTCTAAAGACTTAAAAAATATTTTGGGAAGCGGATTGATAAAAGCCAGTTTTTAACACTTTTTTCCAATTAAAAAATAGATATTAAAATTTTTTGTTTTTCATTATTTCTTAAGCATAAATAGTATATTATAAGAATCGACAAAAATTAATTTGTAGTTCACCAGTTTTCTGACTTATAAATGCCCATTATCTTTTGTGGTCGAAAAATCGACCACTGGCCGGAAGCACTACAATATTATTAGCACATATTGGCAATCGGTTCAGAAAATCTAAAAGGTATTTACATCTATCAGATAATTGTCGCTAAGATACAATGTATTGTGTTGTCAAAGTTCGCCCACTTGTTGATGTTCTCAATAAAAATTATATGCAGTTTATGCAAATAGTGCCTATGTTGAGTAACACTCGTGCAAAATCTTCGTTAAGAGAAAACCAATACGTTTTGGACTTAAAACATTTTGCATATATGGAGATTTATCCTACAGTATTGTATATGGTGCTCAAATTTTTTTGGATTTACTGGATAATTAACGTGCCCGATCCCGATTGTCATATACATAGTTTTTCTTATCATCTCATCTGTATACTGAATGAGCGCGGGAATGACAGCTGTAGACAATGTAATTATCAATAACTCCTCAGTCGAAACTATGGCTAATATTAAACTGTATTACCCAGCCGAAAGCAATTCAAGAGTATTATCATGCTTTGGATGGTTTCAGGTTTCACGAAAATGGCTCTCTTTCACAAATTGATTTTCGACCTAAAGTCACAATACAGTATGGAGATTTATCCTACAGTATTGTATATGGTGCTCAAATTTTTTTGGATTTACTGGATAATTAACGTGCCCGATCCCGATTGTCATATACATAGTTTTTCTTATCATCTCATCTGTATACTGAATGAGCGCGGGAATGACAGCTGTAGACTATGTAATTATCAATAACTCCTCAGTCGAAACAATGGCTAATATTAAACTGTATTGCCCAGCCGAAAGCAATTCAGGAGCAATTCTTTCTCAAATTGATTTTCGACCTAAAGTCACAATACAGTAGGTTTTCGTTGAGGATTTTTACATGCTCCTAAATCCCCAAGGGTATGTGAATTTAAAGGATATGCCACTTTGTTGTGTTACTTTCTCTGGTCAAATCGGTTAGTCGGCACAGTTCGAAGTTTACATATCTCATCAGATCTCGGATGGCCAGAGACCTTTCTGGTGCCACGGTAGTCAGTAGCCCCCCAAGTCACGACTCCGGTCTGACTACTGGTTTATACCAAAAGTCTCGGGAAGGAAGATCTTAGGGCTACCATGAGATTGGTTGAACACGGCAGGTGCTTATGTAAATTTTTGTTCTTATTATCTCATCCGCCATAATCAATTCAATTATTTGACACATACTATATATATTTACATGCAAAGATACATATATTTACAAAGACTGCCATTAAGATTTATAATAAAGAAATTTTTTAATAAATTTCCAGAAATTAAGCCAAAAGCAATATTTAAAAAAAAAAAAAAAAAATAATAATTTTTTTTTTACTGTTTTCAGCCATTGGTTGATTTTTTGACCAGTCCGTCTAAAGGCAACTACAAATCGGGAGCTAAAATTTTGTGAAAAATATTCTTAATTGAAGTCTCAAAAGCACCTCCCTGCAAGGGATTAAAAAAATTGCAACCAATAATGGGCTAAATTCTCATATTAGAGATGTATAAATTTTGGAAGAAAAAAATTTTTGTTAGGGTTCTCAATTTAATATTGCATTTTTTGATACCGTTGTTATATCGAAGGCATTTTGAGAAAATTGCATTTAAAAAAAGCTCATTGAAAAAATATGGATTTTCCTAGCCAAGAGGGTAATTTCAAAGATTTTTACATAAAAATAGAATTTCACCCCACAAATTTGCTCCAATCGAATCCAAATTCTGTTTAAAAAACTGTAAAAAATAATGTAGGTTGTACGAACTTAAAGTTAAAAAAAATCTTTATTTTTAAAAATAAAAAATCTTAATTTGAGAAAAAAATCTTCAAATCTTAAGCTTCGTACAGACGATGGTCAGATCTTACAATATTGTAAGCAGGCGTTGCCAACAGCAATATTTTTCTGACAATGGTGCGATTGTCAGATGCATTAATTTTGCACTTCTGCAAATACAAATGAGGTTAAGCTTCGTACAGACGATGGTCAGATCTTACAATATTGTAAGAAGGCGTTGCCAACAGCAATATTTTTCTGACAATGGTGCGATTGTCAGATGCAATAATTTTGCACTTCTGCAAATACAAATGAGCTTACAATGTTCACACAGTTGTAAGACATTTTAGCCAATTTTAATGCAATTTAAGCAACGCTGCTTACCAATATTGTAAGATCTGACCATCGTCTGTACGAAGCTTTATTTTGTTCAAAAAATCTTAAAAAATAAGATAAAATCTTAATTCTGGCAACGCTGGTTTCCAATTATTTGCTCTTTAATAAAATATTTATTTGCATTCTCTTTTGAGCTTGAACTCTTTAAAACAGTGATGCCGTTCTAACATATTCAGTTTTAACAAAAAGCAACCACATTGCCGCACCACTATCGACGCCTGCATTCATTGAGTCTGTCAAGCCCGACCATGTGACACCCTACATCACAGTATATAGAAACAAAATTTTGATAGTGTGCCCCAAGGTATATTTACAGAAGGTAGACTCATTTGGGAGTGTAGACATGCTGCTCTATAAAAGGAGCCAATTTGTCAAAACATATGAGCCAACGAGTTTACCTTGTGTAAATATACCTTGGTGTGCCCTATTTTTTATGTCTATAGCATTGATGTCAAATTCATTCAATTTCTTGCACAATTGTGCTAGCTCAAAAATCACACACATTCTTACTCTCTTTCATTCAGTCGTCGATTTGCCAGCGACGAAAGCACATGTATAGCGGATGTTTTGTCTTTTGTTTTTTTTACTACCCAAAAAACCATACGTGCAAGAAAAGAAAAATTATGTGTGAAAAATATTTTATGATGTTAAATGCTTTTGGCAACATGCAATGTGTTTTGTGTTACAAAACATTTAAAGAAAGAATAAATGAATTATTTTTTTTATGCTGCAGTTTTTTCGACAAAGAAAAAATCCCTTAATTTCCAATAGCTTTTTGTCTATAAATTTAACAAAAGAGTTATTACGCTCTAAAGAAAAAATCACTATATATTTAATATTTTTCCTCTTTATTTTGTATTTTTTTGGTGTATAAAAAGTCATTCCTAAAAATTTAAGGAATAGAACTATTACAAAAAAGCTTTATAAAATACATAACTGAAATGTAACTCATAGAATAAATTCGAAAAATAAAAAATGTTGAATATAATATTTTTATCTATAAAAAAGCTTTTAACGAAATTTTCGTTTTCCAGTTAAGTTATATCTCGCTTAAGAAATGGCTAGTTGGGTAATTGTAACTTTTTTTTACTCACAAATACAACTACATTTTATTTTTGACATCAATGGTCTATAGCAACATTTATATGGACGCTATACCATTAAATAACAGTATTTGTATGGGAGTTATTGTCAAATATGGACCGATTCCAATAAAATTTGGTAAGATGATTAAGATTGTAATAAATAGGGCAAGTTTTTATTCGCAAATGCATGAAAAATATTGCTTTTAAGTCATTCTGACAAAATAAAAAATGCATTTTCTCAAATTACAAATTTAAAACATAAATACATATATTGGTTTTTATGCTTACTACAAACTTTTGTTTTTTCGTAAATTAATCGCCGCTCCTTAATGGATTAAGAATTTTTAAATAAAATGTTTATATCCAGAAAGATCTATTCAAAAGCTTTCAAATGATACCAATATTGGCCATATAGGTTCAGAAATGTAATGGGAAATCGCAAATTCATATGAAAACTTCAGAGGTCCATAACTCGGAAACTATGCGTTTCCGAGAATTTTGCCATTTAATTTTTTCTTCTTATTTTTCAATTTTCTATCACCCTATGTACTTTTTTTTTTATTTGGAGCTGCGTTGGTAAACTAGACTTAAGCCCTAGTTGCTTTTAAACTTGATTAAAAATTTAAGGTTTAACATTTCCATAACTTTTTGTTACTTGAATATTCAAAATTTTCAGTTAAAAAAAATATGTGGCAGCACTGCACTTTACTAACTTATTTCCTCTTGTTCTTATCATATTCTTTTATTAACCCCTTTCTACCCGCTATGTACTGCAAAATAATTTTATTTGTGGAATAAAAACAAAAGAAATTAATTAATTTCATTTACTCAAGTAGTTTAACTTGTTATTTAGTTGTTTTTTAATTTTCTTTCGCTGAGGTTGGTTTATTTTTTATTAAAATTCTGTTTGTTGTGACTGACAACACTTTTTAAGTGTCTTGTGATGAGCATTTTGTAAATTAAATACATAGGTACAAATACATATCTCCGACGTAGTATTTTGTTATTTATTGCAAAAAGCCGCATAATTTTGTAAAAAAATTTGATTAAAAAAAGGGCAAAAGTGCACTTTACGGGGCGTACGAAAAAAAAAAAAAAAAAAAATTGGACCCCCTCTGGAATAAAAAAAGAAAAAAACCAAAATTAAAATTTAAGGGGGCTGAGGCCCCTGGGACCCCATGGATCAAAAAAAGCGGCCCGCCCACTTAGTGGTATGTGTGGGTACTCAAATTAAAGGTAATTGTGTAAAAAATACGAAATTAATAAAATTTAGGTCGAGCGGGACTTCTGGGTCCCTCTGGGGGGTAAAAAAATTGCCCCTCCCACCCTTATAACTATGTGTGGGTACTCGAATGAAAGGTATTTTGCTTACGATTGTAAATATTTTGTTTTTATTTGGCTTATTTAATGTTGTATAAAAATCGCGGGATTTTTTTATTTTTTTGTAACTAAAGCTTTTCTGTATAGCCGGCCTTCGGCCGGGCGCAAGGATTTTCTCCTTTATGATATAACAAAGACCGGCTTCGCTAACTAAAGCCTTTCTGTATAGCCGGCCTTCGGCCGGGCGCAAGGATTTTCTCCTCTATGGTATAACAAAGACCGGCTTCGCTAACTAAAGCTTTTCTGTATAGCCGGCCTTCGGCCGGGCGCAAGGATTTTCTCCTCTATGGTATAACAAAGACCGGCTTCGCTAACTAAAGCTTCTCTGTATAGCCGGCCTTCGGCCGGACGCAAGGATTTTCTCCTCAATGGTATAACAAAGACCGGCTTCGCTTACTAAAGCTTCTCTGCATAGCCGGCCTTCGGCCGGGCAAAAGGATTTTCTCCTCTATGGTATAACAAAGACCGATTTCGCTAACTAAAACTTCTCTGCATACCTATAAAAGATACATAAATTAACCTAGAGAGGAAAATATTAAACGAATACAAAAACAAAATACATATTTGCAATCGTGAGCAAATTACCTTTAATTTGAGTACCCACACAGATATACATAAGTGTTATGGGGGGAAACTTTTTTTGCCCCAGAGGGCCCTTGAAGTGCCGCCCACCCAAAATTTTATTATTTTCGTTTTTGTTGCACAATTACCTTTAATTTGAGTACCCACACATACCATTCAGTGGGCGGGGCGGTTTTTTGGACCCAGGGGTCCCCACGGGCCTCAGCCCCCTTAAATATTAATTTTGGTATTTTTTTTTTTTAATTCTGGATCGAGTGGCATATTTTTTATATTTTTTTTTCGTACGCCCCGTAAAGTGCACTTCAGCCAAAAAAAGTAATTTAAACGAATTGACTGCTTAAAAAGATAAAAACTTTTTATTAAATTAGTTTTTTTACAAAAAGGTCAAAATATAATACCTAGTTATTATCAACAAAAAAAAAAAATAAGTTAAATAATTACAAAGAAGCATGACAAAAACAGATGTACGCAAACGTAAGGTGAGTTGAAAAAGGGTGTTTATCTAAAAATGAAACAATTTTAGGTGCAAAGTACTAAATAAAATGTTGCCAGTGCATGTATTAAAGAGATTCAAAACAATGAGAGAATTCTATATGGAATTACAATGGTTCCCAGATACCCTACATATAATATTCTAAATAGGTTTTACTTAAAATTCATTACAGTAAATTGGGCTCATTCGCCAAAATATGGCAAAATAATTAGTTTTTCCAGAAAAACGAAAAATTTAAATCACAGGTACAGAAAAACTATGGGAGGTATTGACATAATTTTTTCATATTTTTATTCCCTTATACCTACATACATCCTTAATTAATTTTGATTGTGATGATCAAAAAATTTTGAAATTTGTTTAACAAAATTTAATGTTAAAAAAAACATAATATGCATAGCTTTGCTTAACCTACTGTCAAAAATTAACAACAAGTCTCTCAAATGTTAAAAAAAAAACAAAATAAAAAAAACATTTGATTGCGTACGGAATGTGCGATTAGATTCGCACCTTGCTTAAGCAAATGACAGTTAATTAACTTAGCAAAAAGTTTCCTTAAGTTCAATATGGTTTGCCTCATAGAATTAACATGTATTCGCACATTTGCTTAAGCCAACTTAAGCACATTATGGTTGGGCCTTAAGAGTATATAAGTTAATTTAAGAAATATGTATGAATGTAGGTATGTACATAATCACATATCATTACAAAGTTGTAAATAACTATATTAATCGTTTATGGCCCAAGGGCTTGATTAATTAATAAATAAAAAAATTTAGTTTTGAAACGGCTGTTAAATATTCTTTTTTTTTGTCATGCCTGCGAATGGTTTAACGGTATCCTACGAAGACAAAAACTCATATCCATACATACATACAAGTAAATACGAGTATATTTTAAGTAAAAATTAGTTCTTATTCGAATATTTCTCAAAATATGTTAAAATTATTCCTACATATCTTGTTCAAGTGGCCTAAAAAACGTTACTGATCTGGGAAAATTTTAATAACTTTCAACATTTTTAATATAATAGTTTCTTGCGAGCTTTAGTTTTCTGACATTAGGGTGGTACAAACAGATAATTGCTGGATAAATACTAGAACTAGATACTTGAAGTCAATTGCAGCTAAGGGCAAAACATTGGTTTTCTCGAAACAAAAATATTGATATATCATACTTTAAAATCGGACTGCCTAAGATATTACGAAAAATGTAAAAAGGCGACACCGTACGTTCGGCAAAAAAATTTTTTTCGAAACCTTGCAAAAATACTTTATATTAGAGGGTGCACGGGGAAACTTTTTTTGAGGTACGGTCTTATGTACATGTGTACATATTTATTAATATTTCTTTTTTTTGTTGTATATTGTCTTCACGACATTAATCTCTGATGTAATTGTTCTCGTATTGGTTTCGATAATGAAAACTACACATGTTTTATTTTAATTTGTAAAGTAGCCAAATAGTTAAGTAACAAAAAACAAAATAAAAAGTGTTTTTGTGTTGTTTCATACTCTTCACAATTAGAGGGTATACTTAGTCTATCATTCCTTATGAAACTCTTTTAATATTCGTCTAAAGCTTCGTACAGACGGTGGTCAGATCTTACAATGTTATCATTAAAATTGCCTAAAAATGTCTTGCAACTGTATGAACATTGTAAGCTCGTTTTCATTTGGCAGATGTGTAAAATTAATGCATCTGACAATGGCACCATTGTCAGAAAAATGACAACATTGTAATATCTGACCACCGTCTGTACGAAGCTTAAGACCCCAAAAAGTATATATGTATATTCCCAGAGTGGGCTTTATATGGGGCCTATGGTAAATTATGGACCAATCTTATCGAAATTTAGCAAAGTGATTTCTAATCTTATGAAACTCTAACAGACCAAATTTTAATGCAATAGTATGATTTGAGGTTTGAGGCTTTCCAAAGGGTTTGCCGAGAGTAGGCTTTATTGATTCTACCAACTTCATTTTAAAAGAAAAATACATTTTGACATTTTTTATGTTTTAAATGTAGTTGCGCGAAAGAAAGAGTTCCATCGCATTTAGTGAAAAGGCATGCGTAAAAGTACATTATTAAATATTATCAGTTCGTGAGCATGCGTGACGTGAGCATTTTTAAAATATGTCGTGCGTAAAAGAACGTTAGTCTAAAAATCACAGCACAGCTCTACATTTTAAAATAATTTGAAAAATAAAATAAATTGAGTGCATTTAAATAAAAAATGTAGTATTTTTTTAATGAAAATTTCTTGTACATATACAATATTTAATTTGCACACATTATCACATAAATTTCAAAATAATTCAGTCGGTTGCATCTTTAAAAGTGCCTGATAAAATTGTAAACATTAGTGCATAATACTATAACAATAAAAATAGTTTGTATGTAGTACGTAGATACATATGTATACATTTCGGTTATCTAAACGTGCAAATTGTTTAACAATTTAAATTCAGCATGATTTTGCAAAATAACTTAAATGAATAAGTGTTTTTCTTTTACCCTACACCACAGGTGGAAATATAAAGGTATTTTTAGATCTTACTAATGTTTGACGAAAAAGTCCATAAAAAGAGTGCCTGGTTAATTTTTCAAACTTAAGCTTTATTTTTAATAATTTTTATTGATTGAGTTAACTTTATTTGTAAGAAGATAATTGTAGATTGTAATTTAGAAACTTTTAAATGATAATTGATCTAGCTAATTTTTAACTAATTTTTAACTAATTTTTTTATTTTTTAATATTTTTATAAAACTAGTGACTACGTGTACAACGTCAAATATTTGATAGGTATGAACATAGCTTAAGTTCGTCATTCTGTTTGTAATTTCTACAATATTGAACTAAGACCCTATAAAGATCAATATCATTATAAAGGCAATTTCGTGAAGATGGTTTTCAGATATATATTTTTTCAAAACTAGGAACACGAGGGAAGTTAGAAGGCAATTTCTGCTCTCCGAAACTACCCAACAGATTTTAATGAAATTTAAAACTTAGATAGATCTCTACTTATATGGACACATTAGATATGCTTTTTTTTAATAGAACCACGAGAGGATTTAGGGTGCAATTTATGCCTTTTCGAAACAATCTATCCGATTCTAATTAAATTAAAAACATTGAAATATATCGACAAATTAGCTACACATTTAAAAAATAAATAGAACCATGAGGGGAGGTAGGGGAAAATTTCTGCCTCTTTGAAACTATCTAACCGATTCTAATATTTAAAACATAAAACATTTATATAGACACATAAGCTATGGAATTTTGTAAAAACGGGACTACGATTGGAGGGGAGCGTAGTTGCTCAAGCCGAATATCCGCGATATTAACGTTTTTAAATCGTAGCGTTGTAGCAAATCGTAAAAGTCTCACGTAGTTTTTTAAGTTGATTTAAAAATCAATAAAAAAAATTTATGCATATTATTTGTCAAGGTATATTTACACAAGGTAGACTCATTTGGGAGTGTAGACATGCTGCTCTATAAAAGGAACCATTTTGTCAAAATTGTCTTCATATAAAACAAAAACAATTTAACGCACACATGTACAAATTTTGGCTCATATACACGCAATTTGACGTTGTGGTTCCAACTAGGGGTAAACAGCTGACAAACATATGGGCCAACGAGTTTACCTTGTGTAAATATACCTTGTTATTTGTTTAGTAATTGCGTGACATTTTTCTAATATTAATGATAAGAAAATTTAAAAAGCTTTACAAATCAAAAGACTCATTGACGTTTTCGTTCTGAAGTTTTAATAAAGGTTTTTTACGGTTCTAGGTCTAGTAGCAGATTACTTTAATTTTTTTTTTTTTTTTTTTCTCAATATTATTTATTGAATCTTCATACATTTAAATATGAACTAACAATAATTAATCAAGTCTTAACCTAATACTTTATTTTATGTCCTGCCAGTGCCAGACAAAAATTTTCTTCATCACGGGTTCTGTTCACTTATCTAGGTGTTTGTCGCTCATCTAATTGGATAAGTGCTGCAGTGTCTCTTCTTCTTAAGCGAGTGTGGCCGCTATCATTTAAAATATTTCGTGCTAGTGGGTTTGGATGCAATTCGAGCCTTTTTAAGTATTTTACTGCATATTTCGTAATCATAGTTTTGACTAATGGAACTTTGAGATCCCTGTGAATATTTGAGTTTTTTACATACCAAGGGGCAGCTGTGATTATTCGAAGAATTTTATTTTGGCGCCTTTGAATCTTTTCTATATTAGAGGCCGAGGCAGTGCCCCATAACTGAATACCATAGCACCAGATTGGCTTTAAGATGGAGTTGTAAAGAAGAAGTTTGCAGTCGAGACTAAGGACAGAGTTTCTACCAATAAGCCAATGAATTTGAATGGCTTTTAGTTTCATTTGAGTTAATTTTGCCTCTATATGGCATTTCCACGTTAATCGCCGATCCAGATGTATACCCAGATATTTTACATGCGAAAGTTGAGGAATTATTTGATTGTTGATTGTTATATGGGGGCAAGATTCCCGGTGCAAGGTGAATGTTATATGCACGCATTTTTGCTCATTGACCATTATCCTCCATTGTCTTAACCATATTTCTAGTTGAAATATATGATGCTGTAAGAAACGAGATGCTTCATAACGGTTTTCGTGGACGCTTAGAAATGCTGTATCGTCTGCAAATGTTGAAGTTTGGGTGTAGTTACTTGTTGGCATGTCCGAAGTATAAATTAAATATAATAGAGGGCCCAGGATGCTGCCTTGTGGGACTCCAGCGCCAATGGGCTGAGGTGAACTTAAGAAATTTCCTTCTTTAATAATAAATTGACGACCGACTAAGTAGCTTTCTAGCAGCTTGTGTGTGTTTGCTGGTAAATTTTGTTTCAATTTATGTAATAAGCCTTCATGCCAGACTTTATCAAATGCTTGCGAAACATCGATGAAGAGTGCTGAGCAATATTTTTTTTCTTCAAATGCTTTTCTTATGACATTTACTATTCGATGAGTCTGTTCGATTGTGCTGTGTTTTCTTCGAAATCCGAACTGATGGTTTGGAATACATCTATTTTCACTTAAAATCGGTGTTAATTTTGAAACTAATAATTTCTCAAACAGCTTTGACATATTTGATAATAAGCTAATTGGCCTATATGACTCAACTTTTGTATGATCTTTACCTGGCTTTGGTATCATGGTAACTAAGGAAACCTTCCATTTTTGAGGATAGTATTCAAGGCGTAAAATAGCATTAAAAATAAAAAGAATAATTTTCTTTGCTGTGCGAGGTAGCTCTAAAAGCATTTTATTACTGATTTTATCAATACCAGGTGCCTTCTTAGTGTTTAAGTCACAAATAGCCTGTTCGATTTCTCTTATCTCAAATCTGAGGGGAATAGCTGCTCTAGCAGGAACAGGTGGTAACTCGACCGCAGTATCGTGAGATATATTTGGGGTAAATACGTTTTTTAAATGATTAACAAACAGATTTCCCTTTTCGTTATCATTTCTTGCCCAACTTCCGTTCAAGTTTCTTAATGGTGGCTTAGAGATAACTGGCCTATTTAGATTTTTAGCTGCACGCCATAATGAGTAGTCTGATTGCGGAGTTGCATCAAGTTCCTTAAGATATTTTTGCAGAGAATCCGTTTTCTGTATCTGTAGTAACTTTCTCAGCCTTCTTGTACAATCTTTTAACAAACTCTTAAGTTGAGGGGATCTGTGCAATTGCCACTCTCTTCGGGCTCTTCTTTTTTCAGACAGGAGACGCTCAACATCTGTGGAATAAATTTTAATATTTTTAGTTTTTTTTTGGGTAATACTGGAATGTTGTACAGCTAGCTTAAGAAAACTGTCAAAATTAAGAATAGCGCGATCTACGTATTCCGGTGTACTAAGCGGAATATTTTCTGTGCAATGGGTGCTGAGATATTTTTTATATTTTAGCCAATTGATTTGTGTAGCTGGCGTCGCTAAGTAACCAGTTGGAGATACAGTTCTATTGGGGTTCATTAAAGTAACAATTGTTGGTGTGTGGTCGGAAGATAATTCTAAGGAAGCTTCAACATAAATCGTTTCTAAGGGGATGTTTTTAACCACGCCAAAATCGATGACATCTGGTATTTTTTGCTGATCAGTAGGCCAATATGTTGGTTGTCCGCTCGCTATCACATTCAAATCCATTTTAGTAATAGTATTAAATAGAACACGACCCTTTGGTGTTATAAGTCGGGACCCCCAGAAGGTATGTTTAGCGTTATAATCGCCAGCGGCCAGGAAACAGGGTCCTAATGATTTGAAATATTTATAATATTGGCCTTCTGATATTGAATATCTAGGTGGGGAGTATAACGATGAGATTACTACGTTTCTATTTAGTTCTTCAACACAAATGTTTGTTGCTTGAAGATAATCTTCACGATGATCACCCATTAGGTAGTGTTTGACTCTGGTTTTAATTAAAATGGCAGAACCTCCACAAGCTCTATCTCGAGGGTCCTTTGTATCATATAGTATATAACCATTTATTTTAAACGTATTTTTTGAAGTCAAATGAGTTTCAGAAACCATCATGACATCAATTTGTTTATTTTTAAGAAAGTATTCTAGTTCATTTTTATGTTGGCGGATGCCGTTTGCGTTCCAAAAACAAATTTTTATACAGTTCATGGCTTGTTAAGTACAGCTTGCAATAACATTGATTGCATTCTAAGAATTTCCTGCATCATATTACCCATTGTGTTCGTAAAATTATTTACTGTTTGCACTAATGTTTCCATGGTTTTTTCTAAACGACTTAAATTAGAAACTGGAGTTTCATCATTACTTGGCGAGGCACCTTGCATTGGCTCATGGTTTGATTTTAGAACGTTAGCATAAGAGGTTCTGTTATTACTAAACTGGGGGGCTTGAATTGCATTTGTGATAACTTGATTTGCAACCTGCATTTGAGGGACATTTGTTTTTGGTCCAACCGTCTGCTTGACGATATTATATACAGGGCATCCTCTATAATTGGCAGTGTGATTACCGCCACAGTTGCTACATTTTTTAACGTTGGGGTCGGTTTTAGGCTTATCGCAAGAAACTGTACCGTGTAGCTCACCACATACTACGCAAACAGGGGGTAAGTAGCAGTATGCCTTTGTATGGCCAAATTCTTGGCAGTTTAAGCACTGAACAGGTCCATTTTTTTTGTGCGGCTCCTCAATTGTGATTTTTCTGTGTAGAATATATTTTAAACTATAAATGGGATGCGTTTCGTTTTTTTTTAACTTAATGTCGCCGGGCTCTAATTCTACTCGAAATAGTGGTTGTGGATTTTTGTCTCTATTTCTAATATTTACCACGTGTTTTATCTTGAAGCCTTTTTCTTCTAAGAAAGTTTTAATTTCCTCTGGGTCTACGCATGAATCAATTCCCTTAATCACCACCTGGAGACCTTTACTGCTCTTGAGTTGGTATGTATAAAAACTTTTTTTAAGTGCCTCAAATTTGTTAATAATTTTGCGAAAATCATTTTCATGATTCACTTGAATTTTCGTTTCATTTATGCTACCTCTCTTTATTGCGGCTACATAAAACGAATTTTCACCAATCAACGAAATTAAACTCTTTATTAGATCATTTGAGTTATGCTCCCTAAGATATATCGGGGGAGGCTTGGGCGATCTTATGACGTTTGGTGCTTCAGAGGATTCATCCTCCAGAATTGCAAAGCGATTTTGGGAATTTATTTTGTCAAAAGATGGCACTTTTGATGCCGAAGCAACAGCTGAAGAGGTAGGGCTGCGACCCCGCTTAAGGACTGTTATATACCTGTCCATACCAACTTGGACTTGAGGCTTTTGGCAACTTTTTACAGGGGGGTTTTCCATTGCATTAGTGTTTTGGTTCATGGTATCATTTCCCACTAAATTTATTTTTGACGTAGCGGCAATACTTGTTGGCCTGGCAACACTTGTTACCAAGTCTACTTTTAGTTTTTTTAATGAGTCACTATCCACCGTTTGTGTAAATAAAGAGGGTGAGAGGGAACGAGTGCGAAAAATTGGCTTAGCCGTTAAGTAGTTACTATTGTTTTGTTTTGTTTTATTTATTTCAACATTATTTTCGTTGGCATGCACTGTCACATAAGCATTTCTATCATTTAATTTTATTGTTGTTACATTGTTTTTACTCATGCAAGAAATTGTTTTTGTTTTTCACCGGTTTAATGTGCTTTTAATGTTTTTATTATTTATTTTATTTTACAACAACAACGCCAAAAATAAGAAATTTAAACTAAAATGTTTGTGCACAGAATATGTATACATACACATGTATTACTTTAATAAATTACAAAAAACGACTTAGTCGTTTTCGACATCGCCAACCGTAATAAGGCTGGTTGGCGCGGCGCATTTAATTTAAGAATGTTAAGACATTTTTTATATCAAATTTTTTTGAATTTTTAAAAGTCTATATGAGCCATTGTAACATTTAGGGTGATGTCGCTGCGGAAATGCTTACGTTCTCTTTTGGAGTCCCTTCTTAAGTCCACGCGTATTTACATAGAGACTTTTTTGTCGTACCAGTCAGGGGACTTTTTTGGCATTAAATTCAATGCTTCTTACTGAGCTACCTAAATAAGAGCTGCAAGCGTTTTTTTCTATGTCAAGACTTCTTATTTTCATAATGATTATACGAAACAAATCGTTACACCACCCGATGTAACGATACCTTGGTCGGTTTGTTTTATTGAAAATGTATTGACAATATCAGTGTTCGAAAATAAACACTAAATATGGCTCCTTAGTGTTTGGTTCGGTAGATTTGTGGAAAACATAAACGCTAATAGTGTTTGTGTAGTAAATCATTAAAAAAAAATAACTTTTACCTGTCGTAGTGACCAAAAATTGTTACGTTTACTTATATAACAGCCCCCAAAACCGATTTTCTAGTCCAGATAGACAAATTTTTTTTACAAAATTTGCGTTCGCGTACTTTTTTGGATAACAGGTTTTTTTTTTACAATTTTCTCATTTACTGCATTTTACTGTAAAAGTACTCAAACGCACCTAGTGTTAACATTAGCTGTGTTCGGCTATTGACACTAACTTTTTACAAAAACAAAATCGCCTTGCTTCTTACCAAGTCGAATTCAATAGGACACTGCTTCCGTGTTCGGATTGTCAAAAAAATTGCAAGTAAAAAAAAGTTTGTTTACTTGGTGGCCACACGATCAAGTTTTGCCTTTCAATTCCATTCGATTTGCAATACACTCTCACAACTAAAATTAATCAAATCTTATTCTAAAGGACCAAATACACTTGTCAAATGCTTGTCAAGCCGGCGAATTCAACGTAATATTCGCCTTCATATCAAAATTTTTTGATTTTTCATCAAGCGTTGTCGGTGTCACACATACAAACACATTTTCACTAATTCTACCACAATGCTTGATGAGTATTTTGATCAATGCCTTAATACGTTTTTTTTTGTGTCCTGCCAGTGCCGGACGAAAATGTTTGCCTTCACAGTTTTTTTTCACATATGTACAGCTGCGGTCAAAAAAATTGCACCAGGATATAGAAAAAAGTTCTTCGTTAGACAAATGTAAATCGGCCAAACTGATTTCATTGAATACTTGTCATAAGATACTTACAGGACTGTCAAACAATATTTTATAAAAAGTAATTGATTTGGTTTTTTTATTTGATATAAAATTTTAAACTTTTTTAAAACAACTTAAAAAACACTCAGTCAAAAAAATAGCACTACAGCGCTATTCTATTAAAAATTAATACTTAAACTAAAAATAAATTAAAAATTTTGAATTCTGTTTTTTATGATGTCTTCTCCTATTAAAATTAATATTTTGTTGCGTGCCCATTATTGATAATAACCTCTGCACAACGTTTTTGCATCGATTTCACTAAATTTTGGCACCTCTCCTTCGATATTCTGTTCCAGATTTGCTGAACTGCCACCCAAAGGGCTTCGTAACTTGTTGGTTGTATTTGGGATACTCCCTTCTTTATATCTGTCCATAAGTTCTCGATTGGATTTAGATCTGGGGACTGAGCTGGCCATTCCATAACGTTTATTTAATTGTCCTGAAACCACTTTTTGGCAAGTTGGCTGGTATGCTTCGGGTCATTGTCTTGCTGAAACACCCAACGAAGCGGCATTTCCTTAGAAACATATGGTAGCATTACTCTCTGGAGGATATTAACGTATAGTTTCTTATCCATGATTCTTCTGATTCAATATATGGGTCCTACTCCATAGTAGAAAAAGCACCCCCATACCATAATGGTTTTCGTTGCGAATTTTGGATTGAATTCAGCGTAAGAACGCGATCCTTTGCCTCATAATAAAACAACCTTGGATTCATCTGTCCAAATAACATTGCTCCACTTTTCAGTTGGGCATTCCAAATTAGTTCTAGCAAACTCCAAACGTTTTGCAACATACTTACGTAAGAGCAGGGCCACTTTTCAGGGAAAACAGGCATTCAAGTTGTTGTCTCGCAACCTCCGACGAATAGTTTCAACACTTGCGGTCACACTTAGCTCCTTTTTTAGCTCTGTAGCTGGCATAAACGGGCTCTTATTGCATTGTCTGACCAAACACTTAACCATTAATGGTGGCAAAACTTTCTTGCGACCACGTGTTTCCGACTTTTGAGTAAATTTTATTACACTCACAATCATTCTATTGGAGCACCCAATCAAGTTTCTTATTTCAGAATATGATTCATGCTCAGAAACCATTTTTTTATAAACGCACGTTTTGCAGGTGTACAATGCTTTCCACGTCCCATTTCTATGAAAATCAATAATGTAATATGCGATGAATTATTTTATTTTTTTTTTTACCATTAGTATTTGATCCTTTTATTTCAACTATTAAATCACTATTAATATTTTTTAAAGACTTTTTGTTATTCGGTGCTATTTTAATGACTGCACTGCACTGATGTGGAGTTTTTTTTTATAATTTCGATCATTGGAAAAGAATCGGTAAAATATTTTGGAAAAAATAAAGACGCTCAGAGAGAATATGCATATTACAACAGTATTGCATACTTAATTTAAAATAATTAGCACAATATATTAGTTTTCACTAGAATGAACATAGAATGGGCTATTAGTGTTATTTTTTTGACCGGCACTGTATGTATGTAGGTGTTTGGCGTTTTTCTAATCGGATGAGTCCTGCAGTATCTCTGCTTCTGCATACTTTGTAATCATAGTTTTAACTAATGGCAAATATTCGCCATATCATTTCGATATTGCCCTATAATATAAAATAAATGGCACAATGGTTTTAGTTAAAATATGGCGCGAGCAAAGCTGTAAATAAATCATTCTTTTTTTAAATGAATTAGTTACGAATAAGCTCAATTTTGAATTAATTCTTTTCACAGCAAAAAAGAATTGAATGCAATTTGAATCAATTCAAACGAATGAGGCAGAAATTAATTTCAATTCGTTTTCCGATTCAATTGAATTTGTAGAATGAGTTGCAATTCGTTTTCAATTCAAGTAAATCTGTAAAATGAATTGCAATTCATTTCACAGATTCATTAGAATTGATTTCGAATTCATTCAAATGAATTAGAACAATGAATTGCAATTCAAATAAATGAAATCAAAAATGAGTTGCAATCAATCAAATTCAAGAGCAGATCTAGGGGGAATTACTACAATTTACTATTTTTATTGCAGTTGGAAGTTTTCAATACAAAGAGTAAACAAATTTTTCAATTGTAGTAAAAGTAGTTAGAACTTCCAGTAAACGAACACAGCTTTAACAGCAAAAAATGTTGTTGAGATTCAAAGTTGCTAAAATCTTTAAAATTCGAGTCAAAAATTTAAAAAAAAAGAAATTTTCCACAAAATATATATATGAGATTATTTAAACAAAAAATTATTGTTAAACACACTTTTAATAATATTTTCACACTATTTGATAAAAAAATAAAAATTTAAGTTTCTTTTAGCAAATAAACAAAATTTTTCCAATTTGACCTGACCTGACAATTCCATTCCAATATAAAAGAAATTAAAATTTCAATCAATTCAATTTAAATGAGTTGGAAATGAATTGCTAATTCTTTTTTTTTAATTTATTTGAATTAGAAACGAATTGCCATTCACTTTGACAAATTCATTTGAATTAGAAACGAATTGCAATTCATTTGACAAATTCATTTGAATTAAAATTAAATTGCAATTCAGTTTTACCGAATTCATTTGTATTTACTCAAATTTCATTCAATTCTTTTTTTGTGAGAAAAGAATTAATTCAAAATTTGCTAATTAGATGAATGATTTGCAAATTAATTAAAAAATGAATGATTCATTTACAGCTCTGGGCGCGAGCAACTTTTATTATGTGCGTTCGTTTAATTTTCCAGTAAAATCCAGTAGATGAGTAATATGAAAATTTTACAAATTTATGTGTACGCGAACGCATTTCAAATTTGGGATAAACGAACGCAGCTATTATCAACAAAACACAACCTTTAAAGCAAAACAACATCGTACATTGTTGCCAACACATTACTCTGTTGTGGCACGAAATAGTTAAAGTTAATACTAAGGCGAATTGACTAGAAGGTGGGGTCAAGTCAACATATGGTGTTTTTTTTTCGGGGGTCGACTTGTCAAAGTTTGTATACAAACTAGTTTTTTATGTAAACAAACCAGTTTTTTTTACTAGCAATATTTTTGACAATCCGACCACAGAAGCATTGTAGTTGTAGAGTTGACCAAGGTCTATCCAATAGGTCTGCGCAAGAAGCCAGATTAAGGTATATTTATAGCAGGTAGCCGCGAGATTACAACAATTGTATAATAAAACAAACAACAGGGCTTTTTATTATTGTTATATGATACGAACTGTCAAAAGGCAAAGGGGTTGATAAGAGACAAAAACGACAAAATATACAGACAAAAAACTTGTTTACATGTTTACTATACAACATTTGACAGTTCGTATCGCAAAACAAGCAAATAAAAAATAAACAGCTGGCTTTCCGAGACTACCTGCTATAAATATACCTTGAGCTTGAGGTTTATTTGGTTTATTCCTCAACGATGTCAAAAGTTGCTTACATTTTCCTTATACGTGCATATTTTTGTTTACGTTTTTTGCCACACATACATGCACACAAATCACATTTTTCCTTTTGTTTTCAATATGTAGTAGGAAGATTTTGCCAACGGCGGGGAATTTAACGCAAACAAAATGCCTGTTGTTTTTTGTATTGTTGCATTGTTGTAGAAGTAAACAGTCCTATTGGATAGGCCTTGCAGTTGACCTTACCAAGGCGAATTAACTCCAGGTAAGCTCAACTCGTCAGCCGTTCATCAGCTGTATCCACGGCGAATTAAAAATATGGTGAAACGTCAAAATATTATTTTGTTTCTATACTGAAATTTGACAACAAGTCAGAAAATTTCATAAACAAAATACATGGGGCTTTTTGTAGTTGTAGAGTTGCACTTACCTGTTATAAATTCGCCTTGGACCTTACCTTCTAGTCAATTCGCCTTGGTTAATACAAAGCATGGCGAAATAATAATGGTGGCAGCACAACGCCAGATGACGATTTTTTGCTCTTGCATTGTTTGTCTATTCTTATGTCAAAGTTTTGTTTACAAAAAGTCCACCTTTTGTGCTGTGATTATAGTATTTTATTAAAGTTTTTGATAATTTTAAATTAAAACAAATAAGATATTGACCATAATTAAATAAAAATTGGTTAAAAATTTATTTATTTCATCACGTTCATCGGCACGCTTTGATTTTTGTTTAAAGTATTTTTTGACCTAAGCTGGGATATAACAAGGCCCATTGAACAGGTCTGCGCAAGAAGCCTGATGATCTTCGTTTATGTTCTTTTGAGCTGTCAAAAGTTGTTTACATTTTGCTTACATGTACATGCTTATGTTTGTTTACGTTTATTGTTTTTTCCCACACAAATGTATGGTATGCCACACATACACGATTTTTCCTTTTGCTTTGTATATGTGGTAGTAAGTTTTTGACAGCTTAAAAGAAATTGTACACAAACAAAATACATGTCGCTTTTTGTTTTTGTACAGGTAAGCAGACCTGTAGTGTGATTCTGTAATATATTTTAACAATAGTTGTCATTGTTAAAAAATTTAACAAGCAAATTAACGATTTTGCTATTCTGTAACATTTTAAACAACACTTGTTATCGTAAAGTCAGCTGTTTGTGTTAAGTAAACGACAACTTTTGGTTTATTTATTGTTAATTGTCGAAAAAATAAAATAATTTAGTTTTAATAAATAATATACATAACTTGAAAATGGCTATTAAATAATTTGCTTTTAATTGAATAGTAAAATGTTTTGCTTATCTTCTTAAAAAAACAAAAAACTTAAAAAAATTCTGTTTAGTTTTAATAATTTTTTTTTTTTTTTTTTTGTATTCCTCTTTGTGTTTTTCGTTATTTTGCCATTTTTTTTTTGACAGTGATGCCACCTTACGTTAATTTTTATCTATGTTGTTAACAACAATTTACAGAATCACATAATCGTTAGTGCAAACAACAAAAAAGGTTGACAATTATAACAACAGTTGTTATTGTTAAAAGTTACAGAATCCCACTACTGATAGATCAAGGCGGATTGACTAGAAGGTGGATTCAAGTAAACATATGGTGTTTTTTTCGGTGGTCGACTTGTCAAAGTTTGTATACAAACTAGCTTTTTATGTAAACAAACCTGTTTTTTACTAGCAATATTTTTGACAACCCGACCACAGGAGCATTGTAGTTGTAGAGTTGACCTCACCTTCTAGGCAATTCGCCTTGTGATAGATAGGCCTTGGGATATAATTTTCATTTTTGTTGTAATGTTGTATTTGTTGCCGTAAGGGAACTGGTACACGTTCAATATATATTGGGATATTTGGATCGCGATCTATATTGATGGATCACATAAAATGAGGCTTTCCTGCGATATGGATCGCGATACATCAATATTGCATGCTACACGTTCAATAAATATTGTGATACTAGAAATATCACGATATTTATTGAACGTGTAGCAGTGCCCTAACGATGCCACCTGCATATTCCACCATGATACAAAGAGGTAATCAAGGCGAATTCAACTACAGGTGGTGTCGGACTTACAACAATCCAAAAACAGAAACAACATAGGGGTTTTTGCATTGCATTGTTAGCGTTTGCAGCTCGAAATGTCAACCATTCCTTACAAAACACTAACAAATCAAAACAAATTAGCTCGAACTGTCAAAATCAGATGGCATTTCAACACCACCTGAAGCTGAATTTGCCTTGGGGGTAATTATAAAAAAGGGTCATAAATATGATACATTAGTATCAGAGACCTGCGCCTTGACGGCTGAAGCCGGCTGAGCCGCGCCGCCGATTATTTTTAACAGCCGCCGCCGCCGCCGAAAATTTATCGACTAAAGTCGGCTTAAAATCAGCCGCCGGTCACAGTCATTTAATCGAATATTCCCTACAAGAAATGCATATCCAAAACTAGAAAAAAATTTTTTCCATTCTTTTTATTTTTTATAAAACAGTTTTTTTTTAATAAATAAAAATTTAAATGAGTAAGATATAGATAGTCCTTGTATATTTTTAAAGGTTTTGCGGTAAAAATTTAAAATCTCATTTAGGAATAGATTTTAGTCACAAGAATAAAAATAAGTATACATATATGCAAATTAATTTTATTATTCAAACTAAAATATGAAAAGTTGGTAAAAAAATAATTTTTAAATTGGCCTAAGTTTAAGTCGGCTTAAGCCGGCTTTGAGCCGCCGCCGGCAATATTTTTACAAGCCGCCGCCGCCGACAAAATTAGACGGCGCAGGTCTCTGATTAGTATCACAGCGGTAACGCTGCACCCAACAACAAAAACAACCGACAAAACAAATACGTTGCTGCTGCAGCAAAGTAGTAAAAAAATAACCGAGTAAAATTTAAAAAGAAAGAAATTAAAGTAAATAAAAAAAACAAACAATACGTAAGAAATATGTAGGTATTTTGTTTTACATAAATTGAAACATTTGCCTGAAGACGTGCCAACTGGATGAATGAAGTGTTTGTTTTAGAATTTAAAAAAATTGAATATGAAATTTGACTACGTTTTGGTACGATTAAAAAAAAAAGAATTTAACTCACTTTTTTTATTAAAATTTTTTATTTCTGTTTTTACTTTCAGTTAAGTACTAGTGATGACAACAAATCGAACAATACAAATTCAACGAGACGTAACAGAAATGGTACATCCGCTGCCGGTAGCTTGCCTAGGGGTCTTAAAATATCCTTTCTCTGCTTGATTATATCAGTTGTTTTATTATTGGTTGGATTTGGTAAGGAGCAGTTTTCCATTTTGTTTTTTTATAAATAAACATTTTCTTTATACCTACCTACCTACATAAACTTCTTTTTAGGTTTATACATTGATACTACCAGTCCATTTTTAGTGCAATTAGCGTCCAAATTGGGTTATAATAAAAATCAATATGCTGTGATTATAGATGCTGGCTCCACGGGCAGTCGTGTATTGGCCTATAAATTTGATCGTAGTTTTATAGGTGAGTTTAAACAGATTTCTAAGATTTAAAAAAGTATAGAAAAATGTTTACTTATTTCTCTGAAATATTATTTTTTGCAATAGGTAGTAGGTATGTGACTTTTTCACAAAATGTGACTTTTTCCACAAAATTTCAACTTTATTTATAAATATGTATTTACATACATACAAGTTAGTTTTATAGGTATAAACCCTTTTTATTTTTCGAATGGGTTCAGTGAATCAAATTTCAATTTATTAAACTTTCTTGCAATTTCTTGGAACAATTCTATACAGTACCAGAATATCTTCATTTTACATGTTTTACTTAAGCTATACTTTGGTACGCAAAAATTGCTCATTAAAAGAAATACATATTTATGGGTTGTTCACGAAGGCTTGTTATCAGGTTATTTAGTTACATATATGTATTTATAACAACAACAAAAATTTACACAATCCTACTACTGAAGTGGCCACGCAATGAGAGGCATGTGAGCGGCATTTCTGAGCTGCAAATCGGCGCCGCTAAGGAATAAAACTTGTTCTAATTTTAAGCTGTTTTCTGAGCGACAAAGAATAAACATGGCAAAAGTGAATGTGGAGCCTATAATTTCATCTGTATAAAGCCGACCAAATTTTCTGTTAACTTTTAACCAAATCTGGTGTTAACTTTTTGCAACAGAAATCAAAGGATTTTACAGACATACGGCAGTATTGCCAAAATATGTCTGGAAATTTGCTTGATTTATAGGATGAACACCAAATCTTCTTTTTTTTCTTAAACGCATTAAATTTTTATAAATATGAATACGTAATAACATTAAACAGACCTCTCTTGGCATTAAAACAACTAACCGCTCAGTAATAAGCTACTTGCCGCTCAAACTAGTTGACTATTTATAAGTTTAACAAAATAAAATTAAAAAAAAAAATAAATAATTTTCTTATTTTAACAGATAATAAATTAGTTTTATCCGATGAGCTGTTCAAAGAACGCAAACCTGGATTATCTTCCTTTGCCGATGCGCCCGAAAAGGGTGCCCATTCTATAAAATTGTTGCTGGACGAGGCTCGCGCTTTTATACCCAAAGACAAATGGTCTTCGACTCCTTTAGTATTAAAAGCAACAGCTGGTTTGCGTTTGCTGCCACACAGAAAGGCAGAAAATATTTTAAACGCTGTTCGAGATCTTTTTACAAAGTCCGAATTTAGTGTGGAAATGGATGCTGTGGAAATAATGGATGGAACAGATGAAGGCATCTTCTCTTGGTTTACGGTTAACTTCCTTTTAGGACGTTTATCGAAAACAAATCAAGCTGCTGCTTTGGATTTGGGTGGTGGAAGTACGCAGGTAACCTTCTCACCTACAGATCCTGAACAAGTACCAGTTTATGAAAAATACATGCATGAAGTCAATACTTTAAATAAGAAAATCAATGTTTTTACTCATTCCTATTTGGGTCTGGGTTTAATGGCTGCCCGTCACTCTGTATTTTCTAAGAATTATGGTAACGAGGACACCAATCTTGAATCAATTTGTGTTAATCCCATTATAACAAACAGAACCTGGGCTTATAGTAGTGTTACTTATAAAATATCGGGTAAAGATCATGCTAAATCAACTCAGGAGAATCCCATAGTCGACTTTGAAAGTTGTTTGGATTTGATAAAAAGTAAGGTAATGCCTTTGGTAAAACCTAAGCCGTTTACTTTGAAACAGCATACCATAGCAGCATTTAGTTATTATTTTGAAAGAGCAACAGAATCGGGCTTAATAGATCCATTTGCTGGTGGTGAAATTTCTGTGGAAGCTTTTCGTAAAAAGGCTCAAGAAGTGTGTTCAATACCCAATGATGAGCAGCCATTTATGTGCTTTGATCTAACCTATATATCGGTGCTATTGCATGAAGGTTTCGGTTTAGGAGAAGGCAAAAAGATTAAAGTAAGTTTTTTTTTTATATAAACTCTGACTTTTTTAAATTTCGGTTTTTTTATTTCTCGTTTTAGTTGTACAAAAAAATCGACGGCCATGAAATCTCTTGGGCCTTAGGCTGTGCTTACAATGTTTTAACTAGTGATGATAAATATAATTCTTAGTCTTATTTTTTCAAAATTTTTATTCACCTTACTACTATTGTAGTTTTTTTTGTTGCAAATTCATATAATAGTGCCTTAGAATTTTAGCTTTTTACCTCTTTTAATCCTTTTCTAGGCCAGTGTAGTATTACTATTTGTTTTTAGATGTTTTGGGATTAATTAACAAAAATTTAATATCATCGCTAATAAATAAAAAAAACTATGTTGTATATAGTTAAGTTTATTTAAAAATTATTTAAATTCACATTTTAAATGCTGTTTTTAGTAGAAAATTTTTTAATAAAATATTTGTAACGATTTCATAACTTATCAAAAAACGAAAACAAAATAAAATTTTCAAAACCCAGTAAAAGGTTTTTATAGGTGCAAATTATACTTTGGGTTTAAATTTCTATTTCAACGTACCAACGATAATTTAACATATCTCAACTATTCAAATAAACCTTGAGCTAAAAATGGCGTTGGTTTTTTTGGGAACAAAAATATTTATTGTTGTAACAGCGACACCTGAAGGAGTTTCTTGACCGATTGTCGGGGGAATGAGTCACAGGGTTGGCTGGGATATGATCAAAAAACGATTACCTTAAAAATTTTGCTAACAAAACTTTATTTTTAAAGTTACTATTTAATTTATGGCCTTTGTTCATAAATAGCCGAGTTGTAGATAAATAACTTCTTTATCCAAGCTAGGAAAACAATATTTGGTATAGATATTCTTTGTTATTTCGAAATTAAATTCGCATTACAATGCCACCTATGGTGAAGGGTATAAAAAATTTAACAACTTAAAAAAGTGGAAACAAGTCTCATTTTAAGGAATAAAGTGGCTTTTTGTGAAAAAAAATAATCAAATGAATCGCTTAATCTTGAAAACTACCAAGAAAAATGTAGCTGTTTGTGAAAAAGTGGGTCTGTGAAAAATGTGACTCTTTAGATCACTATTTTAACGTTTGAAAACCCACCAAAATAAACAACAAAATAAACATTTTTGTTATAAAATTTTATATATTTCTTACTGTTTTTTATTCTCTTCTCACTAACAAAGTTATAAATAATTAAAATAACTTTTGGTTTTTGCTATTTGCTTAAATTGGTAAATGCAAAAATAATAAAGCTAATATTTATTATATGTATGTAGATTAATATAATATATAATTATTTATAAAAAAATACAATAATTTTACTAGATCTTTAAATAAAAAAATTGTATATAAAAAAGGAAATTTTAATGCAGTTTAAGAATAAATAAATTAACTTTTGTTGTGTATAGTCAAAAAATAGTTATAAATTAATTTAAAAAATAGTGCGATGTTTAATAAAAAATAGAAATGCAAACTGTTTAAAGTATAAGTAAAAGATTTTTACTTGTTGATGTTTTTTTGCAGTGTAGAGGTGCACTTAGATAGAAATTTTGTGTTGGAAGAAAGTTAATAAAGATTAATTTTTTGTTTGCTTTCTTGGCTAAATAAAGCTTTCGTCTTTTAATTAAAAGTAGATAAAATCGTTTGATCCTTCTTTACAACATGTTATATACAATATTTAAGGTCTTTCTAATATTTGGGGTTTTATGTCCAAGCGATCCATTACATATTGAGGCATACAAAGGGTTGGATTAATGGGTTTAAGACCATTAAAACCTAAAAGAGACAAAGCACCGATGCCGAACAGGGTATGGAAGATATCGGGTAAATTGCCTGTGCGATCGGCAAAACCTCCAGTTTCATTGTCTTGACAGGAAAGTATAAATTGTTTTAACTTTTCGGCACTGATCCAGTGAATACGGCCCATTATAGTGAGGGAAGCTAAAACCCACCAAGAGTAACAAACATCAGGCAGTTTTTCAGGTCTACCATTAAGGCCACCAGAAGGTAATTGACGTTCACATAACCACCAGCCCAGTTTGTCCACATCCAAAAGATGTAAACGTTGTGTTAAAGACAAAAATCCTACACAGCAATAAATAAGGCCTGTAACAAATATAAATTAATACAAAACTATAAAATAAATTCTTATTCTTACACACCGGCATGCGATTCAGCTCCAGGCTTTGAACCAAAACCGCCATCAGTTTGATTACAACATAGCATAACAAATTGCACCGCCTTCTCTACATCTATGGTAGTCGCAAGATCCCTTTTCAATAACGTCAATATGGCTACAGCACAAAATGAAAAACGAGTATCAACTTCGCCCCAGCGATCACCAAAGAAACTACCATCAATTTGCTGCAACGAGACCACGTATTTGACCACTGCCTCACAGTCAATTTCGTGCAGGCTATCGTAAATACACAATATCTGCACTGCAGATAAAGTATATAATATATGGGGGTCATGACCTTCACACGGTGCAAATCCACCAGTCGTCGGGCACTGGCAGCGTTTGATAAACTCAATAATTGACGGTCGGTCAAGGCGTTCTAATTGATTCATAATATCCAATGCGGTGACACCCCAATATATGCCAGACATGCGTAGAAATTCAGTCATACAATATTCATAGTCATCTTGATCTTTACCATGATTCTCGATATATTCTACATGTTTCCAAAAGTGTAGCTCTTCGGATGTTTTTGTTAAGTCAGTGTCGCTGTTGGTGTTCACATCCGCGTTGCTGGCTTTGGGTGTAAAATCCATGCTGACTAATTGGCTTTTTTGTAAACTTGGGATTTTTGATTAATAAATTTATTATGGCGTTTTAGTTTTATTTTATAAAGTTATATAGAATTATTACTGTTAATTAAAGCAGTTGCACTTTAATTAATGACACATTCAAGGTAAGAATAATAAAAAAACACAACAAACAGCTGTTGGATTTTGATAAACGGATTAAAAAGAAAAAGAATGAGAGAAGAAAAACCAACCGTGTGTTACCAAAAAATGATGCCATACTATTTTTAATAAATAAATGGGATTTGTAAATTTTGTTAGCCCAGCAGCTACACGATCAAGTTGTCTACCCATAGTGCCGGTTCACACGTCAAGTTTGACTCTTCAAGTCTTGGTTTTTAGGAGAGAGGGGAAAAGAAATGGCATTCTGTTTTCCCTTCTCTCCTAAAAGCTCAAGACGTGACGAGTCAAACTTGACGTGTGTGAACCAGCACAGAATTGCTTGTAAAGTTGAAAAATATATCCAGATATCATTAAGAATATTAATTATAAGAACAAACAAAATGCACTTTGTTCATTAAAATTATAATCAGTTGTTTTCTTGAACGTAAATTTAAACATTCAAATTGAAAGAGAAGTTGGAAACAAGTTCGTTTCAATTTTCAAAAGAATGAGTGTGTTGGTATTAAAACTGGAAAGGCAAAACTTGATCGTCTAGTCACTAAGAAAATTAATGAATTAAGCGTTTGCCAAATTTCGCGGCTTAATTATTTTTATTGAATTTGTTATTTTTTTATATTAGCGATTTTTTCTGCTTGATTGAAGAATTTATTATATTATGAGCTATTTTTAAGCATTGCGCTCTGTCTAAAATATAATACTTATTCTTGCAATTATTTTTTTTTTGTGGCAGGATAAATTTTATTAGATTTTTCGCATATTGCTGATGTTTCGCTGCTGAACGAATTCTGAGGTTCTTACCGATTTTAAACATTACATTTGAGATTTTTTAAGTTTAATGTACATTATTGCAAGTTCCTTAAAATAAAATTATTTTATTTTATTTATTGAAACAAATCTAGTTTTCCCAAGTTTACCGAAAAATGAAGAAGTGTAGAAGCATAGACCACGTAATCTTAAACAAAAAAATGGATTAAAAAATGGACATATCTAAATTTACTTATGTGTTAATGGTATAATATAGGTATTATAGACAGACATGCTTAATTATAAGGACAAACGAAATGCACTTTGTTCATTAAAATTATAATCAGCTGTTTTCTTAAACGTAAATTTAAACATTCAAATTGAAAGAGAAGTTGCAAGCAAGTTCGAGAAAAAAAAGAGCAAAAAAAATTTTACTAGTAATATTTTGGAGTTAATATCTCTAACTCGGCTACACTATACATAAGGCTTTTTATATATATATTTTGGGGTCTTTTTTTTTTGTTTAATTTGATCGAAGGCACATTTGCACATGTAATTTGATCTTAAGGTACCAACAGATATATATAATTATAATTGTTTTCCAATTCTCATAATTCGCAATTGTTGTAATCTCTCGATTTCATTCTTCCTATTTTTATACCCTTCACCGAAAGTAAAAGGGTATATATGACTTTGTCATTCCGTTTGTAATTTCTACAATATTGATCCTACACCCTATAAAGTATATATATTCTGGGTCCTTATGAAAAGCGAAGTTCAAATCCGGTTGTCCGTCTGTCCGTCCGTCTGTCTGTTGAAATGGGTTTTCCGAAGCCCCCAGAAATGATGGGGGCTTAGTTGGTGTATGTATCTGTCAGGTATTCTTATTATAATTTTGCTATTGAAATTCAGCCAGATCGGTCCAAAAGCATAAAACCACGACTACCTCTAATTTTTCAAGAAAAAAAAAACCTTGTGGTTGTTGTATTTTTATTACTTTTTTCTGTATATCTGAAGAACGGCAAGAGCCAACGTTTTCAAATTAGGTACAAACATTTAGGTTATAAATGCACACCATCCCACAAAATTGGAGAAGTGGTCGTGGTACCTCTCATACAAACAAAAATCAAAAATTGTATAAAAACCTAAATTTTTCGACTGCAATATGACCTATGGTTACGCCTTATATATCAAAAGATCGGAATTTTCTCTCTGGTATAGAATAGAAAATATTTTCTGAAAAACTCGGGAAAATCGGTTCGGATACGAAAAAGTTATGACCAAAATATTATTTTTTTTTGAAAAATACCCATTTTCTGGAAAATTTCTTAACACGACGGTATATAAATCTGTCAAATCGGTTAAGAAATAGCAGAGTTATGACCAAAATACTGAAATCCCAAAAATTACACTTTTTTTATAATTAAGTTTGTTTTTTAAACCCTTCACCGAAGGTCCTATAAAGTATATATATTCTGGGTCCTTATGAAAAGTGAAGTTCAAATCCGGTTGTCGTCTCTTCTTTACCCCCCCCCCCCCCCCCCCTTCGCATTTGTTTACATATACTAGCATAATGCCCAATATGATTTTCGTTATCACCCTTCTTTATTATTTCATATATTTATCGAAATAATTTTAACAAATAGAAACTAGGAATTTTTTTTTGCTATTTAAAAACTCGCCAAAAGAGATAAATCTACGATATGACAGCAGTGTCTTTAAAAAAAGAAAACAAACAAAAAACTGTGTTGAGTTGAAAACAGTAAACGGTCCATATTTCATTTTAATGATATTTAAACAGCGTTCATTCATGGCTCAGTTGTCTATGGGGTGTATTAAGTTAGAAACTGTGAGTTCCCTGTTCGAATCTTGGTTTTTTAAAAAGAAATTTTTTTTTTAATATTTTTATGTTCTAAAAACGATTTTAAAAAAATATTTACCAGTTTTCGCTTTTTAAATTTCATTTATAATAAAGTTTTATGTATTGTAAATATATGTAAAAATTATTTAGTTGCTCTGTATTCTGCTCGCACAATGGTGAAGGGTATATAAGATTCGGCACAGCCGAATATAGCACTCTAACTTGTTTTTTCTCCGAGCGTTTCAGAAGCACCTCACTCACCCTAGGTCTACACTAAAGATAAATATCTCAGCAAGTTGGCAATAACGTCAGCAGAATAACAGAGCAATATTTTTTATTGCTCAGCTTATGTTACCCCGGGTCTCCACGTAGCAATATTTATTGCGGCAAACGTCAACTTTGATTGCTCCATTAAATCTGCGACGTATAGGCCGCATATTGCCATGAGTGGCAATCTATTGCGCAATGATTGCTCTTCTGATTGCTTGAGCAATTATTGCTTAGCAATCTTCTGTCAAATCAGTTGTTATTTATCTGACATTTTATTTCTCTGTACGGTTGTTTATTTATTAGTGTATTTGTGTGCAAATAAACAAAAAAGTAATACAAAACACAGCTACGACAATTACAATTAATTATTTTATTAAGTAAATTTATTAATTGAAAAAAGAAAATTTAACAACCACTTGAAAACACAACATAAAACATTTGTTATAAATACAGCCACAAAACTTTATACAACTACTCGTGGTGAAAATTGCAAATAAATGGCAAAGCAGTTTCAAGTGTTCTCCAGCAATATAATCAGCAATTATTGCTCCATTATTCTGTCATTGTTCTGCCGACGTTTTTGCTTGTAATTAGCAATAAATATTGCTACGTGGAGACCCAGCGTTAAAGGCATGGGAAAACGTATTTATGCTAACTCATAATTTGAAAAAAAGCAAGGAAGAAGTTGAGTGTATAAACTGGCGCTATCTTGCAAAAATTATTTTTATTAATATAAATTTTTTCTTATTCGACTTTATTATTTAAATGTTTAATAATTTGTTTAAGCTTGAGTTCTTTTTTATTTAATTTTTTTTTTTTTTTTTTTTTTTGTTAAAGTAAAATTAAACAAATTAATATAAATTTAAATAATAAAGATCGAACAAGAAACAAATTATATTAATAAAAATAATATTTGTAATTTTATTTTAGTGTTTATTAAATTCTTTTACTACAATTATAATTTGCTACCATTTCACAAATTTAATTTCTTTCTCACACAATTTGCTTCTATTTTGCTTCTTTTTTCTCATTTGACAGCCAAATTTGACGTTTTATGTTAGCAATAATTGTCAACGAAAATGGACTTACAATTATTGCAACATTAATTGCCGGCAATAAATATGTACAAAAAATTGCTGTCTACATTACCCGGGGTCTCCACCTAACATAAAATGACTAACTTTAACACTAACTGCAAGTTAGTGTTAAGTGGAGACTGCTCCAGTTAAAGTTTTAACTTGATTGTTATAACATTTCTTTTGAAAGTTCTTTTATAACATAAATTGACGTTTAAGTTTGACAGTACGCTATTTTGTAGTTGTTTTTCGACATCTTTATTTAATTTGTTAAAAGGGTTGTAAACTACACATAATAAACTTTGCTTTTTGTGAAAAATATAATACAAACAAACATTTAAGTATAAAATAACTTTAATTATTTTCCACAAACACACGGTAGCTACATACTTGACGCGTCAACGAACTGAAAATAATGAAAAGTTTTAACTCTAACTTCACTACGTGTACGCCACCATAAACATATAACCATTTTAACAGCAAGTCTTAACTTTATGTTTTAACTGCATTTCAAGTTAGGTGGAGACTGGGTGTTAAAGATAGCATAATTTTGACATTTACTGCAATAAATGTCGCAATAATTATCTCTGGTATAGACGGGCAGTCAACAAAATGGGAGAGAAAACGCAGTCAACACACGATGAAACATTGTGTTTGGAAACATAAAAAATCAAGAAATTTTGATATTTGAGAAACCAAAAAGGTAACACGAATTTTAACGAGAAAAATTACCACACAGTAACATTTAGTGAAACATGCTCATGTTTCGACAAATGTTGTCTCGTCTGTGGCTAACTTTAAAAACAATTTGCCGTTTCGGACATTTTAAACTATTTATTTTAACAACCCTGTTACGAAACACGAGGAACTGTCAAAATAAATAAGAAAGAAAATGAAATGCAGCGAATTTGTCATCACACATTTTTCTTTTTTTGACGCTTAGCAGAGAAATTTTTTTAAGGAAGTGTAAATTTTCTTTTCAATATAAAATACAAATTAAACAAATTTCATTTAACAAAATTTATGTTTCATAAAAAAAATTGAAAAGAAAAAAGTTGTAAGGTAGTTATAAAACAAATAAATTAAAATATACTGCAGCGCTGGCTCGATTATTGCATGAAGAAGAAAAAAATTACCAAAACGAAGGCTGGGCGAAAAAGAAAAAAACAACAGCAAAAAAAGAAGAAAAAGTTAAAACACTAGCAGAAAAACAAGCGTCGACAGCGGAGAAGAGCTACGTCAAAGACTACATCAAAAACTGGAACAATTACAACTTTAAGGAACAACCATATCGTTGTGGTACCAAAGTGAGGTGAACTTGAGTTCCATACGAAGTGGCCGGTTCCATTCATTAACTTTGCAATTAAGAAAGAAAAAGGGGTTTTTAAATAACATATGGAAGGGCTTTAAAGTGAAAGGTAATAACAAAATTCTCAGTTTGTTAAAAGATTGGGAACATTTTGTTGTGTTTTATCTTGTTGGATTGAAAAAGAAGCAAAATCTTTTTAAAAAACCAACTTTTGGAATACAAAGTTGTTAAAAGAATTTGTGAAAACATTTTTTTATTGAGTTCTCAAAAACTTAAAAAGGAGTTTTTATCTAAAGGCCATGTCCAATGGTGACGATGTGCTAGACAATTGGGAAGAAATTGATGAAGCAGGGGTAGGTTTCAATTTTAAGTATGTATTTGGAGTTCAATAATTTGAAAATTTTGCTAATTTCAGTTAAACTCACGAGAAAAAATAATTAAAACCTCTTCAGCTTCTTCTACTTGTGAAAGAATCACAGAAACCTCTTGTCAGAATACAAATTTCTCATCATCTACTGCTGGTGCCACTACTACGTCATTATCTAGACCTACTCAAATGAAGTTATTGCAACGCTCTACCACTCAAGACTCAACGACATCGTCGTCAACTACATCTTCATCGAAGTCCGCCAACAAATCGCCGTTGGACGATATGTCGTCAACATTTCAGCCAGTTATGATGGTTTTACATAAACCCCAAGATGAGTATCAATCTGCCAATTATACTCCCTCAATAGTTAACCAAACAGTTAAAATTCTTAGAAGGCCAACACAATCTACGGAACCCCGTAATAATGGTATACGCCCCAAGCAGCCTATAAAAACTCTGCAACAAAGGGAACAAGAATATGCAGAGGCAAGACTGAGGATATTGGGTTCAGCTAAAAATCCAGAGGATGAAGTGGAACGGTAAGTGTTAAAAGTTTTCGAAAAATGTTTATGGATTTTTTAAAGATTATATTCTGAAATAGAAATTAATGGGAATTTTCAATTAATTTTTTTTTTAAATGACAGTCGATTTATTTCCCCTTATTTTAAGAGTAGTTCTTATAAAGATAAGTGGTATTCTTATAGGTAGAGATCAGGTGTAATTTAAAATTCCATCGTTTTGAAACAAAATATGTTAAGATTTGAATTTAGCATAAAAGTAATATTTGATCAAGCACAAGGGCAGGTTAACATTTTCATAAGATCATATATATTTTTATATGACTTTATTAAAATACAATCGTAGACGTTGAGCTCTATTAATTAATACTTTTATGTTAAAAAAACAAGGTCGAATAAAAACAAATTCGATTTAAATTAAAACAAAAATTATAACATTTAAAATATTATTAAATCAAAAAATGCAGTCTTCTCAACCAAAGTGACGGTTTCTTTTTAAGAAAAGAAAAAGAAGAAGAATTCTTGAAAAAAGTACGAAAAACAGAAGTAAGGAAGAACATGTAAATCAATTAAAATAGATAATCATTCAATACAAATTACAGTCTACCAAGGTTAAATACAATTTGATTTAAAGATTTATGTTTGACTATTGACTGCCAGCAGTTGTCAATGGTTGTGAGTGTTAAACGGCAAAACCCTCTGAAGAGATTGGGTGGTTACAATTGAAACATGTAAGAGTAGCCTGTCCGTGAAAGCCTGGGTTTGAGCCCGGCGGCAGTCAAGAATGGAAAATTATCAATAAATTTAAATTAATTTAAAGTTGTAAAATTCCTTTCTTCATAAAAATAACGTAATGAAAATAAAATTTGATGAACTTAAGCCTAATTAAAAATGTCCAAATTTGGATTAAAAACCATGAACAGTTCAACAAAAATAACCACAATACTAATTATTGAAAAAATTTCCATCGTTTAATAAATATTTTCAAAAGCTTGATAATGAATGGCGCCAAATGGTCTCCTAGATTTCGATAAATATCAGCTTCATAGTAATTTAGAACTCGAAGTTTATTGGAAAAAGGTATTTCAACTAAAAGATATGTTTCCAATATTGCAAAAAGTAATAAACTTTATTTTATTTTGCCACATCCAAAAGCTTTAAAACTGTATTAAGTCTAGGTTCACACTATGAAAGTTTTCTTTCAGAAAGTCCGAGTTTATTGGTGAGAATGGAAGAGAACATGTTTTTCTTATTTCCTCTCTCACCCATAAACACAGACTTTCTGAAATAAAACTTTCATAGTGTGAACCCAGACTAAGAAACAGACTGTTCTCTGAAACCATAAATGATCAAGGGCGTGCTGGAAGTCGAAAACGTAAAACGCAAGAATTTGGAAGTTATTTTTAATACACTTTTAATCTAATTCTTATAATTTTTGTTATAAAATTCTGTTTAATAGAGAAATATTTGTATAATAGTTGTCATAAAATACTCTTATTTCAGAAATCTTATTTAAAAACGAATTTAAAATTCTTGCGTTTTACGTTTTCGATTTTCAGCACACCCCTGGATGTTTCTTAAAGACCATCAAATTTGAAATTCTAAAAAAATAATACAAACAAATAAATTTTATTCATATGATCAATACATGGCAATAAATTTTGAAAATGTTTTCGGGTATATGGGCACCGAGGCGGTTCTTGACGAAACACATCCTGGACGTCCAATTTTTCGAGCATTTCTGGCCGTATGTCACGAATAACACGAACAATGTTGGCCTCCAAGGTGTATATTGTTGCTGGTTAATCAGCATAAGCCAGTGCCTTCACGTACCCCAACAGGAAATAGTAGAGAGGTGTCAAATCGACAACCCTGGAATCCTTTTCTCGAAATCGACCTTTTAGATTCGTTTTGGAAAAAAGAAGGTTAGATGACGCCACCAGCGCTACTGCACCAAACGGTGCATTTTTCAAGGTGCAACAGAGTTTGTTGTTGATTGGTCTTTATATGTAGCAGTTTTGTTCATTAACAAACCTGTTCAGGTGGACGATTACGTCATCATAAAGTCGCCTTTAAGTTGCGAAAATCGATGACTGATTTTTAAATTTGGTAGCGTTTTTATCAAATAAAACGTTAATTTTATATCAGTTGTAATTTTATTTAAATCGGGTAATTTTTCTTCATCTCAAGTGTAATTTTGAATTTTGTTGGTTGTAACACTAATTCAAATTTATAAATAATATAAAAGGGAATATTTTATGAACCTTTAAGACCGGATCGAGTCATTTTTAAAATTCATGAAATCTCAAAAACGTTAAAAATTGGGAAGCACTCTTTTATTAAAAACAAATGTATTGAAGCAATAAAAATGAATAAATAACGCAAAATTTTAAAATAATTACGAAATTGGGAATAGATTAAAAAAATTAAATTTTCAAAAAGCACTTACTTTTTAATTTTTTTAAGTTTTACAAAAAAATTATTCACCCTTATCATAATTGGCGAATTTAAAATACGCCTGCGACTGTTTGGTAGCAGATTAAAGGAAATAAGTTCACGTTCTCTTTAGTCTATTACCACACAGTCGCAGGCATATTTTAAATTTGCGAACCACGATAAGGGTGAATCAATAAAAGTGAAAATAAAAATTCAGAAAAAAAATCTAAAATCATTAAATCTGAGGGCAAATTACGGCATTCGATATAGATAGAAATTTCCATTAAAATTATATTGAATGCGGTAATTTGACCCCAGATATAGATAATTATGAAGTTCATCAGGTGTTTCACAAAATTTTTACGAAAGTGAAAATTTATACATTTTTCAATTAATACCGTTTTTGTTTTGCTTATACGTTTTCATAGATACAAAAAATTTTAAACATTGTTTTTTTTTTTTTTTTTTTTTTGTTATTAAATATGGTACATGTCTTTATTGAACAGCTACAAAGCAGCATACAAAAATAGAAATAATTGTGGGTATTTAGTAGAGACCTCACAATTCAACATTTTCTGTAAAAATGTTATTTTAAAAAACTTCATGCTTGCCTATGTCAAGTCAACTTAAACAAGGTGTTATGTCTTGTAGTTATCCAGTTAGCGAAGCCGGTGTTTGTTATACCATAGAGGAGAAACTTAAGTATCTGATGGGCTTAGGCGTTGGGTATCACAAAGGGGCCTCTGAAGGACCGAAGTGAGCTATCTTCTTGATGGTTTACCAAGGGACCTAACTTAACATTTTAAGTTTTCCAATTTTTTTTGACGATTTTTTAGGTTCATAACATAACACTTAATTCATAAAACAATAAAAAAAACAAACAAATTTTAGGCACTTAAGTTAATTCATAAAATAGATAAAATATTTTAAATAAATATAATTACTAGGGATGAGATTTTCATGCACTAAAAAATCGAAAATATGCGCATAAAATATGCACTAAAAACTGCAAAATATGCATTAAAAAAATAAAAAATATGCACAAAAACCTTAACATTTTTATTAAAAAGGCGTTTTTTTTTTAATTTTTGTTAAAACAAAGAAAATAAAATAAAAAGTTCAGTCTAAACTTTCTTTAAATAACTAATTTAAATTTTTGTTTGCATAAACAAATAAATACTTTTATCATATTAAGGGAAATCACGATGGGTAGTGCAAAGTGTGCAAACGATGCAAATGCGTGCAAAAATACACACGTTTGCACAATAAAACAACAAAATGTACGTATTTGCAATTTGCTCTATTTTACTTCGTTTGCACTAAAAAAACCATGAGCAAGATTAGTAGTGCATATTTGCTCCGTTGCAAACAAATGTAAACAACAACATTTGACATATTAAGCATCATATTGTTTTTAAGGAAACTTATAAATTGAACATTTTCGTGGGTTTTAATATTAAATAGAGAATTAAATTTAAATTAATTTTATTTTGATTTGCTTGTGTATAATTGTAAACAAATGCAGATTTTTTACAGTGCTGCCAGAAGTTTTTAGTGCTGCCAGAATAAATTTTTAGAAAAAGAGCACATTTGCACAAAAAATAAAAGTGGTATGCTCACGATCAATCATAATATGCACTGCAAATTTACACATTGCAAATTTGCACAATGACCATCGTGATTACCCTTATTATCAAAAATGATCTCCTAACGTCAACCGAAGTTATGGGAGCATACTTGAAGGATGCCAATTCATTTGGAGAGTATTAATTTTCTAATTCAAATCCCACATTTGATTCCAGATCAAAAATAGTTGAAATTTGTTTTAATTTTTGAAATCCTTAATTTTTTTGCAAAACATGTGAATTTTTTTTTAGTTGGACAGGCTATTCTTCCTTCCATATTGTTAATTTTACTTTTTGCATATCAGTTTATTTTACTTGAGTTGTCTTAAGTAAACAATATTCGTCAAATTTAGTTATCGTTACATCAATATATCCGTAGTTGTAGATTTTATTTAAATTTAATATTTCTTTTACGTTTTTATTGCATAAGCCCCGGTAGCAACAAGTTCTTAAATAACATTTTTAAATTGCTCAAAATTTTTTGAATAGTATTCTACAGCATCTAGCCAGGTTAATACTGACTGCGGTGGTAAGGTTACCAAGGGATACATTTCATTTAAAATTTCAACTCGTAAAGGAGCCTTTAAAAATATATTTTTCACTTATGATACCAATAAATCTATACTATCGAATTGGTTTCTAATTTTCCTACACCTCAGTACCACGAATATGCCAAGCAAGTAACATGTAATTGTTTTTATGTTAGCTCGTCTATAGATGTGATAAACTATAGGTATGCCTGCTTCGTTTTGAATAAAACCATGTCTATCGAGAAAAATGAATGCTTCTGGTGGGACGAATCCCTCCTGAAGGCTTTTTGATATGTAATCGTCGGTATCATACTAGGGGGCTAAGATTTAATTATTCTCGTTACAAAATGTGGCTTCTAATTAAATGGATAATAACAATGTCAATTCTGCTAACTTGTGCTTCGTTGTACAATCTTTGGTTTGAAATGTACTTTTTGTAATTGCTATTTGCAAGTAACATGTGAACCGTTTTGGATAAAAAAATTTAAATTCACTGGCAGGCGTAAACATGTAAGGTGCTGCATCGGTTAAAAATAGAAGGATCTTCTGTCTAAATTTTGAAAATCTATTTGAAAAAAAAAATCATTTATTGATCTTTAAATATTTTTGGAAGACTTTTTTGTGTATTTGGAAATTGTTTGTAGAAATTTATTTTATAATATGGAAATTTAAAAAATATATCACACAAAAATGTTAAAATATGCAAAAATATGCATTTAAAACCAAAATATGCATTTTCATAAAATTATGCAACAATATGCAAAAACAAATCGATGCCATTTTAACGCAAATTTAATGATTGCAAAAGATAATTGGTCGTCATAGATCTTACACTATCGACAAAAAAACATGCATATGCATGGAAATCGCATTCCCAATAATAACATTTTTTTAACGGCGTAGGAAATAACTTTCTAACACACTCAAGGCGCTTAGTATATTTCTGATTTTATTTACTAATTACCATGTTTCCGGAAAATTTCGTTCACTTTTTTTACCGAGGTTGGACAAATATTTAAAAGTGCACCGTTGTAGAATGTTTCTGCTTCACAATAAGAAGCAATTTTTTTATAAACAACGTCTATATCAGTCAAATGTATGTCAAGGTTCATGCAAAAAATAGCATCAACCTCTTACAAACCTTTTCATTTCATTAGGTTTATCTGTGATCTTTAGGACAATGTGTTTTTCAAATTGTATGTTGTAGTATCTTACACAAGTTTCCATAATTTTTTTTATTTCGGTTTCCCCGCACTTCACGGGTATATAAACCAACACAAATTGAAAAAGTTTGTGTTAATCACCGAATAAACATATCGCTACTTCATTGCAACATAGTCATATCTCAAAAAATCATAAATTGTTAGTTACTTAAGCAAAGTGTTCCTTCATACCTTCTCGTATTATATCTCAAACTTAACCGAAGTTATAGCAAAATATATCTTTAATTAAATCGGTACGTTTTGAAAACTTTAATCGCATTTTGCCAAGTTCGTTTGTTTTTGTAGGTATGACTATGTTTAGGTATCTAATATTTTTAAGACTTGTCCATGGACAATGAAACTTTACTGCCTGCGACTTATTTTGAATTAATGTTTTTTATTTACTCTTCACTTCACTTAATGTAATAATAATCAATTGTTGCACTGCCCATTCTGCTTTTAGTAGATTTATTGCATCAGGAGACATTGATTTACGTATGTACTCACTTCTTGTACTTGATCTAATCAACAACCCATCCACAGTTGCTAATTTTTTAGAGAATATAAAACTAAATTTAAAAGTATAAATAGCTGTTTTCTTAAACTATGAGGAATTTTTTATTTCCCGGGATCCAGCAAGAAAAATCCCGGGAAAGCGGGAAATAAAATAATAAATTCCCGGGAAAAACCCCTTCGTGGATCCAATGGACTGTTTGAGGGGTGGGCAGTATTTCCGGATCGATCCAAGATGGAAACCGGCACTGGTGACGGTGTATAAATCGCGGACACCGAAGTGAAAAGATCATTCATTCAGACTCCCTGATGAGTGCAGTGTATTCCAGGCTGAGATCCTAGCGATCTGGAGGGCGACGGAAGTGATACTGGATCACATCGTGGGTGGATCTGTGGTGACGATTTACGTCGATAGTCAGACGGCGCTTAGGGCATTGACAAATTATACGGTTCGATCGTGCCTGCTCGCTCGGTGTAGGAATGCTCTTAGGGAACTTATGGAGGCATTCAATGTAAGGCTGTGTTGGGTACCTGGACACTGCATGGTTGATGGAAATGAGGTGGCGGACGAACTCGCGAGAGGGTGTTCGAATCTGTACTTAGTGGTAAGGGACAGGGGGTAAAGCCCCCCCCCCCCTCCTATGTTACTACTATTGGGTGATACGGGAAAAATTCCGTGGGCACACAACCCTTCTTAACCTAACCTAACCTAAAGCTAATTGGTACTCAAAAAATTATATAGATAAAATGAAATATTTTTATAAACTTTCAGTACAGGGTCGTTTTTAAAATTGGCTCCATTTTAAATCCAATTCATTTCGTCTTCTATAACATGCCCTTTTATCTTAAAAAAAAAGAATTTTAGTTTATTTTAAATTTTAAAAAAGCATTAAAACTAAAATTTTTTAAAAAATCACAAAAAATATTAAATATTAAAAAAATGTTCATGATTTTCATAAATTTATTTTCCCCAAATTTTTTTCTTTTAAGAACTTCAACTGCTACAACCACCTCAGTAGCAACCAGTCTCACTAATTCAACACCATCTACTCCCGCGGTAACATCAGCGGCGGCATTAAACCAAAATTCTCTTGCGAATATGGTGGCAACCACAAAAATAAATTCGCCAAAAATCCAAAGTGGAGGTGGGGCAAATCAATATAACAATCATTATAATCAACAATTGCAACAGCAACAATATCAACAAATCTATCAGCAACAACAGCAGCCACAGCAAAATTATTTTTACAATCAGCAACAACAACAGCAACCACAATCACCTGCCTACAATAACAACCGCACATACAATATGAATCCACTCTTAGGTCTGGGTCCTATGGGTGCTATAGGTCAACCGGCTCAATATCAGACCTCAACTTTAACATCACAACAAACGCTACAACAACAACAGCAGCAGCAGTTGAAGTTTCAGCAATATCATCAAAAATCGCCACAACAACAACATAAAAACCAACAGCAAACTTGGTCTCCTGTTGTAGGTGGTAGTGTTTCTTCATCGTCTTTAAGACAACAGCCAAACGATACGATATTACGTGTGCCTCGTGGCCCAGATGGTACTACAGGTTTTCAAGTGCGCCGGTAACGAGTTGACATCTTCAGAGCTGTTAAATGCTGTTAAACAACTAAAACCGAAATTTGTAATATGTATTTCTTATAATTTTTTAAGAAATTTCAGTTGCAAAGCTGCCGTTTTTACAAAAAAATTTTGTTTTTTAATTTTCATTTAAGAAACTAGAAATTTCTTGAAATGTTTAAAAATTGTCCGTTTAGTTGTAGGTTTTCTAACAAAATTCTTCTTTTTTTTTTAATCTTTTAATTGTAATTCTGCTAACGTTTTAAATATAACTAACTCTTTTACTTTAAATTGATTTTTAAAAACAAAAAACCTTTATTTTGCTTACTTTAAATTGATTGTATAATTATTTTTTTTATTTAATCTAAAACAAATTATTAGTTCTTTGATATTTTTTATCAGGTAATTTTTTATGCCTGTTTTTGGTTACAGTTCAAATTAAATATTTGAAATTAAAAATTTTTTTATTTAATTTAAACTTACACACACACATTTACAAAAATTATGTTTGCCTTGTAAACTAAACAAAATTCTGTATTTAAAAAAAAGTAAAACAAATTTTTTGATTATAAATAATTAAACTTATACAAAAATATATAAAAATTAAAAAAATATCTTTAAGGGGGAGTTTTTTTTGAATAGGGAACTATAGTTGAAGATTTTAACAAAAGATTTGTGATTCAAAATTACGTAGAAATTGTAAAAAAATAATTTAAATAAATTTCAACCCCCGTGAACGATTATTTAATTTAACAAACGTTTATTAAGTTAAATTTTCTGGAAAATTTGTTTTGTAAACCTTTATTAAATAAAAAATATTTTTATGAATATGTCAGTAAATAAGTCTTTAAAAACTGATATAACAGGAAGAGTTTATAAAACTCAAAATTGGCAAAAAAAAAGAAAAAAAAAAAAAAAACGCTTGAGATAAAGACTGAAGTGATTTTAATAGCTTTTTACAGAATTAGCGATTTCGAATTCTGTATTTTTTTTTAATTTCAAATATATATATTGCGATTTCGATTTCTGAAAATTTTCTAAATTAGTGTTTTAGAAAGTAAATTTTTTAATTAGCAAATTCCTTTAGGCCCCTATTATGGTTTACAACTCAACTCAGTTGAGTTGTAATTTCTTCATTTTTGTATTATGGTTAACAACTTTGCTATTTTGCGGTGAACAAAAACATAACAAAAATTACAACTGATCACAACCAGTTGTCTTAATAACAACTCAACTGAGTTGAGTTGTAAATAGGGTTTTTTCCCGGGATTTCCCGTCCCGGGAATTCCCGGAAATTTCCATTATTTTATTTCCCGTTTTCCCGGGATTTTTCTTGCGGGATCCCGGGAAATAAAAAATTCCTCATAATTTCAGAAAATAGCTATTTATACTTTGAAATTTAGTTTTCTATTCTCTAAAAACTAGCAGCTGTGGATGGGTTGTGGATAAGATCAATTACAAGAAGTGAGTACATGTATTTAAATCAATGTCTGATGCAATAAATCTACTAAAAGTAGAATGGGCAGTGCTACAGTTGATAGTTATTACATTTAGTGAAGTGAAGAGTTAATAAAGTAAATTAATTCAAAATAAGATGCAGGCAGTAAAGTTTCATTGTCCATGAACAAGTCTTAAGAACAGGAGATACCTAAACATATCGCTCCTTTATTGCAACATAGTCATATCTACAAAAACAAACGATCTTGGCAAAATGCGATTAAAGTTTTAAAAATGTACCGATGTAAAGATATATTTTGGTATAACTTCGGTTCAGTTTGAGATATAATACGAGAAGGTATGAAAGAAATCTTTGCTAAAGTTACTTAAAATTTTGAGATATGACTATGATGCAATGAAGGGGCGATATGTTTATTAGGTGATAAACACAAATTTTCAATTTCAATTTGTGTTGGTTTATATATCCGTGAAGTGCGGGGAAACCGAAATAAAATACCATTTTGGAAATTCGTGTTAGATACTACAACATACAACTTATAAAAAAGAAAAAATTGCTTCTGATTGTGAATCCGAAGCTACAACGGTGCACTTTTAACTATTTGTCCGACCTCGGTAAAAAATGAACGAAATTTTTCGGAAACATGATAATTAGTAAATAAAATCAGGAATATACTTTTTGACGTCTTACTAAGCGCTTTGAGTGTATCAGAAAGTTATTTCCTAAGCCATTAAAAAATGTTATATATTTCTTTAAAGTATTTTATCTATTTTATTAATTAACTTTTTGATTTCATATCTTGAGTACCTTAATTTTTATTTTGTTTTTATTATTGTTTTATGAATTATCCAGAGCATAATAATTTATTATCCAGAGCATAATAATACTGAATAAAAGCATAATAATAGGGAATAAAGGCGTGAGGTAATAATAATTCAAGTTCCTATTTCAATCTTCAATTAATTTTGAACCATTTCTTTTACTTTCTTTGTAAACAAGTTCCCTTAAGTTTTTTTATAAAAGTTTTTTTCATGAATTAATAACAAAATTTACTTTGTATTATTTATATGGAGCGGGATCCCGGGAAATTTAAAAAAATTTCCCGCTTTCCCGGGAATCGAAAAAGTCCGGGAAAAAAAAACTAGTTGTAAACCATAATAGGGGCCTTAATTTCTTTAATTTTGTAAAACATGTTTTTTTTAAATTACGTATTTTTTCTTACAAAAATCTCACAATTAATCAAATAAAAAAATATTGAAATTTGATTGCTAAATATGCTCAATACCTGCGCACAATCTGCAGGTATTGTCCTATTTACTCGTAAAAGCCCTAACAGAACAATGGTCCATCAAGAACCCTATAAGAGTCCTGAGACCGCTCCTATCCAATTCTAAAAGAAACGGTATCGCCTCTGCGTCCAGTCCGGACATAATGCCCTAGTCACTTTGTAATCCGTTCTTTCACTCCAGGACCGGTTAACGGTATCGCGAAATCTGTTCCGTATTCCCTCATAGTAGTGACATAAGGGGGGCTTATCCCCCGTCCTTTATTTTCCCTTTATTATGCATACATACCATTTATTTAAGAATTTAAATTTTGTTTCTTTAAATTTTAATCAGCAAATTTCATCACTTTGTTGAAATTATAATTATCAAATTTTCCTTATATTTTTGTATAAGAAAAACAACAGTAATATCAACAACTTTTTTTTTAACAATTGCATTCAATAGACGTTTAATTGTTGCATGCGAAAGCACAACAAAATTTAAATGATTAAAAATGAACTCAAATCTCACTTACCCCCAATCAACCACGTAAAAGGTTATCAGGCAAGAAAAAAAAATCAAAATAGGTACATAAATAAATCAAAAACAATACATATTCTTTACAAATAAACAGGAAATTTTGTAAAATTTAATTATATGTAAATATTAAAAATATAGCAAACATTTAGTTTTATCAAAACAAAAAACTTCTTAAATAAAATGTTACGTTACATATTTTAACAAGTAAACCTCAACGGTTTCTTTTCATTTTAATTAGGGGCCCAGCAAGTCTAAGGAAAATGAGCTCTCTCTTTGTTTTATACCTATGTATTTCCAAAATTGCGACCTGTACTTTGGGCACAAGGTTAGCTTAGCCTGACAACCAGTCAGCTAGCCGACCGATATTTGTCGTTAATATTTCTAAAGGAAATTATTGGTTATTTAAAATAGAGATTAAAAAATACGGTAAAGTAGTCGAGATTTCTCGTTACTTAACGATATCGGTAGTTAAATTCAAAAAGTTCAGAATTACGGAAATGAACATTTGAAAATTATTTTCTTTGGATGAAAAAATTTAACAACATATTTTATTAAAGTTGCCGTAGCGACGCCACCTATATTATTTCTCCGTGGTTCCTATTACAAAACAACAATAAAAAGCTTGCAGATGATTATACCAGTGCTGCCAGGCGAAGAATCAAAAAAGTTACGCTGCTCTTTCAAAAAAGTAACGTTTTTTTGTCAAATGTTAGATTTTAAAATATTCCTTGTATAAAATTTTGTGATTTAGACAAAGTAAATATTTTTTTTTTCATATTGATGTTTCCTAGTTGAGAAGTGCGTGCTCACGACATACTTTCTGTAAGGCGCATTCGTCAACAAAATAAGTTTAATTAGAAAATCTTCAAAAATTAATTTTAATTAATTTTAAATTAATTTAAATTTCATCCGGAACTTGTTTTAAGTCTAAAATCAATGTTTGATTTAAGACACCTATTTTGGAAGCATCAGTTATTTTTGTGTAGTTGAAATCCATATAGTTAATGGCAATGGTTTTAATTAATTTTGCAACCTCTTACTGTAACATACTGTGAGCGTCAAAATAAAGTGTACAGCTTGTTTTCCAATATAAAAAGGGTTATGTTATTTATAAAAAGTAAAATTTCTACTTTGCCAATTTTGATCAGACTTCAAGCTTGCTGTCATCTGTGATCTCTCTGAATAAAATTCTGCAGAAAGGGTAGCCAAAATTGTCTACTGATCTAACTTTAAAATGGGTGGAATTGATGCCAAAGAGACTATAAGCCGTCCTAAAAGCAAAAAGAAATCAATCAAAGTATTATCCACTTCACTTTTCTTAGTATTGTAAAACTGTACACTTTTTTTTGACGCGTTTAAAACGGAGTATATTAGTTTTTTTATTGTATTGATTTTGTTGTTTTTGAAGTATTTTAAATTTTTAATTTTAAATTGTAATAACATTGTCCAAGGTTTTGTAAATGATAATAAACTTCTACAAATTTTAATTATTTTTTGCTAAAATATCACTTTTTATATTGGAAAACCAGTTGTACACTTTATTTTGACGCTGACAGTATGTAGAAGTGGTTTTTCTGATTGAAATCATTTAAAAGCTCTATAGCATATGACATGAATTCCAAGTATATTTATGTTATATCGCTGTTTAAGCCGTTGAAAAAATATTTTTTTACCATTGGTAAGTACATATTTTTTTTTTTAAATATTACTTCGTTCTGTGGCATGCACCAAAAGTTACGAAAATACGGCCAAATATAACAAAAGAATACATACATGGTTACATCGGACCTTTCAAAGTTACGAAAAATGTAACCAAACGTCATTACTGGATTATACCCCGACAAGAATTATTCAAGGTCAGGGATGAAACATGGAAATTTTCATATTATACCAACATGTTACTAGAATTGTACTTTTCTGACCACAATTGTAAAAAAATTATGGCAACAAAAAATTTGTAAAACGCAGAAAATCCTGTTTTTTTTTAATCAGTTTCGAAACTGTACACACAAACAGCAAAGAATTAATAGTATATTGATGGGTATGAAAAAGTTCTTTCTTCATTAGCAGATCAATGTGGAATTGATAATATTCCACTAACAACTCTTAATATTTGCAGAGGTGTTGAACATAAAAAAATTAATGAATGAATTATTGTTTGAAGATCTATTTAAGCGGCTCATACACTTGCAATAAAATTGTTCAATTTTACGTATTGTACAATTATATCGCCAATGTGTATGGGATATTCGAAGGTGGCACAATGTATTGGCAACAATCAAAAGACTTTTGATTTTTATTGCACAACGAAGAGAAAATGAGATGTGTTTTGTTTTCAGAAAAAGTACCTTTACCTTGAGGGTACTGCGGTGCAGATTTTCTTTCTTAAAAAGCACTGAAAAAGTGCAATAGTACTGAAATTCCTATCCCTGGTTTTGCTTGCTGTTTAATTTGTAGAAATTATCAAAATAAACAGAGAGAACCTAATACATACTTATTTTTACACACTTTTGTAAAAAGCAACATAATGGAAAACTTTTAAGCGAGTTTATTGCCGAAAAAACAAGATCATTACTTCTGTTCAGTAACAGCAGTTTTTTGCTATACATAGTATTAAAAAGAGATGGACAAGTGAGTATTAGACATACACTAAATAAATATGTACATATATTATTTTAAATAAAAAACTAGGGTATGTGCGAAACGGTAAAAAAACATACATAGATTAATAACTTGTACAAACTCTTATATCAATATGTGCATTCCGTCACTATTTTTGTATGTTAATTTTTGTAACAAAATTGTAATTTTTTTTAGGTGGAGGTTCCACATTTGGGTTCAAAACTCTTACTAAATCAATTTTGCTGAATTTCAATCCCAAAATCTAGACTATAACGCACACCGAGTTCAAAAGTGCTCAACTCAAAAAACTTATGTGCTGTTTCCAGGTGACAAGCAAACTGAGTGATTTTCACATAAATTTTTCTATACAATCAACTGCTTTTCACCTGGAAACAACACATTTATTTTTCAGAAAACAAATAAAACTGTTTTTGACCTAAAAAATAGCAAAAACAAATCTTTGGACCATTTAGTACAAAATTCATCAAGATTATGATCTAAAAAGTTTTTTTTTTAATTATTTATACCCTATAAAATTTAAATTTTTAGTTGTGTCATTTTTGAAGACATTTTGCACAACTTATCATATTATTTTAAGTTATGTCACTTTAGCTGAATTCTTTTCAAGTTTTGACACTTTTGCCACATTCTAAACTGACACAAGTCTAATTCATACAAACTCCAACAAAGATTGAGTCCCTTTTATGAATTGCAACTTTATACTAATTGAAATATAAAGAAAGGCATAACTGTTTTATAGCAACAGTTAACAAAAACAAAATACGCTCAATTTTTTTTTTTAGATGAACATAGTTAAAGCATATGTAAATTTTGAGTTGAGTCTCTTTTGAACTAGATGTGCGATATATACTTTATGGGGTCTTTGATTAATATTAAAAAAGTTTTACCCGAAATGACTCTTTACAACTAGTTGTGGAGTATAAAAATTGTTAAATTCGGTGCTCATACTGCGGATAGGATCAATATTCACTTAATTAAACAGAAGGAGATGAAGTCTAAGGGGAATATAAATTTTGTAGGAATTCCGAGACAATTTCACCGTTCACAAATTTAGCATGTATATTAGGGCGGGTCGATTTGTAGGGAGTGAAAAAATTCACCAATTTCCCTATGATTTCCGTATTCTATGGGTTATTCCATGAAAATTTGCCGAAGGAACCATACCTCTATCGTTAAAATCGAGTCCCCTACTTTTTGTTGGTAAAAAGTTCAAAAGTTACGGGTATTTTTGTCCAAATTTTGGACCATTTTTCCATTTTTTTCATGATTTTGTCCAAGAATATTACTTTCATGGGCATTTTTTTGGCTCAATCCATTATTTAATTCAATTTACAATTCAAAACGAAGAGTTTAAGTCCAAATTTATCGAATTCGGTTGATTAATTCATGTGATATTGCTAAAACAAAATAACACATAAAACCAACTTTTTGATTTTTTTCCCTTTTTATTTTTTTTTCTACAAAAATTCAAATTAAGAGATAATAAAGTATCTATCAACCTATTATCAAAAAAAAATATTCAATTTGAGTGTAGTAAAAGACAAAATGTGAAAAAAAACATTATTTTTTCTGAAAGTCTTGTTTGCTTTCAAGTCTTGGTGTTTTCGTACGGCTCTCTAATGTCGTCGCCATAGCGCCTTCTACATTCTTTCCTGCAACTCGTTTAGCAGTGGCAGCCAGCAATTGGACATGTCTTTCCGTTCCTTGAATGTGTAAAGGAATTTGTGGATCATCGAACGGTGGCACTTCGCAATTTAAATATCCCTCCAAATGTTCATACGAATAAAATGAAAAAATGCTCCAAAATTTGGACAAAAATGCCCGTAACTTTTGAACCGTAGGACCAATGTTGGAGATTTTTTTTGTAAATTGATCAAAATGATCAACGCGCCTACTTTAGTTTTTGAGTTATGGATGTGAACGTGTAGGTAATATTTCATACGAACGTCAATTTGGGAAAAAATCTACCAACAAAAAGTAGGGGACTCGATTTTAACGATAGAGGTATGGTTCCTTTGGCAAATTTTCATGGAATAACCCATAGAATACGGAAGTCATAGGGAAATTGTCGAAAAATAAATCGACCCGCCCTAATGTATATCCTTCGATTTCTTAAGGTTGGAAAATTAATAAGTTTTAAACGGTTTTCATACGGAGGAAAATTGATATTTGGACTCCAATGCAGTTTTCGAAGACAGAATAAAAGAAATTGCTTATGTACGGATTCAGAATAGGTCTCACTAATTAAATATATAATTGTCTTATAACATAGGAATCATCAAACTCCCTCCCCCAATCCAAAGGCACCTTGGGCCTGGTTGATAGTCAGCGATATATGCTCATCAAACCATTTGACTTGTAAAGGCAAATAGCGCATTCTTCCAGTTATGAAAAATACTGAAATCTACATTATTATCAACGGAAACGAAAATCAAAATTTTTAAATCAAATGTATTGTCAGTACTGCTTTATAGCTGTGAGGCATGGCTGACAACAGATGCCCTCATCTCTAGGCTTCAAAGCTTCACAAGCCACTGCCTTCGGCATATATTGAGAATAAGGTGGCCCAATGTGATAAGCAATGACAATTTTATAGGAAATGTAAAAAAAACCCTAAGAAAGGTTACAGAGGAAATATCGTGGAATATCATGGAACGAGATTGAAGAGAAGAATAAGTTGGAGAAACTTTGTAGAGGCCCTATGCTCCGATAGGAGTTGGGCGAATGGAAGAATAAACAATATGCACTGACACCTTCCCTTAAGATTAGTGGACATCCATTTAATCAAATGCTTTACTAAAGTCCGTATAAATGGTATCAGTTTGCATCTCAAAATAGTATGAGAATATCACCGAAGTTGTTAGTTCCAAAAGATTACTAGAAGTCGTATTTGTAACGAGTTTTTCAAAGAGTTTAGGAATAACACTTTAGCTTTACCTCTATAGTTCGAAATATTGGATCTACATCCGGATTTAAGCAAAGGTATAATGAAAGATTTTTTTCTAGTAATCAGGGATATACCCATTTAAAAGTGAAACGTATTATAAATTAGAACAGTAATGTATCCTACTATGTCTATAATTTTCTAGAAAATTCTAATCAATATTGAGTGGTAAATAGTGACTGTATTGACATTTTTGTTAAAAAAAATCATTTATGTAAAGGCCTTTTTCGGGATTGGGAACTGGGTTATTTCTTAATAAAAATAGGGATGTTTTTAGTCTACTGTCTTTACAACTGCAAAATGTGATATCTCTATCCAAATCGTATTCATAGAATGTCAAACATTAACATTATTATTTCTGTAGTGTAAATGAATGAAAGGCGTTTCAATATGAGTGAAAAATAATAATTTTAAGGTTTGGCATTCTACAAATCTGATATAACTAAAGATATAATGAATTTTGGCAGTTATGTAGATTAAAACAGCCCTCTTTTTGAATAAAAATACCACGGTTCTCAATCAATTTTGTATACTAAATGCTAAAAAACATCAAAAGTTCAACTTTGACCTTAAATTTCTCAGCAACTAAGCCGATTTTTAAATTAAAACTGTAAAAAAGCTCAAGAAATCTCCTCTGCAGCAAAATAAAAATATCTCTATAAATTCAAAAGTTAAAGACTTTTGGCCGATGAAAAACGATTTTCAGCCTCTATGCGGGGGATATTTAAAAAAATTGTTTTTCTTACAATACTTAGTATTGTGGTTATTTTGTTGAACTATTTATGGTTTTTAATCCAAATTTTTAACATTTTTAATTAGGCTTAAGTTCATCAAATTTAATTTTCATTAAATTATTTTTATGAAAATTGATTAAAATTGTTATTGACAATCTTTCATTCTTGACTGTGACCGGGGCTCGAACCCTGGCCGGCAGGTTACCATGACGTTTCGATCGCAACCACTCGATCTCCTCAGATGGATTTGCCTACACTCTTACTCTTAAGGCCCAACCATAATGTGCTCAGGTTGGCTTAAGCAATTGTGCGAATACATGTTAATTATATGAGGCAAACCATATTGAACTTAAGGAAACTTTTTGATAAGTTTTATGAAACTGTCATTTGCTTAAGCAAGGTGCGAATCTTATCGCACATTCCGTACGGAATCAAATGTTTTTTTATTTTGTTTTTGTTTTTTTACATATATTTGAGAGACTTTTTGTTAATTTTTGACAGTAGGTTAAGCATGGCTATACATATTATGGTTAGGCCTTTACACTCGCAGCCATCGACGACTGCTGACGTCAATAGTCAAACATCAATCCTTAAACCAAATTGTATTTTAACCTTTGGTAGATCGAAATTTGCTTTATTGAATGCAATACTTGCAATACTTTAAACAAAAGCACGAACGTTGCATTCCGAACGAGGTTGTTTTAATATTAGCTCATATATATAAAAATATAAGTTTAATTAGCATTATAAATGCTACAACATATTCCAATAAGCAGCAGTCACGTAGAGCTTAATCCATTTTCACCTACCCATCCCTAGTATTATCAGTTCGAATATTATTTTTTATTTTTACAATAACAACTCCCCGCTTCAGACTATTAAAAAAGCAACGAGTTTTTATGTTTGATGCCATTATTAACTAAATATTCAAGCGTACAACGGCCGTTTTCTATTTAATCGGTTCCCTTAGAAATATATTTTTTCAATTATTTTATTAACTTAGTTCGAATTTTAGCACTGATCTGTGCAGATACTCTCGCGCTAAAAAAGCCCTCTCAAATTTGAAAAGAACGCAAAAACGTGTATCTGCGGTAGAGTGAAAAGATAAGCACGTGGGATTTTGTATTTTAAAACAAATTGAAAAAAGTGCGTGGAAATTTGTTCTATTTGAATTAAATAGATACTAAAAAATAAATTTTTTTTAAAAAAAGTTAATTTGTTGTGAAAAAGCAAGTTTGTTTTAAAAAGTGTTAAAAAATGTCTTCTGTTGGAAAACAACTTTTGATTATTGGTAGTGGTGGCCGGGAACATGCCATTTGCTGGAAATTGTCACAAAGTTCTCAAGTGAGAAAATTGTTTGCTCTACCCGGTAGTTTCGGCATTGAACAATTGGAAAAATGTGAAAATCTGAAGGGTGTATGTGCTAAAGATTTTACGGTAAGTAAATTAAAAAAATAATTTTAATTACCCCTTAAGCAAACAACAATGAGCTCCTACTCACAAGAACTCCAGGGCCTGGCTGGGACAACTTGTATTTTGTATGTACATATGTAGTTTTATGGCTACAGCAAGAACATTTTGCTCTCAACTATTATTATTCTTCGAAATAAAAATTAATAAGGAATTGTTGTGTTGCGTGCAGAGCTACCACGACCAAAAAATTATTACAACCAAAATTTTTGGAAATTAAACAAATGTGAAAAAATATAACAAAATTTAAAATGACTCTTCTCTACAAGAAGTGAATGAGCGAGTAGTCACTTTTTTCATGTTGGTGTTAAGAAAACGATAGAAAGAAATTACAGAAAACTTGACGTGAAAAAAGTGACAACCCGCTCATTCTCTTCTTGTAGGGTTGTTAATTGAAAAAACATTTAAATTTATATTAAAAATGCATTGTAAAAAAACATTAAAATTTATTTTAAAACGCATTGTAATACAACTTATAGTTAAATAATAATTAAAAAACGAGAAATGTTATTCTTTTACATACCTGTTAGAAAAAATAACGAGAAACCTTATTCATAAGAAATATTTATTTCTGTTTTATAAGACTAAAACCCGTCAAATTTCCAAAAAAAAGTCATTAAAATATTTTAAATTTAATAAAGGTTTACAAAACAAAATTGCTATGAAAATTTCCCTTAATAAACGTTTGTTAAATTTAATAATCGTTTATGAATACGGGAGTAAAAGTTTTAAAACGGATTGTTTTTATATAGGTCTGCGCAAGAAGCCAGATGTTTGTTTGGTTTATTCCTCAACGATGTCAAAAGTTGTTTACATTTTCCTTATACATGTATATTTTTGTTTACGTTTTTGGTTTTTTGCCACACATACATGCACACAAAACACATTTTTTCTTTTGTCTTGCCTTTGTAGTCAGCGTTGCCGCTTTGGTTACTTTTAACCAAAATTGGTTACTTTTTTCCAATGTGTACTTGTGTACTTTTTTTCCATTTTGGTTACTTTTTTCAACACAAAAAAAACCAATTTTTTGTTTTAGAAGAAGACTTACCCGCTCCGCTTTTTTGACTCTTAAAAATTGTGTGTGGTATTTGTGCAACCAATACCAATACTTTTTTCATCTACTTGAAAAAGCTCAAACTTTAACAAACTGTCAACTTAACCATATGTACATTAGGGTGGCCGTTATTTTTTTTATTTTGATTTCTTATATTCTCCCCCCTAAATCGGTTCAGTTTTATGTAAAAAAAATACAAAAAAATTTCGTAGCGATAGGTTGTGTTTTAGGGGGGCGTCCGTCCCTCAAAGTTTGCCATCAAGCCATTTATTCAAATGTAATTTGTTTGCGTATGACTATCTTCTAAAAAAAACATTTTACAAGAATATGATATATGGCAATATTTTAGCTCTTCTAGTCAACAACATAAGCCTCTAAGAAAGTTGTTTGCTAAAATCAATATTTTTGAAAATAATTAAGAAAATAAAAACAAAATACCAAACATTTTATATACGTTTTATATATATAAAAGGGGGATTTAATGTCAAGTGACCCAATTTTGAAATAGATGTCTTTCGATTTAAATGAAATTTACACCAATTTTAGTACTGTTAGATAGTAGCTTAGACACAAATTTTCAACAAGATCGGTCAAAAAGTTTCTGAGTTAGAGGGGGTCAAAGTTTGACATTTTGGCCATACAGGTGTTCTTTCTCACCCATGTAATTTATTACCTATTGGTGTAAGCAAAATTTGTCCCAAGTAGCTTAGATAGCTTTTTAAAAAAATTTTTTTTGTTTAGATGTTTATTTTGGTTGTACTACAAACAGTACATAGTAAGATTTTGACAACGGCGAGGAATTTTGCACAAATAAAATGCCTGTTGTTTTTTTATTGTTGTAGAGGTAAGCAGCGCTATTAGATAGGCCTTGAATATGGCGTTAACAATAAAAAGAGTTCAGAAAAATACACACAATGTATAAAAATGTCGCACACAAATGTAAACAAACACAGCTCAAAGCAACACAACATATTTTAATTAACAGTATAAATTTTACACAACAATTATGTGTGTCTCTTAATTTCCTACGAAGTCAAACCTTTGATATGAAATGACTATCATTTCACATCAACCGATTTTCAATTGTTTGATTTAACCATTTAAATTCAAGTTGATAATGATTTGAAAATAAACATTTGACATCAAATGTTGCATCAGTTTGATATCATTCAAATTCAAATCAAAACTAAACTTGGCAGCACTAAAGCTAACAATAAATGTTAACATTAAAAATGGCGATTAAAGTTAAATTTTCACTTCGTGGTTAAATGTGTTTTACCCCCTTTTTCACATGCAAGTGCAAGTTCGAAAAACTCGATACTTTCAGCCAATAGGCTGTTTCCTCGATTTTTCGTTGATAATACGTATACACTTATTGCAAGTAATTACTTGCATGTAGAAACGTAGGTTTACAAGTGAACGATTTATTTCTTGTGAAAAATAAAAATTATTTGTGAGTAATTACAATGATTAAGGATACGAATTAAAGAAAAAAATAAAACGGAAAAGTGAAAGTGAAGAAGTTATAAGTTTTTTGTATGATCTCGGTGCTACAATCCTCAAAATAAAAGGGAGCCAAGTATTTCGACTTTCCAATAATAAGAGGTGCCGAATGTTTATCTTACAGTTTATTTAAACAAATAATGAATTTAAATTAAAAAAAATATTTTTATATATGTTCCACGTTGTATTAAAATCCATATTTGAAAAATATTTGAGAATAACATTTGAAAGCAAGTTGAAAATAAATGCATTTCTCGATTTGAAAATAATTTCCCCTTTTTCTTGGGAATTCTATGATTTTCAAATCATTATCAAACGTTTATCGTTTGAAGAAAGGTTTGATTTCAAATCACTTTCAATTTGAATTCAAACCTCCATGTTTGTTGGGACTTTGTATGAGCATGAGAACTTTTGACGGATAGAAAACGCTTTACGCGCTGTCGATTTCAAAACTATCTTTTTTAGTTGGTGTTATGAATTTCGAGAGATATATAAATCCATTATACAGGTTAATTAGAACATAGTTTTAAGGTAAAAACACTAGTTCGCTTAAATTTTGTAAAAATTTAATTTGTTTTTTGTTCCTTTCATTGCAAACTGAATTTTTGTGATATTTTTAGTTTCGTTTTAATAAAAAATTATTTTGTTTTAATTAAAAAAAGTATTTATTTTTCTTCTTGCGAAAGGGGTTCACTTGCCCACTTCAGAATAAAAGTCTAGCTACGCTTATGGCAGTTACGGAGCTTATTTTCTACAAACAAACAAACACACTAGGGTGGGTTACAGTGTTGCCGTTAGGATACGAAAGATACATTTTTCGTATCTTTTGACTACTTCAGGTATCATGTATAATCCTGACATTTTTCGTATCTTTTGAATCTGTACGCAAAATGTACAGAAACAAAACTTTCGAGAATTTTTAGCCAACTAAAACTTATTAAGACTCATCATCGTAACCGACTCAACATTAATACAATAGCAGCCAAGGCGCATTGACTAGAAGGTGAGGTCAAATCTACAACAACACTGCTTCTGTGGTCGGATTGTCAAAAATATTGTTAGTAAAAAAGGTTAGTTTACATAAAAAATTAGTGCATACACACTTTGACAAGTCGACCACCGAAAGACCACCATATGTTGACTTGACCCCACCTTCTAGTGAATTCGCCTTGATAGCAGCTTCAATAATGGTGAAAGAAAACATTAAGGGGTTGCATCATATGATTCACCTAAATCGATGATTACTAGTAGTGCGAAGTTGTTCTGAGGAAATATGAACATCTTTTTTTATTTTCAGAAAATTTATATGAACGTTGATATAATCGCCTTAGTGTAAACGCCTTAACTCGTATATTAATTTTTACAAAAAAGAATTTGTTTTGATAACATCCAAAGATAATTACATAATTAATTTTAAAGTTTGCTTACTGTATTTTTTAATAATTACATATCGTTAGATATAATGCAAAAAGGCGTAACAAAAAAAAAATTCAAAATCGTGTCTTAGATTGATTATTATGAATGCCATTGAACTACATGTCTTGACAAAGTTTTACACTTCTGAGATCAAAAATGACGATTTTATTAGCAAAAAACAAAAGGACGTAACTACAAGAGTATTTATTTTATAAATGCAAAATTACGTAGTTACCCATTTTTTTTAACAAAATATAAAGAAATGGTTTCCTTTAAAAATTGTTTGAAGAGTTCCATGAACGACTTGTCAATGCATGTGTTCTGACATGTTTGTAGCTTTCATTTTAAAAAGTTTTTGCTTCTTCTGTAAAATTATATTTATGTTAGTTACGCCTTTTTGCATTTTAGCTAACGATATGTACCTAATATTTATGACTTAAATAAATATAAAAATAACTTTATACGAAATCATTTTCTTTACAATAATCATTTAAATATGAAATAAAAATGTTATGTTAATAAATGCTCAACGTTAAAAATGGATTTTCAAATTTTTTTTAAAACGTATCTTTTTGGAAAAAAGTGTATCTTTTTGGAAACTAAAATGTATCTTTCTCGAAATTTCTCTGGCAACACTGGTGGGTTACTGATGTATGAGAACAAATTAAAGTTCCCGAATTATATTCTAATAGTCCCAATTTACAACGTTGAAACTGAAAGGCAGACATTTTTCTTATTCTCTTTTGAACTTGCCTAAACCTTTCACAATCGCGAAATTAATAGACAGACAGAAATTATTGTTTTCCTTTTTTCGTTCTTTTTCTATTATGACGGAGATAAACATTTAACAGGCATTGATACTAAAATTACATTGGTGTGAGAAAAATTATATGAAGCAACAACATAAAAATGCCGAAAAGTGTAAAAGATAAACAAAAAATGTCTAAAAATGTCCAGTACAGATAGTCATGTACTACACACTCTACCTCTACAACCCCTCGCCAACAACCTTCGTCTGTCTGCCTTTCACTTGCCACATTGTAAATGGGGACATAGTAATATTTTTTGTCTAACATTAAAACAAATAAAAACTGGTAAAAAAAAGTGGAAAAAACTAACATCTTGAGCCCGCGCTGGAGCTCCGTATAAAGTAGTTTTGAAAAAAGCCATTTTTTAAATTTTAATGTTTTTTTACTATTAATTGTTATTAATTAAAGCTAAAAACATTTTTAATTAAACTTAGTCCTAGTCCATATTATGAAACATTTGCTTCGAAACATTGGAGTTTGAAGATAAAAGGGGATAGACGAGTGGAAAAGTGTACTTTGTTTCATGTACAAGGAGTTTTTGTGAGATTGTTATTGACAGAAAGAGAAAAGGCATACAAAATGATTTAATGCTGCAAAACAAAAGTTTTATTGCATGCACATGAATGCAGTTTCAAAAGAGAATTGAAGAAAGTTTCTGCAGCAAATGTTTCATAATATGGATGAGGACTTAAATAAAATTAAACTTTGGTTCTTATATATACAACATAAAACAATAAAATTATTTTTTTTGTCACAAAATATCTTGTTTACTGTCAAATCTGGGCATCTCCCGTATTAAACCTTCTCTTGATTTTTTATCGCATAGGTTCGTGGATGTTCTGACACTATTTTCACGAACATAAACGTCCTGAGAATACAGTAATATGCTTTTCTGCCATGCAATGCTATTGTTTTTATATTCAAAATTTGACAAAATTGAAATAAATTAATAATATTTTAGAGGGATCTACCGCAGACAAAAATACAACATAGGTATTTACGTTATTAGAAGTCGATACGAGAAAAAAATATTTGACCCACCCTAATACACACATTTCCTCTTTATTATATTAGTAAAGATATGTATTGTTTGTTGTTAAACACAATGTTTAATTAACATTATAACCAGAAAATAAAGTTGCAAAAATTTTAATTAAAAATAGGTATTAACGTGCTTATTTTTTAATTAAAATAAAAACTGGGATAGGTAACAAATTTAAAAAACTTGCAACAAAAAAAAAAAAAAAATCAAATAAAAATAATTTTTTTTTTAAATACACAATCTTATATTAGGTGCATTCGTGAACTTTTGCACTAAAATGCAGGAAATGTGTAGTTACCTCTGAGTAAACTGAAAAATTACTCTCAAAAAAAGCTGTTGCCCAAAACAGTACGCGAACGAAAAATTTGTAAAAATTCCCAAAATTTAGGGAACAGATGATGGAAAATAAATATAATTTTTGAAAAATTTTGCTCTTTCGACTGCTTAACGCCTTTTGTAATCGGTAATTTTAATTATAATAAATATGTAAATAAATAAATAAATAAAATATTTTTTTAAACATGAACATATTAGGAAAATATACAGGGGTTTCATAGAATCCAACTCGGTTTTGCTCATTGTAGGTATTGATTTTTATTTGGTGTCATGAAAACAAGTCGGATTTGTTATTTTCGAATACAAATAAAACCGATATTCGAATCAGCTGTTTAATGTTTTGGCTCATGTGTTTACAGATTTAAATGCAATTTTTGTTTGACAATTTTGTAAATTATGATTTTTGCTAATAATATTTTTAAAACCTGTGTTTTTAATAAAAGGAAAATTATAGAAAAGATAATAAGAATGGATAATACAGTAAACATATGAAATAATGCCATCGTTGTATTACTTGCATTGCATTTGTTTTTAACATTTGTGTTATTTCATTGTTTTGTAAAAATATGTAGGTATTAAGTGAATTTTAAAAAATATAAACAAATTTGTTAATTAACGTTATAAATAAATAGAATGACCACTGCTGTTGCTGCATATTTGCTGTTTGCAGAAAAAGTGAGAAGAAGACTTTTGCAAATCTGCCGGAGACTACCGGAAACATGCAAAAAATACTATTTTACCAATTTTATTTACTTCTATCTGTGGGAAAAGGTTTAACTGTTGAAAAAAACAAAATTAATAATTAAGTTTTTAACAACTATATTTATTTCCAATAAAAAAAAGCAAGAGCTGTAAGCTGCTTGGTTTATTTCCAATAAAAAACCGATAACATTGGTTTCTGTGACACCTAAAACCGACACTAATTTTAGTTCGAACAAAAAACAAGCAACATTGTATTTCATGACACCAACGTATTTTTTTTTTTCGGTTTCAAATCCAATACCGATAAGATTGGTTTCTATGACACCCCTGATAAACCAATTATTTAATGTAATCATTCTTATTAGTTTTTATACCCACACACCAATAGTGGAGAGGGTATTATGCATTTGTGCTGATGTGTGTAACACCTTTAAATATGGGTCATGAACACACCTTTAAGTATACCGATCGACTCAGAATCACTTTCTGAGTCGATCTAACGATGTCCCTCCGGCTGGCTGGCTGGATGGCCATGTTACCTTGTGCGCAAAGTACAGGTCGCAATTTTGGAGATAATTTGATAAAATTTGGTAGGACCACGAGGGGAGTTATGGGTTAAGTTCTGCCTCTCACAAACTTTCAAACCGATTTTAATGAAATTTAAAACATAGATAGATCAATATTTATATCAGCATGATTCTTCATTGGTCCCGAACTGTGGTGTAGGGTATCGTATAGTCGGGCTTGACCGACTGTACTTTCGTACTTGCTTATATTTTATATGATTTTCTAATTTGTGCCATGGTTAATTTATTCAAAAAAACATGGATATTTTTTGCTATCGATTGCTTAAAAAATAAGTGCATTTATAAGTACAAAAATAATTTTTAAACTTTTACAACTCTAAAAATTAACAACAAAAAAAAAAAAAAAAAACAAAAAAAATTCTAAAGTTGGTATGAAATCATATATGTATGTATCTTAAACAAGTTTCATTTATTAATATAGGGGGAAACCAGATATATGATCTAAAAAAACTCGTTTAATGCGGATTAAATATTGTTTAAAATATGCCCCAAAACAAATTAAAATTGCTAATTTAAAAACAAAATATTCAACAATTTAATAACAGTTCAATTAAATAAAAACAATCCTAAAATTATAATCGGTAAAGCCCAAACTCCATAGTATTCACAAACGAATTTTTGAGATTTCGAGGTTAAAATTAATATAACAGTTATTTGTACATACATTTATATATTAACATCCATATAAGATTTTTTTGTCTTAAAGAGATTTTAGGGAAGGTCGCTAAATTGTCTATTAATGTTAACATTTAAAAGGAGCTTGAAGCTTTTTATAGATGGGAGCTTTGGGCAAATGTAAACCGATTCGAAAAGAATTTAGTTTGCAGTAAAATATTTTGGGGCGAATTTAATCTAAATACCAACATAATAAGATGGCCTAATTTGTAAAAACGTTTTTATGGAGAATACCTATATGAAATAAGAGACCGATTCCCACCACTTACATAGAGCTCGTCTTTAGTACAATTAAAATGTACTTACCAAATTTGATCAAATTATCTACAAAATTTCAATTTGTACTTTGCGCACAAGGTTAACATGGACAGACAAAAAGCCAGACTGTCGGATGAACATTGGTAGATCACTTTAAAAAGAGATTCTGTGTTGACATGTGTACTTAAAGATTGGTCCAGATTTCTATGTACATATTACATACATCGCCAAAAAAATAAACATATAATTGATTTTCCTTAATTTTTGATAATATATAAAATTTTAAAGTTTAAAATAACATTTATCTTTAATGACAGCCTGTTTTAGAGTTTAAATTTAATGAAGATTGCGAAATTGAAGCATCACGTTGGGTATAAAGATATATCTTTAAACCAAAAAAGACATAACTTCGCAATAAAAAAAAACTTGCTGTTTATTTGCTGCGAAAGCTCCTGTTGGCAAACAAAAAAAAAAATGGTATCAAAATATGCCTCAAAAAGACAAAATAGGGTCAATAAACTTAAAAAATGCTGCAAAAAAGGCTCTTTTAGCTAAATTATCCAAAACGGTAAAATATGCATTAACAAATCGATACCAACATTCATAAATAGCTCTAAAACGGATAAATATATTGTTTCTGCCCTCATTTGTCGCACAAAGAAAAACATACAATTGCATATTTTTGATTTCCCTGTTAATATATATTCACCAAGGTATATTTATAGCAGGTAGTCTCGGAAAGTCAGCTGTTTATTACACCCTTCACCACAGGTGGAAAAGGGTATATATAAGTTTGTCATTCCGTGTGTAAATTCTATAATATTGATCTTAGACCCTATAAAGTATATATATTCTGGGTCCTTATGAGGAGAGATGTTGATTTAACGATGTCCGTCTGTCCGTCCGTCTTACGTTTGATATGTGTTTTCCGAATACTCCAGACATGATAGCGACTAGGTTGTTTTAAATTTATGTCTTATATAGTCTACCATTTCTTGCTATTGAAATTCAGCAAGATCGTTCCACAAATGGCTGAGATATGACCAAAAAACCACGACTGTATTTTGGTGATTATAGGCCACCTATTATGGTTCACAACTCAAATATGTAGTTGATTTATAATTTTGGTATTATGGTTTACAATTTTGCTTTATTGTGGTGAACTAAAACATCAAAAATAATTACAACCCAACTGTGTTGAGTTGTGAACTGTAAACTGATCATATTTACTTTTAATGATATTCATAAAACGTTCCTTCATGGTCCAGTTGTCTAGGGGGTTTGCTTAGGTTAGAAACTGTGAGTCCCTGGTTCGAATCTTGTTTTTTCAAAAAGAAATTTTTTTTTATGTTTTGAAACGATTTAAAAAAATATTTACCAGTTTTAACTTTTTAAATTTAATTTATAATGAAGTTTTATGTATTGTATATATGTATTTTTATGTAGAAATTATTTAGGTTTTGTCTAGTTGCTCTGTATCCTGCTCGCACAATGGTGAAGGGTATATAAGATTCGGCACAGCCGAATATAGCACTCTTACTTGTTTTTTATTTGCTTGTTTTGCGATACGAACTGTCAAATGTTGTATAGTAAACATGTAAACAAGTTTTTTGTCTCTATCTTTTGTCTCTGCAATTTTACTCAAGAACTACCGCGCTCTAAACTTGTGTTCTCATTTAGTGTATTTTGTGTATGCGAACGCAATTTTTTAAAATGCAGTAAAGTTCAATAAAAAAATAGTAAAAACTTTTGAGTTCTCGAACGCACATAATAACACAATTATTTGAAGTTACTGTGGAGTACAGTATAATACGGACAGTATAGTACGCAAACCCAACCATATGATACCCTGCACCACTTACTGGTCCCTATTTGGACCTACATATCAGAAGTTATGGACTTTTTGAAAGAAAATTTTGTTATGACGTTGAGTTTAACATATCGCACTTGTTCAACAATAGTGTACACGGAAAGAAGTTTATTTTCTAAAGTAATGAATTTCGTTTCTAAAAACAAGAAAATCCAAAAATAATTTCTTAATTTTAACTTATTTTGTTCGTATTTAGTCCTCATCCATATTATGAAACATTTGCTGCAAAAACTTTCTTCAATTCTCTTTTGAAACTGCATTCGTGTCCATAGAATAAAAATTTTGTTTTACAGCATTGAGTAATTTTCTATGCCTTCTATCTTTCTTTCAATAACAAACTTACATAAACTGCTTGCACATGAAACAAATTACACTTTTCCATTCGTCTTTCCCCTTTTATCAACCTACTCAATTGTGTCGAAGCAAATGTTTCATAATATGGATTGGGACTTAGTAAAAATTTCTTAACTAAAGCTTCGTTCACAATGGAAGAAACAATTTCGTCCTTTCTTTTGAATATCCCCAAAGAAGAAGTCAAACGGTGTAAAATCTCATGATCGTGACGGCCAATTAAAATCGCCATGACTTGAGTTAAAACGGCCAATAAATTTCTCGCACAAAGAGCCATTGTTTAGTTGGCTGTGTGGCATTTTAGAAAATGCTAAAAAATGTTCAATATTTTAGCTAACAATTTTTTAGAAGTATGATATGAAATTTTATTAAAAACTACATAAATTTTAGAAACTCATTTTAAACAAAATTTAGGCGGCCCGCAATATCCCTGATGTAAACCAAATACAAGCGATTTTTTCTATCTTTCGCTCTGATTTAAAAGATTCTATAAAAATAAATTTAAGAGCAGTTTATTTCTTAAAGTTTAAGAAAATTTGAAATTTCAAAACTTACAGCAGTTTACAGCAAAAATTTGTTTCAGTTATTTCTTAATAAAAAAATGGAAAATTTCAAAGATTCCCTTAATGTAATTTTTTTTTTTACAAAACAGGTAAGACGTTTCTTAAGATACAGCTAATCCATTTTCATACGAAATTATTTTTTGAGTGCAACTATTTGTAGCAAAAACTTATAATAGTTTACAAAAAAAAGTTCAATTAATCAATAAAACTATGTATTCCTCTAAACTTGAAATTTAGTTTCTTTCTTTCAAATTTCTAATTTGTGTAATGGGATCGGAATTATTTTCATATTTCATTGACCCATTCCAGATATCGATAATTTTCGTACGATAACACTGTGATAGGTTTTGACCCGAAAAAAAAAAAATAAACTTCGATGAATCCTTTTCGAACTATAAGTGGGGAGTCCCCTGAGTGCGAAAATACATTTGGATGTGTCAGATTGGCTCCAGTTTTTCAGAAATCGGTATATATCTATTTTTCATGGATATAGCTAAGTCTGCGTTATTTAAAAAAATTTTATTCGACTGTATTAGTTTTTTTGCCTTCTTAACTTTCTTTTACGGAATGTTTTGACTTTTTTTTTCAAAATTTCACGTAATCTAAACCATTAATGGCGATCAAAAGTAACGATTTTTTACCATTTTTAGCCACAGATATATCTAAGTTTGCGCAAATTTTTAAATCTGGTGTCTATTTCATCGAAGTTAATTTTTTCGACTATCACAGTGTAATTAGACAATTGGTGCAAATGATAGTTAATCTTGGAATGTTAGGAAGATTTTATTTTGCGTTAAACACAAAAGGTTTTTTCTTTTTTTCTTTTGGAATGCATTAACAAAATAATCGTGAAATATTCGCTTGAATTTGGCGAATACGAATGTCGTAAAATAGGCGAATATTTGGCATTTCGAATACAAATATTCGTTACATCATATAAACTACATACAAAAAAAGGGACAGCTGTCAGAAGTTTTTAAGCTGTGTGTCCACTGGCAAATCAATAGCGGAAGAACTTCTGCAAGTATTTGCTGAAGTGTTTTCACTCCAATCTAAACTTGCGGAAATGAGTGCATCTTTCAGTAGAGTTTGCTTTTATTACGAATGACATTATAAAAATGTCTTGTGGCAAAATAAGATTGGCAGCTGCCGTCGCAGCATATTTAATTAAAAAAGAAACAACAAATTGAAAAAAAAAAATGAAACCAAAAAAAGTGTTTGGGTGAAAAATTGGGTGCTGCGGCGCGTAGATTAAAGTTTCCAAAATACATTACTTAAAGAATTTCGGACCGAAGATTCCATGCAGCTGAAAAATTTCCTGAGAATGTCTAATGATGATTTTGAATACATTTTACCTTTAATTCAAACAAGTATTAAAGGATACTAAAAAGAGATTGGCTAGTCTTTTGAGGACGTGTCCCATAATTCAGGATAACTTACTTGTTTTCAATTAGCAAATGTGCTTTCACTACTCCAAATTTTTATAAATTTGAAAAAGAACTGAAAAAAAAACAAAAACATTACAGAAAACTTAAGAGAATACAACAAACCGCTTACCCGACGTATACCCAATAATGATACAAACAAGTTAGAGTGTTATATTCGGTTGTGCCGAATCTTTGATACCCTCCACCGACAATTTAAATATTTCAGGAGTGATATCTATATGATGTCTATTTATCTTTATAAAAACAGACATCAGCATTAAAATTGGTTGAGTCTTGGACCTATATTAAATTTTTGACCGACAAATGCTATTATGATAGCATTATTTATTACGGTTTGAGGCGTACTAAACTGTTTTCCGGTAGTAGGGTTTATATGGGGCCTAGGGTAAATTATATACCGATCTTCATGAAATTTTACAGTGTCATTTACAATTCTCAAAAATCTGTGCCGCGCCAAATTTTATAACGATAGCATTAATAATTACGGTTAAAGGCGTACTAAACCGTTTTCCGGATGTAGGGTTTATATGGAGCCTAGGGTAAATTATGGACCGATCTTCATGAAATTTCACAGTGTGATTTCCAGTCGAATAAAACGAACATTTGCAAAATTTCATATCATTTCGTGCATTGCCCAATCATATATGTTAGTTTTTGTAACAAAATGATCAATTTTTGAAAGTGATGGTTCCACATTTTGATTCATAGCTCTGATCCTACTGAACCGATTTGGCTGGATTCCAATCCCAAACTGCCTAGGATAACTACAAGCAATTTGACACCCAGTTTTTATTATTTCTTTTGAGTTTTTCGAAAGTGAGCATGTTTGCACTAAAAACTGGAACATTTTCAATAAAAAAGGGTTTTTTTTTTATTTTAATTAAAACAAACAAAAAAAAAAAAAAAAATAAAAAATTCTAATGATGTTTTTATTCTATTGCTATTCTGATACCTTTGAATTTTTTAAAACTTAATTTAAATAACTAAATAATTTACATTTTTTATATTATCAAAAGTAAACCTTTGTCTGTTAAAAAGCTTATGTACATGGAAAATGATCTATCAACGTCAACCGAAGTTGAAGAATACTTGAAGGATGCCAATTCATTTGGAGAATATTAATTTTCTAATTTAGATCCCACATTTGATTCAAGATCAATAATAGTTGAAATTTGTTTTATTTTTTAAAATCCTATATTTTTTTCAAAACGTTTTGGATTTTTTTTATTTGTCTTGCTATCCTTCCTTTCATATTCCTTATTTTACTTTCTGCCAATCAAATTACTTAAGTTGGATATTAAGTGAACTAAGTCCATTCAACTTAGTTATAGTTTTACCAATATATCCGAAGTTGGAAAATACAAATGCTAATTGACTGTTGTTGTTATTTAAATTTAATATTCCTTTTACTTATTTAATCGCATAAGCATCGGTAGCAACAAGTTCTTCAATAACATTCTTAAATTGCTCAAAATTTTTTTAGTATTCTAAATCATCTAGCCAGGTTCTCCTTCCTGTTAATACTGGCTCCGGTGGTAAGGGAAACATTTCCGTAAAAATTGCAACTCATGAAGGAGTCTTTAAAAATTTTTTTTCCCGTATGAAACCAATAAATCAATATTATCGAATAGGCTTATAGTTTCCTTTACAACTCGGTGTAACCCATGTGCTAATCAAGTAACATGTAACAGTTTTGGATTAATTGCTCTAGGCCAATTGGCAGTCGTAACTATGTAAGATGCTGCATCGGTTAAAAATTGAAGAATCTTTTGACGAAACTTGAAAATCTTGTATTTTAAGCAGAGCTCCAAAAAAATTTTTAATTGATTTTAACAATTTTTTTAGGAAGATTTTTTTTTTATACAATTTGGAAATTTTTTTGAAAAACTTTTTTTTATTATTTGGAAATTTAAAAAAATATATCACTCTAAAATGTTAAAATATGCAAAAATATGCATTAAAAACCAAAATATGCATTTTCACTAAAATATGCAACAATATGCAAAAATTAATCGATGCCATTTTTAAGCAAATTTAAATTTAGACTATCGACAAAAAACATGCATTTGCATGAAAATCGCATCCCTAATCGTGACTTCTTCTGCAAGTCTTCAAAACCTGCAAGTCTTCAAAACCCTTGCGGTTCACAGCAAGTCGTTCAAATTACTTCCAAATACGTGCAAGTAACTTCTCCAATCCGTGATAAATACGTGTCTACACGACTAAAACTACTAAAAGTCATATCTGGACGCAACTTCCCTAAGAAAACTTAGTAGTGGACAAACGGCTTTAATGCGTACCATTTATTTATTGTACCATGGTCTCTGTAAGTTGTTTTCTTGTGACACCTTGAAAATGAATTTCTTTAAAATTGCGAGCAGCCCACGTCACTGCTTTAAATTTTTGTAAATTTTACAAACAATATGTGCAAAAATCTTGAAAGCAAAACTTAAATTCCTTAATTAATATTAAAATAAAACCTCTTTTTTCCAAATTTAGCAAAAATTAAAATTTTTTAATAAACATGACAATCTCACATACATAAATATATTTACAATACAAAACTCCTTTTCATTTCTTCTTCAATTATGAAATTAATGTCTGAAATTATACTTCGAGTTATTGCTCCCCTTCTTATTGTAGTTGTCATTATGGCTGTGGGCACTGCTTTTTGTTGTCGTAGTAGTCAAGGGTTTCTTATTACTTAAAGAAGTTTGTTTAACTTCTCCGGTATAATAGTCCTTTTCAATGTAGGGATGTGTTTTAATATACTCTAAAGCGCGAACAATATAATCGGGTATTTTGGGAATATGATCACCAACGGGATGGTAACCAGTTTCATCGGCTACATAAGTAGTTTTTATTTCCACACCTTCGGGTGATGTATAGGAAGATGAACCTTGAATAGTTCCATCAACATCACCCTGTTCAGTGCGCTTTATGCCATTGGATGTCTCGAAATCGTAGTGATAAGTACCATCACCTTTCATTTCCATGTCATTGCGAATAATTTGCGATTCTTTTTCAGCTGTAGAGTATGAGTGGGATGGATTAGCTGCTGGTTGTTGATGAGATTTTTTGGCATTGAAGTTATTACTCTGCTGTTTACTGTATTGAGGACGCGCCGAATAAGCCGAGGTCAAGGCCAATGTGGATACTAAAATAAAACACTTTATTTACGAAGAAAATAAAAAAAGACATGTAAATATAGACTGTAATTATTTTCGCGGTTTATGGTTTTTGAATAAAATGTTATCCTGTTAAATATTTATTTTTTTTATTTAATTATGGATATTATTTTCAGTTATACTTTTTTAGCATTTTTTATATTTTTATTTGATACTTACTAAAACGGTCTTCATTTTTTAAACAATATTTTTTTGATGTTATTTGTTCCAACTACAACACAAAACTGGTAATATAATTCTTAAATCTTAAGCTTTTTATAAATCCTAAAAGATCCATTAAAATCCAATGCTGTCTATAAATTAAAATCTATATTTCTTTTTCGTTTTGTTTCTTAATTTTTTTTTTATTTAGGTAGGAGGGAGGTCTTTTTGTTTTTTTTGGGAATTTTAATTGTTTTGCTAAAATCTTTTTTTGACATCTTAACAAAATATAAAACGTTTGCTTAAAAAGTAAATTATTTTCAAAACTTGTTGATATTTTTGTTGAAGTTAAACTTAATTTTTTTTTAAGAAATTTGCATATAAATCTCATTTTATGTTTGTAATACAGACCATTACGGTAATAAATATATTTCCTTAATGGTAAAAAACACACTCAGCTCAGGCTTAATCAACAATACTCGTATCTCATCTCGACTTGTGCGAATCATATTAACAGCGTCATAATCGTACTTTTTTTAATTTAAGTTAAAAACAAATGTATTCTTTTAAGATGATGTATGCTTTTTCTCATCGTGTCAATGTCAATGTCTATTTGTTTGGTTTTTCTTAATATGGTTCATAAGAATGTGGTTCAGAAAATAATTCTATTTTAAAAAAGACAAAACAAAGGTTTAGTTCAGTTCTAGATCGGATAAAGTTCACTTCTAGTTCAGTTAAGCTTAAGTTCAGTTCTAGTTAAATTTTAGTTACTTTTTAGTTCAGTTCTAGTTCTGTTCTAATTCTGGCTTAGATCTTTTCTTTAGTTCTAGTTTAAGTCTAGTTTAGTTCAGTTCTGTTTCAGTTTGAGTTTTTTTTTTATAGATTTCTTGATGCTCTCGTTTTTTTTTTATCCACACCATAATAGTCGAGATGGTACTATGCGTTTGTACCAGGCACCGTAAGAGTTATTCCTTTTCTCATAAAAGTCAGATGATACCAGTTATTTTTTGATTTTGATTTTTTTGAACAAAAAACAGTTATTTTTTTATTTTTTCGAGTGCTAGATTACACTTGTTACGAAAATACTTTAATAATACGTATGAAAAAAATCCCGTCTCAGTATGCTTTGTTTGTAACTTTTAAGGTGGTCACCAAGGCGAATTCAACTACAGGTGGTGTCGGAACTACAACAATCCAAAAACAACAGAAACAACATAGGGTTTTTTGCATTGCATTGTTAGTGCCATTAGCTCGAAATGTCAACCATTATTAGTAAAACACTAACAAATCAAAACAAATAAGCCCGAACTGTCAAAATCAGATGCCGTTTCGACACCACCTGTAGTTAATTCGCCTTGGGTGGTCACCCATGCGTTCCGAACAATATTTTTGTCAGCACAACATTTTTTTATATTGAGTTTGACATCTTACTTCTGATACACAGAAAAATTATGCAAGTTTTTTTTTGAATTGGTTTAATTTTAATTTTTGTTCAGAACAACATAATATTTTAATATTAATATTTTGAATATTTTTTTTGTTAACTTTTTTTTTTTTTGGAGTTGCCATTTTTTTCAATAAAAGTTGAAATGATTGTTTTTTTTCTGAATAATTAATTAAAAACAATAATATAATTAAAAATAATGAAATCACTTTCCTTTTTTCGTCTACTTTCTTTAACACACTTTTAGAAAACAATTCAAATACAGTATAACCCAGGCAATACGTTTGGCAATACATAAGGTGTATTTCGGTGTTTACTGGGATTTATTTTTAGATTTTTATGTATTCGAATTAAAACCGGTTAACCGGTTATTTTTAAAATGCCTTACCGAAAACCGGGATTTTTAAAATAGCAGCTATTCGGAATATTCGAAAACCGGTTTTTTAAAAAAGTCAAATAATCGATCTCCCTAATATCAACCGATTTGAACAAAAAGTACATTATATGAAAGGTACACTCACAATATTCTGTACGATAAATTGACTGAAATTGTAATATAAAATAAATGAAAATTTAGTTAAAAACCGGTATACATACTTATTTTTCATTTATTTTTAATGAAAAGTTCATTTTATTTTTACTGTCAAAAATTCAACCCCATATTTCGTAAAAACAAATGAATTTTCAGTTATTTTATATAATATTACTATCAAAAAATTAACTACATATATTTTTCGTAAAAACAAAGGAATATTCAGTTTCTCTATGTAATTCAGTAATTATACCCTTTACCGCAGGTGGTGAATAGGGTATATATAAGTTTGTCATTCCGTTTGTAATTTCTATAATATTGATGTTAGACCCTATAAAGTATATATATTCTGGGTCCTTATGATTTAACGATGTCCGTCTGTCCGTTGAAATGGATTTTCCGAAGACCCCCTATATAATATGATGGGGGCCAGGTTATTATACATTTATGTCACATATGGTCCGGAATTGTTTGCTATTGAAATTTAGCAAGATCGGTCCACAAATGGCTGAGATATGAGTAAAAAACCACGACTGCCTCAAATTTTTTCCTTTAAAGGTCCAATTAGACGTGACATTATCATACCAACACTGTATTACCAAAACGACGTAAACATACCATACAAACCAATTCAATTTTGGTTTCTACGGTCATACAGTGGCTATGGTAATACAGTGTTGGTAATGTGTTTTTTTTTTGTTGTTTTTTTATACCCTTCACTACAAGTGGTGGATTTTATTTGTAATGTGTTTAATTTTACGCATACACATACACATTAATGCATGTACATGATATGCCGCTCAAATAAAGAAACAAACTCATAGATTCAATATATTTTAATTTAACGCTTCTTCAGTAAAAGCATTCGTAGCCGAGTTGTTAAGTTCTCTTCTGAGACTGATAATATTGCCAGTTCGAATCCCAAAAAGAATTTTGTTTTATTTAATTTTTTTTGTTCTAAATGATTTTAAGATTATAAAACGAATTTCAAACAAAAAATTTTTTGTTTATTTTATATTCTTCGGCATGGCGAAATGAAAAGTTGGCGTGGCTCAATTAATATTTATTTATACCTATCTAAAGAACGTTATTTATGTACATATATAACTTTTTGTTCTTATTTCATCATGGTGAAGGGTATATAAGATTCGGCATAGCCGAATATAGCACTCTTACTTGTTTTTTTTTATAACGTTTACTCCACAAAAGAGCCGAATTTCTAAAAAATACCAGACAGACACCAGGCTTGCCAGTTTAGCTAAGTGCTAGTTAAGCACATTTTTTTTATTTATTTAGCATTTTTAGATCCCAAACCCACTTAAAAACTCAACTCAAATAATCAATTCAAGTAAAGTATCAATTCTTTAAGTGTATCAAGAAAAATACATACATATTATACATATAACTTTTTACAATTTTCGCAAATAGGAAAGTTTTCGCATCAAACGCAATTAGCAATGCCAGCACTCAGTAATGCTCGTTGGAATTCTGGAACTTTTGTCTTTAATACTTATTCCGAAATATCAATTGCAATTATTTTCTATTTGTAAATTTGTATGTGATGCGTAGAGCGAAGTTTGGTTTTCTGATCATACTTGTATCAACAAAAATAATTTCGCCACACTACAAAAATCATTGTCGATGTTTTCTCAGACATTGGGGAAAAAAACCATTAGCTATTTAGAAAGTTCAGCGAGGCAACCTACCTATTGAACCAAAGACCCCAGGAGTCGCCCCAAGTAAGATAAAATGTATGACCGACCTCATTTAGTTTTTTGTCTTTAACATTTTCTCGAGACATACTTTCCTCTTATATCCACTTCTTAGGGGTGCTCCCGTACAAATATTGCGTTTTATGAAATTCTTAAATTAATTAAAATTGATCGACATTTGTGAATAAAATCAAAAGTTGAAACAGATTTTAATCATTTATGGCTTGGAATTAGAAGCCTAGCTACATTTTCCAATTTTTTATGAATTTTTTAAAAACAAAAATTTCGAAATTTTGATAAAAAAATTATTTTTTTTTTCAAAAAAAAAAAAAATTATGTTTCTAACGCTGGGTCTCCACGTTGCAATATTTATTGCTAAGTACAAGCAAAAACGTCGGCAGTACAATGACAGAACAATGGAGCAATAATTGCTGAATTTATTGCTGGAGAACACTTGAAATTACTTTGCCATAAATTTGCAATTTTCACCGCGAGTAGTCGTATAAAGTTTTGTGGCTGTACATATTTATAACAAATGTTTTATGTTGTGTTTTGAAGTGGTTGTGAAATTTTCTTTTTTAAATTAATAAAATAATTAATTGTAATTGTCGTAGCTGTGTTTTGTATTACTTTTTTGTTTATTTGCGTTAAAAAAAAGTTGAATTGTTCTATTGAAAAAATAAAAATATATAAAAAAATAAATTCGTCGTTTGCTTTTGTTGATCTTGATGTTTATTAAAAAATATAATATATAATAATATATTTATTGATTGCTTTTTTAATAAATAAACACACAAACAAAAAACAACCGTACAGAGAAATGAAATGTCAGATAAATTACAACTGATTTGACAGCATATTGCTAAGCAATAATTGCTCAAGCAATAAGAAGAGCAATCATTGCGCAATGGATTGCCTCTCATGGCAATATGCGGTCGCAAATTTTATGGAGCAATGAAATTTGACGTTTGCCGCAATAAATATTGCTACGTGAAGACCCGGGGTAAGACGCCTGCTCATATTAAAAAAAACTTTACTTTTCTTAAAGGAAATTTTATTGCGTAATTTCAATAAACTAAACCGTTTTTGAGTTAAGCGAATATATGTTGTGCAACCTCCTCCATTTTCGAAATAACGGTATATCTCGAAAACAAGAGCTAACCTAAAAAAACGGTGGGCACCATTGGATTCAGCGTACCCGAACGCCATGTGCCCGGCTTGTCTAATTTTGCAACTAGCACAGTGTTATCAACCCAGCAAACACAGAAATACACCATAATCGATTTCGTATCCTTCGGGAAGAAACATGTGTCGATGGCAATACTCCTAAGGAATACGCAAGCGATTTTGCTAGATGATAAACTAGCAATATCGCCAGATAACTACTTAAAATTAAGTAGGAAGATATCGCCAAAATATCATTAGGTTGATAAAAAGAAGATTTTGCATTTTGAAAAATATAAATTAACATATAATAGATTTTTATTTTAAATTTAATTGTTTATTAAATTCATTTACATAAATTTTAGTTACAAATAATACAATTTTTAACTAAAATAAAGTAAAATAATATAAAATACAAAAATTCAGAAACAATAGAGAACAAGAAAGTATTAATTTGTTTCAGAAACGAACAAACATTATCTTCTTCGTTATTCGTAAAAATTTCTTGCATAAATTTTGCAGTTGATTTTGCTTTGTTCCCTTATAGCTTTAAAATTCATTAATGTGGAGATTACGCCTTTTTATACCCTCCAACACCACTGTTGAAAACACGCTCACTTTCGAAAAACTCAAAAGAAATTAACAATCTTAGTGTCAAATTGCTTTTAGTTATCGTAAGCAGGTTGGTATTTAAAATCAGCAAAACGGTTCAGTAGTATCAGAGCTATGAAAAACTTCATATTTTGTTACAAAAACTAACATTAATGGTGGAATAATGCACGGAATGATATGATTGGTTCATAACTTACAATGGCTTCGATATAAAGGGCTCTGGAGACTTTCAAATAAACCCGTCAATCAGTGCATATGTGTTAGTGTCGTTTATTTGAGGCTTTTTTGGAGACGTACAAATAAACCCGTCAATCAACATTTGTAATTTTGATTTCATAGGGTTCGTTTCAAATTATGTCGTCGTCGGATGATGATTTATTTATTTTATTTTTCCATTTTAACAAAGATAGTTTTTTTATTTTTTTAAATCAAAAAAACGAAAAACCAAATAAGTATTTATATTTGTTTTTCTTCCGTACATGACAACATACACAAAGCAAATCAAATTTTTTTGTCAATCACAACTGGAGACTATCAAATAATCAGCCATCAAATAAAAAATCAAAACTTTTTGATTTTCATCAAGCATTGCCGACAACGCGTATGTGTACCCGAAAAAGAACGACTGCACGCACACAACTATGTGATTGATGTATTTATTTGATAGTCTCCCGGGCGTTTAAATTCCAATACTGAAAATCATTTAAGTTCGGCTAAAACTGTTACGAATCATAATATTTTACTCAAGCTAGCTCAAATTTCTAAAAAGAAAAGCATAAAACTTTCTGATTGTCGGTCCATAATTTAACATAGGTCTAAACCGCAATCAGTTTTACCGCTGACTTCCGATTTTATAAAGATTAATTAATGATATATAGATATCTTCTGAAATCTTCTGAAATGTTTGAACTGTCGGTAAAGGGGAATCAAAGATTCGGCACTGCCGAATATAGCGCTCTAACTTGTTTTTATATATTTTTTGATGTACATAAAATGTGCATGTGGATGAATATTAACAATAAATTAAAATAACTTGTAATTTCTTAAAAAAAAAAACTATAAAAGAAAGAAAATAGAAAAATTACGTTGATTTTTTCCTTCTAGATGCCAATTTAGGGATATTGCCAAACTATTGCCTTAAAGGATATCTTCTATTTGTTGGCTGGGAAACAATAATAAAAAATAGGGTACTCGATATTTTTCAGAAACTGGTTTTCGAATGTTTCGACTATATAAATCTTGTATGTACACAAATCGGCATAGGCAAACCAGTTAAGAACGCTTTCTTCCTTTGTTTGTCAACCGAACCTCAATGGCTAAGAAAAAGCATTAAAAAGGGGAAACACGGGAAATTAAGGCCCTAATTATATAAAACGAAACGCAATGCCAACAAATAACATTGAAAGCAAAAACAAATTCATAAATATTTTATAATTTTGTTGTTGCTTTTTACAGAAATTCATGTACCGTTTTAAAATATTTAACGCCACAAGTTTTGAGGCGCATGAAATTTTAAAAGGCAATGTGAATTTCTGTAGAAAGCAACAAAAAAATTACAAAATATTTATGACTTTGTTCTTGCTTTCAATGTAATTCTTTGGCGTTGCGTTGCATTTTACATAATTAGGGCCCAAATTTCTTGCTTTTACTTTTCCGTGCTGCATGTGAAATTTTTTCTATTTTCTATTACATTGAACTAAGAAACATTATATTGTAGCTACAGGATCCTGAGTAAATGTGAACATATAAAATAAAAAACGTTGATACTTTTTTGTTTTTCATCTGGTACTTTTTGAATTTTTGTTAATATTCTTATAATGATAAAATTAAACATGCATGGTCATAAGTGAATAGGAATATGTAAGGGGAGTTTTTTGGTACTTCTTCGTCATCTGGTTCTTTGATTTGATTTCGTTAATATTTGACAAAGAAACATTAAATTAAACATGCAATGTCCTGGGGCCTAATTCTGGCAGTCGTGATCGAGTAATTTCTTGATTCGAAAGCAATTTTATTTCTAACTGCCTGTTTAACGATTTCGAACGTCATCGTTCGCATAGAAAATTACATTTAAAACAAAAACAAAGTTCGTACAATGTTCGAATTTCAGTTCAGTCGATACTAAACGAATCGCAATTATTTTTTCATTTTCAAATTAATAACACTATGCTAGTTGAAAAAACTGACAAGCCGGGCACATGGCGTTTTAACATAATTCGGGGACGCTGAATCCAGTGGTGCCCGCGGTTTTTTCAGATTGGCTCTGGTTTTCGAGATATACCGTTACTTCGAAACAGGAGGAGGTTGCTCAACATATATTCGCGTAACTCAAAAAAGGTTTAGTTTATTGAAATTACTAAAAACTCTTAAATTAATTTTGTGAATAAAATCAAAAGTTGCAAACAGATTTTAATCATTTATGGCTTATTTTGTTTGTAGCTTCGTTTTTTATAAGTCTGCAAAAAATTAGAAGCCTAGCTGCATTTTTTAATTTTTTATGAATTTTTAAAAAACAAAAATTTCGAAATTTTGATAAAAAAATTAATTTTTTTTTCAAAAAAAAATTATGTTTCAATAACTATTACTCATATTAGAAAAAGAGTTTTACTTTTCTGAAATGAAATTTGCGGAATTTCGGTTTTTTTAGTAATTTCAATAAACTAAACCGTTTTTGAGTTACGCGAATATATGTTGAGCAACCTCCTCCTGTTTCGAAATAACGGTATATCTCGAAATCCAGAGCCAATCTGAAAAAACCGCGGGCACCACTGGATTCAGCGTCCCCGAATTATGTTAAAACGCCATGTGCCCGGCTTGTCACGAAAAAAAAGTGTCAATTTCATGCACAGTGTAATTAATGCTTTACAACACTGAAAAATAGTTCTGATTCGTTCAGTTTTGACTGAAATAATTAGATATTAAATTGCTTTCGAATCGAGAAAGTACTCGATCACGACTGCCAGAATCAGGCACCTGAGTGGATGAGAATCTGTAAGAGGAGACTTTCTGATAGATTTTTGTTTTTCAATTGATATTTTCTGATATTTTTTATATTGAACTTACACAACTAAATTAACTCACGTGAAGATAACATATGAGCCGTAGGTTGGACCCTCGAAACAGGTAAATTCATATATACTTAGATATATGTATGTACTATGTTTTATTTATGTTTACATTAAAATTTATGGACAAATTTCGAGTGTTTAATTGCAATCTAAATCATTTTACCAAACTTTATTGGAATAGGGTTATATTTGACTTCCATTCAAATACTACCACCGAAAATAGCTTTTAATTCCCTAACTTCTTTATAAATGTTGGCATTGACATAACAATTGTCGACAATAACTTTTACGATAGCTTTTACACAAATCCTAACCTCATAACATAATTTTGTTATGGCAAGTCCATGATCGCCCATTTCAAAAAATTTGTTTTTAAGTACTGTGGTGTAGGTTATCATATTGTCGGGCTTGATCGACTATATTTTCTTAGGTACTTGTTGATGTTACAAACAATTAAAAAAATTAAATTTATATATTAATCTACTGTAGGGGGTATCAATTTAATTTAAGGAAATTCAGCTTAAATTTATGATCTAGAACTATTTATGTTCATGCAACTCCAAAAATAAATAAAATTTAATATTAATTCTCTTAATTAAATATTTGTTTAATCCGGTTGCTAAGTGAAATAAATAAAGACTCCAAATAAACGAACATTTTTTTCAATATTTTTTTAATGTTCTCTTCAACAGGCCATTGCTAAATGGTGCAAAAAAAATAAGATCGATATGGTAGTTGTGGGCCCTGAAGATCCTTTGGCCAATGGTTTGGGTGATGTGTTGCAAAAGGCTGGTATACGTTGTTTTGGACCAGGAAAAGAGGGCGCTCAAATCGAAGCAGATAAAAAATGGGCCAAAGATTTTATGTTGAGACATAATATACCCACAGCGCGTTATGAAAGTTTTGTGGATTGTGAAAAGGCCAAGGAATTTATTTTGAAGTAAATTATTTTTATTGATATTCAAGAAATGTCAATTAACTTTTAAATGTTTTTCCTTTTTTCGTTTTTTTTTTATTCCAGCGCCCCCTACAACGCCTTGGTAGTAAAAGCTGCTGGTTTGGCCGCTGGAAAAGGTGTGGTCGTAGCCGCTAACCCCGCAGAAGCCTGTCAGGCAGTAGATGAAATTTTAGGTGCCAAAAAATACGGTTCTGCTGGTGAAACTCTTGTAATTGAAGAACTTCTAACAGGAGAAGAAGTCTCTGTATTGGCCTTTGTCGATAATAATACAGTCCAGTCTATGTTACCTGCTCAAGATCACAAAAGACTGCAGGATAATGATCAGGGGCCCAATACCGGTGGTATGGGTGCCTACTGTCCCTGTCCTTTGATTTCTCCCGAAGCCTTGGAATTAGTCAAAAAGGAAGTTCTACAGCGTGCCGTGGACGGTTTGAAGAAGGAAGGCATTGATTATAAGGGTGTCTTGTATGCCGGCCTTATGTTGACCCCTAATGGTCCTAAGACTTTAGAATTCAATTGCCGTTTTGGTGATCCAGAAACACAAGTTATATTACCATTATTGGATATGGATTTGTATGAAGTGATGTCAGCCTGTTGTGACAATAAACTGGATACAATTTCCTTAAAATGGCATACGAAGCTCAGTGCTGTTGGTGTGGTAATGGCCAGTGCTGGTTATCCAGACACCTCTACTAAGGGATGTGTTATTGAAGGTAAGAATTAAGAGATCTTCGAAATAGATTACATAAGGGGGATTTCATGTCAAGTAACCCAATTTTTAAATCGATGTCTTCCAATTTGGATGACCAAGGTTAGTCCTATTAGATAGTAGTTAAGACACAAATTTTCAACATAATCGGTCAAAAAGTTTCTGAGTTAGAGGGGGTCAAAGTTTGATATTTTGGCCTTACAGGTGTTCTTTCTCATCCATGTAATTTATTTCCTATTAGTGTTAGCAAAATTTCTTCCAAGTAGCTTCGATAGCTATCTGATCAATCTTTTGAAAAAAAATTTTTTGTTTTTTAAATTTTTTTTTTTAAATTTAAAACTTTTTTTTATTTTGTTTTTTATTCCAAATATTTATTTGTTTTGGTCGCTTTTTTTAATGCGAGTGGCTTATGCATAAAAAAAAAATAATTTCTAACTCTAGACGAGGGTTTTTAAATTTTTAGCATTTGGGCATTTCCATGAAAATGTCAACCACGACTCAAAAAATTTAAACGCTTGAAACTTTTTTCCAAATATGATATAGAGAAAAAAAAAACACCCAAACTTTACTATGCCGAGGTACTTATAGCTTATTACAATTTTTAAAAAGCAAAAAATAAAAGTTTTAACTCACTTTCTCATTGATTCATTTTTAGTAACTGCAATCAACAATTTTCAATTTTCTGCCGATTAAATACAGATACGGGCAACCCTGGAATTATGTATGCTTTAAAATTAATGTTACAACAACAATGAACAAGATCCACGAAGAAAGACCAAATATATATATAGTTCGATTAGTGGTATATTTTTGTGTTTGTTTCGGATGCTATTCTAATGTCACGTACGTTGAGCGAAAACATCATTTGTCTTTGTCATTTGAAATTGATCAGTCGTAGGTGTTTCAAAATAACAGTTCAACGCAAGATATTTGCTGCAAAAAAATATTGATTGGAATTTTTTTTTAAATTAGTATAATAAAATTTATATAAGCTTTTAAAGCTCGTCACGTACGATATTGTAAGTACTAAAATGCAACTAAATGCATCATCTTATTATGTTGGTATTTAGTTTAAATTTGGTCAAACCTTATTTTATTACAATCAAAATCATCTTACAAAATGTTTTTGGAATCAGTCCATATTTGACCATAGCTCCCATACAAGTGCTAAACCCGAAAGCTTTTAATGCCATAACTTCCTTATAAATGTTGGTATTTACGTTAAAATTGGCGACAATGACTTTTACGATAGGTCATGACAAAATGTTGTGCGGGTAGGTCCAAAAATAACCATAGAACCCATATAAGCCCCCTTCCTTAAATAACTTAATAATATTCGTCACAAATAACTTTTATATAATTCTTAACCTCATAGCATAATTCTGTTCTGGCGATCTTGATTGGCCATGGGTCCCAAATAGGGTACACTCTCCAAATTTTTTTTTTTAATATTATTTTTTGTTTTAAGTTTTTATATACATATATTTAGAAAAAATATATTTCATGCCTTGTAAATACTATAAGAGAAAAATATGTTATGTACGGTAAGTCACGTACGATATTACATATTGTTCATTATAAAACCATCCAAACATTTTTTTTCCAATTACGGATTATAAAGGAAAAATATGTGGTTTAAGGTACAAAATTAAAAAAAGAAGAAATACCTCCCTCAATTCGAAGATTTTCGTATTTTTTTACATTCACCTAAAAATCACTTCCGTTTTATGTCACGTACGATATGCACTTATTTTGCTCGATATATTGGACAACAAGGTTCCGAATTTAAAATTTTTTTTTTATCAAAAAGTAATTTCAATTTTTGGGAATACAAAATTTTAATTTCAAAAGATTTTGTTATTCGTGCTTAATTCCCAGTTTTTATTATTGATAAAAACACTTGAAATTTATTGTTGATGGGATAAGCTATTCCTATGCGCATTTCACTGGTTGCTTAGGCCAGATCATCAGGAAACTTCATCCATAACGTTTTAGAAAAACTAAAGATATTAAACCAAATAAAACTGTTAAGCGTATAAGACTTATAGCAACAGTTCTACTTGTTACAATATCAAAGCTTAAACAAAACACATCAACAATAAACAGTGGGTTTATCTCATCTTACATTCCCCACTACAATTAGTTGAAATTCTCTCAACATTAATTGTAGTTGTAAGTAGGTTAAGAAAAACAAAATAAAAACAACAACAACAACAACTTTACAAAAGATGTTGACAATTAAGTGTTTTTTTAGGCCGTGCACTGCCTGTTTATTATCAAAAAGTAATTTCAATTTTTGGGAATACAAAATTTTAATTTCAAAAGATTTTGTTATTCGTGCTTAATTCCCAGTTTTTATTATTGATAAAAACACTTGAAATTTATTGTTGATGGGATAAGCTATTCCTATGCGCATTTCACTGGTTGCTTAGGCCAGATCATCAGGAAACTTCATCCATAACGTTTTAGAAAAACTAAAGATATTAAACCAAATAAAACTGTTAAGCGTATAAGACTTATAGCAACAGTTCTACTTGTTACAATATCAAAGCTTAAACAAAACACATCAACAATAAACAGTGGGTTTATCTCATCTTACATTCCCCACTACAATTAGTTGAAATTCTCTCAACATTAATTGTAGTTGTAAGTAGGTTAAGAAAAACAAAATAAAAACAACAACAACAACTTTACAAAAGATGTTGACAATTAAGTGTTTTTTTAGGCCGTGCACTGCCTGTTTATTATCAAAAAGTAATTTCAATTTTTGGGAATACAAAATTTTAATTTCAAAAGATTTTGTTATTCGTGCTTAATTCCCAGTTTTTATTATTGATAAAAACACTTGAAATTTATTGTTGATGGGATAAGCTATTCCTATGCGCATTTCACTGGTTGCTTAGGCCAGATCATCAGGAAACTTCATCCATAACGTTTTAGAAAAACTAAAGATATTAAACCAAATAAAACTGTTAAGCGTATAAGACTTATAGCAACAGTTCTACTTGTTACAATATCAAAGCTTAAACAAAACACATCAACAATAAACAGTGGGTTTATCTCATCTTACATTCCCCACTACAATTAGTTGAAATTCTCTCAACATTAATTGTAGTTGTAAGTAGGTTAAGAAAAACAAAATAAAAACAACAACAACAACTTTACAAAAGATGTTGACAATTAAGTGTTTTTTTAGGCCGTGCACTGCCTGTTTATTATCAAAAAGTAATTTCAATTTTTGGGAATACAAAATTTTAATTTCAAAAGATTTTGTTATTCGTGCTTAATTCCCAGTTTTTATTATTGATAAAAACACTTGAAATTTATTGTTGATGGGATAAGCTATTCCTATGCGCATTTCACTGGTTGCTTAGGCCAGATCATCAGGAAACTTCATCCATAACGTTTTAGAAAAACTAAAGATATTAAACCAAATAAAACTGTTAAGCGTATAAGACTTATAGCAACAGTTCTACTTGTTACAATATCAAAGCTTAAACAAAACACATCAACAATAAACAGTGGGTTTATCTCATCTTACATTCCCCACTACAATTAGTTGAAATTCTCTCAACATTAATTGTAGTTGTAAGTAGGTTAAGAAAAACAAAATAAAAACAACAACAACAACTTTACAAAAGATGTTGACAATTAAGTGTTTTTTTAGGCCGTGCACTGCCTGTTTATTATCAAAAAGTAATTTCAATTTTTGGGAATACAAAATTTTAATTTCAAAAGATTTTGTTATTCGTGCTTAATTCCCAGTTTTTATTATTGATAAAAACACTTGAAATTTATTGTTGATGGGATAAGCTATTCCTATGCGCATTTCACTGGTTGCTTAGGCCAGATCATCAGGAAACTTCATCCATAACGTTTTAGAAAAACTAAAGATATTAAACCAAATAAAACTGTTAAGCGTATAAGACTTATAGCAACAGTTCTACTTGTTACAATATCAAAGCTTAAACAAAACACATCAACAATAAACAGTGGGTTTATCTCATCTTACATTCCCCACTACAATTAGTTGAAATTCTCTCAACATTAATTGTAGTTGTAAGTAGGTTAAGAAAAACAAAATAAAAACAACAACAACAACTTTACAAAAGATGTTGACAATTAAGTGTTTTTTTAGGCCGTGCACTGCCTGTTTATTATCAAAAAGTAATTTCAATTTTTGGGAATACAAAATTTTAATTTCAAAAGATTTTGTTATTCGTGCTTAATTCCCAGTTTTTATTATTGATAAAAACACTTGAAATTTATTGTTGATGGGATAAGCTATTCCTATGCGCATTTCACTGGTTGCTTAGGCCAGATCATCAGGAAACTTCATCCATAACGTTTTAGAAAAACTAAAGATATTAAACCAAATAAAACTGTTAAGCGTATAAGACTTATAGCAACAGTTCTACTTGTTACAATATCAAAGCTTAAACAAAACACATCAACAATAAACAGTGGGTTTATCTCATCTTACATTCCCCACTACAATTAGTTGAAATTCTCTCAACATTAATTGTAGTTGTAAGTAGGTTAAGAAAAACAAAATAAAAACAACAACAACAACTTTACAAAAGATGTTGACAATTAAGTGTTTTTTTAGGCCGTGCACTGCCTGTTTATTATCAAAAAGTAATTTCAATTTTTGGGAATACAAAATTTTAATTTCAAAAGATTTTGTTATTCGTGCTTAATTCCCAGTTTTTATTATTGATAAAAACACTTGAAATTTATTGTTGATGGGATAAGCTATTCCTATGCGCATTTCACTGGTTGCTTAGGCCAGATCATCAGGAAACTTCATCCATAACGTTTTAGAAAAACTAAAGATATTAAACCAAATAAAACTGTTAAGCGTATAAGACTTATAGCACTGGGAATTAAGCACGAATAACAAAATCTTTTGAAATTATAATTTTTTTTTTATATATAGTATTCTCTAAATGAAACACTGATAAAAAAAATTTCCAGTTAATACTATTTTTGCAAAATTACTATCTCTCTGAAGGCGTACAAATGTCACGTACGATGACATTGAAATGCCCATATGCAATGTTCTTTTTCATCCATGTAACTTATTACCTATTGGTGTTAGCAAAATTTGTCCCAAGTAGCTTCGATATCTTTTTGATAATTTTTTTTTTGTTTTTTTTAAAAAATTTTTAAATTTTTTTTTTTAAATTTTAAACTTTTTTTTTTTAGCCGGAATGTGTTTTTTTTTTTTTGCTTAAAAGACAGCTTATGTCTTTTCCTTTAAGTTAGTTTTGGGCGCTTTTTGGGATGCGAGTGACTTATTTATATATAAAAATAATTTCTAAGTCAAGACGAGGGTTTTTAAATTTTTAGCATATTATTTTCATATTTTCTTGTAGAAAATTTGTGTCTAAACTACTATCCAATAGGACTAACCTTGGTGCAAATTTCATCCAAATCGGAAGAAATCGATTTCAAAAATTGGGTCACTTGACATAAAATCCCCCATATGTATTTGAAAAAAAAAAATCGTCAAATACAATTCTTAATAAATTTGTGTAATGTAATGCTGCGAGTAGCGATTAGGTATGAAATATAATGCAATTAGGAAGTTGTTGGTAAAATATTTTTGCTAGGGTATTTTAGAATCCTTTACCTTTTTGTAAATTTATTTAATTTTTTTAATTGAATTTAATAGTATTTACATCATTAAATTTGTAGAAGATAAAATAAAAGTTTTATATAAAAACTCATTCAGGGGTTTTGATTTTTTTAGAAAACAGCCGGGTTATTCCGTATTGCGATGCGTAAGTGAAATGCGATGAGAAAGAAAGTTGGTATTCTATAAGACATTCGTATTTGCATTCGAATTTTATTTCAAATCAAGGTTAGTTAAGGTTAGGTTAGGTTCCATGGGCAGCCATCGAGAGACAGCTCACTTGGGTCCTTTGATGGTCCCTTTGTGATACCCAGCGCCAATGCCCATCCTATAGAGCAGTTACTCAGATGGCGTCACTGCAGAGTCCAACTAATTCGTCTTCCTAATCAAGAGAAGAAGCGATTTGTGTTCTATCCTGGATATATCCTCCAAGCAGGCAAACACCGGTTTTCACAGATATTTCTCCCTGATGCCCCGCAGCCCAGGGCATTGACAAAGAAAGTGAAGCACAGTCTCCTCTTCCTTCTCGTCCTGACAACGTTTACAGTAGTCGTTAAATTCCAGACCCATTCTTCCAGCATGAGTCCCCACCGGCCAGTGCCCAGTTACAACTGATATCACTGTCCTAATCTGGTCCCTGTTGAACCCAAGTAGAGAGCTAGTTCTCCGTTCATCATATCCAGGCCATTGTAGCCTAAATATCGAGCAGGTGGATTCACAAGTCCACCTCATATGCGCAACTCTGTAAGACTCGCGCTTGATAAGTGACTTACAGTGAGCCATTGGAAGGCCAACAAATTGATCAATGAATACGTCATCCATGCGACCACCTTGTTTGGCCAGCTCATCTGCTACCTGATTACCCGGGCACTCTGAGTGCGTCGTTGTCCATATTAGCGTTACCCTGAAATGTTTCGCAATCTCATTCAAAGACATTCTACAGTTAATCTAGATGTCGTGTAGACTCCCGCTAGGGAAGCAAGGGCAGCCATGCTGTCAGTAAATATACATATATCTCCCGATATGCGATGATACCTCAGCTAATTTACCTCCCGCCTTATAGCCGAGATCTCCGCCTATAAATATAGGACAAGTCAATACGTCCACTGAGCTCCAGAGTTTACACTTGCGTTGACTCCTAAAAGCAATATAAGTTGGCGTACAGTTCGAATACACGAAAATTATGGAGACTTTCATTTTGTGCCACTGTCAGAAAACAACAACATGTGTGAAATTAGCTGCGTTCGAGAACACAAAAGTTTTTACGATTTTTTACTGAACTTTACTGCATTTTACGAAATTGCGTTCGAGTACACAAAATGCAGTAAATGAGAACACAAATTGAGAGCGAAAAGTGACAGTTCTTCTCTGAGTATTTACAAATTTTTACTGCAGAAATTTTTGCAGTAAAATTTTGTAAAACAAAAAAACATATGTTTGAAAAGGTAAACAAACAAAAGTAACAAACAAAATGCTTATAAATTGTGAAAAAATTGTTAAATAAACGTAAAGTTGAAATAAAAATTAAATAAAAACAAAATGTGAATAAATAATTGTTAATTAAACTTGTTTGTGAATCATTTACTGGGCTAAATACCAACATTTGAAACTTTTTTTGTTATGTTAAGTTTTTAGAGTTGTAAAAGTGCTAAGTACTTGGGTACTTAAGTAATCAATAGCAAAAAACCAGAATGTACTAATAAAGTGACCTCACAAGCGCAGCTGTTTGTAGTGATTTTCTTCGTGTGTGACGTTTGTCGTCATTTTTTTTGTTTATTTACTTTTTTTCATAAGGCATTTTCCGTCTCAATTCTAGCAACAAAATGCCTGTTGTTTTTTCTATTGTTGCATTGTTGTAGTACTGAGGTCACTTTGTTAATACATTTTGCAAAAAACTATTCATGTTTTTTTGAATAAATTAACCCGCCACAAATTAGTAACATCAATTAAAATAAAAAACAAACAAATATGAAAGATTACATAAAATAATTTGTTTGTATTTTCCAAAAATGTTTGTGTTATAAAAAGTATTTAATCGAGTACCGATAAGAAAACGAGTTAAGTATTCAAAAGTGTTAACATTTTTCAACACTTCAACTATTTGTCATCAGCTGTTGCCTTTATTTTACGAATTTTTACAAAATTTGCGTTCGCGTACTTTTTTGGACAACAGCTTTTTGTGAGAGCAAATTTTACAATTTTCTCATTTACTGCATTTTACTGTAGAAGTACTCAAACGCACCTATTGCTACACCGTTTTCATATTTCAATAAATATTTAATAGATAAATGGTAACAAATCAATTTTTTTCTTTTATTTTGGTACAAAAGAGAAGCATATATACGCAGCAATAGGTATCTTTGTAACATTCTATATAAATTAATTTATCTTAAATTTAATTCTTCTGGAAGTAAAGTTTTAATAATTAAAAATGTAAAGAGAATTAGGGTATTCATTCTTTCTTGAACCTAACCGTTGATTATTATTAATAAATTTCTCAAAAACTTCTAATTTTTTTTATCTTTCCCCTATTTTAGGTATACCTCCCAACAATAACGATCAAATTGTATTTCACAGTGGTGTAGCGGTTGATAAAGAAGGCAAATATGTGACCAATGGTGGTCGTGTATTGATAGCAGTCACTTTACGTTCCGATTTAAAACAAGCCGCCGCTGATTCTACAAAGATATGCCAGGGTATAACTTTCTCAGAAGCAGGAGCTCAATTTCGTACCGATATTGCCCAAAAGGCTTTTAAATTGTAATTTGCAATCTTTCGAATAAAAATTATGAAAACTTTTTTTAAAATTTAACTATTTGTATACTATGTATCTTTTTCCTTTTTTCTCTATTCACTTTCATAAAAAATAATTCAGCCAAAAAGCGTCTCAACTTTCTTTATCTTACAAGGAGAGTGGTGTTGATATAGATGCCGGTGATGATCTTGTACAGCGTATTAAACCTTTATCGCGTGGTACTCAAAGACCTGGTGTTGTGGGTGGTTTGGGAGGCTTTGGTGGATTGTTTAGGTTGAATGAGGTAATTTCGGCTTAGTTTTCTTTACAACTCCTCTTATAGTAATTTATTTTTTTCAGTTGTCTTATAGAAATCCAGTTATTTGTGAGGCCTGCAATGGGGTGGGTTCCAAAATTAAGTTGGCCTTAAGCCAGGAGTTGTATGAGACCTTGGGTTACGATTTGTTTGCCATGTGTGCCAACGATATTTTGGAATCTGGAGGCGAACCAGTAGCCTTTTTAGATTATATAGCTTGTGGCAAATTGCACGTGCCTCTGGCTGCTCAAATTGTTAAGGGTGTCGCAGAAGGCTGCCGTGACGCTAGGTGTGCTTTAGTGGGTAAGGACGAATAAAATAACATGTTGTATGTGCTTTAATTATAAACTCTTTATTAAGGTGGTGAAACCGCTGAAATGCCAACGGTTTATGAGGTGGGCAAATACGATGTGGCTGGTTACTGTGTGGGTCTGGTAGAAAAGGGCTCGGAACTGCCTAAATTTGAGCTGTATGAAGAGGGCGACTTGTTGATTTGTTTGCCTTCCTCGGGCTTACATTGTGGAGGTTTTAATGCCATTTTAACGGCTTTAAAAAATCAAGGTGTTGATATCACAGAAAAATCGGAATTTGGTGATGTTACTAAATCTTTAGGTTAGCCGATGAAGTTTCTTTTGATGTCTTAAAAATAGTTAAATAATTTGTTATTATTTAGGATTTAATTTAGCACAACCTTCTCAAGTTTATGTTTTGGAAGTCTTACAACTTTTACGTTCGAAAACTGTTAAGGCTGTAGCTCATGTTACTTCTGGTTTAATACCCGATGTTGCGCGCATTTTGCCTTCGAAATATGAAATTTCCTTGGATTTTGGAGATCTTATAGTACCCGAAGTTTTTGGCTGGCTGGCGGGTAAACTAAAGCTGTCACCAGAGTCATTATTACAAAATCTTAACTGTGGCATCGGCATGGTCTTGGTGGTACCCAAAACTAGCACAGAATGGAAGTCCATTAAAGGTGTAAAAGTTTTAGGTGTAATTAAAAGAAAAATTGCTAATTGTCTTCAAAAGTCTCAAATAGAAGTTAAAAACTTTGAAGAGGCTTTGGACAAATATGCCAGTAAATTTGGTGAAGTGGGTCAAAATGAGCTAGTAGAGGCCAATTACCATGATTTGCAAGGCTCTTTAATAGTAAACTCCGAGTTGAGAGCAGAATTGCATGTGGCCCAAAATGGCCGCAGATTAACAGAAGTGCCTAAAACTTTTAAGGATCCTATTTTAATTATGGGTACAGATGGTGTGGGTACTAAGATAAAGATAGCTCAACAAACTGGACGTAATTCTACTGTAGGCATAGATTTGGTGGCCATGTGTGTAAATGATATTTTGTGTAACGGAGCTGAACCTTTTACGTTTTTGAGTTATTATGCTTGTGGCGAGTTAAAGGAAGAATTGGCTGAGGAAATAGTGGGTGGAATAATTGAAGGTTCTCGTCAGGCTGGAGCCAGTTTAATAGATTCTCACATAACTGAGGTGCCCATGTTGTACAACTCGGATGTTTACGATTTAGCAGGTTTTTCCTTAGGTATTGCCGAATATGAACGCATTTTGCCTCATACTGATAAAATACAAGCAGGAGATGTTCTTATTGGTTTGCCATCTTCAGGAGTCCATAGCAATGGTTTCAGTTTGGTTCATGCTGTTATGAAATTGGCTGGAGTTAAATTTGATGATATTGTTCCTTTCAGTGGCTTAACTTTTGGCGAGGAATTGCTTAAACCCACCAAAATCTATGTTAATGCCTTAAAGCCACTCATCAAGCAGGGATTGGTCAAGGCTATGGCTCATATAACAGGAGGAGGTTTGACTGAAAATATCCCCAGAATTCTAAGAAAAGATTTAGCTGTTCAATTAAATGCTGAAGATTTTGTAATACCTTCGATATTTGGCTGGTTGGCCCAAGAAGGCAATGTAAAGTTCACTGAAATGCAAAGAACCTTCAACTGTGGTTTGGGTATGATTTTGGTGGTTGATCCCAAATATGAACAAAAAGTTTTGGAACTTATCCAATACACAGAACGAGCCTCTAAAGTGGGAGTGGTGAAACAAAGAGAGTCGGCTAATAGTACTCAGGTTATAATGGATAATTTTGAGAAATGTTTAGAAAAAAGCAAGCGTTTTGCAAATTCTAAACGCAAACGTGTAGCTGTCTTGATCTCAGGATCGGGTACTAATTTGCAAGCATTAATTGAAGCCTCTAGAGATTCCTCGCAATGTTTAAATTCTGAAATTGTTTTGGTTATATCCAACAAGGCTAATGTTAAGGGCGTGGAAAGAGCTCAAAAAGCTGGCATACCTTGTGTTGTTATAAATCACAAAAATTTCAAATCTAGGGAAGATTTTGATGAAGAAATGTCTAAACATTTACTACAAGCTAGAGTTGATATTGTTTGTTTGGCCGGTTTTATGAGAATTTTAAGTGAACCTTTTGTAAAACAGTGGAAGGGTAAATTACTGAATATACATCCTTCATTGTTACCAAAACATCCGGGATTGAATGTACAAAAGAAGGCTTTAGAAGCTGGTGACAAGGAATCTGGCTGTACCGTGCATTTTGTAGATGAGGCAAGTATTTTACATTTTATTTAAATATAATTAAAGAAAAACTTAATTTTTTTTCTAATTTAAGGGTGTTGATACTGGTGCCATTGTAGTGCAGTCAGCGGTGCCAATCTTACCAGGCGATACTGTGGAAACACTAAGCCAGCGTATACATGTAGCAGAGTATTACGCTTTCCCAAAAGCTTTGCGTTTAGTTGCCACTGGAGGCACCCTTTTAAGTAAATAAGGCAAAGTTGTATTTGTCTAAATATTAAAACAAACAACTGTTGATTTAAAAGACCTTAAAGATTAATATGTACATATATATAAATAGTTTATAAAATCAATTTAAGTTAAAAACAGACCATTATAATAAATAAAACTAACCAAAAAAATATTTATTATATTCTATATAAAAAGAACAACAAAAAACGTATCACAATTGTAAGAATTACTAAAATATCATAACAAAATAAGTTAAAATTAAAACCAGGAACCCAGAAATGACAACAGATCCGTTTTGCCTTGCTGGGCTGCTGATCTCGTATTATCTACCGCCATTTGTGGCCTTTTTTGATTTTTAGGTATATTCGGATCATTGAGTATTTTATCGCTAATGGTTTGAAGATTGACACGGAAAAACTGATTTTCTAAGATGGGTACAATTAAATTATACTTATCAATATTTTTGTTAATTTGTTGTACTTCATATTCATAGTTCTTTAAAAGATTTTGCCATTTATGCGATTCCATTTCGTTTAATGGACATTCCCCAAAATAAATTCGTTCTGCAGAAATATTCTTCTTTAATTGTTGTAAAGCTTCCCTTATATCACGTTGTAAGGTAATCCATTCTGGAGTAAAGCCATTATCTATTAAAATTTTATTTAATTTATGGGTGGTAAAATCCAAGTAGGGGGTTTGTTGTTGTGCTAAACTTAAAGGTTTCCCTGCTCCACTTAGATTATTAAAATCTCCTTTAGACATAGCTTCTTGTATATAATCCTCTACCAAACGATCAAACCCATATTTTGTTTTTATGGCATGATTTTTGAAGAAAGTACCCTTTTTCATCACTGTTTTTTCTCCCGCTTGAGACTTGTCTATACGATGCTTTAAAACTCTTTCTTGGGCTTTCATGGCTTTTATTTGTTGATATTGTTTTTGACGTTGAAATGGATTGCCCACTCCCATACCATCAAAACTAAGGTATTGTCGATGTTGAGGAGCAGTATGACGTATATCGGGTACCTCTTCCTCCTCATCTTCATAGATGCCACGGCGGTTTTTGGCAAATTTCTCTTGCAACAACTTAAAAGCCTCATCTACTTCCTGAAATCGTTCGGCAGATGCCTCAGGTAAGCCCGAGTCGGGGTGTACTTTTTTTACTAGGTCGATATAAGCTTTTCTAATGGTATTTTGGTCCGCTGTTTCTTCAACACCCAAAATTTGACAGCATTTCTTTGAATGAAGAAAAATAAGGTATCTACAATTTTTAAATATATATCGCTCCTTTATTGCAACATAGTCATATCTCAAAAAATCAAATATTTGAAGTTACTTAAGCAAAACTGCTCCTTCATATCTTCTCTATATGTATGTCAAGCAAAAATCAGTGTTTTATCTCAAAATGAACCGCAGTTATAGCAAAATATATTTTATTGAATCTGTATAAAAAAGGTACATTTTGAAAACTTTGATCGCATTTTGCCAAGTTTGATTTTTTTTTTTGAGATATGACTATGTTGCAATAAAGGAGTATATATTATATTAAAATATTTACCCGGTATAAATCAATTCGTTTGATATGCATTTCCCGTATAGTCCGCCAGACTTTAGAGATTTTTAAGACCGGTATCTTCAAAGCAAACATAAGAGTTTATGTAATTTTTTTAATAGCGCCCAAAATATTTTATTTTTATAACTTTCGCTTTAAAATGTCAATTTTTACAGTGACTGCCACTTATTGTTTTAGATATTTTTTTAATTATTTTTTTTAATAACTTATTAATATGCGTTTGTGGCTTTTGTTTTGCGTGAATTTTGCGTACATATTTTGAAAAGTGCATTGATAAGAAAAATAGGCATTAACAGCTGTCTTTGTTTACAAAATAATTGAGAAGAGATACCCATGGTGAAATTAGTAATTTCACCAAGGGAAAGTTGGTAAAGTTGCCACCTGCGGCCACACGGTCAAGTTGTTCTTGATAGTGTTTTACATATACTGTTTGTCAAAATTTACATAAATTGAAAGCTGTGACGTAGGCTGCACTCAATTTGTAAGCAATTTACTTTCAGGATTTCATTAAAGGCCGTTACACACTATCCCACAAAGTCTTACGTATTTTTCAAAAATACTTTCCTGATCTTATTATTCTTTGAAAATGTTTAAAAAACAATAACAACTTATCATGACAGGGTTGCATTTTTGTAAATTACTAAAGACTTTGTGTGATAGTGTAAAACGGCCTTAAGAAAACTATTTATAAAGGCAAACATGTTATCAGCTGCTAAATTGAAAGTAAAATTGCCAAGCAAATGGAAAGGTGAACAGCTTGATCATGTGGCCGCAGGGTAAGGAGCACTGTACAATGTTGCCAACACATTTCACTTTCTTTTCATTGTGCAATAAAAATCAAAAGTTTTAATTGTTGCCAATATATTGTGCCACCTTCGAATATCGCATACACGTTGGCGATATAATTGTAAATTACGTAAAATTAAACAATTTTATTGCAAGTGTATGAGCCGCTTAATAATTATCTATATTTAAATCCAAGACAATAAATATTTAAATTGAACATGGTAGGGTTTAACAATTGGCAAAAAAATCTGAAGGAATACTTTAAAGTTATTTGTTTTTGTTTTTATTGTTTACTAGCTGCACAAATTCGATGTTGGACAAAAATTCCGAATAATATAAAACTGTTTTAATCTACTTGTGGCATGAAATATAAAAGAGATTTATTTCAGAAAGAAATAAGTTCAGTTTAAACTTACAATTACTTTAACTTACAGGTAACAATATGCTTTTGACAGTTATAACTGAACTTGGTGAAATTGGCCGTAACACTATGTTTTGGTATAAAATTTTAATTTTTTAAATTAAACATTTTATGTATTTTATTTAATTAAAATAATTATGTTATCAAAAAAGGAAAACAGTTTTTTAATGCGTATGTTTCGGATTTTTTTCAGAACAATACATCCCATATTTAGAGAGGTTGCGTATTGATAACCCAGCTATGTGAAACAAATTTGGAAAATTGTTCTCTTACCGTTCTTTAGATATAAATGCCACACCCGCTTCTCCACTCCCGCCCACATTTTGTCGGATATTGTTTTTTGCTAAACAAGATGCTAGTACCTAATTTGGAAACTTTGGCTATTGCCATTCTCCAGATTAATAGAAATGAAGGAACAAATCTAGTTTACCGACGCAACTCCAAATTAAAAAAAAGTACCTAGGGTGATAGAAAATTTAAATAAAAAAATTGGCGCAAACGCATAGTTTCCAAGTTATGGACGTGTAAAGTTTTCATATATACATACATGCGATTATCCACTACAGTTCCAAGTGTATATGACTAATATTGGTATCATTTTAAAGCTTTTGAATAGATTTTTCTGGATATACAAAATTTATTTCAAAATTGTTAACTTCAAGTTCACTAGGTGGTAAGTATGAAATTGATATTTAAATAAAAGTGTAATAGAAATTTTATTAAATAACAAGCACCGGCCTTCTGTTGGGCGTAAAGAGTTTTCCTTTATGGTAAAACAAACACCGGCTTCGTTAACTAAAGTAACTAAAGCTTCTCTTTTTTTAATAAAATAAGTAATTTTAAAAAAAGATCCATTGAAAAATTAAAAATTTTTAAAAATAATTTTAATGGTTCTATTACAGTCAGCGTGACAATTAAGTATTTTTGGAGCTAAATTAAGCATTTGTGTTGTTGATTTAGCTGCAATATTTTCGATTTAGTAGTAAGCATTTTCTTTGGCATTTTTCAATTATTTATTTAGCATTTTCTAGCATTTAGAGTTTACACAATTTTTTAAAATATGTATGCAGTTTTCGGTATATTATAATTTTCACCTGGCAGAACCTTAAAATTATGTTAAGGCCAAAATAAACCACAGAAATTGCTTGGCAAAAATGTTATAATTATACTTCTGTACAAATATTTTGTCCTGTTTATTGGGGCGTTTGCTGTTTGTTGGACATTTGTCAAACTTTTTGTTGTGTCTAGTTCTAAATGTAATAATTTCAGCGAAAACTTTGCAGAGTGAAGACGTTGAAGAAGAAGCATTCAAATTATTTTGAGTCGTAAATTAAAATTGTTTAAACCACTCTTTACTCAAAATTATTTTTCTATAGTTTATATATCTCCTCCGTTTGAAAAAAATTGCGATCAAAATTGCCGCAGCATAATCGTCGTCTGCATTAATAAAAAAGATATTTTTGTATACTGGTGGATATTCTCGAATATGCGCCGAATTGTAAAAGTAACATGAACATTTTTATCCTACAATAATAATTAAAGGATACTATAATATTGTTGTATTTTCTTAATTATATAACTATTGTATATGAAATTACAATGTGAATCTAATTTTTATTGTTTTGCAAATGTGATTGCTCATTAAATTAGATTTTATTTTAGCTATTACGGTCTAAAGTTTCGTGAATGTTATGTTCACTCTATCAAGGGATTCGTCTATTTAAATTAAAGAAAATATATTTAACAATATTATTACAACAAACATTTTTCAACAATTAATTATGACTTACAGTAAGAGAAATTAATTTTTTATTACATTGAACAATAATTTGTTGTAGACAAACATAAAACAAAATTAAGTTAAACACAAACTGAAAATTGTTAATACTTGGAAAACTAATTAAGTGCGTGAACTTTTTTTGCAAATAACCCTAGATAATGTTATGTACATACATATATATATAAAAACATAAGTATGGACTGAATTCATATTTTTGTTGTTTTTAATACTTTTTATGTTAAATAAATAACTGCTATATGTATGGTAAGAAACTTTGTTTCATTTAAAGGGAATCAAAATATAAGCAGAAATTGAAAAAAATAAGCGATTTAAAATTTACTACTTAAATTGAATTTTTGCATTATGTTTTAGCACTTTAATTATTTTTTTGCATTTTTTGAAGCCTACTTAGCTGCACAACTTTTTAGGATCTGGTCACACTGATTCCATTTGTAGCCCTTTCAGATTTAATTTTAACATTATGTTTTAGCACTTAAATTATTTTTTAGGCTTTTTTGAAGTCAACTTAGCTGCAAAAATTTTTAGGATCTGGTCACACTGATTCCAGTTTAAGCCCTTTTAGGTTTAGTGGATTGGGGACTTATTCCAAAGGAAGAAATGGTCATCCTTTATAATTAGTTCCCAGTAATGAAATCGATGGATGTAGTAGATTCAAGAACCTTCTATTTGAATCCAGACCATTCTGTTCGAATCCGAAATTCTACAACTAGCAGATTCAAGAACATTATAGTGGTTTCCAGACCATTCTGTTCGAATTCGAGATTCTATAACTAAATTTAAGTTCTAAAAATACAGTGTAGCAAATAATTATTCAAACTAGTACGACATAATTTAAATTTTACAAGACAACTTTTAACTAAGACTACAAATAATTCTTAGATAAATCTAATTTCGTAACACTGCCCTCCACTTAAGCCTGTTCGTCCCGAATATGCTCAGGTTCTCCTTTTCCATACTGGGCACAGAATACTAACAGAACTGTCACGAGACGGATGATTTTGCGTTTTTTTGTCTCTTTCTAAGAAAGCTGCCCTTTTTGCATTTCTCTTTGCATCATCTTTTATGCCGCAATACAATGAACACAAATTTATTTAGTTGAGATTTATTTGCAAAGCTGTTGTAAAAATTAACTTTTAAGCTTACCACAACACGAGTAAATAGTATTTAAGTAAATAAATAACATTATAAAACAAAAAAATATTATTAAGTATTTTTTTTTTTTTTGCACAAAACGCAACGTTTGTTGAACTAATGCAATTGTTTAACGTGGTTTGTGTTTTGGTTTTGATCACGCTATTTGTGTTGATTGTTGCTGCCTGTTTTTACACATTGCCACTTCACTACCAAAAAAAGCTTTCTGTCTTTTTCTTAGAAAGATGCCCTCGCAACTGATTTGGGCTTTTTTCACACGTCACTTTTTACAGTTCTGTTAGTATTCTGTGATATTGGGCTAGTCGTTCTATTTGTACCGCTTTCATTTTTGACCTTGGAATCTTATATTTCTGGATTCGATACACCACGTCATTCAATTTCTTTATTACTTTATATGGGCGATCCCAATGAGTCTGCAGCTTTGGAGACAGTCCTTTCTTGTGTTGTGGATTAAAAAGTAAAACCAACTGGCCTTCCGAATTTGGCGCTCGACTGTTTCTGGCTTCCATCTAGTCATTTGATGAATTAACACGCCTTCGTTAAAACTCGTTCTTCTGCTCTTGGGTAGTGTCCTTTTTTTTCGCTGGTACGGATAGTTCACCAAAGTTGTACTGCTGAAGCGGTGTTCTACTTCCTCCAATTAGACCGCTGTCTGCAACGCACTGTGGGCATTTAATTATGCAATCAATCACGGCTTGCTTGCAACCGACCTAGTAGTGGCTTGCTTTTAACTTCTTTACGGTTTTTGTTACGCTAAGATGCAGTACCGTCGTGTAATTTCTTCACAATTTCGCATACTTTAGAAGAGGGTACTACAATAAGGTTTTTAACCGTTTTGCCATCAGTATTTTCCCAGCAGTGGACCCTCCAATGTAACTTCTTCATGAGTCGGTCTTTTACCTTATTTCTTAGCCTTTATAATATGCGCCAATATGAGGTAATTTTTCTGCGCTGTCAACCAGTCTTCGCTGGGTTCCACATGTAATAAGCAAAGCTCATTTATGCGTCTCTTGTTGTCAGACTCCATACAGTGCTTGCTGTTATGTTTACTGGGCCATCTTGAATATGTGCCCGCTTTCCCACGTTTTCCATCGTCTCTTTGGGATGACAATTTCTTATGATCACTAGTGACTAGCTGCCTTACAAGAGCTTCACTTCCATTCCCAACGTTAAGGGGTATTCCTAGACCATACCTATTCATTATCGTCCCATATCTAGACTAATGCCTTGACAAATCATAAAATCTTCTCCAATTATGACCTCGTGCATAATTTCAGCCACAATAAATTAATCAAACACGATCATATCGGCCATTATTATATCCACTCTTGCTTTGCCATAGACAATGACAGGCTCTCCCGAAGGAGTTCGCAAGTTTACACCGCTTGGTGGCTCGACAGCTCCCTTTATCAAATCAGCTCTTATAATCGAATGCCCTGCACCAGTGTCGATAGTCAAAATGCGGAATTCACCATTTATGTAACCACAAGTCGTAATATTTCTGTTACTCGTTTTCACTACTAAATTGATCGTGGTACCTTCAGCTTCCTCCGCACTGCTTGCTCTTCTCAGCTTTAGCGGTGGCTCCTGCGATGATTGTTGACTTGCTCTTCGTTCGTCCCTTTGCGGCGAAGCAGATCTTGATCGTTGTCTGTATGCTTTGCAGTTTCGCTGAATAAGCCCAATCTTACCACAATTATAACATTTTGCTTTGTTTTTGCCTTGCTTCTCGTTAAAAGCTTGCATCACTGCCTCCTTTATGTCCTTTACAATACCTATTTCTACTTCAGCAGCAAAATCAAGTTTTCGCACCATATACGCTTGCGGCCTTGAAACTATTCTTACGGTTTCTTATGCTAGGGCAAATTATAATGTTTCTGCAAACGACGGCTTCTGTGATGAACATACTGCAAGTTTAACATCAGGATCTCTTATACCGTTTACAAATGCTTCGGTACTAAAGTGATCTAGCAACGAATGACTTTCAGCTGGATAACTAAGCTGCAACAAACTCTCAACCTCCAGTGCGAAATCCTGCAGCGTCTCGCTTTATTTGCACTCGGCCCCATAATTCCATCCTGTATATTTCTTTTCTGTGCTCACCACCATATTTACGTTGCAGTGCTACCATAATGTCATCATAATTGTTTCTGCAATTTACTGGTACACTTTCTAGAATTTCAGCTGCAGTTCCTTTTAAAGCCAAAATCAGCTCTACGGCTTTTTCTTCATTGTTCCAAGCATTTTTGTTGGCAACTGTGTCAAACTGGAACTTAAACACAGTGGTGAGCTGCCATCAAAACTCTTATTCTATTCGAGACTCATGGAAAAACTCGCACCGCTCCTTCTTGGCACTGAAGACTATTTACTTTTTCTTCCAGATGGTGTAGTTTTCAATCAAAAACCGTGACTTGTGTTTTTACATCCGTGACTTGAGTTTTTACATCAGTGAGTTGTGTTTTTACATCAAACATCTTCTGGTTAAGTGCTATCTCAATCTGCAATTTTCTTGAATTTCGGCTAAAATGGTACTTGAGTTTTCCTCCATTTTTCTAGAATTTTCTTCCATTTTGTTTCGCACCTTGCTTAAGCAAATGCCAGTTTCATAAAATTAATTAAAAAGTTTTCTTAAGTTCAATATGGTTCTACACAAATAAATCACATGTATTCGCACAATTGCTTAAGCCAACTTAAGCATATTATAGTTGGGCCTTTATTGTTTTGAAAAATTTCAAAAAACGATGAAGTGTAACTATTTAAATTTTCTGTAAAGCCCAATTTACACTATAGACATTTCTTATATGCTCGTCCACATTGTAAAAGCCGACAACATATTAAATAAATAAAAAATATTTATCTGGCATCGCTCGCAGACCCCAAAAATATGTCATTCAAAATTTCTCTCGCCCTCTTAGATCTGTTTTGACAGCTCGAATGAAAAGACGTAAAAAGTAGAAGAAAACGAGGAAAATACCGAAACAATAAAACACGCAACTACGCAAAAAAGAATAATTTTGATTAAATATTAAATAAATGAATGCAAGAATTACCAATTAAATTATATAAAAAAGTATAAAAAACTTAAAAAGCATGTCAGAAAAGAAAAGATCCCGTAAACGTAAGGTAAACCGAGAAAAAAGCGACTGTAACAAATTAAAAGGAAAATATGTTACAGAAAAAATTTCCCCAATTTTTAAAGTGATTGCACAAAGTGTTGTGTGTATGTGTGTATATACAAAAATACAGAGGACCAAGAAAAAAATTGATGACGATGTTAAAAAAAAATATTTCGTTTTTAAAATACATACAATTATGCTAAATCTTCTAATTTTTTTTAAAGAAATAGACGCAAAATTGGCTTTTTTTAGTTGTTTAAATAAGCTGTATTAATTCAGAAACCCATTTTAAATCTTTTTAATTATCAGTTACATACATGCACATGTAAATATGTACCTTCATACACTTTGTACATTTTTTTTAGTTTGTTGTTTTTTTTTATTTCGTTTTTTAACGTTGTTATTATTTTACAAATTTTTATCCTATAGCCAACCAGTCAGCTATTCATTGGAACAAAAATCTCGTATAATGTTAAAATTATGTATTTGCACTTTAAAATTTAAACTGTGAGATAAAATAACTTTATACTTAAAAATACGTTACCTCCCGTAAAGATAAATTTTCGTTGAGGGGGCAACATTTTTTTAATGTCTTTAAAATTTAGGATCTTTTTGGTAACGAGTTTTAAAATTTAATCTACTCTACTGAAATATAAGACCTATTTACAGTGTACATATAACTAAAATAAGTATACAAACGGAATTCACGGTTTGCTATTGTAGACCTTGTAAAATGACAACAACAAAATGCATACATTTAGATATGTAAAGACAATTGCAAGACAAAAATATTGTTGGGATACATATAATATATTTTTTATTATAATCTTGTAGATAATCATGGAATTTAATTTTTAAATATAATTTCTGGCATATATCCGCCGCAACTACGATTTTTTCCAATGTCGTCAATGGTGGCTTGAATATTGGCTTTCAATGTTTCAAGAGTAATCCAGAGACAACATCGCACGAACGAGGGCTCCCGTGAACTGCAACGCTTCTGATAATAAAGTTGTCACCGAATTGGTTTTGCAATAAATCGATTGTTAAGCGCGCTGTATGGCAAGTTGCGCCGCGCCGTCTTGTTGGAACCAAATATCGTTGATGTTTAGCTGATTAATTTTTGGAAACAAAAATTCAGTCAGCATGGCTCGATATTCGCTCATCATTCATCGTAATTGCAGCTCCTTGCTCATTTCGACAGCCGCACCAAGAAGTCAAATTTAATAGATGTGATGGTGATTCGTTAACGGCTTGAGGATATTCTTCGCTCAAAATACGGCAATTTTGCTTATTGACGTGTACCCATTTAACCAGAAATGAGGTTCGTAAAATGGACGCAGTACTCTATGAACTTCGCGAACAGATTTATTTCTTTCGAAGTAGATTTCCACGATTTGGAAGCGTAGTTCTAGAGTTAAATGATTCATGATGAATTGCCAAATCTTTCTGAACAGAAATGTCAATACAGTTTGACATTTTCAGCTGTCAAACCATAGTTATCGATATCGAAATTTCTCATGCAGCTAAAAAACATCCAATACATATAAAAATCATTGAGCAATGATAAAAAGAAAATAAGAAAAATTATGATTCTGGTGCAAAGAATGAACTGTATACTAATTTTTGTGATACACTGTAAGCATTTGCCTTACTTTGCTGCTACGTGTCACTATTTTGTGACTATTTATAATGGACTAGCCTCTCTCTTTTTTCATGGAAATGTTTATATGCCAAAGTTTATGTTTCTAGGTACCTATTAAAAAAGTTCCATAATTTTATGTTTCTAAGCCCTGCATAATTTTATGTTTCTAAGCCCAATACTAACGAAAATTTAAAATGTAGCAGGCAAAGAAAAAAAGTAACAAACATTTTCTTTTTAAAATTCCTATTCACTCAGGACCTTGAATGTTAAATTTCATGTTTCTAGTTCCAATATTAACGGAAATTAAAAAAAGTACCCGTTAAAGAACGCAAAAGTAGCAAAAAGATCGCCCTTACAAATGCTCATTCACTTAGCACATTGCATGTTAAATTTCATGTTTCTAGGTCCAATACTAACGAAAATTCAAAAAGTACCCGTTAAAGATAAAAAATTAACAAAAAGTTCCCTCATAGAGTCTTATATATTCAGGACATTGCATGTTGAATTTTATTTTTCTGGGTCCAATATTAGCAAAAGTTAAAAAAAGTACAAGTTGTGGAACAAAAAAGCTAAGGAAAGAAATTTAATTTCACGTATTTTCCCTTTTTGGTACTTTTTATCCCCACTGAAGTATCAAAAATTTCAATGTTGTAGTGAAAGCCAATAATTTAATACGTATATATGAATGAATGGAGAAGTATGTTTTGTAAAAAAAGTACCAAAAATAGTTACGATTTTTACACCGTAAACGTTCGAATTTCGAAAAAGTACCAAACTTATATTTGTATTTTTTAGATAAGTTTTGAATGTGATATAGCCTTTATTTCTATATTAATTGGTTTTAAAGATAGATAGGGTGACAAGAGTACCAAAATACAGGTTTTATCCGAAAAAGTACCAGACACCTATCCGCTTATGTTTCTAAGCAAAATGGATAAGTATTAATTTTTTATTGTATTTCTTTTAGTTTTGGAGATATATGGTTACCGAATTCACCCTTTTTTACCCCGTAAACATTCGAATTTCAAAAATCCCGCCTTAGTGGATCGATGTGGGGAGAGACCAACCTTCGGTCCAAATTTCAAGTTTTTAGCTTCAGGCGTTTAGGCTGTACGATGATGAATCAGTCAGTAACGTTACAATTTTACATATATAGATTGGGAATCTAATTACCGTTTTAAAATTAGATTGAAATAACAATAGGAAGAGTCAACAAAATTTAATATCTTCAATTTTAATAACAGACATGTTTGTGGTAAACACGTGGTGAAAATTAATGGACACGTACCTTTTTTCTATTTTTTCAATAAAGTTAGGCTGTTTTCCTAAACGTATGTATGTTCAAAACGTGTAAATACAGTACTGACACGGTGTTGATGCATTGTGTACTTACGTTTTTACCCACATATGTTTTGCATCTAAATTTTTTTAACTGCTTAATTTGCTTTTCTCTGCGCAGTGACAACTTCAAAGTTGCATTTAAGAACAAAATGCGTTGTCAAAATTTTTATGATTGTATTTAAGAACATGTTGTCGTGTATTACTACAATGCAATAGGTGTTTAGGAAAAATGCCTTATTTATATTAACGATTTTATGTGCAATTCAGTGAGAAATAAATATGAGCGATTTGTAATACAAATGATCTTGTAGCACCTTGTTCCTTTAATAGTATAATATTTTAATTTGGCCAAGATAATAATTTTGATATCTTAGTTCATATTTTCAGAAATATCTTAAAACTACAAGTTACAAGTCAACAGTAAAATATGTCAAGAAAAACAAATATTTTTGTTTAAAATTTATTTTACTTTTAGATTTTTAACTTGTATTTTTGAGAAATGGGTCCCACCATCTTAAAAGGTTTTTACACGAAAATGCTTATAAGCTTAGTAGCTGTAAAAACTATTTGGAAAGTGGCAAGCAAAAATTTAAATGGAAATTTCGATCGATGACGATTTTGAGTTTTGACAATTTTTTCGCTACTTAAAAAACTACTTTTTTTTTGCAATTTAAAAACTATTTTCATTGCTACCTGTGCCCTTTTTCTCGAAACTACAAGTAAAATATATTTGAAATAAAAACAAAAATTGTAAAATTGTTGCTTTTTTTTAATGTATTTTACTTGTAGTTTTGAGAAACAGGGCCTTCTACTACATGGTATAGTTGTAGCTATAAAATATGCACTAACAAAACAAAAAATATGTATGTACAAAAACTGAAAAAATTCCATAAAAAACATTTTTTTTTAATACAACTAAAAACAAAAATATAAAAAATTTAGTCTATTGCTCAAATATCTTTAAAAAACTTAAAAACTAATTTAAACCTTTGTTTGTTTAAATAAATAAGTACTGTTTTATTAAAAGTAAAACTTTGTCTTTACTTTACTTGAAGAATGCCAATGCATTTTGAAAATTTTTTTTTCAGATTTCACTTTGATTCCAGATCAGATCAAAAATATTTGAAATTTATTTTATTTTTTAAAATCCTTAATTTTTTTGCAAATCGTTTTGGATTTTTTTTTGAATTTTGAATTTTGAAAAATTAATTTGATATGAGTATTAAGTTAACTAAATCCCTTCTTTTTTTGTTATTGTTTCACCAATATATCCGTAGTTGGTAAATACAAATCGTCGTCTAGCCTACAAGTATTGGTATGTGTTATTTTGGGAAAATTTTTAATTGCACCATTGTGAATCCCTATTGGTCATACCTTAATATATCTTAAAGGGTTTAAAAGTTATATACAAAATATTCCTGCAACAATTGCTATGCCCAACAGACACGGAGGTTTGATTTCAAATTGAAAATGATTTGAAATCAAACGTTTTCTCAAACAACAAACGTTTGATAATGATTTGAAATTCATAGCATTCTCAACGAAAATGGGAAAATTCAAATTGAAAAATGCCTTTATTTTCAACTTGCTTTCAAACGTAATTCTCAAATGTGAATTATAATACAATGTGGAATATAAATAAAAATATTTTATTTTTTAAATTTAAATTCTTTATTTATTAAAAAAAACTGTGAGATAAACATTCGGCACCATAGCTTAAAGATGAAATAATGTTCTTTCCGTCCTCTTGATTTTGGAAAGACGAAAAATACTTGGCTCCCTTTTATTTTAAGGATTGTAGCACCGCGATTATACAACAAACTTATAATTTCTTCACTCTTCCGTTTTATTTTTTTAATTCGTATTCTTATTCATTGTATTTACTCACTAATAATTTTTATTTTTTATAAGAAATAAATCGTTCACTTGTAAAACACATTTAACCACGAAGTAAAAATTTAACTTTAATCGCCATTTTTAATGTTTATATTTATTTTTCGCTTTAGTATTGCCAAGTTTAGTTTTGGATTGAATTTAACATTTGATACTAATTTCACGTCAAATTGATAAAACATTTGATGTCAAATGTTTTTTTAAATCCTTATCAATTTGAATTTAAATGTTAAATACAAACAATTGAAAAACGTTTGAGAATTGTGTTTGATGTCAAATGATAAATCATTTCATATCAAAGGTTTGACTTCGTGTTTGTTGGGTAGTAACTTTTTTCTTTTTATTAAAAATTTAATACTTAACTTTCTTCTATAAACAAAAAGTGTTATGTGTTCCACAATAAATTTCAGTGTTTTTATCGAGAATAAAAATTGGGAATTAAGCACGACAAACAAAATCTTGTTAATTAAAAAAATCACTCAAAAATGTCATAAAATTTAAAAATATGCATTTAAAACCTAAATATGCATTTTTACCAAAATATTCAAGAATATGCAAAAACAAATCGATGCCATTGTAACGTAAATTTAATGATTCGGAAAGATCGGAAAACATGCATTTGCATAGAAATCGCATTCCTACTCATTACAAACGAAAAATCATGAGATAAATCTAAGAAAATTTCCAATTTTTTTTGAGTTTTGAATTTCCAAAATTAACGGTTTTCTCAAAAAAATTGTCTTTTTGTATTTTAAGATATAAATTAAGGATTTTTTTAATTTTCTAATTTATAATTCAAAATTTACACTAATCCACAAAAGTTAAAGAAATTAGACTTTTATTTTGATTTAAAACATTTACCGAGTGTTCGAATATTATACTTTAATAAAATTTTGTTTAAAGCTTCGTTCACAATGGCAGCATTATTTCACTTGGTGTTCCTAATAGAGCAGCCATTTTTTTCGGAACCATACACATTTTCAATCAAACTTTGCTAATTTTTCCCACAACAATAATATGTATTTTTTTTTAACATTTTATTAAAATTGTCATTCAAAACTAAATAAAACTATCATAAACATCATTTTTAATTTAATACAAATTGTTGCTGAAGTATACTCAACTTTTTAAAAAAACTTTAGTTACATTTTTGTTCAAAAAATGAAAGGAAAATATATAAAATACTTTTTAACAAACGAAGCAATACTTTGGGAAGAAATAATATAGAAGAAAAAACGAAATTGTTGCTCCCATTGTGAACTACACACATTTTAAATTAAGAAAACGTTTGCAAATTTTGCTAACAACAATATTAAGTACAGTGGTATCCCGGTTTAACGAATTATATATTGTCAGGCCCTTTCGTTATATCGAAAAATTCGTTAAATTCCGAACTTTTTTTTAATACATTTTTATTAATAAAACAATAATATATAATAATACATAATAATATATAATAATATATAATATAAATAGTATTGTGGTTATTTTGTTGAACTATTTATGGTTTTTAATCCAAATTTTTAATATTTTTAATTAGGCTTAAGTTCATTAAATTTAATTTTCATTAAATTATTTTTATGAAGAAAGGAATTTTACAACATGAAAATTAATTAAAATTGTTATTGATAATCTTTCATTCTTGACCGTGGCGGGGGCTCGAACCCGGGCCGGCAGGTTACCATGACATGTTTCGATCGCAACCACTCGATCTTCTCAAATGGATTTGCCGTTTTACACTCGCAGCCATCGAAGGCTGCTGACGTCAATAGTCAAACATCAATCCTTAAACCAAATTGTATTTTAACCTTTGGTAGATCGAAGTTTGCTTTTTTGAATGATTATCTATTTTTAATTGATTTTACATGTTCTTCCTTACTTCTGTTTTTTCGTACTTTTGTCAAGAATTTTTCTTGAAGTCCAAAGTACATTTTTTTTTCTTTTTTTGCTTTTTCATTTCTGTCCTTCCTTTTCTTGTTGACCTTTTTCAGCACAACTTGAAGGACAAATGAACACATAGAGCTCGTGCCTTAGCTTTTAACAATAATTAGTATTGTGGTTATTTTGTTGAACTATTTATGGTTTTTAATCCAAATTTTTAATATTTTTAATTAGGCTTAAGTTCATTAAATTTAATTTTCATTAAATTATTTTTATGAAGAAAGGAATTTTACAACATGAAAATTAATTAAAATTGTTATTGATAATCTTTCATTCTTGACCGTGGCGGGGGCTCGAACCCGGGCCGGCAGGTTACCATGACATGTTTCGATCGCAACCACTCGATCTTCTCAAATGGATTTGCCGTTTTACACTCGCAGCCATCGAAGGCTGCTGACGTCAATAGTCAAACATCAATCCTTAAACCAAATTGTATTTTAACCTTTGGTAGATCGAAGTTTGCTTTTTTGAATGATTATCTATTTTTAATTGATTTTACATGTTCTTCCTTACTTCTGTTTTTTCGTACTTTTGTCAAGAATTTTTCTTGAAGTCCAAAGTACATTTTTTTTTCTTTTTTTGCTTTTTCATTTCTGTCCTTCCTTTTCTTGTTGACCTTTTTCAGCACAACTTGAAGGACAAATGAACACATAGAGCTCGTGCCTTAGCTTTTAACAATAATTAGTATTGTGGTTATTTTGTTGAACTATTTATGGTTTTTAATCCAAATTTTTAATATTTTTAATTAGGCTTAAGTTCATTAAATTTAATTTTCATTAAATTATTTTTATGAAGAAAGGAATTTTACAACATGAAAATTAATTAAAATTGTTATTGATAATCTTTCATTCTTGACCGTGGCGGGGGCTCGAACCCGGGCCGGCAGGTTACCATGACATGTTTCGATCGCAACCGAGCTCTATGTGTTCATTTGTCCTTCAAGTTGTGCTGAAAAAGGTCAACAAGAAAAGGAAGGACAGAAATGAAAAAGCAAAAAAAGAAAAAAAAATGTACTTTGGACTTCAAGAAAAATTCTTGACAAAAGTACGAAAAAACAGAAGTAAGGAAGAACATGTAAAATCAATTAAAAATAGATAATCATTCAAAAAAGCAAACTTCGATCTACCAAAGGTTAAAATACAATTTGGTTTAAGGATTGATGTTTGACTATTGACGTCAGCAGCCTTCGATGGCTGCGAGTGTAAAACGGCAAATCCATTTGAGAAGATCGAGTGGTTGCGATCGAAACATGTCATGGTAACCTGCCGGCCCGGGTTCGAGCCCCCGCCACGGTCAAGAATGAAAGATTATCAATAACAATTTTAATTAATTTTCATGTTGTAAAATTCCTTTCTTCATAAAAATAATTTAATGAAAATTAAATTTAATGAACTTAAGCCTAATTAAAAATATTAAAAATTTGGATTAAAAACCATAAATAGTTCAACAAAATAACCACAATACTAATTATTGTTAAAAGCTAAGGCACGAGCTCTATGTGTTCATTTGTCCTTCAAGTTGTGCTGAAAAAGGTCAACAAGAAAAGGAAGGACAGAAATGAAAAAGCAAAAAAAGAAAAAAAAAAATGTACTTTGGACTTCAAGAAAAATTCTTGACAAAAGTACGAAAAAACAGAAGTAAGGAAGAACATGTAAAATCAATTAAAAATAGATAATCATTCAAAAAAGCAAACTTCGATCTACCAAAGGTTAAAATACAATTTGGTTTAAGGATTGATGTTTGACTATTGACGTCAGCAGCCTTCGATGGCTGCGAGTGTAAAACGGCAAATCCATTTGAGAAGATCGAGTGGTTGCGATCGAAACATGTCATGGTAACCTGCCGGCCCGGGTTCGAGCCCCCGCCACGGTCAAGAATGAAAGATTATCAATAACAATTTTAATTAATTTTCATGTTGTAAAATTCCTTTCTTCATAAAAATAATTTAATGAAAATTAAATTTAATGAACTTAAGCCTAATTAAAAATATTAAAAATTTGGATTAAAAACCATAAATAGTTCAACAAAATAACCACAATACTAATTATTGTTAAAAGCTAAGGCACGAGCTCTATGTGTTCATTTGTCCTTCAAGTTGTGCTGAAAAAGGTCAACAAGAAAAGGAAGGACAGAAATGAAAAAGCAAAAAAAGAAAAAAAAATGTACTTTGGACTTCAAGAAAAATTCTTGACAAAAGTACGAAAAAACAGAAGTAAGGAAGAACATGTAAAATCAATTAAAAATAGATAATCATTCAAAAAAGCAAACTTCGATCTACCAAAGGTTAAAATACAATTTGGTTTAAGGATTGATGTTTGACTATTGACGTCAGCAGCCTTCGATGGCTGCGAGTGTAAAACGGCAAATCCATTTGAGAAGATCGAGTGGTTGCGATCGAAACATGTCATGGTAACCTGCCGGCCCGGGTTCGAGCCCCCGCCACGGTCAAGAATGAAAGATTATCAATAACAATTTTAATTAATTTTCATGTTGTAAAATTCCTTTCTTCATAAAAATAATTTAATGAAAATTAAATTTAATGAACTTAAGCCTAATTAAAAATATTAAAAATTTGGATTAAAAACCATAAATAGTTCAACAAAATAACCACAATACTAATTATTGTTAAAAGCTAAGGCACGAGCTCTATGTGTTCATTTGTCCTTCAAGTTGTGCTGAAAAAGGTCAACAAGAAAAGGAAGGACAGAAATGAAAAAGCAAAAAAAGAAAAAAAAATGTACTTTGGACTTCAAGAAAAATTCTTGACAAAAGTACGAAAAAACAGAAGTAAGGAAGAACATGTAAAATCAATTAAAAATAGATAATCATTCAAAAAAGCAAACTTCGATCTACCAAAGGTTAAAATACAATTTGGTTTAAGGATTGATGTTTGACTATTGACGTCAGCAGCCTTCGATGGCTGCGAGTGTAAAACGGCAAATCCATTTGAGAAGATCGAGTGGTTGCGATCGAAACATGTCATGGTAACCTGCCGGCCCGGGTTCGAGCCCCCGCCACGGTCAAGAATGAAAGATTATCAATAACAATTTTAATTAATTTTCATGTTGTAAAATTCCTTTCTTCATAAAAATAATTTAATGAAAATTAAATTTAATGAACTTAAGCCTAATTAAAAATATTAAAAATTTGGATTAAAAAATATAATATAAATATTTTAATAAAACAAAGTAAATTTGTTTATTTCCATTCATAACACAAACAAAAAAAATAAATACTTCATATCATTTTCAATAAAATGAGTACATAGTGGAGAACAGAATTAATAATAATGAACTTAAAAAACGTTAAACATAAGTATTCAAGTTATTTAAAATAATCCTTTATATTCGGTTGCTATCGAAGAACTTTAATCGAGTATATAATTGTGCATATTGATGACTTTGGCATCTGATATTTATTAGATAAAGCACTAAGCAGCAGGCCCTTTTCATAGACGTCAATAATGTTTAATTTTTCTTTAAGAATTAAACGTTTTCTTTTGGGCATTTTGATGTCAAATTTACAACAACTTCACAAAAATGACGTACAATTTGAAACAGAAAACAAACATTTGTTTTGTAAACAAAAGTCAAAAATGACTCTGTAACGTACAAATTTTTATTTTGGATAGCAAGTATTTTCTTTGTAAGAAAGGAAAATACTTCTCTTAGCTCGTTGTTTTCAGTAAAATTGCTCTTAAAGTATGGTAAAAATGTATACAATGTATGCACAAATGTATGCAAATATGTTTGCATTCATTCTATTTTGTTTTTTAAATTTTTTTTGTAAAAATTCGGTATATAGAGTACAAAAATTTGGTGTTTGTTCGTAATATAAGGTACTCAATGGAAAAATATGACCGTACGTTAAATCGCGAATTCGTTAAACTGAGTATACGTTAAACCGGGATACCACTGTATTTGTTATTATCTTTAAAAACATTTTGTTAAATTTTCATTCAAAAATAAATAAATAAATTGTTATAAACGTCATCTAGAATTTCATACAAATTATTTCTGAAGTATAAGTAGACTCAACTTAAAAAAAAAACTTTAGTTAAATTTTTGTTCGAAAAATGAAAGGAAAATATATGAAATACTTTGGGAAGAAATAAGATAGATATAAAAACGAAAAGTTGCTGCCATTGTGAACGAAGCTTTATCTTTTTTTAAATTCTCTTTTAACAAAACTTATACAATTTATAGCATTTTCAATTTGATTTAAACCTTTTCAATTCGAACTTTCGTGAAATTAAACGAAACCTTTTTCAAAATAAACGAAACTTTATTCAAAATAAATGAAAGTTTATTCAAATACAGTTAAATATTTTATTAATTGAATTAACTTAAATTAACTTAGGCCGGGCATTTGAGATGTGGATTAAGTTTAAACTTAGTTAAACGTACTCTAAACTAGAATTTTTTCGGCGAAATGTGACCAACATTTTAAACAAAATAAAGCTGTTCCGTCAAAATTTTGGTAAAAGTTTTCGCTTAATTTAAGCTGAAAGTTTTATATAATCGATTAAATAGCGCAACATATTTCTTCTTTTATTTATTTATTTATTTATTTTTTTATTTTATTTATTTCAATACATTGGAAGCCTTAAAGGCCAATTATACATGTATTGTTTGATTAATATCTATGTTATATATATGTATGTTAAAGATTTAACTATGAAATAGAACTGTGTTGAGATACAATGTAACTTAAAACTACTTTACAAAAAAAGAAAAAAAAAAATATATAAGTACTTCATAAGTGGCTCCCCAACCACACAAAACTGCAAAAAAATTAATTTAGATAACCATAAAAATTTCCATAAATCCTGTATACCAGAAATCAAATCATGTAAAAAACTAAGAAAGAATAATCATACAGACCTAATTAAAAGCATTTTTTTAAAAGTGAGGTAGGAGTATGAAAACCGTCGTAGATTAGGTGGTAAATTGTTCCAAACACGACAGACTCTTATCTTAAAAGAATGTTCATAAATTGAAAGATGTATCCGAGGTATCTCAAGTTGTATATTACGCGTTGAGTGAATAAATGTAAATTCATCGACAAGAAAAAAAGGCTGTCTTAATTTCATGATTTTGTAAAAATATAGTAAAAGACGTAAATGTAGAAATTCATGAAATTCGCAACCCAAAAATTCAGAGACAAGCTCAGTCACTCGATCATGATCACGTATACGAACATTAAATACATAACGAATAACTTTTCTAACAATCCTCTCAAGGAGGTCCAAATTACCAGAAAATGTTCCGGAAAAAACTTCCAAACAGTAGTTAATTTTAGACATTAGTAAGGCATGAGCCAAACGATATCTCACATATCTTGGTGTATATGCTTTCAAGGCATACAATCTTCTCAAAATAAAAGAAAAGATTTGATATAGAATTAATATGATTTGCAAAATTAAGATTTGAATCAACAATTATACCAAGGCATTTAAGTGAGTCAACATAATTAATTAATTGATTATTAATACGAATTCTGGGATAATTCAAAATCTGATTAGGTAAACGAAAGAATATTGCCTTAGTTTTAGTTGAATTTATTTCCAAATAATTTAAATGCATCCAATTTAGAACAGTATTAATATGATTATTTAAACGGATCTCAGACATTATATTTGTTTCAGAATCCATTTTATATACAACAAAAATGTCATCCGCAAAAACATACGATTTACAAAACTCACTATCCAAGGGTGGAATGCAATCATTTAAATAAGCTAGAAAGAGTATTGGGCCTAAAACAGAACCTTGTGGCACACCGGATGTAACACTACCAACACTAGAACTTAATCCCCCAAAAGATACAAACTGAGATCTATCATTAAGATAAGAGTATATCAACTTGCACGAAGATTTCGAAAAATTGAATTTATCCTGAAGCTTTTTAATAAGAACATTATGGTTTATTCGATCAAACGCTTTAGTAAGATCAAGAGAAACCATAACACAATTATTATGTTCATCAAGCTGTTTTCTTACAGAATCAGTAAGGGAAATAAGTAAAGATGTTGTATTGTGATTACGGCGAAAAGCATATTGATTAGGGTGAAAGAGTGAAAAACGTTGACAGTGTGATAAAATCTGTGACTTCATTATATTTTCAACTATTTTTGACATAGCTGGCAAGATGCATATGGGTCTCAAATTATCCATGTTGAAGTTTTTTGATTTAGCAATCGGTACTATACGACCTAATTTCCACGCATTTGGAAATATAGATACTGTAAACATAGTATTTATAAGTTGAAGAAGCATTCTTGAGATCAGCGGGTATATAATTTTTAAGAACTTTATTAAGACCATATCGTAACCAGCTGCATTGGACTTAATTGAGTTAATAGAAATGAAAACATCATATTCCGTAACCGCGCAAAAAGAATTTGGATGATCATGTCAATAACATAGTTCGCACAATCATTTTGATTAATTTGTGCACACAATTTTTCGCTTAATTTAAGCTGAAAGTTCTATGTATATAATCGATTAAATAGCGCAACATATTTCTTCTTTTCTCTTTTTTAAGTTTCTCTTAACAGCCTTTTTCAGTCCATTATGACGTCTTAAAATTTAATAATGTTGATTTTGTTTTTGATTTAATCTCATGAATTGTTTGCTTAGTTTGTTTGTCTGTTTTTTATTCTCATATTGTTCGTTTTTCATTTAACACACATTTACCACAGAGTATATGTACAAGTTTGTAAGGTGTTGCTTTTGACCACGTCACTTAAAACGGGTTTCTTGTTAAAATTTGTATACGACTGCCAAATGCTGCTCTAATACATTCTGTATTTCACAAGTGTTTTCTCTCTGTGGGTTTGTTTTTTTTTTTAATTTTATTTAATGTTGTTTTTATTAGAAATTGTTACCAGATGAGGTGGATATTGCATTATTTTTTTTATGAACAAATGACTTTTTGGAGAAATAATGTTGTTAAAAAAAGTTACTATTTGATAAAAAATTTACATTTAACATTTTTTTTATTTTTCGAATTTATTCTATGAGTTAAATTTCAGTTATGTATTTTATAAAGCTTTTTTGTAATAGTCTTATTCCTTCAATTTTTCAGGAATGACTTTATACACTACCAGACTATTATATTGTATCTTCTTGTTACATTTTACCTACGCTATCCTTTGGATAGCAATGAAGTATATTGTATACACAGAAAAATTTACAATTATTAGACACCAGCAGAATGTAATGCATTTTCTGGCCCGCTACGGCCTTCGTCAGCATTCTTTGTGTCACACTGGATAGTGAAACTTTATAAATTTAATGTATTTAACTCAACTATTTTAAAAAAGCTTTATAAAATACATAACTGAAATTTAATTCATAGAATAAATTCGAAAAATAAAAAATGTTGAATATAATATAAAGTAACCTACGAAAGGAAATAATTTCCAGTTTCTATTTGTAAAAAATTTACGTTTTTAGTAAAAAATAACTTTTTTAATAAATAAGTTTTACCCCCCAATTTCACCAAGTTCAGTTAAAACTAACTATAACTTTAACTTCCAGTTAACAATATGTTTTGACAGCTAGAACTGATAGTTAAATTTAACTGAATTTGGTGAAATTGGGGGTAAGTTATGAAAAAAGTCTCATTAAAAAAAAAAAAAAAAATTTCAAGATTTTGTAAAAAATATTTTACTTGTAAAAAGTCAAATTTTTGTGAAAAATTTACTTTTTGTAAAAAAGTCAAGTTTTTATAAAAAATTTTAGTTAACAAAATTCAATTCCATTTAAGCTTTGTGTTTAGTCTCTCCAACACTGAGTCGATTTAACCACGTCCGTCTGTTGAAAACACGGTCACTTTCAAAAGTCTCAACAGAAAAGAACAAAACATATTGGTGTCAAACTCTTTCTAATTCTCTTAACTAAACTACTTAAATGAGAGCGTCAAGAGTTTTTTCATGACAAGGCCTCTCATTTTAATACAGTTTATACGAAACAAGCCTTTAGTGAGCGAATTGAACACAACCCGGTTTGGAAAATCTTATTTGTCAGATCGCTAGGTCGGTATTGAGTATTGATAACATAATTTGAATTAAAAAAAAAACGCATGACGCTCTCATTTAGGTGGGATTGAAATCCAGCGCAATCTGTTCAGAAGGAAAATAGGTATGAATACATATGTGGAACAAGCTCCCTAAGCTGTTGATATTTTTGCCACAAAAACTGACATTAACTGTGAACGGAATGCACCTTTTCTCATTAAATTTTGCAAAAATTCGTTTTATATGACTGAAAATCATACTACTAAACATTTATTTTGGTCAAATTTCGTCTGTCATAAGATTATAAATCATTCCATAAAATTTCGTGAAGATCGGATATATTTTATTTAAATTTAGCAACGAACTATGAGATCAAGTTTTATAGAATTTAAGCCTGAAATATGAGAACTCTCGGAGGGGTGTATTGAAGATTAAGTATAGCTGTGTTACTTGATCTTTAAAAAAAGTATTTTTTTTTAATAAAATATTTCGTGTGTGCGCGTGATTGTGAGATCTAAAAGATTAATGAGCGTGCGTGATTGTTCGAATTTAAAAATAACTCGTGCGTGATTACATTTCCTTTCCTTGAGAAAGTGCGTGATCGTGGTTCAAAACCACTTATGCGCACAGTTCAACTTATAATATTTATGATGTAAAGGAAACATTTTTAACATACATTTTTGTACCAAAAGTTACCTTCTGCAAAAATTTTCCTTTTGGTGAAAAAGCTAGTTTTCGTAAAAGAATTCACCTTTTGTGAAGAAGTTAATTTTGGTAAGTGATTTTTTTATAAAAAATCAACTTCTTATCAAAAAATCACTTGACTAAAAAAATTCACGTTTGCAAAAAATAAGAAAAAATAGTCACTTTTTATTTGTATTTTTCATATTCCAAATGGTAATCAGTTTCTAAAATAAAGTCTGGCAACTTTATGTGAAACGATCTTTTCAAAAGTAAACACTTGCTTTGAGTATTAAAGCGTATTTCAGTTTGTTCTCTTTGGAGAAAGTTATTTTTATTTTTTTTTTCAATATTTACGTCTCTAATTTTGCTGGTATAGAGTAGAGTAAAGTTAATTTAGTTTTTGTTTTTGTAATCCATATAGTTTTTTTGTTTTTGTTAAAAAGTGGGGGTTTTCTTGACTATGTGGTGGTTGTCATGATTCAGTGATTACTTTCAAACATTACAGTCAACGTTTAAATTTGAGATTATCATTGTAATTTGTTTTTATAAATCAAAAAAGAAAAAAAAAAAAAAAAATTCAACAACGTATTAGTATTTTGTAAAAAAAATTGAAATAAAACTTAAACTAATTTCCTTAAAAAAATTGTTTAATAAGAAATATTAAATTACTAAATTAAATAAAAAAATGTCTACCGAAGAAATTGTGGTGGAAGAAGATGGTTATAATGTAGTGTCTGAAGACGAATTGGTTAATATCTTTTCTTTTTTTTTTAACATATTCAACAATTTATTATTTATTTTTGATTATGACAAATTTAAAACATTTGTTTAAATATTGGTTTTAAATTGTTCAAATTTTTTTACGTTCTTAAATCAATTTAATAACCTGTCGATTCCGTTGCAAAATTGTGTATTTCTAAATGGTAATGGTATCTTTCTTGAATATGAAAACGTGTTAAACTTTCAAATTCATTTAAATTCTTAAACCGTTTAAATTTTAAATAAACTGAAAAAATTTTTTCTTTGTTTTAAAAATTTCTTATTATTTTGCACTTCTGTTTACATGTTAACCAATGGGTGCGTTCGTAAATGCATCACTGCGCTGCATCAGTGATTTCAAATGGTTATATATTTATCAGTGAAGTCAATGTGGACCAAAATATTGTGAAATACTCCACAAAAATAATAGTCACACAATAAAAAAAATTATAATTATTCTTTTAACGCCATTAAAAAAAGTTTGCTTTTCTGATGCAGCGCAGTGATGCATTTACGAACGTACCTAATGTGTGCAATATGGAAGAAACTTACATCAGATTTACATGGCTTTTCATGAACCACAATAATTTTTTTTTTGCCTTAATTTTATTATTTTTTCAGTTCAAGAATTTTTTAATAAAATTTTTCAAACTTGAAAAACCAATATTTAAATTATTCAATTAATCAGAATTCTAAATTCTAATTGATTAATCCAAAATCTGAAAAACCAATTAATTGCACATTTCTATATAAAAGAATTTCTATTTTTATTTCGTTAAAATGAGTTATGAAGAAAATTTAAATGATTTAAGATTTATAGAAAAATTTTAAAATTATAGAAACCGCAACTTTAAAATACATACTTATGTATATCAATAACTACAGTGGCCGACAAAAGTCTACATACGACCCTCATTTCTTCCACCTGACGAGACCAAAAGCATTATGAAAAAAAGTAATGATGCAGTTTTTTTTGAAATCTGGTTTTATTAATAGAAAACGAAAAAAATAACATACTTTAATATACACTTTAAAAAATATTTACAAAAAACGAAAAAATAGCATTGACAAAAGTCTACATACGGCCAACATGTCATGCTTTGTGTTTTGCTTGCTGCTGGATGATAACGGCTAATTACCGTTATTTTTTTAAATTTACTTTTCTGCATGTTTTACATTTCAAATCAATTGCATTCGGTTGTATTCTGGACAGTTTCCAGCATAATTCAATTATAACAACGACCTCGCGAAAATAAATTTCAACTGATGTGAGAAACTTAGTAGTAAAATATAGAAACGAGAAAAAATCTTTCGGGGAAATATCAAAACTGTTGAATTTAAGTAAAGCAACAGTTGAAACTGTATTAAATAATTTTAAAAACACTGGTTCTATTGAAAATATAATATATAATAAACCGCGTAGTGGTCGCCCTAAAAAGCTTAGTCGCAGAGATGTCAGCTTTATAATAAAATAAGTGGAAAAAAATCTAAAAGTGAATGCCACAACGCTGGCCCAAGAGCTAACAATAAGATCAAATACGGTTCTGCATCCACGAACAATTCAAAGAACCCCAAATAATACTGGTTTCCACAGCAGAAATCCGCGCAAAAAACCCCTTATAAGCGAATAAAACCGAAAACTTCGCTTGGAATTCTCCAAAATTAATTTGACAAAGGATTTGAATTCTGGAAACGAGTTTTGTTTAGAGATGAGTCAAAATACAATATTTTTGGAAGTGATGGAAAAGCGAAAGTTTGGAGAAAAGCTAATACAGCGATGAATCCGACGCACTTAGTACCTACTGTTAAGCATGGGGGTGGCAACGTGATGGTTTGGGGTGCTGTCGCTGCATCTGGTGTAGGAAATCTTGTATTTGTCGAAGGTTATATGGATCCGTTTCAATATAAGTCTATTTTAGAACAAAATCTGGGAGCATCGGTCAATAAATTAGATCTTGGTGAGAGTTGGATTTTCCAACAAGATAACGACCCGAAACACAACGCTCAAGTTGTAAAAGAATGGCTGCTTTACTATGCCCCCCGACATTTGCACACACCACCTCAAAGCCCGGACTTAAATGTCATTGAACACGTTTGAGAGATTTTGGAATGTAAAATCAGAAAGCATCATATTACTAGCGTGCCAATGTTGAAAAAGATGCTGAAAGAAAAATGGCTAAGAATTACGCCGATTGAATTGGAACATTTAGTTAATTCAATGCCCAGACGCTTACAGGCTGTTAAAGATGCCAATGGTGGCCCAACCAAATACTAAATTTAATAATAAAAATATTATTTAATGTTTCAATGAAGTTTTTTATGTTAGCTTACAAGCCGTATGTAGACTTTTGTCAATGCTATTTTTTTGTTTTTTGTAAATATTTTTTAAAGTGTATATTGAAGTAAGTTGTTTTTTTTCGTTTTCTATTAATAAAACCAGATTTCAAACAAACCTGCATCATTACTTTTCTTCATAATGCTTTTGGTCTCGTCAGGTGGAAGAAATGAGGGTCGTATGTAGACTTTTGTCGGCCACTGTAGTTGTCTCGACATGCGCTGTTCTGTCGAAATTTTAATAAATTTTCTGTGATAATTTATATACATAACAAGTAATACCCTACACGACATTATTTTAAAACACATCAAGCTTATGTGTTCATATTAATATGGATTTATCTATGTTTATAAACTTCATTAAAATCGGATTGAAAGTTTGTGAGAGGCAGAAATTGCCCCCTACCTCCAATTGTGGTTCTATTTTTGAAAAACTGCATAGCTTATGTCTTATCTTCCCTCGTGGTCCTACGATACCATTTTCAATAGGCTTGGTCCTTGTGCCAATAATAAAGAACCTATGTCCCAAATTTTATCAAATTATCTCCAAAATTGCGACCTGTACTTTGCGCACAAGGTTACATGGACAGACAGCCAGCCAGCCGGACGGACATCGTTAGTACGGTTCAGAAAGTGATTCTAAGTCGATCGGTATACTTAAAGGTGGATCTAGGACTAATATTTTAAGGTGTTGCACACATCAGCACAAATGCATAATACCCTCTCCACTATTGTGGTGGGGGTATAAAAACGAACTGAATATTAAGATATAAAGTGAAATTGCTGACGTATTAACTCAACTATCCAACTGAGTTTTTGAACTCTCTGCTGCCGCCTCAAAATGATATTTTAAGCAATGTTTCGGCACACCTTTTGGATGAGCTTGGTCCTTGATTCGGTGAACTGACAAAAAATCACAGGCAGTTTAATGCAGCCAGTCAAATCAAATATAAACAGGGATTTTGTCATTGCCAATGTGTAGTAATTTTTACAAATTCGTTGGCAACTAAGTCCTGAATGATCATTTCGTGCGCCTTCTGTAAAAAAAATATTTGTAAATCCCCTCGAAAAACCAAATTTTTTGTTTTAAAAAGTTTTCAATATTCGGAAAACTTTCCGTAAAAAACAACAAAATTTTAAAAATATATACAGAAATTTATTAGGTAATTCATATTATTTTTTATTTTTGTATGGTAGGTGCACGCCCACCAGGAAGCTTTTGCAACTTTTCTTTAAAAAAAACCATCCCCGGATTATTTCAAACAATGAACAGTTAAAAAATTACCAAAATCGATCCAGTCGTTCTCCGGTGATGCGATTAGCAACGCACATCCTTTCATTTTTATTTATACAAGCCCAGGCCCACGATGTCGACAAGAACATTTCTTTCGTATATTTGTATTGAAAACAAAAACAAATTTTAGTTTTTGATTATTGTTTTCAATATAAATATGCGAAAGAAATGTTCTTGTCGGCATCGTGAGCCTTGCAAACTGATTTTAAAAATTTGTATAAATAGAACTGTATAACAGTAAACTTTTAAAAGAATGAATTCTATTTTAAATAAATTCGCTTAAGAACAAGATTTACTTTCAAGTATCTTTTCATTCATTCATCCTCAAAGGCGGCGATTCACTATACTATCCAGCCGTACGATTTATCAAAAAAAATCGTGTGTGCATATAAAGTATGATAGTGCGACATAAAAATTAAATTGAGCGCAACATTTTTTTGAGAAGTCTGTCCTGTCCGACTTGCAAATGCTTATGAAAGTTTTCATAAAATGATAGTTTCTATGCGATGAGAGTTGCATTTTCTTATAAAGTAGCTGATTCATATGATTTTGCATCTTTTTGTGCGATAGTTGGATTTTTTTTCTTTTCCCGGACTTTTTCATTTCCCTGGAAAGCGGGATTTATTTTTAAATTTCCCGGGAAATCCTGCTTGATATAAAACGTAGCAAAATATATAGAATCGTTTGACAGACAGCTTTTTCTAATTTTAATCAACAAGATAAAATACGTTCCCTTTCTATGGATGTCAAAAAAATATTTTATAACTTCCTTCAACAACTTGTAATACCTTTTTTTTAAGAAAATATTTTATTTGAATCGAATAAGCGTTTTCTTTTCTGATCACTTTTGTCATCATCTGCATTAGAGTTTCTTCCCGGGATTTTAATTCTAAATTTTTTCGTTTTTGTTATATGGGGGATTTCATGTCAAGTGACCCAATTTTGAAATCGATGTCTTCCGATTTGCACCAAGTTTAGACCTATTGGATAGTAGTTTAGACACAAATTTTCAACAAGATCGGTCTAAAAGTTTCTGAGTTAGTGGGGGTCAAAATTTGACATTTTGGCCATACAGGTGTTCTTTCTCATCCATGTAACTTATTACCTATTGGTGTTAGCAAAATTTGTCCCAAGTAGCATCGATAGCTATTTGATCCATCTTTTGAAAAAAATTTGTTTGTTTTTTTAAAAAATTATTTAAAAATTTTTTTTTTAAATTTAAAACTTTTTTTTAATTTTTTTTTTTTAGCGGGAATGTTTTTTTTTTTTTTTTTGTTCAAAAGAAAGCTTTTGTCTTTTCCTTTAAGGTAGTTTTTGTCCCTTTTTGGGATGCGAGCGGCTTATGTATAAAAAAAATAATTTCTAACTCTAGACGAGGGTTTTTCAATTTTTATAGCATATGCACTATTTTGAATTTTTTCCTATTTGTGTTTAAGTGTTTCTAAAGCCTTAAAAATAAAACGTATGCAAAGAAACTTGACAAATTAACCTTTCCGACGGTATGTTACAAAACCAACTATTATTTTATACCTTCGATACTGTAATTCCCACAATATGTTAATCCCAGGAATAACATCACTTTTATTCTGTAGAAATGTTGACAAATTAAATTCTTTTTATTAATTTGTAATAATAATTAAATTAATATATAATTATAATAATAATAATTTCTAATAATAATAATAAAAAGATAAATAATTCAATAAAATTTTATCTTAATCACATTAGATCCTTTTATATCCTAATTTTTTTACATTTAATTTGTTGTTGCTGATGAAGTGTTTAAGTTTGCAAATTTTCAAATACCCAGTCTTTCACCCTCCCTTTGTATCGCCCTTATTTTCTGCTTTTTTTGCCAATCCTTTGTTGGCGTTACTTCGTTTAGCTGTTGATTTCGCGGCTGGTTTTGGAAAGAAATCGCATTGAGTAGAGGCAGAAAACTTTTTCAACTTGAGTCTTCCATCGTCAAGCGGTATAAAAGCATAGTATTGATCGGTGCCATCGATTGTTCCAGCAGCATCGAATCTGCTCTTCAGTGTTTTCAATGTTTCCGCATGATCCTCTTTGCTACTAAAAACTATTTCAGTTTCTTTACAATAATTCTTTGCCCAATAAAATAAAGCAGTCGCATCCAAGATGCGATCTTGATGAGAGCACTGGAGACTATACTTCGCTGCATTTCTTTTGAGGTTTGCTCCAACACCATCACATGCTCCTTTACCATGAGCAGTAGGATGAAAATGCCACTCAGCTGGCATTCCAAAATCTTTTTCATGAGCTAAAAGATTTGCGAAGCTACTTTTGTTTTTAAAATGTTGGCGAGCTCCGTCCGAAATGTAGTATACCTTCTCTACTGTAAAATTACATTTAAGATAATTAAGTATTATCTTTTGAAAAATGAATTCGCCTTGATATCAGCAGTAAAATTGTTAAATAAAAAAATCATGGGAAATTTGTGCGAGAATTCCCAGGATTTTTATTTAATTTTAACAATTTTACTTTTACGACGAAATGTGCGGGATCTTGGAATTTTTGTCTCGGGAAATTCTGTATGAAAAACACAAATGATAGTATGTCATTGACAATAGATTTTGCAGAAATTTGTTTATGTCAGATATGTATACATAATTCTGTAAGATGATGTAGGATAGGCAATCCCCGCCTTAAGTAGTTCCTAAGCTTTATTCTGCTAGTCCGCTCTTTTGTTAAATTTATTTCCCAGATTAATTTTATCGTATTCTATACTATTCTTCTGAAGAATTAATTACATTTTCTCAAAATTATTTATATTTCTCTATTTTGTTTCACTATGAAAGTATTCTTCCTTAAATTCATTCGTATACAAAACTTTTGTTGAGATGTAAAATAATAACGGCGTTTAAATGAAGGTAGGCAGATAGAAAGGCTGGTGTGAAGTTAAACTCCCTCACTCAGAGACAAGTAAGAAACAAAGAAATCAGAAGAAGGAAAGGGAAAGCACAAGCAATAGTAGGTAACAGCATCATACGAAAAGGAAAAACAACCCTACTCAGCACAGTAGCTTAACATAAGCCCAGTTCCCAGCCACCTGTTATACAGCCCATAACGAATCCCGTCATATTCTTTAGACCACAACCTGAGACATCTCCTAATTTGCCCATGAATATCCTACCCAGCCATTTTAGCCTGCTGTTCTGTAACCTGCTACTGTGACACAGAATATGCTTAACTGTCTCTATCTTCTTTGTGTCCTCGTACAACCTTCATAAATTCGGCGAGTCAGATCCCAATAACACTGCCCTCATGCCTATCATGCAGTTTCCCTTAATAATACCTATAGTGGTTTTAACGCAGACCATACTCCTGCCTATTAGTCAGCTAGAATCGGTCCTCCTGAGCACCGGCCCAAACGTCCATGATACTCTGCAGGCCCGATTAGTCCCGTTCAGAACCTTTTCCCTAATCTTTCCCCGATAGCAGGTTAGGATCATCCATTATCTTACACAGTCTCTTCTACTTATCGGCCATTTCGTTGCCGGTTATGTTAAAGTGACCCGGTATCATAGCCTCTCCACATACTTACCTAAGATCTCCCTTAGAGCCTATCTACAATCCTCACTAGCTAGGAATTCACAAAATAGCCCAGTTATGCGACGTTAAACCATTAATCAATGTGGACGAAACATAAAACGAGCAGAAGAGAGACAAACAAGGACGGCCTAAAATAATGAGAATCAGGGCTGACAGAAGTGTGGCGATTTCTTGCCAAACGTGGCGATTTTTAAACCTCTTATCTGGAAAACAGTTTTAGCTTTCTTAGATTTGTAGATATTGTCCATATCAAAAGTTATAATTTGTTCATATATAAAAAAGTATACACATTCGAGTTAACATCATTTTCTAACAATCATCGCATCTTTGCCGAAAAACTAGTAAATTTATAATTTATTTTGGAAAATTGATTCTTAAAACTGAAGCTTTTTCGATTGCACATGAAATGGGATTTAAAAATTTTAACAATTATAACGTATACTGGTCAGTATGCAAAACAAGTTGAATTATACCGAAAGTAAATAACTTTTAAATAATCTTTTATAATTATTAATAACAAAGGTCTACTAAAATACACAATTAAGTAAATAACTTTTTAAAATAAATTACCATTGATATCAGGTTATATAAAATAGTATCGAGCGCATTTTTCAACGTAGTATGCATTTAGTCGCAGTTTTGTATACTTTTTAAATAGATTTTTTAACGAAATAAAATTCAACATTTTATAAATACTACTTAGAATATTTAAAAAATAAAATATTCACTTCAAATTTTTGAAAACCCTGATTTTATGTAATAAAAAGTCTAATTAAGATCCAATTTGAATACAACTATTATAACATTTATCTTTTACTTAATTTCTCGTTAACGTTTTTATTATGTTTTGATGAAAATCGAATACAAAACTTGACAATATTACGACCTATTTTCACATAGATAATCAACTGAATTTCTTTTGAACCAAATTCTACGCATTTGGCAAATTGGGTAGAATTAATCGTTTGTTTGAAGATATTTATTAATAAACGTTAAAAAATACTACAATATAAGACATTACTAATGATCGATGGAGCCGTTTCCTGATTTAAGGTAAATCGAAAAGAGTAGGCGTAAAAGTGGGCGGGGCAAAATTTTCTTTTCGTAAAAACCTAAGTTGGACTATGGCGATCATTAGAAAGAAAAATCGTCCAAATCGGTCCAGCCGTTCTCAAGTTATGCGCTTAATAGAAAAAAATGGGCGCAAAAGTAGGCGTGGTAAATTTTTCTTTCGATGAAAACTTAAAATGATTAATACGAACATTTGAAAGAAAAATTAGTCAAATCGATAGAGCCGTTTTCTGATTTTAGGTAAATCGAAAAAAGTGGGCGTAAAAGTGGGTAAAAGTTCTTTCCGTACAAACCTAAGTTGGACCATGGCGATCATTTAAAAAAATTTTCCAAATCGGTCAAGCCGTTCTCAAGTTATGCGATTAGCAACACACAACATTTCATTTTTATTATATAGATTTTAATAAAGGCACAATTTCTGTTAAAACTCGTATTTGGCAATTTTTGGCGAATTTTTTTTACCATAAATTTAAAAAAATAAAATTTTGAAGATTTTATTTATACTATTTGGCGACGAAGGTGAAAAAGAATCTGACAACCCTGATGAGAATGACTCTCGAATGAAATTTTTTCAGTCTACTACAAATTGAATGATATACAAATATTTTAATTCAAATTGTAATAGATTGAATTTGAAAAAAGTAAAACACTGTAAAAGAAATCAATATTTCAAAGGAAATTAAAAAAGTCAGGCTTATCACGGTTGTCGTTGTCGTAGGCTACCGTCTCGACCCGTGTTCTTTAATCTAATACAAAAAACGACTTAGTTGTTTACGACAACGACAACCGTAATAAGGCTGAATATATTAAAATTCAATTTGTAAATAAAAAAAAAAAATGAATGATTTAAAGAGATTCAATATACATAAATTTTACTGGGAATTAATTTTTGTGAAAGTCAATCGTAAAAAATTAATTCTTTAGGAATTGAATGAAGAAAGATAACTTCTCGAACTCATTTAAATTTCGAAAAAAAAACGTTTTAAAACTGAAATTAGCAAGATTATAGAAAATTCGAAATTGTCACAGAATATATTATATATACATGTATGTATATGTACATATTCAAGACATTTGTTTAAATATTTATTTAATAAGCTGTTGTTTTCGTTGCAAAAATGTACACTTTTTTGTCTGTATGATTTTTATTCTTTTTTTGTTTGCTTTTTTTTTAACAGAAAACTTATATTTTAAAACAATTGTGAAATTTTCTTGAATTTAAATAAATGTTAAATGTTTTCAAGTTCATTTAAATTCTTAAACCGTACGTCGTATATAACTGGAGTTTTTAAATAAAAAAAAATTTTTAAAAAGTTTTATTTTTTTTTTGCTTTATTTTATTTTATATTCATTTTTATTTCGTTTAAATGATTGATGCTGAAAATACTGATGACGTAAGATTAATAAGACAATTTTAAATTTATTACTAACCGCAATTTAATAAAAATTAATTTTGTTTTCTTTGAAACTGTTTATTAATAAAATCGTTGAAAAGAAAAACTTCAAAAGAACGAACTCTTTTTGGAAATAATTCCCTAAGCTTCAAATATTTTGATTTGCCATTCTTTAATTGTTTACAATCGCTCCGAGTGTATATTATTTAGTTGGACTTTTACTATAGTTATAATTTCAAAGGAATTGATTTAAATCGCATAATTTCAATTAAAATTTGATTGCAATTGAATTGAAAGCATTCAATGCATCAAAAAAGAATGATTTTAAAACGATTGCAATCACATAATATTGCAATTTTGGCAAGATTTAATTTTGACATCTGAAATAATTTTGAAATCAAAAAATGAAATCAGTTTGGTTGAAATCACTTTGACTTAAATCCCAATTGATTGCAGCTTTTAAAGCTCTGATACATATCCATACATACATGTGCAATAAACTTCCTTTCTCTCTTCTAAAAAAAGGGAGTAGAGAATGTGTACTGAATATTTTGGAAGGTCTTTCAAAAATAAATTTATACGTAAAACGTAATAAAAAAAATTCGTGACAAATATTGTACAAGTATTAATCTACCAAACAGAATTTTATAACAAAAATTATAAAAGTTAGATTAAAAGTGAAAACAACTTCCAAATTCTTGGGTTTTGCGTTTTCGATTTCCAGCACACCCCTGATACTTATGACGACAGGATATCATACGAAGCGAATCTTTTAGAAAGGAGTATAGAGGCCTTTAAAAAAGGCCTGCCACTTGCGGTTCTTACTACTGTCTCTCCGAAATCTCTAACCAATTTTGATGAAATTTGAATCATAGATAAATCAACGTAAATGAAACACACAGGGCTTATATTTTTTTAGAGCTAAAAGTATATTAAGGGACAGATGGAAAATTTCTTCCTATCCAAAACTATCTTACCGGTTTTGATTAACTTAATATAAAACATATGTAGATCGCTCAACATACAATAAAACCTACAGGCTTTATATTTTTTCAAAACTTGAACCAATGGGAGACAGGAATGCAATTTCTGCCTTTCCAGCTGCATAGTAAGTAAAAAATTAACTTTGGGCATGCAACGCTGCGGTCACGGCTAGTGGAATATACAATTTAAAAGAAAAAATATAAACATTTAAACTGTGTAAACTAAGGAAAAAACTGATAGTTTAAAGATCTGATAAACAACTTTCGGGAAAAATGGTTTGAAACTGAAGTTAGCGTGACTTTAAAGAATACTGTAAAGTAGGGCAGAGATTTAATGGGAGACTAGATCAGAAACTGACCATTGAATTAGATCATTGACTAATCGGTAGACTAGATCAAAGACTTGGTCAGTAAACAGACAAATGATTAGCCTTAGACCATACTAGAGACTTGTAAGTAGACTAGACCATAGACGACATTACAATAGACTAAATTATAGATTAAGTATGACTTGATATTCTACTGGAAAAGTAACCAGGCATAATATAACAGAGAAGACCAAAAACTAGAGTATAGAATATGTATTCTAAATTATGGAAAGTTGCCAAGAAAAGCACATTTTGTACTAATCTGGAAATAAAAAATTGAAAATTGTAGTAAATTTGATTTTTTTCTGTATTAAGTGGTTTTACCTTTATACTTGATTTTTATTTAAAAGTTACACAAATTGTTAACAAACTTTCAACTTTTCGTGTTGTTTTATAAGGGCATTTAAAAAGTAAATTTATTAATTTTAAAAGAAATCCCCATTAAAATTTCTCAACTAGTTTAAGTAATACATACATTAATTTTGTTATAGTTTTTTTTTGTTTAAAAATTTAAAAGTTTTTAATTTTCTTTTTTGTTTCTCTGTACCAGGAATACACCGGACCCGGCGAGGAACAAATCGAAAAACCCTCCAAAGATGAAATCAAAGTCGCCAAATGGATGAAGAAAAATATAAAGACAAAGAAAACAAAATTTTTAAGTCACAATGTTGAATATTTCACCTCAAACAAAGCAATTGATGCCCTCATGAAATCAAACTTTGCCGAAGGTAATAACGCTCTCTTTACAACCCGTGAACAGGCTGTGGACTTTTTGGATTCAATGTTGGAACACAAGCTTTTCCATCGTGCCAAAAAAGTACCAATCAGTACAGATGAGTTGCGCGGTTCAAAACCACCCAAAAAGGAAGAGAAAAAAGAAGACGGTTCCAAAGAAAAGCAAACAAAAAAAGAAAAGGAGGATAAAAAGGATGCTGAAGCTGAGGCTGAAGCTAGTGGTAATAATGGTGTAAGTGATGAGGCGGGTGGCACATCGGCTTGTGGGGAAAAGAAAGAGAAAAAGAAACGTAAAATACGTTTGGATATGCATCCTGAACAGGTGTTTGTTGATGGTTCCGAGGCCTATGTTTGGATTTATGATCCCATACCCATACACTATTGGATTTATGGTTTAATATTGTTATTAGGAGCCATTGGCATTTGTTTGTTCCCCTTGTGGCCCCCAATGTTGCGTAAGGGAGTCTACTATCTTTCATTAGTGGCAGCTGGATTTTTAGTTTTCATATTGGCGTTGACTGTCGTTCGTTTGATTATATTTACCATAGTGTGGTTGGTTACAGGCGGAAAATTGCATTTTTGGATTTTCCCCAATTTAACAGAAGATGTTGGTTTCTTTGCTTCCTTCTGGCCTTTATATGAGGTACGTTGTTTTTTTTTTTTGTTTGGTTTGAAAAAGAAATTAATTGACTATTTTCTTTATAGACCAATTATGTTTCTGATGAGAAATCCGCGGACAAATCGAAAAAATCCAAAACAAAATCTAAGAAGAAAGAAAAGGACAGTGATGTTGAGGATAATGATGAGGCACCTGATGCTGTTCCCTTGGAGCCTGAAAAAATTGAAGAAATAAAAGAACACGACGCCGACATGGAATTGAGACTACGTAGCAATGCTGGCTCAAATGCTAAAGGTGATACTGAGGATGAGTCTCATAGTGGCAGTAGTAGTGCTAATGAAGCACCCCAAGAATCTGAGGCGAAATGGTGAGCTTTTTATTTATAAACAAAAATAAAAAAAGAAATCGAATTTTAAAAAGTTCCTGCTTGTCTGATGTATATTCTTATTTTCTTTATATGCAATCAAACTGTATTTTATTTATTTATAAATTTTTTTTAACCGCATGTATTTCGCTTATTAAAACAATTGATTACCTTAATTTTACTAATTTATTAAAAAATAAACTTATATCAACAAAAGGTCTCTGTAAACGAGACATTTATCTTATCTTTGTTATTTCCTTAAACGTTTTAGGCTAATTCTATTAAAATCATTAATCATTAGAAAATACTTTAAATTATCACGAATAAAACTTTCAGATCTATTATGTTTATTGTAATTGGGCTTTAGAATCATTTTTAATAAGTAAACAAATCCTTAATTGAGGAACAATTAAAAAAAAATATATGGTTTTAGTACCAGAATATATTAATTTATTATTGGTTGGTTTATTTTGGGTGGTTTTATTTGTCTTCAAAAAAATGTTCGTCTAAAGACCATATATTAGTCCTTATAAGAGACTTTACATAAACTATATTGATTGCAAGCTAGACTAGCGATTATGTAGACTACTAAATAGGGCAGATAATATACACTTGGATAGGGACAAAACTATAGTTTAAACCAACTGTTGCTAAATGAGATTCCGTGGGTTGCTTGGGGTCCAGCTTGAGATTTCCAGGGGTTGCAAAGGAGAATAATAAAAAATATTTCCTTTTTTAAAATTGAAACTTTTTATACTCACACCACAACAGTGGCGAGGATATTATGCGTTTGTTCAGATGTTTGTAACACCTTAAAGTATTGGTCCTAGGACCCACAGTAATTTGATGAAATTTGGTACTGAGGTTCTAATTGTCATAAGGACCAAGCCTATTAATGATGATATTGGTCCATGATAGTACATAGCCCCTATAAAGCTTCTTTCCGGAATAGGGTGTATGTGCCCATAAACTATATTATTATATTTGACCATAGTTCCCATACAAATACTACTCCCGAAAATAAATTATAAATTATGACATAAAAATTGGCGACAATACTTTTTAAGATAGCTACTATGTCATGACAAAATATTGTGCTGGTTGGTCCAAAATTAACCATAGGTCCCATATATTTCCCCTTCCTAAAATTACTTCAAGGCAAATAAATCTCATATATGTAGATAAAGATATCTTGATAACATTCGGCACAAAGAACTTTTACATGAATCTTAAACTCATAACATAATTTTGTTCTGGCGGGTGCATGATTGCTCAGTATGGAACACTAGCGTGGTATATTTGTTTTCTATTTTTCAATGCTCTCACCCCTAATTCGTTGGTATTGATAAAAAACGACCCTCACGCCCGACAAAGTTTGAGAAAAATCGTAAAGTCCGACTTTTATGCCTCATAACTTGAAAAATATTAATTTAACATAAAAATCGTTTACTAAGAAGTTGTTATTAGTGAAGTTTCCAACAACTTTTATCTTAACAAGTTTTCTCTAAATCTCATATTTAACAAAACCTAACTAAAATAAAAAGCAAACACAGCAGCATTGATGCGAATTTTTTCTTAAAAACCACACACGTCAATTCAGCTTAAATATTTGTGTTTGTGTGCGTTTGCTTAAAAAAAAAAAAAAAATAGTCAAACCCATTTTATTTGTTTCTAACATACCTACCCGTTATCTCTTTTCTTTAAGAGGGCTCCCATACAAAATTTTCAATACAGAATAGGAATATATTGAAGAAAAAGCCCCATAAGGAGTCGCTCCTAGGGTACAAAATGTATGACCGACCTCCATTGGTTTTTTGTTTTTAACATTTTTCTGGAACATACTTGCCCTTTTTCTCCACTTTTTAGGCAGGCTCCCATACAAATCTTAAAAATTGAATGGAATTTGTTCGCCTTTTGTGAATAAAATCAAAAGTTGTAAACAGATTTTAATCACTTATGGCTTTTTTGTTTGCAACTTTGTTTTTTTTATGTCTAGAAAAAATTATAAGCATAGCAGCTGCATTTCCAATTTTTTATGATTTTTTGAAGAACAAAAATTTTAAAATTTTGCTAAAAATTATTTTTTTTTTGTCAAAAAGAATTATGTATCTAAAACTACTGCGCATATTAGAAAAACCTTTAACCTTTGTTAAAGATAATTTTATTGCAGAATTTTGTTTTTTTTTTAGTTTATTCAAAAAACTAAATTGTTTTTGAGTTAAGCAAACATACATATGTTGTGCAACCTCCTCCATTTTTGAAATAACGGTATATCTCGAAAACAAGAGCTAACTTAAAAAAAAAACGGTTAGCTCCAGTGGATTCAGCGTACCCAAATTAGATTAAAACGCCAGGTGCCCGGCTGGTTGGTTTTTTTAAAATTAATAATAAAAATGTTTTCCAACAATATTAAAGATTGTGATTCATAGAAAATGCGTTTCTTTAATAAATTAAAAATTTGACTTTTTAGTGGCTTATTCGATAGTTTTTAGTTTATTTTATTTAATAATAGATTAAGGAAAGACTTGTTAACAACTTTTCTACAAAATTATTATTTTCTAAGTTATAAAACATAAAAGTCTGATTTCATGTTAAAATATAATTTTTCTCAAGCTTTGGTGGGCGTGAGGGACGGCTTCGCCGATTGTCGTAAAATTTTTTTGGCGTTGTTTTTGAACAATACCCACCGAATTGGTGGGTAAGACCTAAAGAAATCCAACTTTTGATTTTAACGGTCATTTTAAATATTGTGGGTTAGGTTATCACAAAAATGATAGAAATAAAGATTTAGCCTTGCACATGTTTTACCGTGTGATGACGTAATAGTTCCCTTGTAAAGATTACCAAGTCTCTTTTATGTGTAAAAATCGTAATTTCGTACAAAAAATGTATGTTAAATACTTGCCTGTTTTAAAAAGATAGTTTATTTTCCCAACTTTTTTACTACCTGGAAATGCGGGAAGAAATTTTAAGTATCAATTCCCAGGAATTCCAGCTCTAAAATAAATTAAAAACAAAAATAATTTTATACATTTTTAAAAATGTTTAAGATACATTTATCCCCGATTTCACCAAGCTCGGTATTAATTAACTATCAGTTAGTTCTAGCAGTCAAAACATATTGGTAACTGGAACTTTTAACCGAACTTGGTGAAATTGGCCGTTAGAGATATAAAATTAAAGTAACTATCCAATATTAGGTACGGCAACAATGTTAAGTTGCAAAAAAGTTATCGATAATGCTATTTTGACAGTTTGGCAACTAAAAATAAATACAACAAATTAAAAAAAACGAACAAAGTAGTGTTTCAAAGTGTATAAAAAGTTAAATAAAATAAAATTAAAAAGATACGATTGGTTCTGTGGTCCTATTTTTTCCAGACCAAGAGGAGGCTGTAAACGTGGCATCTTTTAGACTCCATTTTAGAGATATATCAAATCTTCTACCGTTTGTTGTTGCCGCTCGTTAGTATTTTGGAACTCAGTCTGTTGTTCTTGTCCTTTAGGATTTACTGCCATCTCTATTTGCAAAAAATCGACTGCAGCCTGTTCAATACAAAGCAAAATTTCCTCTGATGGTCCTCCGCCGGTATATTTTTTTTTATTGTGCGACATTTTTTTTTTTAAATTTTTGCACAAGTGTGTGTAACACTTCGTCAGCTCATTATTGGTTTGGCGCATATCATGGTGAAATTACCAAATTTTTCTGCGATAGCTTTCAAGCATAGCTTCCCCAAATGACAGAACGAAGACCACGAGCAATTCGACTATTATTTTTCATTTCATGGATAAAAAGTTTAAACTGTTTTCGTGTTGTTATTTTTGCAAGTTTGAAATCTAAAATTAAAGAAATAATACATAAACTTAATAAATTTAATAAACATTTTATAAAAAATATATGTATGTACTTATTAGTTTTTCCGCCTTCTTCACTTTAAAAAAATATTAGCAGCAAGTAAAAGTTAATGGCTGTCAATATGGCAACAGAAATAATAAGCTGTTAGTTGACAGTGCCATACGTAATATAAATTTGAAAACTAGCCGTTATCGACCCATAAGTTTGTATCGAAAGTGAATCTTTTTTTTTTTAAATGTATCATCACGTTCCATGGTACAATTAATAAGGTAACCCCAATGGATAGCATTTTATTCGAAAACTATTGTTTCAAATGGTTTATAGTAAAATAAAAGACATTTTAATTATTTTACTTTTAAAGTTCAGGGGGCTAATCACCGCATGTGATATCGAGTAAAATTGATCGTATCATAACACTCGATATCGAATTGATATCAATTAACATAACATCTCTTGAGTTTTCATTCGATACTCGCGATATCGAATGTGGTGACTAGACCCCAGAAAATGGAAAATGCTTCTGTTGTGCTTTTTTCACAAAATCTCGTTGAAAATATAAAAAAAATCATAAAAAATTTGATTTACTTAAAATTGTAGATATTTTGACTTCTTAAAAAATTTGAACCCAATTTTAAAAGTTTTCGATTTTTTATGAATGACTTATTCCTAGTAAACACAAAAATACTCCATATTTATTGCCAAACGTATTGCCTGGATGAAAAATATTATTGCGGCAATAATCGATTTCGTATTGCGGAAGGTACTTCCTTCGGGAAGAAACGTATCTCGAAAGCAATACTTCTAAGCAATACGAAAGGTATTCTGCTAGATGCCAAACTAGCAATATTGCCAGATAACCACTTATAAGAAAATAGGAAGATATCGCCAAAATATCATTAGAATGATAAAAAGAAGATTTTGCATTTCAGAAAACATTAATTTATATATAACCACACATTTTTTTTTAAATTAAATTGTATATTATATGAAATATAGTTAAAAATAATACAATTTATAAATAAAGTAAAGGAATATAATATTAATAGCCAAAATTGAAAAGGAATAGAAAACATAATCTTTATTTACCCCATGTACGACACTTGAGTTAAATCTTTCATCGTTTTCCGTAACAATGTTATCCATAAATTTTGCAGGTTGTCTCTTACTTGGTTCTCTAATATCTGTAATATTTGTTATCGTAGATATTACGCCCTTTTTATATGTATATTTTTTGATATACATACATAAAATGTAAATGGATGTATGATTATAAATAATTAAAATATTTTGCTGTCTATATTTTGTAATTTTTTTAAAAAACTATTAAGGGAAGAAAATAAAAAATTACTTTGATTATTTTGTTCTAGATGACAATTTTGGGATGTTGCTCAACTATTGCCTCAGGGGATATCTTCCATTTGTTTGCAGGGTTGTATATGAACACATGTTTAATTATCTTATTCATTTCTAGAGTTTTCAAGTTAAAAAATTCAGAAAGTTAAAAATGTGAAATAATACACAAAAATTTTATTTTTTTGAAGAATTTCAAGCGAAATTCAAATATAATTTCGAAAATAATTTTTTTACACGAAAACAATTTATTTTAAATGTTTATTTATTGTAGAACAAATATCTATATCATCGAATTAATAAACGTATCATCTTGATGTTTTGAATTATAAAAAATGATATTTTTCTAGAAAATTTCAAAATTTCAAGTTAATTTATTTCTTTTATTGAATAAACGGCTGCAACGATAAATTTTCAGGAGATGGTGTGTGAAGAAAAATATATTAAAAAATTCCTGGTAAAATCCAGAAAATTAAAGTTTTTATTAGCTGCGTTCGTTTACCCCAAAATTTGTACAAATTTGTACTGGATTTTACTGAAATGCGTTCGCGTACACATAAATTTGTAAAATTTTCATATTACTCACCTACTGGATTTTACTGGGATTTTACTGGAAAAGTAAACGAACGCACATATTATATTGCCTACTATTCACTTTATTTAAGTACAACCCAATTTAAAAGGAAACGTTCAAAATTTAACATTTTTAATATTTTTGATTTCTTTTCACTTCCCATTTTTCTAAATAAGAGAAAATTGAGGGGTAAACTCGAACACTAAACAGACTGTCTCCTTTTCAGCTATAATTTTTTTCTAAGTATGAGCAAATTTAAGGCGAAACTCGAAGAACTAAATTTTTTTCAACAAACTGGATCCTTTTCACTTCTCATTAGTAAATAGCTACCGAGCGAAGCCGGGGCGACTGGTTAGTGTATTATAAAAAACGGGGATAAAATTAAAAAAAAGTATAAAATTAGTTAAAGCTTTTCTAGTTGTTGTCATTAAAGTCTATAGCAATTTTTTCTTTATGGCAATTTTTTCCAATAATTGGAATTTTTCCAATTAAAAATTTTTAAATTGATTTCTTTTCTTTTTTTTACAGTTCACAAAATCAATCAGAATCAGAATCGGATGGCAAGGATTATGAAATAATCAGCTCAAGTGAAGTGCAAAATGTCAAATGAAAAGCTCTTAACGAATTAACATTAATAAATAAGAAATTGTTTTAAGCAAAAACATCCATTCTTCAAAACATTTAGTTAATAATTTTTAGAAAGAAAGAAATTAAACTAACAAGCTTAACGAATTAAATATATAATTGAAAATTATTATAATTCTTTTTGCTAAAAATCACAATATTTTTTTATTTAAAACTCTTAACTAATAAAAGAAACAAGTTTTAAACATGACACTTAAAAAAGATTGGCTATTTTTAAACAGAAACTTAAATTACTTTAATAACTAGGGAAAATTTATTGAAATTAAAAAGGAAAAAATCTCTTAAAAACAGCATTTCTAATACAGCATTTTTTTTTTGTAAAATTAAGAATTTTAAATGAGACATAACAATAAAAATTATAAATAAAATTATTTTAAAACTATTTTAGATTTACCAAGTAAAAATATTTTATTTGCAATTGTTTTCTTTTTTTTTGTTTTTTACTATTTTTATTTAGTTTTACTTATAATGAATGATTATCTTTCAATTATTATGTTACTATTTTTTTTTTTTTTTGCTTATTATATTATAACTATTAATAATTGTGGCTTGAACATTTTATTAAGGTTGATTAAAGATTTTAATAAAAACAAAGAAAAGAAAAAATACAAACATCAAGCTATACATTTTTAGTAAAATATATCAATGTAATTTAATATGTATAAATAAAAGAACAAAAAAAAAAAATATGAAAATAAACATCTTTAAAAATTTAGACAAAGCAATTACACATTTAAAAATTCGAGTTCATTTTGTAGAGATTTGCAAAAATTTGAAAGAAGTGAGTCACATTTTTAATAACATATGTATATACAATAAAAACGAAATTTCAATAGATCAAGATTTAACCCTCTAACAGGCAAGAGCTTAATTTTAATGGCAACCCCCTGTTAATTTTTTTTATAACAATGTTTGCCCAAAAACAAATAAATTGAAGGCTGAAGTTGAAAATTTGCTTTATTTTAGTGATCGAAAGTTACAATGGCTCATTGAAAAAATGGTCAGTACTATCACAATAGGAAAAAACGGATAGCTTCCTCAAGGTATCCTTGATTGTTACTATAAAGTCCCAACATAACTACGGTCTCGACTTAAGTATTGACTATAATCTCGACTATCAGACGTCGTTTTTAATAAGATTTCTGTAGTAAAAGAATTTTATGACAAATATTTCCCTTTAAACGGAATTTTATATATTATTTGTTTTTTTCCCCCATTTGAATGGGAGATAAAGCCATCATGGCCTTAGGTCACATTAGCGATATTAGAAAATGGCTTTATCTCTCCTTTCAGTTTTGAAGAACTTTTGCATTTTACACTGATTAATAGTTTTCTTATTTTTATTATTAAGAGTCTTCCCGGAGACACAAAAGTTAAGTATTGAAATCTGGCTTCGCATACTAAAGTTTTTCTGAGTGGCGGCCTCCGGCCGCGCTTAAGGGTTTTCGCCTCCAGTAGGACACGGCAGGTGGCTTCGCTGAATAAAGTTTTCCTGCGTGCGTCACAAGAATAAAAAAATGACTTTTCCCGGAAACACTAAAGTAAAGTATTGGAATCTGGCTTCGCATACTAAAGTTTTTCTGCGTGGCGGCCTGCGGCCGCGCTTAAGGGTTTTCTCCTCCAGTAGGACACGGCAGGTGGCTTCGCTGAATAAAGTTTTCCTGCGTGCATTTATCTCTCATTCAATAGGGAGATAAAGCCTTTTTTGTTTTTTTTTTCATTTGAATGGGAGATAAAGCCATCATGGCCTTAGCTCACATTAGCAATATTAGAAAACAGCTTTATCTCTCATTTCAGTTCCGGAGACACTAAAGTTTAGTATTGAAATCTGGCTTCGCATACTAAAGTTTTTCTGCGTGGCGGCCTGCGGCCGCGCTTATGGGTTTTTTCTTCCAGTAGGACGCGGCAGGTGGCTTAGCTGAATAAAGTTTTCCTGCGTGCGTCACAAGAATAAAAAAGTGTTTTCATATAGACTATAACTATAGATTTTTCCTTTCACAAAATGTTTGCAGCTGTAATTCCTGGAGCCTAGAAATTTTGGATTTTTTAAATCAATAATTTCATAGATAAATAGGCATATTTAGTGAAATAAAGCGTTTGTAACGCAAAACATAAAATGGGACATAAAACCATAATGGCTTTATGTCCCATTCCACTAAAATTGATATGAGACTTAAAGCCATATCAAAATTATGGCTTTATGTCCGTTTGGATTGAGACATAAAGCCATAAAGCCATAATGGCTTTATGTCCTATGGCTTTGTGACACCCCACCATTTAAAACTGTAAATTTTGTATGATAAACAAAAACAATTTTTGTCAACTTGGTTTTGTTTTTGTTTTCATGTAAATGTTCACTTATTCGACGCGTTTTTCAGAATAACCACAATTATCTTCAATAAAAATAATATCATCCAAATTATTTGGAGCATCATCAGCTGAGTTTGAATTGGGACATAAAACAGTTTTAAAGTAATATGTGTTTTGATTTTTTCTATGTTTCATTGGAAGAAACATCTCTGCAGACATTATATGGTTGAGTGTAATCATTACAGCATGAATTATGTCGACGAAATCTACATATAACGTGAAGATTTGAATTAACAGAGTTTCCGATTTTGGATTTACTGTAGTTCATCGAACTAAATGTTCTTTCAACTCCCGCGTTAGAGTATGGCAAACTTAAAATTCTTAATACAAAATTGGACAATTAAATTCGTTGACTTCTATCCAAAAAAGATATGTTCGTTGCTTATTTTTACATTCACAATTCCTAATATTTCCAAGCCATTTTCTATTTTTGAAACAGTCTTTAAACATCTTCAAAAAAAGTCTATCGAAAACAAATACATCGTTTTTATTACGATTACTTAATTTATTGTTAACTCTAAATAGTGCAACGTTTTGTAAATTTCCTAGCTCTAACTTCGTAAATAAGGTTTTTGGTAAAACGAATACGACTTTCTTTTATCACTTTTTTTATCATTTGAAATCTTATAATCTTTACAGGCCTTCTCAAAATTGTCTCTGAATTTCCAATTTATTACTTCCCATTGTTGTCTTTCCTTAACTCTTTCCGGGCTGGTGGTATATATGATATACCACTTATTAAAATATTTTTTAAAAATTTTGTGCGCGTTGGTGTTGATTACATACCGTTTTACAATGTATGTTCATAGTGATATTTTAAGAAAAAAATTGTTTCATGTGCGGAAAAGATATAGATATACATTTTATCAAATTTTTAAAGTGAAAATAAGACAAGGCCAGAGGAGTTTCCGTTATTTTAGTTAATTTCTATAGAAAAAGCAGCAATTGGCTTCTAAAAGCAACAAGTTTTTATTTAGTAGAAAGTAAACAACGTGTTTGTGAACAAGTGGATAAAAAAAATAAAAAAATAGCGTTTCAGTGATCATCTTAAGTTCATGGTATAATATTTATACCACCGCACATACAATATTTGAAACAATGGCCAAAAAATTGAAGGATTGCGAAATTTCTGTTATTTTGGAGACAATCAACGATGAAGTTGAATTAGCTGAAATACCGTCCGAAGCGGAATCAGTCCAGAACAATCTAGAGATTTTCGATGACCAAGTAAGATTAGTAAGATTTTGATTTACAGAATTCCACACATAAAGCTGCACTTAATGCGTGTTGGTATATATGAAATACCATGTCCTTGCGCTTAATCCTTCAGGGATACAAATTTTTTAAATATATTTTTATAATTACATGTTCAAAATAAATAAAAAAAATATACAAATTTTGTTTAATTTTTACTTTTTTCTGGTAGTGCCCCGGAAAGAGTTAAGCATGAATTAAATAGAAAAATAATCTTAACGTAAAATAGTAGATAACTTCCACCAGACACAAGACGCTTACACCCAAAAATAGACCAGCGGTGCCACCAATAGAAACTAGAAAGAAAGAAAAAAAAAAATATATGAATACATAAATAAAAAATAATAATAACTCGAAATAATACGGATGTTGGAAATCCCTTCAATTAAGATCAAAATAAAAGAATAGTAAAAAAATAAATTTGAAACTGCATCACTGCGCTGCGCTGCATCTGTGGTGAGTTTGCGATGGTGCAAATCAGCTGATGGTAATTACGATAATTATTTTTTTGAACACAATATGCATCAGCCATTATTGTGATGAGTGTTTTAGATTTGTTTGCGCCGTGATGAATTTCCGACTTAATAAATTCAGCGATTTTTTTCACATTTTTGCCTAATTTTTCAAGATTTTTATATTTAAGCGTTGTTTCTCACGATTATTTTACAGAGTTTTGCGATTTTAACTTTTGCCTTCTATCGACTTGGTGATATTCTCAGATATTTTCGATTCTGATTATAACATTTTTCTATTGTATTCTAATATACTTTTTGTTTATTTTACGACTAGTTTTTTTTTGCAATATTTTTCACTGCTTTCAACATTTTTGCGTTTTTTTAATTAAATGTATTTAAAGGATCTTAATTATTATTTTGAATTAAGACTCACCCAACAAATCGGTAAAGGAAAATATAATCAAACGTTTCAAACGAAACGTTGGCAAATTAATAATAGCAAATAACAAACTATTGCCTCCAACCAAAGCATTTGTCTTTTCTAATTGCTGAAATTGAAAGGTCTTGCAACAGTTAAAAGTTTCTAAAGAATCCAACCATTTCGATACTTACAAATTTCGCTCTCTTATTCACAATAGAATCCCGGCAATTTTGAGCACAGTAACAGGGCACCATTAGTTTGTTTCCATTACTGTCGACTTTATACAATTTTATAAAGAAATCTAAGCAGTGGAAGTAGAGAATTTAAAATTTTGAATTTAATTCCAATGATTCAAAACTTACCCTGATGTTTCACAAAGCATTCTCGTAAAATTTTGTAGTTGCAAACAGTTTTGGGGTTTTTTACTGGAAAATAGGGGCGAGTTTAAATATTTTCACCAAAAGCGTTTAAAATTTTAACTTTAAACTTACTGCGATTTGGATAAAAGTGGGGTATACATTTGCAAGTTTCATAAACCAAATTTAAACGGCACTCCTGCAAACAAATATTTCGAGTATATATGGGATAGTGGGACAAATTACTTTCATGCTGAAAACGGCATTTTCGCTGTTCTACACTGGCGCCACTAGAAAATGAAAACCTAAATTTTATAAACGAATAACAACAATTAGTCCTCAATCTACCTTTCAAAACCCTCTTCCGTTATAATCTCCATACAATCCACATCTACTTGTAGAGATTCATTTGTATAGCCCAAATTGTGATCCACTTGCATGATATCATAAGAACTATGCAAAAAGCCCTTAAAAAAATCCAAATGATTAACAAATCAAATTTTGACTTTTTGGCTCCAACTCACATCTATGGGCCTTTCATTGAACCCTAGAAAGTTGTAACTAACATCACTGTCAAAATAACTACTTTGCTTCACCTGCAACGTGCCCTTAAGCCCTCTAATTTCATTTACCGGATATTCACCCCAAATCATGTATAGTGAGGTGAATTTTTCCGATAACATGGTATTGGTCATATAACATAGGCCATATTCGGTCAAAATTTGTCTAGTTTCAATGATAAAGTCTCCAGTAGTACTGCGTATTTTATTCGAGAGATCATTCAAATCCGATTTGTATTTAATAGCAGCATCTCCGGTCATATTGTAGATGAGTTCCATATATTTATTGGGTTTTATATTTAAGCGATCTAAAATCATATCTATTGACTTGTTATTGGGTATATCATGAAAATTGGAATAAGTCGAGTTGGCCAATTTTTCCATAAATTGAAAAAACTCCAGCTGTTCTTCAGAAGGGAGATTGTGCAGGCTGGAATAAAAGCGAAATAGTTATTTTTAAAAGTCTTTTAAAAACGTATGTACATTAAAATCTACACTTTTGTCAATCTAAACGTGAGTGAGAGCTGTGGTATGTATCATGGTGGAATAAGCAGGTGGCATCGTTACGGCAACAAATACAACATTAAAACAAAAATGGAAATTATATCACCGTTTACGTCAAAAAATACATTAAACAAAAATCAAAGCGTGCCGCTGAACGTGATGAAATAAATAAATTTTTTGCCAATTTTTATTTAACCCATATCGTCTCAGCGATTTTTTTTTTGAGTAACTTTATAAAACTTGGTGATTTATAGGTAATTTGGGACTAGAAAACATGAATCTGAAGTCAAAATTTTTTTAAAATTTTTTGTTTTTGAGAAAAATGGTGTTCGATTAATCGAACATTGGGCACTATTCAACATTTTTTTTTTATTGTTCCCATATAATGTAAAAAAAGAAAACAAAGTTTTTTATAAACTGAAACTAATTAATTTTATTAAATCAAAGAAAACTAGAACAAGGAATTTAGTTAAATTAAAAATATGCAGTTGAACCTCGATTATCCGACTCGCACAGGACCGGGCTGAGCATTGATAATAAAAAAAACTGGTTTTTAGATATATCGGGTGATTCATCGTTGAACTTGATATATTTATTATCAGTTAAAATAAAAATTTATGGCATTAACTGTATGTAAATGATATCATGGAAATGTTGGACATGACTTTGTCTGAGGTGGTCCATTCGGGTCGTCCAATTTTGTGCGATTCATTCGAGCATAGCGGCTAGTATTTCGCGAATAACACGAGTAATGTTAGCTTCCAAAACGTCAATCGTAGCTGACTTATTCCGGAAGACCCCAGACATTACATATTCACAGAGAAAGTAGTCTAAGGTGTGATATCGCACGATCTAGGTGGCTAATTTACCAAAGCAAATCATGAAATTAAATTAAAATGTATGGCTCAAAGTGCCGTCCTGTTGAAACAAGATCTCACCAAGATCATTCGTTTGATTTTCAGATTGCTCTACTGGATACCTACTGTCCCTGTTATCATTTTGGCGAAAGTAAGGGAATTGCTAAAGATATTTCCAAGTCTGACAGAGTCTGACATGTTGCACTCTTGTCAAAACTTGTTGCATTTGGTGTCGGTGATAATTTCTCTCGATTAATATTGAGTTTTCTCAGAGATCGCACTATACGAGTTGTTATAGATGGAGTTTCGTCAAACGAGTTTAAAATTGGACCTCCTATGTCAAACTTCCAACCCTATCTACTCTTTTTCTAATGACAGCAACCCGTGCCATTCGTAACCATTTGATTATAGACCTAGCGTGTCCGATGTTGGTGGTATGAGTCACAACATGAATGATACACTTGGCCGAGACCGAAATCCGTACGTTTGTTCGTAATACACGTTTTTCCTCAAAAGCCCATACTTTTGTGGTCGATTGACCGGTAAATTGTACAACGCGTTACAGGGAAAATTCATTTCTTGGCAGGACTGTTCGTATGTGGAATAACCTTCCTGCTGAAGTCTTCCCTCTCACTGTCAACATGAATAAATTCAAGTGGACTGTTCACAGGTACTACTACCTCTTTTCTCCTTCCCATAACATATTTTCTTAGTTCCAACCCGCTGCAATGCAATAGTAGGGGTCATCCCCTGAGTGCTCTGATTTTCCTCCATTTTGAAAAATTACACCCGCAGCTACAGCTGTTATATTGACTTCACTACGTACTGGATGTGGTCTAACCGGTCGAATATCATCCACCAATGTAAACTTAGACTCAATACTGCGAATGATGTTTGCAATTGTGGTTTCAGTAGGCCGATTATGCGCACCGTAAGTTCCTCGAATCTCACGAAAAACATTTCTCACAGAGCGCTGATTGTGCATTAACTTTTTATTGATCAGCAAAAACAAAATAAATATATTTCCGTTTATTCAAATACGTGAAAAAGTTATATTATGGTAATATGCGATGATTCAGTTAGCATTTCAGAGAAAAAACAAAAGTGCTCAATAGTGCCCAATGTTCGAAAAATCGAACACTGCTTTTTCAAGTCAAATAACAAAAACACAATTGAAAATCGCGGAAATTGTTTTGCTGTTGTTGAAAGTTCAATCGTTTTTTAATGGAACTTCATTTTCACTTTTTTAATTTTTTTATATTTTATACAAAGTTTTCAGTTTTTAAAATGATGCTAAAATTAAGGGTTTTTCTTCCCCCTTGTTATACAAGGGAGGAGTGAAGTGGGTAAGAACTTTTATTTTTATATTTTTAGCTAACCACTTACAATATATAATTGTTTTAAAAAAATTAGTTCTTTGTCTTACCTAAAAAGAGTAAAAAAATTACAAAAACGCGTAAAATTTACTGTTCGAAAAATCGAACATTGGGACGATATGGGTTAATTATGGCCAATATCTTATTTATTTTAATTTAAAATTATCAAAAACTTTAATAAAATACAATAATCACAGCGCAAAACGTGGACTTTTTGTAAACATAAACAAAACTTTGACTTAAACCTAGACAAACAATGCAAGAGCAAAAATCGTATTTATACTACAATTACACTGTGCAACAAAAAAAAGCCAGCCTCAGTAGTTGCAAGATTTGCAGATTTACTCCACCGGTAGGTAGTCTAGTTTCATTTCGCATTGCAAGTATTGAGACTGGCGGCGATGACCCGAATTTCGCGTCACTGTGATATTAGTAGAACATATTATGCATATTTATTGTAAAATTAAAAGTATTTTTTTTTAAACAGGACAAAAAAGACTCTATTTAATAAAAATATATTAATTAAAAAAAAAATCTATAAGATTTTTTTGTATAACCATTAAGCTCAGAAATACTTTACCCTGTTATGACTTAATTACCACTACTTTTATGAAAAATAAAAATTTCATAAAAATACATTTTCAGTGTATTTATCAAATATGAAAAATTCGGAATTTATCACGTCATACAGAAATCTTATTAAACAGAAATCTTATTAATAAAAAATGTATGCTACATTAAAATATTCCTTACTTACATTGCACGTGCTTTTGTTCTTAGAAGACCCCTAGCGAAATTTGATGCAAAAAATATTCGGAGAAATTCGTGTAAAATTTGGAAAAAAGAATCGCGATTCAATTCTACTAAAGACATCTGAAATCATTTCTTAGCTCAGAAGTACATTTAGTATATTTATTTTACTTATTCCAAACGCCTTTTCAAAAACTTCAAGGTCTGAAAATTCTTATCAACTTTTCAAAACCCTTTGGCAGATTTGCTCAACCAGTAGTCTAGTTTCATTTCGCATTGCAAGTATTGAGGCTGGCGGCGATGACTCGAATTTTGCTGCACTGTGTTATAAGAGAGCTTTGAAAAATATTTGACAAGTCTTCTAAATTCTCACCTGAAATATATATACATATGTATATAGCTATTTTGCTGTCACTCCAGTTATAAAATGCGCTGGTTATATGAAAGCATTACGACAGATGAGAGTCTAATGGACGTTTTTTAGTTAGGCGATTAACTCTTTTCCAACTCAAAATTGCAGATTAAAGAAATTTGTTTTTCTCAATGCCACTTTTGCTTCTATTCTGTCGCAAAGCTAACCCGCCCTCACCTGCCAATTATTTATTTGCCGTAATTTAATCAGATGACTCCCAACATTTCAAAAAATTTACTTATTTAGAAAGAAGTTTATTTTCTTAAGTAATCAATTTCCTTTCTTTAGACAAGAAAATCCAAAATTAATTTCATGATTTAAACTTATTTTGTTCGTATTAAGTAAAATTTTCTTAAATAAAGAAATAATTTCTCATGATCAATAAATTCACGTTTTTGGTATGTATGTGATCCAAGGCGAATTCATAAAGGTGACCGCATCATGAGATAGAGTTATGCTAGCTATCCCTTTTTATTGAAAAATACTATGTATTTTGTTTTTGTAAAAAGTTAGAGTGAATGTCAAAAATTTTTGTTGAAAATATAAAAAAGCAAATTTTTTTGTTTATAAAATATACACAATTGCTTTAAAAAGTAAATCTTGTTCCTCTATTGCAAATTAATTGTGGCTCCACTTATTTCTTACGCATTTATAATTTCTTTCTGATTTCTAAATTTCTATTTTATATTCACTTTTTTTATTTTATAAAATTTAAATTAATTTTTTTTAACAATTTTTATTGAATTTTAAATTTGAATTAATTTTTTCACAAAATGTAAACAAAGCTTGACATTCAGTATACACACAAAAAAATAAACAATAAACAGATGACTCGAAAATGTCACCTTTATGAATTCGCCTTGATGTGATCAAAAATTTCTTTAAACAAGAAATACAAAAGTAGCTTGTTTTTATTAAAAAGATGAAAGATATTTCTGAAATCAAGCTGAATTTATTTAATATGTATAAGTCTGGTTTTCTTGATTTTTAATTAAAATCGAATTTCTTGCATCAAGACACAAATGCTAGGAATTTCTTTAAATTTTTCAGAAAATACTCAAGAAAACTTGGTTTAATTTAATTAATTTTTATTTGAATCGACATGCTAAGCAAATCCATAAAAAGTTTCTTAATTTTATATTAATTTTGTTCAGTTTTCGTATAATTAAAAAAAAATTAAATTTTACATACAAATAAAGCTAGTATAATATAACAACCAAAAATCGCCAAAAACTGAGAAAAAAATACAAAAAAGTCGCTGAAAGTAAATTTAGTTTAGTTTCTGCTATTTTTTTTTTTAAATAACATAAAATGGAGATCATATATTTAGTTAAAAAAAAAATAAAATTAAGTACACAAGTCTATAAGGTCGTACACTTTAGCCTCATCAATTTTAACGATTTTATAAAGCAAAAAGCTCAATGCTTACGATTAATGAAATCGAAATATGTAGTGCGAAAAGCAATACATAAGCGATTTTAAGTCACTCTTATAAAAGCTGGGCGGAAACGGGGGAAAAATCGTATTGCTTTAAGAAAGAGCATGCTCGGCTGATAGTTTGCAGCGTTTGCTTGCATCATCTGATCCGCATATAAGTAGTCTAAGATGTCAACATCATAAACATCATAAGATGATGTATTTAAAAAAATGATAGTTGAAAAATAAAATGTATGATTATTTTTGATTTATTTTGTTTTTTCTTGTATATGGGCGGTGGGCTTCGCTGATGTTGGCGAAACTTGGCATGCATATTTTGTATATTCTACACACAAAAAAATTCATAGGTAAAATTGCCTAAAAGTATGGTATAAAGTTATCTAAGCGCAAGGGTAGCATGGCAGTATCTAAGTTTCTTAGGTAATATGACTACTAACTTAGGTAATTTCCATGTTCGAAAAATTATCTATAAGTTTTGTTAAAATAACTTAAAAACTTTGAAAATTCATCAATAATAGCAAAGTTATTTTATATTTTTATTTTTGAAAAATTATCAAAATTCCATTTTGTACAAGAACATAGCTTTTAGGTAAATTTACTACTTTTTTTTGTTAATTTAAATAAAATTAACTACCTTCTTCATTTCTTTACAACATTTTATTTATAAATATATAATTTTACAAAGTTATAAATTTAATGATAAACTTTTACAAGTTACGTAACATTTTAATTTTCAAGAATTTACTAAATAATCTACTGAATCTTCCTAAATAGTTGTCTTTCTAAATCTAAGTATATACTTATTTTTAATAACTATTAGAATATATAGATACAATTGGCTTACATTTCTTTTGCATTTACTTAAACTTGGATATTGTTGAACCGGCTACATTATTTTTAGTTGGTTTTCTTCCACTTAACGCAACATACTGGGTTTTCATAAAAAATGGCCCCTCTTCCACTTCATCAACAATTTTATACAAATCGGCAGGTTAATTAGCTTAATCGGGGATTATCTTAGTTTCATATTTTTATTACCTTAGCATTTTTATTTGTCTCAAAGTCCATCATATTATTGGAATCTTTATATCGATTTCCGGCCATGCCATTAGTAGATATATCACCTTATGTCCTACAAAATTCAGATAATTTATGAAGTACAATTGGCCACGATTGGCCTCTAAATCCTTATACTTCTCAGTTATACTTTCCTTTTGTTTAAGGTTACGTGCTTTAGAGAGCACATGCTTTAGATCTTCTGTCTGTAAATGTACTTCAGGGTCTATGGGTTTATCTTGATTACTAGGACTGTGATGGCACACCCACTAACTACTCAAATTTAAGTATCTTTACGAAACAATTATCGCCTCTAAGTTTCCGTCTTAAGTTTTAGCTTTCTTGTTGGGTTTTTAAAATCTGAAAATAAAATAATTTCTTAAATACAAATACTGGAAAAGAATATGCAATATCTACCTACTTAGCCATTTCCATTTTTTTCTCACGGGCACCCTCTAACATATTGGTATTGATCAAAGTTTCACCTTACTTTTCATCCAAATGTCGGTGTCTTTAAGTATGAAAATAACTGTTTTACCCACAAAAATTAATCCATATCTTTGTCGAATTTTAAACCCTAACTCCACGTCTACAACAGGCGTGATTTGCTGTTATAAAAGCGGTGTTAAAACATATGCATTAACAACCATGTTATTACATGAGACAACCTCTAACACTAACATCATATAACTGTTAATGTTAAGCATTTCATGTCTGTTGTAGATTGTGAGTTAAAATGTTCATCGGTCAAGGCTTTTTGGCGCGCTTCTTCTTTCTACCAAATTATCCACTCTAAATTCTTTGCCCATTTCCTATAAACATATTTTTTATTTAACATACAGATGTACATAATTTGAAATTAAGAAATGTTAATTTATACATACCATTGACGTTAATTATACTTTTAATTTAATTTTATTTAAATTTGAACGTTTTTTCACAAAAAAAATCCAACTGACAATAAAATAAAACAATATTAAAAAAATTCGAAGAAGATACCTTACTCAATTAGGAATATTATCAAAAATTTAAGGCAAAACTTATTTTGTAATTTACCAATTATCTTAGGCAATTTAACTTAGTTTTTTGTTTTTATATGAAAATAAAATACCTATGCGCGCCATGGTAAATTTACCTAGATTATTTTTTTGTGTGTAGAAAGTATATGCTGCTAATTTGAAGGGTTTTGCTAAAATAGGAAACATTTTATGCGAAAAAATTTATTTGGATTGTACGGGAGGTGGGCGTGACCAATTTTGATGAAATTGCATTTTTTTCTTAATTTAGTCAATATAATGCTTAGTGGCCACTTTCAATGATCTAGGGCAACTATTTTTATTTTTTTAAACAAAAATGTATGAAGCCAACCATCCGTCTGTGTGGCAGAAAGTAGACTTTTCCGTAGAAATGCCCATATGCATTTTGATCTTGTTTTTGGCATTTAAAATACACAATATTAATGTATTATGTATTTCAAATACTCGACTCTTACTTTAAATGCAAGACTTTAATAAATATTGTATTTCAAATACATCAATGCATGTATTTTGCCCAATTTGGCGCCCTAAGCTCCAGTGGGAGTTAGGGGAATATATTTATATCAGTTTTGCCCAAACTTGATACTTATGAGTATGAATTAAAAGGGGGTTTTATGTATCTATTAGGCCTGTATATAAAAGTGTGTGTATTATGCCCGGCACATTCAAGAACCGGACAAAACCACCACTACATTTCTAGTTATTTGTGAACAAAAACAAAAAATCGAGAAAAAGAATTAAATGGACATAAAAACAAAATCATTTACCCACCGGCAGTATTCATTGAAAAGTTTAACATCTAAACGTATTAATGGACAAATGGTAACACTTGGCATTGTTGTGTTCCAATAGTAGAAATCTCGCTCGAGGCCAACAACAGTGCTTTTCGTAAAATAACGATCAACAGATTGCAAACCAATTTCCACACAAAAAAACATCGATATAATTAAGAGCGTCAACCAAAGGCAACTTAATGTCCAGGCAAACATCATCGACGGCAGGAGGAGCAGCATTAATAGCAGCAGGGCAAAAAAAAAAAAAAATAAAAATGTTTAAATTAAAATTGAGTTATACTAATGTGTACAACATGTGGGTTTAAAGTTTGTATGTAAGTGTGTTTGTGTGTGAGGTTTGTTTCTTTCTCACTCTCTCTTCCTATTACCCTTAAACTTTATAAAGCACTTGTTGTTTTGGGTCTACTTACTTTTCAATTGTTGTTAGGCCTCCTTTGACCACATACTGCAGTCCATGTATGTTGCTGTCCTCAAAATAGGCCGCTATAAAAGTGATAATGGCTTTTGTGGTTTTTCTCAATTTAGTTTTTGTCCCACTAGTTGTTGTCGTTGGTCTGGCCGCCATAGTTAATGGTTTTGTTTTAGCAACTCCAGCATTTAACCATGAATTTTGTAGGGTTGTAATTGGTTTCTAATAAATATAATACATGTTGATTTTGTTACTCCAAGCGTGTTTTTTTCGAAAGTACATCCCGCCTTTTTTCCTATTCCAGTGTATTTAGCCAACTCATTTGCTTATAAATTTTGTTTTAGTGATTTGGATGTGAAAATGTTTTTGTTAGTTGTAGATACTAGAGTATCCAATTATTTGACTTTTGCTTTTGTTCGAGTAAGGAATTAATCGGATTTTAACTTTAAAAATTGCTCGATTAATCGAGTAAGGTTTTCAAATTGTTCAAATAACTCGAATAACTCGAACAATTAAAATAAGTTTCCAAAAATTTAATCTACTGTAAAAAAACGACAATGTGTATTTGGTTTTATAATTTTTTATTTAAAAACAAAAAAAATACAACACAAAAGTAAAATTAAAAAAAAAAAATAAAATCACAATTCATTTGTACTACGTATACTGCGTTATTAAAATTATATTTCAAAATATGTTTAATAATAATGAAGATACATATTTCAGTCACATCTTTTAAAAAAGTCTTTTAAAAATAATACAGAATTCAGGTGTTTGCTCTTTAAACGGTTTTTTTGTTTTGTTTTAATAAAACTTGACGTTGAAAACACCCTTTCACTTAAAGTCGATGTTGGTGATAACGACAAAATTGCATTAAAAAGATTGTCAAGTTTTTCTGATCTTTTCTTTGTTTTGTCTAAATACATGAAATCATCTATTATACTTATACTTTTTGTGTTTGATTGTTTAAAATTTGCAATTCTTTGTATTGTTTTGTTAAGCTCACCTAGAAGATTGTTTTCGTTTGGATCCAGATCTTCTTCTAAAAAATCATCGTCTGATACATTTTGGTCGGGTTCAGTATTAAACAATCGATTGTATAATTTGATTGCAAACTCTTTTGTTTCGGTTTTTGAGCTGTATTTTAAAAAGTTATCGCTATTGGGAAACCTTGCGGAATTAAGGTAGAGTGTAAGTGTGTTAAGAACTTTAATTCGTCTTTCGTTTATTCTTTCTTTAAGACAAGCAAGTAAATCTTTTGAAAAAGAATTGTTTGTCTTCTCTAAATTGTTGATTAAAAACTTAATTATTCCATCCAACTCAATAAGTGTTGCGGAATCTTTACTGAGCTCCTTGATGGCAACATCCAGCGGTTGTAAAGTATTACTAATTGCAGAGAGTATAAGTATTTCCCTGTCTGTGAAAACAGGTAACCCATAATCTGCCAATGTATGGTTTACACATTTATAAATGCGAAGAAACTTTTGAACCATATTGGCTAAGGACGACCAACGATGTTTAACGTCATGAATAAGTCGAATTTCTTTTTTTTCTTGAATAATTACATAGGTTTGTAAATTTTTTTGCTTTTCGGTAGACTTGTTGAAAAATTTGCAACACTTACGCACGCGAGTAACAACACTCTGTATTTCAGATTTAAGACCAAATCCCTCATCTATGTCAATTTCGTTTTCTTTTTCAGTTATTTCAATATTTTCATTTTCGTCATCACTTTCATCACAACTTTCCTCTTCATTCACTTCTGGACTTCTAATAACTTTTTTTGAATAAAATGTATCAACGACTGACAAATGAATAGCATGGTTCAAACATAATTGCGACTCAGCTAGTATATCGTTTCCATATTTTTTCATTGCAGCGGCGCCATCATGCGTAGATCCAACTATATGTTTGTTAAAATTGATGCCAAATTCTTCAAGTTTTTTGTTTATTGTAGAATAAATATTTGCAGAGGTTCCCCTTTTTTTCATTTCTTCAAGTCCTAAATTGAACAGCTTAAAATTCTTTTTTTTAGAATCATAGCATCTTAATGTTACGTTTACATATTTTATGTACGAAATGTCCGACCACTCGTCTACTACAATGGAAAATCGTACATCATTGCTCAACATATCGTTTATTTCGTTAACAAGTTCTTCTTTTTTCTTAGTATAAAAACTATCAATAAATTTCCAAATGGTGCTTTCGCTCTGTGGCATTAAAAGGCCTTTTAACTTCAAAAATGATATTATCACTTTAGATTTGTTTAACGAATGCACCGACATACCGTCTTCAGCCACACACCTACAAATAATTTCTTCAAGGGACGACTGTGCATCATTTTTAAAATATTTTGTCAGCGGACCGTTAGTGGCTTTTGCAGAAATTGTTGGTTCTTCATCCAATTTAGTGTTGTGTGCTTGACGCAGATGATAAATAAGGGAAGATGTGGCGGAACTTGAGCATTTATACATTTTTGGACAATTGTTGCACTTAGCATTGTTTCCATCTTTAGTAAAATATTTCCAAACGAAGCTCATTCTAAAACAAAAAATTTAAAAAGTGTACAAATATGTTTGTCAGTATACTCATTTTTATTCACTTGTCTATTTTTTGCAACATTAAACTTACATGATGTTAATTTTAGTTACTTCTTTGACAATACTTTACTTTCTTTAAAAATTATTTTCGCTTAATAAGTTTATTAAGACATTTGCTTTCTTTTTTAAGCATCAATAAAAATCTCGTTGATTTTAAAAACTTTAACTAAAATGTCAAACAAACCATTAACAGCTGATCTCAGAGCAAGCAAAAATGAAGTGATAACTAAACATGTCTCATTTTTAAACATAATTTTAACGGATAAATAAGCGTAAACTAAATAAACATGAACATTGCTATTTTACGGCCTAAATTTTGCACATAAAATTTGCTCGATTAATTGAACCACATTGTTCGAGTTATTTGTTAATCGAAATTGGCTATTTTCATTATTCGATCAAATAATGGCAAAAAAATTCTTCGATTAATCGAACAACGATTAATCGAGTGGATACTCTACTAGATACTAAATGATTTATTAGACGAAAACTTAAACGAGGACATAACAGGCCGAATATGATGAAGATGTAGGAGAACTGAAAGGAGAAGTGGATAAAAAAAACTCTAATATGTAGTTTGACATTTTTCACAATATGTCACAAAATTTTTTTGCCAAAAATTTTACTGACTTTTATTACAGTCATAGACTTTCTTAGCAAATTTTTAAAAGATATTCTCTTACAAAATTTACAAGCTGTCACAAACTTCTTTTAGAAAAAACACACAATTTTTTTTTTAAATTTAAAGCAAAAACACTTTTGCAAAAAGTTACTAAATTTTTTTAAAGGTATCTTAAATTTTAATAAAAAAAAAAAAAAAAAAGGAAGGCTTGCAAGCAAAATGTCCAAGGCATTTTATTAAAGGCACATTTAAAAAAAGTTTAACTTTTTTATAAAAAATTCATATTTTTTATACAAAACTCACACTTTCCTAACCTAGGGTTTACACTTGCAAGCGCAAGTTCGAAAAACTAAATACACTTACACTTTTTCACTAATACCATCAAATTTTTCGTACTTGCAGCTCAACTTGCAAGAGAATTTGGTAATTTTAATCATGAAATTTAAGCATTTGAAAAAAAAATTGTTAATCAAAATATTTTCTCAGTAACGTTATGATATCGCCACTACGGCAATACGTAGTGACATATTTTATAAAATAAACATAATTTTTTCATCAAGATGGACCGAAAATTAAATAAAGAAGAAATTATTAAATTAATTTTGTTATAACATGGTAATGTTTTCAACATGTTAATGTTTTTAAACCGAAAAACAAACCTTTTTTAATAACCCTGCCTTTACACATACAAGTAATTACTTGCAAGCAGGGTTGTCAGATTTTTTTTCACCTTCATCGCCAAATAGTATACCGAAATTCGCCAAAAATCGCCAAAAATTTATTTTTTTAGATTTTTGGTAAAAAAAAATTCGCCAAAAATCGCCAAATAAAAGTTTTATATAAAAAAGAGTATACAAGTGTATTTTACCTTTATATGAATTTTCCATATTTATCCTTATTCTAGTAGTGTGTTTATATTACAGTAGAACATCGCCAAACGCTTAACATTTGTGATTCTGACTTGAATTCTGTAATCTGTAAATCATTAATCGCGACTTTAAATTGCAAAAGTATGCTGAAGGGAACTAGAATTTTTGTAATCATAAGAAGGCTGATTATATTAAAACCTAGAACTTGTGAGATCAGTTAATTGAATTTTGCCAAAACATTAATTTTATCAAGCATGTAAACTGAGTAGAGTTTGATGCAAAAAAGTGAGTTTTTATAAGCGTGATTTTTTATGTGAATTTAAGCCAGAATATGGTAAAATTTTGTATTTATTTGAAGCAAAGGATAAATATCTTAAAAGGTGTACTATTTAAATTAGATATTTGAAATTGAATTGGAATACTTAAAGTCTAAACAAAGTACATGAATTATTTTTAAAAATTACCTTCTAACCCAGATTCGTTTTCGATTCTATATAAAATCAGGGTTTTCGAAAATTTTAAGTGAATATTTAATTTTTTTTTTTTTTAATTTTTTAAGGTTTAAAAGAAATATTTGATTTTATTTCGTGTAAAAGTACGCATTTTTTCGCTTTGCGATTCATACTGCTATATATAATCTGATATCAAATGCAACTTTTTTAAAGAAATTTTCTGATTTTCTTTCGCTATAACTCAACTATTTTTGCATACTACCAAGTGTACATTATTGTTTATTTATTTTAAAAAACCCATTTCTTATGGAATCGAAAACGATTGCGTTTTTAAAATTTCTTTTGCAAAATAAGTTTTTCGGTAAAGGTCCGATTATTGATAACTTCTGATCAGGAAAATGTGCGAAAATCGAAGAAAGCTTAAGCTTTTTTCCAAATTTCTATGGCAACCATTCTTTAATATAATCAATTTATCATTTTAAACAATCGCATGCGTATTGCGATTTTAAAATTTGTTAAAAATTCAAAGAAAAAACTTAGCAAGTACTTATAAATTTGTTTATATAAATATGAAAAAAAGATAAAATGTGTTTTAGAAATCGCCAAATAATCGCCAACTTTTTTAAATTTCGCCAAAAAAATCGCCATGTCGCCAAACACAAAATTGCATCGCTAATAAGGTTTGTAAATCGCCACGATTGGCGAAAAATCGCCACATCTGACAGCCCTGCTTGCAAGCAGTGTATACGTATTATCAACGATAATGTCGAAGAAAAAGCCGAAGGTCTTGCAAGTAGCTTGAGTTTGTTCATCAAGATGGGTCGAAAATTAAATAAAGAAGAAATTATTAAATTTATTTTGTTATAACATGGTAATGTTTTTACACCGAAAAACAAACCTTTTTTAATAATATGTTTTCGTTTCGAGAACATTTGAAAAATGAACTTACAACGACTGACTGTGTAAACACTCAAACTACTTGCAAGACTTTCGGCATTTTCTTCGACATTTTCGTTGAAAAATTTTTTTTTTTTGATTTTGATGGGTGCTCAAGCATAATTTAAGAGCTTATAGGGTAAAGTATTTTTGAGATTTTTTCAGATTTTCGGGAAGATGTTTAGAGGTTGCTCAAGTCGAATTTTTGCCAAAAATCAGGTTTGCCGGCCTTTTTTTAAGTTTTCTTCATAACTTTGTCAAAAACCACGGTTTTCATCACTTTTAAGAAAATAATTTAAAAGAAAAATATCCAAGCTTTACAAGGTGTACAAAGAATATAAGTTTTTGCAATGCATTTGCTCATTTATGCATCCTACATTAAAATTTTTCGTAATTTTTCCATAAATTATGAAAATTACGCTTTATAACTTTATGGAAATTAAACAAACCAACAATGTGGTTTAAAAGATCAAATTATTCTAAATAATTAAGAAACAAATATTTTTGAATTTGCTCTTACCGTTCCTGAGTTATACCGGTTTTCAGCCTTGTACCCAGTTTATAATACTATATATTACTCATACCCATACACACTAGTTTACACTGCTTGCAATTAATAACTTGCATATGTAAAGGCAGGGTCAGTCACTTTTTCTTTACAAAAAGGCCAAATTCACACTTTTTTCTTAAAAAGCCAAACTTTTTTCCAAGGCGAGTTCAATTTTTAGGTGGCGTTAAAAGCACAAAAGTTGCTTGTGTTTTTGACATGTCGACTAACGAAAGCAACAAATAAAATACAATGTTGTGTTAATGGGGTTGTACTTGTTTTATAATCGCCACTGCTGTTAACATGAATTCGCCTTGCTTTTTTCATAGAAAGTCAGACTTCAAAAAATTCAAAAACTGACCGTTTTCACACAAACAAAAAACCATTTTTTGCCAAAACGGAACTTTTTGGACAAAAAGTCAGAGTTTTCGGAAAAACCCTCTTTATTCATCAAAAAGTCACCTTTATTATTTGAATTTGAGGCACCCAAAATGAAAGATTAATTGTTGAACATAAAATGCACCCTACATATTTTTTGGACCATATTTTTTTGGATACGACGAGCAAGCTGCGGTTAATGTGAATGATGGTAAACAATACCTGACAATGATTTAAAATTTTTCAAGGCCAAAGGTTAGAAAATAATCCATAATAAACTGGCCACAGCGTTCGCCCGATTTAAGGGCTACCGATTATTTTCTTTGGGCTTAGCTTAATTATAAGGTATATGCCAATAAGCTAAGAACCATCCAACAGCTTAAGACGAATCTCTGTGAAGAAGTGAGGGCGTTGGGACCTGAAATTCCAAAAAAGGTTGTGGGCAATGCTCAGGCAAGAAGCAAACAATGGTCACCATTTGAAAGATATTATTATCTTTAAAACGTAATGTGAACATATTTCCACACTATGGCTGACTTCCAAAACGTTATTTGCTTTATGTTAGAACAAAGTAATATGTTTCATAACGCCGCAGTACAATATATATACACTGCAAACCCTTCCAAAACATCACTGTTAAGTATTTGTACGGCAGCAACAAAGCAATCAGAGCATCGGTTTTAAAGTTGATGCTTTGTTACATTTAACATTTAATTTCCAGCAATACAGATTAATATTATGCATTGCATCACTTACATTTTAAAACGTTTAAATAAACAAAGCACATAGTTGCATTGTTTTGGTACTTTGTGCATGTACTTGCACAGAAAAAAATTACGACAATTCAATTGTCATATTGAATACCATATTCGTCAATACAATTAACTTTTCAATTGAAAAGGCACCAACAACTATATTTGTATATATACAAAATTGTTTTGTTAAGAAAAATTGTTAAAACTTAACAAATATTTTTAACAATGAGTTTTTAATATTGAATACAATATTTGTTAACAATTAAATATAATTTTTTGTTGTGAGTTTGTCATATTAACAAAATATTTTGTTGCTAACTAAGTTTAAAAAGAAGATGCATTTAAAAGTCGTTTTTATTATATGGGCATTTCCGTGAAAAGGTCCACCGTGACCGAAAATTTAAAAGTTATTAAAAGCTTATTATTTTACGATATTGTTATAGAAAAATATTAAGATCTTACTAATTTTAAAAATTAATCCATAAATTTGTTCATTTAGATAAACAATCAGACTGAAAAGTTATGCAAACGTAATATCTTATTTGTGAGAATGTTTTATTGCGTGTTTTCTTAAATATTATCTTCCTTAAAAGAGGTGATATTTGATGAAAATTATTCCAAAAAATTTTTCTTACATGGTCTGTAATCTAAGGAAGAGTTCGAAGAGAAATATATTATTCGAATTAACGGTAAATTTTTATTTTTTTTTAATTATTATTAAGTTAAATTATTATGGAAAAAATGTCACGTTCGAAATGTCACGTATCGAACCAGATTTTGGCTTAAACCAAAAAAAATACAAAAGATTTTGAAATCAAACCAAAGACATTTAAATGTTACATTGCTACGTAAAATTCTGAAAGTCGTTTGACTAAAAAATTGTGCCAGGTTTTGTTGAATTACGCCTTTTTATACATGGCCACAAAAACTACTTCTATTTTTTTCACGTTCGAACCGCTACTTCTTTTGCCATTATCTTTGACCTAGAATCGCGCCCCCCATAAACTTTAGCATAGATAATAGTGCTTTCTTGGTGCTATAATTTAAGGGTTAAAAGAACGTAAAAATATTTGTTATTTAAAATGTTATTGAATTTTTGATGCGTACGACTGTCACGTTCAATACTTTGGAATTACCCATATGTTTTAGCAAAATACATATGCATATTAAAAATAACATCACTAACAAGGTATATTTACACAAGGTAGACTCATTTGGGAGTGTAGACATTTTGCTCTATAACAGGAACCATGTTGTCAAAATTGTCTTCATATAAAACAAAAACAATTTAACGCACACATGTACAAATTTTGGCTCATATACACGCAATTTGACGTTGTGGTTCCAACTATGGGTAAACAGCTGACAAACATATGGGCCAACGAGTTTACCTTGTGTAAATATACCTTGATCACTAATAACATTAAAATTTGTTTATTAACACCTTGATGCACTGGGAGGTTCATACATTCGCACAAAACGGAATCTTGGCATCACTATCAGAAATGTTTTAAAATCTATAATTTATAAAATAACCGCTATAATTTGTATATCATTAAATAATGACTTTTCTTACCTTAAAGCTTGATTCAGTTTCGCAATAATCATCAAATCGTAAATTTTTCTTTAAAGATTTTAGATCGAAAAGATTTTTTTTTTTTTAATTTTTTGACAAAAAATAATTTTTTCTATGATATACTTATTAGTTTTCTACAAATGAAACAAATTGTTAATATGACAGTTTACAAACATGATAATTAAGAAAATTGTTGAAAATATTAAAAAAGTTTTAACAAATTTTCTTTAATTACTAAATAGCTTTTGATATTTTTTTCTGTGTGGTTAGAATACAGTAGTAAAACGGTATACAAACTTTGTATAAGTACGTTTTGGAAGTCAGCCAACGCTAAATAAAATCAGATAGAAAAAAAGATATTCATTATATAAAGCATAACGTTACTTATGCGCCACCCTGTACTAACTTTTTCACAAAAAAGTTAAATTTTTTTTAACAAGTTAATTTTTTTCGATTTTTTTTTAATACTTTTCCCACAAAAAAGTGAATTTTTCACAAAAACTAAATTGTTTAAAAAAAATTAACTTACTCACAAGAACTGACTTTTCCCACTTAAGTCACATTTTGCTCAACAGTTTTATATCTTGTGAATATTGTGAAGTATCGAATTTAAAGAAGAGCAGTAATTGATATGCTATCTTTTAAATTCAATTGAAAATGTGAATTAAAAATCTTACAAATCCTTAAAGTTATTTGGAATTTAGTTCATAAACCTAATAATTAATATAAATCATACGCCATCTATAAGAAAATTTGAAGAATTGCTTAATTTTGTACGGTCTTATTTATAAAAAATAAAACAGGTTAATAAAAGGTGTATAAAACGGATTTTGTAATAAAATTTCAATAATTTTAAACAAAATGTTCCTTAAAATTGGACAAGTTAAAAATGTTTAAAAAAGTTTTCATTTTATTTACACAAAGTCATTTTTCAAATCATCCAGATTTTTTCTTTTTTTTTTAATTTCCATTTTTCCACTTACCCCAATAATAATTTTTGCTATCACCACTACAAACCAAAAAACAATTGATGCCAAATTACTTATCACACTGTTGACTGGACATTTATGAAACATCCTTTTTATTTGATTGAAAATGATATTGAAAATTCAATTTCATCAAATAGTTTTTATTGTGCTTCAATGCTCACAGTTTGTCTAATTGCACTAGAATTATTTTAGATGTTCACTTGTGTATCGTACACAAAAAACATTTTAGAGTCAACATGTCGGGACATTTAAATTGGACAATAAAAAAAAACTTTTATATGTATAATAAATAATTGTTTAATGTTTATTATTGTATGACATGACAATGACAGGGTCATAATGCTGAAACATGTATATTAGCTGAATGTGTTCGTTGTGTTTAAGCATTCAATTTGACTGACACACAGAAAATTAGCAAATACAATTAAAAATCTATTAACCTTTAAATATTGTGTGCTAAGTGAAAAAGAATTCATTTAGGAGATTATGAATAATTTAACAACATAAATTTAGTAAAAATGTTAGCTGTTTAATATCGAAACAACTAAATGAATAATTGTTTTAAAATTAAAAAACAGGTTAAAAGAGATTTAGATGTGATAAAAATATATTTTTTTTTATGAAATAAGGTTAATTTAAAAAAAAAAGTTTTTTTCTTAAATTTAATAATTTAATACTCAAAGTTTTCCTTAAGTTTACATTTTGGTTAAGGCTAGTTTTCACTATCTCACAAGTCTTACGTATTCCATAATACATTGTGAGATAGAAATCTAATGAGTTTTGTTGTGACTGTCAAAAAATCTAATTTAACATGACAGTTTGTGTTCACACCATCACACAAAGTATAAACACTCACACATGAAATAACATGCAACCCTGATCCAGTGAAAAGTATTATTGTTTAGAAAATTTTCAAAAAAAAAAAAAAAAAAACGATGAAGTCGTTTGGGATGTCAAACTTTTTTCATAATACTTGTCATTTTCTTGACACATTGCATTCACACTATCACACTTTGTCATATTACTTGAATTTTCGACATGTATTAATACAAAGTATAATAGTGTAATCTAGCCTTTAAAGGCTAGTTCTAGGCTAGTTCTAGCCTTTAAAGGCTAGTTTACACTATTATACTTTGTACGACTTCATCGCTTTTTTTTTTTTTTTTTGAAAAATTTCTAAACAATAATAGTTACTTTTCAATGGATCAGGGTTGCATGTTATTTCATGTGTGAGTGTTTATACTTTGTGTGATGGTGTGAACACAAACTGTCATGTTAAATTAGATTTTTTGACAGTCGCAACAAAACTCATTAGATTTCTATCACACAATGTATTATGGAATACGTAAGACTTGTGAGATAGTGAAAACTAGCCTTAACTTGGTGGCCACACGATCAAGTTTTGCCTTTCAACTCCTTTCAATTTGCAATACACTCTCACTTTTTTACACTTTTTTACACTTTTTAAATTGACCACGAGATTGCTTTCAATTTCACCTCTCCATTTGTTTGGCAATTTTACTATCAATTTAGCAGCAGATAACATGTTAGGCTTTATAAATGGTTTTTTAACGCCATCTTGAAGGTAAATTGCTTACAAATTGAGTGCAGCCTACGTCACAGCTTTCAATTTTTGTAAATATTGACAAGCAGTAAAAGAGTATCAAGAACAACTTGATCGTGTGGCCGCAGGGTAAGAGTGGCGTATGATTAATATTTATTAACGAGCTGTGCAACAAATTGCTAGATAAATTTTGTTTTTCTAAACAGATTTTCAAAGTTTGTATCAGTTTTAAAAGCTATTAAATTATGGTATTAATTTTTCTGACTTACTTAGCTATTATGCCGTTAGTATGTATTTTTTCTTAGCTACCAAATTGAATTATGATTTTTTAATCAACTATTCTTGTGTAGCTAATAGTTTTTATCAAATTATATGCTTTAATCTTATTTAGTTCAAGTAAATGTTTACACCTTTTCTAGTTTTTTTTTATTTAGAAGAACTTAGAAGTTGTTAAAAATGAGTAAAATATGTTAAATATTGATAGCTAAGTTTTTTTTTTTTAGCAATTGGACAGCTGCTGAGCAGACATTATTTAACTCATATAAATCCTTTTTGTAGGCCATTAGACAGCTGCTGAGCAGACATTATTTAGCTCAGATAAATCCTTGGAAAAGCTTCGTTGTGGGTATCTGCTTTTATGTGGCTGATTGATTGATAGACATTGACCAGTTACAGAAAGGAGTATTTGCTGATCCCTAAATAAATAGTGTAGCTGTGCACCAGCCGTGATTTGTTCGGATGCAGTAAAGACTGACCCAAAGTACCCTAGGTGGATTAGATCAAGGTAGCATGCCTGTAAGATTATGAAGTTGGAACAAGCCTTGATGGGAGGAAAGGCTCCATTCGCTTTCCAGGTATTATAAGAATTAAAGTCTGACTGTTCCAAGACCATTGTCAGCTATAAAAGAGAATTTCTGGATAGAAGGCGATTTAAGATGTCTGTTTCTACATAGTCGTGGATTAAGAGGCTATGAATAGATTTTATGTTTTTGTATTTGCGGAGAAGAGCATTTTTACTTCTTTTGTTTTGGTGGTTTGAGGTTGCTTAGGACGGACAGTTTATTCGGACAGACAAACAGTCGTGTTGAAGTTAAGATCATCGCGCTTGTTATTATGTGCATTAAAGCGTTTAGCTGGATATATATTTTCGAGACATGTGTGCAGGGACAAAGTATTCTGCAGCTGAGTATACCAAACTAAGGAAGCTGAACGCAGATTAATTCCCGAAATTTCCCATGTTGTTGTAAAGTTTTATTGAATTACTAATCTAAAGTTCAAAGACAAATTTATATTCTAGCACAACAACTAGTCTATAACTCTTTTTTGTTCTTTCTTTTCATTATGTGAGATTTTACTTACCCCCTTCCCATCGTCAACCATACATATTCCCCGCGGTGCTGCTTTAAGGTATTACATCGCGGAAATGATCAGCATCTATGCTGGCTTCATATTATGTTTGCGTTTTCTCTCCTCAGTTTGTAACAACATGTTAATTTCAGCTGTGTAGTTCGAAATCATTTGCCATTTGAACTCTGAAAACAGCATCTCATTTAGTATATTCTCCGGAGGAATAGTATGACCTATAACATTCCCCACTCTACGTCTTCCGTCTTCAAATTTAGTGCATTTAAATACAACATGTTCTGCTACCTCTACTTATTTACATGTTGGACAACTGGGTGGCACGTTATGTTATATTATATGCCTCATGGCCTGTCAAGAACTGGATAAGTAGTTCAAATGATTGTATGTATTCTAATTTATTGTCTAATGTATAGTAATTTATAATTTAATTTATAGTCTAATCTAAGGCTCGTCGCTTTCGTATGTAACTGTTTGTGTTGGTAGAGAATTTCAAATTGTGAAAATTGTCTTTATATTAAATCAAGGCGTATTCATAGCAGGTAGTCTGGACAGTTTGCGCGTCATTTTGTTTTAAAAGTGGAAAAAATTATTGTCTTTAAAAACCTATTAACTGTTTTAAATTTTTAAAGAGATTGAATTATTTTTTTTTTAAATTTTGATTTTGACATTTAAGGTTGGCATTTTCTGAAGCTAACTGAGCCGAGGTTTCTGTTATGAATTTAGCTTGATATAAAATAACAACAATTAAATGCATACATGCACAATTTTGGCTCATACATCCCGAAATAAAAACAACTTTTGACAACTTGGTATTATTAATGCGGCTGCTCTCTCTCTCTCTTTATTTCTGATGCATACATCTGCGAGTCATCGTTTTAATGTTAATTTATTTGTGTTGTATATGCTGAAAGTCAAACATTGTTTACATTTTGTTAAAAAATCTGTTAAAATTTAAAATTGAATAAAAATCTAAAAATGAAAACAAAAACCAAAAATTACTCTGATAATAAACTGGCAAGTGCACGGCTTAAAAAAACTAAACTCTGGCAGCATGTTTTATTTTTTTGCGAAAACAATAAAGCAATTTGTTTTTGGTTTTATTTTGTTATTTCTTAACCTACTTACAACTACAATTAATGTTGGAAGAATTCCAACCAATTGTAGTGGAGAATGTAAAGGCCCAACCATAATGTGCTTAAGTTGACTTAAGCAAATGTACGAATAAATGTAAATCATATGAGGCAAACCATGTTGAACTTAGGGAACATTTTTGTTAATTTTATGAAACTGTCATTTGCTTAAGCAAAGTGCGAAACTGATCGCACATTCCGTACGGAATCAAATGTTTGTTGATTTTATTTTGGTTTTTTTAAATACATTTGAGGGACTTTTTGTTAATTTTTGACAGCAGGTTAAGCAAGGCTATGCATATTATGATTGGGCCTTAAGAAAAGATAAACTCACTGTTTACTGTTGATGTTCTTGTTAAAACTTTGATATTGTTACAACAGTTAACAATCTTAGGCCCGTTTTCACAACTTACTGATAGCTAAAAGTAGACTTTAGCCGGCCTTATAAAAAGTGTTCTATTATTAAAACTTAACTTTAACCTAAAAGGAGCGATAAAATAAATTAAGGTTCATCATACCTGGTAGGTTAAAGTAAAGCTGTAATAATGGAACACTTTTTATACTGCCGATTAAAACCTATTTTTTAGCTATCGGTAAGTTGTGAAAACGTCCCTTAGTTGTATAATATCTTTAGTTTTTCTAAAATCTTTGGATGAAGTTTTCTGAAGAACTGGCCTAAGCAACCAGTGAAATGCGCATAGGAATAGTTTATTCCGTCAACAATAAATTTCAGAGTTTTTATCAAGAATAAAAATTGGGAATTAAGCACGACAAACAAAATCTTGTAAAATAAAAAATAAAAACTTATTTGAATTTTATTAAACAAAGAAGTGAATAAAAGATATAAAAACAAGTAATAAAAAATTGTTTTAGGAATTGGTGGTGCAAGATTGGCCAGATGCATCAGCACCATAAATCCACAAAATTTGCAATGCAGAAAAAAATATTTACCTTCTAAAGCAATTATGTATATTTTATATTTTCAACAAATAATTTTGACATTCACCCTAACTTTTTACAAAAACAAAATTCTAAGTACATATTTAAAAAAAAGGTTAGCTAGCACAACTCTCATTCATGATGCGGTCACATGTATGAATTCGCCTTGGTATATACCCCATGAATGTGTCTTGTTCTTATCTATAATCTATGGCGGCATTTATACGATGATTTTTAAAGCATGTCTTTTTAATTTTCCTTCTTTTTTTTACGATTTTTCTTTTTTTGATATTTGAATTTTAATAAATTTTTTTTATTAAGAAAGGAAGTTTACAACATGATGACTTTTGAGACATGTCTTTAAAATTTTTATTTTAAAAAATCGAAAAAACGTATGAAAATAAAACAAATTAACAAAAACAATTGTGATTTTTAGTCGAACTGTTAATTTTCAATTTTGATATTTTTTAGTTAGGCTTGAGTTCATTAAACTGAATTTTCATTAAATTATTTTAACTGAAGGAAGGAATTTTACAACATGAAATTTTTATTAAAATTTTTTTGATAGTTTTCTTGGCTGAGCTGGGGATCGAACCTGGGTTGAATTTACATGTTTCAAGAATCACCACATTCTTTCATCAATTCTAACCTCTGCACCACTGCGGTGCCTGCCAGCCAACAGTCAAACATCAATCTTTAACCAGTGGTACTGGTGGTTTGAAATTTTCTGTAATTATCATTTTCAATTTTATATTACATGTTGCTTCTTTCCTCTGTTTTTTTCGTATTCTTTCTATCAAGACCTTGTCTTGAAAACCTGAATACATTTGTTTATTATGTTCCCCAGCTCAGCGAAGAATATTACCAAAAAAATTTTAAATAAATTTCATGTTGTAAAATTCCTTCCTTCAGTAAACATAATTTAATGAAAATTAAATTTAATGAACTCAAGCCTAACTAAAAAATATCAAAATTGAAAATTAACAGTTCGACTAAAAACCACAATTGTTTTTGCTATTTTGTTTTATTTTCATTCATCCCTCTTTCTTCTCTACCGAGTTCGTCTATAAATAAAAAAAACATATCTTAAACATTATCGTATAAATGCCGCCTATAAATTTTCTTTTAAATTTTATTAGAACATCTGTATGAATGTATGTGTTTAATTTAAAAAACTGATTTTTTTTCTTAAATAATTTATTCCCATTTCTAAACATCCCCAACTAATTTATTTTTGATTCTTCCTTATTAATTTTATCATCATAATTTGTCAAGATTTTATTTTTCTTTTCGTTTCTCTCCTGTATTCAACACTGTTCTGTTTTGTAGCGGAAACTGTTCATTGCACGCACCACAAAAGTCACAACATGCAATCATTTATTGCAAAACTGCGCATTGTTTTGTTGCATGCAACATATAACAGTTATGTTTTGTTGTTATTTTCTTTTCCTTGTGACTTGGCGGCAAAAGGCGAATAGATTCATATAGAAAAAAGGACATCAAGAAACCAGTACCAGTTTAATCTTTAACAAACAACCATAACACCGAGTTTTTCCTGATATAAAATAGCAAAAAAAAAGGAGAAAAAAGGACTTAATATATTTCTTAACATTATTGTTTGGCACGTTCTAAAATCTCTGACAGTTTTTATACGTTTGAAGACAAGAAAGAACAAATAATTCAAAAATAATAAAAAGAAAGAAATGAAATTTTATTACTTCAGTTTGCGGTAACTTCTTATACATTTTGAGTTATAAGAAAATTTTTCTAGTTGTTTTTTTCAGTAGTTTAGATGAAAACATATAACATCAGCTATAACTACAGTTTATATGGGATCTAGACCTACATTCAGTGTTACCGTCGGATATTTTCAAAAAGTACCAAAAAAAGGGGATAACTACAAAAAAAGTAGCACCAAAAAGTGAATTTTTTTAAAAAAAGGGGCACATCTTTTAAAATTAAAATAAGTTCATTACATTATGTATTTTTTTACGTTTTTTTTTCTATTTATTATAATTTTAAATGGAATAAAAACTAAAATAAATACTTTGTAAATATTTCTCTCGAGAAGTAATTTTTATAAAATATTTACTTTAATGTTTTAGTAATTCAAAAACGTTAAACTAGTTTTTTCCCATCACGTCACATATATCAGATACACCAATTATTGTAATTTGGATGATGTTTTGTACCACAATTAATAACAAAATCCATAGTTTAATAATTTTATTCTACAGTCAACCTAATTACAAAAGTTGTAGGCCCAGGCCCACGATGTCGACAATAAAATTTCTTTCGTATATTTGTTTTGGAAACAAAAACAAATTTTTGTTTTTATTATTGTTTTCAATATAAATATGCGAAAGAAATGTTCTTTTCGACACCGTGGGCCTGTTCCTCACTTTAATACAAATAAATGCACGGCATGCATACATGCTACTAAATTTAAGTGCTAGTGTTTTAATTTCTTTTCTATAGCATATTTAGTTTTTATCCAATTCCGTCTATTAGTCTGAGTTTATACGGTTCATTCTTTACTGAAAAGATTGCTACTTTATAGGCGAGAGAGGCGAGGGGTATGTACTCGTTTCTTTTCCACTCGCCCCTCTCGCCTATAAAGTAGCAATCTTTTCAGTAAAGAATGAACCGTATAAACTCAGACTTATTGCTTAAAATTTTTGCAATCAGGTTTATGGAAAAAAACTATAAAACTGGATTTTGTTATTAATTGTGGTACAAAACATCTTCCGAAATTACAATAATTGATGTATCTGATAAATGTGACATGATGGCAGAAAACTGTGTTCATAATCGTTTTAGCATTCCAAAAACATAAGAATGAGTTGGAATGGCTAAACAAACTTTTTCAATGTCGTCCTGTGCTACATATTTATTAATGGTCAGTTTTATAAACATTTTACAAATAATTGTTCTTAAAACGACTTCCATACTTTCGTAAAATGTCCTTAGCCTATTTGTTACTTTATTTTTGATTAAAGCTAACTTAGTAAAAACACGCCCAGCAGAAGCACTACTATGTAAAAATATGAAAGATCAATTTGTACAAGTTTATATATATAGGTATATTCATCAAATCTATTTTTCAATGCTCCTATTTCACGCCAAAAATCTTCAGCATTCGAAATTTTAAATATGTGTTCATAATTCGTGTCATTTACTTTACTCTCTAGAAATTTAAATTCATGTATAAATGCATCTGGGTCAGTTATAATATCTTTAAACTCTGAAACTAATTCGAAATAGTTTTTATCTTCATTAGACACTATAAATTTGGGTCTAAATACTTCATCAATGTATTGAGCTTTTTGTTTTTATATCAATTCTTATTATCAATTCATTACACAATTTTTGGTAAAAACTTAGATTTTACTTTTAATGTCAATTACACAAATTTTAGACAAGTTTTCGGTAAACAACAGTTCGGTTTCTGCTTCATGACTTCTAAGGAGAGACAAAATACTTTTTTTTACCAAATTTTTTAAACTTTTTGCTATATATTCTTTTAAATATTTATAGGAATTTTTCCTAATTCTTGATTTATAAAATAATATATTGCAAAAAGTTTCAAATATTTGGTAAAAAAAAGTAATTTGTTTCTTCTGAAAAGTAGTTGTTTTTGAGTTACGAGGTTGGGGAAGAAAACCATCGATATGTGAGATATCTTTATCCCCTTATTCATAATAAATAAAACAGGTTAATAGAAAGTTTATTAAACCGATTTTCAGCTAACCACGCATGACAAGAAAAAAATTTCATATATACTTGCTTACATATACATATATTAAAACAATTTTTCATATATTAAAGCTGGGGGTTATAATAAAACAGAAAGAAAACAAGTTAGAGTGCTATATTCGGCTGTGCCGAATCTTTGATACCCTCCACCGACAGTTCGAATGTTTAAGGAGTAATATCTGTATGATGTCTTTTTATTATTATTATTATCTTAAACTGTGACGATTTGTTATTAATTATGGTTTTAGGAGACTAAACTGTTTTCCGGGAGTAGGGTATATATGGGGCCTAGGGTAAATTATGTACCGATCTTCACGAAATTTCACAGTATCATTTATAGTCCTATAAAATTGTGACGAGCCAAAATTTGTTATGATTGCATTATTTTTTACGGTTTTAGGCGTACTAAACTGTTTTCCGGGAGTAGTGTTTATATGGGGCTTAGGGTAAATTATGGACCGACCTTCGCGAAATTTTACAGTGTCATTTCCAGTCGAATAAAACGAGCTTGTGCAAAATCTTATGTCATTCCGTGCATTTTTGCATCATTTATGTAAGTTTTTGTAACAAAATTATCAAGTTTTTGAAGGTGGTGGTTCCACATTTTGATTCATAGCTCTGGTCCTAATGAACCGATTTTGCTGAAATTCAATCCCAAACTGCTTAGGATAACTACAAGCAATTTGACACCTAGTTTGTTTATTTCTTTTGAGTTTTTCGAAAGTAAGCGTGTTTTCAACAGACGGACAGACAGACGGACATGGCTAAATCGACTTAGAATTACTCAAGGAGCCAGAATATATATACTTTATGGGGTCTGAGGTGAATAATAAAAAAGTTTCACACGGAATGACAAATTTAGTATACCCTCTTCACAACTAATTGTGGTGGAGGGTATAAAAAGTATATTTTCCTAGCGTAAAAAGTATCAAAAAAGTGGCAAGAATCGCAAAAAGTACCACATTTGGGTGCATTTTGTAAAAGTGGCCAAATAGTATCCAAACAGTCGAAAAAGTGGCAAATTGCCACTTTAGTGGCACCAACGGTAACGCTGCCTACATACGGTAATTTATTTACCGACAATCATAAAGCTTTATTGCCGTATTCATAAAAAATAAAATAAGTTTGAAATGTGTTTTAAGGAAAAATTTTCATACAAATTTTTCTTCAAATACATTTCAAATCCTTTTTAATTTTTTATGAATACAGCAGTTATGCTTTTATTTCTAGTCATATAAAAGTTAATTTGAACAAATATTTTCGAGAGAAGAATTTATATTGATCCATGGTAGATTATGGACTAATCTTCACAAAATTCTGTAGAGTATTTTCTGGTATTAAAAACTACAAACTTCGATATACACAGAAAAAATGAAAAACTGACTTTAATTAAGAAATTTGTTATCCCAATTAAGTTTTTCGCTATTTTTCAACCTGCAAGCAAATTGATCATATCAATTAATGCGTTTAAAAATTTTAAGTTTACCCCTATTTTAAAGTCAATTAATGAAAACTAAAAAATTTAATTGAAAAACAGGAAGAAATTTCAATTAAACTATTAGTTAAATCAAAAAGAATAATTAATTTTGTTTTAAATTTTTAATTAAATTAATTAAAAAATAAAAGAAAACTTTCTTAAATTTCCAAACAAAATATTAATTAAAAAATTTATTGATTTGAATTATTTATATAGAAGTGAAATTTATTATAGCGTTTAATAGCGGTTTTCAGAAGGCTGCTTAACACGAGACCCAAGGTATATTATGGACAGATTTTTAAAAAATTGCATGGCATTATTTTTGGCCATATGAAGCTAAATTGGACAAAATTTTTTCAGAACATCTATATCTGCTACGGGCTTAGGAGTATTTAAATAATTTCCCAGATTGGGCGTTCCATAAGGAACATGGTTAATTATCCATCGATATTATTCACGCTATTTTATATTGTGACCTGAAAACATTATGAAACAACGAAATAAAAAATTTTGCTACAAAAACACTATTCGTTGCGAAGGTGGTCGTACTAAATTATTTTCCGAGACTATGTTTTTTATAGGGGCCCATTTCCGAGAGTAGACTTTATATGGGGCCTATGGTTAATTATGGACCGATCTTCACGAAATTCTACAGTATGATTTCTAGTCATATAGAATGAATAAGTGTCAAATCTTATATTTAGTTGTGCATTTTACCACCATTTATGTTCGTTTTTGTTACAAAATTATCAATTTTTCAAATTAAGAAGTCCAACGGTGTCAAATCACATGATCGTGGTGGCCAATTAACATCGCTACGACGTAAGATAAGAAGGCCTTTGAAATTCTTGCGCAAAAGAGCCATTGAATTTCGTTGACTGTGTGGCAAGTGGCCACCATCCTGTTGAAAACACATATCGTTTAGGTCTATTAGCTCAATTTCTGCCCACAAGAAGTCCGTTATCATCTGGCGATAGCGAGCACTATTCATAATTACTGCTTGCTCGAACTCATTTTCGAAAAAGTACGGCCCGATGACGCCGCCACCCTATGAAGCGTACCAAACAGTGTTTTCACATTTCCTACAGACTCGGTTTGCTGAAATTTGCGCACAATTATCCCGATTTTGGACACATTTGGTCGATTATGCTGACCAAAAAAATCACGAAGTGCACGAAATGCATTTTGATTTGAAAGCACATTTTCGTAAAAGGCTTCAACAATCTTAACGCGCTGCTCAATTGTGTACCACTCCATGGTTGAATTTGTCAAACACTGAAACAAAGAAATGTCAAATTAAGATGGGCAAAAAACTTGACGTTAAGGTGTGACTCACAATTAGCATCGTGCCATGTGACATTATTTTGGACTTTCTGTTTGTCAATTTTCCGTGTTGATCCAGAGATGGCAACAGCGGTTCTAGGCCACGATGTTTAACAAAATTTTGTTACATCACTTTATCTGGAAATAATGAAAAAAATAAGAGATTATAAACATGATTTTCTATATATTTTTCCAATTTCACCTTCAACCTTGTAAAATTGAGCCAGCGATATGCTTGATTCTTAAGAGTTACTTATTCCAATCTATTGTCATTTCTTTATTACTTACAGCAATTTTATTTTTTAATTTTATTACTTACAACCTTTTAACCTTTTTAATGCTAAAATATTATTGCAAGTGCACTTATTCATTTCCCATATTGTTCACTTGTTTTTTAATGGCATGTCTTTCGGTTGTTATCAAAAAAAAAACATTTTTTTTTAAAAATAAAAATAAATACGATGATTTAGCAGCTCATAAACTTTTATGACTGTTAGTTTTTCTATAAATCTCGGTAAATGTCTGCAAATATGTACAAGTAATTTAGCAACAATAAAAAAATCTATAAAAAAAAAATTAAAATTGTTTGTAACTTTTCACAGGATTTAAATGTATTTGCGATGTTTTTTTTCTGTGTCATGTTTGTAGTCATTGCATTAAAAAACTTTTTGATAATTGTTTTAGCAGTGCGATAAAAACTGGAAGTAGTAAATGTTGAATTAAATAGAATGTTTCAAAATTAAGTAGAATGAGTTAATAATGTATTTGTTAAAGTAATTGTTTTAAGTGTGTGTGTGTGAGAGTTAATATCAGAGCAAATAAAAATGCAAATTGTTTAAAGTGTATTTGCAATAATGTGTGTGTGTGTATGTTTATTTTAAATTTAAGAGCTTCGCATTTATATGTCATTTATTTAAAATTCAATGAAACGGAAGCGTCGATTTTTATACACACCATAAATTTTTAAATGGGTTTGTTGACTTTTTTCCAGTTTTTAGTTTCTATTTTTTCTTTTGGGTTTTTGTTCAAATACTAGGAAATGAAATTAAAGCAGGAAATGCATTTGAAAATATTTAAATATGTGTTTGACTACATATCGCACACTAAATGGTAAACAGGCATAACACAATATTCAAAAATTTTTAGGGGAGGCTCTTAAGTGGGAGCTAATATTGGCAGTCCTGATCGAATACTTTTTTAATTCGAAAGCGGTTATACTCCTAAGGCCCGTTTTCACGACTTAACGATAGCTAAATGTAGGAAGTTATCGAACAGATAATGAGTTTTTAATTATCACAAGTTCCCTTTAATCTTAAAGTGAAGGATAAGCTAAAGAGAGGAACGTTCTACCTTCAACTTTTGTCGTAAGGTTTACATTTGAGATTGCCATACTATATTCACTTATTTTTTATATATGGCAACTCCAATTATACGTATATTTTGTAAATGTTAAAAAAAAAGTACGTAGTTGCGAGTTCGTATTTTTATTTTGGCAAAAATAATCGGTATTTTCTTTAGTATTGCCACATTTTCAAAAATGTTAAGTTTATTTTATACCGAAGTTGTGAAAACAAAAAATAGTTGAAGGTTACTTTATTCCTCACTAGTGCTAAAGGAACCGTTAACTATTACGATCTTTATAGGTAAGTCGTGAAAACGGGCCTAATTCTTTCAGTCGATACCGAACGAATCGAAATAGTTTTTCCAGTGTTGTAAAGCATTTATTTGAGTTTTTACTAGGGTATTCATTCGGTTAACCGTTAATCGGCTAACCGATTAATTACTAACCGACTAATAACTACCCGATTAACTGAGCGGTTAATTTAAAATTGGATTTTTTCGATTAACGATTAAACCGGTTAACTTCTGTCGATTAACCGATTAACCGATATAACAAAATTTTTAATTTTTTGTACAATTAAACCAAAATTTTTTTGTTTTTTTTTTGTTCCAAAATGTCAGTTGCAAAGCATCTCGACTAATAACTACCCGATTAACTGATCGGTTAATTTAAAATTGGATTTTTTCGATTAACGATTAAACCGGTTAACTTCAGTCGATTAACCGATTAACCGATATAACAAAATTTTTAATTTTTTGTACAATTAAACCAAAATTTTTTTGTTTTTTTTTTGTTCCAAAATGTCAGTTGCAAAGCATCTCGACTAATAACTACCCGATTAACTGATCGGTTAATTTAAAATTGGATTTTTTCGATTAACGATTAAACCGGTTAACTTTAGTCGATTAACCGATTAACCGATATAACAAAATTTTTAATTTTTTGTACAATTAAACCAAAATTTTTTTGTTTTTTTTTGTTCCAAAATGTCAGTTGCAAAGCATCTCGACTAATAACTACCCGATTAACTGATCGGTTAATTTAAAATTGGATTTTTTCGATTAACGATTAAACCGGTTAACTTCAGTCGATTAACCGATATAACAAAATTTTTAATTTTTTGTACTATAAAACCAAAATTTTTTTGTTTTTTTTTGTTCCAAAATGTCAGTTGCAAAGCATCTCGATTTTTAAAATACATTCTACAATGCAACCATGTAGAATTTTACAACGTTATCTGTACCAAAGTTCACCAAAAAAAGTTGTGTGAAATTTTTTTTTCATACAATAAATTTCCTTCTAGAAATACATTCTTAAAATACAGTTCAAAACAGAAATTAAGGAATTCGAAAAGGAACTTTTTTGCAGAATGTTCGGTGCTGAGCTTTGCCAGGATGAGTTAGATGATGACCTGACAACAGAAGAAACTCTCGATAGTAACACAACAACAGTATTAACCAAACCAATTAGAATTTTAATTTTAAAAAATTAAAACTGTTGGCAAATTACGGCATTTGATATCGATCGAAATAACAGTACAATTTTAATAAAAATTTCGTTCAATATCGAATGCCGTAATTTGCCTCCAGGACTCTAATAGCATAATGAAAGATTTTATATGTTTAGAGAAATCCAGGAAAAGGACTGAGAAATTGGATATGTTGTATTATGGGTTGCTTTCGATTTCTCCAACATCTACCATAAATGAAAAAATTTTTTCCAAGTCAAAATTTATCAAAACTAAAGAAAAAGAATGGCTTAAATCCTAAACATCCTAAAAATCCTAACCAAATTATTTTTCTAAAAGAAAAGCCCGATTAAATGAATACCCTAGTTTTTACAAAACTGAAAAAGCAATTTCGATTCGTTCAGTATCGACTAAAATATTAAGAAACAAACTTGCTTTAGAATCAAAAAAGTATGCAATCACGACTGCCAGAATAAGCCTCCTGGCTTTAAAACATGGTTGAAATTTTTAAATCAAATTGAGTATCCGAAAAGTTAAAAAAGAAAAGTCAAAAACGTCAGTGACGCAAACGGAATTTTCGCGGTTGCTTAAAACTGGATTTGTGAACTGTGCCCATGTTCTGTAACTCCCGCGTCGAGAAACTCTTCGATTGAAATGTGAAAAATGAAACAATAATGCCATAAATAAAAAAAACGACTGTTTTTCTCACTTAACTGCGTCTTTAACATTTTTGGCGAGTAATAGCTGTCACATAAGGAAATTACTCGCCAATTTATAGAAAAAGTGTGTCTGTAAAATTTTTGTGAGATTGTTTAATTATTTTGCTTTTTACATTTTTATAAAATATACGAATGTTTTCAAAGCTATTTTGTATACAACAAACATTAAAGTCGCACTTTACATTGTTTGGTATAGCCGATGGTTGTATTTTCGCCGACTTCGTTGAAAAATTTTAATTTCAGTAAATTTCGGTCGCCGTCAGAGATTTGTGTGACTGGCGTTCTCAACGTCTGCAATGTCACATCGGCTTTTTGAGTGGAATATAATGACATTTATAACGTAACTACGTAATCTGTTTTGATAGTTTTCGACACTTTTCGAGAAACGATGGAATATTTTGTTTCACATATTTTCGATGCAAGAAGTTCTCACCAAATTCACATAACTGGTTTATAAATAAAAAGATTTTGATAAATTTTGGGTTATGGCTGTTTATGATTTAGTGTGCGATATGTACATACATGCTTTCAATTATATTTACTTTAAAGTAATTGAAAGCATGGTTAATTTAGTACAGAAGGAAAATGATATCGAAAGGTCATATTTACTCGAAATTAAAGTTTGGAATATAGTTTATGGTATGAACTAGTCAATAGTCCAGCATGGAGTCTATTTTATAACACATATCCTGCGGGAATTTGTGTCAATTGTTCATAAAGCACTTATTCCGTGACCAGCGAACACAGTATTATAATAAAAAGGATCGAATTGTGATATGTGAGAACAAGCCATATCACTTGGTGATAGTGTTTTCAAAGTGTAGTTACTCCAGAAAAAAGATAATTGACACAAAAGTAGTCATCTGAATGGATTTTATGCGGGTACTGGCCGATTCTCTGTGGTTCTATTACTTAATATAACATAGATTACTTGGCACAATCGAAATTGAATGTGTTCATTTAGGTTATTTTAATGACCTGTTATAAAGTGGCAAAAAGGTGCCAATTAAACCTCGACATGTTAAAGTGACAAGTCCCCTTCATGTAAAGTATTAGCATTAGAACCGGTACCTACCACTTTAGAACTGTCAAGTGACAAGTTTAGTGTGTTAGTTCCCTTTCCTCTTGGATTTGTATATTTTATAATCTTTTCTACAGTCTCTTCTATAGTAAATTTAATATAATATTATAGAATCTACTAAACAGTCTACTCCATTTTCCGCTTTATTGTCTAGTCTAAAGTTTACTCTGAGATAAAGTACATATTCAACTCTTTAAGTGGGGAACAGAATAGTCGCTGTTGTACAACGTTACGAATAGCGCTGCAGTTTCAAAGTAGTATCAACAGAATACGTAGTTGTAGTAGCCATTGCAGTGGAAGCTCAAAATTCGAAATTTTTGAACTTTGTTGCGCTACAAAGCAGGGCTGTGGAGTCGTCCGAAAAAAGTACTAACTGCGACTCCGACTCCATACGCTGAAATTTTTTAAGTGCGACTCCGACTCCGACTCACGACTCCGACTCCGTAAAAGGTGCCATACTGTACTTCTAAAACCGTAATAAATATTGCTATCATATTTAAATGTGCTTTCGTAAAGATTGGTCCATAATTTACCATTGGCCCCATATAACGCCTACTCCCGGAATACAGTTCAGTACGCATAAAAACGTAATAAATATCGCTATCATAAAAAAATTTGGTACGTCACAGTTTTATAAGGCACTGCAAAATTTCGTGAAGATCGGTCCATAATTTACCATAGTCCCCATGTAAAGCCTACCCTCGGAAAACAGTTTAGTTCGTTAAAAAACGTAATAGCTAATGCTATTGTAATGCAATTTGGCACCATAACGCTATAAAATTTCTAGAAGATCGGTCCATAATTTTCTATATAACGCCCCATATAATGCTCACTTTAGGAAATTATTTAAATACACCTAAAACCGTAGCAGCTATATATATTGTAAGATTTGGTCCAATTTTTGTTCATATGGCTAGAAATAATACCATGCAATTTTCTGATTATCGGTCCATATTTACCTAAGACCCCATATTAAGCAGCTTTCTGAAAAGGACTTTAAGCGCTAAAACAAATTTCACTACTGTATTGAAATTTGTTCCATTTAGTTTTTTAATAACGGAAATCACCATACAGGATTTCGTGATGATCCGCCCATAATGTATTTTTTTAAAAAAACCTCTTATTTCTGAAAAAAAATTTTTTCACAAAAGTGCCAACATTTTTAAAAGAAAAAACAAAAACACGTTGTAAGGCTTTTTATATTACTGTTAAATAATTAAATGAAAAAATTATATAGAATTCCTTTTATTTAAAAATATATAAAAATTAAATCTTAAAATGTTTTTATTTTGAATACTCCCTCGCGTATGCTCTTTCTTTCCTAAAAATTAAAGCTCAAGCTATTCATTATTAACTTCTTTAATATCACTCAAATATACTTAATTTGCCACAATAGCACATAATTGAGAAATACTCAATTGGTTACTTTTTATTTCATAAAAAGGTGCAAGATCTTTGACGTGTTTAAGAAAGTCGTTATCAAAATCGAACTTTTTTAACAGACCATTAAAAAGTGCAACATAAAACTTTAAAGAATAAACTCCAATATCTATTACATTAACTTAAGACAACTTATATGAATCTAGTGCTAAGGATATTTCAGAATCTAAAAAAAAAATTAGTATCTTTACGAAGAAGTTAACACAATTAAAATAATAAATAACAGAGAAAATACAAGACCATTTAATAACATGAAAACATCACTTAATATATGTATCCAATAAACTGCAAATTTTAAATTGTGCATCTCAAAAAACTTGCAAAAAAGGGAAAACTTGATTAATGGCAAGGCTGCCATGGAATAATATAAATGTCCCTCCTGAAAATTATTTTAGTTCGGCATAAACTTTTACGAATCATGATATCATTCAAGTTAGTTCAAATTGCTAGGAAAAAAAGCAAAACACTTTCTGATTATCGTACAATTGGCTTGAACCCAAAACCAATTATTATACTGACGTCCGTTTTATAAAGATTATTTTATAATTTATAGCTCATATGTATTCTAACTGTCGGTGGTGTCAAAGATTCGGAACATTCGAATATAGCACTCTTACTTTTTTAATGCATTAGCTTTTAAATGGTAAAATATAGCATAAAAATGATTCTTAAAAATTTCAAATCGATATTTGAAATATTGCATCGTCAATTTCGAATAATTTTTATTTTGGAAAATTTTTTTAAATTTTTTATGCCGAAAAACTTTGGAGTCGGAGTCGCGAGTTTTTGTGGGTACTACGACTCCGACTCCGGCACAAAAACCTCAACTCCGACTCCACAGCCCTGCTACAAAGCATTCGTCAGCTTCAGCTACTACTACAACTTCTTTATTCTGTTCCAGACCTTATCTAGAAAATGGTGTAATCTATAATCTAGTCAGTAGCCTACCCTCTTCTAAAAAGAAGCCTATTCTTCTAGAATTCTATATAGTCTAGAATATAGCCTTTTCTATGGTCTGAACTACAAACCAATCTATAGTCTAATATATAGCCTACTCTATAATTAGGAAGCTAAGAAAATAGTCATAGTATAGTATCATTCGCAGCTTAAAATTGTGAAATGCACTTTTCAATATCTGAACTAAAACTTGAGTTAAAAAAACGCTAAGGTATGGCACGTCAGTGTACCGTACCGTATTTTGCCATAAACTGTACACATACACATTCAATAAAAATACAAAATAACCATTTTTTTTGTAAAATTTTTAATATTTTAATCATTTTCATTAAATTATTTTATGAAGAAATAATTTTTACAACATAAAATGAATTTCTTCTTAAAATAATTTAATTAAAATTTTTACATATAATGAACTTTAACCTGATTAAAATATTACAAATTGTATTAAAAACCACAAACAGTTCAACAAAATAACCACAATACTACTTATTTTTTTGTGTTTGTGAACTTGTTCACAAATACTATACGGTACACAACGATTGTGAGCTGACGAACACAAATACTTAAAAAACGTACCGATTTTGTTTAAGCATACGTGTGGTGTTCTTTTAGTGTTTGCTAAATTTGCTTCATGCGCCCTCTTTCACATGCAATATTATTCAGGACAAAAACCCAAATGCAGCTAAAGTACGGTCGTTGTCTTGACGTACACTAAATGTTCACTACGAGTTATACTAAAAAATACAAAAATTCTACGCTAATAGCACACTACACGTACGATTAAAAATTATCGATACGTTATCTCTGTGTTTGTATTCGTCCGCTCACAACCGTTGTGTACCGTATTTTGTTTGTGTACAAATTCACAAACACACATTTTTTTGTTCGTAGGCTCACTATCGTTGTGTACGGTACTTTGTTTGTTTACAAATTCACAAACACAAAAAAAAGTCTTAGAGTTTGTGTCGAAATTATAGTCTAAGCTACTCTATGCTAGATGGTGTGCTGTATTTTTACCTAGCAACTTCTTGAACCTTCGCCTTAACTTCCACTAAAATAGTTGAACTTACTGCCAATTTCACAATGTCGAAAAAACGCGTTCTTGCGCACAAATACATTTATAACAAAAACAAATTTTTGAGAAAAAAACCAACAGTTTTGTGCGAAATATGTATATCGTCGGTTTAATATGCAAACCTGCTAAGTCCACTTTTTAAGTAAATTGAGATTTTGATGCCGTGTGGTAGAGAAAGATACGCCTCGTCTAACAGCATATAGTTTTTCTTATGTAAAACCAACTATATTTTTAATTTTCCTCTTAAGCTGCAAATATGAAATATAAGAAGTTGTTTGTCTCTCCTGTAAAATGTTCTGAAAGGGAGTAAGCAGGTTTGCATATTAAGCCCCGGCGATATTGAAATTGCATAGCTAAGTTCAAAGACATGCCTTTAGTTTAGTTTCTAACTTCTATTACATAGTCCATAGTTAAGTTTATAGCACCGTCTATAGGGTAGTCAAAAGCTAGGAGGTTTTTCATTGTATCATCATGTTATTATTAAAGCACTTAAATATTAACGTTAAACCTTAAATTATGCAATTACTTTTTTTACCACAAATTTAAAAGAAAAACAGCAAAAAACCTTGAAATTTTCCTTATTGTGTTATTTATTTTCTTTTTTTTTACAATGTGTTAAGAAATTAATTTTTTGCCTTAAGGCTTTCTTTAATAAATAATTTTTATAGCGGCCCTTAAGACATGCAAATTATTATAAATTTTACAATTTATTTCTTCATTAAGTTCAAATGTTATTAATACCAGCAATAATGTACAACAAAGGGAAAAAAACTTTCAATGTCAGTTCAAAAAAAATTCAACGGAAGTGCAAGTATTGTATGAACAACGACCTTTTGTTATCAGAAAAAAAAAACTTTTATTTGCCATAACTTTGTAAAGCAATATTGTTAAAGCAAAAAAAAAAAAAAAAAATTGAGAATATAGCTGAAACGGTGAAATAATTTTACAAAAGTTTTATGAAAGTTTATAAAAATAGTTAATTTTACTGTATTTACTAGTTCTAACTATAATATTATTAAAAAAGTATTTAAACTTTCTTAAGAGAAAACAAAGTAAATTTTTAACGGAATTTAAAGGGAAATTGAAAAATTTATTTTTAAATGTTTTCAACAAAAAATGGAAATTGATAAAAAAATATTAAATATTAAAAATGTTTAATATTTTCTCTAGCTTAAGCTTTGTTCACACTTAGATTTTGAAACGCGTTTAAGCAAAATGTTGATAAAGTTAATCAAAGCCGTTCACATGACATTTGAGATGATTAATATGACAGTTAATTAATAAATAAAACACAAGTATTTAAAATTGATAAAAATATTTAAATTAAATTATCAAAAGATTATTTTAAGCATATCAATGATGAAATTGCGAAAATAAATGGAGAATTTAAAGACGAAACAAAAACGTTAAGAAAAAATCGTGGTCGGTTGAACACGTGAGAGGTACGTTTATTGTGGCCGATTCTCCATCACACTCAGCTTGAGGTATGTTCAGAGGATTCTATGTGATTTATGAAATGATTTAGTTTTAATCCTGTCAATTAAACCAAAACCTAGATTAATTAATCGTATGATTAACCGATTAAAGCAAAAGCCCGATTAAATGAATACCCTAGTTTTTACAAAAGTGAAAAAGAAATTTCGATTCGTTCAGTATCGACTAAAAGATTAAGAAATAAAATTACGTTAGAATCAAAAAAGTATGCAATCACGACTGCCAGAATAAGCCTCCTGGCTTTAAAAACATGGTTGAAGTTTTTAAATCAAATTGAGTATCCGAAATGTTAAAAAAGAAAAGTCAAAAACGTCAGTGACGCAAACGAAATTTTGCGGTTGCTATAAACTGGATTTGTGAACTGTGGCCATGTTCTGTAACTCCCGCGTCGAGTAACTCTTCGATTGAAATGTGACAAATGAAACAATAATGCCTTAAATCGAAAAAAAACAACTGTTTTTCTCACTTAACTGCGTCTGTAACATTTTTGGCGTGATTAACAAATCACTTTAATGTATGTATAATCATCTCGATTTCGATGTGATTAGAGCTTAATTACGTTCGAGATGCTTAAACGCGTTTAAAAACCCAAGTGTGAACAAAGCATTAATTTCCTTTGTCATCTGCGACGTATACGTATTAATAATTCCAAGGTAATTGCTTAAAAATGTCTGTTTTTACTAATGAAATACATAATTTAATTAAAGTTTAAATTAATTCAATTTTCACTATTAGCTGCTTGCAATTCTAATTGAGTTTTGCCAGCAGTTTGGTATTTTTAATTAATTAGTCAAAAAGAATTTCCTAATTAATAAGCGTAAAATTAAACTTTAAGAAATAATTCATAATTTACAAGGCCGGCTAAATTATACCCTACAGCACAGTATTTAAAAACAAATTTTCGAGAGAGTACTCTGTTTGGGACCTATGGACAATCGTGGTTAATATTCACATTTAATTTCTTTGTGACAATTATTATTAAGGTATCTTCATCTTTATCAGATTTATTTTAAGGGGGATTATAAGGTGGTTTTAGACAAGCAACACAACATGTTGTCATAACATAGCCTTCAATAACGTTATTTATATATATTTATATTTAAGATATTTTCGGAAGTAGTATTTGTATGGGAGCTATGGTCAAATATGGGAGCTGTTTGAAATTGCAATTGAATAAGTTTGTACCAAAATTAATTTTAATTATATAATAAGATGGCTTGTGGTCACAAAGATTCAAATTTCTTCAAATTATATCTAAAATGGCGACCTGTACCTTGAGCACAAAGTTCAAAAGAACAGCCAGCTAGCCAGACGGACATAGTTAGATCGATTTATTAAACGATTCTAAGTGGATCGGTATACTAAAATGTAGCTCTAGGATAAATAAAGGGTGTTTTTTTAAGCTAGATAGAACTTTAAATTGTAAAAAGTAACACAAAAAATTAAATTTTGATGAAATATTTTTTTTTATCGTTTCAGCATACTCTGACAAATCATCATGAATAGACTCACGCTTGAACAACGCTACAAAATTATCAAAATTTACTTTGAAAATCAGTCGTCGATTCGCGAAACTTATAGACGAAAATTGTGTTCAGCGATGAGGCGCATTTTTGGCTTAACGGGTTTGTTAATAAGCAAAATTGCCGCATATGGAGCGAGACCAATCCACAAGAGACCCTACAGACTCCATTACATCCAGAAAAATGCACCGTTTGGTGCGGTTTTCACGCTGGTGGTATCATCGGACCTTATTTCTTCAAAAATGAGGCCGGAGCTCGCGTTACGGTCAATGGAGATCGTTACCGCACCATGATCAATGATTTTTTGTTTGAAAATATGGATGACATTGATCCGGAGGAGATGTGGTTTCAACAGGATGGCGCTACGTGCCATACGGCGAACGCAACCATCGACTTATTGAAATCAAAATTTGGCGATAAGTTGATTTCGAGAAATGGACCTGTCAATTGGCCACCAAGGTCGTGCGATTTGACACCTCTCGATTATTTCCTGTGGGGCTACGTGAAGTCACTGGTTTATGCTGATAAACCAGCAACAATTGACGCCTTGGAGGCCAGCATTGTTCGTGTTATTCGTGACATACGGCCAGCAGTGCTCGAAAAAGTGGCCCAAAATTGGACGTCCAGAATGCGCTTCGTCAAGAACAGCCGCGGTGCCCATATGCCCGAAATCATTTTCAAATGTTAATGTCACGTATTGATCTTTCGAATAAAAAAAAAATTTTAATTACAATTTAATTTTTTGTGTTATTTTTTACAATTTCAAGATCTATCGGGCTTAAAAAAACACCCTTTATATTAAGGTGTTACAAACATCAGCACAAACGCATAATACCCTCTCCAGTATTGTGGTGTAAGTATAAAAAGCAAATATGTATGTGCATATGTGTTAATGAAAAGACAGTAAAAACTAAAAAAAATTATCATGTTTTTGCCCCAAAATTATTTTTAAACACAAAAAAATAATTTTTTTTCTCAAACTAGTTTTTTTTTTAGAGAAAAATTGTCTTTGAAGTTATTTCAAATTGATTTTACTATGGAAAAATTTGTCCCAAACTGAATTTTCTACAGAAAAATTTAAGCCAAACTGATTTTACTCTAAAACGATTGAAGCCAAACTAATTTTTCTATAGAAAAATTTAAGCCAAACTGATTTTACTTTAAAACGATTGAAGCCAAACTGATTTTTCTCTTAAAAAAATTTAAGCAAAACTGTTTTTTATAGAAAAATTTAAGCCAAACTCATTTTTTATAGAAAAATTTTACTAAAGCTGGTTTAATAGAAAAATTTGTCCCAAACAGATTTATAATAGAAAAATTTGACCCAAACTAAATTTTTCATAAAAAAATGTGTCCCAAACTGATTTGAGTATAGAGCATTTTGTCTCAAACTAATTTTTTTACAGAAAAATTTGCGCCAAACTAAATTTTCGATAGGAAAATTTGTCTCTAACTGATTTGAGTATAGAAAATTTTGTCACAAATTTTTTTCTATAGGAACATTTTCGCCGACTAATTTTTCTTTAAAAAATTTGGTTCCAAACTGAGTTTTTAACAGAGTAATTTCTTTTTAACGGGCTTTTCCATTAAACATTTTATTCTAAACTGATTATTCTATTAAAACTAATTTTTCCAAACGGACTTTCAATACAACAATTCGTCCCAAACATAATTTTCTAAAAAAAATTTGTCTCAAACTGATTTTCAAAGAGAAAAAATTGTCTTAAACCTATTTTTCTTTGGATTAATTTGTCCCAAACTGAATTTTCTGTAAAAAAATTGCCCCATACTGAATTTTCTATAGAAAAATTTGTCCATAGCGGATTTTTCTAAACAAACATTTTTGAACAAAAAAATTTGTCCTATCTTGATTTTGATTTTTTTTCTATGCCTCAAATTAATTTTCCTATATGAAAATCTGTTCCAAACTTATTTTTCTAAAGAAAAATTTGTCCCAAATTAAGGTTTTTTATAAAAATATTTTGTCTATAGAGAAATTTTGCTGCGTTTAAAGAAAATGTTTCCAAAATTTATTTCTTTAGGAAAATATTTGCCAAACTTATTTTGTTTAAGACAGACTTTTTTGTCGTAAATTTATTTTTAAAGCAAAGTTTCTTTCAATATAGTTTTTCTATAAAAAAATTTACCCGAGTTTGGTTATATTCTTCTCCATAACAATATGTCAGTGTAAAAAGGTTAAGCTGAAATGTTTTTTAAGAGGTTTTAACAATTGCAACTGCTGGCATAACCAACTATGTCTTAATTTACACGTTTCATCTTTTGATGCTCAACTTCTTTTCAATTCCCTTTTGAAGATGTCAATTTGATTACACGCAGCAATTAGTTTAAACTTTTTTCGGTTCAAAACATCAACATTTTATTAACAGCGAATCAAAAAGAAAAATAAAAAAAAATGTACACGCAACCATCGTTGTGCTTATTACCGAGTACAAGCATCCCCGTAGCAATCCCCTTAATTTTTCTTCTCTCTCCTTAAATCACAAGAGTTCAGCATGAAAAGATGAAACATGTGAATTCAGACTACAGTCTGGGTTCAAACTATGACAGTTTTCTTTCAGTTAGTCTGAGTTTATTGGTGAGAGGGAAAAATAATATGCCGCTTTTCTCTCCTCTCTCTCCATTAAATTCAGACTTTCTAAAAGAAAACTTTCATATTGTGAGCCTGGACATGGAAGCTGATAGAAATTAAGGCACTCCAATCGATCTTTTCAAAAAGTAATTCTTACAAGACTCTGTAGAGAGTTTAACTACACTTCTTATTTAATGCTTTGACGACAGAGTTAAAACTAGGTTATTAGCAGCTATGGGCAAATTCAAAATTACAATTCAAAAAGAGCGAACGATGTGTACACATACACAAAAAACAAAGAGCAAAAGAGCATAAAACCAAGAAATGCAAACGTAAACAAACCAATACAATGCCACACATGCAATGCTTTCAATGTAGTGGTGCCCATACCTGCCCTGCAGTCGGCGTAGCTAGCGAATGCCTAGCTATTTCCTTAACTACCAATCATTACCATTAACTACCAGCCTAACTACTAGCAATGCACACGACTAACGATTTTAACATGGGGATGACATTGACGGTAGTCAATTGCCTCCATCTGCATAACCTTTTACTAATGATTTCACTATTCACATGTGATGTGCGATTTCACTGACACTGCTTCTATAGAAAAATAGTTAATGTTTTTCTTGTTGAATTCTCTTTGGAAAAAACTGTGCCGTTATAACGGCACAGTTTTTTTCGACACACAAAAAATAAATATAGTGAGAGATTTAAAAGACGAACTCTTACATTACTTGTGGCAAATGAAGTAGCTAGTCGATTTTTCCTTAGGGAAATACCTAACGATTTTGAGTCAATTGCTACTTTTAAAACTGCAGGGTGGTTATAAGTATGCTTTACTTTAAGAATTTTACAGATTTTGAAAACACAGATTTGTAAAATTTTAAAACGCCAAAGTTAGACTAATGTGGTTGTAAACTGTTTAGTTTTATTTAATAAAACTTTAATAAAAATAGATAATAAAAAATTAAATAATATTATTTAATATACATATTTAGCATAGTTTTAGAATTGTTTAAGTTTAGCAGTGAACTCTTAAAAGTATGCAATATATTTGAACAAAAATTGACTTTTATGAAAAATTCTTTTAAAAATATACTTTTTTATAATAGCTTGTTCTCAAGAAAACAAAAGTTAAATCTACAATAATAACCATTCAAAGTAACAATTTTCAAATGGTTTTTCTTTTTTTATGTGAGACTTAGGGAAAAGAAAAAAGTAGCGATTTTTTCTGCTTCTTTTAACTTTTCCTTTAAAACCAAAAACTAGAAATAAAAAAGTACTAATCATATTGTTAAATTTGTTGTCGTTGTTGGTATTATTTTTTTTTAGTTTACTTTGTTGCACAATGGTCTTTGCTAAAGCTTAAGCACGTTTTCTAAAGGAAAAAAAACTCACAATTGTTCAAAGAATAAAAGCAAACTATTTTCAAGCTATTACTTTCTGTTTTAACCTTAAACCAATTGACGAATAAAATCACAAAAAATAATAGAAAATAACAATAAATATAAGATTAAAAAAAAAAAATTATAAAGCTTTAGTTTAAAATGTATTTAACAGCATTATTATCGTGAAATTCATCGTCATCGTCGTCGTCATCATCAGCATTAACATTACTGGCATTTTTTAAGTATTTAACTTTATTATTTTGGCATTGTCAGCCATATTTGTTGCACCATGGCTTAAATGCCGAACAATCCCCCGTTACATTTAACCTCTTTTACAAAATAAAATATGTAATTCAGTAGTAGTAACAGTAGAAAAAGAGAGAACAAAAAAACATAAGCTGTAATTGAATTTAACGCTTAAGTAACCACTTACTAAATATTGTCTTTTATACGATTCTCGTATATTTATAGCTATTGGTGGAAATCTCCTGCATCCTTTTGTTATGAATACGAGTGGAAAAACTCGAATAGAGACCAAAAATAACACACACATAAAGCCAATTGACTTTAAATGTTTGTTACTTCCATTGTTTGGTTTCAAAAGATTTTGTCAATCATTCAAGAATTACATACTTTTAGGGGATTTTCTTATAATGGTATTTGAAAAAGTGCAAGATTTACATAATGTTCATTAAGGTTAAAATTGTAAAATTAAATAAATTTTAACAAAGGATTATACTTAAATCAAAGATTGTAAGTAAACCCCAGAAAGTATGCCATAATATTTACCAAGTTTTCAAAAGCATCTAAAGGTATGCTACAAAATTTTTCTAAACGAAATCAAAGTGGAAGATTTTGGAACATAGCCAATTTTTATGAATTATTCTCCAGAAAATTTAATTTTGAAAAATTTTCCTTAAAAGAAGTCGAATGAAGCCAAATTTTTCACAAAAAAAAAAAAAAAAACGAATTAGGGCCAATTTGTTTAAAGACAAATCCGATATAAACAAATTCTTTAATGGAAAAATTGAATTAGAATGAATTTTTCTTAGACAAATGATATGCAAACATTTTTTTATGGAAAAATCTTTTAAGTGGTTCGAATCCCGGCCACGGTCAAGAATGAAAGATTATCAATAACAATTTTAATTAATTTTCATGTTGTAAAATCCCTTTCTTCATAAAAATAATTTAGTGAAAATTAAATTTAATGAACTTAAGCCTAATTTAAAGTTGTGCTGAAAAAGGTCAACAGGGGAAAGAAGGACAAAAAAGAAACAAAAAAAAAATGTACTTTGGACTTCAAGAAGAATTCTTGACAAAAGTACGAAAAAACAGAAGTAAGGAAAAACATGTAAAATCAATTAAAATGGATAATCATTCAAAAAAGCAAACTTCGATCTACCAAAGGTTAAAATACAATTTGGTTTAAGGATTGATGTTTGACTATTGACGTCAGCAGTCGTCGAGGGCTGCGAGTGTAAAACGGCAAATCCATCTGAGGAGATCGAGTGGTTGCGATCGAAACACGTCATGGTAAACTGCCGGCCGCGGTTCGAATCGCGGCCACGGTCAAGAATGAAAGATTATCAATAACAATTTTAATTAATTTTCATGTTGTAAAATTCCTTTCTTCATAAAAATAATTTAATGAAAATTAAATTTAATGAACTTAAGCCTAATTAAAAATATTGAAAATTTGGATTAATTTTTTCCGAAAATATTTAAATCAAACAAATTGTTCTATGAGAATCCAACTGGGAGAAATTTTTCCCTGGAAAAATTAAATTGCAAAAATTCCACAAGGGAACATATTTAAACTTTTTTTGTGCGGTCTGGAATTTTATTGCAAATTTTTACTAATTTGAGGTCGCTGATTTCAAATCTAATTTTCAATTTTCTCTATCAGTCCTACTTCAGTTTGAGATATTTAGTTTTCTCAGTAAATTGTGAATAGATTCAAAAGTTGTGCACCAAATTTTTTTGTAAAGCGAAAGTGCCCTTATTTTGGACATAACGGTATATCTCGAAAAGTAGAGCTGATAGAGAAAAATGGAGATTAGATTTGAATACAGCGAACTCAAATTAGTAAAAATTTGCAATCAAATTCCAGACCAAAAAAAGTCTGTTCTATTGCAAAATCGAATTAAAAAAAAAACAGTTTTCATTTAAAACCTTAAAATTTTCATAGAAAAATATATATAAATTTATAAATTTTTTTTATAAAATAATTAGTTTTAAAAATAAGTTTCTGTAGAAAAATTAGGTCGGGATAGAACTTTATACAGAGGAATAAGTTCAAGACAGAATACTACATAGAAGAAACCATGTGGGACAGCGTTTTTAATATAAAATTAATTTGGATTTTAATTTTTTATAGAAAAACAGCTTGGGACAGATTTTTCTATTGAAAAATCCGTTTGAATCAAAAATTTGTATTGAAAAATTTGTGTAGGAAAAAAACTTTGTTTAAAAAGTCCAATAGGGACAAATTATTCATTAGAAAAAAACTGGGACAAATGTTTCAGTATAAAAATGGAATTGGAAAAAACCTTTCTCATTTAAAAGTTCAAAATTTTCTATAGAAAATTAAATTAAAAAAAAAAAAAAATGATTTTGGATATAATATTCTATAGAAAAATTAGGTTGAAATAGAACTTGGTTCAGAACAATAGACTTGAGACAAAATTTAAAATAGAAGAAACAGTTTGGGACAGAACTTTCAATAGAAAAATTAATTTGGAACAGAATTTTCTAATGAAGAATCAGTTTGGGACAGAATATTCTTTTGAAAAATCAGTATTTCTATTCAACAATTTGTTTAGGCACAAAAAAAGTTTTTTTAAAAAGATCAAATTAGCAAAATCGAATTGGAAAAAAAATTTTTCATTTAAAAGTTAAATTTTAAAACTAAAGAAAAATCAATTAAAGAGTCAAAATAAATTTTGAACATAATTTTCTATAGAAATATTAGGAAAAAGTACTTTGCCTATTTGTAGGCTTGATAAAGATTTTATATAAAAGAAACAATTTGGGACATAATTTTCAATAGTTTGGGACAGATTTTTTTTGAAAAATCAAAAATTTCTATTAAACTATTAAGTTAAGGCAACATTTTTCTTTGGAAAAATCAGTTTGATAAAAATTTTTCTATTTAAAACATCTGTTTAAGGAAAAATTTTTTATAAAAAAAAGGCAAGAAAGTACAGTCCCTCATGCCTGACCAAACTAAACCCAAACCACAGTATTTAAAAACAAATTTTTGAGTGCAATTCGAAAGTTCTTTGTGCCAACTATTGTTAAGATAGCTTCATCTTTATGAGATTTGTTTGCCTTAAAGTGATTTTAGGAAGGGGGTCTTATGGGTCCTATGGATAAATTTGGACAACATTTTGTCCTGATGTAGTATTTATAACGAAGCTCTGGCTTTGTGAGTAGAATTTGTGTTGGAGCTATGGACAAATATAAGCCGATTAGAATAAAATTATGAAGATCTAAAAACCGACATAATAAGATGGTTCTTGGGCACAAGGATCACTATTCTGGAAAGAAGTTTGTTTTAGAGCCATGTAAAATTATGGATAGATTCTCACAATTTTCATCGATTATTATTCTTCGTCCGTATTTTAATAATTTTGTCAAATTATCTCAAAAAGGGCGACCTGTACTCTTCGCACTAGTCTTTCATTGAGAGCCAGCCTGCCTGCCAGATGGATTGACGGACGGACATCGTTATATTGATTTAAAAAGTGATTCTTAGTCGATTGATATATAAAAAGGTGGTTTAAGGTGCTACAAACATCTCCACTATTATGGTGTAGGTATAATCCGTTTGAGAAAGAACATTTTCTAGAAATCAGTTTGGGACAAACTCTTATAAAATAAGTTTAGAAAAAATTAGTTTGGCACAACTTTTCAATTAAATTTTCAAAAATTTTTTTTAAATACTTTTTTTCTACAAAAGTGCCAACATATTAAAAAATAAAACCAAAATGTATTTCTAATTCATTTTGTTTAATAATTGTAGCAAAATTAAGCAAAATAAGGCTTGCAAAAAAGGAAAAACTTGAGAAATGGTAACGCTGCTTTCAAAGCAACTTTCATTTTGTCAGTGATGCTACAATAATTACAGAATTTATTGCCACTTTTCTAGCGATGACACTAAAAGAATCGAAAAATGTAAAAGGGAACAAAATGAGCTAGTAACATTCTGTAAAGATGTTGAAACATTTTGTTTTTAGCCCTATGTATTTTTTATGGGAAAATTCCAACATCTTCGCAAATTGATGTTAAATGTTGACAAGTGTGAAAAGGCTATAAGTGTAAGTCTAGTGTTAAAATCCATGTACATAAAATTCTCGATAAAAATGTAATGTTAAAATAAAAATAATGTTATATAACATAATAAACGTTTCATAAAATCATTCGGTATAAAATTATCACCCTTGTCGTATTATAATGTCCCAAAATTCTGTTGATTACTTCTTGACGTGGCAACCATCTTGTTGGCGAATGTTTCAAAACATTATGCGTTCCAAAATAATCTTAAAATGAGAGAAAGTCTTTTAATTACTTGTCAATATCATCAGAAAATGCACGTTTATATGCAGCCGCTTGTTCTAAATTAAGAATGTCGTTCAATGAACACGTGCAAAATTCTAATCACAATAGCAGAGTTCAGTGTTTGGTGCAAATAGTCTTGCGAAAGAGCAATGCAAAAAATCATAGCTGTTTTGTTAATTCCAACAAAAAAAAAAAAAAAAAAAAAAAAAAAAACAGAGTTCCAGTTAGATTTCATAAAAAGCTACGAAATTTTGCATTTTTTAGACGATTTGCATCAAACACGGAACTTCGCTTATTTTAATTAGACAGTAAATACAAGTTGCCATTTTATATCAAATAACAATAGGTTTGAAAAATTTGGAAATAGTCCCAAATGAGTCACGGGGGTACCTGCTTATTTTTTAGTTTTAAATTCTACGAAAAAAAAGTACAATTGTAAAACCAAAAACTTTAATAAAAAGGCAGTTACGTAAAATTATTATTACGATTTAAATTATTCTAGTTTTAATGATGAAGATTAATTGGCTATAAACAAACTTCTTGCGCAGTTAGGGCGGCCTAAAAGTATTCTTCAGCCTTCTCTATCGTTTACATAAGATCTCCAATTTTGTAAAATTATTTTTCTGCCCTCCTGCTCTCTCCACTCCATCGAAGATGAAGTCGTCCTTTCTTTTTATTGCCATACGGTAAAGTTTCAGAGACTCGTTTCGTTTTCAGTTCTTATTTAAATTTCAAATAGCATATTTAAACTTATATGGGGGATTCACAAGGTGTCATAAAGTCATATGTCTGAAAATAATAACATGAAAAAATACGACTGTTGTAAACAATCCCTCATAATTCAGTGTGCTATTTTGAATTTAAATCAGCTGATTTAAAACAAATATAAAAAATAAATATTTACCAAAAATAAAAATATTTTTAAATTCGAATCCATGAATTAATAAATTAAATTAGCTTTTACCTGAGTATTTTCCATTTTTCAGACGCAAATCAGAAATAAATTTTATTTTGTTTGTTTACCAAACAGCAGAGTCCTAAGCCGATCTAATTTGATGCCGCAAGTGATTTGTTGCAGAAATTGCTAACCGCAGGTTTAATTCGGATGTTAGTCGATTAATATTTTACCATCAACGGCGACGGCTAACAAAAACTAATGCGTTCAGCGCAGGTCTCTTCGGATTAATTACGACAGCACAATTAACATGGCAAGCAAAGTTCTGTTTATTTAAAACACTTTTTGTTTACAAAGCAACAACAATATTTTTAAACCATTGTAAAATGTTAGAACAATATGACAATATAACATGATAGCACACCTTGTGAATACCCTTATAGTACATTTTCTTCAATTTATTTACTCTTAACTTTGTGGTCTATTCTTAGCTGCAATCAAATCGATAACAAGTTGTGACAAACTTCTCTGCAAATTACATTAAATTTAAGTCAAATATTTATAGCTCACTTTTAGGGGGTAAAATAAAAATAGTTTTCCTTTTTAATTCTATTTACTCAAACTTATTATAAACGAAAATAAATTCATATTCACACCAAAAACTCTCAAAAAACTTGTTTGCTAGGAAATCTATAAAATAAACTAAATTTGCATGCATAAGAGTTGAACTCCCGGCAACTACTAACTAATACAACTCTCAATTTTTTTTTTTTTAAGTAAATGCAAATTTTTTGCACTCCAAAGTCAGATAATCCTCAACCAAACAAGATAAAGTGTATTCTATTTGGTATTAAACTTGAAAAGCTGTTAAAAAAAACTACCTACTCAGAGATGAAAAAAAACCAGCACAGTTTTCTGCTTATTTTAACACATTTCCACACCACACAAAAAGAGTAACTATGATTTTTTCCTTTAACGTTATTTTTTTTTTAACAATTTGTGCACGCTTTTAAAGCAAACATCTATAACTTTGCACATATTCATCTTCATACAATATTCTGGTGTAAATCCAACAAACCTCTATTCATCCATCCATCTACCTTTCGTTGGCTGTGTTGTACCACATAACGAAGTCAATTTTCTATGTTTGTGAAAGAGAGTGAATTATTTTATACTTTTCCTTATTTTGTGACAAATAAGTGAAAAGCTCGTTAGAAAAAAATCCTTTTTTCTTGTGTTGGATTAAAAAAAAAAAAAACAATTTTTTGCTTAAGGAGTACGAACGGTAAAATTTTCAGATATCTTTCTATTTTTTTTTTGCAAAATTTGTTGGAGATTTAGCACTTTTCGTATGGAGAAATTTGTTGAAAACATCTCAATATAGCGACATGTTATTTGTCAAAATTAAGGTTTTATTTAAAAGAAACATACATAAGTACAACAGGCTATTAAAAAAATTCTTTTTGCGAGCAAAGATTTGTTAACAAGTCTTCAAAAATAAGTAAATTGAAAAATCGTTTTGCCAAAAAAAAAAAGAAAAAAAAAATATTTATAGTAATTGCAAATTTGTGTCAAAATTTAAATAACCTTCATTTTTGTTCTAAAAAAAATTAAATAAAAAACAAGTAAGAGTGCTAAATCCGGCTGTGCCAAATCTTATATACCCTTCACCGTAGTGCGATAAGAACCGAATATTTTATAAATACCGTTCATTAGAAAAAATCTATTTTGTGCCACGCAAACTTTTCCAATGTTTGTCGGATGTTGTGTATACACAAAGAAGATGGTTGTACCTTATTAAGAAACTTTGGCTCTTGCCGTTCTCCAGATATACAAAATATATAGATATAGGAAGTGCCACGCTTACTTCTTCAATCCTTGAATCTGTTCAATATTTTCACAGTTGTAAGCGTTCAAATTTGCTACAATGTTGTCATTAAAATTGCCTTAAATGTCTTGCAACTGTGTGAACATTGTGAGCTTTTTTTTAATTTGGCAGATGTGTGAAATAAATGCACCATTGTCAGAAAAATCTTTTTATTGGCAACGCTGCTTAAAATATTGTGAGATCCGACAGCTGTCTGTATATATATAGCTTAACCCATATGCAGAACACATACATAAATAAACAATTATTTTTTCCAATTATCAAATAATAAAACAAAAAGGGTGGTCGATTATTCGACATTTTTCAGAAACCGGTTTTTGAATATTTTGACTATATAAATCTTATATATAAATCGGCACAGTAAAACCAGCTAAGAACCCTTTCATCCTTTGTTTGTCAGCCGTTTGTCTCCCCATTGGGAGAAAAAGGTATCAAAAAGGAGAAATACGGGAAATTAAATTTCTTTTTTTTACTTTTCCGTGCTGCATGTGATAATTTTTGAATTTTCTATAATATTGAATTTAGAAACCAAATATTTAAGGTGCAGGGTGCTGAGTGAATGGGAATCTATAAGATGAAAAACGTTGGCACTTTTTGGTTTTTCGTCTAACACTTTTTGAATTTTTGTTAATATTCTTATAAAGTTAAAATTAAACATGCATGGTCCTGAGTGAATAATAATATGTAAGGGGAAGCTTTTTGGTACTTTTTCGTTCTACATCTGGTACTTTGATTGATTGTCTTTAATATTAGGCATAGAAGCATAAAATTAAACATGCAATGTCCTGAGGGGAAAAGAATATATACAGAAAACTTTTTGATACTTTTTTGTTTTTCAGTTGTTATTTTCTGCTGTTTTTATATTGAACTTATAAAATTAAATTAACTTACGTGGAAGATAATATATGAACCGTAGGTTGGGCCCTCACCAAATCGATCCACTAAAACGGAAAAAATAGATGCTCGAAACATGTTAATTCATATATACTTAGATGTACTATGTTTCCTTCATATTCACATAAAAAGTTCTTGTCGAAAACTCATACTGTATAAATCAATACTCAATTAGCATTGAATAGAAAATTGTGTACTCGATATAGAAACTTAAAAATTTCTAACGAGTCTCTTCTACTCGATAGTAATTTTCCTAGAAGTTCAACAAGATTTTCTCTAGAATCTCCTATACTCGATAAGTTTTTCTTTAAAAACTTATCAGCTCTTAGAAAATGTACAGACATTTTCATACTAAACAACAATTTCTAAAGAATCTTTATATGTGATGGAAGTTTCTTAAATTTCTACGCTTGTAGAAAATTTTCGCAATAACGTTTATTTTATTAAAATTAGTTTTTTCATGCATTTCATAACACAGGCCGTGTGATATCTAAACAGGTATTGGATTAAAATTCACACATACATACGTGTCAGTGTTTTCTAATAGTTTGAAGCAGTGTTCGGAAATAAACACTAAATATCGTTCTTTAATGTTCGGTTCGGTAGATTTGTGGAAAACACAAACGGTAATTGTGCTTGTATAGAAAATCATTAAAAAAATAACGTTTCCCTATTATTTATCTTTCAAACACAAAAATAATACTGTTTTCATCCAGCTCATCAAAAGATGAGAACATTCAATTCCGTTCGGTTTTTTTTTAAAAAACACAAACTTAATTGTGTTCTGTTCGGCTCATTAATGTTCGTTTGTTTCAGATGTGCTTAACGTTGCCAGATGAACAAACAGATATATTTGTTTATTGCTGTTTTTTGAGATTTTAAATACAATACATTTTGTGATAGAAAATTAAAAAAAAGAAGAAAATATTAAATGGAAAAAGTGGACCTCTTTATTTATTTATAATTTATATTACACTTTTGAGTGCCTTGGTAGGCTAGCTGGTAGCGAGCTAGTCTATCAGCGCCGAGGTTGCGGGTTCGATTCCCGCCAGAGACTCTGGTTTCTTTCCTGCAGACAAGCATAGATAGAAAAAAAAGGTCCATAACTTAAAAATATGCGTTTCCGAGAATTTTTTGAAATTTGTATTTTCTTCTTATTACTATAACAGGGATGAAAAACTACTTTTTTGACCCTAATTGTATCAAAAACCCGTAAAATATTTTTTATTATTAGAATAACGACAAATGTATTAAAATTCACGTGTACTGTCCATTTATATTTTAGCAAAATTACAAAAGAAAAATTAAGTTACTAATAGGGAATTTAGACAAACACTTTAAAGCTGGTTTTCTAAAAGTTGATAGCGGAACAAGTGGAAAATAGTTTAAGTTTAACTGCTTAACAAATTTAAATAGTTCATACTAGGTACTTTTATATTTCCTTGCTTTGTTTTTATCAATAAATATGTAGTAAACATACTAATAGTACTGAAAAAAGAACAATTGTACTGACTTTCAGCGTTTAAAAAGCTGCAGTTGAGATAGTAAAAGTCATAAGATTATGCTGTAACTTCGACATCTTCATTTGTCATTGGACAAAAATAAACTGTTGGCTTTATGCTATAAACACAATCAAGTCCACCGACCATCGACTACAAGATGTCAAAAATAGAATACATGCGTGCTTATGAGAATAATTCTTTTAGCCGCTACACAACTATCGACTACACGGCTACTTTTGTAGCCCGTATCCAACTTAGGCTAATTTCTATTTTTCTTGGCTACAAAAAACAGATAAGTGCTGCCAATACAATAAATGCATTAAATGGTGGTTTTAAAAACGCAATACATTAAATATCGGTACTAAAAACGCGAAAAACTATTATAGTTGCACCATTGAAAAATAAAAATCTTCTGTTCATTTGTTTACATTTTTCATTTACTTTTTATTTGGCGCATTTTTTATTTACTTTTTATTTGTTAAATTTTCCATTTAGTTCGTTATATTTACTGGCCGGACCCATCATCTTCGGTTACTTTTGTTCTGATGTTTTTTATACACTTCATACACTGAAGTCGTTGTTTCCACTATTTTAGCAATAGTATTTATAAAGTTAATTAAATTTTCTTGAGACACTTGAAATTTTTTTTTTCACACAAATTCACTTAAAAAAATCAAGTTTGTTTTGTTTTGGTTACTTTTAATACATATGTCAAAACAGATGTTTATTTTTTGTAGTTAGTGGTCGGTAGTCGTTAAAAGAATTAAGTAGCTGGCGACTTGGCTATTTTTGTAGCCAGCTACTTTTGTAGTCAGTAGTCGATGGTCGGTAGCGTTTGATTGTGTTTATAGCATTACTTCTGATTCATTAAATGAACACAGTCGCAGTGAAGGCAAAAGCAAAACACGAAATGTTGTACACGACAAAGAACATCGGCAGTCGACATGTTCGGAAGTGTTTGGTTTGACAGACCAAAACTTTTAAAAAATCCCATAATTATCGAAGATGGGACGTTGTGTTTGTGTTTTTATTTTCCATATTTTTTTTAATAATACATGCGTTCATAAAAACATAAATATGTACATAAGTACATATTTATTATTTTTAAGCTTAACAAATCTTTTTAATTTTTTGAAATTAAATAAAACTGTAAATAACATCATCGCTTTCATATATATACAATGAACACAACGTCCCATCTTCGTTAACTTCGGGATTTATTAAAAGTTTCAATCTGTCAAACCAAACACTTTCTAATATGACGACTGCCAATGTTCTTTGTTGTGTACAACATTTTGTTTTTTGCTTTTGCCTTCACTGCGACTGTTTTCTTTTAATGAATCAGAAGTAAAAGCAACGGTTTATTTTTGTTCAATGAAAAATCAAAAAGTGGAAGAAAAAGCAATTTTTTCATTTTGACTGTAGTTTTTTAAACCCTGCTGACTTTATCATTTCTGTAGCCCGTTTCTGTATATCTCACATCGTAAAACTCTTCGCATGAAACGTGTGAATTGCAACAAAAATAGTGTGAAATGAAACAAAAAATGGTTTTTCTCACACAAGTGTTTCCGTATCTTTTTTTTGCGAGAATTATTTAAATAATTTTCTTTTAAAATTTTCTTTTAAGAACTGTCAAAATAAGTCACATTTGAAATTGGTGGCGAGAAAAACAAAATGTAGATATTTTGAATTTAAAATATGTTTATATACTATTTTTTTTAAATAAATAAAAAAATAGAAGGAATATAAATGATAAATGCATAATTTATATGATGAAAATAAACAAAAAACAATTGTTTTATTTTGTTAGTTTAAATTTTTGTTAGCCTTTTCTTGTTTTGGTTTTAATCAGTGCTGCCAGATAAATTTGTGTCAAAATCGTCAATTTCCTGAGAAAAAAATAAAAAAGATAGTCTTTTCTGTTTTAAAAATCGTGCAATTTAAAATCAATTTTAAACAAATTTGTTTCGACTTTTATTAAAAAATAATCAAACAAAAACATAGTTAAAGTTCATGGGTATTTAATAATTATTATTTAATAATTGAGACATAAATCTTTAATTTACGTATTCCTATAATCTTTTTCTTTTTTACCTGAAATAGACTTAGTAGAATACCTTGTAGTTAAAATTAAAAAAATCGGTTCATAAATAAACGGGTTAGACCCAGTAAAATCTTCGCCTACAAAATAATATGTTAAGTAATCAGAAACACATAAAAGCACTACATACAATTCTACTGAAAAACTAATGAATTTTACAAGGGTTGTGCCAAAAAGAACAAATTCAAAAGTAAGTCATTTTTTTTATCTTAATACATCGAGAAAAAAATAGTTATCGAAGTTCTTATGGAAGAAAGCTACTTAATAACGAGTGAAAGAAGCTATCCATTTGAAAAAGTTTTTAATGGGAGACAAACAAATTTCTTTCTTGCCGGAATAATAGTTTTGGCACAAAAGTGTACATATAAGATAAGAATATCAAATATTAATCATATTTTGTATATAAGAAGTATTAAATGTTCAAAATAAGCCAAGTCGGTCCATTACTTTCCCTCGAAATTTTGCTTTTGCCGATACATTTTTTAGGGAAGAAACAAACAATTTCGAGGACAATTTTCACAATAGGGATAAATATAAAAATTTAAGCAGCCTTGTTTCTAAAGATATCTTTTTTTCTAATAAACAAACATATAAAAATATTTACAATTATCTTATTTGGAAGACTAAGGGGCTTATAGTGTAAAACGCAACGCCAACAATTTCATTAAAAGCAAAAATAATATCAAAAATATTTTATAAATTTGTTGTTGCTTTCTACAGACATTCATATTATTTTTTTTTTTCAATTTTCAACGCCACAAAATAGAAGTGTTTGAAATTTAAAAATTCAAGATGAATTTCTATAGAAAGTAACAACAAAATTATAAAATATTTTTGATTTTGTTTTTGCTTTCGTCACTTTTTTAGAAAAAATCATCAAAACGTCACATTGTTAATATCGGAACAAAAAATCGTCAAGATGACGATAACTCGTCAAATCTGGCAGCCCTGTTTTTATTATATTTATTTCTTTTGTTGACGTTTCGCTTTTATTTGACACTTAATTACTGGAAATATTCCAGTATAAACAGATTTTGTTGTGTCTGTTTTCGCATTCAAATACAGAAACACTTTTATCTCATAAATCGAGAAACGATGGAATTTTTTGTTTCACACTTCATGTAAGAAATTTTACGATGCGAGAAATACAGAAACGAGCTACTGTTCTAGCTTATTTTTTTAATTTATTAATATTAGGCGATAGAATAGCCTATTTTAGCTGTCCCTTTCTTCTTTATTTAGTTTTATATGTCAAATTCATATAACTACTTAAAAAAAGGCCGCGTCCAAAAAATATATATTTACAAAGAGTGAGTTCCATAAGCGATAATTATGATATCATATGCAATTACATTAATTTTCCAATAAAAAATAGAGTTTCCAACAAAGCAGGTTTGTAAGGGAGAAACCTAAAAGTTTCGCTTACCATTGCGCTTACGGAAGACATGAATTTTATATGGCGAGTACCCACTTTGAAGCAATACATTTTTGACACATGAAGCGCATTATTCAGCGCATAAAAAAATTGTTGTATGTAACGATCATCTTTGCACAGTGAATGTTTTTATACAGTTATTTTTTAGTATACTCCCTTTTACACCTGCCTCGTAGTAAGGGAATGCCGTAGCACTTGAAATGTTATTTTTTTTTTATAAACGTTGTTGAGAGTGCTTTCACTTACTTTACTGCATTTCTGTATGTCTTATTGCGTAGCGCATAATTGTGCGCTTATTGTTTTAAATGTACCATTAGTGCTTCGCAAAATGATACAATTTTTTATTTGGTACTTATGATGCATCGAAGTATTACATAAATGATGGCTAAAACCGATTGAGCAAGCTCCAAATTCTTATAAATTGGCTCAATCGTCTTCAAAAACAGCATATTGTTCTGCTTGTAATTCCTCGCTGAAATCGCATAAAAAGTTCTTAAAAAAACATGCCAAAACTAGTTTGTATCTACAAAATAAAATAATTTGTTTACAAAAAATTTTTATTTGGAGATTTCTTAATATTTTTAAAAAAAATTTTAAATTTGGTCTGAAGAAAACCCAAAAAAATTATTAACATTTTAAGGTTTTGTTTTTTAACTTGGGGTATTATTTTTTGGGGACAAGGAAAAAAAGTACCTGGCAGCCCTGTATAAAATACAAAAATTGCATTAATAACCTTTTTTATCTTTTTTACTTTTTGTTAAACTTCTCGTATTTTTAATAAACGCACTCAATGAATTAAATACTTAAAAAAATAATTTTGTTTCACTTTTACTTTAAACTGCTTAATTTGTATGTATAAACATTTTTATTTGCTTTTTTTAACATTAATAATTATTTTTAAATTAAAAATAATTTAAAGTAGAGTTACATATTTTATTTTATCTATTTGTCCCGCGAGAAATTCAAATACCTTGTTTTTTTAATGCTTTTTAATATAAATATATCTGGCAACCCAAACTTGTATGTACTTGTATTAAAAAAAAAAAACACTAAAGAACATTAAGATATAATGTATGTCTACAGAACCTCTACAATTGTTCTGTTTCTTGACGAAAAACAGAATATTATAAAGGGTGGTTAAATTTCAAGGGCCGATGTTGATTTTGAATAAAACACAATTATTTAGGAAATTATTGTAATTTTATTTTATTATGATATATTGGTATTACTCAATTATGTATGGAACAAAATATCGGCCAAATGGGCGCCGCGCATACGGCGGCACACCTCCATCCGATGGTCCAAATTTTCGATGACCCTGAGGCATAATGGAGGTTCTATGCCTTTAGCTCTTGAATTGTTGCTGGCTTATCAACGTACACCTTTTCTTTCAAATAACCCCAAAGAAAAAAGTCCAACGGTGTCAAATCACATGATCTTGGCGGCCAATTGACATCGCCATTACGTGAGATAACACGGCCATTGAATTTGTTGCGCAAAAGAGCCATTGTTTCGTTAGCTGTGTGGCAAGTGGCACCGTCCTGCTGAAACCACATATCGTCCACATCCATATCTTCCAATTCGGGCCATAAAAAGTTCGTTATCATCTCACGATAGCGAACACCATTCACAGTAACTGCCTGACCGGCCTCATTTTGGAAAAAATACGGCCCGATGATGCCGCCAGCCCATAAACCGCACCAAACAGTCACTCTTTGTGGGTGCATTGGTTTTTCGACAATCACTCTTGGATTATTATTCGCCCAAATGCGGAAATTCTGCTTATCGACAAATCCACTGAGGTGAAAATGTTCCTCATCACTGAAGATGATTTTCTTCGAAATTTATCATCCATTTTCATAATAAGTCTGGATAACTTTAACACGTTGTTGGATTGTGTATCTCTCCATGGTTCAAATTGAGTAAGTCTGAAATAGAGAAATGTCAAATAAAATTCGGAAAAAACTTGGCGTTTAGGTGTGGTTCACATTCAACATCGGTCCTAACAATTTAACCACCCTTTATAATGTTCGGTTTTTTCTTGAAAATAGTTACGTATGTCTACACAAACACAAAAAAAAAAAGATATCGTTCTTGGGTGTGTGAGCCGAACGCTAAATAATGAACTGTTTATTTTCGAACACTGGTTTGAAGCTTTGTCTTTTAATGGCCTTAATTTTCTTTCATTTAATTATCTTTTTGTAATTACAAACATTTTTCTACATTTTATTCAAATTTCTGAAATAAATTTTCTAATTTTAGTTTATTTAATTTTATTTCTAAAAAACTTTTTTTTTATTATTTGCCTTCTTTTAGTTATACCTAGTCAAAAAATTCATTTTAATTGCTTAGAGGGAGAAAATAAAACAGCCTAAAACTATGCAATTATAAATATTCAACATTGGTTTTTAATGTACGAAAGAGAGCGAGTAAATAAATGAGCGAGTTGTAAAGGAAAATTTCAGTGTGACCACAACTAAAAAAAAAAATTGGATGCTAAATGGGGCTTAAAACAATGCTAAAAATGCTAAAAAAACAATTTGAAAATGCTACATTTTTTAAATAATTGTATCATTATAATGAATTAATTATATATTAATTTACCTAAAAATATTTTATTTCTTTGAAATAAAACGAAGTTGATATAAAAAAATTTATATACATATGTAGGTACATAGATAGTAAATTAAATACATATTTACATACGTGTAAATTTATGTATTTGCTTAAAATATGCAAATATTTCTTTCAGTCTTTTAAACAAATGTATAGGGAAATAATTCTGATAGTGCATAGAAAATATCCCTGAAAAATATTAAAGTATGAAAGCTTTATAAATTGTAATTTGACTTAGAATACAAATTCGAATTAGTATGAAAATTTATGGTACATAAAATTTAAAAAAAAAAATTATTACTTATAAAATTCAATATCCCTAAAAATCCCTAACTTACCAAAAATTAAAAATTGACTTTTTCATTGATTCTTATGTATTGCATCAGTACAAATGTTCACAAATATTTTGGACTAGTTTGACAAAAGTAAGCGATTTTTTACTAAAAAAAAAACAAGAGGTCCTATCTACAAAATATAACATGATAAACGCTTAAAGCGAAAAGAAAAATAAATTATAAACAGTTTAAGAGTCCAAACACAATCAGCCCAATTATGAATACAAATTCCCCGGGAGTTTTTTCCATTTTCTCATTTTTACAATTGAATTTACATAGAAAAAAATGGAAGATAGGAGAAAACTCCCGGGGAATTTTTATTCATAATTGGGCTACATGTAACGATAATTTATTGCGGTGCGGTTTTTCATACGATTTTGAAGTAAAAAATTTAATTCGCCTTGTCTCTCAATTTTTGATACTCGTTCTCCTTCCGATGTTGCCATAGTTTTTGAATAATTGGCTATGTTTACAACATTATTGAAAACTAACAACATGATAAAAATGTATGCACAAATAAATTTATAAAAATTTAAACAAAAAATTACAACTATTTCCGTCGCCGTCTTCCGTTGTATTATGTTTATTTTTCTCTCCCGCAACGAGAAATCGCACCGCACCGCAAACATTGTGTTTAGACTCTAAGGCAATTAATAAATTTATGATTTTAAATAGTTTTTGCTTCTCCAGTAAAATTTTCAAAATGTTAGATATGGCTTTTTGCGTTTTAGGTAACGATATACATAAATATATATTACTAAATATATATTACTAAAACACATTATAATATGAATAGTTTTCCTTAACTGCCAAAGTGTTGGTCAAAATACCATTAGAATATGATCTGTTTTCATCACACATTTTTATAAGATCAACAGTAATGATAAAATCTCTGCAATATTTTTTAAGCCTTTTTAGTCCACATCTAACGTACATAAATCAATGAATTAAATACCATCCTATTTCTAATCTTGGTTTTTATAAGGTTCATACCACTAAAAATTCTTTCAACTTCCGCGTTAATAAATGGCAAAACCAAAAACTTCATAACAAAAGAAGCTAACACGTTGAAAGCATTTTCTTTTAAAGCGTTTCTGTACTCATAAGCACCTATCCAGAATTCAATAGTTGAACTTTGGTTCATCCATTCGCATGCATTCAGCTTTTGCCATTGCTGTTCCAAAACCGTTATTTCTTCTGTAGAAAAATCTACCATTTCTTCTTAAATTTTTTTTTTGGTGTTTACAGGGTTGCTATTATTATACATTTGCATGAACGTATAAATGACAAAATAAAATGATAGAGATTGACAAAAATGTTAAGTTATGTTGTGAAATAGCAATATATAAAATTTATAAGATTAAAAAATGCTAAAGAATGCTAATAAAATATTAGAAAAATGCTGAAAATTATGCTAAATGCAATTTGGAAAATTCGCTGCTAAATCAAAATAAACAACGCTATATTTAGCAGTGAAAATGCTAATAGGGTCACACTGGAAAATTTACATAAAAATAGGATCCAGTGTTGCCATCTTAACGCTTTTCGGGTATGTATTTTATGACGCGCTATTGGTCTCGTTACTCTTTTATTTTTTCCGGTTTTACGGTTTTTTCAATTTTTTTTTGGTGCTTTTAGGGTTTTTTGTTACAACTACTTAGTATGTGGTTATGTTTTTTTTTTTTTGCAATTTTAGTGCTTTTTTTGCAACAAAACATCTGGAACTCGAACTAAAAGGCAAAAAACATCTCTTTTTAGTGTCGATAATATTAAAAAAAAACAACGAAGCAACTATTATTGATTTGATGCAAAATTTCATTGATGATTCGTTTCTTTTAATTAAAATAGAAATTTCCCTAAAAACCTAACATTGCAAAAAAAGAAAAATAAGAAAAGAACTGATAAATATTGGTTCGAAGTCTAAAATTTTTAAAATTCTTCGGGGAAAAAGCCTTGTCAAGAACTAACTACATAATTTTCTTATTCGTAAACTTTCGTTTCGTTACTCAAATTTATAGAATTTTTTTAAAACACGTTTTACAAGTTTTGGTTTAAATTTTAATTTATTTTTCGTTTTTAACCAATTTTTTTTACGTTATTTTTCACTATTTTCTTCATATATGAACTGGCAACACTGACAGGATCGTATGTATGTATTCATTTCTGTGCGTTTTATTTGCCTGAATTTCGAAAGCGCCAGTAGTTTTGTGGTTGTACAACAAAAAAAAACCAGAATGTTTGTGTGAGTTTTCGTATGTTTCAACATTTTCAACAATAAAATTGTAAATGAAAATTCCAATAAACGGGTCGAGCTTTTGCACAAACAAACAGTCCAGCCACATCAACATCAACAAATCTAAATTATAAATGGTATAAAACAATAAACGCAGCTTGAACTCATACTTGGCCACAAAACTCTCTACTGGCTGCAAGCGTCATTCAGTTGCTATTTATTTATATGGAAATGTGCTCTCGTAGTGAAAATATGTCTATGAATGTTTGTAAGGGTATGTGAATTTGTTGTATTTTATGTTTTAAAAACTTTGTTAAATATTTGTCTTTGTCTTAAATACAGTAAGTAAATTGCAACAGAGCAGGTACAGTGGGCTGGATTAGTTTGCTGTGAAGAGTTTCAGCGAAAATCTTGTCTCGTTTATAAAAATTTCAATGGAGAACATCTAATCTCCATTATAGTAATTCTTATTATTTTTTAAGCGATTACATATATTATGAATCGTATCATCTATAAGAGTTTTCAAAGAAAATCTTATCGTGTTTAGTAGTTCCTAAAGAAAATTCCACTGTGCAACAGCAACACTTCAAAGTTCCCTTTAAAGCGGTAAAATAATTTCCCTTTAACAGCAACTTTCTTTTTTCATTGTGTTCTGTGTGAGTGTCTGGTGACAGTTGTTGCTTTTGTTTTTGATGTTGGCAGTTTTGTTTGTTTGTTTGTTTCACTGCTTGTATAGACTTGGGCTGTAAATCTTTGACCAAACACTCGTTAGACTAAATCGTTGAGCTGTAAATACCATGTTGACGTTTGCTGTCGTATCGTTTTGTGTGTGTTTGTGTGTGCATTGCATTGCAAGCCTTGGCGTTTATGTTCAACACTCATTGTCTGCACGATTTGCCTCTTATACCCCTTAAGCCTGCTCTTCTTAGTCTTGCAAATACTAACTAGAAATTAAAATAAAGAAACTTTAGATGCACATTTTTTAAAATTATAAAGTTTTTTGCTGCAGCTGCTCTCCTGGCTGACTTTCAGTCTTTCATTTAAACCCTTCATCTAAAAAGATGAAGATGGGTTGGAATTAATTTTCTTTCCAAGTACAATATTTTTTGCTTTTTAGTCTTCTTGTTGATGGTTTTAGAAAAACGTTTATTTTCTAAAACGCCTTTAAGTTATGCAACACATTTTTTATCTTAAAACTGCATTTATTTATATTGTAGTGTCTCTAATGCTTCTGTTTCCTTTTCTCTCTTCACTTTTTCTTTTTCAATTTGTGTGACATTATTGTGGTTGGTTGAAAATTATTAAAAGATAAAATAAAATAAAAAAAAAGAAAATACTTATTATTGTGGTTGCCATTGTTGATGGTGTAAGTAAATAAACTATTTGTAAGTGCTTAAAATCAGGGTTTTGTTAGGCTTTTAAAATAAGCAGGGGTATTTATTTTGCAAAAAACTTAAAAACATAAATAAGTTTTTTTTTTCCAATTTTGTTATTAGAAGGGTTTTAGTTTTAAAGCTTAGAGGGTTAAAAAGTTGTTTCTTATTAATCAAGATAATAAAGTAAAGTTTAAAGAAAAATGTTAATGCAATAATTTTGGGTAAAAAACTAAAAATAACATTACCCAAATGCTTAAAAAAATCACTATTTAATGAAAAAAACTAACTATTTTCAGAACAGTTGTGAGTTTAGTTTAACTGTCGATTTTTAATTCGTGGGTAGAACTGCAAGGAATTCTGAAGATGAGAATGTGGTTAATCTCGAAACGTAAACTTAACCCGAGTTTGATCCCCAGCTCAGCCAAGCATAAAAATTATTAATAACTTTAATTAAATTTCATGTTGTAAAATTCATGCCTTCAGTAAAAATAATTTAATGAAAATAAAATTTCACTAAAAGTCACACATTTTTTACATTAAGGGTATTCATTTCAATTCTTCTTTGGTTGGAAAAAAGAAAAATTACACACTTATAGACGTGAACGGGGAGGGGGTTTTTTTTTTTGTAAAAAGTACAAACTGTCAAATAATTCGTGGAAGTAATTGATATTTTTCAAGGTGCCGAATAAAAGTGAATTAATTGATTATTTAATTTAAAACGAAGTGAATGGTGTTATTTTCATCATAATATTCCACTACAAAAAGTTACCTCAAAATAGCGATTGTCTTCCGAGTATTTTATTAACTTTAGCTTCTGTTTTTTTGACCCCATTTCTTTTTTTTTCATTCTTTTTTTTATAACTTTTTTCGTTGAACACATTCTTAAAATGTATTTTTCTTTTTGAAAGATTAAATAAGAAAGAAGTTATCTTTGAAATGTTGTAACTAGAACAAATAATTTTTAAAATCAGAGTTGTAAAATTCAAGAGTTTATAAAAAGAGATGTAATTTTTCGTACTTTGTATTAAAATAAACAATTTTTTGTTAATGACAACATCATTTCGCTTGTTTATAGCGGAAAATTACATCTTTTTTTTCCTGATTTCTTTAACACTTGGTTATAGTTTCATAAAAATTTAACTTTTGGTGGAATTTTTTTCCTTGTGGTTGTTGTAGCAAAAATAACATTTTTCCAACAAATAAAAAAACTGAAATGAATACCTTTATTATTTTTTAGATTATTTGTTTTTTTTAATTTTTTTTTATTTTTCTTAAAACTTTTAATTATTATTATTTTTTTTTTTTTAATTTTTTTGTAATTTAAATTTTTTTATTTTTGATTTTTTTTTCGTTAGAATTTATAGTTTAACATTAAGAATTTTATTTGCCTATTGAAAGGGGATTTATTGTTTTTTAAGAATAGTTTCTTTTCAAATGTTATAAGTTTGTTATTATTTGCTTAAGTAAGCAAATATATTGTTAATAAATTTTAAATTCATTGTAATAAATTTTAAATTCCCTTAAGTACAAGCAAATACAACTTGTAAAAGTATACAAAAGTTTATAAATAAAAACATTCTTTAATGTTTTTTCAATATCTACATACGTAGTATGTAAGTATATGGGGTCCTTTTTATAAAAAAAAAATCTTTATATTTGCATTTGTTGGATAAAAAATTTAAGAAAAAAAAAATCATTTTTTTTATTGTTGTTTGGCTTGGTATTTTGCACACACGTGTACTTAGTTTAAAAAAAAATGCGATTTTTTTCTTGTTTAAAGACCAAACAACAATTGTACAAGTATTTGTTACAGCCATAAAGTAGGCAATGATTTATATTATAATCCCGTTATATACTCGTAGGTTGCCACTTTACTGCTTAACATTAAAATTTACTTAAATGTTTGTGAGTGTGTCACTCTGTGTAGGTATTTGAGAGTAGGAGATTGTATACCCAGCGGTAAAACTCAGAAGACCTTCTTACTTCAGGCCTTTTTAAAGGCCTGCTTAAAAGATTTTTTGATTCAATTACTATTCTTATCTAACTGCTAAGGAAGACCTCATAGAAGGCCTCGGCTCTTTCATATAAAAGATAAGATACACCTTCCACACTCGCTTCTATGAGAAGGGAGTAGAGAAGGAGTAACATTTTTTGTATTGTTTTTTGCACAAGCAAAATCAATTTTTTTTGGTCCCGTTACCCTTCTTATGTGCCTGCTGAAGAAGCGAGAGCGGAAGGCCTTCTCCGCAATGACAACGTGTGTAAAAAAGATATGAGTATGGAATGGAGCAAGAAGGCCTTGTACATCCAAAAGAAGGGGTACAGAGGCCTTCTAGAAGGCCTTCCTACTCCTTATTTTTCCCGCTGGGTATGTGATATTGTGTATGTGTGTGTGTGTATGAGCGTTAAAATGCAGACATGTTACACTAATGCAATACGATATAATACTTATACTATGTATATTGTATTATGTATACTTATGTATATGATAAATTTATTAACAATATAAGTATTAATGTAGAAAAACGAAATAGTATTAAATGTGCACAAGAAACCGGCTTTACAACATTTTTATACATAAGCCTTAAATTAGGCACTACAAAATGGAAATTTACCGATTTAAATGCTGTATACTTGTTATGTTTGTAAAAAAATTAAAAAAAAAAAACTAGCAAGAGTGCTGTATTCGGCTATGCCGAATTTTGAATACCCTTCAACATGGTGCAATAAAAACAGGAAGTTATATAAACACCGCTCTGTGGATATATAAAAAGTCTAGACTTAAAAAATAATAAAAAAACGAACTTATAGAAGGATATTCTTTGTTGCTTTTGGTGATGGGTATCAAAAAATACAAACGGAATGACAAACTAATATAAATAACCTTTTACCTTCGGTGAAGGGTATAACAATATGGGATTTTATAAAAATAATTAGAGGCAGTCCTGTTTCTTATACTCATATTTTAGCCACTTCTTGATCGATCTGGCTGAATTTCAACAGCAAAATTTGACGGGGCAGATGTAATTGAAATATTATAATAACCAAGTTCCCAGTATATCTGATGTTAGCGCCACTATCCGTCTGGTAGCACTTAATTTTAAAGACAGAAACTTTCATATCTTTCTGATTGTGAATATTTAATATTTAACGAAACTAAATAGGTAGTACTAAAAAATCCATGGGAGCCAAATTGATCTGCCATTTTATTTCAATAGTAAGTTCCAGAACATAAAGTTGGCATTGGCCAGATAAAATATTAAATTTAATAAATTTGTTAGATTTTCTAAGTGGTTTTCAAACCAAAAAGTATGTATAAACATAAATATATTTTGTAATTGCACACTTCCTAATTAATGTTATTTATTTAGGAATTTTAATAGAAATACATTTGTTGAATAAATTAAGTTTTTATGAAACTCATGTGTTTTATTCAAAATCCCCTTGGAAGTCACTAAAAGTTACCCTAGGCTGGCGTGCCTCCAACATCTGGGGTCTTCGGATATCCAATTTCAACAGACAGACGATCTGACTGACATTGTGTAAAGCCCTTATGACACTACATTTTTTATTCATTAATTGATATAGAATTGATAAAAAGAAACAGTAAATGTTAGAAAGAGCAAACTATAAAAAATGTAAACAAAGTTTTTTAGTTAATTTTTCTCTTGTTATGGTTTTGTTTCAGGGATGGCGTTGAGAATTTTTAAAATTGTACCAACAATCTTAAAAAATTGTACTTTTTTACCCTAATTGCACTAAAAGATCTTTTGAGTTGAAATAAATTGTATATATGTATATATGTTTGTGGCCCTTTGTTCCGAATAGGAACCACAGGACATTATATATATGTTTATAAAAAACACCACAAAAAGGTATTATAAATCTTAGTTTAAAAAGTATCAACAAAAAAGTACAATTGAAATAACTTAGCCATCCCTGTTTTGTTTATTTTATTAAATGTTGCCAACTTTTTGTTTATGAGAAACCTAAAAACAAAAAGCGGTAAATTGCTGAATTTGCCCATAAACCGCTGATTCAGCAACACTTTTAATATTTCAAGCTTGAAATGTCAATTTTAAGTTAAACAATTTTACATAATTTTTGACATAACTTCATTTTTTATCGATAACTTTAGTAAATTTTTGGACAGTTTGCCATTTATCCTAATACAGCTTAACTCTTTGCACTTGGTAAATTTTTGTATTACATTATATTTGTACTGTTCACCAAAACTTGAACAATGCATTAAAAATGTAGTGTCATAAGGGCTTAATCAAATACGCTACTAATAAGAATCAAAAATATATATACTTTATAGGGTCTACGATTGATATACAGTAGAATGCCGATAATTCGCAATCACAAAGGACCGGCCATTTCTTACGAATTATAGGGGTTTTCGATTTAGCGGGGTTTCGATTTAAAAAAATATATACGAATTAACGGGAGTTTTCAATTTATTTACTAAAACGATAAAAAATGAACATAAAAGACAATTGTTAAAAATAAAATATATAAAAATTATTCATGTTACAAACTGATCTTAAGAAAATAAACACACATACAAGCAAAAACCCACGCAAAAAAATAGCGGTAAACAAAAAGTCATTCTCTCCATGTTTCTGTTGCTTTTATTACGAATTATAAGTGGTAGTTAGCAAACAATAACGATTTATAAGAGGTAAAGAAGATTTTATTTGAAAAAAAAAAATTGCGAATTAGCGAGGGGACCAAAACGTATGGAAATTTTACAAATTAACGGGATTTTTTCAAGGGACCGACAGTTTATAACGAATTATCGGGAATTACGATTTATCGGGGTACGACTTATCGAGATTTGACTGTAGTAGAAATTGCAAACGGAATGAAAAATTCATATGTACCCTTTTGCCTTCGTTGAAGGGTATATGAACAAAATGTAAAGTGAAAATAAAATAAAAATTATAAGGACATAATAAAAAATTAGTAAAAAAACAAGTAAGAGTGCTAAATTCGGCTGTGCCGAATTTTTGATACCATCCACCGACAGTTCGAATATATCAGAAGTTGGCTTTATACGATGTTTTATATGGAGTGATTACCGCAAACAAAGCTTAATAAAAATTTTGTATGTAGGGGTTGTAGTTTAAGATCTTGTGATCATGATAGTTTATTCTATGTTCATACGACGATATAAACCACTCGTTTCGCTCTCTGAAATTAGATTGCCAAGCATGCTGTTCATACCATTCATTCTTGTGTGTGTTATTTGTGTGATTTTATTTAAAATAGATGAAAAAATTAATTAAAAGTTAAAAATATATATTTTAATACTTTTATTTTATTAAACATCAATTTTTATTTTGTTTTTTCCTTTGTTTTGATTTTTTTTGAGAGCTAGTTCAGATAAACTAACGATAATTGTTATCAAAATTAGAGATGATAGTACATTTTTCCTGTTTCGCAGCATGTTTCAAAATGAAACGACCTGTTTCGCTCTCAAAATTTTGTATTGCAAAATTTGTTGTTTCAATCATGTTTTGGGCGCGAAACAGGAATGGGAGATCGAAACACGAATATTGCTGTCCGTGTGAACATGGTATTAGGAGATAATGCACGTATTGCCAATAAAGTCATTAATTGAAAAAAAAAAAAAAAAATGAAAATTGAAAATTACTTCTCTTAATCCTTTTTTGCGGTAGGGCTCGATATTATTAATTAATCTTAAAAAAAACGGAAGTCAACATTAAAATTGGTTGCGGATAATCATCCCAAAATTCTATAGAGTGATATCTGGTATTAAACATTTTTTCTGGCCATATTAAACTAAGTTGGAAGAAAAATATAAAAAATGATTTAATATAAAAAAAAGCTTCGCTTAAAAAGTTTTGTTAGAATTGGCATAATATTTTTTAAGCTTAAGAGCTTCTTGTATTTGAAACATACAGGGGTGTTCTGGAAATCGAAAACGCAAAACGCAAGAATTTGGAAGTTGTTTTTAATACATTTTTAATCTAATATTTATAATTTTTGTTATAAAATTCCGTTTAAAAGAGAACTATTTGTATAATATATCTTTTTTAAAGAAATATTATTCAAAAATGACGTTTAAAATTCTTGCGTTTTGCTTTTTCGATTTCCATGGAAATACGGACAACTTTGGCGATTAATTACTTCAAGTTGGGGAGTAATCTAAATATAAGGAATATTTTAAAAGCCTAACTTCATATCCATTCGACTTTAAAGTTTTGTTAAAGTTGGAGAAATATATTAAAAGTTTTAAAGCATTAGTATTTTAAGCACAATTCTGAATTTAAGAAAGGAAGTTGAAGTGTAATCTTAGTTTTCTAATATTTCAAAAGCCCAACTGCTTATATTCTCGATCTTAAAGTTTCTGAAGAATTACCAAAATATTTTTCTAACATTTGAATCAAAATTCTAATGATTAGTTTATTATTATTGCCAACTTTATAACCCTTGCAATAATTTTTCGCTTTTAAGCTAGCTTTTATTAATTTTTTTGTTCGCTAAAAATCATAAAACAAAAAAAAAAAAAGTTAAGACAAAAGGAATTTTCCCTTTTTCCATTTATGACTAATTCAACAACTTTAATTATGCCGCAAAATGTTTAGCATAATTTTAGGATTTTAAACTCAATATTAATAGCAATAATAACAAAAAAGTGAAAAAAATAAATTATTGCAAAATTCCACTAATCTATGCAATTAAAGCCACATTAAGTGGCAACAAATTACAGGCATTTAGAAACACAAACACAATGCAGACATTGTATTTTTCTCCAACTTCCCCTTTCTCTCTATTCCTTCACTTTCATTAAAAATGTAGCAAAAAAGCTCAACTAATTTCACCTTTTTATAAAAACTCACTTAACACTTTTTAAAAAAACAGCGCAAAGGAAAATAAATTAAAAATTTGAAACAAAAAAGTGTTGAGTGAAAGAACCTGATGTGGCTACTTTATGAAAAAGTTTTGTGGTAAAGAGCAAAAAAAAAAAAAAAAAAAAAATAATTATGACATTAAAAACGGGCTAGACATAAAAAGGCAGCACTCAAAAGTCATGTAACAGCACCCAGTAATAAGTATTTAAGAATAATGTAAATGACAAGCAGAGGAAAATTATTTTTTGGGGGAAATATTTAAAAGAAGGAATGATAAACAATTAATAAAGACTTTAATTAAAAATAGCAATTTTAAATTAATACAGTACAACTTTTGTAAAAAAAAATTATATATTTTTGTTGTTAAAAAATATTCAACCACATGACCCCTTCGGCGATGGAGTCTTTTACAAATATGGAAAGCTTTCTGATTGTTACACTGAAAAGAAAAACAATCCTTCCGTAGTTAAACCAAGCCGAAGTGGTGTCAAAAGTACAGAAAGTACAGATTTTCTTAAATCAAGAACCGAATTGAATCAAGTACGGATAATTCAAGTGGCCCCCGTACTTAGAACAACCCAACATCAGGAAATACTTAAGAAAAGTGAGGTTAAAAATTAATCTCAAGCTGTGCTTGGCTTCAAGAATTTTTAAGTTGGTTTAATCCCGAATTTTTGACTTAAAATAATCCGAAATTAAGATTAATTGATTCTAACCTAAACACTTACCCCAGAGAAAGAGTAAGAGAGAGAGAGAGAGAGCGAGAGAGAGAGAGATAATATAATTATTTACTTACCAGTTACACATGTTGGTTTCACTTTTGTTGTATTATAGCCTTTTCACACTTGTCAACATTTAACATCAATTTGTGAAGATGTTGGAATTTTCCCATAAGAAATACATAGGGCTAAAAATCAAAAATTTTCAAGTGTTTTTATCAATAATAAAAACTGGGAATTAAGCACGCATAACAAAATCTTTTGAAATTAAAATTTTGTATTCCCAAAAATTGAAATTACTTTTTGATAATTTTCAACATCTTTACAGAATGTTACTAGCTCATTTTGTTCCCTTTTACAGTTTTCGATTCTTTTAGTGTTATCACTAGAAAAGTGGCAATAAATTCTATTATTATTGTGGCATCACTGACCAAATTGAAGTTGCTTTGAAAGCAGCGTTACCATTTCTCAAGTTTTTCCTTTTTTGCAAGCCTTATTTTGCTTAACTTTGCTAAAATTATAAAACAATATGAATAAGAAAAACATTTTGGTGTTATCTTTTAAAATGTTGGCACTTTTGTAGAAAAAAAGTATTTAAAAAAATAAAAGTTTTTTTTTCAGAAATGGTGACATTTTTTATTTATGGTAGATGTTAGATGTTTTAAGTGTGAGCGCGAATTTCACATTTTCAACATCTTCCATGCGTTCCTCCGAAATGTATGCAAGTGTACTCACAAGACATCAGCAGCATGCCCAGTGCTGCCAGATTTGACGATTTTTTGTATCGAAATTAGCAAAGTGCCGATTTGCTGATTTTTTTCTAAAAAGTGACGATTTTTTTCAGTCACCAAAAAAAAGAAAACTTTAAACGTTTTTATACAGCTTAAATTTTTAAGTTTTACTTCCCAAAAAAATTTAAGGAGAAAAGCAAAATTTTGTAGGAAAAAACTGTTAAATTTTTGCATTATGCTTTTCAACTTTATTGACGATGGGCGTGATTTTTTAAAGCATTTCTTAATGGAAACAAAACATTAAACCGTTACCGCAGTTTTCTGCAAATGTAGAGGAAATTTTGTGTCGAGTCAATTTAAATAAAACAACAAGGTAAAGTTCAATTATACGTATGTGTCGAATCGTATACGACCTTCACAACAGTATTTAAAATCGTACCAAAATTCGAGTATGAGAACCAAGTGAAATAATAGACCGACTGGCTTTTTTAAACATATAATTAATACTCCTTATAAAGAAAAAAAATGTGGGCCTAATTATTGTTTGTTTATAACTCGGTCACTTATGAACCGATTTTGTTAATTTTCACTATCAGTATTCTACTAAAATTATAAGAAGACATGAAAAATTTAAGGTTAAACATAGTTAAAAATTAGAAATTGATGGGTAAAAATTAAAAGCAATTGTGGTCATTTGCTTATAACTAAGCCATTTATGGAGCGATCTTCTGATGATGATCTGACGAGAAACAATAAAAAATTATTTCCTTTTTTAATTCTTACTTTTTGTTTGTTTTTGTTTTTTTATCTTGGAATATTTAACACGCAAATCGCAAGAAAATCTTTAAATGGTTATTTCCAGAGTACAAAACAACAAAGTTAAACTTTGTTTATTGTTCATCAAACCATCATCGAACGAACTTTTTGCGGCTCTGTGTATAAATCATATTTTCAACAATTGTGCGGCAAGCATACCAGCTGTAAGATAATATCTACATGAGTCTAATGCGATTACTTACATGCTTTTTGTAAGACTCGTTTGATAATCTTCACCCATATCTCAGACTATTCCCACAATGATTAAAGTTAGCGTCTTTCGTTGTTTTATGGAAGAATTTCACAGAGGAATCAGCTTGTGTTACAGTTTCTTCTGTGTGAAGAATCCTGCTCGTCGACGATCAATAACGCTCTTCATGAGACTTGCATTAGCTCTTCCACGATTAAAAATTATAGCTGGATATGAAGTAGTAATATTTTTGTTTGATAGTTTTTTTTTTAGATCGAACAAAAATTGTTAAAAAAAAACTAAATTTTGAGTTGTCCTATTTTTTTTGACGATATTTCAAAACGAGAAAGACGATTTTTTTATTTTTTCTCAGCAAATTGACGATTTTGTCAGAAACCAATCTGGCGGCCCTGAGCATGCCCGATATGGGGAAAATTTTATGTATTTATTTAAAAAATTTAAAAAAATAGAGTTTGGGAATTATTGCTTCTTATTTTTGTTTTTAAATATAAAAATAATGTTTGTTTTTCTTCTTGTAGTGTTGGTGTTTCTACACAAAAAAGCAACTTGTTTTCTGCCTACTTTTGTAGTGTTGTTGTTGTTGTTTCTATACCAAACTTCTACAAACTCACACGCATGCACGCATATAGCATGAATCAACAAACACAGATGACGAATTCCTCTTTTCTAAATAATTTCTACTGCACATGCCATCAAATTGACGTCACAAGAGACTAAGTTGTGTAAGATTTTGCTTTCACAAGAAAGCACAATAGTTTTTTTAGACGTCAGACAAACCATCAGCAATATAATTATTGAAATAAAAATAGCTAACTAGCAAGTTTTATAAAAATGTGTCTTTATTAACTGAATATAAATAACAAAGTGAAAGGCATTGAAAAAATATGAAACATATTAAACCTATTTTTTCAATGAACTATTTCTTTATACTACAATTTATATTAAGGTACAAAACGATAAAGTGTATTTCCAATAAATAATGCACCTGCGTAATGCGCAATGCTTCATGCGCATATAGATTGCAATGCCGAGAGATGAGACTAAAAAGTTTGCTGAGATTTTAACGATCACTTTGTAATTTTACTCTCAGGCCCGCTTTCACAGCTTACCGATAGCTAAAGGTAGGATTTTATCGGCCGTATAAAAAGTTATCCACTATTACAACTTTACTTTCACCTACCAGGTAGGATGAACCGTAATTTATTTTATCACTCACTTCAGATTAAAGTAAAGTTTTAATAATGGAACACTGATTATAAGGCCGGTTAAAGTCTACTTTTAGCTATCGGAAAGTAGTGAAAACGGTCCTCAGAGTGGCACGACTAACGAATAATTCAAGCTTTTTTGTACTTGATTTAAGAATTTTATACTTATATTAAGAAATTTCGGGAAAGTGATGCCATTTTGGATTGTTTTAGGTACTTTTTAGCGTTGCTCGTATTTAAATTTTTAATTACGACTCGTGCTTAAAGTAAGTGCAACAACTAAATTTATTACGAGTTTTTTCTTTCTGCGTACGCATAAACGTATAACACTTGGTTCATAGAATTCCCAGCTTCGGCTTACCTTTCGTCAGTTAAAGGTACATCCACGTAGGACATACTGGTGTTAAATTTGCTACTCGAAAGCATGTAAGATTGATTGTTGCAGGACAAGCGGTAGTTCCTTTATAGCTTGCGAATATACACGTACAGAGCTAGTGGGCCAACATACCACTGTGGGCCCTCTCCACTTATGATGATGACAGAATAAAAAGAGTTTTTGTTTTAAAAGGTCTATATCTGTATTTATTTATTTATTTATTTATAAATTTATTATAATTAAAATTACAATAAATCTTAAAAACTAAAGGCACTAGCAGCATAGGCTATCGGCCCGGTTTGTGTAAAAGAGAAAATGTGTATGGTTTGTTCAAATAAGAAATAGGATTAATGTTATATTTTGTAATGTAAGTTAATGTGTTGTAAAAAATAATATACTCTGTTTATGTTATCGTCAGAAGGACATTTCAATAGGTTAATTAAATTGTTTGAGTTGCATATGCTTAAACGAATATTGTCGAGGGATAGACAGTCTGATAAAAGATGTATTGTTGTTAGTGTTGAGTTATTGCAGAAAGTACATACTGGTTGGGACTCTGAAGACAGCAGATATTGATGAGTAAGTCTAGAGTGTGTAAGACGAAGTCTCGTAAAGCAGCGGTTTTTATGGAAATTGGTGGAATTAGGTAGCGAAATGGGTTTTTTTTCCGGATTTATTTCTTTGTATAGATGGTTATAATTGTTCCATTTACAAAGTAATGAAGCATTTAAATTTTCTAATAAACTTCTAGCGAGAAAGTTTTTGGATTTTGGTATAGAAAGATAAGTAGGATGACGATGAACTGTTTTTGCTGCTATGTCTGCAGCTTCGTTACCAATAATACCTATATGACTAGGTATCCATAACAATTTCACTTTCTTTCTTAATTGTATTAAAAGCTGTTGGATTGAAATTATTGTTCCATGTTTGTTCTTAGGATTGGAAGCTGCTTCGAACACCGAACGGCTATCCGTGCAAACGATATGATTTTTAGGTGAGCTTTTACATAGCTTTAATGCTTCAAATATGGCTTCAGCTTCGGCTTCGAAAATTGTTGCATTTTGCGGGAGAAGTCCAGTAATTTTTGGAAGTCCATTTCCATCAACGACAGCAAAAGAAACATACGTTGGGGTTTTAGAACCATCGGTGTAAACAAAGTGCCAATTATCATTTTTATATTTAGTAAGCATTTCGCTAAATAGTGTTTTAAAGATTTCAGGAGATGTGGAACTTTTATTGTAAAAGATAAGGTTCTTTAGAAAGATTTTCGAATCCAATAGCCACGGTGGATTGTTTTCTTTAGGAGGGATAAGTCTTTGTTCTTGAAATTTCTTTACTAATTTTGATATCTGTGCTAGGGTTGAGGGAAATTTCTGTTCAGTTTTCCTTTTGTTCAACAATGTAATATGTTTGTGCATTAGTGAAGATTTTGTACAGAAAAATTTATGAATTAGACGAAATTTTAATTTAGTAGCATGTATTTGAAGTGGCTCAAACCCGCCTTCAGCTAGTAAGTTTTTTATTGGTGAGGTTATAAAAGCTCTGAGGCTTGCTCTAATTGCAGCATTTAGTATGCTTTCAACATTCTTGAGACCAGATTTAGCAGCTTTACAGTATATAACAAGTCCATAATCGATTTTCGCCAGTATTACAGATTTTACCAATCTTAAAAGACTGTTTGTATGCATATGACTCTTTTTTGAGGAAAGATATTTAATGACATTAAGTCTACTTGTTAGGTCTTTTTTTAGATAGTTACAATGGGCTTTAAAGCTATATTTACGATCTATATTAAGTCCTAGAATTTTACAATTTTCTACATTTTTAATATTAAGATTATTATAAGTTATGTCTATGTTAGTACAATTTCGTTTTTTGCATACGTGCAGATGGTTAGATTTCTCAAATGAAATATCTGCCCCAGATATTTTTGACCATTGTTCTATAGAAACTAAAGTGTCAATGAAATCTTTTTTAATTTTCTCGTTTTCTTGTTCTCTAGCAATAATGTATAAATCATCAGCGTATATGCAATGGTCTACCTTTTTATTGTTGCCAATTATAAGGCTTAGATCGTCAAAAGCAATAATAAAGAGAGTAACTGATAATGGAGACCCTTGTGGAATTCCATTTTCAAGTGGGACTACATTTGAGAAGGTGTTATTTATACGTACTGTAAATTTCCTATTAAGGAGGAAGGATTTTATTAGATTAAACATTTTGGGTCCAATTGACCACTTGGAAAGTTTCTGAAGAACAATGTGGACACCAATTTTATCAAAAGCTTTTATAAAATCTATTGATAAAATTGATGTGTGTTTCCCTGTAGAATAATTTTTACTGATTATGTGATCGAGGTACAATAGGGCATCAGTAGTACTAACACCAGATTGAAAACCGAATTGATGTTGGGAAAGGAGATTGTGTTTTTTAATATACCACATTAGGCGTCTAGATATCATTTTCTCGAGAATTTTCGTGATGCAAGGAAGAAGGGATATTGGGCGATAGGAATCAATATTTTCTATAGGCTTATTATTTTTATGTATAGCGACTACTGATGCAATTTTGAAAGATTGTGGAATTATTCCAGATTCAAAAATATTATTGTAAAGATTTAAAATACGAATTTTAAAAAATGTTGGGACATTCTTAATCATTGGGTAGGAAATCTTGTCCAAACCTGGAGTTTTCCCTTTGGAGGTGCCTAGGCAATACATTAATTCCTGCATATTGAAAGGATGTTCCAATACGCTGGCCATTGGCGAGCAGTTGGTAATTCTTAAAGATGAAAGTGTCAGGGCTTTGGCATTCTGGAAATTTTGTGGGAAATTACTATCTTTAGAATTTAATGACCAGTACTTAGCAAAAGATTCAGATATTTCGAATGGGTTGGTGATAACGTTATTATTTATGGAGATAGATCTGATAATACTAGTTCTATAGTTCCCTGTAATCTTTCTGATATTCTGCCACAGTATAGAAGAATTTGTAGAAGGATTTAATTGTTCAGTAAAATCGTTGAACGATTTGGTTTTTGCTAATCTCTTTGCCCTATTAAAAACTGAATTTTTTCTCTTATATGTAATGAGATTTTCCGTTGACATGTTACGTTTAAAGTCCTTCCAAGAGTGTTGTTTATCGTCTCTAAGACGTTGGAGTTCAGAAGACCACCAGGGAACAGTTTTTTTAATTTTTCTGTTAGTAGTTTGTGGGATGCTTTCATTTGCAGCAGTTCTTAAAATTTTTCTAATAGAGGCTGCTTCTTTATTTACATTATCAGAGATGCAAATTCTATCATTGTACTGGGTTATTCTAGTATGATATATATCCCAATTAGCCTTTTTGGTGTTAAATTTAGAAAGTGTGGGATAATTAGTTTTATTATTGAGGAGAAGCTCTGTAATAATAGGATAATGGTCACTATTATTTAGATCGTCAATTACATACCATTTACACATTGGCACAAGTGCGATGGAGACTATTGAGAGATCTATATTTGAAAATGTGTTGTGTGTACTAAGATGGGTAGAAGATCCATCATTTAATGTAGAGAGATTGTTATTCATTAGGAATGTTTCGATTAATGAGCCTCTGTTATTTGTAGAAGTAGATCCCCATATAGGATTCCAGGCATTAAAATCCCCAACCAAAAGTAGAGGTGTATTAATGTTTGATATAAGACTATTTAAGTCAACTGATCAAATTTGATCACTTGGTGAAAAATAAATTGATAAAATTGAAAATACTAGCGTTGTGTTTATTTCCAGACCAACTACATTGAGTGACTGGTTTGTGTTTATAATTTTATGGGCAATATTTCTTTTAATTAGTATAGCTGAACCTTGTTTTGGTGATGTATTTGGATTAAAGAAATATCCAATATATTGTTTGGGGGTAACCGGGGTGAAATTGCTTTTGCACTTGGTTTCTTGAAGACAAATAATGTCGGGATTTTTAGAATTAATAAGCAGTTGTAAGTTAGTGTAATTGTTCTGATATCCACGAATATTCCACTGGAGAATATTGAGGACCATCTTAAAATTAAAGAGAGTAGACTAAGTCACTTAAATTTTGTATAAATAAATACAAATATTTAAGAGACTCAATCTGATTTTTCGTCATCAGTTGCCATAAATTCAATTCCGTTCGTATCATTATCAGAACTGGATTCTGAGAGGATAACTTTGGAAACAGAGGGGTAAGAAAATAAATTAAAAGAACTTTGGGAAGTTGAAAGATTTTTGGGATTTGTTTTTGTGGGAAGCTGTTGAATATTGTTTTCTGTGCTTATAGATTTTGTTGTTGATTGGGTTTGATTTTTGTTATCTATAACGGTATTCGTGATTGGTGTGAGCGAAAGAGAATTTTGATCATCCTCTTTCCTATTATTTTTTAAGTTTTGATTTATTGTTTGTGATGGGTTTGCAAGAATTGCAGAGAGTTTCTCTTTAATTACATTTGCTCTTCTGATGTCTGAGTTAGGTGATGATGATGTGTTTGCTGTTGTTTTTTCAGAGGTACTAATGGTACCTTGATTTTTGGCAGTGATTGCCGAAAAGGAAGATAATGAAATGTTGTTTTTGTTTTGTTCTCTATGAATTATTATTGCTTCACGCATTGAGCACTTACGTTTTGTCTTAATTGTTAAAATTTCTTTTTGTTGTATATATTTGATGCATTTATTGGAAGAGGATGGGTGTTCCTCTGTACAGTTTGCACAAAATGTTCTAGTGCATTCAGTTTTGTCATGGGGAGGGAGCTTGCAGTTTACACATGCTTCGGTACCTTGACAACGATTTTTTGTGTGGCCCAAGAGTTGGCATTTTTTGCATCTCATAGGATTAGGTATATACTCGCGTACTTTCACCTTGTACCATGAAATGTCAATAGATTCAGGAAGATTGTATAAATCGAAAGTTAATAGGACAACGCCCGATGGACAGTTTTGACCGTTTATTTGTTTTACGTATTTATAAACGTCCACAACTCCTTGGGAACTGAGTTCGTTTATGATTTCCTTCTCAGGGATGTTGTTAAGGCATGGAGCAAAAACGGTCCCCTTAATATAATTAAGATGTTCATGTAGTTTACATGTAATTTTACATATGCCAATTAATTCCTTAGATTCTAGGAATTTTTTAGCTGTTAAATTGTCTTTTACCAATAAAAGCAGCTTCCCATCCCTGAGCTGGGAGATAGAGATAATTTCTTTGCTAATAAGATTCAGAGCTCTATGGATTGCAAAACATGAAAATTGGGACAGAGGTTTATCATTATCAGCAGCGGCAACAACAATGTACCTGGGGTTGGCAGACTTATTTTGCGTTGGTAGCAGGGGAAAATCAACAAATGATTCTCCTCTATTACGTTTTTTCCTTTTACTTTGGGGACTCCGCTCAGCCAAAAGAGCAAACCGGTTATCCCCTATAGGGGGGCGCCCAGGGGGCATTTTAACACGCTAAACTACGATTGATCGTTTACGTTGTATTGACTAAGCAATGTAGGTATAAAACTAAGCAAAAGAGAATATTATTATTATTTTTTTTTTTTTTTTTGTAATTTTCTTTTCTTGTATTTTCTTTTACTAAGTACGCGATGCGGGAATAACAATTCAAAGAAGAAGGTAAGACCGTACACGTTGAGTGCTAGTCGAAGACTGATATCTGTATTTATATTCCCATCGTTCCTATAAAGAGCATAGGGCCTCAACAAATTTTCTCCACTCGGATCTTTTCATCGCAATGCTTTTTATTTCAGGCCACAATCTTTGCATTTTTTCAGTTTGGTTTTGCCTTCGCCAAGTGTGAGCCGGTCGGCCTTGTCTATACACGATCAAAATACTTTCTGTCAAACTCGTGTACGTGTGCTTGATGTAATATCTAAATTGGTTTGATGTTCCATCCAGCATCATTAGTGTCACTCATACCAACACATTTTTTACTCACTCTATTAACATGCTTGTTAAGCATTTTAATCATGAAAATACCTTTTCCATAACTTCTGTATGTCTTTACCTAACTGGTTGAAATTTGGTATACAACTTAAGAATAGCGTGTTGCATCCCTAGGTAAAATTTTGGACACGTGCATACAGGGCTTGGCTAGGTAATCATTGACGACCCAAAAGTATCGAACGAAATTAAAGAAGGGCTTTGGAGGTGTAATAAAATATGATAATTTGTAGCAATAATATTAATAGTTTGTGGAATATCTATATATGCTCATCTCTTGTCCCCATCTTTTTGCCTACCTGAGCAAATAAAAGTAGATCTGATCATATATGGTTATAATATAATATGTAAAATTTGTGGCTGCGCGGCGCTGGCATGGGCCAGGAGGAGGCACTTGGGGCATGGTATAATGTGTGCGTCCCGAATCGGTTATATATCGGCAAAGGCCCTGGTTGGGTTCCTATGGGAAGCGGAGGTACTTTTGGCCATCTAAGGGGAGTGGGTACAATAGACCTGACCTGGTCGCGGTACCTGTCACTGTGGGGAAAACTCCCCGCTCTATCGTGAAAAAAAAAAAATGTGATTATATACATAAACATATATATATCTTTATATCTTAACATAACTCAGACGTGGATCCGGCTTGAGCTCCTGTTGGATGGGTGAGGCGGGGATTGTTTAGGAACTTTCAACTGAAACATACCATTTTGCAAATTTTTTTTGGAAAGACCATAGAAATGGTATATATATTTTTCCGTTTAAGGTGGGGTGGTTGAGGTGGCTTGGAGTTAATTTTGCTTCCCCTGTACTCCCGACTGCATCTCTATATATTACAAATATCTGTTCTTTCAGTACATAGCTGAAATTTGGCATTCAAATATTGGTCATATAAAAATAAAAATAGCTTAATAGAAAAAAGTACCAACGATATTTACATATTCGAATTTCCAAAAGGTACCAAAATTTGTATGAGAGCTTTTAAAGAGAAGAGAACACAATTTAAATTTTTTTTTTATCTTCATTACTTAAGAAGATAAATTGTTTACCAAAAAAGTACCAAAATAATATTTTTGCCTTTTTTTGTACCCAAAATGTGCAAATTTCAAAAAAGTACCAAACATATGACAATTTAATTTTCGATTCAATAATGATATTTTTTGAATTTTACGTCCACCTCTGTTAGATCACGGGATATAATGTTACTGATTTTACCCGTTTTAACCCATTTCTAAACCCTTATGAATTAAATTTCCAAAAGTCTCTAATATTTTTATTAACACATTTGGGAGGGCAGTCTACATACAAAATTTCAAGTGCCTGGCTTAAGTTGCTTGGGCTGGGCAATGATCACCCAGTCAGTCACGCTTATCTTATAAAAATATATGAAGTCACTAAAAATTATCTGGGGTCTGGGGTGGCAGCTGAAATGTATAGTACCTACTTTTGATACTAAACAGTACTAGATATAATTATCACTTAACCTCCCCTAGCCCCACCTTTTTTGTTATGGTATCTTTAAATTTGGCTTACTTTAGGTTTTATTTATTTTTAAATTAACCTGCAATCACTTCACTTATCCCAAAAAATAAACCGCACAAAATCACAATTTTCACATGGAATGATTAATTTCTAATACGGTTTAAACAGAACGTGCTTATTTACAAAGAAAACTTTAAAGGAAAAATCATAGCTTACTTTTATTTCAAAGTACAAAAATCAACTTTGAAAACCTGAAATTTTTAAAAAAAAAATTATCTACTTTGCTTCAGTACTAACAGTAAAATAGTTATCCAAGAGCCAAATTATGAAATGAGTTGTATGTTTTTAAGTGTCTAAATAATGTACTGTTTATTTATGAACACTGGTTTGATGATTCATTATTTCTTTACGATAATCTAAAGTTTATTAGGCAATTCACGAAATTTTTTAAAGGAATTTAGAGAAAGTCCCAAATTTGTTAAAAACTAACCTTATAAACAAAATTACAGCAAATACAACCAATATGACAGAAAAGAACGGATTGGGAATTGCATAAATGTGATTTTTTTTTTAATTTTTGTTATCCTCATCAATTATAATTATTAATTATATATATAAATTCTTTAAACACAATCAACTCATTATTAATTGTATTTCGAAAAAATAAAATTATTGATTACTAATCGTAATTTAACAGATATCCTTTTAAATATCGTTTTTTCGTATTTTAAGTTAATTTTCCAAAAAACCCCTAAAATAATGCTGAATTTATGTTTGTTTTTGAAGCTATTTTTAGCCGTCTGTAATCGAGTGCTCATTTATAACGGTCTTTATGGCACCAACTAACAGTCAAATGCAACAACACACAATGAGTGAGAGCAAGAGAATTTAGGCGAAAAAAATAACTGTAAAGCCTGAAACTATGTTTTGAACTTAATTAGCTGCGAATTAACAAATCGTTTATTTTTTTTTTGTTGCTAGAATTTGGCGTTGTTGTCGGTGTTAGTTGGCAGTATGTAAAAAGGCAAAAAATAAACTAAAAAAAACTCATACTAAAACAATGCCGGAAAAAAACAAAAGTAGAACAAGAACAAGCCTCTTTCCAACGCTAAAGGTTATATGATTATAATAATATTAAAGCAAAAACAAAAAAAAAAAAAAAATCTAAATTTATTCCATAAAAGACAATAAGCCCAGGCAAAGACTGGTTGAATTTAGTCCCAATATAAAAAATTATTTGTGGCTCTGTGCTAAAAAGTTCTGTGAGGTGGAGAGAGGAATTCATTTTTTTTTTTTTTTGTTAAACGGAAATGTAAAATGTCATCCTGCAGGCAAAGTGTGAAGGTTTTTTCTTTTTTTTTACAAATGTTATCATGTTGTTACATGCAGCAAAGAGAGCTAAAAAGCATTATAATCATAATTATTGTTACTAAAACTCATGATTTATAAAACTAGAAAAGTTTTGTTTTTTTTTGGTAAAAACGATATTAAATTAAATTTAATAGCTAAATGAGAGGTAATTAAATTTAAAGAGTTTTACAAATTGAAATAAATTAAATTAAAGTAACGAAGAGAATAATGAAGTTTTATGTTTATGTAAAAAAAAAAATTAACGAGACTAAAATCAGCAATTACAGCAATTTAGGGTTAGTTGTGGAAATTTATATTATGTTTAAAAATAGTTACGTCAAAAATGCAATACGGATATTTTTAATGTACTTCAACTGGGTTCGGATGGCCTGCGCTCTTAATGACATGAAGACCACAAAAAAAAAACTATGTATAAACAAGTGAGAAAGTAAAGCCTGTCAAGCCCGATGATAACCTTCACCTCAGTATTTATATAAAAATTTTCAAAAGTTCGTTTAAATTACCGCCTCTTGATTGGTTACAGCAGTCGAATCGTTCCAGGTCGGTTTTCAAATGCTTGATTTTTGTCATTTAAGTCATTAAAAAAAAAAGACGTCCCAATGACACCTCTAGAGTCTAGACCTTGCGCACATTGCGATGATGCACAGGCCTGACCACATCTATAACGCTTTCAGTCTCTTTCTTTATAATCTGGCCAATTTCTTGCACAGTATGTCGATTGTAATGACTACAATCATCCCGTAATGCCACCCCAAAGGGGCCAGGTTTAAGCAATCACTTTTGTTGTAAGTTTTAACTATTTTTGGGCAAACCTTTTACTAGATAAATGACACTTGAGCTCACATATATTAAGCAGCTGATAACATTGCCAGACCGGCGCACACTGGGGCCAAAAGGAGGTATTAAAAGGGGGAGACGGAAACCCCCATACAAAGTACTTATTATTTATTTGGCCCCTGTCTGCGACGGTTTTACCCACTAAATGGACAACCCTGTATTATCTAGATACCTACGTCGTTATAAGATTTTTTTGTCTTAAGGGAGGAGATTTATATGACATTAATTCAGCAACACAAGTTGCCAAAGGTATCGTTAAAGTCATTGTCACCAAATTTAATGTCAATAGTTGTGTTGCCATTTATTAAGGTGTATAATTGAGGGTATCAGCGCAAAAGTGGTGTAACCCCAGACTACTTGTTATGAGAAAATAAGGAGTTAACACTACTCTTGCACTATAACACTTGGTTGTTACGGCCCGTGCAAAAACTATGTTTCTAGCGCCATCTGTTTTGGATACACACAGTTGGCTTACTTGACTATTGCACTGTGAAGAACAGTGCAAAGAACATGTCTTACACCAGAACCGTAACCAACGTAAATTTTGGGTTACACCACTTTTGAGCTGATAGCCTCAATTGTTCGATTGAAATTTCTTAATAATTTTTCTTGTTCGATCAGACGAATAATTTTAAACTTTAATTCGAATATTCGAATGAATAAGGAATAAAAAATTTCATTCGATTAATTTTGAAAAAATAAAAAATGTCGTATCGCACTTGTTGTTCTAAAGAAAGTTAACTCAAAATTTTTAAATTTTTACTTTTTGCAAGAAATAGATGAACAGTGGTTATATCTACGCAATGTAAAAGTCTTAGATGAATTTTTCTAGTATTTTGAAAAAAAAAAAAAATCCAATTGTTTCCCCCTTTCTAGTATAAAACTACAAACAAAAAGAAAACGGGTTTTTGTCTCTACTGAAAATTTTTTAATTTTAAGTTGACTCTCTTTAGAGGAACAATTGCGATATGTCGTATTTTATTTTTTTCAAAATTAATCGAATGAAATTTTTCATTCCTTAATCGTTCGAATATTATTCGATATGTATTTAATTTGTTTATTAACAATTTAGTTGGTTTCATCCATGCCTTCCGAACAATATTTTTGTCCGGAGAATAATTTTTTTACTGAGAATGTGCGGAAGAACGATTTAGCCATTTCGGAAAATTTGTCCGGAAAAAAGCTACCATATGTTTAACAGATGTAAACATTTATACAAAATTGCAGCACAACTAGCAAAACACTTATAATGAATGAATTGTTTTCTAAAAGTGTGTTAAAGAAAATGAATGAAAAAAGGAAAGTGATTTTATTATTTTTAATTACATGTATTTATATTCAGCAAAAAATAATTGTTGTAATATAAGTCTGAGTTTATACGGTTCATTCTTTACTGAAAAGATGGCTACTTTATAGGCGAGAGGGGCGAGTGGAAAAGAAACGAGTACATACCCCTCGCCTCTCTCGCCTATAAAGTAGCAATCTTTTCAGTAAAGAATGAACCGTATAAACTCAGACTAAATGCAAAAACACTATATGATGTGGCAGCTCAATTCAACTTTTATGTAAAAATTAAAAAAAAGTGGCATCTCAGTTCATTTTGTTCTGAACAAGAATTAAAATTAAACCAATTCAAGAAAAAACTTGCTGAACAAAATAATTACTCTTTCTCTCTCTCTCTCTCAATAGTAAGACGTCAAACCAGTGTTGCCAGTGAAATTTCGAGAAAGATACATTTTGGTTACTAAAAAGATACACTTTTTCCCAAAAAGATACATTTTGAAAAAAATTTTAAAAATCCATTTTTAACGTTCAACATTTATTAACATAACATTTTTATTTCATATTTAATGAATATTGTAAAGAAAATGATATCATATAAATTCATTTAAGTCATATATATTAGCAGCCGTATTCATAATTAAAATTTGCCATGAAGTTAGCAAAAAGTTTATTCATAATACACTAACATACACTAATATCTCAAATGAAACTAAAAGCCATCCAAATTCATTGGCTTATTGGAAGAAACTCTGTCCTAAGTCTCGACTGCAAACTTTTACTTTACAACTCCATCTTAAAGCCAATCTGGTGCTACGGTATTCAACTATGGGGCACTGCCTCGGCCTCTAATATCGAAAAAATTCAAAGGCGCCAAAATAAACTTCTTCGAATAATCACAGCTGCCCCTTGGTATGTTAAAAACTCAAATATTCACAAGGATCTCAATGTTCCTTTAGTAAAAACTATGATTACAAAATATGCAGTAAAATATTTAAAAAGGCTTGAACAACACCCAAATCCACTAGCTCGAAATATTTTAAACCATGGCGGCCACACTCGCTTAAGAAGAAGAGACACTGCAGCACTTACCCAATTAGATGAGCGATAAACACCTATATAAGTGAACAGAACCCGTGATGAAGAAAATTTTCGTCTGGCACTGGCAGGACGTAAAATAACGTATTAGGTTAAGATTTGATTAATTATTGTTAGTTCATATTTAAAATATGAAGATTCAATAAAAAATAATGAGAAAAAAAAAAAAAAAAAAAAATAATACACTAACCAAACTCTGGCTAACGATTTCCTTAAATCTTGTTAACGAGCTGCCAAGCGTTTGCCGTTTAATGTCAAACCGTTTTGTTGGTTTTTTTTAATGAAATGTTTTTTTTTTAATTAACTGTCTTTTACTTTAATTTATTTTAATTTTAAAAACTTTTTAAAATTTTTATATGTGAAGGGAAAAACTAAAAAAGGAAAAAATGACAAATTCAGCAATGATTAATGTGGCATCATAAAAGTTCAGAGTTGATTTATTAAAAGTTGGCAGATGGAGAAAAGTTTATTATGAATTAACTCTGTGCCAACAAGCTGCTAAGCTAGGTCGGCATTCTAGTTAGCAGCTCGTTGTACATAGTGAACAAACTGTGGCTAACTTTTTGTTATGAATACGGATGTAGGTATGTAATTTTTAAAAATACAGTAAGCGAACTTTAAAATTAATATAATGTTTGGATGATATCAAAACAAATAAATTTTTGTTATAATTAATATACGAGTTAAGGCGTTTATACTAAGGCGATTATATCAAAAATTTCGTATAAAGTTCCTGAAAATAAAAAAGTTCCTCAGAACAACTTCGCACTACTAAATCCTTAATGTTTTCTTTCAACATTCATTAAGCCGCTATTGAATTAGCATTGAGTCGGTTAGTCTTAATAAGTTTTATTTGGCTAAAAATTCTCTAATATTTTATTTCTGTACATTTTGCGTAACGATTCAAAAGATACGAAAAATGTCAGGATTACACATTATTACGAAAATTGATTACGAAAAATGTATCTTTCGTATCCTAATGGCAACACTGCGTCAAACTCAATATAAAAAAAATTTTGTCCGGACAAAAATATTTTTTGGAACGCATGGCTGAATCGAGACTAAAGGTGGTGGATTCATCCATGCTTTCCGAAAAATATTTTTGTCCGGAGAATAATTTTTTTACTGAGAGCGCTCTTCAGAAAGATTCACCCATTTCGGAAAATTTGTCCGGAAAAACAAAGACAAAAAATTATGCAAAATGGCAGCACAATTAGCAAACCACTTATTTTTTATTGTTTTCTAAAAGTGTGTTAATATACTTTTTTATTATATTATTTTTTTATTTAATTATTCAGCAAAAAAAAAAAACAATTATTTCAACTTTTATGTACAAATTGAAAAAAGTGGCAACTCAGGTAATTTTGTACTGAACCATGGTATTATAATTATTATTTTATATAATACTATGGTACTGAACAAAAATTAAAATTAAACCAATTCAAAAAAAACTTGCCGAACAAAATAATTTCTTTCGCTTTCTCAAGTAGTAAGACGTCAAAATCGATATAAAAAATTTTGTCCGGACAAAAATATTGTTCGGAACTCATGGGTAAATCGAGCTTAAGAAAACAATCCACTACAAAAGATTTTGAAATTTTGTTTTAAGTGTGACTGAGCTTTTGCTATTGACAATACATTTTCAATAAAACAAACCGACCAAGCGATCTGTGAAATAAAATTTTCCAACCGGGTGGTGAAAAGGAGAAGTTTACACGTGAAAAAACGCTTGACGCTCTTATTTAAGAAGCTCAGAAGTTCAAAGAACGAATTTTGCGCTCGTTAATTAACAACAGGCGGTAAGTTTGTCTGTTCTTTTAATTGATTTTTCCAAATAATTTAAAATATTTTCGATGCTGTTAATGTTTCTTATGTTTTTAGTATTTCCTACTTTATTGATTGACTTTTTTAGATCAGTAATTAATATATAATCACTCAATTCAGAAACTTAGTCCGATTCTTCACTGCAATTGGAATCATATTTGAATATTCGAGTATTCATCAAAAACTGTTCGAATTATTTTTTATTCTTAATTTAAAAATTTTATTAATTCAAACAAAAAGGAAAAACAGTTGTTTGAATATTCAAAATTTGAATTTCAAATAATAATTTTTGTTAGAATGACAACACCAGTCCATAGCACGTCTATTAGAAAGTTATGGCATTAAAAGCTATTTTCGGGATTTGGATTTATATAGAAGCAATGGTTAACTATGAAATGATTCCGATAAAGTCGAGTAAGATCATTTAGTTTGAAATATAATGTTTTTAGAGGAAATTTAATCTAAATTCCAACACATTAAAATGGTTTATGGACACAAATACTTTATTCCGAAAAGAAGCTTGCAAGCAGTTTAGGATTTAAAACAATAAATTTTAATCCTTAATTTTGGTTTAAACTCTTTCAACCTTGCTACGAATTTCTTAACTTAAGTTACCGTCCAAAAAAAAACATCTTATTTATGGCAATATCAATTAACTTAAATTCACCATTGTTGAATCCTTTTACCACATCTTTGAATTGGCAAAAGTTTTCAGCATAATACATAATTGCTTTCAACCACGTCCTCCATCTGGTTGTTATAGGCTGTAGAGGAAGACATTAATCCGGATAATTCTTTTTATATGCGGCAACACGCGAAGGTGCATGGCAAAATAAAGCATTTAAAAAAAGTTTTTTTTCAAAATATGCAACATAAATATGCAATATCAGCAATATATGCAAAAATATGCATGCAAAGCAAAATATGCAAAAATATGCACTAACAAATCGATGCAATTTTACTGCAAATTTCTCCATTCGCAAATATATTTTGTATATGCCCTGCGGGAAATTTGTGTCAATTGGTCCAAAAAATAGAACAAGTACAAAAAGAAAGGACTCATGACCAGTGAAAGAAGAACCAATCCCTTAACTGTAGCCCGTTTCTGTATTTCTCGCATCGTAAAATTTTCCGACTGAAACCAGTGAATCGGGACAGAAACAGTGAAAAATGAAACAAAAAATGGTTTTTCTCACACAAGTGTTTCTGTATCTTTTTTTTGCGAGAATTATCTGTCATTTAAATAATTTTCCAGCAATTATTGGAAGGATGCGAGAAAAAGTGTTTCTATAACAATATTTTGCGAAAAGTTTTTTTCAAGAACTGTCAAAATAAGTCACATTTGAAATTGGTGGCGAGAAAAACAAAATGTAGATATTTTGAATTTAAAATATGTTTATATACTATTTTTTTTAAATAAATAAAAAAATAGAAGGAATATAAATGATAAATGCATAATATTTATGATGAAAATAAACAAAAAACAATTGTTATATTTTGTTAGTTTAAATTTTTGTTAGCCTTTTCTTGTTTTGGTTTTAATCAGTGCTGCCAGATAAACTTGTGTCAAAATCGTCAATTTCCTGAGAAAAAAATAAAAAAGATCGTCTTTTTTGTTTTAAAAATCGTGCAATTTAAAATCAATTTTAAACAAATTTGTTTCGACTTTTATTAAAAAATAATCAAACAAAAACATAGTTAAAGTTCATGGGTATTTAATAATTATTATTTAATAATTGAGATATAAATCTTTAATTTACCTATTCCTATAATCTTTTTCTTTTTTTACCTGAAATAGACTTAGTAGAATACCTTGTAGTTAAAATTAAAAAAATCGGTTCATAAATAAACGGGTTAAAGACCCAGTAAAATCTTCGCCTACAAAATAATATGTTAAGTAATCAGAAACACATAAAAGCACTACATACAATTCTACTGAAAAACTAATGAATTTTACAAGGGTTGTGCCAAAAAGAACAAATTCAAAAGTAAGTCATTTTTTTATATCTTAATACATCCAGAAAAAAGTAGTTATCGAAGTTCTTATAGAAGAAAGCTACTTAATAACGAGTGAAAGAAGCTATCCATTTTGAAAAAGTTTTTACTGGGAGACAAACTAATTTCTTTCTTGCCGGAATAATGGTTTTGGCACAAAAGTGTACATATAAGATAAGAATATCAAATATCAATCATATTTTGTATATGTATATAAGAAGTATTAAATGTTCAAAATAAGCCAAGTCGGTCCATTACTTTCCCTCGAAATTTTGCTTTTGCCGATACATTTTTTAGGGAAGAAACAAACAATTTCGAGGACAATTTTCACAATAGGGAAAAATATAAAAATTTAAGCAGCCTTGTTTCTAAAGATATCTTTTTTTCTAATAAACAAACATATAAAAATATTTACAATTATCTTATTTCGAAGACTAAGGGGCTTATAGTGTAAAACGCAACGCCAACAATTTCATTAAAAGCAAAAATAAAATCAAAAATATTTTATAAATTTGTTGTTGCTTTCTACAGACATTCATATTATTTTTTTTTTCAATTTTCAACGCCACAAAATAGAAGTGTTTGAAATTTAAAAATTCAAGATGAATTTCTATAGAAAGTAACAACAAAATTATAAAATATTTTTGATTTTGTTTTTGCTTTCGTCACTTTTTTAGAAAAAATCATCAAAACGTCACTTTGTTAATATCGGAACAAAAAATCGTCAAGATGACCATAACTCGTCAAATCTGGCAGCCCTGTTTTTATTATATTTATTTCTTTTGTTGACGTTTCGCTTTTATTTGACATTTAATTACTGGAAATATTCCAGTATAAACAGAATTTGTTGTGTCTGTTTTCGCATTCAAATACAGAAACACTTTTATCTCATAAATCGAGAAACGATGGAATTTTTTGTTTCACACTTCATGTAAGAAATTTTACGATGCGAGAAATACAGAAACGAGCTACTGGTTTATGAAGAACAAAAAGGTAGAAAAAGTAATGAATTACAGTACAGTCTTCACCGGTGCTGTGACACATTTTTTGGTACTTTCTTAAATTTGGTTCATGAATTTAACAAGTAATTACTTGTTTTATTAAAATAATACTATATTCTATTGCAACAATACTACACTACGCACGTTTATTGAGAATAGATCTGTGACTGGTCAAATGGTGTCAATTGACCTCCTACAATGACAACCACATGTAAAAGTGATAGGTCTTATTCATATAAAGTGTTAGAACTAGAACCGGTCTCTACCACCAAAGACCTATCACAGGACTACTTTGGTGTCAGTTCGCTTCCCTCTAGGGTGGTAATCTCCGATGCGGGCCTTGCTAAAGCCCTTATGACACTACATTTTTAATGCATTGTTCAAGTTTTGGTGAACAGTACAAATATAATGTAATACAAAAATTTACCAAGTGCAAATAGTTAAGCTGAATTAAGATAAATGGCAAACTGTCAACAATTTTACTAAAGTTATCGATAAAAAATTAAGTTATGTCAAAAAAAATGTAAAATTGTTTAACTTAAAATTGACATTTCCAGCTTGAAATATTAAAAGTATTGCTGAATCAGCGGTTTATGGGCAAATTCAGCGATTTACCGCTTTTTGTTTTTAGGTTTCTCATAAACAAAAAGTTGGCAACATTTAATAAAATAAACAAAACAGGGATGGCTAAGTTGTTTCAATTGTACTTTTTTGTTGATACTTTTTAAACTAAGATTTATAATACCTTTTTGTGGTGTTTTTTATGAACAAAAATAAAATTAGTTTCAACCAAAAAATCTTTTAGTACAATTAGGGTAAAAAAGTAAAATTTTTAAAGGTTGTTGGTACAATTTAAAAAATTCTCAACCCCATCCCTGGAACAAAACCATAACAAGAGAAAAAAAAACTAAAAAACTTTGTTTACATTTTTTATAGTTTGCTCTTTCTAACATTTACTGTTTCTTTCTATCAATTCTATATCAATTAATGAATAAAAAATGTAGTGTCATAAAGGCTTTATGACAATTGGAACACCTACTTATATCATATTTCACTAAATTATCTCCAACTTTGCGCACAAAGCTTACATGGACAGTTAGTTAGTCGAACGGACGCACTGAAAACGTTAGATCGGCTTAAAAAGTGATTCTGAGTTTCTGAGTCGATCGGTTTACGCAAGTCTGGTTCTGAGACCAATATTAAAAGCTATTGCACACATTAGCGTCAACCCATAATAACCTCTCCACTAGTGTGGTGTGGATATAATAAGTCTTATCCCTTGAGAACTGTGTACTCTTGCGGAAGATTCCCCCATTCGATAGCCATCGAAATTACCATACAATTTATATCAAAATTTCTATCGATATTGAATGCCTTAATTTGCCTACTAAAATTTAGTGCTTAGAGTATTTTTTAGCTTTGCTTTTAGAGAAATTCACAGTCTGGCGAGTAATGTGATCTAAAAAGTCTAGTCTAGGTGCAGTTTATAGTCGTCTCTAATCCTGCTTATAATCAAGTAAGTGTCTTAAAATTCAGTTAGTAGCCTGGCCTGTAGTCTACACACATTTGTTGATTAAGTATTTCAGCTAAGTTAGAACTTTAGATAACAGGCTACTCTATACCTACTAGAGTTGCAATCGGGATCGATTTTAGAAAATCCCGGGATTCGGGACAAAACAATTTATTTTATACATATGTATATAATTAATTTTAAATTAATCAATCATATTATTGTTTATCATTTTTTAATGCTGTCGACATAGTGCAGTATACCTCCAGGGTACTGATATGGCTACATTTACTGCGACATTCATAATCAATAATTCAATTACGTTTGAAATTTATTTTAAAACAAAATTTTCATACAAATGTTTCTAAAAACCGATTTAAAGTTTAAATAAATTTTTTTATGAATACGGCAGATTGTGTTTACATATAATTTAACGTATGTTTTTAAGCCAATTTTTAATTTTTTATTATTAATGGACCGGAAGGGATATGACATATTATTTAAAAATTACAATTCAATTGTTATAAGCATATAAACATATACCCCCATATTCATAACAAATTTTCCAGGCTTATAACAGGTTTATGAAACGAATTTTCTATGAAAATTTGTTTAATAAACCTTTCATAAATCTTTAGTTTCTGAATATTACTTAAATTGGATTGTAAATAATTTCTATTTTCTGGTTGACAAATGACGGGTTTTTATCATTTTTATTTTTTTGCTTGATATGTAACAATTATTTCTTGATTTCTATATTTTGCATAAAACTAATCATTATCATTAAAAAATATACATTTTAAATAATCGTTGTGTGTCAAAAAAAAAATGTAACTCAAAAATAAGAATTATAAAAATAAAAAATACAACTAAAATATAATTTTTAATAATTTTCTTTTTTGTACAGAGTATAAAAATTTAATAAAAACGAACATTTTTGTACACAAAAGTTGAAATATTAAAAAATCCCGAAAAATCCCGGATTAAGAAATCTCAGGATTTCGGGATTCGGGATTTCCCGTTTGGCATCCCTAATACCTACTCAAGTCAGTTGGTTAGTCTACAGTCTATCAGTTGATGGTGTCGTCTGTTATACTGATTTAAATTTAAAAGAAACCCTTTTCCGTATTCTCCCACGAAGACCCTCTAGAAACCCTACAGTTTCAAGAGAACCCCATTTGGAAACCACTGCTCTAAAGTCTACAATCTCTTATTTAGTCTAGTCTATGATTTTCCAATAAAATCATTTGTTTTAAACTTAATGTGGCTTAAGTTTTTCTTCCTGATTTAAACTTTTACTTTTTCAATTGATTTGCTTGACGACAATATCCATTACCACTTTCAATTTCCCATTATCGGGCATTTTATATTGTGTGTAATTTTTTGTTTCCTTAAAACTTTCAATTGTAAAGCCAACTATTTTCAACTTTGTTCTTTTTTCATATCTTTTTTTTTTCTTCAAATTTTTTTGTCAATCCTTTTTTTTCTAAAAAAAAAACAATTTTTGTATGCTCAACACGTAACATTGAATTAAAGTTTTTCGTTCAACAATTTTCCTTTCTTTTTGGTTTTTTGTTGTTGTTCTTGCTGCAGAGTTTATACCTTTTGGCTTGCAACAAGACATACTTAAGTAGTTGTTGGATACAACTAAATACTGTTGATGAGCTAAACTACAACAACGACGCATACACATCATGAATAATAAGAAGTAATACGGAACGGAAGCTAAACCTTGCTACACACAAACAAATACATGACTTAAAAGGAAATATAAGTGAGGAAAAAACAAACTTTTTAATGTCACATTTCCGTTTTTATTACAAAATTCAACAAAAGTTTTTTTTTCCATTTTTTAAATATTTTCACCTAATTTAGGGTTAGAAGTAGGAGTATGAGGGACTTAATAAAAAACTTGTTTATTTATCTAATAATAGTTTATATGATTGCACCAGCACATACCCCACCACACTAACACACACACACACACACTCACACACAGACTCATATAACACAGCTACTACAATAAATCAGCTTTATTTAGAGAGAAAACTTTTTCTTTTGCTGTGTTTGTTATGTTAAGAAAATTTTTGATTTGTTGTTTGTTAAGTTGAACAAATTTTTATTCTTTTTCTATTTCATTTTTATGTTTGTATGGAGTTTTCATTCGTAAAAACGTAGTTGACTGTGTGTTACGAATTGGAGTGGATTTTAAACACGTTTCAAATGTCATCTTTAATGGAACATTTTTGTGTGTGAATGCATGACGTGTGTAGTCAAAAATACAAAGATAACATGAAATATGTTCAGAGTTGTTTTTCATTAGGACGTACCCCTGCTACTGCATACATCTGCATGTATAACATGGCGTATGAGTGATATTTATTTTTGAATATAACAACGTATGAGTAACTTGAAATTATGCAAAAATATGTATATTGAGATAAACAAACTATGCAGTCTATAGGAATTTTAAAAATATGCTTTTAGTTTAACTATTGATGATCAAAATGTGATTAAGTAATTAGGCGACGCAGAACTCTCAGTCGAATTTCACACCCCATATCAAAAAAAAAATACAAATAAAAAAGTGTAGTCGGTCAAGCCCGAGTATATGATAACCTACACCACATTATTAAAAGACATATTTTCGAGAGCGTTGCCTATTTGGGACCCTCGGGCATTAATAGACCCGCCAGAAAAAAATTATGTTATGAGTTTAAGGTTCCTGAAAAGGTTCTTTGTGCCGAATATTATTTAGATATCTTCAACTTTATGAGATTTGTTCGCCTTTAAGTGATTTCACGATTATGTGGGTTAATTTTGTGATGACATATTAGTAGTATTATTATGGGAGCTATCGTCAACTATATATAGAGAGATTCTAATAAAATTTGGTAAAATGATTTAGATTGCAATAAAATAAGCTTGGACTAAACTTCTTCTAAATACCAACATAAAAAGCTGGGACGAAATTTTTATGCATTTAAAAATCGAAAATATGAGCTTAAAATATGCAATTAAAAAGTCCAAAATATGCCCATAAACAAAAAGAAATATGCACTAAAACTTAAAAAATTTCCACAATAAATCGTTTTTTAATTTTAATTAAAAACAAAACATAAAAAATTCAGCATATTGTTATTCAAATATCTTTAAAAAACTTAGGCCCGTTTTCACAACATACCGATAGCTAAAAGTAGACTTTAACCGGACTCATAAAAAGTCTTCCATTATTAAAACTTGACTTTAACCTAAAGTGAGCGATAAAGTAAATTTAATTAAATAAATTAAAACTTTGTCTTGTACTTGAAGAATGCTAATGCATTTTGAAAAAAATTATTTTCAAATCCCACTTTGATTCCAGATCACAAACATATTTGAATTTTATTTTATTTTTTGAAAGCCTTAATATTTTTTTGCAAAAAGTTTTGGATTGTTTTTTTTTTTTTGTTTATTTGTCGGGCTTTTCTTCGTTCCACATTGTTAATTTTACTTTCTGCAATATCAATTAATTTGACTTGAGTATTAAGTGAACTAAATCCCTCCTAATTAGTTTTTGTTTCACCAATATGTCCGTAATTGAAAAATACAAATGAGGATTCCATAACAAAACGCAATAATGAGATTTTTGAAGTTTTTTGATTTTTTGATTGAATCCTATTCTACGCATTGAAATCTATATTACCTTTATTTTAAAGTATTCCAAAACTCAATAACTACACTGCAATTGAATATCAAATATAATGGTTCAGAGCAAAATGCAATAATTACACATCTTTGCAATAAATCGCTACAAGAAATTTTAAAAAAGTCAACATTATAAATAAATTATGCTCTGGTGGTAACTCTTAGATAACTTTTAAAGGTAAGGAATTTTTGTTAAGTTAATACCTTTCGCTTTTGTTAAGTTAATTGAGGAGATCCATAACAAAACGCAATAACATAAATAAATACTATGATTCGGACCAAAACGCAATAAGTCCAAATTTGCTATCTAAATAACTTCAAAACAAACTGTCAGATAAAATAATAAATTTTGTGATTAATATTATTTTTTGTAGACTATAATACCTCAATAATTGTTTTTAAAAAAAATTTTGTGCTACTTACTTAAATTACATTTTGTCGTTTATCTAAAAAAATGTTATGGTGTAATTATTGCGTTTTGTTATGGACCTCCTCAAATGATAATTGACTTTTGATGTTATTTAAATTTAATATTTCTTTTACTTCTTAATTACATAATCATCAGTATCAACAAGCTTCTCTAACGTTCTTAAATTACTCAGGCCATTAAGGCAGAATTAGTCTTTACTTTCTGTTTCTGTTCTGTTCCGTGCCGTTCTGTTACGAAATTGTAATAGTTACTCTTTCTGTAGCAACTTATCAGCCATTTATGACAAATTTATTAGTTTTGCACCGTCCATTGTGTTTTTTTAATAACTTTAATGCACATAAGTTTGAAGAAATAAAATTTTGTGAATTCTTAAAATCAAAATTAGTTTCTTTCAATATAATTATGTATTGATTTTAGCAAACTTACTGCAACAGAACAGAAAAACTAATCAATTTCAGAGTCCAAACACAATGTAACGATAATTTATTGCGGTGCGATTTTTCATACGATTTTGAAGTAAAAAATAGCAGTGCGGAACGGCATAAAATTAAAATCTATTTTATTTTCATTGCGGACTTTCTTTCTCTCTCAACAAGGCGAATTTAATTAGGGGGTTAGTATGTTAATAAAAAATGAAGGGGCGAAAATAGTAGTGGGAGTCAGTCTTACATTTTACCACTCTTGGAGCGACTCAGGGACAGTTGTGAACCTTTTTTTTGTTTTTGTATCGTTTTCCCCTAGCTTTGACCCCAATGAGAAGCTATTTGCCCCCAATCCACCCCCCTAATTTTTGGCTCATGCGTTTTTTATATAAACTTCACAAAATGGGGGGTTCTAGCGTATCGAAATCAAAAAGTCGTGCACTATTCCAACCCTAGTACACATATGTGCACCATTAATTTCTAAGAATTCAAATACAATTTTTTTTAAAAAAATATACAGTTGTCTTATTTGCTCCCCAAAAGGTATAAAAAATATATAAGAAATGTAAAAATGCAATGAGTTAATATTCGGGTCTTTAGAGGTTATAGGCACTAAGACTCCATTCCTGACAGCAGCCTGTTTAGGAGCTATGTAAAACTATAGACCGATTTTCACCATTTTCTTTAGGCTGGATCCAGAGTTTGGCCTAAGGGACGGATCGACCCTAGATGCTGTTGCTACTCAAAAGGTGCTGCTATAATATTTCCAAAAGCAGCGGAGTTAAGATAGCCCCAACTATAGACGAGAATTAAGCCGTGCTTATCTAAGAGACAATATACGAGTCTATTGATAAGACTTAAGATTAAACTTTATACGGGACGATAGAACAGACCATAAACCAGGCTAGAGAGGAGATAAAAAGGAAAAAAATAAACCAGCCAATAGAAAACCTGTGGATAAGAAAATAAACGAGACAATAGATACGATTGTAGACAAAACAAAAGGCGCGACCAAAGACGAGAGTATGCACGAAGATAGAAGAGATTATAGAAAATACTTTAACGAGACTATAGACTGGCTTATAGATTGGACTAAAGACGAGACATAAGACGAGACTTTAAACGAGATATTATAGTGGACTATACACGTAGAGAAAAAATATGTTTCAATATGGTCAACTCCAACAAAACTTTTTAAAAAGAAAATCTTAAACATATTATGTATGTACTTTAATAGTCTTAATACTTTAATATTTTCCAGGAATATTTTCTATGCAATATAATTGTCACCATATGGTAGTTAAATAAGCCCTCCATCAAGAAGTCACAGCCATTTTATGGTGTATCTATACATGTTACGGTGAAATATGACAAAAACTTGTTTTTAAATTAACAATCCAAAAGCAAAATGCTTTGGTTGAAAAACAATCTTGCTATAATAATGTTTAGGTATTATTAACAATAACATGTGCAGAGGCAACCATAATATGGTTGTGCCTTCTTGTTGAGGACTAATTTAACCATAGTATGGTTGTCGGTGACAATAATATGGTTAAACTGTATATAATATATATACAATTTTTTTAAAAATTGTTTTGTTGGAGGTGATCATATTTCAACATGTTATTTTTCTGGGTGTAGACGAGACAAAAGACGGAATAATCCCGTCTATAAAGACAAAACCATACAGGTGACTATTGGTGAAACATTATACGAGATTATAGACGAAACTATAAACCCAGCAATAACCAAGACTATAGACAACAATTCACACTTTTAATTTTTTATTTTTGTGTGTGTAATTATAAAAAAAAATCCCGAGTTTAAAACATTTATCCAGACCAGCTTTTGAAATATAAACTCTAATGATCATCTAGTTTAAAAATTTTTTTTTCCTTATAATCCTTTAAATGTCTCTTTAAATAGATATATAATCTTTGTTGGAATTTAATTTACAAAGATAAAAATTATCTTCGGTTTACCAAAAAAAAAAAAAATATTTCATTCAAAATGTGTAGTCCTTAAAAAAGATTTCTTGTTTCTTTCCACTTTTTTTTTTTTGAGGAAATGAAACAAAATCAACACAAAAAAAAACATCTTCCGTTTGTAATCCTTTTCTTTGTAGTTTATTTTTATTTAGTTTTTTTTTGGCATTTAACTGCATTTAAAAATATAAGCCCAACAGATAAAACGCCAGGTGGACAGGACATTTGTACGAGTGTTGGTTCATAATTTTCCATTCATTTGCCGTTTAAAAAGCCAAAAACTTTGCTAAAAATGTTTCAACAACAACAGCAGCCGCAATTTCTGGAATAACCGCAACAATTTCAAAATCTATTTTGTTTTATACAATATGAATATTTTCGTAGCACATAAAATGCTTATGCCTTTATTCTTCTTTTTTTGTTGTTTGTGTGTCCATTTGCGGGCTCTTTAAAAGCATTTTAATATTTACAACAAAAAAAATCCTTTTTGCAGTTAAGCAAAATAAAAACCTCAAACTAAATAGAACATGACAGTATCTAAAATTTTAGCAGTTTTTCCATAAACTCAGCTCCAAAGCCAAGAATGTACTCGTATGCAGTTGGAGAGCAAAATTGTAATTGGCAAAAAAGAAGGAACACGAATATTTGGTAACACAATTATTTGAGTTTTCAAAACTTTAGAAAGAAAGAAAATAAAATTTCACCTGGCATGAATAGAAAGAAATAAAAAGCAAGTTTATATTTGTCTGAATGCATCTGGAGCTTAAGAGGTGTTAAATATCATGGCAACAGTGAAAACGTGCTAAAAGAATTTTGCTGGTTGGCCGGAATGTATACTGTTATTTAATTTCTTTAATATTTTTTCTTGTGGTCTGTTTTGGTAGACTTTCAACAGCACCATAAATTTAATAGGAAGTAAATTTTCTCTTAAATAGGAAATGTAAGAAAAGTAGAAAATTTAAAGAAAAAATATTTTTTTTTGTAAATTTAACTGTTTTGCTTTATAAAAAAAGAAATAATCTTGGAAGAAGGTATTTATTTTTCTGTGTAAAAACGTACTTTTTTTTATTTAATGGTACATCTCATGCAAAAAAGGTTTTTTTCAAAAGGCATTTTTTCTTAAAATTTTTATATATCATAAAAGGTAATGTTTTAGATAATATTTATCTTTGGTTTTTTAAAAGGCACTCTTCTGTTTAAATTGAACATTATTGTATAAAGGTAATTTTTGTAAGCAAGCATTACTTTTTTAAAAATGTACTGTTTTTGGTAAATGGTACTTCTTTTCTAAAAAGGTATCTTGTTGAAAAAAGGTACTTTTTTGTAGAAACGCACTTTGTTGTAAGAAGATACTTTGTTTTAAAATGGTACTTTGTTGTAAAAGGTACTTCTTGTAAAAAGGTACTTTTTTGTAAAAAGGTACTTTGTTGTAAAAAGGTACTTTGTTGTAAAAAGGTACTTTGTTGTAAAAAGGTACTTTGTTGTAAAAAGGTACTTTGTTGTAAAAAGGTACTTTAATGTAAAAATGTACTTTGTTGTAAAAAGGTACTTTGTTGTAAAAAAGGTAGTATATACTTGGTTCTAAAAATGTGCTTTATGTAAATAGATATACAAGAGAAGTAGTAATATTATTTCTGAATAGTTTTAACAAATTTAATACTTTTGTTTTTTGTCCTTGAAATTGTCTTGCAAAATTATATTTTTATTCTCAAAAGTAGGTGCCGAATCTTTAATACCCTTGGACCACGCACCGACTAACACACATTATCAAGCAGAATTACATTTTTTAAGCGTCAAATAATATAAAGCAAAAAAATAGCAAAAAAGTCTACAAATTAAAATAAAACAAGTAAGAGTGCTATATTCGGCTGTGCCGAATCTTATATACCCTTCACCATTGTGCGAGCAGAATACAGAGCAACTAGACAAAACCTAAATAATTTCTACATAAACATACATATATACAATACATAAAACTTCATTATAAATTAAATTTACAAAGTTAAAACTGGTTAATATTTTTTTAAATCGTTTCAGAACATAAGAAAATTAAAAAAAAAAATTTTTCTTTTTGAAAAAAACAAGATTCGAACCAGGGACTTACAGTTTCTAACCTAAGCAAACCCCCTAGACAACTGGACCATGAAGGAACGTTTTATGAATATCATTAAAAGTAAATATGATCAGTTTACAGTTCACAACTCAACACAGTTGACACAGAAACGGACAACTGGATTTGAACTTCGGTTTTCATAAGGACCTAGAATACCCAGAACTTTATAGGGTATAGGACTTTCGGTGAAGGGTATAAAAAACAAACTTAATTATAAAAAGAGTAATTTTTGGGATTTCAGTATTTTGGTCATAACTCTGCTATTTCTTAACCGATTTGACAGATTTATATACCGACGTGTTAAAGAAGAAATTTGCCAGTTATTTTGGTTATAAAACTTGGACTCGGGAAGATCTATGGTTCCCGAAAATGGGTATTTTTCAAAAAAAAATTAATATTTTGGTCATAACTTTTTCGTATCTGATACGATTTTTCAGAAAATATTTTATATTAAAAATTTCCGATCTTTTGATATATAAGGCGTAACCATAGGTCATATGACAGTCCAAAAAATCAGGTTTTTATACAATTTTTGATATTTTTTGTACGGGAGGTACCACGCCCACTTGTTTAATCCCGCCCACATTTTGTGGGATGCTGTGTATTGATAACGTTAATGTGTGTACCCAATTTGGAAACTTTGGCTCTTGCCGTTCTCAAGATATACAGAAATAAAAAAATACAACAACAACAAGGGATTTTTGGAAAAAATTGGAGGTAGTCGTCGTTTTTTGCTCATATCTCAGCCATTTTTGGACCGTTCTGGCTGAATTTCAATAGCAAGAAATGGTGGACTATATGTGACATAAGTCTAAAACAACCTAGCCGCTATCATGTCTGGAGTCTCCGGAAAACACATATCAAACGTAAGACGGACAGACGGACGGACAGACGGACGGACAGACGGACGGATATCGTTAAATCAACTTCTCTCCTCATAAGGACCCAAAATATATATACTTTACAGGGCCTAAGATCAATATTGTAGAAATTACAAATGGAATGACAAACTTATATATACCCTTTTCCACCTGAGGTGAGGGGTATAAAGATGCAAAAGCGGATTTTTTGACATAAATTAGAGGCAATCGTGGATTTCTGCAACATTCAATCAAATGCGCTATTCATAAGGAACCAGATTATACCTTAACATATGTTTATACCCTTTCCACCTGTGATGAAGACTATAATTAAACAAATTCAATTGTTTTGCTCTTTAATTAAAAAATATTTTTTATAATGGTATTTTTTGTTAACTAATTTTTTGGGGTGTTTTTTGGGGAAAAAAATAGTATTAAAAAAATTTTATGTACATATTTGTTTTGTAAAAGAGTACTTCTTTTTTTATTAAAATGTATTTTTTTTTTTAAATGTTACTTTTAGAAAAAATTTTTTAAAGTTACATTTTGGTAAAAAGGAACTTTTAAAAAATACTTGTTCTAAAGAGTTAATAATTCGCCAGTATTGCCAGAAGTAGAGAAAAACTCGGAGAGATTTTTTAAATTCTTAAAACTGTGGGTACTATTTTAAGCTAAAATAAAACTAAATAAAACGATGTCGTCATTTTTAGATTGAACAATTTTTGTATTTTATGTCTATGCTTAAAGTTTTCTTGTACAACTCAACTTTTGTAAGTTTTTTAATAAGTATTTTGAAAATATTTGTTAAATAATTATTTTTCATTGTTAAAGTTTGTAGTTCTAGTTTAATTTTGTGTACAAAATTTGTAGGGATTTACACAGGGAAACTGTTTCGTAGATAATTGGCAGGGAAACCAGAAATATGCTTTGGCTTACAATTGTTTAGTGGAAATTAAATGTAGATGGCGAAATTAAAGCAACTCGTTGGGTATATTTAAAACAGAAAATCCATCTGTTAACCAGAATTTCAAAAATTTGCTGCGGAAGCACTTTAATACAAAAAAAAATTAAACATGTATCAAAATATGCTTTAAGAAGTAAAATATACGCTTTACGCCTTAGAAATATTGCAAAAATGCTTTGTAAGCTAAATTTTGCAAAAAGTAGATTAAACATTTTTTAAAATATGCTTAAAAAAGGTGAAATATGCGCTATAAACCTAAGAAATGCTGCAAAAATTCTCTTTAAACTAAATAATGCAAAACTATGCTGCAAAGGGTAAAATATGCAAATATATGCACTAACAAATCGATGGAAAAATTCATAAAAAGCTCTTAAACGAATAAATTTATTATTTCTGCCTTCATTGGTCGCACAAGGAAAAACATGCTCTAGCATGTTTATGGAATCTCTGATTATTGGTATTTTTCAAAAAGTTTTCTGGCAACACTGTCATTTTGTAAAAAGGCAATATTTTACAGTCTAGTCTATAGTTCTTAATCTATTCCATTAAATGGTCTATTGTCTAGTCTATTATCTTTAGTTAAACATATAATTTAGTTTATATATCAGTTCTTATTCTACGTTTAAGTCTAGTTTATAGACTAGCTTATAGTCTGTTTCAAAGTCTATCTTTTAGCAAATTTTAAAGTCTAATTTATATTCCAGTTTAGATATTAAGGTTTATATCATAGTTTTTTTATTCTAGCTTACGACCAGTTAAGTTTAGTCTAGGTAATAGTCTAGCTTATACTCTATTTCATGGTCTAGTTAACAGTCAAGTTAATATTCTAGTTGAAAGTTTAGCTTATAGCCTAGTCTTTAATCTATTCTAAACTCTAGTTTTTAGTCGAATCTATCATCTTGTCTATACAAGATTATAAGACTCTAGTCTATAGTCTACAATATTATGGACTAGACCACAGATAAGACTCTAGTCTAGTCTATAATATTGTAGATAGACTAGACCACAGATAAGACTCTATCTAGGCTAAAGTCTAAATAATATTGTAAACAGTCCTGTCTTTATAGTATAAAATTAAATTCATCAAAAAAGTTTTAGTTAAAAATAGCAGAAAACAGACACATACAAACATCAGATTTAATGAAATTACAATGAAAGCAGAAGTTAAGCTAAAGAAGACGGAGACACAAAACACAGAATGCATGTGTGTATTTCTGTTGCTGTTGTCGTTTGTATTAATACGGAAACGGATGTATACTTTTAACACTTAATTGTTTTTGTTTCATTTACAATACACATACTTCCAAACTCCCTCGGATGCTGTTTTGGGTTTTGTTTTTTATGTTCTTACATATACACATAACAATAATATAAATATTCAATTGTATCAAATGGATTTTAAGTTTTATTAATACAGAATTATAAACTGAGTTTTATTAAAAAAAAAAAAAAAAATTAACTGTATTCTTTTTAATATCTCTTGACTCGGTGGAGTTGGGTTGGATTTGGCTTCTGTTGGCAACCAACCCTTAACACCAATACCACTACTACTTTATTTACATCCTGTTTCTGGTAAAAACTTACACATCCTCGGCAGAGTAAAAGTAATAACACAAAAACAATTTGAGCAAAAAGGGGGGAAAGAAAGGTTTACCACATATGAAATGTTGCGAATGTAATTAACACATTTAATACCAGAAATAAAGCGTAACGTAAAGTCAATTGAATATAATTTTTTCACTGCACACAAAACCATATTAAAATATGTATATACATGCCTCACAAAACTTGCAACTTCAATGAACTTACACTCGCACAACCATTTACCATGATTACAATTGTGCATCAGGCATAATACCTGCCACTTTGGCAAGCAGTGAAAATGTATATGTGTGGAACAAAACTTTGCAAAAAAGAAAAAAATAAAGATTAAAAGCATAAAAAACTTATTTTACAGCTAAAAGTGCGTGCACGTGGTATTTTTATGCCACAATACCATACACACACACACACACACACACTGCTTACAACCTTAAGATTATCTTTGTATGCTGGATATAAAAATAACAACAACAAAACCTTAAAGTATGCAACGGAAGTGCATGAGGCCATGTTAAATAATATAAAAGTGCTTGTGTGTTTGCGTGAATTAAAATCTTTAACAGGATACATATTAAAACTTATTCTTTCATACTCATACTTTGTTTGCATGTATGTATGTCAAATTAATAAACACAAACACGCACCAAACCCAAATACATTAACACACTCACACGTTAACACATTTTACACATACACTTTAACATTGTATGGTTGCTATATGTTGTTTGTATGCAAAAAGGTATTTTTCGTTATATTAAATAAATGAAATTCCATTAACTGCAAAAAGGATAAAAAAATATTTCGAAATTAAATGAAAAAAGTTTTTTATGAACAGATTTTCATTGAATGATAAAAGTGGAAGACATTATGACACTTTCAAATTAAGCAGCAAATAAATGTAAGCCGTAAAATAAATATAATATTTAATTAATTAATAGAAATGAAAAAAAAAAATATTTTATAGACTAGATAATAGTTTAAGGTATGTTCAGACCTTACACATATTTGAGGAAAAAATCCGAAAAAAGCGTGACCAGTAAATTGATCAAACTTAAGCTTTATTTTGAACCATTTTTATTGGTGTACTTAACTTTAATCATAAGAAGATAATTGTATAATGTAAATAAAGATGATGAATTAAATGATGTTTGCTTTAGCCAAACGTTTTGTAAAAGCAAATAAATTTTTAATAAAACTTGGGGTTACGTGTAGGTCGTCAAATATTTAATGGGTGTGAATATAGCTTTAGACTATAGGCTAGATAATACCTGATTAAGAACTGATCTATAGGCTAAATAATAGATGGATTATAAGCTGGACTATTGCCCAGATAATACACAAGAATATAGGCTAGATTGCAAACTATACTGCACGATTGATTAAGTGCTAGACTAAGCTCGACTATTAGCTAGACTATATGTTAAACTTAAGTCTACACTTTGGACTAAACTAAAGACTACACTTAATGATAGACTTAACTGTACTAACTGTAACTGTACACTAGACTTGAGATTCTACACTCAGAAAAATATCAAATTAAAAACGTAGAAAACAAGGTTGATTTAAAATTTTTCGGTGGTGATTTTGCTTTATACGTTTTTCATGTTAATTCAACCTGATTTTACAATAACTGCGAACAACATTTTTTTCTTTTAAAATAACTTTAATTCATGTTAATTTAACATTGCAGTAAAGTTAGAGCAAAATGTAATTTATATTGAAATAACAATCCGAATCACGTTGAGTGAAAGTTATTTCAAGTTAAAACAACGTGAATTTCATGTAGAATCAATTTGGTTTGAGTATGTTATAACCAAGGTCTATCCAATAGGTCTGCTTAAGAAGCCAGATGTTTATTTGGTTTTTTCCTCAACGATATCAAAAGTTGTTTACATTTTCCTTATACGTGTATATTTTTGTTTACTTTTTTGGTTTTTTGCCACACATACATGCACACAAAACACATTTTTCCTTTTGTTTTGCCTATGTAGTAGTAAGATTTTGACAATGGCGAGGAATTTTACACAAACAAAATGCCTGTTGTTTTTTGTATTGTTGTATTGTTGTAATAGTAAGCAGACCTATTGGATAGGCCTTGGTTATAACAGTGTGAAGAAGCTTCAGAGACAACATATGCATTTATTTAAGAATAATTCAAAACACTTACCCCTGTAACACATGTTTCACTTATTTTGTATTCTCCTTTGATAACAGAAGCATCAGCAGAATCGCCCAATATGGTTTTCGTCATCATTCTACTTTGAAAACTTGATGTACTATTTAATTAATAATTTTAATTAAAAGAATACGGGAATTGTCTTCTTTTAATAACATATTTTAAAAATGAAAAAAAAATATACATACTTAAGTTTGTATGCATGTTAATTTAACAAGATAAACTTTTGATTTTAATATAAAACAGGTTTTTATGGATTCAATATTGAATCCATATTTATTTATATTTAAATATATTTTTTTTTATTTTAACAGTGAATAATAATTAATAAACGTGATTTAAGGTTATTTTATTTAAAATTTATATGAAATAATGATAAATTTAAATAAAGGGCATACTTTTGCAGAAAATTACTATGATTCTCAATAAACATTTTTCCATGTTAATTTTAGAGTATTTTTTTCTGTGTGTAGGCACTATAGTAAAGATTAGACCAGGGGCTAGACAATCGACTAGTCTGTAAGCTAGAAAACAGAATAAAATATAATCTAGTCTATAGATTAGTCAACGAACTACACACAGAAAAAAATACCAATGTAAAATAAACATGGAAAAATGTTGATTGAGAATCATAGTAATTTTCTGCAAAAGTATGCCCTTTTTTTAAATTTATCATTATTTCATAATAATTTTAAATAAAATAACCTTAAATCATGTTTATTTAATATTATTCACTGTTAAAATAAAAAAATAAAAAAAATATTAAAATATAAATAAATATGGATTCAATATTGAATCCATAAAAACCAGTTTTATATTAAAATCAAAAGTGTATCTTGTTAAATTAACATGCATTCATACTTAAGTATGTACATTTTTTATTTTCATTCTTAAAATATGTTATAAAAAGAGGACAACTCCCGTATTCTTTTAATTAAAATTAGTTACTTAAATAGTGCATCAAGTTTTCAAAGTATATTGATGACGAAATCCATATCGGGCGATGCTGATGCTTCTGTTGACAAAGGAGAACTCAAAACAAGTGAAACATGTGTTAGAGGGGTAAGTGTATTGAATTATTCTTAAATAAATGCATATGTTGTCTCTGAGGCTTCTTCACACTGTTATAACACACTCAAACCAATTTGATTCTACATGAAATTCACGTTGTTTCAACTTGAAATAACTTTCATTCAACAAGATTCGGATTGTTATTTCAATATAAGTTACATTTTGCTCTAACTTTACTGCAATGTTAAATTAACATGAATTATAGTTATTTTAAAATAAAAAAAATGTTGTTCGCAGTTATTGTAAAACCTGGTTGAATTAACATGAAAAACGTATAAAGCAAAATCACCACCGAAAAATTTAAAATCAACCTTGTTTTCTACGTTTTTAACTTGATTTTTTTCTGTGTGAAGACTATAGTTTGTTGGTTCAAAACTAGGCTGTGTCCGTGGATCTCAAATGATACGAAACAGATTTCAAAAGGCTTCGCAAAGAACAATACACAAAACTATATATGTATAAAAAATTTTAAAAATTTATGGAATTAAAAAAAAATGTATATAAAAAATTAAGACGGTCTGAATATTTTGGCGTCTTGGGTGGCCTAAATAAATTAGGCTTAAGCTTCTCTTTTCCTTGGGGGATAGAAATTTAGAAGTCTTTTGCCAATGATAATTATAACCGCTCGTCAGAGGAATTATAATTATTGGGGTTAGGATAAAAGAAAACCGAGCTTAGTTTTCTTTTTTTTTGTGTAGGGGATTTAAATGGTGGGCGCTTGCTTACCTTTGAATAATGGTGGTTTTCAAATAAAACGAGAAGATGTTGGAGATTTGGTGATTTTAATGTTAAAGTATTTATTGTAGCAATTGGTTAAGTAAAGGTTGATAACAGAGTGGGGTTGCTAGCAGAGTGAGTGGACTGCCCAAGTGAAGAGTCAAATAGAAAGTAAAAAACCAAAGTTATGTTTAAAACTTATTCAACATCGGCCTTTTATCCACACCGAAGGTTGGACAAGTTTTGATTGCCTTAATTTTTTGCGAGTACTAAATATTACACTTAAAGAAATTTACGCTTAACTATAGTAAACTTCAAGTAGGCATTGAACTTACCACTTTAATTCAATCAAATTAATAATTTAAAATTCAAATTCATAAATCAAATAACTAAATTCATTATAAAAAAATCACTAAAATTTAAAATTTTTATAGAGTATACAATTCAATGTATATAATTTAGTGAAAAATATCAGGGTTTAATAAAATAACAAAATAAAAACAAAATAAAAGAAATGTAAATGCGTACAATGTAAATTGTACAGGGTCCAAAATTTAAGTATAATTTTAATTTTGCTGCCAATTTTTTTCTACCTGAAATTTTTACTTTCACATTCAAACTACATTCTGGTTAGTTGATATTGTAAGTTATACGAAGGAACAACGTGTTTTTATTATTAAAACATTTTTTCAATATGGCAAAAGTTTTCAAGATGTAATTTGAAAACTTAAAAACAAAATTCTGTAGAGAAATTGCTTCAACAAATTGTGCCATCAAGCTGATGGTTAAGAAATTTGAAGAAACTGGATTCATGATAACAGAACTAGAATTTATCAACGTATTGGTCTTTCAACAGAGAACGTACACTGAACGAATTATGCTTCATAAATCTAATGAATCAATTTCATTAAATTTTTTTCTTTAATCCAATGAAAAATTTCATTGCGGGAATGAAATTTTACAAACATAATGAAGTAATTTCAATACCACTACGAAATTGAGTTTCGTAATTTCGTTAAAATTTTTCATTAAATTAATGACAATTAATATCTCTTTTAAAAGAAAAATTCAACTTATTGTTATACATTATTTCAATAGAATTTTTAAGATTAAAATGAACTATTAACTAATGTATTCAAATATTTTTCAGTTAATGAAAAAAGTGTAACTTCATATTTTCCATGAAAAATGTCACTAAATCAATGAAAACAAGATAAAGTTTTCTAGCTTCAAAATACTTATAACTAGAAAATATTTTCTTCCTATAACTGATGTAAAAACGTATGTATTTTTAATTCCATTTTAAGCGATAGACATGATAATATATGAAAAAATTTTAAATTTCAATGTTTCATAACATCAATGAAAAAATTCATAACGATAACGAAACACTGAATTTAGCTAAATGTTAGTAATAGGTTAAAAACATACAACGAGAAAGAAAAAACAAGAGCAAACAATTCTCACATTTTTTTTCTTTATTTGTTTATATAAATACACAAAATGAACAAATTAAGATTTTTATAGATTATCAAAAAGTAATTTCAATTTTGGGAATACAAAATTTTAATTTCAAAAGATTTTGTTATTCGTGCTTAATTCCCAGTTTTGCTATGAGTCTCATACGCTTAACAGTTTTATTTGGTTTAATATCTTTAGTTTTTCCAAAATCTTTATGGATGAAGTTTCCTGATGATCTGGCCTAAGCAACCAGTGAAATGCGCATAGGAATAGCTTATCCCATCAACAATAAATTTCAAGTGTTTTTATCAATAATAAAAACTGGGAATTAAGCACGAATAACAAAATCTTTTGAAATTAAAATTTTGTATTCCCAAAATTGAAATTACTTTTTGATAATAAGCAGGCAAGTGCACCGCCTAAAAAAACACTTAATTGACAACATCTTTTGTAAGTTGTTGTTTGTTTTTATTTTGTTTTTCTTAACCTACTTACAACTACAGTTAATGTTGAGAGAATTTCAACTAATTGTAGTGGGGAATGTAAGATGAGATAAACCCACTGTTTATTGTTGATGTGTTTTGTTTAAGCTTTGATATTGTTACAAGTAGAACTTTTGCTATGAGTCTCATACGCTTAACAGTTTTATTTGGTTTAATATCTTTAGTTTTTCCAAAATCTTTATGGATGAAGTTTCCTGATGATCTGGCCTAAGCAACCAGTGAAATGCGCATAGGAATAGCTTATCCCATCAACAATAAATTTCAAGTGTTTTTATCAATAATAAAAACTGGGAATTAAGCACGAATAACAAAATCTTTTGAAATTAAAATTTTGTATTCCCAAAATTGAAATTACTTTTTGATAATAAGCAGGCAAGTGCACCGCCTAAAAAAACACTTAATTGACAACATCTTTTGTAAGTTGTTGTTTGTTTTTATTTTGTTTTTCTTAACCTACTTACAACTACAGTTAATGTTGAGAGAATTTCAACTAATTGTAGTGGGGAATGTAAGATGAGATAAACCCACTGTTTATTGTTGATGTGTTTTGTTTAAGCTTTGATATTGTTACAAGTAGAACTTTTGCTATGAGTCTCATACGCTTAACAGTTTTATTTGGTTTAATATCTTTAGTTTTTCCAAAATCTTTATGGATGAAGTTTCCTGATGATCTGGCCTAAGCAACCAGTGAAATGCGCATAGGAATAGCTTATCCCATCAACAATAAATTTCAAGTGTTTTTATCAATAATAAAAACTGGGAATTAAGCACGAATAACAAAATCTTTTGAAATTAAAATTTTGTATTCCCAAAATTGAAATTACTTTTTGATAATAAGCAGGCAAGTGCACCGCCTAAAAAAACACTTAATTGACAACATCTTTTGTAAGTTGTTGTTTGTTTTTATTTTGTTTTTCTTAACCTACTTACAACTACAGTTAATGTTGAGAGAATTTCAACTAATTGTAGTGGGGAATGTAAGATGAGATAAACCCACTGTTTATTGTTGATGTGTTTTGTTTAAGCTTTGATATTGTTACAAGTAGAACTTTTGCTATGAGTCTCATACGCTTAACAGTTTTATTTGGTTTAATATCTTTAGTTTTTCCAAAATCTTTATGGATGAAGTTTCCTGATGATCTGGCCTAAGCAACCAGTGAAATGCGCATAGGAATAGCTTATCCCATCAACAATAAATTTCAAGTGTTTTTATCAATAATAAAAACTGGGAATTAAGCACGAATAACAAAATCTTTTGAAATTAAAATTTTGTATTCCCAAAATTGAAATTACTTTTTGATAATAAGCAGGCAAGTGCACCGCCTAAAAAAACACTTAATTGACAACATCTTTTGTAAGTTGTTGTTTGTTTTTATTTTGTTTTTCTTAACCTACTTACAACTACAGTTAATGTTGAGAGAATTTCAACTAATTGTAGTGGGGAATGTAAGATGAGATAAACCCACTGTTTATTGTTGATGTGTTTTGTTTAAGCTTTGATATTGTTACAAGTAGAACTTTTGCTATGAGTCTCATACGCTTAACAGTTTTATTTGGTTTAATATCTTTAGTTTTTCCAAAATCTTTATGGATGAAGTTTCCTGATGATCTGGCCTAAGCAACCAGTGAAATGCGCATAGGAATAGCTTATCCCATCAACAATAAATTTCAAGTGTTTTTATCAATAATAAAAACTGGGAATTAAGCACGAATAACAAAATCTTTTGAAATTAAGATTTTTATAGATTTTATGAAACATTTCATTAACGGGGGGCTAATGTAACATTCTTCATTAATCCAATGAAGGGTTACATAGGTTGAATTTTAATGTAATTTTTCATTGGATTAATGTCAAAATCCATTGGATCTGTGAAGAAAATTCTTTCAGTGTAGCAGTTGTGAGCAGAAGTTTTAAGGAAGAAGGAAAAACATCAAACGAACCACATTATTCAGCATTTTTCATCGTGATCTCCATTTAAAGGCGTAAAGAATATGTGGTTTCAACAGGGTTTTACCACTTGCCACACAGCAAGAGAAACAATGGATTTTTTGAAAGAAAAGTTCGAAAATCGTATTATTGCTCGTAGAGGAGGAGTAAATTAGCCACCTAGATTGTGCGATTTAACGCCTTAAGACCTTTTTTGGGTTTTTTGAAATTTAAAGTGTACAGCAATAATCCCACAGTTCAAGAGCTTAAAAACAACACAATAGAGCAGATATCAACCATTGACAACAGCCAGTCGAGCCAGTAGGGGTGTTCAATTAAACGACATAATTTTTCATTTTTTTTTTGTTATTAAAATTAAAATGATACTTCAATTTTAGACATCTGAAGGTTTCCACCTAAAATTGTTTTACCTTTTATAACCAAATTATGTTTAGGAGTTTGCGAAAATTAAATTACTTTCCAATATGTTTGCAAACAAAAAAAGTGGTTTTTTGAAACCTTTAGTCCCTGTCCGGACTTGCAATTTTTGATGCAGCAATTCTCACTTTTCAGCTTGAAGTTGGTTGTTGGTGTATTTATCTATAAAATATAAAAGGGAGTAGAGAAAAATGGCATTAAAAAATACAAAAATTGCAAAAATAGAATTTCATAATATGGACACTGATGCAATTAATTTTCATTTAATATACAGGGTGTCTGGTAGCAGATTTATATTTTCAAACTTTAATAAGAAACGTAATAATTTACACAAAGTTTTATTAAGAGCATTGAACAATATAATGGAAATGCAGATTTTATTTTTTAAAGAGTATGTCATCCAGATGTCTTCTGTCGAGTTAAACACACTGTTCAAAACGGAACCTTGTTTTTCGAGATATTTAAAAAAAAAAATGTCCAATTATCACGTGCGTGGATAAGGCACGCCAAACAGTTACCCTGGGGTTTTTGAGGTTTCAATCGAGGTTTGCGGAAGATATAAGAAGTGGTATAGATGAACGAAAAACAAATATGTTAGTACTTTTGGACCATTCAAAAGCCTTCGATACAGTCGATCATAACGTCCTATGTTACAAACTACAACACATGTTTATGTTTTCTACAGCTGCTACACGTCTGATATCAACATATCTTACCAACAGGCATCAGTATGTTCAAAGTGGTAACAACAAATCAAAACTTCTACCTGTAGCGAGGGGTGTACCGCAGGGGTCAATTATTGGGCCCCTTTTATTTTCGCTTTATGCTGATGACCTTCCGAGTCAACTTACACACTGCAAAGTCAGAATGTATGCTGACGATGTTCAGATTTACATCAGCTGTGATACATCTGAAATTGAACAATGTGTCTTAACTCTGAATACTGAGTTAAAACAAATTTATGAATGGGCTACTGCTAATGGTCTTAGTATAAACCCAAAAAAATCTAAATATCTTGTTATCCAAAAACGAACTACTATAACCGATCATATACCTGATATTTTTCTTAGTAATGAACGTATTGAAAGGGTAAATACAGCAAAAAATCTTGGTATTATTTTAAATAAGAACCTGACATGGTGCAACCATATTAATTATGCACGTGGCCGTACGTATTCCATGCTTAGAACTCTCTGGCAAACGCAGTATTGTATCAAAATAAGAATACTTCTTGCAAAAACCTATTTATTGCCAATTCTGATGTATGGATGCGAATTATTTGCCAAATGTGATGCCGCAAGTGAAAGAAAATTAAACTCAGTCTTTAAATGTATAGTACGATACGTATATGGCGTAAAAAGGTTTAATTTTGTTTCTCCTTTTACGGTAAAACTTTATGGCATTCAGTTTGATGACCTTCTCAAAACAAGAGTACTGATATTAATGCACAAAATCGTGTTTACTCAACAACTACAACATCTGTATAGCCGCCTTACCATATCTAGCTCTAAGGGCCATTATTACAACTTGAAGTTAGCTAAAGTTAGGATTAAGTTGACAGATAGTAATGTGTTATCTGTCAAAAAGCATCTGTTATCTGACGGATAGCAGCTAACGCCAAGTTGTAATAATGACCATAATAGAGGTAAAAGAATTTTATTGTTTGGCAATTTTTCCTTAATGCAATCCGTCTTTGGAATCTACTCCCGCATAATATACAAATAATTAGTAACGCACTGAGCTTTAAAAAAAGCATTCTAAATTTTTTTGCGTGTTAAATTTTTTTTTTTTTTTTTTTTTGTGTTATGATTTTTAATATTATCATTTTGTTAATTTTCAATTTAATTTATTATTTAATAATTTTTGTTCTCTTTTAAATTTTTTCTTTTGTTTTAAAATTTTATCATTTACAAATAACAATTTTTATTTTATTTTTATTTTTAATGTTTCTGCTAAAACAATGTTCTATACTGCAATAAGAGGCTTTAAGTCTTGTGTATAGAATTGGAATAAATAAATAAACTAAACTAATTTTAAACTAAACTAATTTTTGCGGGTTCTTGGAGACCAGTAACGGCAGTTTTGCTTGTTGACTTGGCCTTTTAAGTGGAAATGAACTTTGAACAAAATTGTCGACAAGCAACAACGTAAGAATCATTACTTTAAAAAATGTCTCCACAGCGAACGCGCGATGCTCACTCGACCACTGCGACATCGTGACTGAGAAATCCCCACAATCGATAATTCCAACGGCGCCACCCTCCCTCCACACCTTTATTAATTTTTGAATAATCGTATTTAAAAATATAAATTTGCCACCAGACACCATGTACATTAGTTAGGGTTAATTTGTATGGAAGAAAAAAAATTTAAAATCGTATAGCAAAAACGTAATCTACATGAAATTCAATGAAAATTCTCCGAAGAAACCATGGGTCTAAAACAGCGATCGGCAAAATCAGGGCGCCGCGTTTTCTCTTTTCTCTATTATTCTCTTTTATACTCTTTTCTTACGTACACTCAAAAAAAAAATTAACTAAAACTTAGAAAAATTTACTAAAGTTTAGTAAGCAATGGCTGTCGTATGGCGCCAAAGACATTTTTTACAGCAAGTTAGTACAAAAATTTCTTGTTATTAAGAAATAAATTTGATTCACTACTACATCAAAATATCAAAATTTGATCAAAATTTTTCTCAATTTAAATAACTGTTTACTAAAAAATATAAGGTTTTGTTCTTATACCTAGTTTTATAATTATCTTAAGATTTCCCTTAAATATGTTAAAATTTCGTTTAATTTAGTTCAGATAATTTTTATACGCTATAGGAATTAAGAAATTTTTTCCAAACTTTATGTTAAATAGATTAAATTTTTTAACTTCAAATAATGGAACCTTTACCTGAATTAAGTAAAAATGTTCCTAAAGCTTCCACCCTTTAGTTTACTTCGATTAAGTTAATATTTTTGCAAAAGGTAATAAAAAAAATACAGCTTTCCAACCCACCCATTTCATAAATTCTATAAAAAAGTATCTAATAATTGGGACATGCATTTATTAAAAATGGGAAATATTTACCAGTTTTGGATTACTATTTTTTTATATTTTATACATTTTTCCTTTTTAATGGGAATTATATTGTGCCATTCAGTAAAATTTTTCATATCTTCAAAGAACATGATTACTTATCAGTAGTATTCATACATCAAAAAAATTTTTAAACCAATCGTTTCATAATCAGAAAGTAGACAACACTTCACGATATTTTTACAGCGGGTAGATATGATTTCTACGTGTCGCTTATTTTCACAAAGTGAAAAATATACATTTGGAATAAATATCTACTCAATTTTTCAATATGTGCGGTATACACAATTATTAAATTTTCGGAAACATATTCGCTTAATTTGTATACGTTTTCTTAGTTTTTTAAGAAATATGCATTGCTGATAAATATATACATTTATATGTACATGCATATGTATATGCCATTTTTCTCTTCAATTACAAATAAAATATACAAACTGAGCATTGAAGAAATTATATTTTTTATTACACATACATTGAAAAAATAACAGTAACGACCAATTTCACCAAGTTTAGTTATAACTTAACATTGTTCCCTAGGAGAAAGTAATAGTTAGTTTTAACAGAACTTGGTGAAATTGGCCGTAAGAAAAATAGATACAAATCATAAACATAAAATAAAATACATTACATACCAATAAAAATTCTGCTCATTTTAAAACGAAAAACAAAATATCTTAAGTTTAATGTTTATATAAAAATTATTAACATCAAATTTTAATTTAATAATAAAATTACAATTACCAAGTGTTTTTAGGTCTTAAATAATATTTTTCATTTAATTCATGAATGTGAATTGGAGGCGATTTTAAAGATTTTACAGATATTATGCTATAGTCTAACAACTTAGAACAAACAGAATACGATGAAAAAGATTTAACATATGATAAAATCTTTATTGCTTGACATAACAAAAATATATTGCCATTTACTTCAAAAATTTCTAGAATTTTAGATGCATTAAAATCGGGATCGTAATTATAAATAATAAAGCCATTTTTATATAAAGTCCCATAACGTTCAAAACTTTTGAAACATGTGCACCGTTCTAATTCATCCCTTTTTATGAACTTTAGTAGTATATCATAGAATAAAGAATTGTGAGCATTGTATTTTTTATTTCCCATTACCAAAGTTTTTTTTTCAAAATTTAAAATTGTTTCTGCAAAAGATATGCAAAACTTTATAGCCAATGATAACATAACATTCCTTCTAGAACTTATATTTTTACCATAAGATTTTAATTGCCGATGTTTTGATTCAAAGCTGAAAGTCCACAAATAAGCAAATTGACCAGAATGTTCTACAATAATGTGTCAAAAAATGATGCTTTGGTTTTAAATTGTCTGAGAAAAGTGTAATATATTTTTCGTTATGATAATCAATATGAGTTTTTAAATTTATAATGTCTAAGTTTGTGAAATTTGTCAACCGTAATAAATCAATTAGTTCAACTAAATTAATAACAAATTTCCATACATCTGAATTGATATCTACCAAATCCCCAATTAACAATGGAAAAAAGTGGGCAAAAGTAAGCATTTCGCTGCCAGACATTTTCAAGTTAAATGACTTAAGATGGTTTATTTTAATTTCGGGAGATTTATTTCCCCTATCTTGTTCTCCATAGTTAAAGTTTTGTTTTCGAATATTAAAAAGCTCAAGATCAAAAATCTTATTATTTATGATAAATAATAGTATGTGGCAAAAATCGTATTTCAAAACACCCTCTAGAACATCGTGTAATAAATCTGCGTATAAATTGTCAACAACGTGGTAATTGTTAACTTTGTTAAATATACTATTTTCTCTTAAGCCATTTTTTTCTAAATCACTTAAATTCAAGTCGTCTGCATAATTTTTTAAATTTCTTAACTTATTCGCATCTTCTGCATAGTTAACTTTTGATTCCGTCTTATTAATTTTACAAAGCCTGCAAAAATACTTAAATGAAAACGATCTCGAAAACCCTAACACATTATTTAATGCTAAATTATCACCAACAATCAATGCTAAGCAAAAATAAATTTTATAGTTTCCATTTTTAGTTACAATTTCTATTCCATTTGATTCTATGTCATTAAGAATTTCTATCAATTTAAAAAAGCATTTATCATTACCAAAATCTTTAACATGTTTTGATTTAAACAGTGCAGCAATAAAAATATTTTTTAACCTAAATTTAAGAAATTCTGGAGCAGAAGGAAGAGAGAAATATACACCCATAAGGCTCGAACTGTGTGAACCAAGGGGGTTGTTAATTTCAAAATCATCAAAATATAAAAAATATGGTAATACAAATTTCTGATTGTAGTGTCTTAGTTTTTTTTTCCATATTTTACCATTACAAAAGTTTTTTAAAGTATTACAATTCCTTTATATTTTGCATAGTTTCTTGAAATTCTTTGTAAATACCTGGAATTTCAAAAAAATTTTTTTAATTGGAATTTAATTGGAAATAAAACTCCTTTTGCTATGACTTCATCCATTGTATTAACATTATTTAAAACAATATTGAATCGTATTATTAATTTTTATTACCAATGGACTTTCGTACAAATTTATATCTTTAAGCGTTTTTATAAACTTATACTCCGTATCGAAATTATTAAATGGCTTATCGCAAAAGGACGCTAGATTATTTAGGCTATTTTTTATTTGCGGCAAGTCATTCGTTGGTAGGTCATTGATAATTTTTTTAATTTCGTCTCTAATTGAATGTGTTAAATTTTTTTTATATTTTCATGTAATGTTGTAGCATCTTTTCTAGAAAAATTATGGGATGAGAAATTAGTTAAAGCTAATTTAAAAGAACTTTTTTCCAAAAAAGGAAGCCTGTTTCTAGAACAGGTGTTTACTAAATGATCGAATTGAAAAGAATTATTTGGTGGTTCCGAATTATTGCTGTGTAGTTCCATCTCATGATTTTCAGTTTCTAAAATATTGTTTGTTTCTAAAAATTCATTTTCAGTTTCTATTGTGTTATTTATTACATTATTTTCTTTGACGCATTTTATATTTTCTCCTTTTCTAATAATATTTTTCGATATTTTATTACGCACATGCTTTGAAAATGTTTTGAAGTTACTAAACTTTTGATTGCAACTTAAAAAGGCACATTCGTATAAGTTATTTTGTGGTAAGTTATGAAAATATTTTAAATGGCAAGCAATCTTCTTAAACTCGGCAAATGTTTTTTTACAAATAAAGCAATGTAAATTCATTTTTGAATTTTTTTTTAATAAGAATTTAATAATACGAATAATAATATGAATTCTATAAAATAGTGTTATTATTATTAAAGTGTTAATTTATATTTTAGGTATAACTAACATAGTACTTGATTTTTGTAAATCTGTAAATAAAAATTAAAATTTATGGAATGTGATTTTATTATTTGATGCTTAAACATTACCTAGTATTTGGGTTCAAATATTTTGAATATCTGTTAAAATTGTAGATAGTGCTGTACATCTTTCATTGTTATTTACTGTAATTTCAAAAAAATATTCCTGGATGAAAAGCCAAATTAAATTGCAATTTTGTGGGTATTTGATATTAATTGAATTAAAAATTTTGAATGTCAAATCCACACACGATTTAATATTTTCCAACTTGTAAAAAATATTTCCAAAATAAACATAAAATTCGTACAAATCAAATACTGACGATCCAATCGCACAAATAAAAGGTTGCAGAGTTTGTTTTTGGATAAAACATTCATCAACTAAAAGTTTTATTTTTGAATTAAGCTCGGAATTATTAGATGAGTACAATACAAAAGAGTTCTTTGAATCTTCAACTGAAGCCTTTTCATATTTTCGTTTCTTTTTGTCAATTATAATACATATTCTCGAAGCTGGTTTTAAAACTGGGTGGATAAGATCCAGTACAACACAATCTCTTACATCTGTAAATTTTAATACAATAAGTTAAAAGAATAACGCGTTTAAAACTTAACTATTGATAAAAAAAACAAATCATATATACATACAAAAAAGTGACTGTTTGTAAATTAAAGGTTATTAATAGGTTGAAATACTTAATTTTTATGTAAGTGTACTGATTAAATATCAAAAATATAATCTTTATTACCAGAATTGTACTCAGATGCTTTGAATTTTACTAATGTATCCCAACTGTTCTTATCTTTTACATCACGTTCTATTATTTTCATTAACTACGCACAAAAGTTCTCCCACTTTTCATCAAGTAAATGTTCTTTTCCGGGATAAAGTTTTGAAAAGTCCGCCAATATCTATATATGTATGTACGTAAATATATGAAACAAAAATTATTTCTAATGCTATCTTTAAAAACAACCAAAGAATAACTAACTAATTTATGCCCAAAAGATTGTTTGTAAATAGGCCATTCTTCAAAAATATCATCTAAACTGTTATCTGGCGATTTTAGGAAATGTGTTCTAATAAAAAATGTATTATCCCATTTTTTAATTACATCGCACATTGGCTCAATATTACTCATTAACCATTCCTTATCACTTAACGAATCACCTTCGTCTAAATGTTTAAATGTTTTGTATAAAGATTTAAGAAGTAAACAAAAAACTTCAATGTATTAATGTTATATATTAAAATTTTGTTGCCAACAATGTAAACAAATTTAAAATACGTACTTCTGAGTATTTTCAAAAACGTAATATATTGAAGAATATACTTCAAACCTTTTTATAGTTTAATTATGATTCTCTTTTAGAGAAGTACGTGAAAGGGACACTCTTTGTGACGCACAGCATCTATGGCTAAGGAACACTTGAGGTCCTTAGTCTTCCTAATTATACTAGCAAAAGGCAATTGTTTCAAAAGTAAAAAAATCGTAACAGGAGTTATAATATAATAAGTTATTAAATGTTGCGAGTTTTGTATTTTTAAAAACAAACAATTAAATTACGTAAAAGCTCATATTTAAAATTCGTTTGCGTTATTTTCCACAACATTTTAATATATTTTTATTTCACATTAACTTGGTACCTGAAAACTGCACTTCCTCAAATTCACTAGATTCGGTTTTCCTTTCAAGAACATTATCAATTATACCCTCTTTTTTCAAGTTTGATATAGAATTATGATACTGGCTGTATAAACAACCACCTGGCTTTCTACTTTTCTTGCGTATAAAATACAAGTCCTATTTAAAAAGAAATATTTTAAATTTGGTTCCAGAAATTTTGCTACAAACACTTACTTTGTTTTCAGTAGTAAAATATTTAACAATATTTTCCGCAATATTTCCAAAATATGTTGGAGAAGGACTTATTTTGTTTTCGATAATGTAAGCTGTAACACAACGAGCAATCATTCGACGAAATTTTGTAATCAATTTGTTGTTAATGTTATAATACGTTAAAACTGATTTTCCAGTTAGCGACGATTTTAAAACTGCTTCAATAGAAAACTATTTTTGAAATTTAAATAAAACAAACACATATACATAAGTAAAATTTAAAAGACTTACTTCTTTCTGATCTAATAATAAATTAACAGATGGTGGTTTCGAAAAATTTGACAAAGGTGCCACCTCCTTTTGCCAAGAATTTAGATGGTATTCAAATATAATTCTTGTGCCAAACAATGGTTTTGGTATTATGACATCTAAATGGTTTGAAGTCATATATTTTAAAGAATTTGCATCAATGTTGTGTTCTTAATATTACAAAAATAAATAGAATTATGGGGAAATTCAACACAAATTTTCAACATAAAATAGGGCTTTTGATACAAATACTAACCTTTAAAAACTTCCAAAAATTCTTCTCCCTTCAGTGTTTTCAATAAATATTTTAAGGTATCTTCTGATTCCATATTTAAATTTAAAAAAACTTTAGAACAACTTTGTTTTCTATAAAATTTTTTATAATTATTAATGCATAGGTTGCTTTTTTAAAAACAGAAATTTTTTCATAATTTTATCTACATACCTTTTCTAGGAAAATTACAAATAATTAAAATATTTACTAAAATCTAATAAATTTTTTCTTATAAATTAAATATTTTTTTAGTATTTTTTTGAATTAATTTTTAGTTAGTTTATTGTAAAAAGTAGGTAAAAAATAAAAAAAATTAATATATCTTTTATCTGAACTTTTTTAAAAAGCATTTTTTATTGAATTTTTGTTAGAACATTGTCACCAGGAGAATACATCTTTGCTTAAAATAAGGAAATGAGTTGTTAGTTTGTTTTTATCTTTATTTGAACTAAAGTGATGAAAAATGTTCTTTAAGGTTAGAAACACATGAACTAAATTTGGCTTCTTTGAAATTATTTCTAAAATTAAGTATAAATTATGCAACAAGAACGAAAACTATATACTAAAATAAAGTATATTTATTAACAATTTATAAGTTGTTAAAATTTTATAAACTCCTTCGGAGTAAATCATTTACTTAGGTAAATTTTTTGAACTGTAGTGAAAATTGTTTGTTTTTACAATGTTATTTCCTTTAGTTTAGTTAACGTTAACCTAGATTTAGGAAGCTCTAATTTTCTTTCAGTAAAAGTTTCTTAAAGTCAAACAATTTTTCTGTGTAAATTTATAACCTATTTTAAAGTAAATGAACTATTATATTTTTACACGTTTTAAGGTAGTTTTATTGCATTTAAATAAAATTTTCTACATTTTAATAAAATGTTAAATCAAATTAAGGAAATTTTTGAACTATTTTAAAGAAAATCGTTTTCCTTTCATTAAGTATGTGTCTTTTTTTTGAGTGTACGTGTGCACACACATAGAAGAGAATTTTACAACATTAACAACAACATATGAATATTCATACAACGCATATAATCGCAAAATGTAATAGTTTAGGTTTGCCGATCGCAGATCTAAAATCAAACCCTAATCTGCGCCTCTCAACTTGAGGATTCTTTTACTTGGGTGAATATTTGTTTGTCTGTATTTAAATTATACGACTTTTGCCGTTACGATTCTTACCTTACTGGCTAGAGGGGAGAGAGGAATTAAAAAGGGTACACAAGCGAGTGTACCAGGCTTTCCAGCTTAGCACGTTTAGTGCTAGATTTAGCACATTTTTTTTCTGATTTAGCACTAAGAATTTAAAAAAAAGTGCTAAGTGCTAGTTAAGCACATTTTTATAATTATTTAGCATTTTTAGCACTTTTTTTAAGATCCCAAAACCACTTAAAAACTTACATAATCAATTCAAGTAAGTTATAAATTCTCAAGTGTATCGAGAAAAATACATACATATACACATGCTACCTTTTTGAAACTTTAGCGCATACTGTTTTCTGCATCTTTGTAGTGTACGAAAAAGAAAACAACGAAGAAACGAATACAGTTACTTTTATTCTTATGAACAAATAAATTAAAATTGTTTATAGGGCTTAATAAACGGTAAACTGAGAACTAGAATGAAAACAGAACTTTTATGTTCAATTGTACGCATACGAGATTGAACCCTCCTTTAGGCAACATTTGTTGCCACACTTTAAAAATATCGGATGATATTGTAAAAGAATCGGTTCATTTGAAAAGTCGGAGTGAGTTGGTATATGAGAAAGATGAAAATGACATTATTGAAATTTGAAATGGTTGTAAGGACTTTATTTAAAATAAGGGGCTACATTAAACAAACTAAATAGGTATGTAAATATTTCAAATGTAAATCTTTTATTATATTCAAAAAATCAATGTTACAAAACTAGCACTTTTGTTTTTTGCTGTAGACTAGTTAGAACTTTTTTTTCTTCTGGCAAGCCTGGAGTGTACTCTTCGATTCATTATGTTCGCTCATTCGTTCTCTCATTGTTCCAGTGATGTTAACTTTTATTTTTTCATTACCGTACGGCCCTCTAAAAATTACCGTTTTTGAGAAGAAATTACCGTACGCAAAGATTTTAAATCAAAAAATTAATGTGCTGTTTCCAAATGACAGGCGATTGATTGTGTAGTAAAATTTATATGAAAAGCACTCAGTCTATCGCCTGTCATTTGTTAACGCACATAAAAGCATGGTTTACAAACCACTTTTTTAAATTTAAAATGTATTTTCAGAAAAATCTGAAAGTAGATTTTTGTCTTAAAATACATTTTTAACCAAAATTATTGATTTTTTATGAATAAAGTAGTAAAATAGTTTTGAATTTGATTCGTACTTAAAATTATCTGAAAAATATAGTATTATAACATTGCGGCTATTTCATATGTTTAAGAATTGTTGATTTTAAAACAAATAAAAAGTTAAATATAAAATTAATAATGTACAATAGTAATTTCATTTTTCTTATTTTTCACTTATCGGTGTTACGAAAACATTTATAGAAACATAATGTTCTTAATTTTTTTGTTATACCATTTATCAATGTATTTTAAAATTGAAAATCACCTATTAAAAGTTAAAATTTTAAACCCTACATATGTATACCAAAAAACCAAATTTCTTTAAATTTCCGTACTTTAAATAAAATTACCTTGCTACCTTTTGCGGCCCAAAATTACCCTAAAAAAGGGTAATTACCGTACGGTTAACATCACTGCATTGTTCTATCATTTGAAGAAAAATGTATTGAAGTTCAGTTGCACACAGGGCCAGGTACTTTTTTCCTTGTCCCCAAAAAATTAAAAAAATATCCCCAAAATTCCCCAAATTCCCAAAAAACAAAACCTCAAAAAGTTAATATTTTTTGTTTATTTTTTTTCTGACCAAATTTTAAATTTTTTTCAAAAAATTGTTAGTAAAATGTTAATAAGAAATCCCGAAAAATCTCCAAATAAAAATTTTTAGTCAAAAAAATAATTTTATTTTGTTTGTAGCGACTGGTTTCGGCATGTTTTTTAAATCCTTTTTATGCGATTCCAGTGAAGAATAACAAGCAGAACAATATGCTGTTATTGAAGACGAATGAGCCAATTTATAAGAATTTGGAGCTTGTTCAATCGGTTTAAGCCATCCTTTTAATCAACAATAAAAATACATATATCCGTCATGTATTTAGTAATTCGATGCATCATAACTACTAACCAATAGCCTAGTTTTTTTTTTCCCCAATCTTTATCATATGGTTTTTCATATTTACTTATTTTTGGGGAAGACATACACAATTCCTTCAAAATTGTCTTTAAAAAATCAAAAATTTTATGTGTTGTCAACGGTTTTAGATTCTTTTTTTAACTCACTCAAGAAAAATAACAAGTTTATTAAGTACATTTTACACACTTAACAAAAATGGTAATCTTAATTAGACCCTTTACACTATATAAGATAAAAGTTATGCTACTTTTTTTCATATTTTATATACGAAACAAATAAAAATAAGCGTAAATAATAAAAAAGTGTAAAATCCCCAAAAAATCCCCGCAAATTTTTTTTTAAATCCCCAAAAAAATCCCCAATCCCCACATGACTTTTTTTTGTCCTTTTTGCTCACATGAAATCCCCAACTTTAGGGATAAATCCCCAAGTCTGACAGCCCTGGTTGCACAGAGAAAGTTGTAATGACAAAAATCGAACAATGTAAATATCAAGACATACTTCAAAGAAGAAACGACAATAATCGGTACGACAAAAATCGTATAATGTAAATTGGGACTTTTAATGTAAAAAAATTTTGGGTGTAGGAAAAATATAAAGTACATAAGAACTACCTTACTAAACAATTTTGTTCAGAAATTTCGGTTTCTTTTTGGAAAAGGCTATTTTTTCAAACATTTATTTTTTTTGGCAAAGGCGGGCATATACATTTTCAAGTCGAAAGGCGCAGATTATAATTTTATTTTAGATACATGGTTTCTTCGGAGAATTTTATGTAGTTTACGTTTTTGCTATACGATTTAAACAAAAATCGACCCGCCCTACTGTACATACATACTTTATTTAATAAGAATTAGATAATTTCAATTATTCGCATATAATTAATTTAAACTAAGTATTTTTATGAGGTGTCCCATTTTTAGTAGAAGTAACTGTACATATGTATGTATAATATACATTGTATACATTTTAAGTTTTGAAATTGTTTATCGATAAATAAAATTTATTTTTTATAATATTTTCAAAATATTTTATTTTAGTTTTCTAAAGTTTAAAAAACTTTTTTCTTTCACAGGCTTTTTATTTTGCTTAACAATGTGCACCCAATTGCACAGATATTCTAACAAATACACTTCATTGATTTAATTTTTTTTAAACGTTTTCTTTGTATTAGTGTTTGGTTTACGTGGGTGCCATAATCAATAATGTAAAAGCAATTAAAAATAAATCAAAATAATTAAAGAAAAAACAATAACAAAACAAGCCACAACAAAATCAAAGAAATAAAAATAAACAAAACCAACAATAAATACACTAAAACCGGCTTACATAAATTGAGTATGTTTTTAAAATGAGAATTTAACAAAATTTTTTTTACTACACATTCTCTCATGTTTTTGTTTTTATGTGGCTCTTTTTTAAAACAATTACAAGAATTAAACAAAACTAACTGGTTTTTTAATTGATGAAAAATCACATATTACAACAACAATTTGGTATGTGTTGGAAAAATACATACACATACATACTATGTATGTATAGATACAATTTAAGTATTGTTACTACTGGTTTTAATGTTGTTTATGGTTCATTTGTTGTTGTTTATACCTATTTAGAGTTGCTTTTTTTGTAGTTTTATTTTGACATAAACCGCAACAGCAGTTGCGCAGTCGCGCAACCTTTTGTTTAAAAACAAGTAAGAGCGCTAAAATCGGCTTTGACGAATCTTACATCCATTGAAAAAAAATTCTTGCCAATTTTTTTTTCAATTTAACCGTTAATCAAAAATAAAATCAGTTTTAATTAAAAATTTAATCAAGTAAATCAAACGTTCACTTATGTCAACAACATTGCTGCAGAAAAAGTTGTTAGTATCAAAAATATTCAATTAATTCTATTAATTTCCCAGTAAAAACTTCGCTTACTTTTTCAAAATAAATAGCTTCTTTAACTCATTATTTAGTAGCTTTCTTCTATAACTACTTCCGAAACAATTTCTATAACTACTTTTTTCTGGATGCATGTAGGTAAAAAAAAAAATTGAATTACTTTTGAATGCGTTTATTTTGGGATTTCCCTTTTAAAACTTCTTTGGTTCTTTCAGTGGAATTGTAAGTAGTGCTTTTATGTTTTTCTGATTACTCAAGACTTTATTTTGTAGGAGAAGTTTGGGTTGTTTACTGGTGCTAATTTAACTAATATCACAATTTTTGTAACTGAAATCAATTTTACTGTGTACTTTTCACCATTATAAGGCAACAAACAAACGCAGATAGCGCATTCCTCTTTTCAAAAAATTTTTTACTGCGCATGACATCACAAAAGACAAAACTGTATGAGATTTCGCTTTCAAATTAAAACACAAGCCATCAACAATATATCAACAATATTTTTGTGTTGGGTTTAAAAAGTTCAGTGTTTTTTAAAAATGGATATATTTTTTTTAAAATAAAACGTGAAATTTAAAATAAAATGATATTAAAAAAACAACAAATTCTATCCAATCATACCCGATAATTCCAAGCCTCAACGATTCAAAATAAACTACTAGTCTCTTGAGGAAAACTCTTTAATTCGCAAAAATCCCATACTTTTTGATCCCCTCGTTAATTCGTATATTTTTTTTGTATTGGTAATTCTGAGGAGACCCCTCTGATTCGTACTTACTCGTAAACAACTTCTTATAAATTTAATAAAAACGAATTCATTTTTTTAGAAACGGCAAGGTTTTTTAGTTTTCTTTTTTGAATTTTTTTGTATTTATTAGCTGCGTTCGTTTACCCCAAAATTTGTACAAATTTGTACTGGATTTTACTGAAATGCGTTCGCGTACACATAAATTTGTAAAGTTTTCATATTACTCACCTACTGGATTTTACTGATGAAGAGCGTGACGTACAAATGTTGTTTTTAATATAAGCCCATTAATTCAAAAACATATAAATCGTCTTTTTTTAATTTTATGGCCATTTCCTCAATGTATCGACAAACTGTCTGTTACTTAATGTCAACATAAATTTATTATACCGTTAACGATTTTGGTTTTCTCAATATACCGACAAAAAACATTGGTTTGAGTTGGCAACACCACTCAAAATACATGTAAAAGTTGGGAGTCAGCTGATTGAATTTATCTGTACGGCAAATAAAAGGGAAATAAATAATTGGCAGATGAGTGCCGGTTAGCATTGCTACAAAATAGAAGCAAATGAGACATTGAGAAAACCAAATTTCTTTAATGTGCAGTTTTTCGTTGGGGAAAAAGATAATCGCCTAATGAGAAAATGGCCATTAACCTTGTAAAATCGTTATCTCTTTATTTCAAAAACTCCTCTTATTCGTATAAAGCAGTCGTCCATAACGCATTATCCGGATTCTACTGTAAAAAGAAGGGAGGCCTATTGTATTTACCAAATAAGCCGTATAGAGGGAGAATATATTGTCACCTAAAATGCAAAAGGCCCTATCTAACATTTTGAAAATGAAGAAAAAACTATTTAATATGATAAATTTATAAATTGCATTAAACTGTTTATAACTATTTTTTCATCTATTTTTCTTGCAAAACCTACAAGTTGTTCTTGGACATAACTTTGTATAGGAAACATATTTATGTCAAATTTGAACGACCTAATTATTTCTTGTAGCCGATTTCTTGCCAAAACCCTCAAACCTGGAGCACATTTGTATGGTCATGCGGCGAAATAATAGGTAAATTTGACTGAGTTTTCAAAATAAACAAATATTTTACATGTTTAAGGAATACTTAGTCTAAACTTCACTGATGTAGCTTGTTTAGTATGGACTCTATCGTACCACAACTACAAATTCGGATTGTATGGGTGCCACGTGAAATAAGGGATCATGTTGGCTCATTTTCAATACTAAATGCTCCTGCTATCGCTTATTTGCTGCAACATCGTCATAACTCGAAGATATAAGTTTTATAGAAAACGACTTTAAACTTTTAAATCTACACACAATATAATAGAAAAAGAAAAATGTATTCTTCTCTCAAGAATTGAGTTTACAATATCTTCATACGAAATATTTACAATATTTCAATAGAATGATTTACTATGCATTAGTGATAATAAGTCAAAATATGCAATTTTTGACTAATGACGTTGTTGCAGCAAATATCTTAGCCAAATTTTGTCCTTTAAGCTTGTATTATATAACTTTGTAATGTGACTAATTTTTACTACAGGTATTCTTCCTAGATCAAGGGAAAAGGAAAAATTAAGTTTTAAGGAGACTTCAAAAAGTGAAAGTTTATATCGTAATCTAAAATGCAAAAGGATGTATCTAACATTTTTATAAATTGCTTTAAACTGTCTAAAATTTTCTTTTCTTGTTTTGTCGATTGACAACGCTGCATATTATGCAAACTGTTAGTTAGGACTTTTAGTGTTCATCATATAATGTTTTGTAGATTGGGTTTGTTGGAAATTAAGTCGGTAGCTTTGGTCAAAAGATTCCCAACTTGTAGACATTCTTGTTGATGCAACTGAATCAATGAAATTACTATTTTCGGTTAGTTAGGGCCTTTTGCGTTTTCGGTAACGATATCAAACAATTAGGAATTTATGAATAAAAATTCCCAAAAATTACTTTTGATAAAAAAACTGGCAAGTGCACGGCCTAAAAAAAAACTTACCTAGCAACATGCTTTTGCAAGTTGTTTATTGCACTTTTTTTTCTTAACCTACTTACAACTACAATTAATGTTGGAAGAATTCCAATCAATTGTAGTGGGGAATGTAAGAAGAGATAAACTCACTGTTTATTGTTGATGTTTTTGTTTAAACTTTGATATTGTTACAAGTAGAACTGTTGCTTATGATTCTTATACGCTTAACAGTTTTATTTGGTTTAATATCTTTAGTTTTTCTAAAATCTTTATGGATGAAGTTTCCTGATGATCTGGCCTAAGCAACCAGTGAAATGCGCATAGGAATAGCTTACCCCATCAACAATAAATTTCAAGTGTTTTTATCAAGAATAAAAACTGGGAATTAAGCACGAATAACAAAATCTTTTAAATTAAAATTTTGTATTCCCAAAAATTACTTTTGATAATTAAAGGAAATTGTGTTTTTTTTTGCGTTTTTCACAGATAGTAATGGACCGATCTGGCCGAATACCAATAGAAAACTTTGCAGGACTGTATTTAATATAAAAACCTAGTTTTCATCAGTTTTGAAAATTTGTTAGGTTAACTTATAAGTATCCAATATTGATCTTAGACCCCCAAAGGTAAAAAAAAATATTTTAATTCCGTTTGTAATTTCTACAATATTGATCTTAGACCCTCAAAAGTAAATATATATATATATATTATATAGTAAATCATATATATATATATATATATATATATATATATATATATATGTAAATATATATTTACTTTTGAGGGTCTAAGATCAATATTGTAGAAATTACAAACGGAATGAAAATCTTTTTTTACCCCTTTCCAACTGTGGTGAAGGGCATTAAAAGAAGAGGTCGCTAAATAATGCTTAACACTTTGTTCTGCAACACAACAACAAACAGAAATGCACAATATTTATATTACAACAAAAGCACTAAGAAAATAATAAGAAAAACTAAATTTCAATGATACTACAAATAAAAAGTTTTCGCTGATTTAAAAGAATGAAATCGAAATTTTAAAAATTTTTTGTTTTTAGTTTTTTAAATAATTTTAAAAAAATTTCGGTTTTTTAACTTCCAATAGCTCTTTTCACTATCAAACAAGCCTTACGTATTTTGAAAAAAAAAAAACAAAAAAAAATGCAAACCTGTCCATAATAAGTTGTTATTGATCTTTTTAAATTTTCATTTAAATTTTCAAACACTGGTCTACAAATTTGGAAAAAAAATTGACTGCAGAAAAGAAGAAAGTTTTTTAACTAATCTGGGTGCGCTGAATTCGAATCTGGCATCAAAATTGGGCTATCACGTCTTGTTCATATTTTATTGCATGCTGGCAATACTGTAAAACAGTCAATACTCACACTACAATTTCGCAATTATTTACCCACATTCATTCTTAATCTTCATAATGTAGCGTTTAAGCATGTCAGGGAGATCGTGTTTTACATGGCGTTTACATTTGCCAGTACTGGCAAGACAGTAGCAATTCATTCAAACTTTTTCACTAATACATAAACACTTTTACAGCTATTTTGTTTTTGCATTGTTTTGCCAACTAATATGTATATGCTTACTGTCTTGCCAGTACTGACAAATGTAAACGCTGTGTTGCTGATTCAAACTATTTTTGCTTTGTGTGTGGTGAATATTTGGTTGGAAAAAAGGATATGCAATATCAGAATCATTAAAATATGCATATTTACATTATTTTGGTTTTGCAGTGAGAAACTTTGACAAACCGTGGATACCGACAATTTTTTGCATATTCTTCATTCGCATTAAGATTTTTTTGCAAAAAAAAAAAACCAAGTGCATTATGCGCGAACAGGGGGAGCGTGCTCACCAAGATTTAATGAAAAGTGAATGAAATTATCAACGATTTTGAGAAAAAAGCGTGCTGGGAGACTATCGCTGGACTCTAATACGTGAAACCAAACGAACAAAATACAAACGTCGTTCAAATAACGCCGTTCACTTTTGAAAATCCATTGATTTTTAAATAAACTAGTAATTTTATATGTAAGAAAAGAATAAAAACATTTTTTGTATCTCGAAAAACCAATTACAGATTCGAATGCAGCCCACCAAATTATCTTATGAAAGATATTTGGTTGCGCCAGTCCAAAACCTTGTTGTCTAGTGTAATTAGATCAGGGAAGCATTTTCGCAAAATACTTAAGACTTTGTAAGATAGTGTGTAACGGCCTGAAGTAACATATAAAAATAAAAATTTATTTCAATTAAAAAATTTGTGTGGGTTAATTAAAAAATTAAATAAATTTGCACCAGTAAACAAATTAATAGTACCGATTAAATATTTTTTGATATTAAAAACATTTTCTGCAGTAATGTTGTTGAAATAAGTAAACGTTTAATTCAACACTTGATTAAATTTTTAATTAAAACTGATATTTTTTTTGATTAATGGTTTAATTGAAAAACGAATGGCGAGCATTTTTTCTATTTATCTTTTTTTCAATTTTAATGGGATGTTAACCAGATTCTAGCAGACTATGTGTTTCGGCATTTGAGCTACTAAAGTTTAATATTTTAGCATTTAACTCGTTTTGTGAATCCAAATAAATTTATTAATGTCAGTTACTCGATTTTTTATTCGAAAAAAATTGTTCAGATTTAAGCTTATAATTTTTATTCGAGACTTGTTAAATATAAAATTTATTACTTATACAGGCTGTCACTGTTGTTAATTTTTTTAATAGGGTCAAGTCTGTGTGTGATTTATAGCCGTTGGATTCCAAATTACTTCTTGAAGATCGTCTTTTTTAAAACAGACCAAACTAAACATGAGCGGAAAGAGATTTTATTAGTCAACACTCAGGATAAATTAAGATATTTATACTTCCTTTAAGTACGAGTCGTACTCAAAAATTCAAGTACGAATAACACGAATAAAACGTACTTAAAACAATCCTAAATGGGAATACTTTCGAAAATCAATCCGGGAATTTCTTTAAATAAGGATAAAATTCTTAAACCAAGTAAAAAAAGATTAAATTTTTCGTTAGTAGTGACACTCTGAGAGTAAAATTACAAAGTGAGCGTTTTAATCTCATTTAAATTATCAAAGTTTGTTGCAGACACTATGACAATACCACAAAAGTAGTAAAAAATCATTTGTTTGTTTAGTGTAGAAACAACAAAAACAACAGAACAAGACGAAAACACATTACTTTCATGTTTTAAAAGTAAAATTGAGAACTCTTGCTTCTCATTTAGTTTATATTTTCAGTCATATATGAACATTGAGTTTTGAAAGTAAAAACCATATCGCGAATGATGCTGGTGTTTCATAATTAAAATTCTGTAAGGTGTAAAACGGGAAGGTTAATCAGTCATAACAAAATTCTCCTTCTAAGACCACTTTTGATTTCTTTCTTTCGGGGTTGAATCCACTTTATAATACTTGAATCAAGCACATTTTGAGACTGGTTCAATGTTAGTTTTACTTAAATCAACCTCATTTTCGGATTATTTCAAGTACGAATTTGAATTAAATCAATGTTATAATTCTAAGATCAAGCGCATTTTAAGATTAATTCAATCTTAGTTTTACTTTGAATTCAATATGGATAAACTAATCAATCTTTCTGCACTTGATTCAAGAAAATCCATACTCACCGTTCTTTTAATAGCGCTTCGAATTGAGTTGAGTACGGATGGATGGATTTTTATTTTCAGTGCATGCAACTTGCAATTAGATAATCCGATTTTAACAGGGTGTAAAAAAATAATGTCAAAAGATTTTTTTAGATAAATGCAGACAAACAACATGGTTGAAGTATAGTTAACAATGGTCCCCGCAATAGCCACAAGCAAACTTTAGTTGCTTTTAACATAATCATTGTCCCGATTAATTAAAAATTTTGCAAGTTCCCAACAAACACGTAGGTTTAATTTCAAATTGAAAATGATTTGAAATCAAACGTTTTCTCAAACGATAAACGTTTGATAATAATTTGAAAATCATAGCATTCTCAACAAAAAAGGGGAAATTCTTTTTAAATTTAAAAATGCCTTTATTTTGAACTAGCTTTCAAACGTTATTCTCCAGTGTTTTTCAAATGTGGATTATAATACAATGTGGAACATAAATAAAAATATTTTATTTTTTTAATTTAAATTCATTATTTGTTTAAATAAACTGTGAGATAAACGTTCGGTCCTATAGCTAAAAGAAGAAATAATGTTCTTTCCGTCTTCTAATTCTTGGAAAGATGAAATACTTGGCTGCCTTTTATTTTGAGAATTGTAGCACTGCGATCATACAACAAACTTATAATTTCTTCACTTTCCCGTTTTATTTTTTTTTTCTTGATCATTGTAACTACTCACAAATAATTTTTATTTTTCACAAGATATAAATCGTTCACTTGTAAAACGCATTTAACCACGAAGTAAAAATTTAACTTTAATCGCCATTTTTAATGTTTATATTTATTTTTTGCTTTAGTATTGCCAAGTTTAGTTTTGATTTGAATTTAACATTTGATACCAATCAAATTGATAAAACATTTGATGTCAAATGTTTATTTTCAAATAATTATCATTTTGAATTTAAATGTTAAAATCAAACAATTGAAAACCGTTTGAGAATTGTGTTTGATGTCAAATGATAAAGTCATTTCATATCAAAGGTTTGACTTCGTGTTTGGTGGGTTGAGCTACAAGTATGAAAACTATGGTGGTGTTAGTGGAAAAGTGTGAGTGTGTTGAATTTTGCATGTGTAAAATGCTAGGTAAATACGGTGCCAATAGTTATATTTTTCCTTTAAAATTTGCTTTAAAATGTTCTTTAAAGGAGCTTTTTCATGCTATAATTTAAAAAAAACTAATGATTTCACTCTTTCAGGTTTCATAAACTATACACAATTACAATTGCATTTTGAAGCAAAAAAGCTACAAAACAAAGAAAAAAAATATTATAAATATTTATATGAAACAAAAACGTGATTTAAAAACGGGTAACACTGTTACCACCAATACCAACAACTCGAAACCAACCAAGACTTTCAACAGCGATAACACCACCAGCTACAATTAACCAGTATTTATTCATAATTTATCCATTTGCAGGGGTCTCTGCTGCCTCAAACGCTGCCATCGCAACCGCTTAAAATTTTAGTTTTGGTTTTTTTTTTGTCATTTTAAAGCTGCAAGTTTTTTTTTAAGCTTAACTTTATTTTACTGTGAGTTTTTTTTATATAATAGATTTTTTTTTTATATTTTATTTTCCATTATTTAACATGGAAACAACCTTCAATGGCTTCTAGTCTTTTGAGTGAACGCAAAAAGAGCAAATCGTTAATTTTTTTGAAAAAGTGAAAAAGATTGTAATTTAAATACATAATTTTTATAAATAAAAAGGTTTCTTTTTTTTTTTTGTAAGAAATAAGGTGTGGAATATACAAAAAGAAACCAGAAATTAAAAAAAAATATTTTTTTAAAAAGAAATACCTTAATAATAAAAAATTTATAATTAGAAAATATAAATCTTATAATTGTTTTTTACACTTAATAAAAAGTTTAAATTTAAATTTTATTTTCTTAGAAATTAAAAAAAAAGTTGATAAAAAATGGCGTTTATCAAGTTATGCATATTTGCCATGGTTATAGGTGAGTTTAAGTTATCTAAATCGGTTTTATTGTTAAGTTTTAATTTACTTAAATGTTAAGGACGTTTCAGACATGTGTATTGGAAAAAAAGTTTTAATATAGAGCGATTAACTCGTTTTCGAATTGAATTTTGATAATTTGAAGTAAATTTTTTACAATTGCAAAAAGAAAATGTTTTGGTGCAAAATAAAAGATTTTAACTCCTGGTTTAAAATTTATTATTAAACAAATGAATGACATTAAGAGGATATAAGATGAAATAGCTGAATTATATCGAATTATTCTAAAATTTAACTTGAATTTTTTTTCTTTTAAAAAAATTAAGTTGCTTAGTTCTATGTATTAAAACCAGGTCATTTTATTTTTTTTTGAAAAATCAATTTTGTAAAAAAGTGCTGTTTTGAAAAAGTAGTTCTTTGTTCAAATGTACTGTTTTTTTTTTTTTTGTGAAAAGTACTTTTTTTATAAAAAGTAATAAAGTAAAAAAGTACTTTTTCGTTGTATATTCAAATAATGTCATTTTACATTTTGAAAAATCAGTTTTGTAAAAAAATACTTTTTTGAAAAAAGTACTTTTTTGCTTAAAGGTGCTTGCTTTGTTTTTTTTTTGTAAAAAGTAGTTTTTTGTTTCTTTTATAAACCAGTATTTTGTTATTTGTTTTATAAAAAAGTTCGTTTTCATACAAGGTACTTTTTTGTTAGAAGGTACTTATTTGTGAAAAGGTAGTATGTACATATTGTGGAAATTTATTATTTTGTAAATAGGTACTTTGTTGTTAGAAGTTACTGTTTTGTAAAAAAAGTACTTTTTTGTAAAAAGGTGGTTCTTTGGAAAAAAATACTTTTTTGGTAAAAGTTTTTTATAAAAAGTACTTTTTCTTGTTTCTTTTATAAAAAAGAACTTAATATATAAGCTACTTGTGAATAATTTTTTATAAAGGGTGTTAGAAGGTACTTATTTTTAAAAAGGTGAAACATAAAGTGGACATTTATTTTTTTAAAAAGGTTCTTTGCTTTTAACAGCTACTGTTTTGTAAAAAATAGAATTTTCTTTTAAAAAAGTACTTTTTTGTAAAAAAAAATTTCTTGTAAAAAGTACTTTTTTGTAAAAAGGTAGTTTTTTTGTAAAAAAAGTTTTTTCAAAAGGATTTTTTTGTGAACACAATTTTTAATGAAAAGGTAACATCTTTTTTAAGAGGAAGTTTTTCTTGAAAAGTACTATTTTGTTAAAATTTGTTTAAAAAATTGCTTTTTGTAAGAATGTAGTTTTTGTGAAAAAATACTTTTTTGTTAAGAGTTATTGTCAAAAGGAGTCTTTCTAAAAGTTACTTTTTCTTAAAAAAAACATAATTTATTTGAACCTGCTACCAAAAACCTTTTGCACATACACGATGTCTTGACATATCTGTTTTCATGTATAATTTTCAAATTTACTTTTTCTGAAAAACATGAAAAATCATTTAAACAAACATGAGAACTCATTTCATGTCTGTTTGGCAACCACTTTTTTCTTCTCTTACCCGATAGCCAACGAACAAAACAAACTTGCTTGTGAGACATGTCTGAAAAGACATCGTGATTGTTTGCCACCCCCTTTTTCTTCTCTAACCCGTTTGCCAACAAACAAAATAAAGCTGTTTGGTAGACATGTCTGAAAAGACATCGTGTAAATTTTCCCATAGAAAACTTGTTTCGTGTCTGTTTGCCACCCCCTCTTTCTTCTCTAACCTGTTTGCCAACAAATAAAATAAACGTGCTTGTTAAGCTACGGTCAGACTTATCAAATATTTGACGAAAAAAACGGGACCAACAACCAAACTAACAAAATCATTTCGCTTAATATCAATATTTATTTTGATTAAAATACCACATCTTACAAAAAACTGTTTTTTGCTATGTCTAGTAGTATAATTAGTTTTTTTTTTTTTAATATTAAGACCATTTTAAATCTCACTAACTATTAACAAAAGAAGGGGTTACGCTTATTTGATCAAATATTTAATAAGTGTGACCGTAGCTTTAGACATGTCCAAAAAAACATCGTGTAAATTTGGCCATAGAAAACTCGTTTCGTGTCTCTTTGGCACCCACTCTGTGTCCCCTTTTAGACAGGCAAAGTTTACTTTGCAAAGTCTTGATTTTATAGAAGGCAGGGGAGAAGAGAATAGCGGGGGAGTTCATACTTTGCTGTACTCGCAAATTCGTTTTGTTTTTCGTTCGTATTTTATACCAGAAGTTGGCTGCAACTTAATATTAACGTATAGCGTTGCCAGAAAGTTTGGTAAAAAAATCAACATTTGGCTAAAATATGATTTTCTTGAAGAGAAAAATCTACAAAAATTTTTTTTTTAAAATCAAATTGTTTATTACAAGGGCAAAAAAGTAAAAATGATTAATTTTATATAAAAATTACTTCTTCTCAGCAAAAAAATGTTGAAGTTGTTCAAGAAGAGGGAATATTTTCATGATCTTTTACTACTTATTTACTTTAATGAAAATAAATAAAATACATACCTTATAATAAATAACTGAACGCATGTAAAACTACATGCAATATTCCCATTCAACTCTTATGTATGAATTGCAATATTTCACTATAATTTGGTATGTATTCTTTTAGGCTTAAAAGGGTCGAATATTTTATGCAATTACAATTAAAAGTTGAGTTAGATTTATTTAATTTATACATTTAATTTTAATTTTAATTTATACATTTAATTTAAATTATAGGTTTAACAACTTAGTGGATTTAAGAATACGCATTTGCTGTTTGTAAATTATACGAAGAAATTTAAATAAAACCTGTATAACTAATCAATTTTTGATTTGTTCATAATGTATAATTTTGTATAAATTTCATATTTAAAAATTTTATTCAATATTTTTTTTAAAGTTTGAAGCTATTTCTTCAATAAAAAAATAACATTAGGATTAATATTTTGATTTTTGAAAATGGAAAGTTTAAAACTTTAGTAAAAAATTCAAAAATATACAAAATGACTTATTTTTTTAGTATTTTCATGTTTCTTTTTAATTAATTTATAATAAAATTGATAATGCATATTAAAATTAATATTGAGAATAAAGAAGTTTTATTGAATGTAATTTAATTCTAATATTAGTGATTTATAAATTTTGGACAAGAAGATTTTAGTTTAGGAGCTATGAAGCTCATACGTCATATGAAATCTGAAGGGTTCTTAACTGAATATTAAATATTTTGATTCGATGTAGTATAGAAGATATTTTGATAAAATTCTATTTAAAAAAACTCTTTGAAAAAATGTGTATCTTTCTAAATTAATTCTTAATGGAATTGTTAAGCACTTATATATACATACTTTGTTAAAAAATTATCATAAATATGGATGGTGGAATTTTTAAACTAAAAGTTTCTTAAGTTCCAGTAGTTTTATCTTTTGGTACTAAATAGTTGATTTTTTTTGTTCTGTAATATATGAAACTTTATAATTATACGGGGTGGGGTTTCTTTTCACAAATAATTTTTTTCATCAAAATTCTCAAAATTAACAACCACTAATCTAAGAATTTTTTTTTAATATTTTGTATGCCCAGAAATAATGATGCAATGTTGTGTATTCTTGACACTGGGTGCACAAGGGTGCCAAACCAATAAACAACAATCTGATTCAAAACTTCATTGTTTTAAAAATTTAATGTTTAATTAAAACTGTGTATTTAATCCAAGCAAACTTAAAATAAATCATAATTTCTAAAAAAAAAATTATCATTTGATAAAACAAAAAAATTTTAAATGGGTATTTTTGTCAATTATATATTCAAACAAAAGAAAACAAAACTTTGCAAATTCAACTTTGTGTGTCTAAACACCAAACAAAGTTTAAAAGAGAATTCAACATACTTTGTCAAAGTAAACTTTGCCTGTCTAAAAGGGGAAAATTAACGTGTTTATAAGACATGTCTGAAAATACATCGTGTAAATTTCGCCTAAGTGTTGTTTTTTAACATGTTTACAGTCCAGAGCAAAGACTGAGGAATGCCTTGCACGTCCGTTTCTTTAATAATCGGTGTATTTTGTGTAAACCCCGACTTCCTCCATGTCCCAGCACATATTTTCCTTTTTATGTTCTGTCCTGTGAAATCCAAGTCAAATAAACGATGTTCTCTCAACGTTTACAATTCTAGAGCTCTTGAAAATTGTATGGACGAACAGCCCACTTTCCGTTCACAGCCCATATGCAGAAAGATACTTTTTAAAAATAAGTACTTTTTATTTAAAAGTTTCTATTTTAAATGTATTTTCTTGTCTTTTGTACAAAGATTTTTTATAGTTGTATTTGAAAAATATTATTTTTTTGTAAAACTTTTTTTATCAGCCATGTCACAGAGTACAATTCTATTCGGAATGATTCCGTTAGGAATCGAAGAAAACATATTTGTACATTGATAAAAAGTAGATTTTGATAGATTTTTGGCCTTTCAGATATTGAAAACTCCCACTCCGTTCATAAAAACAAGAATGATTTCATTCCGAAAATTTTCTGAAGCACCAAAATACGGAATGAATTCCGTTTCCGAACGGATTTGTACTCTGTGACATGGGTGTGTATTTACTGCCACTTCAACGATTTCGAACGTTATCGTTGTCATAGAAAATTTGTATGAAAAAAACTCAGTTTTAAAAATATTTTCAATATAAAATTCTATGCGAACGTCTACGTTCGAAATCGTTGAACAGGCAGTTAATATTATTCTTTTTTTTAATAAAATACAAGATTTAGAAATATTAATAACTCTAATTATTAACATTGACAAAAAAAACTGTAAAATTTTTAAAATTAAAAAAAGCCTAAAATGGAATATGAACTTTAATGCAAACTGTATGGAAATAAAAAAAAAAGATTTTTTAGAAGACACATTTATATAAAAGGTCTTGTTTAAATTAACTTTTATCTCAAAATTATTGTAATCTTATCAAAATACCAAAAATTCACAATCGAATTACAGTTTTACAGTCTTTGTTTTTAAAAATAAATAAAATATATTTCCACGACAGCTACTATCTTTTTGGCTTACTTAGTTTATCTGTATAAATAAATAAGCAAACTCTTTCCCCTTTTCATCTCTTCCATTCTTCACAATATTTCCTGTTTTGCGGACTTTTTGTTGACAATGACCACATTGGCAAAAAATCGCTCACACATACACAAGTTCCTGTACTTAACAAAAATGTAAACTAGCTTAAACCAATACTAACTTATTATTTCCCCGACGCATACAAACATACGTTGTTATGTTTTGTTATGCATGTTTTTTTGTTTTCGGACACATTCTCTCATGTTGGAACATGTTAATGCATAATCAGACCCTTTTAACCAACAGCGAGTTGGAAAAAATGGTGTAAACATTTAAAATCAAAATATTTTGAATTTTGCCAAAAAAAAGTTGGAAAAAAGATATCGAACAAAAACAATAACAATAAAGCTGACAAAATAAACAATACTTTGGTATGTATGAAACTGGAATGAACTGGTTTCGATTCAGTTCGTTTTTTTCTCACACTGCGATTTATCAATAATTGTGTTGAAAAACAAAAACAGTGCTGAATGTTACCTAAAGAAGAAAATGGATTTTAAAGTCTGTAAGGACGAATTTAATTGTATCCTTCATTGGAAAATAATTTTAAGAACGATGTTTGAAGGTCTTTGATACAACAGAAATTTTTTATATCAGTTGTAGTTTAAATCTAGTTCAATTCAAGTACCGTTCAAGTTTAGTTCTACACTCACAATATTATTACAGTAACGGACTGTAGTTTATTTAAGAAATATTCCGTTCAGTCATTTTTAAATAAATAAACATTTAAAATTCCAAGCAAATTTATTTTTTACTGATTCTAACAGTTATTCAAAAAATTAAGTGCATATTAATACGGATTTTCAGTTACAGTTAATATTGTCCGTTGATTGAGTTAAATTCTGCTTTATGTTAAAGTAAATAAAAATGTAATTTAAAGCAACGAAAAGTTCATTTAATTTTTACTGTCAAAAATTCAACCGCGAATTCCGTAAAAACAAATCAATATTCAGTTATCTTATATAAATTTACTGTCAAAAAATTAACTACATATTTCGTAAAAACAAATAAATATGCAGTTATTTTATAAAATTTTACTGTCAAAAATTCAACACCATATTCAGTAAAAACAATTAAATATTCAGTTATTTTATATAATTTTACTACCAAAAATTAATTTTTACTTATCTATAAAAAATGAATTGCTTGTTTTGTGTAAGCAATTCCCATTTTCTATTTGTTAAAATAATTTAGTTAAATACATCAAATTTCAAAAGTAAAATAATTGCGAAGCCATATCGGTCATACTGCTGGTGTCTTATAATTGAGAGTTCTTCTGTAAACAACGTGGTCAGTACTACAAAAGTAAAACAAACGTGTGTAACTGGGTGAGTAAATAAAAATATTCTCCCTCTCTCGCTTATAAGAAAAACAAGCGGACAGGTGTCTGTCTGGTATTTGTGGAGTAAACGAAAATTTAATAAAATAACTGAATATTTAATTGTTTTTACGGAATATGGTGTTGCATTTTTGACAGTAAAATTTTACAAAATAACTGAATATTTATTTGATTTTACGGAATATGGTGTTGAATTTTTGACAGTAAAAATTAAATGAACTTTTTGTTAAAAATAAATGAAAAATAGGTAGACCGGTTTTTAATTGAACTTTCATTTATTTTATATTACAATTTCAGTTAATTTTACGTACAGAATATTGTGAGTGTAGTTAAAATCTGTTTTAGGTCAAGTACCGTTCTAGTTCAGGTCTAGTTAAATTTAAGTTCAGTTCTAGTTAAATTTAAGTTCAGTTTTAGTTCAGTTCTAGTTCAATTTTAGTTCAGTTCTTGTTCAGTTCCAGTTTAGTTCTAGTTCAGTTCTAGTTCAGTTCTAGTTTAGATCTAGGTTAGTTCTAGGTTAGTTCTAGCTTATTTCTAGTTCAGTTCTAGTTCAGTTCTTGTTCAGTTCTAGTTCAGTTCTAGTTCAGTTCTAGTTCAGTTTTAGTTCATATCTAGTTCAGTTCTAGTTCATTTAAGTACTCTCTTTTTCAAAAGAGTCTTTTAACATAAATTACACCTAACTTGATTAAATTTTTGTTTAACCCTGAAAAATCTAGTGTAAAATAAAAACTTAAAAACGGGTTTATAGATTTGGTCGGCGTCTGCTTTAAACTTGTTTTAAATAAACATGTTTATCATGTTCTTTAATATAAACAACAGAGTTGCCAATTTAGTGGCTAGATTTAGCCATTTTTCAACTTGTTTAGCCATAAAATTTTAAAAAAATAATTTTTATTTTATTATAAAAATTTATAAAAGTAAAATAAACATTTTTAAAAATTAAAACGCCTTTTCAAAAAAAGGAAAACAATTCCAATATTAAATTTATAAAATGGATCAACACAAACGTCGGTGTTTCTTTCTCGTTGCAAGGATTTCAATAAAGAGATGCAGGCGGCAACAAAAATTTTTTAGAATTTTCAGAATTGACTATAAAGTTGATCTCATTTCCATGGTCTAATGCTTAATTAGAGAGGGTATTTAGCCAAGTAAATATTGTTAAAAGTAATTTGAGAAATAGGTTACATTTAGCAACCGTTAATTCGATTTTATCAATTAGGTAAATATTTTTACTATGACAATAAAATATTTATAGCAACACCACAATAGTAGAGATGGTACTATGCGCTTGTGTTGATGTTTGCAACACCTTAAAATATTGGTCCTAAGCCCAACTTTTCGTATACCGATTGACTCAGAATCACTTTTTGAGTCGAATTAACGATGTTTGTCCGGCTGGCTGGCCGGCTGTCCATCTAAACCTTGTGCAAAAAGTACAGGTCGCAATTTTGGAGATTATTTGATAAAATTTGGTACAAAGGTTCTAATTTGAATATGATACCCTACTTATAGTTGGGGTTGACCGACTCTATACTTTCTTACTTGTATTTTATTGTAGATCTGGACTCAAGAGGTAGGGTATATATTGTCGTGATTATGATTTACGTTTAAATTATTTAATTCCTATGAGATCAGCACTAACGAATTTAACGATGATTTAATTTTTTAAATATCTATCATAATATTAATTTACGTTTATTCTTATTTATCAAGTTGTTCTCAACTTATAATTTCATCTTAAACAACTTTAAATGAGTTATTTCTGTTTTGTTATTGAATTTTAATGTGTTTTATTTAAAAAAGCTTTTAGCCATTTTTTAGCCATTTATTTCCGTAAATTTAGCCATTTTTGGTCACCAAGTTTTGGCAACACTGATAAACAATGACATGAATTTCTCTGTTTATTTACATAATTTCGAAATAATTAGGAAAATCACGTTTTACGAATTTTAAAACCATTTTTATTTTAATCGCATTTAAATAGTAAAATTATTTTTACTCTATTCAAAAATTTATACATAAAAAATCGATTTACAGCAAAACCCATAAAAACATAAAACCATACAAATAAATTTCAAAATATTTCAACAAACTATTTGTGCAATTTCAAAATCTCTTCTCTTTTATACAACAACAATGTGTTAAAATTGCTAATTTAAATATTTTGAATTTTTAATAACAAATACTTACTTATTAGCATATAACATATGCATAAGTTTTTAATCCCTATACAAATAATTTAATTATAAAAAATGTTTGTTGTTTAACAAAACTAATATCCAGCGAAATTTAAATCAAAAAGGATTTGCCATGATTTACTAAATGTTAAAATGGAAATATTCTAATAAATATGTACTATAAAAAAATAATTATTTTTGAAATTTGGCATTCGGATTTAGATATGAAAACCCATTGATAAAGGCAATTGTTTAAATATTGTGTGAAGCACCTAAAAGTAGGCCAAGCAATGTTTTCCAAAATGTAAACAACAAATAAATGTGTTGATTTTAAATAAATTTATAAGTGGGAAAATAATTGTTTAGCAAAATGGTAACAAATTGTGTTTATTGCGGGCAAAGAGCTTAAACAATATGTTTACATATTTTAATAAATAATTATTTAAATACTATTAAATATACATAAATATGGCATTATAAAATTAAAATACTGGGATACTTGGAAAATGTTACAAATGAAAGCAGAAAATTCTAGTTCTGGTTTAATTCTTGTTTAGCTCTAAATATGTTTTATTATAATAGATGGATCAATGACAATTGGTTGTGAAACAAAATATCGGCCAAATGCTCACTATGGCTTCGGTGACATACCTCTATCCGTTGGTGCATATTTTCAATAACTCTGAGACATAATTGAGGTTCCATTTCGTTAATGTGCCGAATTAGCTCATCCTTTAGCTCTTGAATTGTTCTTGGCTTATCAAAAACACATGATTAAATTTCTCGCGCAAAAAAGCCATTGTTTCTTTGGCTGTGTGGCAAGTGGCACCATCCTGTGGGAACCACATATCGCCCAGGTTGACTGCTACTGCCACACTATTGCATACAATAGCAATATTTTTCGCAGAACGAACTAGGCGAGCATGCACAGGTGTTTTCGCATTTCCCTCAGACCCGGTTTGCTGAAATTTGCGCACAATTCTCCCGATTTTGGACATTATGCTGAGCAAAAAAAATACGAAGTTCACGAAATGCATTTTTATTTGAACTCCAATTTTCGTAAAAGGCTTCAACAATCTTAACGGGCTGCTTAATTGTGTACCTCTCCATTGTTGAATTTGTCAAACACTGAAACAAAGAAATGTCAAATTAAGTTGGGCAAAAAACGCTAGTTCAGTTCTAGGTCAGTTCTAGTTTCGTTCTAGTTCAGTTTTAGTTCAGTTCTAGTTCAGTTCTAGTTCAGTTCCAGTTCAGTTCTAGTTCAGTTCTAGTTCAGTTCTAGTTCAGTTCTAGTTCAGTTCTAGTTCAGTTCTAGTTCAGTTCTAGTTCAGTTCTAGTTCAGTTCTAGTTCAGTTCTAGTTCAGTTCTAGTTTAAATCTAGGTTAGTTCTAGTTAAGTTCTAGTTCAGTTATAGGTTAGTTCTAGTTCAATCTTAGTTCAGTTCTAGTTTAGTTCTAGTTCAGTTCTTGTTAAATTTTAGGTTTGTTTTAGTTCACTTCTAAATCAGCTTAAGTTTCAGTTCAGGTCTGTTTTGGTTCTGCTAATTATTTTTTTGAATATTAAAACGTAAACGTTTCATTTTCTTGCTAAGAATTTTTGAGAAGTTTTTAATTTCCCTTGTGAATTTTGTTTTGGCTTAAAAATCAATCGAATTCAATCATTTTTTATACCCTTCACCTCAGGTGGAAAAGGGTATATATAAGTTTGTCATTCCGTTTGTAATTTCAACAATTTTGATCTAAGACCCTATAAAGTATATATATTCTTGGTCCTTATGAGGAGAGAACTTGATTTAACCATGTCCATCTGTCCGTCCGTCTGTCTGTCTGTCTTACGTTTGATATGTGCTTTCCGGAGATTCCAGACATAATAGCGGCTAGGTTGTTTTACATTTATATTACATATAGTCCACCATTTCTTGCTATTGAAATTCAGCCAGCTCGGTCTAAAAATGGCTGAGATATGAGCAAAAAACCACGACTACCTCTAATTTTTTCCAAAAATCCCTTGTTGTTGTATTTTTATTACTTTTTTTCTGTATATCTTGAGAACGGCGAGAGCCAAAGTTTTCAAATTAGGTACACACATTATCAATACACAGCAGCCCAAAAAATGCGGGCGGGATCGGAGAAGTGGGCGTGATACCTCCCATACAAAAAATATCAAAAATTGTATAAAAACCTGATTTTTTGGACTGTTATATGACCTATGGTTATACCTTGTATATCAAAAGATCGGAAATCTTTAGTAAAAAATATTTTCTAAAAAACTCGGAAAAATCGGTTCAGATACGAAAAAGTTATGATCAAAATAATAATTTTTTTTTTAAATACATACCCACTTTCGGGAACCATAGCTCTTCCCGACTCCAAGATTTATAACCCAACTAACTGCCAAATTTCTTCTTAAACACGTCGGTATATAAATCTGTCAAATCGGTTAAAAAATGGCTGAGTTATAATCAAAATAATACAAATATTTTTTTTTATTTTTATGTTCAAAAACGATTTAAAAAAAAATATTTACCAGTTTTCGCTTTTTAAATTTAAATTATAATGAAGTTTTAAGTATTGTAAATATGTAAGTATATGTAAAAATTATTTTGTTTTTGTCTAGTTGCTCTGTTTTCTGCTCGCAAAATGGTGAAGGGTATATACGATTCGGCACAGCCGAATATAGCACTCTTACTTGTTTTTTATTACTTTTGTAAGCTTGCAAGAGTATTTATAATACAAACAAGGAATAAAGCCAACATCTTTCTATAATCTCTTAATATGCAAGTAAATCTCATTATTCATTAGTCATTCATGTATGAAAATTTTTAATGTAAAACTGTAATTTGTGTTATACTCGTGAATACTAACAAGTTTATTCGTAAATTTTTAGAGAAATTTACTGGATAGAATTTAAATTGAATGATGCAAAAAAAAAAAAAAAAAAAAAATTAAGTGCTGAATAAGCAGTAGGAAAATAATACCATTTCCTAAAGAACAAAGTCGGTGTTTCTGTAAATAATACACATATTTATGATTTTAAAATAGCTTTTATAAAAATTTTTTTGCTTAAGTCCCACTTTCTCACAAAATATTTTAGCTAAATTGTTTTGTAGGAAACAGTGTTTCCTTATAAACAGCAAAATAGCTAACAAATGTTAAGCACGTTCCAGTACAAAGAAACATCAAAATAAATCCCATTTCACTGTATTTTATTCGTGTGTATTTACCAATACATACTTATGTATCTGCTCGTGTTTATATCCATGTGCAAGTAAACTTCAATATGTACCTTAACAGGCTCAATTTGTCTTAAAGGCATCATCAAGTTATTGTTAAGAAGTATGCCAAGGAACACTTCATTTATAAACCGGATGCTAAGGTTTAACATTAGGAAGTCAAAAGTAGTCTTCTACTTCATTCGTATAGGGATAAGGAAGTTTTTATTATTCGCGTGTAGACATAATGAAGAAAGCATTTAAATTTTTAAAGTCTAGAATAGAGGGTATTACAAAAAGTTGCATCAATTATACAATATGCCTTTCTAAAAATAATTAAAAAAAAAAAAAAATATATACAAAAAAACCAGGGTTTAAAAAACTGCAGTAGAAACGAAAAACTGTCGAACAAAAAACGAAAATTTGTGCACAACTTTTTGCTTTTTGAGTTGGAATGGCATCGACTGTTAACATCTTATGAATCAGAAGTAAAAGCAACAGTTTTTTTTTTTTTTTTGGCCAATCACAAATGAAGACGTGGAAGAAATGGCAGTTTTTCTACTTTGACTGCAGTTTTTGAAACGCTGCAAAAAACTAAGTGAAAAAAATTTTAGGACATATAAATAGCTTAATAAATATTGAGATTAAATAAATACAACTTTGTGACTTTTCTCAATAATGAGCCTTTTTTAAAAAAAGTATGTATGACCTTTGGCACTTTAAATCCCTTTTCTAATTAAAAGGAAATTTCTTCTGACAAATTAGTTTTTTTTTTTTTACAAAATTAAGCATTAATTTTTATCAAATTCAAAATTTATTTTGTGTAATTTACAAAATTTTTTACAGTAGAGTCCCGATAATATGTTGATTAGAGAAGTTTTCGAAAAAAAGAGATTTCGATTTAACGAAGTTAAAATTAAAAAAAAAAAAAAAAATAACTATAGGGATTTGAATTTAATAAGGACTTGTTAAATTGAAAACAAATGTATTTTTCTTTGACATTTGTACGTCACACTCTTCACAAAAACTAGAAACAAACTTATCTTAAAGGTGTTATGATACTTGCTATTTTTTGTATTTTTTCTATATTGGAGAACAGTGCAAATATATTTGCATTGGAAAACTGGCTAAGTGTAAAGATTCAAATTATACCTATCATAAAAAATTTTGAAATGTCAAACATATACGTATGTTATCGATAAATAATCTAAGACTGTCAAAAAAAATATAAAAATGTTTAACTTAAAATTAACATTTCCAGCTTAAATGTTAGCACTGTGGCCAATTTTTTTAGTTTTTGATCGAAAGTAGCGGTTTTTAACTTTTTTTTTTGCGATTTTTAGCTTTTTTACCGGTTTTTGTGGGAACAAAAAGTGGACAATATTGTTTGTTTTGTTTACATTTTATTTTGGAATCACAAACAATTTTTTTTAATACTACAAAATTAAATGCAAATATGTAATGAAAAATGTTACGAATTACATCGGGGTATATTATTTAATTGAAAATTTATGTTTTGGAATCCCATATGAAGGGCACCTGCTTTATTTCATTTATCAAAAACAAAATATTTTCATCTGGCCAAGCTTTTATTTTTTTGTTTTAGTCAAAGAAAAAAATATACATGAGAAATGTCAGTCAGAAAAAAGAGTTTGTATACATTTTGTATTTCTTGTTCTTTCTCGCATTTGTCGTTTCGTTCAGTCAATCCTTAAAAAATCCAATACAAAAAATAGCAAGTATCATAAGGGCTTAAGAAACACAACAAAATTTCAAAAAGAAAAATAACGGCAATTGTAAAACCAAAAAAATTGCCTTGCTATTTTTCTTTAAAGCATATTTGTTTTAATTATAATTATAATTAAAATTATGTATACGAGGTTGTTTACGGGCAAGTCCGTGAAAAAACACGAATTAACGAGGGGACCAAAATGTAAGGCATTTTTGCGAATTAAATAAGGTTTCTCAAGGGACCAGCCGTTAATTTCGAATTGTTGAGCTTTTCAAATTAACGGGCACGAATTATGGCAGACTTTGTTTAAAGTTTTACTTTGGGACTAATTAAGGAGTTACGAAATTAGCGTTAAGGGATTAATTAGTTGGCACTTGAATATGTCATAAACTTTACAAAATAACCTTAGACACACAGACCTTCTAAACGCTTACCTTCCACAATTGCACATATGTCAAATGAGGAGGTCCATAACAAAACGCAATAATTACACCATAACATTTTTTTTTGGATAAACGACAAAATGTGATTTAAGTAAGTAGCACATAATTTTTTTAAAAAACAATTATTGAGGTATTATTGTCTACAAAAATAATATTAATCCCAAATTAATTATTTTATTTGACAGTTTGTTTTAAATTTATTCAGATAGCAAATCTGGAATTATTGCGTTTTGGTCCGAATCATAGAATTTATTTCATTTTTCTTTGAACTGTATGAAAATATTGCTTTTTGATCTGAACTTGGGCTGGAATCTCTGCTTTTTTGCTTTTTTGCTTTGAATAGATTTGTATTATATCATTTTAATTTAAATTGCAACCACTTGCAGAAAAATTAAGACTCTTTTTTATCTGTAATTATTGCATTTTGCTCTGAACCATTATATTTGATATTGAATTGCATTGTAGTTATTGAGTTTTGGAGTGCTTTGTAATAAAGGTAATATAAATTTCAATGTGTAGAATAGGATTCAATCAAAACATCAAAAAACTTGAAAATGTAATTATTGCGTTTTGCTATGGACCTCCACGAATATATTCTTAACATACTTTAAGGAAAATAAATAAATTTTTAAAGCCCTGCAGTTCTGAAGAATCTATACAAACATGAAAAATGTTTAGCTGTTTGGTAGAATAACTAGTGATTTTGTTGGTTATTTTAAACAAAAAAATTTTTATACCCTCCACCACAATTATTTAGTTGTGAAGAGGGTATACTAAGTTTGTCATTCCGTGTGAAACTTTTTTATTATTCATAAAGTATATATATTCTGGCTGCTTGAGTAATTCTAAGTCGATTTAGCCATGTCCGTCTGTCTGTCCGTCTGTCCGTCTGTTGAAAACACGCTCACTTTTGAAAAACTCAAAAGAAATAAACAAACTAGGTGTCAAATTGCTTGTAGTTATCCTAAGCAGTTTGGGATTGAATTTCAGCAAAATCGGTTCAGTAGGATCAGAGCTATGAATCAAAATGTGGAACCACCACCTTCAAAAACTTGATAATTTTGTTACAAAAACTAACATAAATGATGCAAAAATGCACGGAACGACATAAGATTTTGCACAAGTCCGTTTTATTCGACTAGAAATGACACTGTAAAATTTCGCGAAGGTCGGTCCATAATTTACCCTAAGCCCCATATAAACACTACTCCCGGAAAACAGTTTAGTACGCCTAAAACCGTAAAAAATAATGCAATCATAACAAATTTTGGCTCGTCACAATTTTATAGGACTATAAATGATACTGTGAAATTTCGTGAAGATCGGTACATAATTTACCCTAGGCCCCATATATGCCCTTCTCCCGGAAAACAGTTTAGTCTCCTAAAACCATAATTAATAACAAATCGTCACAGTTTAAGATAATAATAATAAAAAGACATCATACAGATATTACTCCTTAAACATTCGAACTGTCGGTGGAGGGTATCAAAGATTCGGCACAGCCGAATATAGCACTCTAACTTGTTTTTATTAAAATGATTAATTTGTGATTAACTGTGATAATAATCAAATGAGTTCATTAGAAGATTAAAAAAATAGAAGATTTATGAAAGATATAAAACTAATTGTGTAAAACACAACACCAAAAAATTTCATTGAAAGCAAAAATAAATTCAAAAATATTTAATAATTTTGTTTTTTCTTTTTATAGGAATTTATATTTAATTTTTTAATTTCAAACACTTCAATTTTTGTGGCGTTGGAAGTTTTAATTTTAACAATATGAATTTCTGTAGCAAGCAACAACAAAATTAAAAGATATTTTGGAATTTGTTTTTGCTTTCAACGATATGTTTGGCATTGCGTTGCGTTTTACACAATAAGGCCCTTAATTTAGGTTACCAGGGATGGCTAAAGCAACCAAACTTCTCGGTTGTGTTATAATAGGTGTTTTTTTTTAACTACATGAGAACTATCGATATCGATAACTTTGGTTTGACAGCTGATTATATCAAACTGTGTTGACAATTTTTTTTCAGTAATGTTTGACAAGTCACTTTTAATTGCTAAGTGCTATAACAAAGCTTCCAAATTGTAGACTTCAACTTAAAAAAAAGTGTTTGCAAATTTCATTGAGCAATTTGTGTTTAGTGATGAAGCTAATTTCTTGTTAAATGGCTACGGCAATAAAAAAAATTGCCGTATTTGGAGCTAAGACAATTATCAAAGGTCTAACCATAATGTGCTTAAGTTAAATTAAGAAAATGCGCGAATTCATGTAAATCATATGAAGCAAACCATATTGAACTTACTTAAACTTTTTGTTAAGTCTTATGAAACTGTCATTTGCTTAAGCAAAGTGCGAAACTGATCGCACATTCCGTATGGAATCAAATATTTTTTGATTTTGTTATTGTTTTTTTGAATACTTTTGAAAAACTTTTTGGTAATTTTTGACAGTTGGTTAAGCACGGCTATGCATAATGTGGTTGGGCCTTAAGCTTGCTTAAGCTTTTGTCAAAAATTAACAAAAACCCTCTCAAATGAATTAAAAAAACACAACCCAAATTAAAAAAACCTTTGATTGCGTACGGAAAGTTAAATTAGTCGCACTTTGCTTAAGTCAACTTAAACATGAGTCTTTAGTGGGCCGCAAATTTGTATGAACTCTTTTGTGAGGTCCAAATCAGCTGTTTGTCGTTGAAAATGCTAACAAACCATAGCGGTTGACATCGTGGGCCAGGCTGTTAATGAAACATCTTAAATTGTTGGTTTCTTTTGTATACATTTTCAAAGCAAACAAAAATTATAAATCTACGAAGAAGAGTTGTTGAATTGTGAATATGCCGTATGAACAAGGTAATACGCATTCGTAACTCAAAGAGCGAACAACGTAATTTAAAATGCTGTGCGACCATAGCATTATTACAATTTTTGTGATGATTTAGTAAGTACATTTAACGATTTTTAAAACAAAGATACATTTGAAAGCCACCTCGTGGTCAATTTAAAAAGTGTTAATGTGTTAGTAAAAAGTGAGAGTGTTTTGCAAAATGGAAAGAATTGAAAAACAAAACTTGATCTGTTTAGAAATAAATGACCCTACAATTATATTAAAAATATTAGAATGGTGATAAATGGCCTAAAAGTGGAAAGACAAATTTTTTTGTGTACTTGGATACACTAAAGTGACAACTGGCTACACACCTCATTACTGGAAATGAGTAAAGTAGTCAAATAGTTGTATTTTGAACAAATTATGATATTTAATAAAAAATTGGAGTCCGTCAAACAATAAGAGTTGGAGAGAGCAGTTAATAAAATCAGTGTTCGAAAATAAACATTAAATACCGCACCTTAGTGTTCGGTTCGGCAAATTTGTGGAAAACACAAACGCTTATAGTGTTTGTGTAGAAAATCATTAAAAAACTAACGTTTTCCTGTTTGTCATCTTTCGAACACAAAAATAATACTGTTTTTATTCAACTCAACAAAAGATGATAAAATTTAACTCCATTCGGTTTTTTAAAAAAAACCACAAACTTCATTGTGTTCGGTTCGGTTCATTAATGTTCGTCGCTTTTGACTGGTAAAAAAAACCAAAATTTTTTTACAAAAACAAAATACACATTCGAAAAAAACAAAAAAACCATCAAAAAAAATTTTACACAATACCACACAAGCTGTTCGTGCTGCGGCCGTTGCTAAAATTTTTTGTTTGTTCATTTCTTTATCAGTGTAAAAAAAAAAGATTATAGAACATTAAAATACAATGTTTGTCTACAGTATCACTACATTTGTTCTGTTTTTTGACGAAGAACAGAACATTATATAATGTTCGGCTCTTTCTTGAAAATAGTAACGAACGGTATAAAGCGTTGCGTTCGTCTACACAATCACAAAAAAAAAAATAGATATCGTTCTAGGGTGTGTGAGCCGAACGCTAAATAATGTCCTGTTTATTTTCTAACAATGAATAAAAGAGTAAAAATTCAAAGTTTGTAGGGATGAATGTATGTATTTGTAAGTTACATTTTCTCATATGTATATGTAAGTTTTTTTTTTTAGCCAGCTTATAATTTTGTTATTTTAGTATGTCAAGTGTTTTACGTTTCTTTCTTTTATAAAGTCAATTTTCTTTTATTTTAACATAAACAGCACACGTATACTTATACACAAACACTTGGTAACATATACATTTGTTTTTTTTTTAAGAAGAGAAGAACTGTTATATTTAAAAGTTGTTTGTAAGCATGTGGTGGGTGGCTAAAGTTGACAGACGTTAAACAGAATGGTCTCACATGAATGAATTTTTATGGAAGTGTTTTTCTTTTTTTATAAAAATTAACATTAGTTAAGAGGTTAGTTAATGAGTTACTAAAAGTGCTTGTGGAACATCTGTGTGTATGCATGTGTTTATAAGTGTTATGCAAAAAAGTATAAGTATATTTATGTTACAAACTTAATAAAAGGAGAAAATGTGAAAAGAAAATTAAATGCAATTCCTTTGAAAGTAATTAAAACTATAAAATATGAATGTGTAATGTTTGCTAAATGAGTATAAAGTGAATAAAAAGGAAAGAAGCTGGAAGTTGAAGGAAGGGTTTTTGTTAGTTTCATAGAAGAGTGAAAAAATTTTTGGCGTAGGTTTGTTTGTTTTTAATCAAAAGAAAAACTTAAATTTTCTTAGAATTTAAAGCAGTTTTGAAATAAAGACAATCATAAATATATAATTAAAATAAAAAGCTGACAAGCTGTTTCAAGAACAGCTTAAAAATGAAGCAATCGATATTTTTTCTCTCAAATTTTAATATCTCTTTTATAAAATCCTTTATTAAATTTTAAATGTTTACCAAAAATAGGTCGCAACACATTTTCAAGTAGGCGTGGCACCTCCGATGCAAGGAAACTTTAAATTACAGTATATCTAGAGAACAGTTACATTAAAACTAAACTAAATTTAAGTTTCGGCGATCGTTATCGCTAATGAAAGATGGGCCGTGAACACTGGATGTAGCAATGCCAGAAATGCCCTTATGGATAACGGGTGAACCATGTCTCTACTACTACTAAAAGGGACGTATCCATTTATGTATCAGTTGTCACAGGACACTGTCTTATAGGTAGGCATGCACAGCGTCTGGGAGCCGAACACTATGATCACTGCCAGCTGCGATGACGAAAATAAGGAGGAGGATGTAGAACTCCTTCTCTGTCACTGCTCTGCACTGGTGAGAAGGCGAATGGCCGAAGTGGGATCCGCCACCTTTGACGGATATGCGATATGTCTGGAACAAGGTTGTTAGGCTTTTTTCTTAAAAAATCGTCTAAAGATTTAACAAAACTCGTCAAAATCGTCCGAACATTTAACAAAATCGTCAACAAATCGTCAAATATTAAAATTTTACAAATCAGAGACAATTTATTGCATTGATAAGTGTAGAAATATAAATTTTTAGCAAGAAATTCTATTTATGATAAAGAAAGGGATATGGTTAAGTTTTATTTTAAGTGTGTGGCAAGTGGGCTGAAATATATTTATCATTTGAAAAGAAATACATAAGAAAAAATATGTTTTCATAAAAACATAACAAAAATTTATTTATTTCATTTATCCATATTCACAAAAATTTTAAATAGAAAATAAAATCTCTCTAGCGCTATCACTATTGCAAATTGCACGCAACTTTACTTAGAATAACTTACCTAACAGAATTAAATGGGAATTCGCCATTTTACACGCAAATAGAAAAATTCTTCAGATGTGATTACGACATCAGTGAAAAAATCTAATCGTATGTAGCGACGCAAATCGAAATCACAAAAACGCAAAGCGGATTTAACCAATTTTTAAAAAGCGACGCAAATCGGGGCTCTAGTGTATATTTTTTCATAAAATTGTAGAATTCGAATTACTAATGCTTGTAATGAAAGCCACCTGGTTTGTGATGGGGCAAGATTTTTTTTTTTTTAATTTCCAATAATTTTTGTATTTCGAAAAATTGATTTTTACCTTTTGGACTGTTTCCAATATAATTGTAAATATTCCTTGTAAGTGTTTTATTGATGCTAGAATATCGTGATAACACTATTTCTTTTAGTAAAAAAATCGTCAATCGTCATTTTACTGTATTTTCTCAAAAAAAAAAATAAAAAAAAAATCGTCAAAATGATGAAAAATCGTCACATCTAACAACCCTGGTCTGGAATTAAACTGGAACGCATTTTAAGCTTCGTCAGGAGTTCGGATTAGTTCTATGGTGGGGGTTTTCTTTAGTGGAACTCCATGGTATAACAATGGAGCATGGGGTCAAATTGTGCCAGATCTAATCTACAGCCAAACTGTCTAAATTTGGAACACATTGTTTGGTTATCAGTACAAAACGTCTATCGAAAAGTGGGCAGGATGAAAGAAATGGGCGTAGTACTTCTCATTCAAACACTATACATACTTCTGCATATACGGAGAACGGTAGCAATAAAAGTACAATAAAAAAAACGATTGGCTATCAATACACAACAAATGTCAAAAAGTGAGCTGAACAAATAAGTGGGTGTGGCACGACCCATAAAAGCATAATATACATTTCTGCATATCTAGAGAACTAGGAAAAGTATCCAAATTTTGTACGATAAGTTTAATTATGAGTACACAACATTAGTCAAACAGTGAATTGAACTAGAGAAGTGGGTGTGGCACCTCCAGTTTTTTAATAAGGAAATCAATCCGCTGGGCTTTTGTTGTACTGAGTGAAATAAAATTATTTAAAATTTGTTATACCAGATTTCATGTATTGATAAAAAAGTAATTTGTACCAGATTAAGATACTTCAACTGTTACCGTTTCCGGATATTTGTAGTAGAGATTCCATGCTCATTTCTCCAGTTCAGTTAGCTTTTTTTTTTTTATAGATATTGTGTTTTAATGACCAAACATTTGTTCGAAATTTGAATTTGTCTTTGTAATTTTAATCTTTTGTACTCAGTGACGTATGACTAGTATCAATGCGACAGTATTTTTTTTAGAAATTTTATATATTTAGTAAAGCTTAGATTTAATTAAGATGAATAGTAGTAACTTTTGTAAAAGTATTGGAACAAATTTTAAGGTTTTTAATAATTTTGAACAGTGCTTAAGTGCATTTTTGAAAAACTGAATTCATATTAGTATTTAGCAGTATTCGAAAATAAACATTTTATACTGTTCTTTAGTGTTCGGTTCGGTAGATATGTGGAAGACACAAAATCTTATAGTGTTTGTGTAGTAAATTTCTAAAAAAAACGTTTCTCTGATTGTGATCTTCGAACACAAAAATAATACTGTACTTAACCAACTGAACAAAAAATTGAGAACATTTTATTACGTTCTATTTTTTTTAACTTAAATCTTCGTTGTGTTCCGTTAAGTACATTTCGTTCGTTTCAGTTGTGCTAAGCGTCCTTTTGGCTGGTAAAGAAACCAAAAATTTTTTTACAAAAACAAAAACAAAAAACCCCCAAAAAAAAATTTACACAAACAAAACCTGTACACACACACACGCTATTCGTGCTGTGGTAGTTGCTAAAATTTTTTGTTTGCTAATTCCTTCATCAATGTAAAAAAACAATCACTATAGAACATTAAAATATAATGTATGTCTACAGATCCACTACAATCGCTCTGTTTTATAACGAAGAACAGAACACTATATAATGTTCTTAACTTTCTTGAAAATAGTAATAAATTGTATTAAGGATTGTGTTCGTATACACAAACACTAAAAAATAGATATCGTTTCTGGGTGTGTGATCCGTATGCTAAAAAAGGTTCTGTTTATTTTCGAACACTGGTAAATAATTGAAATGAGCTCAATACAGTTAATACAATTTCTTACAAATGTATAATTTTTGTTTGTTTTAAAAGATACAAAAAGAATGAGTAAAGAGGCCTAATAGAAGGCCAAATGTATCAGAAACCAGCCCTCCTAGCCGCATTCCATACTTAATTATTTTTTACACAGGTTGTCATCGGTAGCAAGCCCTTCCACACTCCCCTTAATAACCCATCTCAAAGAAGGGAGTAAGGAAGTTCACTAACAAAAAAACAGAACACCGTCATTTCTTTCTTCTTAAAGAAGAGAGTAGGAAATGTGTACTGAATATTTTGGAAGGTCTTTCCAAAAGGAATTTATACTTTTAAGAAGGAATACTTCTGAAGGCAGGATATCAAATAAAGCGAATCTTTTAGATAGAAGTGTAGAAACCTTCAAAAAGGCCGGCTACTTGCGGTTCTTTCAATATTTAGCGCTGGGAATAGTCCGCAAATATAGTTTTAAATCACAAAAAATTTCTATTACATTAATTAATAAAACACAATTGTTTAAATTTCTTATACATAAATGTGTATAGGAAATGTTTTTTTCCTTAATTTAATGAAGCAAATTTTCCGTTGGAAACACAAAAAGAAAAAAACTTTTGTTTTTAACATGAAATAAAAACTGTTGCCAGTTCATTGTTTTTTCATTACAATTTTTAACTCTTTTTTTTTTTGCAATCATGGTCAACAGGTTGTTGAGACAGTCTAAAACGTAAAAATACATTTAAAGTCAAGTAACATGTCTTTAAAAATGTATTTTATATTTTATACCAGTTATAAAATTAAATTCCCTGGCAATAAAAATTGAAGCCATAAACGTGCAGTAAACAAACATGATAGCCAACAGATGTGTTTGACTTTTAACTGTCAAACAATTAGTGCACAACAAGATTTTGCAATTTTTCCTTCGATTTTTTTTATGGCGTTAAGTTGCAGGTAAAAAAAAAATCCAAGTATTTAGAGTTTAACATTGAAAATATGTTGTTGGTGGCAACAATAGTAGCAACACGATTCCACTCCAGATAACATCTGCAACATGTTATTGAATACAAAGTTCGAATTTTATTGGGGTCCAATAAAGCAATAAAAAAGGTGCGCAAAAAGTTCATGAAATAAAAAATAGGAAAATATCGATTTTTTAAATTTAAGGTTTTAAGACACAACAAAAGGGGTTAAAATTGAAAAAGTTAAGGTAATTTAAACATTGCTTTAGGGTTTTATATAGTTCACATGAAAAATTTCTTATATTTACACCAATTTTAAGCTTGATTTACATTGTTTAAACCAAATTTATTTATTTTTTTTTTATTGATTGCATGAAATTGAGCTATTTTTTACTCTGTTTACACTAAATTTATCAGCTTTTTACATGATTAACATTGTTTACATGCAATTTTTTACATATTTTGCTTTTGTTTTCATTATCTTTACATTTTATTTCTATTGTTTACATTATGATTTTACGTTTTATTTATTGTTTACATTGAATTAACCCGTTTTTTATATTGTGTACAATAAGTTTTGCAATTATTTACATTGTATAAAATAGTTTACCCTTGGTTAACACCACATTCCCTTTTATTTAAATTGTATAATACATCAAATTTACTTATTATTTACATTCTTTACATACAACTTTTTTAAATTATGTATAGAATAAATTGCGTTTTTACATGATGTAATCTTTATGCAGACAATGTAAGAGACATAAAACTATATTTTGGTTAATTTTTTAATATTTACATGATGTAAATATTATGTCAACAATGTAAAAATCAAGGAAAGATGTAGAGATAATGCAAACTCCTCTTTTAAAACCAATTTTACTAATAAATTATTTACCCTATTGCTTAATTTCTAGATTAGACATAATGTAAAGCTTTTATACAACAATGTTTGCAACCTAATGAATGTAGGTAAACAATATAAAATTCACTTTAAAATAACTTTTTAGTTAAAAAAGATGAATTTTACATGATTCTAATAAATCATACATTATTTTCATAATGTAAATTTCGTGTAAATAATGTAAAAAATTGCGTTATATTTTATATATTAAAAAAATTATTTAGAAAAAGCAATTTTCAGTTAAAATCTTTATTTAACTTTGGTAAAACATTTATTATTTACATTGTGTAAATAATGTACAAATTAAGGAAATTGGTCTAAATTCGCATTTGAAATACATTTTATTAATAAATTATTATTCAATTTTACTTTAATTTCTTAATGTTTAATTTAATTTCTTAAATATACATGCTGTAACCTTTGTGTAAACAATGCGTAAAACCTAACTATTCTTGTAAATAATTCAAATTTAATTTTCAATTTAATTTGTAATATAAAATAGTACTTTATTTACGTTGTATAAAGTTTATGTAAAGATTTATTAAAGTAACTTTTAAAAAAGTAATCATTTTTAAGCACTTTTTTAATTTAAATTATTCATTTAACTTTATATTTTTATTTGAAGGTTACACTTTACATATGATGTAAACCTTATGTTAATAATGTAAACATAAATGATATGTGTGTATTAAATTTAAAACTCATTTTTGATATAAATTAAACTGCAAAATAAACTGATTTTACTTTAATTTTTTATTGTTTACATTAAATTTATAATTTAAATTTTGTGTAAACAATGTATGAACCTGAAGTATGGGGTAGACATTCGAAATTTCTTTATTCGTTTACTATAAAGAAACAATATAATTTTTTTAGGTAAGATTTCATTGTTTACATAATGTAAAATTAGCTAAAACTATTTAAAAAAATAAAGAGTTTAATTATGAATAAACAAAATCTGTCAAAAAGTGAGCTGAACTAGAGAAGTGGGCGTGGCACCTCCAGCTTAAGCATAATATAATTTTTTTTATATCTGGAGAACGGCAAAGGTAGAGCTATTCAAATTTCAAGCAAAAATCTGTGTCATCAATATACAACATCTGTAAAAAGCGAGCTGAAATGGAAAATTGAGTGTGAAACCGCTAACACAAAAATATTCTTAATATCTGGAGAAGTATTAGAGTATTACCCCCGTATTCATAAACGGTTTTTAAATTTAACAAACGTTTATTATGGATAATTTTCATAGTAAAATTGTTCTTTAAACCTTTATTAAGTTTAAAAATTTTTTATGAATACAAATTACTGTGTTATCAATACACGAGATCTGTTTTTAAAAAATGTTTACTAATTCTATTTCAATTAAAAGTTTCCTGAACAAAAAGTTAATAAATAATCTTTTGTACTCAGTGACGTATGATTAATTTTAATTCAGGAGTATTGTTTTTTTAAATAGGCTGTAACTTCTTAACTGTGTAAGGCAGAATAAAAATTTAAAATTTTTAAAAAAGCTAAGACCTCAATTACTAAACTGCTTGCAACAAGTAGAAGTTTTTTTTAAAAAAATTTGTACGATTTTAAAGATTTTTAATAATTTTTAAGACCATTTTAGTGGGTTTTTGAAAAACGAAATTTAAATTTTAAGCAAAACATTACTTTTGCTTATTTAAATGAAGAAATTCTCTATAAAGATATTAATTTATTCAATATTATTAACTATTTTTTTGTGAATTTTCTAAAAGCAGCAATTGTTTACATTGCGTAAAATTTACATAAAAATGTCATTTTTTAATTCTTACGGAGCAATTTATTACTTTCATAATATAAAAATTTATTTAAATTAAAGTTTCCTTTTTTATTACATAACGTTGAAGTTCAGTTATAACAAACTATCAGTTTTAACTTTCAAAACATATTGTTTACTGGAATTAAAAGTAAGAGTTAGTTTAAACTGTGATTGGTGATAGTTCCCAGGGGTAGTTCGAGTGGCACACTCTGCGAAATATCAAAAGCAGCGGTCCAAATTAAGGCAATGTCAGATAGGCTTCCCAGTCTGGATAGTTTTCTTTACACTGCTTAATGAAAATGAACGCTGTTTTATGCTACTTTGGTGACATCAGAGCCGCCTGGCTATCGACGAACATGCCAATTGTGCCGCTGATGTGCAGTGTTTTATATGAATTTCTTATCGCCAGTATTTTAGCCTGAAACACAGCTTTCAATTTAAGTAGTTAATATTTTTTTTGTTGTTAAAGTCTATGTCACTTAAATTTTTCTTAATGTTTGAAAAATAATTTTCATAAATTTAAATAAATTTAATTTAACAATAATGTTATATTTTCTTTAAATAATTGTTGTCCTCAAAAGCTTTTTGTTTTAGTTTTACAAAACTTTTCTCTTACGTATTTCAAATATTATAGAAATTACTTTTTTAATTTTAAACAATTAATTTACTCAGTGACACTTGGCTAAATAATTTATTTCCTTGGAAATACTGTGTTCTAAAGAGTCAGTAGCATTTAACATCGTGGAAAAAAAAACTTTACATTGACTTTTAAAATTTATATTAAAAAAAAAAGAAACAATTAAATAAATTTCGAAAAATTAGGAAGCCCTTGTATTGTCATTTAAACACAAAATAAGACAAAATAAATACTAAAATTGTGTAATAAAGAAGAAAAAAAATATATTTAAAAAATGAAAAAATCAAAATAAAGAAAATGCAATCCTCAACTGGAAGTAAAATAAAAATTCTGAGAAAAAAAACAAACAACAAAAAGTTCAACATGTTGCAAAGTGTTATGTTACAGTGGGAGCTGATTTGGAACTGTAAAAATGATATCGTAATGAAAATTTCACAAAATCTAAAGTTTTTAACAAAGTTTTTCTTTAATGCAAAAATTAATAGATGATATTTCATTTTAATGTTCTAGATTCCCAATTCATACTAGTGATAAACACACTGAAATTTATTGTTGATGGGATAAAGATAGTTAATATCCGCATTTCACTGACTGAATGAGAATTACAAACACCCAAGTTTTACCTGCAACGATATAAAAGCTTAAACAAAACAACAACAATAAACTGTGAGTTTATCTTTTCTAACTCTAAGTGGGTATGGAAAAAAAAAAACAAAAATAAAAAACATATTACTTTATTTTATTGTTTTCGCAAGAAAATCAAATTAAAGCGATTTGCCAGTTCAGTATTATTGTACTGCCACTTGCGTGTTTGTTATCAAAGTTTTTCTTTGGAGTAAAAATTCATTAATAATTTTAAATTAATGTGATATATTCCCAATTCATACTCTTAATAAACACACTGAAATTTAGTGTTGATGGGATAAAGCTAGTTCCTATGCGCATTTCACTGGTTGCTTAGACCAGATCATCAGGGTTTTTCTTTAATTTAACACAATTTGTGATATATTAAAAAATTTTTTTCAAACAAAACTCATCCGACAGAACTGAACATTTAAAACTTTCCTAATAATTTGACAAAAATTTTCATATAAAAAAATATTTCCAAATTTTTTTTAAACTTTTAAGCTTTGTCTACAATGAGAGCAACAATTTCGTTTTTTCTTCTATCTTATTTCTTTCCAAAGTATTTCATATAATTTCCTTAAGTTTTTCAAACAAAAATGTAACTAAAGTTGTTTTTAAAAAGTTGAGTCAACTTTTACTTCAGCAACAATTTGTATGCAATTGTTTATGACATTTATAATAACTTTATTTAGTTTTGAATGAAAATTTAAAAAAAATGTCCAACAAATAATAATAAATACGTAATATTGTTCTGTGCAAAATTTGCAAACTGTTTTTTTTTATTTAAAATATGTGTGTTGTCGCGAAAAAATTGTTGCTCCATTATGAACACCAGTGAAAATGTTGCTGCCTATTGTGAATGAAGCTTTAATATTAAATTAAAAATTGGATCAGGCTGATTATAAATCTTGATATTTTATTCTAGCTAGGTAAAATTAAGTTTAATGCCATAAACTGCAACCAATTGTAATACTGACGTAAGTTTTTATAAAGATTAGTTAATTATTTATAGATCCCATATAGAGCCCACTCCTGAAATATTCTAACTGTTGGTAAAGGGTATCAAAGATTCGGCACAGCCGACAGCCGACTAAAGCTTTCTGACTTTTATTTAAATTTCCGCCCCTATAATTTTTCTTATAAGCCCCACTGTTCCAATTTTATACACTGACATACTGACAGTTTAAACTTAACATTGTATTGTTGAGGTTGTTGGTATTATTAGCTTATTTTCATTTCTCTATATAATTCTCATATTTTTTTTCTGGTGCAGTAAATAATAAATAACGTGACAGTGGTAGAAATATTTGTAACAGTATCTAAAGTTCGCTTTAATTTCTTTTGTATTGTTGTGTATAGAAATGCACACATTTATGCAATTTTTTGTACTTCCAAACAAACTGAAGGAGAGAAAGAGAGATAAAAAACAGGATAACTTTTTTAAAGGATCATATTGTTATACTTGACATGTGTAACAGCTAGCAAAGAATAGAAATACAAAATAAACTAATAAGAGGGCGTTTTTTTTTTGTTGAAAGGAACAGAAAGAGTGGATTTAAAGAATTTCAAGGGCGCTAAAAGTGGAAACATTTTTTATATTGTGAAATCGTAAAAAGTGTGTTCAAAAATATTTATTATTCTAATATCTTTTGGGGCAAATAACAAAGGCATTATTATTTTTTGGAAACCTTAATTTGAAGTCAATAGTTTGGTCTCAGTTTTATTTTAATTTCACGTAATTTGTGTAATATTTTACACAAATTTTACTTTAATCATAGAAAATTTGTTGCCTAATGGTATAAACACAACTGGGACGAACGACGAACTTCGCATAGCACGACGACGTCGTCGGTAAGAATTCGTTGCGTAAATTCGTCAAATGAGACACAATAATTGCGTGAATTCCAGGTATTAATGTGACTTACAATTTTTTTTTTAATTTATAAAAATAAATACCTTGGACGCTACATTATATAAACATTTATTATTCTTAAGTTCTTTAATTATTTCACTGCATCCATTTTGATCTTTTTGAACTATCAATAAATTTTATTAAATATTCTTTGTAATTTATTTGTTTGTTAACATTTATCAAATCATAGGTTGGCCATATTTAAACATTTCGATTTAGCGATTTCAAATTAGTTTTTCGGTTTATTTAAAATTATGCAATTTTTTGAGAATTTCAGCCATGTTCGCGACAAAAGCAATTTGTTCCTTTAAGTTTTCTGATTTTTTACAGCTTTAACGATTTATAATAAATATTCGACTTTGCTATCATGCCGCTGTTAGCAAATTTTTGTGAATTTTCGCCAATATAACAATTTTTACCGAATTTTGCCATTCCTTATAGTTTTAGGGACTTTAAATAAATTTTATGGCTTGTTTGAAATATAAAAAATTTTCGCGAATTTTTGCAATTTTTTTTTTTTTTGTTATTTTTTCGACATTTTGATTTTTTAACCCATTTGGCGATTTCAAATTAAGTTTGCAATAGAAGCGATTTTTCCCTGCGATTCTTTACAGCTTTCACGATTTTTAATAAATATTTGCTATCATGGTAAGCTGTCCCTGTCCCAATTTATTCGTCGTTCGTCTGCGTAAGGAATATAAATAAACCTATCGCAGTGTTCGTTACGCAGGACGAATTCCATACATCCAATGTGTTCTATTTCTGACGACGAATATGCGTTGCGAATAATTCGTCGTTCGTCCCAGTTGTGTTTCTAGCATAACTCAGTAATTTACACTTTGCTCTTAATCTTATGAACTTTTAATTTAATTTAATTTATTTATTAAATTTCAGTAGCCTAGCCTATTGGCCATAATCGGCTTACAAATTTCTACTTAATAATAGTAAACAATATGAATTCAATTTAAGGTAATTTCTGCTTTTAATATGAATTCAATCATAGTGATTAGTATTTTCTAATATAATTTTAATTATTTTTTGCTTTCCAACCATAAAACCTTTAGTAGAGTTCTTTAAATTGCAAATTATATTTAAGCTCTATTTCTTTACTTATTGTGGGTAAATTTCTTAAAGAAGTGTGTACGAATAAATTTCTTTCATGAAAAGATAAAAGTACGCGAACACTAAAAACCAAATTTTTTACACAAAGATGAGTGCCAAAGTCTTTTCATTTATTTTATTTTTAAAATGAACACCACTTTTTGTTACACTGAAAGACTTTTCTTCACAGATCCAATGGATTTTGACATTAATCCAATGAAAAATTACATTGAAAGTCAACCTATGTAACCCATCATTGGATTAATGAAGAATGTTACACTAGCCCCCCGTTCATTAAATGTTTCATAAAATCAATAAAAATTTTAATTTGTTCAATGACATAAATTCATTAACTTACTGATTAAATTTGGTAATTTTTATGACATTATTTTATTAGTTTAATGATTGTTATGGTTATATATTAATGTTATTTATTTCAGCCATTTCAATGTGCGTTTTGAGTTGTTGTGAATTTTATTTTTTTTCCTGTTTTAAATCATCAAGTTATATTAATTTTATTTCGTTTATTTATTTCTGTTACATCATGTTATGTTCTACTTGTATAATAAGCTTACCTTTAAGTAAATTGTATTTAATTAATTTTCCTGCAGGGACAACCTTCATCTTGCTTCTTTCTATTTTGCTGGCTTGTACTACTAAGTAAATTTTGTGTATTTAAATTAACAATTAAAGAAAAAAGAATGTGAGAATTGTTTGCTCTTGTTTTTTCTTTCTCGTTGTATGTTTTTGAACGTATTACTAACATTTAGCTTAATTCAGTGTTTCGTTATCGTTTTTTCATTGATGTTATGAAACATTAAAATTTACAATTTTTTTCATATATTTTCATGTCTATCGCTTAAAATGGAATTAAAAATTCGCCTTTACAGCAGTTATAGGAAGAAAATATTTTCTAGTTGTAAGTAATTTGAAGTTAGTGAGCTGTATCTTGTTTTCATTGATTTAGTGACATTTTTCATGGAAAATATGAAGTAACACTTTTTTCATTAACTGAAAAATATCTGAATACATTAATTAATAGTTTATTTTAATCTTAAAAAACCTATTGAAATAATGTTTAACTATTAGTTGAATTGTTCTATTGAAAGAGATATTAAGTTGTTATTAATTTAATTAAAAATTTTACCAATTTACGAAACTGATTTTCGTAGCGGTAATGAAATTGCTTCATTATTTCTGTAAAATTTCATTACCGTAATGAAATTTTTCATTGGATTAAAGAACAAATTTTAATAAAATTGATTCATTAGATTAATGAAGCATAATTCTTTAGTGTAGAGAATACAAGTTCAATGCCCCGGTCTCAGGGTTATTAGAATGAGGCATTATGGGGGACCAGAATTTCCGTATTTAGATACTATATATAATGTAGGACTAAGAGCGATCCCTCTTTTTTGCAGGCAATCGAAATGGTTCGAGGCTGCAGTGATTTCAGTGGCACAGGGCATCACTAAGGGATCGACGTTGTATTTCTATAATATTTGTGTACCCTTTATCGCAGGAACACTCAAAAGAAAAATCAATCCATCCGTACTCAAATCAATCCGAAGCGGTGTTAATAGTACGGTGAGTACGGATTTTCTTGAATCAAGTACAGAAAGATTGATTCAAGTACTGTTTTACAATCGCGAAATACTTAAATTATTCATGTTCAATCCCGAATTCATTCTTGAAATAATCCGAAAATGAGATGGATTTAAGTAAAACTAAGATTGAATCAATCGCAAAATAAGCGGGATTCAAGTATTGTAAAGTTTATTCACAGAAAAAATTAAATTGTCTCTAATCACCAAATTTATACCAAATTCATAGAATCAAACAATCCATTTGTTGATTTTGCACCTATTACCAAAGTGATTATATTGATTACTTAAAATTGTAAAAATTTAATATATTGAATATTTTTTTTTTTCAATAAATGATAATTTTAATTAAAAAAATGATAAAAAAAAACTTTGCCGTTTCAAGCAATGTGTTGCTTAAATTATTTTATTTTAAACGAAATAATTTTTTGCTATTTAATTATTATTTTAATTAAAAATTTATTTCAAAACAACTAAAATTAATTAATTTAATCAAAATTATATTTTTAATTTTCTTTCAACAAAAAAAGTAACTGATTCAATTATTACATTAATTAAATTAAAATACTTTTTAAATAATTTTTTCAATTGATAGAAAACTACAAACAACTTTTTCTGTGTTTAATCCCCGAATTAATACTTGAAGTAAGTCAATAGTGGAATTAGAAGAAAAATTTTATTATGATTGATTTACTTACCCGTTTTACACCTTACAGAATTTCAATAATAAAAAACAGCAGCATCATTCCTGATATGGTTTTTACTTTAAAAACTCAATGTTCATTTATATTGAGTTATAAACTAAATGAGAAGCAAGAGTTCATAATTTTACTTTTTAAACATGAAAGTAATGTGTTTTCGTCTTGTTCTGTTGTTTCTGTTTTGTAATTTTACGCTCAGAGTGGCACTAATTTTACTCTCAGAGTGGCACTACCAGCGAAAAGTTTAATCTTTTTTTACTTGGTTTCAGAATTTTATCCTTATTTTAAGAAATTCCGGGATTAATTTTCAAAAGTATTTCCATTAGGGCTTGTTTTAAGTACGTTTTAGTATTATCCGTACTTGAATTTTTGAGTACGACTCGTACTTTAAGTAAGTATAAAAATCTTAATTTATCCCGAGTGGTATATATTAGTTTGTCATTCCGCCTGTAATTTTTACAATATTGATGTAAGACCCTATAAAGTATATTCATTCTAGGGCCTTATGAGCAGCGAAGATGATTTAGCGGTGTCAGTGTGTCTGTTAAAATGGGGTTTCCAAAGACCTTGGATATGGTGGGGACTAGGTTGTTATATACTTAAAAAAGGTGCTTCCAACGAAGCAAGTTTGTAAAGGAGAAACGTAAAAGTTTCGCTTACCATATAGCTACCGGACGATATGAATTTTATATGGCGACTTCTCACTTTGAAACAATACATTTTTGACATTGAAAGCGCTTTATTAAGCGCATACAAAAATTGGTATATGTAAATATCAGCTTTACTCACTAAATTTTTTGTTACCGTTTTCTTTAAGATGCTCCCTTAAAAACGTCCTTCGTAGTTAGGGAATGTCGTGGCTCTTTTTTTGAATTTATAAGGAACTCTTTCACTTACCTTACTGTATCTATGTTTGTCGAATTGCGTTGCGCGTAACTGTGTGCTTACTTTTTAAAATTAACTATCAGTGCTTCGCAAAACAAGAAAATATTTATTGGAAAATTTGTATTATATATAGTTCCGAAAAGTTTGCTATTGAATCCAGCCAGATCGGTCCAGAAATTTTACCCTTAAATCGCATTTTATTTTTTTTTTCTGTATAGAACGGCAATAGCCAAAGAACATGTACAGTAAAGATTTTTATATTAATTTAAACAAATAAGTTCTTTATAGTTTGTTCAAAAATTCAAAACTGAGCTAAATTTATTAATAATGAAAAAACTCAAAAACATAAAATAAAAATGCTACTCGGTTTTCATTTACATACAGGAACAAGAATCTTGGTTTGTCTGGGTTCACACTATGAAAGTTTTCTTTTAGAAAGTCTTAGTTTATTGGTGAGAGGGGAAGAGAACATGCTTTTTTTCTCTCCTCTCTCCCATAAACTCAGACTTTCTGAAAGAAAACTTTCATAGCATGAACCCAGACTTATATAGATAACATCCAACAAAATGTGGGTGAGATTGGAGAAGTGCGAGTGGCACCTCTCATACAAAGACTTAATAGTTTTCTCTATGTTTGGAGAATAGCAAGAACCAACGTTTCCAAATTAGGAACAAGAATTTTGGTTATCAATAGATAACATCCAACAAAATCTGGGCAGGAGTGGAGAATTGCGAGTGGGCGTAGATTTATTTATTTATTTATATCTAAAGAACGGCATTTATATAACTTTTAATTTTTAGCGCATCATGGTGAAGGGTACATAAGGTTCGGCATTACCTTGCTACTTGTTTCTTCATAACGTTGGAAAAAAATATAAATACAAACTTTTATGAAATTGTTTATTTCAACACTTGTGACAAATGACGTGTTTACTACAAATATGATTTCCATTTTTTTCCTAATTCCTCTTTGTTTATCTTTTAAAGGTTGCACGTTTGCTCAACGACCCGGCTTTAGAGTGGGTGCTGGTCATCCACCCTCTCAAAGGCATTTACCCAAAAGACCCACTGATCCACCACCAGTAGAAGAGGATTATGTACCCACCGTAAAATGCCCCGCACCCAACGGTTTCTTTCCCAGTGATGAACAATGTGATAAATATAATGCCTGTCTGTAAGTATTAATTTTAACAAATTTCTGTCATTAATCATAAAAACAAAAACTAATTTCCTTTAAATGACTGGGCATTTCCTCAACTATTTCCTTAACTCTTAAATTAGCATAAACAAAAAACAAAAAAGCCTTTATTCACCAAATTACATATCTGTCAGTTATTGTGTTGACACTTAATAAAATATATTAACTTTAACACTTTTTCAAATAAAGGATTCTAATAAACACGAAAATACCCCTAAAATACCAAAAAAAAACCACTTACAAACAAGTTTTGGTAGTCGATGACGAGTCGTAATTTGTTTTAGAAAACATTCAGTTTTAGTATCATGAATTTATTGGAATTTGTTTGTGTGAATTAGAGTGAAATCATTAAATCCCTAAGCACTTCTTAATAAACATACATAAACCATTCATTATTACATATAAAAAATAAAAAACAGATTTGCTATAGACACTAACCCACACCGCACACACAGAGTCACTAGCGCACCAACCACCCATACATTTACACTTACTGGAGTTTAAATGATGTGAAAACACATTAAGAAAATTCCCCCAGCGTTTAATGTGAACACAACAACAACAAAAATCTTATATTATATAAACTCACTAACTGAAAAGCTCTGAAACGAGAGAGGCATGGCATAAAATACACTAAATAAAAGAAACACTCAATTAAATGTAAAATTACCTTTGAAATATCCATTTCACATACGCCTCCTGGGTACAAGTGTATTATAATGTATGATAGTGTATGTATGTGTGTGTGTATGTTTGTCTGTCTGTAAGTGTTTGATTCCTTATTTATGTGATTGTATGTGTAACTAGAAAATATTTAATGTGTGTTACTGTTTGGAGATTTAGAAAATCACATACCAACCCAAATACACTAACACTTTTTTCGCAAAGTACATAATTTATTAGTGTAAGTAGCAGAATGTATGAAATATTTAAAGGAAACTGTTTACACTAGACCTTTTCCACTTGAAATTCAGAAAGCGGTAAATGTAGTTCAGACTAGTCAATGAAAATTTAAAAGCGTCAATTGTAATTCATATTATTCAATTGAAATTCAGATTAGTCAATTAGAAAATAATTAAAATAATTAATGTAATTAAGAGAAATCACAAACAAATTGCATCTTTAGTTATTGTTAAATAAAAATAAATAGTTAATGAAACTTGTTTACTTTTTGAACTACAATTGGCACTGATTTACAATTGAGACTTTTTGAATTACAATTGACTAATCGGGAAAAGATCTAGCTGTGAGTTTTCACTACGACGACTTTTCCTCAAACAAAAGAAAATAATATTTAAAACTCTATTTTAAAAAGTGATCTTAGTTTAAATATCGGTATTTTTTATCACGATATTGGCTACAACTATTCACTGCGGTAAATATTCATTGTCAGCCATTTTTATTTATTCGTATATAACACAACATAACACAATATTCGGTTTTTAAAGAGGCAGTTCCATCTATTTTATCACATTTTAGGAAGAGCAAAGAACTTCAAATAAGTTGAAATAGAATTGTCTTTACGTGCAAAGTTTTTTTATATAGTCAACGGCTTCCGAATTATTCAGACCGCAATGATCAAAAATATTTTTTTTTAAGATTTCCAAATTTGTTTTTTAACTTATAAAAAGTAGAAAATAAAAAGCTTAATATTTTTATGGATTTTTTTAATAGCTTGAGACCAGGCCTGCATTTTTTGGCGATTTATCGGCATTTTGCCTCTTCATTTTTAAAGTGCTGATTTGCCGATTTTTGCTTAAAAAATGCCGATTTTTCAATAAACAACCAAAAAATGGTAACTTTGTGTTTGTTTTTGTATAAATAACACTGTGCTCGAAATTAACATTTTTTTTAGACAAGCCGGGCACATGGCGTTTTAGCATAATTCGGGCAAGTTGAATTCAATTAAACCGCCATATATGTATGGTTGAAATTCTTATATTTGGCTAATGCAGCGCCTAGGATGCCATTAGATGGTTCAAATGTATGACCAACCCCACTTTTTTTTCATCTCAATCATTTATTTCTAACATACCTACCCTTTATCTCCATTCTTTAAGGGGACTCGCAAATAAAATGTTCAATGCAGACTAGAAATATATTGAAAAAAAGTCCCATAAATGCCCAGGAGTCGCCCCCAGTAAGATAAAATGTATGACCGACCTCAATTAGTTTTTTGTCCTTAAAATTTTCTTGATACATACTTGCCCCTTATCACCACTTTTTAGGGGGGCTCCCAAACAAATATTGCGTTTTATGAAATTCTTAAATTAATTAAAATTTTTCGACTTTTGTGAATAAAATCCAAAGTTCGTAACAGATTTTAATCATTTATGGCTTGTTTTGTTTGCAGCTTCGTTTTTTCTATGTCTTAAAAAAATTAGAAGCCTAGCTGTATTTTTTTTCATGAATTTTTAAAAAACAAAAATTTCGAAATTTTGATAAAAAAAATTATTTTTATTTCCAAAAATAAAATTATGTTTCTAAAACGACTGCTCATATTAAAAAAAATTTACTTTTCTTAAATAAATTTTATTGCGGAATTTCTGTTTTTTTTTTAGTAATTTCAATAAACTAAACCGTTTTTGAGTTACGCGAATATATGTTGTGCAACCTCCTCCATTTTCGAAATAACGGTATATCTCGAAAACAAGAGCTAACCTGAAAGAAAGGTGGGCTTCATTGGATTCAGCGTACCCGAATTATGCTAAAAGACCATGGGCCTGGCTAGTCTAATTTTGCAACTAAAAAAGTGTAATTAATTTTGTGCAACACTTCATTAGCTTATTATTGGTTTGGTGCATATGCCAAAAAGTCGTAGTGGAGAAAAACAACAATGAAGGTTTACATGAAGTTTTCTGAAAATATACCCGATATTTTCATTACTGCTTCTGGCATATGTTTTGATGAAAAACTAACGTTTTTGAACGTTCATTAATGAACATCGAAGTGAATAGCATTTTATTGAAAGTGAAAATTATTGTTTTGTGCCGCACACGCTACTTTTCTAAATTTATTTTTAAAAAGTAGTTTTTTGTGCTGCATACATATACCTACTGCTGTGTATTAATTTGTTGATATTTTATGTTGCTTTTGCTTTAAAATTTTTTTTTCTAATGGCAATGAAGCGAAGCATGAGTAAAATTTGTATTCTTGTTGTCATTTTGCTTTGATTTCGCTTTAACTACTTTGTTTTCTTACGGTAATGAAGCAAAGCAAGAGTTAAATTTATTTTGTAAGTTTTTGTATGAGGAATTTTCTGCATTCGTCAAACAATGGCGTGTAGAGCAAAACAATACTTAATAAACTTCAAAACAGTTGAAATGGAGCAAAATAAATGCTTATTATCTCGGAAACCATAAAGAATTTGGTGAAACCGGTTTCGGATTCAGAAAAAGGGTATTTAAAATATATATATCCCATACCTGACTCAATTTTTTTTCAAAATGGTCGTTAGGTCAAACCAATTATGAGCTGACGGCTTTTTAAATTTTTAAAATTTTATTTGAAAAATATTCAACTATGAAGACCGAAAGAACTAAAACCAAATAAAAGAAAAATAGCCATAGGTTAATTTATATATTTTTCTATAAGGAAAATTTAAAAAACTTTATATTTGAGTTTGAAAATGAAGGACAAGCTTAATTCATATTCACTTTCAATAAAAATAATTTGAATAAAACAGTTATTCTCATAAGATTATACGGAATTGAGGATGCTGCAGCTTCATCCGATAGCCCATCTAATGTAAGGAAGTGAAGTAAATTTGCAAGCTTTTTTCCAAAAAAATATTTTCCTTCCAATATATCGAAAATGATGAAAGAATTTGTAGCCAAGTCAACCTAAATAAAAAAAATTTTCGATGGTTCCTTAAAAAATTAACAATTGGAAGGAATTTTCATTTTTCAAGTTTAATAATTCGAATTGTTTTGAAAAAAATAATATTTGTCTATTATAAATATTTGTCTATTATAAAAAAGCTAAAAAAAATTACCCTAAAGTAATTTGTTTATAAAACGTTTCTTTTTTATTAATTTTTATGTTGCAAACAATAGTTAATGCTGTATTTTTCTCTTTCGTTATTAAAAATAGGTTTTATCGTATTTAAAAGAGGTATTTTTTTAATTTGATTTTTTTTTTGAAAATATGCCGATTTCTTATCAAAATCTTCTGATCCCCTGCTTGAGACACATTTCTCCAATTTTGTTAAAAATTAATTTAAGTAATTAGAATTTAAGTTGTCTTTAAGATACCTTAACGCTAGTGTTTTTCTGCTCTAACGTTTCGAAGTTATTTTCGACAAAATTAAAAAAGAAAATTCAACCCGAGTGCGATCCCCAGCTTAGCCAAGAATAAAAATTACCAATAAATTTTAATAAATTTCATGTTGTAAAATTCCTTCCTTCAGTAAAAATAATTAAATGAAAATTAAATTTGATGAACTCAAGCCTAACTAAAAATATCAAAAATTTTGTACAATTTTGAAAATTTAATAATTCATAAAAAATAATAAATGTTAAAAAAATTAATATTTTTATTACTTAATCATGCAACTACGTATTGATATTCCACGAAATCGATTAAATGTGGTGATTTTATTCATAATGAAGTGAAGTTACTTAATTTCTGTAAAAATTGCGAAATATAATTTGTAATTCAGCTCTTGCTCAGTTCTAGTTCAGTATTACTTAAGTACTAGTTAACTTTTAATTTAGTTCTACATCAGTTCTAGTTCAGTTTTATTTAAATTTTATCTTGGCCAGTGTAAACCTTTCCAAATGCACAGTCAATCGTTTATAATAAACCGTGCTTGTGTTAGTGAAAAAACATATTAATCTCTTGTACTCTAGTGTGTGCATGTGTATGTGTGTGTCACCCAAAATTTTAATCATTATTTTATTGTATTTTATTCATTTACTCTAACACGTTACCTTGTCTAATTCAATAACTTTGTCTCTTTTCCTCACCTCCCACCACGTTTTACAACAAATTTAATTTATTATAGTGATGGTGTAGCGACTGAAAAACTCTGTGCCGATGGAATGGTATTCAACGATTACAGTCCCAATGATGAAAAATGTGATTTGCCCTATAATATTGATTGCACTAAGAGACCTAAATTACGTAAGTATCTATTATTGTTTCAATTTCAAATTAACACAAAATCCATTATCCTGGGATGTTTTTTTTTCAATAAACCTTAATGAGGAAATATAAGTTTTGAAAAAAGTGAAAATGGGTTTTAGTTTTGCAGTAAACTTTAAAATGAATAGAAGTTATTTCAGCTATATGATGTTTTTTTTAGCATTTTTTAATCATTTCGGTTAAATTTTATAAAGAATGACATTCAAATAAAGTTATGTTTTTATCTGAAAACTTTTTTCAAATGGCCCATTAAAGAGTTTAATATATGTATAAGTTAAATAATTTTGTTTTGTTATTGGGTAAGTTAAATTAGGTTAAATAAAACCTTAATGTGAGGTTTGAACCGACCATAACCTCTTTTTGTGAACAATTTAAAAGAGAAATTTAGGACATAGTATTATAAGAAACTTTTTTCATATCAACTATTTATTGCTTTTAAATATAAGCAGAGTAAAAAATATTTAACATGCTTAGGAAAATAGTTAAACACTTTTCACATTAAAAAGCTAAATACAAAAACCCAACATGCAATCTATCTAAAAGTTATTTACGTTTTTGCTAACATTCTCCCCCATAAATGGCTAAAAAACTCTTTTTCAAAGAGCTAACCAGGGCTGGGGAGTACTTTTAATATTTGTATTTGAAATACAAATTCGCGTTCTGTGTTTGTATTTGAAATACATTCCCATAAAGTAATTTGTATTTTAAACACCAGTCGCTCAAGTATTTTGTATCTATTTTGTATTTTAAATACTTTTGGTCTCAAAATACATTTTCACAAAATAAAATAACTATAAATAAGTAAAAAATAAGTTGGGTCAAACATTTTATTAAAAATTCTGGTGGTAGAAAGATTGACTGTCTTGGACACAAGTTATTATGTTAGTTATTAGTGATTATGTCCATGACCCACAAGATGAAATTTTTTTTATAAAACTTTCCCTAGGGGAAAGGGATCTAACACCAAATTTGTCACGTCACAGTTCTAAAGTGATAGGGACCGGTTCTAGTTCTTGGACCTTATCTGAGGGGGACTCCAATACATTAAAAAAAAATAAGCGCACAATTATGCGCTACGCAATAAGACATACAGAGATGCAGCAAAGTAAGTGAAGGAACTCTTAAAAAGTTTTATAAAAAAAATTACATTTAAAGTGCCACGGCATTTCCTTACTACGAAGCAGGTTTCTAAGGGAGGATACCAAAAAAAATAACTGTAAAAACTCTCAGTATGTAAAGCTGATATCTACGTTCACCAGTTTTTATATGCATTGAACAAAGCGCTTTTTGTGTAAAAAAAGTATTGCTTCAAAGTGGTAACTCACCATATAAAATTCATGCCATCCGCAAGCGAGATGGTAAGCGAAACTCTTACATTTCTCCCTTACAAACCTGCTTCGTGAGAAGCAAAATTTTTTATTGGGACTTGTCACTTTTACAATTGTGATTTCCTAGGGGAGGGTTAATTGATACCTTTTCGACACTTAATAACATGTCACTGAAATGGAGTAACCAGTTAAGTGACTTGTTTTGTTTTCATCTATTACAATTCGTTGCTGTTATTCCCAATAAAAAATTGAGCTTCAAACGAAGCATGTTTGTTAGGGAGAACTGTAAGAGTTTCGCTTACCATCTCGCTTACGGAAGGCATGAATTTTATATGGTCAGTTTCCACTTTGGAGCAATACATTTTTGACACAAAAAGCACTTAATTGCAAATGTTGTCTACGAAGCACTTTATGGACGTCTCAATTCCTTTATGCGTGTAAACTGCACCAAATGGTTAATTTTCATTGATGTAGTGTCATCTGTTGGGTCTGTTGTGGATTGCTCTCACTTTATACGCGGCAATTTTGTTTATTAAAAAGCTCGAAAGATTAAACGTACATAAGCTGTGAGCTATAAAAATTACGAAGTTGTCTATAAGTTGCGCGAATTGATGACTGATTAATTTAAAATTAAATTTGTATAATTTGGTAGCGTTAATCCAATGACAAAGATGAGTATACTGATCATAAATGTTAAGAATTTCATAAGTTCTAACGGGCTTAAAAGATCTCCCTTTACATCTAGAGTTCATGAAACGAAATATACTAGGCTGGCGCTGGTTACACTGAATATGTATATTGATGGCTTAATATAAAAAAGGTGTAACTCAATTTGTTTTAAATAGTTTTTTTGTTTATTGTGCTAGACAAATCCTACATGCATCTTGTTTTAAAATTTTAGTAGGCTATAGCATAAAATCTTTTGCATCTTTTTATTAAAAATTGCATTAAAACTCTTTTTGTATCTCAAAATTTACGGATTTTATTCAGTTTTTTTTTCACTAGTATACAAACAAAAAAGACAGTTAGGCCTTTTTTATATTAAGCCATCGATATGTATGTATACCATTGATTTCAACACTTCACTACAGAAAATGGGTAAATTTTAAGCAAAATGCCTAAAAAAATGAGTTACGCGAATAAATGTTGTGCAACCTCCTCCATTTTCGAAATAACGGTATATCTTGAAAACCAGAGCCAATCTAAAAAACGGCGAGCACCACTGGATTCAGCGTACCAGAATTAGGTTAAAACGCCAGGTGCCCAGCTTGTCTCAAAAAAGTGTCAATTTCTTGCACAGTGTTATTAAATAAGAAATAAAAATTAAAATAACACAACCGATAACAGTTTTTTTTTATCCATATTTACTTTGTTTTTTATTAAATTTTATATAAAAAAAAATAATTTTTAGTAAAAAAAATGTGGGGTTTGTTTACATACGTAAAACAATGTCGCATACTTTGGAGGAATAACAACGTCAATTTGTACAAACTCGAATGATAGGTAGCATTGATGCATGTCAAAATTTTCGTGCACGCAAAGAAAAAACATGGTTGATGCAATCACAATCGCAAACTATCATTAATGTTTGTGGTTCTGATTGTGTCAAACACGTCTTAAGTAACAATATTGTCTCAAAAATATTATTATGTTCAGAAGAAAAACGCAAACGACCTTTCCAACCATGTTTCTATATATCCCAAAACCATGCAAAATGTCTTTTCCAATATTTTATATGGTTCTCACAATAAAAACAATAACAAATTTATTCTCAAAAATTTATTTATTTTTTAAATACAAATGTATGTACATAAAGCATATATTTACAAATAAAATTAAATAGTGTATATGTATATTAAATGGCCGTTTTCTCATTACGCGATTACCATTTTTCCCAACGAAAAACTGCACATTAAAGAAATTTGGTTTTCTCAATTTCTCATTTGCTTCTATTCTGTCGCAAAGCTGCCAATTGTTTATTTTCCTTTTATTTGCCGTACACATAAATTGAATCAGCTGACTCCCAACTTTTTTCAATGTTGTAGGTGTTTTTGACTGCAAGAAAGACAACGTTTATACATGTGTGTATGTTTTTTTATAATTATATTTAAATTACTTACCTGTTTCAATAAACTTATAAGTTTTGCAAGGCAGCATGGCCTTTTTCTTCCTGAAAAAAGTTTTAATTATTTTGTAATAATCCAAGTTGTCCGATTAACTGAAGCTCGCAGACGTAAATGACGTGAAGAAAATTTTTATTTTTTTATTAATAAACATTGTTTGTTTTGACAACTATAGTTTGTTCAATTAGAGAATGTGTTTAACTTGGTGGCCACACGATCAAGTTTTGCCTTTCAATTCCATTCAATTTACTCAACTCTCTCATTTTTTTACTAACACACTCACACTTTTTAAATTGACCACGAGATGGCTTTCAATTTCACCTTTACATTTGTTTGACAATTTACTTTCAATTTAACAGCTGAGTACATGTTTGTCTTTATAAATTGTTTTTTTTTTTTATGGCATCTTGAAAGTAAATTGAGTGCCACCTACGTCACACCTCTCAATTTTTGTAAATTTTGACAAGCAGTATATGTAAGTCTGAGTTCATACGGCTCTTTCTTTATTGAAAAGATTGCTACTTTATAGGCGAGAGGGGCGTGGGGAAAAGAAACGAGTACACACATGCCTGTACTGTCTTTACGTTTTGCTTTTTCATTCGTTGTTTAATTTTGTTATTGTTTTCATACGCACCACTATACAAAATAAAAAACATGGCGTCGACATGACATGAATCATTTGAACACCAATTCTTGTTCAAAGAAGAAAAAGGAAGAATCTTTTCAATAAAGAAAGAGCCGTATGAACTCAGACTAAAAGACTATCAAGAACAACTTGATCGTGTGGCCGCAGGGTTAAAGCAAACAAAAATTATGGTACTAAACATACCTTTTGTGTGCAACTTATATTTTGATTTAAATTGTATAGTTAAAAATATATTTATAATAGTAGCAAACATTTCACATAATATAATATGTTTAGCTAGATCAGAGTAACTTTTTAGGTGTAAAACACCATATTGGGTGGTATTATTGATTCCGTTCCGCAAGTGCGGAACGCAATTTTTGTGCGGAAGCCAAATTTGTAATTATTCATTCCGTTTGTACGGTATCCTTCCGTTGTTGCGCTATAATCTCTACCGCGGTATTGCCATATTATTGAAACCGCAATATAGGTATTTTTCGCCATTTTGCTTACGTTTAAATTTTACAACGAGAAGCTAACGGAAGGAATTAAAATGTAAGAAATATTTTAAAAAAACATTTAGTTTTGTTATTTAAAAAAAATTATTTTTATTTATTATTTGTTTATTTTACAGCAATTAATTTAATAAAAAAAATTGTCGCTCACAAAAATTTCAACTGGTTTAAAATTTTTTTTTTACCAACAGCTGACACAATAGCTCTGTTTCTTTACTCTACTTTGGGATCCCTCGGGATCCCAATTTGCACGAAACGCGTTCCCGTACTTTAAATTTGTGCCAATGAGAGCGGGTTTGAGAGAATAAAATCTTCTTCTTCTTGCACGAAACAGCCCAGACTTTTTCTTCCTGCAAATTGTGTAAATTATCAAACGGTTAAAAAAAGTGTTGTGGAATAAAATAATGTACTTAAATAGATAGTTTTGTACTGAAATATTAGGGATACAAAATGTTAGGTCTTGTAAAAGTGGTTGTTTTGTTTTATTTTTGTTAAAAATAGTTTATTTCTACAGCCAACATAAAATTTTTCAAAAGTGGCGCAAATTTGTTTGTGTTTTAAAGACTGTCAAAACACTGCGTTTTTATTTTGTGCTTTAAATTTCGTTTTTTCTGTTCCCGTACTTTTCTTTAATTTTGTCTCTTTATGAGATAAATTTATGCTTGCTCTCATTTGCACGAAATTTACCCAAAAAAGTAAAGAAACAGAGCTAATATCAACTCAGAAATTATTAAAACAGGGATGTTAAAAATTTATTGCGGAAGCTTATACCGCAGGAATGAATAATCGCAATTTGCATATCGATCGATATTTATTTCCGTCGAATTTTCCTTTCCGTGCGGAATCAATAATACCACCCATTATATTATTATAGTGAATTTAAAAATGTTAAGGACAAAAAATATTTTTTCGAGTTATAATAGGATTATAATAAACTTATAAGGGTAAACATATTAGGCCAATATGAATAAAAATGTTCGTAGTGAACACTTAGTTATCATTTTTTTTCTCTGCGTATGTGAAATAATTAATGTTGCTCAACATTTTTCACAAATTTCAAAAGATTTTGTTATTCGTGCTTAATTCCCAGTTTTTATTATTGATAAAAACACTTGAAATTTATTGTTGATGGGATAAGCTATTCCTATGCGCATTTCACTGGTTGCTTAGGCCAGATCATCAGGAAACTTCATCCATAAAGATTTTAGAAATACTAAAGATATTAAACCAAATAAAACTGTTAAGCGTATAAGACTTATAGCAACAGTTCTACTTGTAATAATATCAAAGCTTAAACAAAACACATCAACAATAAACAGTGGGTTTATCTCATCTTACATTCCCCACTACAATTAGTTGAAATTCTCTCAACATTAATTGTAGTTGTAAGCAGGTTAAGAAAAACAAAATAAAAACAACAACAACTAACAAAAGATGTTGCCAATTAAGTGTTTTTTAGGCCGTGCACTTGCCTGTTTATTATCAAAAAGTAATTTCAATATTTTTCACAAATTTGAGCAGAGTACTACGCTTACACGAGAAGAAAATTGCTTAATGGCTAAATTGACGATAATGTTTCTGTGACACACCTGATTTATTTTGTTTTTTTTTTTAAATACATCAATGCGTGTATTTTTCCCATCCCTGGTGTTAACTATATACATAAATAAAAAATAAATAATATGAACTCAATATTTAAAGCAACAATAAAAAAAAAGAAAGAAATTAAAAAGTTTTAAAATTTTTGCAGAAAAAATCTAACAAATTACACTGTGCAACAAAATCCGCCGCCAGCCTCAACACTTGCAACGCGAAATGAAAGTAGACTACTAGTAGGGCAAATCTTCCAAAGGTTTTTGAAAAGTTAGCTCGTATTCCCGAAATATGGGCCCCTAAAGTTTTTGAATTTTTTGAAAAGGCGTTTGGTATAAGTCAAAAAAAAATAAACTTAATGTACTTTTGAGCTAAAAAATAATTTCAGATGTCTTCAGTAGAATTGTATGGCGATTCTTTTCTTAGAATATATTAACCCTCTAACACTCATTTTAAGGGGTCTTTTTTGTCCTTTTTTTAACTTCCTCACAAAAGTATATTAAAACAGCACTTTAGAGGATTAAAATGTTCCACGAATATTTTCTGCATCAAATTTTACTAGGGGTGTTCTAAGACAAAAACAACGTGCACTGTGCGTAAAACGGATTTTCGAAACTTCGGGCATTGAAATTTTTTAATTTCTTGAAAAGGTCAAAAAAATATACTGAATGTACTTTTGAGCTAAACGACTATTTCAAATGTCTTCAGTAGAATTGTATGGCGATTCGAAGTTAAGGGCCTTGAAATTTTAAAATTTTTCGAAAAACCGTTTTACATATATTGCACGAACTTTTGGTCCTAGAAGACCCCTAGTGAAATTTGATGCAGAAATATTCGTAGAACATTTTAACCTCTAAAGTGCCGTCTGACTGTGAAGGTTTAAAAAAAGGACAAAAATGACCCCTTAAAATGAGTGTTAGAGGGTTAATATATTCAAAGAAAAGAATCGCCATACAACTCTACTGAAGACATCTAAAATAGTCTTTTAGCTCAGAAGTACATTTAGTAAATTTTTTTGACTTGTACCAAACGCCTTTCAAAAAATGCAAAAACTTTAGGGGCCCATATTCCGGGAATACGAGCTAACTTTTCAAAAACTTTTAGAAGATTTGCTCTACTAGTAGTCTACTTTCATTTCGCGTTGCAAGTATTGAGGCTTGTTTTTTTTGTTGCACAGTGTTATTTAAAAACAAAAGTTCTCTGTTGTAAAGAAGTAAAAAAAATTTTGCTAAATGGACAAGATTTTGCTAAAAATTTGCTACCTATTTGCAGAAAGTCCTGTTTAAAATTTATAATTACTACAAAATTTTTGCCAAACTTTGGTTTTTTTTAAAAAAAAGTTAAATAAAATTTATTGAAATTGTGGCAACTTTTTATTTAATTTTTCCCGCCTTAAAAAAATTATAAACTATAAATTTGTTTTATACAAGCAGTTGGTTTTCATCACCGATGTTACTTCTGATAATGTTGTTTCACAAAATTTAAGTTCGGACGTAGCAACAACAAATTGTTGTTAGTTTTGTTAAAAATAATTTTACGATAAATCTGGTTGGAAATTCAGTGTACCCTTGGTCAACGCAACCCTTAATAAACGCAAGCCCTCGATAATCACAACACTTACATTTTTAACATTGGTGACTCTGTTAACACAACTGAAAAAAAAACTCAATTAATGGAACTTTACAAACAAAGTTTTGTTTTTTTCTCTTTCGGTTTGTTTTTGCTTTAATTTTAATACCCAAACCACAACAGTTGTGAGGGTATTATGCACTTGTGTAACACCATAAAATATTGATCCCGGACCCCCCTTGAAGTATACCGATCGACTCAGAATCACTTTCTTTCTGGGCGTATCGCTATATAATTTCATACAGCCCTTATGCAAGCTGCTTACCGGAATAGAGTCTTTGTGCCAACTATCAAAATAATTTTAAAGAATGGACACATACGCTTTGCATATTTTTAGGAAAGAGGACCAAGAGAGTAGATAGGGGGCAATTGCTGCTTCTCAGAAACTATCAAACCGATTTTAATGAAATGTAAAACATAGACATATACATATTTCTATGGACACATAAGCTATACATTTTTTTTAAGAAATGTACTACGAGGGGAGATAGGGGAAATTTCTGCCTCTCAGAAACAATCCAACCGATTTTAATGAAATTTAAATTTTAGATAAATCCATATTTATATGGACACAAAAGCCATACATTCTTTAAAAAAAATAGGTCTACAAGGGGAGGTAGGGGACAATTTCTACCTCTCCCTATTTGTTTAGCGATACACTTTCGAAAATTTTTAAATACTGAGGACGTCATACGGTCTTACTTTTCAAAAACTTTTGGAATAAATTCAAAACTACAAGCGTACGTGATACATTTTAAATCATGGCGACCACACTCTCTTAAGAAGAAGAGACACTGCAGCACTCACCCAATCAGAAGAGCGATAAGCATCTACATATGTGAACAGAAACCGTGATGATGAAATTTTTTGTCTGGCACTGGCCAGGACATAAAACAAAGTATTAGGATAAGATTAAGATTAATAATTGTTAGTTCATATTTAATATATGAAGATTTAATAAATAAATATTGAGAAAAACAAAAAAAAGAATGCTACCGAAAGCTTGTACGTTTGCCTTAAATGCGCGGATGAGAATAACAGCTCTTTGGACCATTATATTGGTCGTGGAAAAGCTTTGAGAAATTTTTAAGAAAAAAAGCAATCGAAATTTCACTCCTTTTCGTTGTGAACAAGAATCTTTAACTTGATTGCACTCAGTTTTTTGAGTGTTTTTCATATAAATTTTACCAAATGCTCAATCACTTGTGTTGTGAAAGCAGCACATACAACTGTCATTACAAATTTACATACATTATAACACGTATTTTTTATTTAATTACTAGCTGGCCGTCCCGGCTTCGCTCGGTAGCTGATTACTAATGATCGATGGAGCCGTTTTCTGAATTTAGGATAATCGAAAAAAGTGGGCGGGGAAATATTTTCTTTTCTTAAAAACCTAAGTTGGACCATGGCAACCATTTTAAAGAAAAAATCGTCCAAATCGGTCAAGCCGTTCTCAAGTTATGCGATCAGCAACAGACAACATTTCATTTTTATTATATAGATAATTCTTTTTTGTGTTTTATTGGTTTTTCCTTATTTAGATCCAAATAAATGCATTTGTTTTGAAAGCAAACATGTGTTATTTTTAATACACCTTTTACTTTTTTTGACTAAGTTCTTTAATCGAAAAAAAAGGCACAGCAAGTTTTGACTCGGTTAACGCAACAGTCTAAATTTCTATTGGTTGCGTTAGCCGAGGTTGCACTGTATGTATGTTTATATATTTTTGTCTATAAGCTTAAGATATTTTGTAGTTACAAAAATGGAAATTTAAAAATTAATTGGGTGAAACCCAAGAAAGAAGGCGAATAAGAGCCTAATAAAAACTAAAGCTAAAATAAAACTACACTTGAACTGAGCTAGAACTAAACTATTACATAACTAGAACTGAGTTGCTGAGCATACATTATAGCTCAGATGTAAAGAACACAAAGTTTCATACACCGATATGCTGCAGGAACAGGCAAAAAAAAGTAAGCCACTCTCTTAAAATAAAATTCCGATGTGAACTTACAAAACGCCGACACACGTATATTTTTTTTAGTCTCCTCTACCAGAATCCATTATAAAAATACAGTTATATTTTTCGTGTTCAACAGTGTAACGTTAGATTTTAACAAAATTCTCTGAAACAAAGAGGCATTTAATAATTTTTTTTTGAGGGATTTTATGAATTCGAACTAACATAACAGAATATAACAGAAATGTGACTTTATACTTTATGCTTTTTTATTTTGGCTTAAACTAAGTTTTTGCCTTAAGCTAAGTTTTTGGCTTTGTTTTGAAGTTATATGGCCAGGGTATCACACAATTTTTTGGAGCCTCATCCACAAGTCGTCATGATACCTGAACCTTCGAATAGTAAAGACGAGAGCTTCCAGAATCTGCTCCAGAGTATCTTGGTCTCCACCAGTAAAACATCTAAATTTTTTAAAGCGTGTTTTTCTTAGAGTGTCACAACTTTGAGTTGGCATCACTGACTGATTTGAGCACCCATTTAACAGTTGATAGTTGCTTTTTGTTTAGTTTGTTTTGAAATTTCACTTTGAATCGATTTGCACCAGAGCAACGGTGGCAAATTGTTGAAATTTTTAATCAATATAATTCTCTTCCATTTTATAGCGTACATAATCCTCCTTCAGAGCGGATAATTCGAAGAACACACATTTACACCACATTTACTATTAGTGACAATGTGCATCGTGAGACGCCGCACAGTGCGCACTGAAGAAACTGTAGCCGCTGTACAGGAAAGCATTAAAGATGATCCTAATCAACCAATTCGTCGCCGTTTTTAGAAACTGGGATTGTGTCCTTCCACTTTATAGAAGATTTTACGAAAGGATCTTGGCTCAAAAGCTTTCAAGATTCAAGTTGTGCAGGAATTAAAGCCAAACGACCATCGTATGCGCCGCCAATTCGGCGAATGAACTGAAGCACAAATTGATATTGATTTTGAATTTCCATTCAAAACTTTATTTTCCGGTGAAGCCTATTTCTGGTTGAATGGGTACATAAATAGGCAGAATTGTCGCATTTCGAGTGAGGAGAATCCACAAGCTTTTGTCGAAACACCATAACATCCACAGGCTGACGGAGTAATTGGCCAATATATCTTCAAAAACGATGATGGTCAGAATGTTACTGTCAATGGTGAACGGTATAGGAACATGATTCGAAATTTTTTCGTACCGTAATGGCCCCAGGGCTGGGCAGTATTTGAAATACATGTATTTGAAATACGTATTTAAAATACAAATACGTATTTTGTATTTGTATTTTAAATACATGACGTGCAAGTATTTTGTATTTTGTATTTTAAATACATATCCAGCAAGTATTTTGTATTTTGTATTTTAAATACATACAATAAATATAAGTATTTTGTATTTTGTATTTTAAATACATAAAAAATGGGAGTATTTTGTATTTTAAAAACATAGTTTACAAAATATATTCTGTCAGTTCATTGATGGTTGATTGCATTTTAATCTACCAAAATATAAAAAAATATGGTGTCACTTTTCATCTTTCGTGAAAAATGTTTCCGCACCGAAAGCGTTAAAGTTTTGTTTTTATTTTTTATTTTCATCATTAAATCAGTGGCTATTGTCTTAAATTAGTTCGTTTTTGTTTAAATTCATGTATAATCTTCAACATTAAACCATTTTTCATAAGTCTAATGCAAAATCAAAAGGGTTTCAATTTCCAAAAATAAAATTTACACATAATATGGAGTTTTAGGAATCGCTTACGGTGCGGAAACTTTTTTCACCGAATCAGCTTAAAAAACAGTTTTTTATTATCAGAACAAAATTCCCCACATGGCGCTGGAGTGGTATTTTGCACTCAAAAAAAAGTTATTACCTTAATGTACATGACGTGGAAGTATTTTGTATTTTGTATTTGAAATACATACAGGATGTGTAAGTATTTTGTATTTTGTATTTTAAATACATACAGGATGTGTAAGTATTTTGTATTTTGTATTTTAAATACATAACCTGAAAGTATTTTGTATTTTGTATTTTAAATACATGACCAGCAAGTATTTTGTATTTTGTATTTTAAATACCGCAAACCATGTATTTTGCCCAACACTGAATGGCCCAATTAATTGACTACCAAGATCGTGTGATTTAACCCCATTGGATTATTTTCTTTGGGGTTATGTTTAGTCACTTGTCTACGTCGATAGACCACAAACAATTAAACACCTGGAAATCAACATTCGAAGAGTTATCGGCAAAATACGGCCGCAAATGCTACGAAAAGTTGTTGAAAACTTTTACATTAATTTAAAAGTTTCATTGATATTAAAAATATATTTCCTTGTTTTATTATGCTTTATACTTTTGTCACTCTATAAGAAATACCTTTTATGCTGCTTTACCAGTTACGATGAGTTATTTTGGTTCTACACCAGACAAACACGTTAAAGATGTACGGTAATAATCAATTGAATACGGTTAATGTTGAAAACCGCAAAAACTGTAACTCTGTGCAGTTATACGGCGCCAAGCCATTAGCCAATGCGAGATGAAATGCAAACGCACGAGAAGCAGACAAACAAAGTCGGCCTGATAACGACAAAGAAGCGCGATCTGCTTCCCCGCCCGGAGCAGTTTTACGAATTTATGGCTTTAAATTTATAAAACGCGTGCTTTATTTAATTTTAAACTCCATTTACTCTACTGTATCTTGTTGTTGCTGCTGTTCTTCTGTTGCTAATTATTTGTTTATATGCAAATAGTGATGTTGTTGTTCTTTTTGTTGCTTGTTTGATTGTCGGGTAAATGTTATTTTTATTGTGTTTGGATGTGTAAATCTAGATACGAGTATATGTACGTATGTAGGTGTAGATTTTTAACAGCATACGAGCATGTTTTTTTAAAAACCTTGATGGATTAAAAGGGTTAACGCAATAACAATTTTTTTTACTCTTCTGTCAAAAAAAAAAAAAAACGTTCATTTGGAATAAAACTAATTACAAGAACAAAAATCTAATTTATAATTTCGAAAATCAGTCTAAACTTTAATTTTAATTTATATTTATATCTCTCGGTACCCCCCTATTCATTATAAGTGAATGTACCTATTAAATACTGTATATTTTAAGCAAATAGTTGCAAAAACCAGCAATAGATGCAGAAAACACCACACATATATAAAAGTCAATGTATCTAAAGATATTTATTCAAATGTCCACATATTTACACATTTGTACTCTCCTGCATTCCAAATGAAATGTTGTCGGTTATTGACCACCAGTTTGTGGTTGTAGTGAGTATATCAATTTTGTGGTTTTTTAGTGTATATTTAAGTATTTGTTACTAACAAATACGAATTTGTTAAGTCTTTGTTTAAGTATGTCTGTTTGTGTATTTAGCTCTGAGTGCATTGCGAGTCGGTATTTTAATTTTCTCCTAATGTTTTTGATAAATATTTGTTAATTTACCTAAGATTTGTTGGGAAAACATTTTAAGAAAATGTGAAATTAGATAAATAATTATGAAGAAGTAGTTGGAATAAAAAGTTAAAGAGATTAAAATTCAAGATGGCTTAATGAAAAACGATGGGAATTGAAAATAAGACCATTAATTTTAAATTTGCAAACATAGGTATGCATTAAAAAATATTTTATTTTTCAGTAAACACTGAAATTATTCGAGTCATGGGAGTCGAATAATCTGTTCTTTTTTTTGCTCATATTTGCTAAGCGAAAGCTTAAAAGTTTGGAAACAGCTTAAAAATTCAAATTTTTATATATTTTTTCATAAAATCTATCGATTTTATACCTTTTGAAACGTTTAATCGATTGTTTGTCAAATCCCTGCGGGAAATATGTGTCATTTGTTCTTAAAGCACTTATAAACGCAGTAAACGCAGTATTATAATAAAAAGGATCGAATTGTGATACTTATGTGAGAACAAGACATATCACTAAACCGGTGATAGTGTTCTTAAAGTGTAGTTACTCCAGAGGAAAAGTAATTGACATATAAGTAGTCATCTGAATGGATTTTATGCGGGTAGTGGCCGATTCTCTCTGGTTATATTCCTTTATATAAAGGGGATCCGTCATATTAACATGGTTCACTCGGGACAATGTCCGAGACAGACATTATTTCAATCGAAATTGAATGTGTTCATTTAGGTTATTTCAATGACCTGTTACAAAGTGTCGAAAAGGTGTCAATTAACCTCCTTCTAGAACATCGCCCTGTTAAAGTGACAAATCCGCTTCATGTTAAGTGTTAGTAGAACTAGAACTGATTCCTACCACTTTAGAACTGTCTCGTGACAAGTTTGGTGTTAGTTCCCTTTTCCCTAGGGATATTATTATAAAAAAAACGACGAATTATAAAAATGATTTTGAAATATTAAATAATTCGAAAAATAGTTGTTAAATAATACATTATTTTCGAATATTTTCGATATACGAATTTTTTAATAACTATTAGTCGAATAATTTATAAAAATTCGAATAAAAATTATTCGAATAAGTTTGGACGAATAATCGGTTATTTTATAAATATTTTAACAAAAATTTGTTAATAGATACCTTTTTGCTTAGAAAAAACCATTTAATTCTTAAACATCTTATCAAAAAGTGCGAATAACATTTAACAAACTATAAATTTCAAATAATTATTCGAATAATTTTAAATCGTTTGATTATTGTATGTAAAATCTTATAATATAAATTCTTCTAATCCCAAAAAGGTTAAATTATTAAAATACAAATTTATATGTCATTCGATTAAAATTGAACGAATAATCGATTGTTCGAATATTTTATATTTTTTTTATCTTCAAAAATTTACTAAGTTTCTTGCAACTATTTTATTTAAAATTTTATTATTAAAAGAATTTAAATGGAATAATCGAATGTTTTAACAATCCGCCTGATGAATTATTCGATTAATTTTTCTGAAACTATAAATAACTCTGCTAATTAATTATTAAAAAAGAATTATTAATAAAAAAATTCAATAATTTTTAAAAAAATTTATGTATTATTAAAATTTAAATAATTAATTATTCGAATAATTTAAAAATGTTTTAATTTTTATATTAAGATTAACCGAAAAATGTAATTAAATATTTTATAAATTATGAAAAGACTGGAGATTGCATATTAAATTGTTCGATCAATATTGACCGAATAATCGAATGCATGAATAATTTTTCTTAGGAAAAAGTTAAAATTTTATTTAGAAGTTGTTGGAGGAAAATTACTTTTTCTTTATAGAAGGAACATTTTACGCCCACATTGAATATACCAGCATAATTGATAAGTTTGTTTCAAGAACAACTGTCTGTTTTCTAATAACCCCAATTTTTTTATAATGCCCGTAATTTCTACAAACAGATATCTGGTCGTGTTCGTACCTTACAGTTATCTTTACCTATCCGGTAAAACTATTTTAGTAATTTCAACGTTTATTTTGCCTACGTGTTTTTTCCTTTAAGTTTTTTTTTTAAATATGGCAGCATTTGTATTTTTATAAATTTTTTGAATTAACTGTCAAGAATCGATGGTGTAAAATACACTACAGTTTAACCAGCAGGTAAAACATACGCGTTAAAATTATGAAAAATTCGTTACACCATAGATATCTATACACAGCTAGATATCTATTTGTAGAAATTACGGGCATAAGCTTGCTTAATACATTAAAAAGTGACAAACTTTTTATAAAAATTACAAACAAACATTTAGAAAAAGTTTTTTTTAGACAAGACTTTTTATTTGCTTCATTTTTTTGTTGATATTTTCTTTTTTAAATGGTCATTTATTTGTGTTTACAACGTACGTGACAATGATAAAATGACAATGGAAAAAATAACAAGATTTTGCAACACATTCGACTTAAGTACACACACACACACACACACATTCAATCACCCAACAAAAGTAAACAAACATTTGCTTAAAAAAACAACTTTTTCAAAAATTGACAAATTTACAAGACAAAAAGCAAATAAATCTATGAAACACAAAACAACCAGACAGACACACATGAACTTTAGTTGGTAGATGATATGGCAACACAAAGACTAGTACATAAGCAATAACACAATCACACTTCAAATGTATACGCACCCAGCCATTTCATACAAATTTTGCAAATTGTGCCCAAATTTTTTGTATATAGACTCACTGGCAGACAGACATACAGACAGACAGACGCATGTTAAACATGATGATATTAAAACACATTCATCTCTAACAAAAATTATCTCAAGACCATATTGACTTAATTGATATACAACAAAGAAAGTGATGAAAATGTGGGTAACTAATTAAGTTGAGAAAACTATCTAGAATTATTTAAAAAAGAAAAAAAACCTTTTTATTAATTATGTTAAAATAATATTCCCAAAAAATCCTACTTTCTATTAATCTCCTCAATAAAAATCCCAACCCCAAATAAAAATTTGTTTTTTTTTTTTTGGTAGCGAAAATATCCACTTATGTGTGAAAAGAATTCCATATTTGGCAACCCTGTTAACATTAACAACATGTTACAACAACAAAAACATACCTAAATATTCATTGAATGACTGAGCAGGGCTGTGCGATTTTTTTTCAACTTTATGTGCATAAAGCGTGATTTAAACTGCATAAACGTCCAGGCCCTAGTTATAACCAATGTTAGTTAATTGGACTTACATCACGAAATACCGATTCAGTGAAACCGGAGGTACGCATTATTCTAAAAACACATTAAAAAGTAAAACTATACACCTTATTATGTAAAAAAATAAAATGATACAGAAAGAAAACAAAAAGTTTTGAAGAGGGAAAATTAACACTAGGTATTCAAGGGTTAAATAACCTTATACATATCGTCGGTCACAGGTTGACAACTCTTAATTTTTTTAAATTATCAACACGTATTATTTATTTTAATTTTTTTAATGTGAAATAATTTAAATACCTTTGTTTTCATATTATTCGAATGTGTATTCTATGTCAAATACATTCCTCAAAAGCTTTTATACTTTAATAGTCTCATTCCTTCATTATTTCACAGGAATATTTTCTATGCACTATCAGAATTTTTGTTTGTATATTTCTGGCCGTAGCGGGCCAGAAAATGCATTACATTCTGCTGGTATCTAATAGTTGTATAAATTTTCTTTACAATTTACTTCATTGCTAACCAAAGGATAGCTAAGGTAAGCTTCGTAACAGAAATCTAAATCTGGTATCTAATAGTTGTATAAATTTTCTTTACAATTTACTTCATTGCTAACCAAAGGATAGCTAAGGTAAGCTTCGTAACAGAAATATACAAACAAAAATTCTGATAGTGCATAGAAAATATTCCTGTGAAATAATGAAGGAATGAGACTATTAAAGTATAAAAGCTTTTGAGGAATGTATTTGCTTCATTTTTTTGTTGATATTTTCTTTTTTAAATGGTCATTTATTTGTGTTTACAACGTACGTGACAATGATAAAATGACAATGGAAAAAATAACAAGATTTTGCAACACATTCGACTTAAGTACACACACACACACACACACATTCAATCACCCAACAAAAGTAAACAAACATTTGCTTAAAAAAACAACTTTTTCAAAAATTGACAAATTTACAAGACAAAAAGCAAATAAATCTATGAAACACAAAACAACCAGACAGACACACATGAACTTTAGTTGGTAGATGATATGGCAACACAAAGACTAGTACATAAGCAATAACACAATCACACTTCAAATGTATACGCACCCAGCCATTTCATACAAATTTTGCAAATTGTGCCCAAATTTTTTGTATATAGACTCACTGGCAGACAGACATACAGACAGACAGACGCATGTTAAACATGATGATATTAAAACACATTCATCTCTAACAAAAATTATCTCAAGACCATATTGACTTAATTGATATACAACAAAGAAAGTGATGAAAATGTGGGTAACTAATTAAGTTGAGAAAACTATCTAGAATTATTTAAAAAAGAAAAAAAACCTTTTTATTAATTATGTTAAAATAATATTCCCAAAAAATCCTACTTTCTATTAATCTCCTCAATAAAAATCCCAACCCCAAATAAAAATTTGTTTTTTTTTTTTTGGTAGCGAAAATATCCACTTATGTGTGAAAAGAATTCCATATTTGGCAACCCTGTTAACATTAACAACATGTTACAACAACAAAAACATACCTAAATATTCATTGAATGACTGAGCAGGGCTGTGCGATTTTTTTTCAACTTTATGTGCATAAAGCGTGATTTAAACTGCATAAACGTCCAGGCCCTAGTTATAACCAATGTTAGTTAATTGGACTTACATCACGAAATACCGATTCAGTGAAACCGGAGGTACGCATTATTCTAAAAACACATTAAAAAGTAAAACTATACACCTTATTATGTAAAAAAATAAAATGATACAGAAAGAAAACAAAAAGTTTTGAAGAGGGAAAATTAACACTAGGTATTCAAGGGTTAAATAACCTTATACATATCGTCGGTCACAGGTTGACAACTCTTAATTTTTTTAAATTGTCAACACGTATTATTTATTTTAATTTTTTTAATGTGAAATAATTTAAATACCTTTGTTTTCATATTATTCGAATGTGTATTCTATGTCAAATACATTCCTCAAAAGCTTTTATACTTTAATAGTCTCATTCCTTCATTATTTCACAGGAATATTTTCTATGCACTATCAGAATTTTTGTTTGTATATTTCTGGCCGTAGCGGGCCAGAAAATGCATTACATTCTGCTGGTATCTAATAGTTGTATAAATTTTCTTTACAATTTACTTCATTGCTAACCAAAGGATAGCTAAGGTAAGCTTCGTAACAGAAATATACAAACAAAAATTCTGATAGTGCATAGAAAATATTCCTGTGAAATAATGAAGGAATGAGACTATTAAAGTATAAAAGCTTTTGAGGAATGTATTTGACATAGAATACACATTCGAATAATATGAAAAATTTATATAATAAATGTAACTCACCATGAGAAATAAATTCCCAGATTCTATTTGATAAAATAATTAAGTTAAATACATAAAATTTACAATAGGCACTATCCAGTTATAAGATACAAAGAATGCTGACGAAGGCCGTAGCGGGCCAGAAAATGCATTACATTCTGCTGGTATCTAATAGTTGTATAAATTTTCTTTACAATTTACTTCATTGCTAACCAAAGGATAGCTAAGGTAAGCTTCGTAACAGAAATATACAAACAAAAATTCTGATAGTGCATAGAAAATATTCCTGTGAAATAATGAAGGAATGAGACTATTAAAGTATAAAAGCTTTTGAGGAATGTATTTGACATAGAATACACATTCGAATAATATGAAAAATTTATATAATAAATGTAACTCACCATGAGAAATAAATTCCCAGATTCTATTTGATAAAATAATTAAGTTAAATACATAAAATTTACAATAGGCACTATCCAGTTATAAGATACAAAGAATGCTGACGAAGGCCGTAGCGGGCCAGAAAATGCATTACATTCTGCTGGTATCTAATAGTTGTATAAATTTTCTTTACAATTTACTTCATTGCTAACCAAAGGATAGCTAAGGTAAGCTTCGTAACAGAAATATACAAACAAAAATTCTGATAGTGCATAGAAAATATTCCTGTGAAATAATGAAGGAATGAGACTATTAAAGTATAAAAGCTTTTGAGGAATGTATTTGACATAGAATACACATTCGAATAATATGAAAAATTTATATAATAAATGTAACTCACCATGAGAAATAAATTCCCAGATTCTATTTGATAAAATAATTAAGTTAAATACATAAAATTTACAATAGGCACTATCCAGTTATAAGATACAAAGAATGCTGACGAAGGCCGTAGCGGGCCAGAAAATGCATTACATTCTGCTGGTATCTAATAGTTGTATAAATTTTCTTTACAATTTACTTCATTGCTAACCAAAGGATAGCTAAGGTAAGCTTCGTAACAGAAATATACAAACAAAAATTCTGATAGTGCATAGAAAATATTCCTGTGAAATAATGAAGGAATGAGACTATTAAAGTATAAAAGCTTTTGAGGAATGTATTTGACATAGAATACACATTCGAATAATATGAAAAATTTATATAATAAATGTAACTCACCATGAGAAATAAATTCCCAGATTCTACCTTTGTTTTCTTTACACCATCTTACAATAAATATCTCCTACTAATTTTGGTTTTTTTATTTACTTCCAACACGGTTTAGTAACGGAGTAATAACGTTTTTTTTGTCTCCTGAAAAGTACAAAAAAACATGTTAAGAGTTGTCAACCTGTGACCGACGATATGTTATTATTTAGTGTTAAATTTGCCCAAAATAAAGTTTTATTTCAAACATTCTCTTTGTTGCAATAAAACATGGTATAAAAAATATTTTTGTAATAAACAAAATCGCCAAAACTAAAATAATTTTCCCAACAAATTCCCCAATCCCGAAATCAATTTTTTTATCCCCGTTTCCAAACCAATATCCCCAGTTTGGGAATATATCCATGAGCCGACGACTCCGTGACTAAAACAATAAAACACGAATAAAAAAAACACATCTTGTTTTTATACGCTCCTATAAAAATGTTTCTTTTCTCTTCACCATAAAGTTCAAATGTAAACTTGTTTTTATACCCTACACCAACATAGATTAGATGGGTATTATGCGCTTGTGATGATGTATAAAACATCTATATATATAAAAAAACATTTGTCTATTTGCTTGTTTGTTTGTTGGCTTGTAGACTCCTTAACTACCAAACCGATTTTCCTGAAATTTTTACAGTTACATCACGTGAGCCCCGAAAAGAAAAAAGGCTACTTATTTTTTCAATAGGGGTAGGGGAAGTGGTACCCCCATAGGATGCCAAGATTAAGTATCGTATATCTTAAGAGCCTCTGCACCCATTTGCTTTTACTTTTTGCAGTATGATCTTCTAAGCCGCGAAATTGAAATAAGATAGCAGCAGGAGAAGTGGTACCACCCACAGGACGCCAATGTTAGATATCGCATATCTTAAGAACTGTTAAAGTGAGAATGCTCAAACTTGGTAGGAGTTACTATTATTGTAAGCTACACCTTTCAAAATAATTAAGGAAGCAATACCTTCCATAGGATGCATATATTAAGTATCGCGTAACTGAAGAACCATTATAAGTAGCTAGAGTCTTCAAACGTGGTTAAAGCCACTATTATTGTAAATTTTAATACAAAAATGGGCGGGGTTGACGGACGAAAATAATAAATACCGAATATCTGAAGACAAAGGCTTTCAAGCTTTGTAGGACCTACTCTTATGGTAAACTACACATTTTAAAATAAAAATTAAGGGGTCAGGTGTTGGGGGAGCAATAAGTAATATATACCCAATAAAAAATTTTATAATTTTGCGAAGCACTAATGGTACATTTAAAAATATAGGCGCACAATCTTCCGCTACACAATAAGATATACCGAGATGCAGTTAAAAAGTTTTAAAAAAGAAAAAATAACATTTCAAGCAGGTTTGTCAGATTTTTTTGACCTCCATCGCCAAACGTGATGTCAGAAATCGCCAATCGTCAATTTGGTTCAGTTTTCGTATATTTTGTTTTATTATTTTTTTTAATTAAATTTTGCATACAAAAAAGGTAGTATAATATTTCAGTCAAATATCTCCAAAATACTGAGAAAAAAATACAAAAATGTCGGCGAAAGTAAATTTTGCTTAGTTTCTGTTATTTTTTTTTTAACATAAAATGGAGATCATATATTCAGTTAAAAAAAAAACTTAAATTAAGTACACAAGTCTATAGATCGTACACTTCAGCCTCATTGATTTCATTACTGGTGTTCTGACCTGCATACATACTATTAGAATTAAATACCTTGCAGATAATATTGGACTACGTGATCCATTTTGATGAAATGAACTACTCTTTGGGCTGATCCAATGTTATGCAAGCATCAGTGTTGCCAATTTAGCCATTTAGTGGCTAGATTTAGCCATTTTTCACCCTGTTTAGCCATTAAAAAATGAGTTTAGCCATTAGCCATTTTTTTAGCCATTTTTCAACTTGTTTAGCCATAAAATTATTTTTTGCCGTTTTTCTTTTAAAAGAATAATTTTTATTTTATTATAAAAATTTATAAAAGTAAAATAAACATTTTTAACAATTAAAACGCCTTTAAATTAAATCACAACTTTTACAATGTTGAAAATCGCTATAAACTATGATTATGAAAAATCTTTCAAAAAAAAGGAAAACAATTCCAATATTAAATTTATAAAATGGATCAACACAAACGTCGGTGTTTCTTTCTGGTTGCAAGGATTTCAATAAAGAGATGCAAGCGGCAACAAAAATTTTTTAGAAATGTCAGAATTGACTATAAAGTTGCTCTCATTTCCATGGTCTAATGCTTAAGTAGAGAGGGTATTTAGCCAAGTAAATATTGTTAAAAGTAATTTGAGAAATAGTTTACATTTAGCAACCGTTAATTCGATTTTATCAATTAGGTAAATATTTTTACCATAACAATAAAATATTTATTGCAACACCACAATAATAGAGATGGTACTATGCGCTTGTGTTGATGTTTGCAACACCTTAAAATATTGGTCCTAAGCTCACCTTTTCGTATACCGATTGACTCAGAATCACTTTCTGGGTCGAATTAACGATGTTTGTCCGGCTGGCTGGCTGGCTGTCCATGTAAACCTTGTGCAAAAAGTACAGGTCGCAATTTTGGAGATTATTTGATAAAATTTGGTACAAAGGTTCTAATTTGAATATGATACCCTACTTATAGTTGGGGTTGACCGACTATACTTTCTTACTTGTATTTTATTGTAGATCTGGACTCAAAAGGTAGGGTAAATATTGTCGTGATTATGATTTACGTTTAAATTATTTAATTCCTATGAGATGAACAATAACGAATTTATCGATGATTTAATTTTTTAAATATCTATCAAAATATTAATTTACGTTTATTCTTATTTATCAAGTTGATCTTAACTTACAATTTCATCGTAAACAACTTTAAATTAATTATTTCTGTTTTGTTATTGAATTTTTTATTTAAAAAAAGCTTTTAGCCATTTTTTAGCCCATTTTTGGCCATTTTTTAGCCATTTTTTTCCGTAAATTTAGCCATTTTTGGTCACCAAGTTTTGGCAACACTGGCAAGCATGGACCACGTCCTTGTTAAAAAGAGTTTGTACCCTGCAAATAATATTGGACTACCTGATCCATTTTGATCAAATTGACTACTCCCTGGACTGGTCCAATGTAATGCAAGCATGGACCATGTCATTGTAAAAAAGAGTTTGTAGTGAAACGACATGTCTTTGTTTTTTAACGACATGTTTTCGTTTTTAAACGATTTCAAAACTAATCCAAAGCTGGGTCCTGCCCGAGGACATCGTAATGTTAAATAGACCATGTTTTTTCCATACATTTGGGTTACCTTCGGACTAGTCCTAGTCCCTTATTTGCAGGGTAGTGAAACGACATGTCTTCGTTTTTAAACGAAATGTTTTCGTTTTTAAACGAAATGTTTTCGTTTTTAAACGAAGTTAAAACTCATCCTCTGGAGTATACCATGGAGTAGTTTCAAAACTGGTTCACTAGAGTATGTATAAACATGGAGTAGTTTTAAGACTACTCCGTTGTAATGCAAAACTGGGTTATATGGTCCACTCCTAGGACATCATAATGTTAAATCGACCACCTTTTAGCCATATATTTGGAGTAGTTTTGGAGTACTCCTACTCCTGTATGGACTACTCTTTACATGTATGTGTGGACTAGTGTCTTTATCTGCAGGGTAGTGACCGAATTTAAAGTTCACTTCAAATGATAACAAAACAAAAATCATGTGAAAAAAGTTGCCAGATTTTTTTTTTTAAATTAGAAATGATAACAAAGAATGACAAACTGTTTAAAAAATCGCTGAAATAATATAAATGGGTAAAAATTGTCAAGTAAATCGCCAGTTATACCAAAAAAGTCGCCAGTCGCCAAATTGAAAGTCCCACCGCCAAACACGTTTCAGAATCACCACGTTTGGCGAGAAATCGCCATATCTGGCAGCCCTGATTTTAAGTGACACGGGATTCTCTTACTACGAGGAAGAATATCAAAAATAACTGTTAAAATATTCAGTGTGTAAAGGCTATCAGCTACGTTCACCAGTTTTTATATGCGTTGAATAAAGCGCATTTTGTGTCAAAAGTGTAGTGCTTCAAAAGGGGAACTCGCCATATAAAATTCATGTCTTCCGTAAGCGGTATGGTAAGCGAAACTCTTACATTTCACCCTTACAAACCTGCTTCGTTTTTTTTTAGTATACCAATCGACTTTGAATCACTTTCTCAATCGATCTAACGATGTTCGTCGGGATGTCTGTCTGTCCATGTTAGCCTTGTGTGCAAAGTAGAGGCTATAATTTCATATAAGGACTTTAATGCTTATTAAAAATGTTTAGTCTCGGTCCATAGTTTTCTATATCATCCATAAAAGCTTCTTTTCTAAATTGTGCAGATAATCATAAAAATTTTTTATTAGAAAGCAAATCACTTGTTAAATTTTATTGGAATCGGTACATATTTGACCAAAGGCGAATTCGCTTTTCAGGTAGAGCTTTGCTACTTTTGTCTTATTTACAAAGAGAAGTGTCAACAGTGACTTATGTTTTGGACGTATGGACCCACTGAAGCAGCTGTAAAAATACAATGTTTTTTATTGTTGAACTTGTAGTCTTGTCGCCACCAGATTCACGAATTCGCCTTGGATATGATCATAGCTTTTCTACAAATATCACTCCCAAAAAGAGCTATAAAGCTTTAACTTCCTTATAAATGTTGGTATTAAGAAACCTGGCGACAATACCTTTTATATTAGCTACTTTGCCGGTATGTTACTGTGGGTCCAGAATTGACTGTAAAGATGTTAATATCTGGATAATATACGGCACAAATAACTCCTATACGAATTTTAACCTTAAACAAAACATGCCCATGGATCCCAAATCGAGTACTCTCCTTAAAATACATCTATAAATGCTCTGGTTTAGAGTATCATCTAGTCGAACTTGACCGCCTACACAATCTTACTTGTTTTACATGTATTTTTATTTCTGCCGCTGTTGTTGTTTTATTTTTCCTTTATTAGTTTGTTGTTATGATGTGTTTACATGCTTTCTGTTGTCATCAAAAATATTGCTAACGTTGTTGTGTTGTTGCTACTGCTGTTATTTTAGTTGTTTGGTGAATACTAATTGAGATGTATTTGGTCAAACCTCATCGACCAATAAACATGATGAACTACACGATTTATTAAATGTTTATGTTGTTTTTGTTTGAACTGTCAAACAAAAGTTTTAAAGTGTATGAGTTTGGGTGGATATGTGTGAATAAGAAGACAGAAGTAGTTTCTTTCTATTGGCAATAAATATAAAATTTCTCAACTTTTCATGAATAAATAGACATTTCTCCAAAAAATTGTTTTTATTGTTTCGGCCAATTGTTAATGTATGTTTGTGTTGTGTGTGTGTCATTGTGTATTTGAAATAATTATTTGTTGCCTGTGAATGATGATGTTGATAGTTTTTTTTCTTTTTCTTTAACATATTAATATTCAATATACGTCTAGTAGTATGTATTACAATTATTCCGCATATGTTTGTTTTGGGGCAACATTATTTATTTTGCTCTTCTCTGTGTAAACTTTTTATTGTTGTTGTTGTTGTTATATGTATGCATGTATGTATGTATGTATGAATGGGCGCGTGTGAGTTCATCAGTAACACGAATATATCTTGGCTTAATATGGTTTTTATGTTACATTGGGGAATGCGATTTATTGATCTATGATTTTGATGGGAATTTTGTTTTTAAATCGTTTGCATGCTTTTTTTTATATTTGCTTTTATTGCTGTTGTTGTTGTTGCTATTGCAGATGATAATTTATCAATTCATTAACTGGCAAAGTGTTGGGAATAATTTATCAATGAAATTTGTTTGAGAATTTTGAAAAAAAAAAACGTAAAATAGAAAGAAAGAGTGGGAAGGTGGTTTTATAAGTGATTTATTTCGCATTAGCATAAACATAAATTTATTTTCCTTGAAGACTTGAATGACCATTAAAGAGTATGAAAATAGATTATTTTTGAAAGTTTTCAAGATTTGGACAAATTTATGTGCAATTGATTAAGATTAATTTTTTGGTTAGAATGATAAAAAAAAAATTTAGAAAATCCTACAAATGAACAGGATTTTTTTAAGGGGAATTTTGCATCATCAAAGTGAATATGCAAAAACTTTAGTTAAAAGTCAGCTTGATTTTTTAACAACTAACAAAAAATCTAAATTCGGAAATTTTATAAAAAAAATTCATGTTTATTGTTTTGAGTAATTACAGGAGTTTAAGACAATATATCCTCACAATTCAGGGGTTTTATAAATAATTTAAAATTATTTTTTTACCAATTGTTTTATTGAACTGTTTTTAATTAAAATTATTGATATTTTTCAATAAATTAGTTTTATTTTTTATTTTGGATATTTATAACTGCAAAATTATTCAAAAAAAATACCAAAAACTAACGGTTGATTTTAGCCGTTTATGGGTTGAAAATTGATTAAAAAAACAGTAAATTTCTAAAAGAAAATTATAAATTGATTTGGGCCGATAAATGAATGACAGCCATTTACTTTTTAAGTATAATTTTATGTAAATATTGCCGGGTTTTTCCAGCATTTCGGCCGTTATATCCACAAACGGCAGCTGTAAAATTGTCTTCCAGGGCTCAAATCGTGGCCAGCTTGCCCCTGCACACAACAGACTTCACGTATTTTTATTTTTATGATTAGTTGCCTTAACGCCGAGTAAAAAATTATTTCCATTTCTGTCGATTATTTGCTGTGTAGTAGGGTATTCATTCGGTTAACCGTTAATCGGTTGACCGATTAATTACTACCCGACTAACTTAATGGTTAATTTAAAATTGGCTATTTTCGATTAACGATTTAAACGGTTTATATCAGTCGATTAATCGATTAACCGATGTAACAAAGTTTAGAAAATAAGTAGTATTTTAACACAGTTTTTCATGTTTTTAACTATTTGTTTCGTCTCATAATCAAAAGATATGTGTTTAGAAAATATTTTTTCATTCAATTTATTTCCTTTAATCAATTAATTCTTTAAATACAGTACAAAATCAGATACTAAGGAATTCGGAAGTCAAGTGATGACCCAACAACAGATGAAACTGTCTCTAGGAACACAAACAACCTTTTAACCGAATTTTCCGAAACAATTAGAAGTGTTAACAATTTTAAAAAATTAAAACCGGACTGTAATGGCAAAATGGAAGATTTTATATGTTAAGAGAAATCCTGGAAAAGGACTGAACAATTAGATATTCTGTATAATACAAAATACAGGGATGCTTTGATTTCTCCAACATCTTTGATAAGTTTTTTTATTTAAGCATTTTTATTTATTGTAATAACTTAGTCAATAACAAGATTAACCGATTAAACCGAAACCTCGGTTCAATAATCGAGCGGTTAACCGATAAAAGCAAAAGCCCGATTAAATGAATACCCTACTGTGTAGCCTTAACTTGAGACCATGAAAGATGATTATTCGCTCTTTCAATATCATTCGTTAAGCTGCGCCTCCAAGATCCCCTTGGTCGGCATCTATTTCGCTGCCCTTGTGAATGCCAATCATTTTACATATATCATTGTACGGCCTTTGTAGGGTATGCCCAATTCACCTCCAATTCCTTTCTCTTAACTCCAGACTTTCTGGTATTTTCTTGTACCACAGATATAATTCTTCATTAGTGATAACGGGTCCGCCATCTGACGTTTTTTTCAACTAGTGCTTATTTCGTGAATGGTAACACTTAATTCATGTCTGATTTGACTGATAATTAGTTTTATCCTTCCGCTGAACGAATATGGTTGTGTATACGCTTGAACAACGCTGGGAAATATTGCGACATTACTTTGAAAATCATGGTAATGTTGCAGAATGTGTGCGAAAATTGCATACGGATTTTGGAAGAAGAGAAGCACCGCCAGCTCCGTATCTCCTTATCTTGTGAAAAAAGTGAAAGAAACTCATCGATAAACCAAAGCGTGAAAAGCCAAAAACAGTGCGTTTACCCGAGAATATTGCTGATGTGGCAGAAAGTGTGCGTGAAGCGCCATCAACATCAATTCACAGTCGTTCTCAACAATTGAACATTTCGGAGACATCATTGAAACGAATTTTGCATAAAGACCTTGGTATTACGCCACACAAAGTCCAATTGGTTCAGGAGTTGAAGCCAACTGACCATCCAATGCGTTTTCGCTTTGCTAAGTGGGTCTGCGATCGACTTACAGAAGATGCCGATTTTGCCAAAAAAAATCATCTTTTCAGATGAAGCTCATTTTGATCTTGGCGGGTATTGAAACAAGCAAAATTGTCGCGTTTGGGGCACAGAAAACCCGCACGCATACATTGAAAAGCCGATGCACCCAAAACGAGTCACTGTTTGGTGCTGATTTTGGTCCAGGGGCATAATTGGGCCATTTTTCTTCGAAAATGAGCAAGGAGTGGTCGTTACAGTCAATGGCGATCATCATCGGGCCATGTTGAACGAATTTTTGTTCACAAAAATTGAAGAGGAGGATATTGGCAAAATTTGGTTTTAACAGGACGGCGCTACGTGCCACACAGCCGAAGCTACACTCGATGTTTTGCGCCCTGTTTTTGAAGATCGCATTATCAACCGCAGAGCTGATGTCGTTTGGCCACCTCGTTGGACTATTATTTGTAGGGTGCCGTCAAAGATAAGTGTTACGCCGACAAGCCAGAGACAATTGACGCTTTAAAGGACAATATTCGTGAAGCCATTGGTGAAATACAGCTGCACACAATCGATAATGTGCTTAAAAATTGGACCGATCGTGTAGGCTACTGCATGGCCAGCCGAGGCAGCCATTTGAATGAAATTATTTTCCATTATTAACCGGCTACTTGGTCGGTCGAAAATTTATTATTAAAGAAGGTGATTTTTTAAGTTCTCCTCAGACAATTGAAGCTGGAGTCCCTCAGGGAAGTATCCTGGGCCCACTTTTTTATCTTATATATACCTCGGACATGCCGACAAACAATTACACCCTAACCTCAACTTTTGCTGATGATACAGCTTTCCTAAGCGTACACGAGAACAGTCGTGAAGCATCTCGATACCTGCAGGATCATATATTTCAACTAGGGGAACAGCTGCTCTAGCAACAACAGGTGGTAACTCGGCCGCAATATCGTGAGATATGTTTGGGGTAAATACGTTTTTTAAATGATTAACAAACAGATTTCCTTTTTCAACATCATTTCTTGCCCAACTACCATTCAAGTCTCTTAATGGTGGTTTAGAGACAACTGGCCTTTTGAGATTTCTAGCTGCACGCCATAATGAGTAGTCTGATTGTGGGGTTGCATCAAGTTCCTTAAGATATTTTTCCAGAGAAGCCGTTTTCTGAGTCTGCAGTAACTTTCTAAGCTTTTTTGTACACTCTTTTAGTAAGTTCTTAAGTAACGGGGATCTGTGCAATTGCCACACTCTTCGAGCCCTCCTTTTTTCAGACAAGAGACGCTCGACATCTGTGGAATATATTTTAATATTTTTTGTTTTTTTGGGGGCAATACTGGAATGTTGAACAGCTAGTTTCAGAAAACTGTCAAAATTGGCAATAGAGCGATCTACATACTCCGGTGTACTAAGCGGAATATTTTCTGTGCAATGGGTGCTGAGGTATTTTCTATATTTTAACCAGTTAATTTGCGTAGCTGTCGTCGCTAAGTGACCAGTCGGAGATACAATTCTATTGGGGTTCATTATAGTAACAATTGTAGGTGTATGGTCAGAAGATAATTCTAAGGAAGCTTCAACATGGATCGTTTCTATGGGGATGTTTTTAACCACGCCGAAATCGATAACATCTGGAATTTTTTGATGATCAGTAGGCCAATATGTTGGTTGTCCGCTCGCTACCACATTTAAATCCATTTTAGAAATTGTGTTAAATAAGACACGACCCTTTGGTGTTATAAGTCGTGACCCCCAGAAGGTATGTTTAGCGTTATAATCGCCAGCAGCTAGGAAACAGGGTCCTAATGATTTAAAATATTTACAGTATTGGCTTTCTGATATTGAAAATCTAGGCGGTGAGTATAACGATGAAATTACTAGGTTTCTATTTAATTCCTCAACGCAAATGGTCGTTGCTTGGAGATAATCTTCGCGGTGATCAAACATTAGGTAGTGTTTGACTCGGGTTTTAATTAAAATGGCTGAACCTCCACAAGCTCTATCTCGAGGGTCCTTGGTATCATATAGTGTATAACCATTGATTTTAAACGTATTTCTTGAGGTCAAATGAGTTTCAGAAACCATCATGACATCAATTTGTTTATTTTTTAGAAAGTATTCTAATTCATTTTTATGTTGGCGGATGCCGTTTGCGTTCCAAAAACAGATTTTTAAACAGTTCATGGCTTGTTAAGTACAGCTTGCAATAACATCGATTGCATTCTTAGAATTTCCTGCATCATATTACCCATTGTGTTCGTAAAATTATTAACTGTTTGCACTAATGTTTCCATGGTTTTTTCAAGACGACTTAAATTAGAAACTGGAGTTTCATCATTACTTGGCGAAGCGCCTTGCATTGGCACATGGTTTGATTTAAGGACGTTAGCATACGAGGTTCTGTTATTACTAGGCTGCGGAGCTTGAATGCCATTAGTGTTTACTTGATTTGGTACCTGCATTTGTGGGGGATTAGTTTTCGGTCCAGCCGACTGCTTGACGATAGTATATACAGGGCATCCTCTATAATTGGCAGTGTGATTTCCGCCACAGTTGCTACATTTTTTTACATTGGGGTCATTTTTAGACTTATCGCACTGGACTGTACAATGTAATTCTCCACACACGACGCAAACAGGGGGTAAATAGCAGTATGCCTTAGTATGGCCAAATTCTTGGCAATTAAGACATTGAACGGGACCATTTCTTTTGTGCGGCTCCTCTATAGTTATTCTTCTGTAGAGAATATATTTTAAATTATAAATAGGATGCGTTTCATTTTTTTTAAGCTTAATGTCGCCAGGTTCTAATTCTACCCGAAATAATGGTTGGGGATTTTTTTCCCTGTTTTTAATATTTGTAACGTTTTTTATTTTAAAACCCTTCTCTTCCAAAAAAGTTTTAATTTCATCTGGGTCCACGCATGAGTCTATGCCCTTGATCACTACCTGAAGACCTTTGCTGCTCTTTAGTTGGTATGTGTAAAAGCTTTTTTTAAGGGCTTCGAATTTGTTAGTTAATTTACGAAAATCATTCTCATGATTTACCTGTATTTTTGTCTCTTTTATATTTCCACGCTTGATTGCAGCTACGTAAAACGAATTTTCACCTATTACCGAGATCACGCTCTTTATTAACTCACTTGAGTTTTGCTCCCTTAGATATATCGGGGGTGGCTTAGAAGATTTTATAACGTTTGTTGCTTCCGAGGATTCATCCTCCAGAATTGCAAAACGATTTTGAGAGTTTATTTTATCAAAAGATGGTACTTTTGAAGCCGAAGCAACTGCTGCAGAGGTAGGGCTGCGACCCCGTTTAAGCACTGTTATGTACCTGTCCATACCAACTTGTACTTGAGGCTTTTGACCACTTTTTACTTGAGATGTTTGCATTGCATCTGTGTTAGAGTTCATGGTACCATTTGTTAATAAGATTGTGTTTGCCGTTGTGGCAACACTTGCAAGTGTGAGGTTTATATTTTTTAACGTATCACCATCAACCGTCTTTGTAAAAAGAGAGGGCGAAAGGGATCGTGTTCTAAAAATTGGTTTAGCCGTTAGGTAGTTACTATTGTTTTCTTTTGTTTTATTTATTACAGCATTGTCTTCGTTAGCATGCACTGTCACATAAACATTTCTATCATTCAGTTTTATTGTTGTTTCATTGTTTTTATTCATGCAATAAATTGTTTTTGTTTTTCACCGTTTAACTGTGCTTTTAATATTTTTGTTATTTATTGTATTTTACAACAACAAAAAAATAAGAACTTTAAACTAAAATGTTTTTGCTCAGAATATGTATGTATACATACACATGTATGAACATTAGTACGTATATATTTTTACTATTTTTCTTTATTTAATATTTTTTTCGTATTAATTGTTCACTTTATGTTAAATAATTAAAATAACAAAATATATCATTTAATTTCAAGCGTCCATTCGCTGTTTATATAACAAAATCAAATGTGATTAATTAAAAATTCAAATTGTATGCGGAGTTAAGAATACACGTCTGTATCACAACAAAGCACGAACCGAACTTTTGCTGATGATACAGCTTTCCTAAGCGTACACGAGAACAGTCGTGAAGCATCTCGATACCTGCAGGATCATATATTTCAACTAGAACTGTGGTTAAAACAATGGAGAATAAAGGTCAATGAGCAAAAATGCGTACATATTACATTTACCTTGCGTCGGGAAACATGCCCCCCTATTAAAATCAATAATCAACTAGTGCCTCAACAATCGCATGTCAAATATCTCGGTATTCATATAGATCGGCGTTTAACGTGGAAAAGCCATATAGAAGCAAAATTAACCCAAATGAAACTAAAAGCAATTCAAATTAACTGGCTTATTGGAAGAAATTCTGTTCTTAGTCTCGATTGCAAACTACTACTTTATAACTCTATTTTAAAGCCAATCTGGTGCTACGGTATTCAACTATGGGGCACTGCCTCGGCCTCAAATATCGAAAAAATTCAAAGGCGCCAAAATAAACTTCTTCGAATAATCACAGCTGCCCCTTGGTATGTTAAAAACTCAAATATCCACAAGGATCTCAATGTGCCACTGGTAAGGACTATTATTACGAAGTATGCGGTAAAATATTTAAAAAGGCTAGAGTTGCACCAAAATCCAAATCCAAAATATTTTAAATGATAGCGGCCACACTCGCTAAAGGAGAAGAGACACTGCAGCACTTACCCATTAAGATGAGCGATAAACACATATATAAATGTGATACAGAACCCGTGATGAAGAAAATTTTTGTCTTGCACTGCCAGGACATAAAATAAAGAATTAGGATAAGATTTGATTAATTATTGTTAGTTCATATTTAATATATGAAGATTCAATAAATAAATAATGAGAAAAAAAAAAAATTATTTACCGGAAGGATTGTACTTTTATATAAAAAAAGAAATTTGAGAAAATATTCAGTAGTTTTTTTATTATAGCATTTTCAAAAAAAAAAAAGTTATTTGGCGGACCCTTTACAATTGCCTGGCCGTCATAGTCTTAGAATGTTGCTCAAGCATCGGTTAATAAAATATTGAAGCTTTCTGCTGCTTTCTTCTGATTCCAGCCAGGTTTTGCAACCGTACAGCAACACTGATTTTACATTATAATTAAACTTTTGAATCTTCGTCTTTTCAGTGAGTTGTCGTGATTACCAAATATTCTTAAAACTTGCAAATGCTCCTTTAGCTTTTTTTTGGATACGACTTCCTATATCTAATCGGCGCCTTCATCTTCAGCAATTTTACTATCCAGTACCCATGTTCTGTAACAAAATATTCAATCGTTTCTCGAAAAGTGGGAAAAAAGTGTGTCTGTAACTCATGTCGAAAACTATCAAAAGAGATCACGTCGTAACATTATAAATGTCATAATATTCCACGCAAAGCCAATGTGAAATTGCAGACGTTGCAAACGCCAGTCACACGTATCGTTGACGGTGACCAACATTTACAAAGTCTTGAAAGAAAGACCACGAAAAAACAGAAGAAAAAGAAGGAACATGTAAATAAAATTAAAAAATGATAATTAATTACAGCAAATTTCGAACCACCAATGCAGTTGGTTAAAGATTGATGTTTGACTGTTGGTTGGCTGGCACCGCAGTGGTGCAGAGCGTAGAACGCAAAGAATTCTGATGATGAGAATGTGGTTATTCTCGAAAAGTGAATTCAACCCGAGTTCGAGCCTCAGCTCAGCCCAGAAAAAAAATTATTTATAAATTTTCATTGATTTCATGTTGTAAAATTCCTTCCTTCAGCAAAAATAATTTAATGAAAATTAAATTTGACGAACTCAAGCCCAACTAAATATCAAAATTTCATTTGTATGACAAGAACGAATTCCTTACCTCTTCCGTGCTATCATTCATTTCATTTTTAATTTATTTTTTAGCGTTAAAATATCTCCTCATCCTGTTTTTATTCCTGAGCTTATTTAACAGTTACAAGCGGGAAATTTCTAACAAACATTTTTCAGACACGCTTTTAATGTAAATTGGCGAGTTATTTCCTTACGTGACAGATGTTGCTCGCCAAAACTTTTACAGAAACAGTTTAGTGAAAGAAACACCTGTTTGTTTCAATTTATGGCATTTTTGTTTCAATTCTCACTTTTCAGACGAAAATTTTCCCGACGCGGGAGTTACAGAAAATGGGCCCAGATAAGTATATTTTTTCACATCCTTTCGTCTAATTAATTTTTATAACCGCACGAGTTTAATTAAATCAAATTAAATGATTTAAATTCAAGGATTTGAAAGAGTTTTTCTTTTGTTGGTCTATTCATGGTGAAATGGCAAACATGTCACATGTCACAAATCTTATTCTTTAACACTAAAAAACCAAATAGCAAAAGAAGCCCCAAATTTTATTAATTTTAATGCATTTTTCAAAAGTCGAGATAATTATCTCCACCCTGGCATTAAAATGTTTTTTTCTTTTAATTTTTAAAATTTTTTGTTCAAAATCCTTTATTATTATTTTTTTTTTTTTTTCATTTTAAATGCACTTTTCACACCGTTAAAGCATTTATTTCTTGTTTATTTAAAAACTCATTGACAAGTCTTTTTTTTTCTTTAAAAAAAAAAAACTGATAAAAGCATAGTTGATTAAAAAATCTACGTTTAAAATCTCTTTAAGTACTAAGAACAACAAACTACTTTTAACCAATACCAAGAGAACGAAAGAAAATCACAAAATAGACTTCAATAAAATACTTAAAATCTCATACATAGACATGAAATTATACATACAGACACATAAGTACACACAAAAAAAAAAATCAGTCACGAAAAAAATATAGAAAATGGCAGTGGGGAAAAAAGATGAAAACCGTAAATGCACTTGTGTTGTTGTTGTTGTTGTTGTTGTTGTTTTTATTTAAAACATCGTTTCGAAGAGTTAAACCCTACTAAACACCACTTAAATTGTCGTTTAACATGGCAAACAATACAAACTCTCCTAAACACTCGCATACACGTACAAACTCTCAAGCACACTAACGCGAAAACACACACAATTACACTGTGAGTGAGTCTAATGCACAATTTAGTTGATAAACACCGACACACACACAAACACACCTATCTCAACCTGTAAAGTCTACGTGTCTAGTATTTAAGTGTAGGAGAAGGTGTAAAATTGTTTTAGGGGTGTTCCAAACTACTTGAAAAGGAACTAACTCTTGATAACTTTTTTCTGTAAAATGAAATATTTCTTAGTTGAATTTGTAGAAATGCATTTCTTGGAGTTTTGAATTTGTCCTCCTTTTCTTTTCTTAAAAATTTTACTTCTCTTTTGGTATGACCTTAATGGCAAATTTTGTCTAAGCCTGGTATTCGTAAGCATCCAATAACCACACATGTCTGCATGCGAAAAAGTGAATGTCTGTCTGTGTGGGTTTTTGTCCTAATAAAGCGTTTTTTCTCTGAATGAGTGCATGTTTTATAGAAAATCTTGTTCAGTTTTAAAAGTAGATGACATTAACAAACTCTAACAACATTTTTGTTTTTAGCGAAAGGAATTTTGTCGTTGCTATTACTGATATCTACTATAAAAAGAAAATCAAGCTGTAAAATCTCCTAACAATTTTTAGATTTGCTATTAATATGAAACATAAACGTGCTGGAATACTGGATAAATCGAGCGAATTTCTTTGTAACAAATTCTGACTTTTTCTTTTAACAAAAAGTCAGCCTTTGGAGAGGCGTAGATTGCCCAAAAAATTCTTAATATAATCTGGGTCATGTACGTGGATTTCAAATGACGATTCCTACATAAAGGAAAATTGTCAGATGCATTTGAGATTACCAGTAGTATGAGGCAAGGATGTAACTTTTAGGATATACAATGACGGATGAGGTATCCAATGGACACCCTAACTATATCTCGGGGCTGGCTTCGGCAAAAATTCTTCACCGCGCTTAAACGAGGATTATGAAGTAGTTTAATATGGAACCACCTTCAACTAACTGGGCAGTATGGTGACTACAAAGCTTTGTGCTGATGAAGACATGAATCAACGCATAAATACGGCAAAAGCTGCATTTGACCACTCCGGTCTATTTGGTGATCTCAGCCAATATCAACAACCACTAGGCTGGCAATTTACAATTCGAACGTTAAGTCTTTTCTGTTTTACATTTGCGAACAAACGCAACTGACGCGCGCCTCCAGACCTTTGTGCACGATTTTTTTTCTCCATTACCTCCTTTGCGAGCATATGGCTTCCACAAATCATCTCCATTTTACATGATTTGTTACAGTTGTTTTCGCGTCTTCCCATGTAAAATTTTCTTGGAGTATCGATCCATTCAGTATTGATATTTTGTCTTCTACCAGTTTCGTTGATCTATTGTTGTTCCAGCTAAGTAGATAGTTGGTCATTTGTCGTTGTCTAGAAACAACTCCCTCCGCCTATTTTCCCAAGGGGTGGTAGCTGCCTGACTTTTGCCATGATGTTGTCCTCTTTTTGAGGGTAAGGGGTGGTCAGGGTGCTTCTTGTATGGATTGTTTGGAGGGGGGTTAAAACCAGATAGTTTTTAAAACTCGAAAACCATGATTAATATTTTTCGTCTTCTGCTAGGGATCGAACCTGGGGTTCTTTATTTTAAAGGCAAGCACTTTAACCACTGCACCACGCCGCCAAATTTTCCGTATCGCATACGGAAAAATGATCTGCTAAACGCGGCGAACCCAATCTCTGCTTCTATGGAATTATATCAGAGAAAATGGCGGTGGATTGGCCACACACTTTGAAGGCCACTGACAACATTGCTAGACAAATGCTTCAGTGAATCCAGCAGGGAAGAGGCTGTCATGTTAGTGCACGTGCTAAAACGTGGAGAAGGTCAATAGAGGCGAAGCTGCAAGCAGCAATCTTTGCATGGAATGATATCAGCTAAACATTTCCTAAAAGAGTCCGGGAAAAGATAATTGTTGAGGACCTATACTCCACTAGGAGTTAAGGATAACAGAAGAAGAAGAAGAAGAAGAAAGAAGAATAATTAATAAAGCAAACTATACTTACACAAGTTAAAATGCATAAAAGCGCTTAATGCTTATATCCGTTGTCCATTATGCGATGTAAATAAAATGTTTATATTTTGTAGCATACATTTAGGAGTCAGACTGGCCATCTTGAAGTTTTTATGATTGTGTGCAGCCATGAAGTAACTTTAGCCGGAGTATTCAGTTAAATTACATGTTGCAACCTTTACGAAATGACCAGCTTAAAGCCAGACAACATGAAGGGTCCCATACAAACAAAGTTGTACACTTTACTACGATGACGCTCTAATAAACGTTATAATGTGCTTTCAAAATGCCCCCTCCCCCCACACACACAACACAATGTTTCACCAATTAACGTTATTGTTTGATTGTGTGTCTGTTTTCATGTGAAGTTTTTATTTTTTTTTTGTTTGCTTCCTAGAGAGTGTCTGTGTCAAAGCATATTGGTTATGAAACATGTCTAATACACAATTTTGTTGGCCAAACAAAAGTGTTTCTAACCTTTTGAGTTCGATTCGTCTATAGGAGAGAGAAATAAGAGTAGAAAACGTTTAAATATTAGGACAAAATAAAAAAGAAATGAATTTTGCACAAAATTCTTCACTAGTTTATGAAATTTTTACCTTGTAGTCTATTGCATATTTTTAGGAGCCAGTGTTAGTTAGAGTAAGTCACTTTGTCCCTGGCGTACTTCTAATGCAGATCTTGTTTCTATTGTTTAAAAAAAAAAAACAATGTTCTAAACACTGTCGTTATTTTAGTCTTCATAGTAATTTAAACATAGTTTTTGGAGAGTTTATTATGTTATGCAAGATAAATTGACAGTTGCAATAGTAGACTTTGTTTCGTATTTTTTGCATACTAAACTCTTAAAAGAAGTTGATATGGCTGTCAAATTTGTAAACAAAGTTAAAATGTTATAAATTTTAAGATTTTGAGTATAATAAATGCGGCAAACGCAGAAATTAAACATTTAGCAAAAATAGTTGGCAATTTTCTTTAACAAAAATAAACTTTCATACATTTTTTCTTTATTTATTCTAGAAACTCCCCAACCATCCCAACATTGTCCCCGCAAAAATGGCTATTTCGGCCATGAGAAACCGGGTATATGTGATAAATTCTACTACTGTGTTGATGGTCAATTTAACATGATCACCTGTCCCTCGGGTCTGGTATTTAATCCCAAAACCGGTATCTGTACATGGCCGGATGAGGTCGGCGTAACTGGTTGCAAATCCGAAGACATTTTCGAATTCGAGTGCCCCAAGGTAAATGAAACCGCGGCTGCAACTCACCCTCGTTATGCCGATCCCGATGATTGTCAATATTTCTATGTGTGTGTAAATGGGGATATTCCCAGAAGAAATGGCTGCAAATTGGGCCAAGTATTCGACGATGAGAAGAAACTCTGTGAATGGTCTCGCAAAGTGCCAGACTGGTAAGTTGAATAAAATATTAACTTTTTAGGAATACTTATATCCTGCTATTGCCTTTCTAGTGCCGATTGGTATAAGGATCGTTTAACCGCTGCAGAATTAGATGAATTGGAAAACCCCAAGCCTAAAGAAAAGAAACCACAACGTGTTCGTGGTCCTTCGAGGCGTAAGACCTCTCGTGTTGTGGCTGAAGAAGAAGAGTAATTTTTTTATTAAAGAAAGGGGAAAAAGAAAAGCTGATTTTTCTTTTTTGAAAGCAGCTTTAAAAATTGAAATAATAATTCTTTAGCTTTAGGTCTGTAAAAGAATTGAGTTAATTTAAAATTTTAGAAAGGTTTTTGTAAATATTTTTTTACATAAAAATATTTGGAAAAAAACAAAATTTAAAATAAAAAATTAAAAACTTAATATGTTAAGGAAGAACCTTAAAAAGTAAGCAAAAAAAAAATTTATTTTTTGTCAAAATTAAATTTTTGGTAAGTTTTTTTCTGTTCAAAATGGCAACTTTTTGTGAAAAATTGGCGGTACATATATGAAAAAATTGCTTTTTTTTGGTAAAAAGTGAAAGTTTGTAAGAAATGCAGCGTTTTGTAAAAAAAAACTTTTGGCGAAAAGGCCAAATTTTCTAAAAATAGAGTTTCAAAGAACAGCTGAATTTTAAGAAGATAAATCTGTTTGAGAAAGGCCGTTTTATCGACTTTTGGCTAAAATCAATTTAATGTAAAAAGGGCAGTTTTCGGGAAAAAGTAACTTATTAAAATGTTTTAATTTGGAATATTTAAATATTTTTACACAGAAAGAAAAACACTCGGGATAAATCAAGTTTTTTATGATTACTTTAAGTACGAGTCGTACTCAAAAATTCAAGTACGAATAACACTTAAACGTACTCAAAACAATCTTAAATGGGATTACTTTCGAAAATCAATCCCGGATTTCTTGAAATAAGTATAAAATTCTTAAATCAAGTAAAAAAAAAGATTAAACTTTTCATTGTGTTTTACCCTCCGGTTTACTCATGTTTTAATTTCCTATACACATTGAAAAAGGTCTGGCCAGACTCATGTGTACCACAAAGGGTTAAAAAGTAAATTTGAACTCTTGCTTCTCATTTAGCTTATATTTTTGGTTAAATATGTATAGAAGATTTCTAAAGTAAAAACCATATCGGTCATGATGTTGGTGTTTAATCATTCTGTAAGGTGTAATAGTATGTTCACATTTGGCTTCTTAAACGCGTTTAAGCAGTTCGAGCGTGATTAAGCTCTAATCACTTCAAAATCGAGATGATTACCCATACATTGAAGTGATTTGTTAATCACTTCAAATTGACATGATTACAACTAAATCACTTCATAAATCACATAGAATCCACTGAACATACCTCAAATGTAGAATCGCCAACATGATCGTGTACAACCGGCCAAGATTTCTTCTTAATGTTTTTATTTTTTTCCCTAAATAATTCATAAATTTTCACAATTTCATCATTAAAATGATTAAAATAATCTTCTGATAATATTATAAAAGTGTTTTTATCCATTTTTAATACTTTAAAGAAATATAAATTTGTTTGTGGTTTTTTGTGTGTTTTTTTCTTAATCATCTGTCATCTTAATCATCTCAAATGTAATGTGAACGGCTTTGATTAGCTAAATCAACATTTTGCTTAAACGCGTTTAAAAACCTAAGTGTGAACTTAGCATAAGACGGGTAAGTTAATCAATCATAATAATTTTTTCTTCCTAGAATTCATGATAAAATAAACTTTATAATACTTAAATCAATCTCATGTTCGGATTATTTTAAGTACGAAATCGGGATTGAATATGGATTATTTAATTATTTTTCGATTGCAAATCCGTACTTGAATCAATCTTTCTGTACTTGATTCAAGAAAATCCGTACTCACCGTACTATTGATACCGCTTCGGATTGATTTGAGTACGGATGGATTGATTTTTATTTTGAGTGTAATAATAAATTAGCTTTTAGTTTAATCTTTGCAATAAAATTGACCTTCCTATTAATTTCTTCCTTTTCATCATAAAATAAAACCCTCGAAAAAAAGATAGAAAATTTTAACTTTTTGATAAAAACAAAAGTCATCAATTCCATCGTTCTCATTATCACAATTTACATTATTCTCCTCATCAATGTCATTATAATAATCACCCTAAAAACATGTTGCTATAGAAACGTTTATATTGGCTCATAATAAAACTTTACTGCTGCAGAATTTATGATAAAAATGCATAAATCTCAGTTTATATCACATGCAGAATATGGAATACAACATGCGGATTAAAAAAAGTACAATACAAAAAAAAAAAAAATTAAATAGTTGAAGACTGGTTCGTTGCATTGAATAAGCCATAAAGTTTGAATAGTTTGTTATTGAATACTCAAAAAACTCATTCGTTCTTATCTTTTTATTCTTCTTCTACTACTTTTTTTGCAGCAATAACAACAAAATGCATAAAAACGTTAACAAACTTAGAATCTTAATGCAAAACAAAAATAACATTTTACTCTTTTTTTCCACAACCCCTTTAAGTATGCTGCAATAACTTGTGCTTGCTTAAGCTGCTGGTTAAAACTATTAAAGAGAAAAATAAAAAGAAATTTACTTAATACACATTGTGTTGAAAAATAAAAAAAGAAGAAAAATACTCAATAACAAAAATAAAAAAAAAGATAAACTCTTTGGCGTCTGGGTGAGTATGAAAATATTTTTTATTATTTTGATTTTAATCTGACGAGAAGAGTTAAAGGTGATTTGGATTTTCTATAAGAATTAAACCGAAAAAAAAGCTTAAAAAGCATATTTTTACAAAACGTAGCATTTTTTCTAATAACAAAAATAATTACATACATATTTATAAAAAAAAAACAATTTTTTTCACAAAATGCATTCTTTTTTTAGAAAAAAATCCCTTATTTAATTAGCCGTTCTTGGAGGGACAACGTGAATAGCCAAAAATATGCAACTTTTATTTAAAAAAAAAATCTTATTATAAAAATCAAAAAAAAAAAATGACTTTTGGTTAAAACTCACTTGTCGTTGAAAAAATTTGTTTTTGTGAGTTTTTGGTATTTTTATTGAGAAATAAATAAAAACAGGGGCCTAATTCTGGCATTCGTGATCGAGTACTTTCTCGATTTGAAAGCAATTTTATTTCAGTCAATACTGAACGAATCGAAACTATTTTTTCAGTATTGTGAAATTCAAATTAATGCTTTACAATAACGAAAAAATAATTCCAATTCGTTCAGTATTGACTAAAATAATTAGATATTAAATTGCTTTCGAATCGAGAAAGTTCTCGATCACGAATGCCAGAATCTGGCCCCAGATCTCGTCTATCGATAATGAAGAGATTTGTACTGAATTGAGCAGTGTTGCCACCAACGAAATGGTACATTACACATGGATCATGTCAAAATTACACATGAAAATACAAATTACACATGCTATTTTTTATTTGCAAACTCACGAGTATTGTTTTGAATTTCAAAGTACATATTAAATTTTCATTTAGTTAAAAACAAATAACGATAGCGTTTTTTTTTTCAAAAAATTAACTAGTCATCGTTTTTTATTTTATAAAAATAACGGTTCAAAGCAAAAAATGCATACTATTTTTTATAGTAACTTATAACTAAAAAATAAACAAAGTAAAATAGATCACATCGCTCATTTGCTGCAAGACCGGCATAACTCAAAAAAATCCATTTCGAGATAAACGGATTTAAAGTTTTTGATTTGCTCTAACTACTTAGAAAAAAAGAAGACTCAATCTCTTCAAACTAGGAAAGTATAAAAGATATAAAGATGAATTAAATACACAATATAAAGAAAAACAAAGCGGACAATTTAAAGCTTCCACTTTTTGGTTTATAATGATTGGAATAGGAAAGTTTGGTCCACAATTTCTATGTATTCCTTTTCAAATCTGTCGTACAATTGTTTAAATTGCTCCATATTCTTTCCGCAGCAGCATTTGAAAAGATTAAAACAAAAATATCTGTTTAAAATAATCTGTCTCACAAAGAATTTTTTATTTTAAAAACCATTTTCCAAAAATAATCTGGCTCCAAATTACTATGAAGCTTAAATTTTTCAAAATGTAAGAGTGCATGTTGTCGCAAAAATATGTATTTTTGAAACTCCTTAAGTGTGCCGAGCATTTCTTCTAATAAAACAAGATCTAATATTACGAAGTAAATTTTCCAAATATGTTGGAATGTTCAGACAGGCCTCCGACGCTACCAAATGTATTAGGTGGCACAAGCATTTTATGAAAGAAATATCTGGCTTTTCGTCTTTTAACAACTAAACATCTGAATTTTACTGACCAAACATGACATTAGGTGTATCTGGTGCAAATCCAACTAGATTTTCAAAGGAATCCCTTTTTCTTTAATTGTTTTTTTGAGAAGCTCCAACGTTTCTTTTTCAGTCAATGATCCACTCTTTTAAAATAAAAAAAGAATTATGTAACCGGTATTAGTTAATGATCCAACCATTTTTAGTTCCGCTTTCTTAACGCTCTCATTCTTTTAATAAATTTTTAAGTTTTGCCAAGAATATTAAACCTTTTTACTTCTTGTGACAAAATAATAACAAAAATCGTGCTACAAAACGTTAAAATTTTAAATTACACATGAATTACACATGGACTACACATGAAAAAAAAAATTTACACATGATATGAGTAATTACACGTGAGGTGGCAACACTGGAATTGAGATACTTTTATTGTTGCCTTTCTCCAGATCAGTGATGCCAGGAGAAATTTTAAAAAATCCCTACGTGGCTAAAAAAATGTCCTTTTTTTCCTTACAACCAAAAAAAAAAATTTCCTTATACTTTTCCCTACGATAAAAATTTATTGTTTTTAGCAACAGGCATACATATTTTGTTAACATTTTGTAAATATTATAATAAGAGCATTAATTAACAACAAGAAAAAAAAACAAAATCAATATGAAAATGCCATACATGCACATATAAAAATTCAATTTTAAAAATGGCGGAAACACCTGTAGATACAAAACATTGTCAAATTGCGTACTTGATTTTTCATTTCATCATCTTTTGTCCTTTTTTAAGAGCTTAATATGTTTAAAGAATACCTTTTTTTAACTAATATAAGTATCTAATAATTTTTAGCACACTTGGAACCAAATAAAAGGGAAGGCTCTGTAAATTTAAAAAAAAATATTTTCTTCAATTCCCCTGACCTAAAATATAAAAAAAAAATTCCTTTTACAAATATATCCTTCCTTATCCATAAAAGTTTTTATTACAAATTTTGTTCAAAATTCGAAATTGTATTGTTTTTTTACTCTTGTTTTAGAAGGTGTGATTGGGTTTTTACAAAATAATTTCTATTTAGAAATTTCATTCAGTACATATTCTAATTTAATATTCGCATACATTTTTGTGAATGTGAGTGCGAATCCAAAAAGCAAAAATAAGAAACTAGTTCGCAAATGCAAACGCGAAAACTCGTAAAACCTAATTATATGTTAGGCGCGCCACGAATACTCGGCTACACGGCTGTAATGGCTCATAGTATAGGGTTTGTTTTAACAAATAACACATCAGTACTTAAATGCTATTGTATATGAAAAATTTTTATTTCTAATAAATGAAAATAAGAAGAATAGTTACGTATTTTTTAGACAATATATTGAAAATGAGATACAATTTTGAAAGTTCCCTACATTCCCCTTAAAATAAAATATCTGTCCTTTTTTCCCTACGCTTGAAATTTTCCGTAAAAATCCCTTCAAAAAGGGAAAATTCCCTACAGTTGGCATCACTGCTCTAGATATACCGAAATTTATATTGTCGGTATGTTCTATTAATCGAAATAAAGTGGATTTAAGATCGAACAAATTTTGAGAACGAGCCTCTAAAGAAAGTTCATAAAAATATTGCTTTTTATATACTTTAAACTTTGGGTACCAATTAACTTTACGATAACAACTCTTAAAAATAGGAAAAACTATAGTCATTTTGTAAATAATTGAAATCAAAATCTCGTTCAACTTAAAGTCTACTTCATTTCGATTTCTTGAGCACAGAACTTTTCTAATCCAGCTCACTTTTTGACAGATTTTTTGTATAGAAAACCATAGTATTTGTTACAAACTTAAAAACGTTAACTGTAACCGTTCTTCAGATAGAAACCATATTGTTTCTGTATGAGAGGTGCCACGCCCACTTATCCACTCCAGTTTACTTTTTGACAGATGTTGTATATTTATATCCAATTTATTTGTACTAAACACCCATAAATCTATTTTGTGCCACGCCCACTTATCTAATCGTGCATTAATAACCAAGCTTTTTATACTGAATTCGTACCTTGTAGCTTTTTCCGTTCTCTAGATACACAGAAATCTAGTTTATGCCACGACCATTTCTCAAGTCCCGCCCATTTCTTTTTACTGATACTGTGTGTTGATAACCATTTTATTTGTACCAAATTTAAACAATTTTAGAATTCAGATAAACAAAATGCTTTTATTTTATTTCTATTTTGCATTTGCATTGGAGGTGCCGCACAATACTTTGATGTAGAAAGAAATTGTGCAAAAATAGAAGGAGTTTACCCAGACTAATAAAATTTTCCATGGAGGCATTGTATGATATGATAAACAAAATTTCAAGTTTTGAAAAAATTCCGTTAATATATTCATGTACCTCCCATATATCCTTTTTAAAAAAAAAATTTATTAGGCAACACTTTTTATGTTGAATTGTTGAAAACTAGCAAATCTATCTAAATATAATGTGAAAATTGAGGTACTTAATTTTAGTTTAGTCCCAAAAAAACTGAAGGATATGCATTTCTTATACATGTATGTATATCTTTTTAAGGAAAATATACATGAAGGAAAAATATTGGATCTTGAAATTTTAAATAATCGGAACTAGATCAAAGCAAGTTAAATATTCTGCATCGCTATTCATTTCCTCTAATTTAATATACTCAACAATATCAAATAAATCGTATTTATTTTTATTATTTTAACAAGTTAACAGTTTAAAGTATATATTTTTAGGATAATATATATTTACATACATAAATTTTCAATGATACAAACAATTTTAATATTTAATACAAAAATATAAAAAACAAGTACAATTTGGTGTTCCGGAAAAAGCACAAAAATTACACTTTAACTCAATATGTGGTAAATTTTTTTCTTTACATCAATAGTTAGGACAACAGAGCATTTTCTTAAAACAAACTGAAAAAACGGTGCACTCGGTTTTTTTTTTTAAATTTAAAGTAAATATTGACGATTTTCATATTTTTTGCAAAAACAACCTGCATTTTTTTACGGCTATATAATAATGTCTAATAGCGGTTAAGATTTTCTTGAAGTTAATTTCTTTAGAACGTTAATTTTTAAACACAGTACAAAGAAAATAGGATAATTTTATCTAAAGTACTATATTATAAAAAATAATAAATGCATTTTGGGCCTCTAAAAAAGATCATAAATCTCTAAGTTAGAACTAAAATGTGGTTAGTTTCTCTTTTGGTTCTTAATTGCGGCTACTTAGTTTATTCACTCAGTTTTTTTATTTGTCTATCAAAAATTTTTTTAACTTTTTTTTTTTAGTTACGGCAACACTGTTTTAAGATTCATCTAGAGCATTACTAATAAATACATACTTTAAATAAAGTGTGGGCTCATATCAAAGAAGAATGTCTTTTTTACCAAATACTTACTTAAAAACTGTGGTACTTCTTTCAAAAAAATTTTTAATAATTTTTTTTCTAGTACATGAATTAAGTTTAATTTTTCTTGTAAAATTTTATTAAAAATTAGGACAAGTTTAGCGACCTCTAGCTGCGGCAAACGCATTTAACATAAAAAAAGGTTCTTCCTAAATGTAATTTATTTCGATACGAACACAGTTCAGTAATTTTTTTAGACATTGGAACAACATTGTTTCACCTTATTTTTGTATATGGAACAAAGTACTGTGTGCCGCTCCCAATTCTCCAAACCTGCCCACATTTTTTTGGATGCTGTATATTAATAACTAAGATGATTGAACCTTATTTGGAAACGTTGGCTTCTGCCGTTCTCAAGATATACAGAAATTTATAATTTTATTGTAAGAAAGGTGCCACGCCCATTTCTTAAATCCCGCTTATATTTGTGTATTTATAGAATTGGTACTTCATATGTGTACCTAATTTGGAAAATTTTTCTCTTCTGGCTCTTCAGATATAAATAAATCTATTTTGTGCCACGCCCACTTCTCCAAACTTTTACGGTAACCGTTTTCCAGATATAAGGTATTTCATATTGTATTTGTATAAGAGGTGCCACGCCCACTTGAATGTTTCCAAATATTTATATCTCAGAAAATCTCATCTTTATGTTAAGTTGTAATAGTACATTATTTTTATTGTGTACGAAGATCACTAATAGAGACATTTTTTTTTAAGGCATTTACTACACAATCTCCATTAGTGTTTGTGTTTTCAACATTGCTTCCGAACAGAATACTAAAGTACAGTATATTTTGTTTATTTTCGAACTTTGACCAAAAGAATCTATTAAGCATTTTTTATTTCCCTGGTGTAAAAGTTTGTAATAAAAGATTAAAATTAATTTCTTCTTGAAAACCTTTTGATCAAAATAATTTCTTTATCAATTTTTTAACTTATTTTGCCTAAATCTTAGTTAAATGTAAATTGTTTAAGGCCATAAAAAATTTTATAATAATTTTACTACACTTTTAATCATTTGTATTGTGAAAACCGCCCACTAGTCTAACTTTTTTTTTTTTTTTGAAAAAGAGAGAGAAAACTTTTTAAATTATTACTTTTTTGGAATGTTTTTTTTTCTTTCACAAATTTCTTTATATTGGTTTTTTTGTTTTCATAAAAACAGGAAGTGATCTTTTATGTCAATATTTTATTTATAGTTTTGTTAATATTTTTAAATATTTCGATTTAAAGCTTTTATATGCATTTCCTTGTTTTGTTTAAAACAATATTTATGTAAAAATATTAAACTTTTTTGTTATTGTTGTTGTTGTCTCAAATATTCACACATTTATGGCAAATTTTCAAAATCCATTAAATGCTTTTAAAAATAAATTTTAAATATTTATAAAATATAAACAACACACTTAAGTACCCATTCAATACACTGTCATGCAGACAGTAAAATATTGTTCAAATTGTACCCAAAAGTTCATAAGGATTTTAAGTATTTTGAAACTTAATAAACAAAAGAATGTCATTTGGTCAAATTGCTGCGAGAAATTTGTGGTTAATTCATTTTTCTATACCTAAACAATCTAACATGTACATATTTACGTGCAAAAAATTGTCTATTATTTTAAATGGGTGAAAAAATAAAATGTTTGAAAAAAGTTGTGAATATTGAGAAAACCAGCATTTTTTTTTGTAAAAAGGGCCTTTATGTGAAAAAAAATGGTTAAAAGGAAATAATTCTCACATAAGATTTTTTTTGTTAAAAAGCAAACTTATAACTTAATAAAAAAAGGATATTTATGGTAAAAGGGGGACAAGTTTGGGATAAAGCTTTTTTTTTAAAAAAAGGGGAATTAAAGGGGACTTTTTAAAAAAGATGACTTTTCAAGAAAAAGTGTGGCTTTTGTAGAAAAGTGACTTTTTGTAATTGTAACTTTTTTAATAATGGTGACCTTTTCAGAAAAAGTTTAAGCACGAATAACCAAATCTTTTAAGTTTGACTTTTTTTTATAAAAAAGTGATTTTTTAGGAAAAAAGTAACATTAAAAAAGGGTAACATTTTGGGAAAAAGGTGAGTTTTTGGTAAAATAACAATGTTACATTTTCTGAAAAAGTGTGACTTTGTTTATAAAAAATAGTGATTTTTTAGACAAAAAATTACCCTTTAGGAAAAAGGTAACATTTAAAAAAGGGTTATATTTTAGGAAAAAGATGGGTTTTTGGTAAAAAACAACAACCTATATCGGAAAAATGAGGCTATGGTGAAAAAAGGTTATTTTTTGCAAAAAGTGTAACTTTGTGATAAGTGTGACCTTTTGTGATAAAATGTGCCTTTTTTTATAAAAAAGGTGATTGATTTTAAACAAAAAAAATTACTTTTTAAGAAAAAGATAACATTTAGAAAGAGGTAAAATTTTTGAGAAAAGGGTGAGCTTTTGGTAAAATAACAATCTTTTTCGGAAAAATTAGGTATTTGTGAAAAAATGTAACTTTTGTGATAAGTGAAACCTTTAATGAAAATGTGTGACTTTTTTATATAAAATTGTGATTTTTTAAAAAAAATTACTCTTAGGGAATAAGGTAACATTTAAAAAAAGGGCAACATTTTTAGAAAAAGTGTAACGTTTTGGAAAAAAATATAAGTTTTTTTGTTACAAGTGTAGTTTTTGTTAAAAGTGTGACTTTCTTGTAAAAAGTGTGACTTTTTGTTAAAAGGGTGACTTCTTCTGAAAAGTGGTTTTTGTTGGGAAGAAAATGTGAAAATTTTAAAGGGTGGTCCAACCAAAACTCACGAAGTTAATTGTAAATAAAAAAAAAAAATTTCACCACGGCGCCGGTGGCATACCTCTATCCAATGGTCCATATGTTCAATGACTCTGAGACATAATTAATTTCTTAAATTGCTCGTCCAACGGTTTCATACCACATGATCGTGGCTGCCAATACAGATTGTGATAGAACGGCAATTGAATTTCTCGCGCAAAAGAGCCATTGTTGGCTGTGTGGCAAGTGGCCACCATCCTGTTGGAACCACATATCGTCCAGATCCATATCCTAAAATTTCTAGCCAAAAGAAGTTCGTTAACATCTCGCGATAGCGAAAACCATTCACGGTTAGGCTTGCCCCACCTCATTTTCAAAAAAGTACGGCTCGATGACGTTGCCAGCCCATAAACCGCACCAAATAATCATGCACAGGTCTTTTCACATTTTCTACAAACCCGGTTTGCTAAAATTTGCGCAAAGTTTTCTTGATTGTGAACATATTTGGTCGATTATACTGGCTTACAGCCAAAAAATACCAAGAACGCCACATGCCTAGATAAGTTAATTGGGACCTCCTGAACACGAAAAAGGCTGTAATTTTTTTCTTCTAAGTACGGTTTTTTAGATAACGATATGCCGCAAATTTCTATCTGATAAGAAGTGGCTGAGTTATGGCACCTCAAAGTTCAAAATTTGTCTATTTTTTACATTTTTTTCAAAATTTTTCATTTTTATTTCGTTTTTTTTCTACGTTATAGTAAAGATCTGGAATGTTTTATTCTTTTACCAAATAGTATATTAAATTACCAACATTTTAAGCGTAATTTGATTTTAATTAATTAATTTCCCCACGAACTTGGGCTCCGAAAGTGATGAACAAGGTGAAAGAATTAACAAGGAAATGGAAGAAATCGGAGACGTTACAAAGGCTGGTGGGATGAACAAATGATGCCAGACTATTGTTGGTTCATCATTCGCAAGGATCTACCGAAAAAACGCCAAATTTCAAGACGCTCGTCGTTTAAATTTTTTTAATCTACGCCGAATATAGTGTGTGAGCTATGAAGATGAAAATATTGTCGTTCCACAAAATCCTTAATAAAAACTTTATTTTGTATCCGATTTTTTCAAATTACGCTTAAAATGTTGGTAATTAAATACACTATTTGGTCAAAGAATAAAACATTCCAGGGGCCTAATTCTGGCAGTCGTGATCGAGTAATTTCTCGATTCGAAAGCAATTTTATCTCAGTCGATACTGAACGAATCAAAATTATTTTTTCAGTATTGTGAAACTCAAATTAATGCTTTACAACACTGAAAAAATAATTCCAATTCGTTCAGAATTGACTGAAATAATTAGATATTAAATTGCTTTCGAATCGAGAAATTACTCGATCACGACTGCCAGAATCGGGCCCCAGAGATCTTTACTATTTATAACGTAGAAAAAAACGAAATAAAAATGAAAAATTTTGAAAAAAAAACGTAGGAAATAGGCAAATTTTGAAGTGCCATAACTCAGCCACTTCTTATCAGATAGAAATTTGCATATCGACAGAAAAGGCACTCATTTACCTTTGCAACGATATACTTGGAAAAAAATTGCAGCGTTTTTCGTGTTCAGGAGGTCCCAATTAACTTATCTAGGCATGTGGCGTTCTTGTTATTTTTCCAAATTAAAAATTTGTAAAGCAGTGTGACCAGTGACCCAAAAAAATCACGAAGTGCAACATTTTTGTAACGGACTTTAACAATCTTAATGCGCTGCTTGAATTTTTTAAACACTGAAACAAAGAAATGTCAAATTAAGTTGGACAAAATACTTGACGTTAAGGTGTGACTTGCAATTAAAATCGTGCATTATGTTTGGAGCAATCCTTATAAAGAACTGAGCGTTTTAAAAAAATATTTACTCCGTGAGAAAACTACCTCTTTGTTAAAAGTATTTTGTACCGTTTTGCAGCATAAAGTACTATATTTTTTTTTTGCTAAAAAGAACTTTTGTTGTTTTGTATTTTTAGTGCAGTTTATGATTTTTTTCCTCAGTTTTGCTGGGTATTGTTTTGCTTTTATAGGATTTTAATAATTTTCGTTTTTATTTATTCAGTGTAAATGATGGTGAAATACTTAAAAAAAAAAGGGAAAATTGTAAATTATTGAAAATAATAATAAAAAACTTTTTAAACTAATAGGAGATTGTGCAAAGTATTTACTGAGATTCTACAACATGATTATTATGACTATTAAAATAAAATTTAATATGAAAAAGGAAAACATTCGAGTTACCAACGAATATTTGAGGCTCTAAACTGTGGTAAATTTTAAGTTTTCAAGAAAAATTTAAACGAATAATATGAAAAATTCAAAAAATTCAAATACATTTTTGAAAAAAGTTAAATTGTAAAAATCGAAATATCTTTAACAGGATTGGAATCTGGATGTTAGATAATATTGGAGATATTTTGAACTATTGAAATCTACTAATATAAATAGCTTTAACTTTTTCCGGGCATTTTGAAGGTTTTTTGTTTAATTTCAGGTATAAAGGTTCTAGGAATCCCTTTCAGTATAGCTCCTTTTTTATTGCCGCATATGTCCGATATTTTAAGTTTTTTTCTATTATTTATAAGTTTTATCTAATTTTTTTTTTTGCTAAATTACAGTATAATGCATGTATGTAATAGTTTACCAAAAGAGTATTATTTATTGCAAATTCATAAATAAATAAAGTATTTTTATTACTTTAATTCTTTTTTTGACAAAAATGCTTTTAATTGTTATGGCTTTTAGACAATTAGAAAATAAATATCCTAAAAATGTTTAAAAAAATCTCAGTTAAATAACAACTAAATTTTTTAAGAAAAAAAAAAAAAAAATATTAAATAACTTCAAACAATTGTTGGTAAAATGTTATATTATTTTTATTATATTAAATCCCATAAAAAGCAACAATTATAAATAAATAAAGAACATTTTAGGAATATATTAAATGAATCGCAATAATTATTTATTTTTTATCAAGCCGAAGATAAAGAAAGTAATATTTCTGTTAGAACTAAGAAACAAGTAAGAAAGTATAGACAGTCAAGCCAGACCTTTTAATACCCTACACCCTAATAACAATATTAAAGTTCTATTTTAAGATTATTTTTTTTAAGGCTGCGAAGAAAAGAAAAAAAATCATATCTTAGAAAAGAAAAAAAAACGCTTCCTTCAACGTTTCAGGATTTTTAAAGAACAGTTTTTTTATCAGCCAAATAAAAAAATAGGTTTTTGACTTAGTCCATTTTTAATTTTTTTTTGTTTTTCATTTTTAAAATTTATCTTTATTAAATTATTTGATTACATTATTAAACCGCTATATTTGCATGGAACAGCGCGTAGGATGCTCCTAGATGGGTCAAATGTATGACCAACCCCACTTTATTATTGATTGCGGAATTTCGTTATTTTTTTCGTAATTTTAATAAACTAAACCGTTTTTGAGTTACGCGAATATATGCAGTGCAACCTCCTCCATTTTCGAAACAACGGTATATCTTGCAAACAAGAGCTAACTTAAAAAAACGGTTAGCACCACAGGATTCAGCGTGCCCCAATTAGGTTAAAACGCTTAATGCCCGGCTTGTCTGTTTTTTTTTTTGTAACTAGCACTTATTGTACTTATTGCTCAAAAATTACAATATTAAAATTCTATTTTAAGATTCTTTTTTAAAGGTTGCAAAAGAAAAAAAATCATATCTTACAAAAGAAAAAAAAACACCTCCTTCAACGTTTCAGGATTTTTAAAGAACCGTTTGAGGTATTATATAAAAACAATCAGCCAAATAAAAAAATAGGGTTTCGACTTAGTCCATTTTAAAAATTTTATATTTTGTAGATATTATTATTATTATTAAATATATTTAAAAAAAAAAAAATTTTTTTTTAATATATTGTTTGTAGCCCCAAGTATTTTCTTAAAAATGACATATAAGTCATCTTCGTATGTAAAGAAGTTATCAAGATATTGAAGAAATAAACTCAACACATTCGGCTAATTCGGCGAAATTATGACATTTTGAATATGACATAACTTTCAAAAAAAAAAAAACAATTTTTTTAATTTTTTTTGTTTATATATGCTCCTTATAGGATAAAAGAAAGTCATCAGAAATTAAGAACCGAAGACTTAAAATTTAAGTTTTTCATTTGAAAAATTCAAAACTCATGCGTACAAAAAAAATTTTATTTTTCTATCAGTTTAAAAAAATAAGAAACACAAAAAAAGATTTTTATTTTCGAAGTTCAATATGTATTTTGTACATGAAAAAATATTTATCATTTGTGTTCAAAAAATATTTTCATTCGTACAAAAAAAAAAATATTTGGTTTGAGTTGTTATTTAAAGTTCAAAACAATAAAGTATTTAAAAAAACGTTTTAAAGAAAAATATTTTTTTTTTTTTAGAAACTTTGTGAATTTTAATTAAATTTATAATCACACTATTATGAAAGTCGCACCGGAACAGTAGTGGTATTCACACCGAGCTTGTTAGTTTGTTAGTCGTTAATCGTTAGTCTAAATTTACACGTTTCATCTTTTGATGCTCAACTTCTTTTCAATTCCCTTTTGAAGATGCCAATATATTCACACGTAGCAATCGGTTTCAACTTTTTTCGGTTCAAAACAAAAACAATTTTATTAACAGCGAATCAAAGAGAAAAAGAAAAGAAAAAAATTACATACAGCCATCCTTGTGCATATGCCAACGAATAAAAACACAAAGCGTACTGACCGAGTACAGGCATCTCCGTACCAACCCCCTTTCTTCTTTCTTCCCTCACCTAAAAACATAAGAGTTGAGCATCAAAAGATGAAACGTGTGAAAGCAGACTTACTTTTTTACACGCATTTTGTTTTTGTATATTTAACGCGCTACCGGATTAACATTTAACAAATTAACGACACGGCAACCCTGATAAAATAGTTGTTAGTTGGTAACTCACAATCAGCTGTTGCAGCTTCTAAATAAATTTATAAAAAAGTCATTTGTGATACATTTCTAAAAAAATATTTGTGTTTTGGCAATTTTCGTGAATAATAAATTGTGTCAGAACAATAAATCAGCTGTTTTACTACGAAAGGTACCAGTCTAACAAAGTTTTAAAAAGGGGGTCGTTCACAGTTGGTAACTTTAACAAATTAACAAACTACGGAGTAACAAATTAACAAGTTCGGTGTGAATGCCACTAATATTTGTATTTTTTGTTGTTTTTTTAAAATAAGCTTAAGCTGTAAAGAATGAGAAACTTACAGGAAAAAATCGCTTCTATCGCGAACCTGGCTAAAATTAGCAAAAAAAAAAAATGCAAAATTGGAAACAAATTCAAACATTTATTTGAAATCGCTAAATCGCAAAAACTAATAAACTAAACTTTATAATCTTATCTCATAATTTTTATCTTTGTCATGTTCAATTTCAAGTTTTCGGTTCTTTTTTTTCTTTTCATGTTCAAAATAATATTGTACTGAAAAAATAAATATCTTTTTTTTGTGTTTGTTTTTTAATACTGATGGAACAAATTTTTATTTTGTACGAAAATATTTAATTTTCGGTTCGTAATTTTTTGTACAAAAGTACAATAAAAATATTTTTTTTTTAAATTTTTTTTGTGAGAACTTTATTATTTTGAACTAATGGCACTGCTACACGTTCAATAAATATCTTGATATTTGGATCGCGATCCATTTTAAAATATTGATGGATCACGAGCGTATGCTACATGTTCAATATTTATCGCGTCAGTATTTATGTTATTTTGTGCTGTGCGGGCCGTTTATCAATGTCGCGAGAAAACCAAAAGAAAGCCTGTTTAGCTATTTTGCTTGCTTTTTTTGTTTAATTTGTTTAATTTTTTCCACTGCGTCTTTTATTTTGACACTTTTTACTTTTTATTTGTTTAATTTTTTCCACTGCGTATTTTATTTCTTTTATTTTGATACTTTTTACTGACGTATTATTTTTTATTAATATTGTTTAATATCATGAAAATGCTACACGTTCAATATTTATCACGTGATCCACGATCCGCGATCTGGATTTCTGGATTTCATATTTTAGGCCATTCTGCGATATGGATTGCGTGCTACACGTTCAATAAATATCGTGATACTAGAAATATCATACTAGAAATATCACGATATTTATTGAACGTGTAGCAGTGCCCTAAAAGAAACAGTTTGTACAGTTTAAAATATTTTTCGAATACCAATGATTAATATTTTTTTAAAAAACATAAACAATACCGTTTTCCGGTCCTTGATAAAAGGAACCTTCTTACCAATTTTCATTTAAATCGAAAGGGGTCAGGTCCCACTCTTGGTCGATTTGACATGGAATTACCCAGGTAAATTGCAAAGCTCGTTTGTTACAAAAACGGAAAATACAAGATGACAATTGATTCTGACAGTTCTTTTGGCGCTCTATGAAAAGAAATATTCTTATTGTATCAATGCATGTCCTCTACCATATTTTTCCAAGGAAATGCTTGAAAACAGACATGTTTGGAAAGAGAACGTAAACATACAGCCAAACGAAGTTGTTAAAACAATTGCTAATTCCCTAAATGTAAGCCTAAATGAAAACGATATCGGCAACTCGTATTCTCTTAAGAAATCCCAAAAAGTCATAATCGAATTCACTTCTCTTAATAAGAGAAATGAATTACTTAGCAAAATCAATCGTCACAGAGTAGACTCCAGCCTTATTAATATTGATACAGGTCATCAATTTATATACATAAATGAACACCTAACCCCCCACAAACGGCGACTGCTATGGCTTGCCAAAACAAAGGCAAAAGAATCAAACTGGAGATTTGTATGGGTTCGCAATGGAAATATCTATGCCAAGAAAAATGAGATATCTAACACCATAATCATATCAAATACTGCCGATATTGATCTAATTATATCTTCAATTTAAATTAATACTCAAATACAAATACATACAAAACTACTTCCTTTTTTTCAAAATTTTTCATCTTTTTTTTTATGTAAAAAATGAACACTAACACAGTTTCAATACTAGATAATTTTTATCAAATTAATAAAGACTATTTAAGTTATCCCACAACAATAATATATATGAACATTCGTTCACTACGTCTACATTTCACGCTATTATTGGCAAACCTTCATAATATCATAAACAACATAAACTTTATACTTCTTGTAGAAACGAATATCACAAACGAAGAGCAGCATTTGTATGGTATAAATGGATTTAGCTCATACTTTCTTAACAGAGACAGTAGAGGTGGAGGTGTAGCCGTCTACATTAGAGAAAAAATATCGCATACCAACATTAACATAAACACCAACTCCTTTGAGGCTATCCAAGTAAACGTTACAAATAATAGCAACAATTTTTCTCTGTTTACAATATACCGACCGCCAAAAACTAACGTAAATGAGTTCATAATAGAGCTTGACAAAACAATAAACACAATAAAGAATAAAAAAAATTTAGTTATTGTTGGTGACATAAATATAAATATTCTCAACAAAAATATCACAACAACAAAATACATGGAAATGGTTTCATCAAATGGATTGCAGTGTACAATTAAAGAGATAACAAGAGAAGACATAACAAAGAAAACAAGCTCTTGCATAGATCACTTGCATATAAGAAACAACAAAGCAAACACACAAACACATGCTGCGGTAATCAGAACAAACATATCGGATCATTATACACTTTTTTGTTGTGTCCAAGAAGAAAAAGTAAAAAACAAAATAAAGCAGGGAACGCAAAACCAACCTTTACAGGGCGCCAATTTAAACAGTTTTAAAGTTAACAAAAATATTAGAGCAATTAACTGGATTGAATTAGTAAATAGAAATTTGAACACTAATGAAATCTTTAACAAAATTTATGAAACATTTAAGAAAATTTATGAAAAATCCAAACAACAGTGTAATAATAGTGACAAAAGAAAACGTAGAAAGGTGAATCCGTGGATGAGTGCGGAATTAATAGAATATTGTGAAATTCGGGATAAACTTTATATCAAATGGCTAAATAATAAGAATAACAAAAATTACGAAAATAATTATAAAAAATTTCGAAACTGCCTAAATAAAAAAATATTCAATGCAAAAAACTATTACTTTAGAAGAAAATTCCATGAAAACGCAAACAATATAAGAGCTACATGGCAATTGGTAAATGAAATAACCGGTAGAAAAATAACAAATATTGACGCTACATTACTTAACTCGTTCAAGAATGATAACGTAAAAAATATCGCAAACAAGTTTGCAACAAATTTTAATGAAAACGTGAGCAAAATTTTACATAAGTGTAATATTAAAACATGTCTGAAAAGACCAACGACCATTCTAAACTCCATGTTTTTACCTCCCGCAACTGAAGATGAGGTATTTAACGTTTTAATACACCTTAAAACACAAAAAGGAGCTGGAGCTGATGGAATAAGGCCAAAAGATCTAAAATATAACGCTTCTATTCTAACACCTGTAATAACAACCTTCATAAACTCAAGTATAACAAACAGTAACATACCAAATATGTTAAAAACATCATTAATACGTCCAATTTATAAAAGTGGAACCAAAAACGACATCAATAACTACAGACCTATTTCGATATTACCAGTGATTGAGAAAGTACTGGAACAGATAGTAGTAACAAGGTTAAATGAATTTCTAACAAAATTTAAAATTATTGATCCTAACCAGTATGGCTTTCAAAAAGGTAGAAATATTAATAAATTATTAGGGGATTTTTCGCACCACGTTAATACTTGCTTAGGTGAAAATTTACACTGCTTGGCTCTTTTCATTGATTTTAGTAAAGCTTTCGATACTCTTTCTCATACGAATTTATTAAGAATGCTAGAACGAAACGGCGTTAGAGGAAAATGCCTGGACTGGTTTAAAGATTATTTAAATCTTAGAACCTTCCGAGTTAAAATATGTCAGACACTAAGTGATGAAACTAATACAAATAGTGGTGTTCCCCAAGGTTCAAAACTTGGGCCAATTTTGTATCTCATATATGCCAATGAGATGTTAAAAGTCCTCGAAGAATGTTCTGCGTTTGCTTACGCTGATGATACAGCCATAATAGTATCCAACAAAAATATTGATATCGCTTACGTCAATATGCAAAATCAGCTAAACCAAATCACAAAATGGTGCCATGATAATGGACTTGTTATAAATGCCTCAAAAACAAAGGTTATGCACATTAAACCACCCCATCTCAATTCAATAGATAAAAATATTATTTTTCATGATTACCAGTGTCTTCACAACAATAACAACAATAGCTACACTGATACTTGCACTACAACAATAGAATTAGTTAAAACATATAAATATCTAGGAGTATACGTTGATGATAACTTTAAATGGCTCTCCCACGTTCAACATATATCAAAGAAACTGCGTAAATCAGCATACAGTTTGTATCATCTAAGTAACTGTTCAACGTTTGATGTTCTCAAACAGGCATACTTTTCACTAGCAGAATCTTATATTAGACATGGAATCACTGCATGGGGAAATGCAACATATTGCAGATCCCTGCAACAAACACAAAACCAAATACTCAAAATACTTCTTAAAAACAAGCACCACAACCAACAACAACTACAAATAGAATACGTTTATACTAGCACGAGCAACACACAAAATATATCGTACTACAATTTACCCCCGCTTAACCACAATACTCAAAATGTAATATACACAAGCATAACTGACAACCAAAGCGTTAACAGCAACACACTCGTAGTCAACAACACGCTCGTAAGCAACACCCAAGGTAACAACAGCCCACATTTAAACAACATCACACACGTGAACGACCAAACACACGTTAACAACAATTCTCGCGTGAACAACAATCAAAACAATAACTCACGTTCAAATAACAACACACTCCTAAACCACACCCGGGGTAACAACAACCCACATTTAAACAACATCACCTACGTGAACAACCACACACACGTTAACAACAACTTACACGTGAACAACCATCAAAACAATAACTCACGTACAAATAACAACACACTCGTAAACAACACCCTAGTTAACAACAACCCACATTTAAACAACATCACACACGTGAACAACCACACACACATTAACAACAACTCACAAGCGAACAACGATCAAAACAATTACTCACGTACAAATAACAACACTCACGTCAACAATAACACACATATTATCAACAACATGCACAGTAATAATATCCACGTAAACAACACATATAATACAACTAGAAATATGTCGATTACTAATCCAAACAACTATAGAAATGCCAATATCCACAACAGCAGAAGCACATAAAATATCTTAAATACTAACGCCAACAGCAATACACACACCAGCAACATCAATTCACGATATAATACTAACGGACACAACACTAATTCAAACAACATTGCAACCAACCTTAACGTATTAAATATCAAAAGTATATACTACTTTACACTTGTCAACGAGTTTTATAACGATCCCAGATACTTAAAGCCAATAAACCACGCTTACAACACTAGGCAACGAGCAGAAGGACGGTATCATGTGGAACGTCATAGAAATAATTATGGCAAAAATTCGTTCAAAACAAAGCTACCAAATATCTTCAACAGTATACCAATCCAACTGTTAAATATTACCAATCCATACAGAAGAAAAACTTATTTAAAGGAATATTTTATCGGCACACAAGGAAAAATCTAATACTTAATATACTCTATATCTATTTTCTTATTTCTTATTTTTTATCATTTAAATACCTTATTGCATTTCCTGCAGACAAGCCGAATGGCTTCGCGGGAATAAATTAAGATTTTCAAATGTAAAATAATTATAATAATAAATGAATTGAAAAAAAAAAAAAAAAAAAAAAAAAAAAAAAAAAAAGATTGAAGAAAACAGACACGTCTGAAAAGACATCGTTTAAATGCCCACTTACCCTTTACTGAAAAAGGGAATAACGAATGTTACTCTAATTTGCCGGCCAGTGTAATCGAACTTAAAAAATTAAGTTCTTCATAAGTTTTTATAGAAGAAATTTATTATTCGGTTCCATGTCTTAAGCCAAAAATAATTTTTGCTTATAAGGGTCTAATACATAAAATCCAAATTATCTATATATGTTGAAATGAAAATTTTTTGTCTGTTTGTATGTTTGATGGTTGGCTTATAGACTCCTAAGATACTTAGCCGATTTTCCTGAAATTTACAGTGAGCCCCAAAAATAGAATAGGCTACTTATTTTTTCGATAGGGGCAGGGGAAGTGGTACCCTCCAAAGGATGCCAATATTAAGTATCGCTTATTTTAAGAGCCACAGCCCCCATTTGCTTTAACTTTTTGCAGAAATCCCCGAAATTGAAATAAGATATCAGCAGGGGAGGTGTTACCCCCATAGGACGCCAATGTTAATTATCGCATATCTTAAGAACTGTTCTATTGATAATGCTCTTACTTGGTAGGACTCAATCTTATAGTGAACTTCGTCTTCGAAAATAAAAATTAAAGGGGTAGGCATAGGTGGAGCAATACCCCCCATAGGATGCATATATTAAATATCGCGTAACTGAAGAACTATTATAGCTAGAGTCTTTAACCGTGGCTTAAGCCAATATTACTGTAAATTATAAACTTTAAAATAAAAATAGGCGGGGTAGACGGGGGAAGAGTGGTACCCCCATTGAACAAAAATATTTAATACCGAATATCTGAAGACAAAAGTCTTCAAGCTTTGTAGGCAGCACTCTTATGGTAAACTACACCTTTCAAAATAAAAAGTAAGGGGTTAGGTGCAGGGGAAGCAATGAGTTATATATAAATGAAAAAGCTCACGGTTGTTTGCTCTCTATAGACTCCTAAACTACTGAGCCAATTTTCCTGAAATTTTTACAATAATTTTCTGTTTAGCCAGCGCTTAACATAGGCTATTAATATTTTTTAATTTTTAGGCGCACGTGGAAAATTTTCCAACTTTGTACAAATAGATAATAATAAACAACATCTTTAAAAAAGTAGGTGCAATGGGAAAATTACGAATGGCACCTCCCATACGAATACATTTGAAATTTCTGTATATTTGTAGAACGGTTACTATAAAAGCAATTAAATTTTGTACAAGATGCTTTGTTATCGATAAAAAAGATTTTTTTTTTTAAATTTACTACATAATTTTATTTCGATGGGGGAAGCAAAACGCACCGGGTTAAGCTTTTATAAAAATAAGATTTGCTACATTATTACTTTAATTTGAGAGTAGTGCGTTAAGAATAGTTTTTAAATTTGCTAAAATTAGTTTTTTGATGCTTTTTCTTTTGTATTTTTGACGTTTGTTACGGTTTATTTTCTTAAAATTCAATAGTTTTTTTGCTTTAAATATTCGCATATTTTTCAGAGGATGCGAATGCAAATAGCAAATAGCACCCCTAGTACTTACTAAAAACATAATAAAATCATCAAAACTACAAAAATGTCAGCAGATTATGAAAAAATTTACTTAATTTTACCTAAAAATTCCTCTAAACTAATTTCAGCGCCTGGAAGTAGACTACAATTAAAACGTGTGTCATTGAAAACCCCTCAACCTTGCACTTGCAGTGGTCTATTAATCAAATACTCTCTTGCAAAATAAACAAATACATACACAATCAAATAAATAGACACATTCATAAATGAGAAGCACTTCAGCAATTTAGTAATTTATTTCATTTTTTTTTTTTTTTGTATGTAAATTAGTTGATTTTGCATAATTTACCGTATGAATCACGTTCATTACGTTAAATACATTTTCTACTTCCTCTCTTGCTCTTTTCCTCTGTCGTATCCACTCTTAATAAAGCAACTCAATCAATAAAAAATAGTACGACAGAGGATTATTTCTACAAAATATTCTTGTTTGTACATGTGTGTGTTTACTTAAATTATCTCATCTGCTTGTTTATGTGTTTTTTTTTTGGAATCGTTCTCTAGTATTTACATATTTACATTTTCCGTTAGAATCGTTGAGAAGGTTAAATTTTTGTTTGATTTGCTTGGGTTAGTGTTTAGAAGACTGACTGCAAGAGTGGTGAAATTGCATATGTAAAAATTTGTGTGTGTGTGTGTGTGTGTGTATACATTCATACACAAATGAGTACATTTTATTGAATTATGAATATTTATGACTGTGTTTGCATTTTTGCACAATATCCATATAAAAAGAAGGAAATAACTAATTTGGCAACTAAGTTGCCAAGAAGTCAACAACTAATTTAAATCAAGCAATTTTTTGCATACAATGTAAACGCTAGAAAATGCAACTTTGTGCTCTTTTAACTACATTATGTTAAATTTTGTTTTTTTAAATTTTCATTTTTGTTATAAATTTTTTTTTGCAAAAACCTTCTTGAATAAAAAGTCACGGTTCTCAAAAAAAAAACAGAGTTTTTCACCAAAAATTTTTTTTCAGTTTTCTCACCAAAACTGACTTTTAAATTCTACAAATTTCTTAATACCTATTTATCCGACATTTATATGTGTACATCTTGTTGGTTATGTTAATTGTCACATAATGAAAACAAATATGTTCGTTTGCATAATTAAACTTACATATCGCACACTAAAGCGTAAACAGTCACAACTTAAAATTTATCAAAATCGTTTATTTTTTTAAAGGCCAGTTCACAAATCAAATCTGTAACAACCACGAAAGTTTCGTTTGCTTCACTGTCTTCTTTAACTTTTATGGAACTTAGTTTGATTAAAAAATTTGCAACACTATTTTTGAAACTGATTTTTTGCCTTTGTTGAACATTTTTGAATTTTAAGTTGGGAATGTTTATGATTTAGTGTGCGATGTGTACACTTCTTTTAATTTATTTGTTTTATCACGTTTTCTTAGAAACAGCCCTCAAGAACAAGTAAGAAAGATATGATACCCTATACCGCAGAATATTGATACATTTTCGAAAATATACCCGAATTGGGACACATGATCAATCATGGAGCCTGCAAACCAAATCATGAGGTTAAGCTTCCTATGGGTAAAAGTCCTTTGTGCCGAATAAAATCTTAGTAACAACTTCAAAATATATGTCATTATTTCGTCCTCAGCTGATTTTCGAAAGGGGGCTTATATGGTACCTTTAGTAATACTTTTTTTTTAAATTCAATTCAATTTTACATTCATCCTTAGTGCTAATGTACCCATGAAGTCTTGAGGCTTGTCTGCAGGTAAATACAATTCGGAAAAGTTAAAATTAAAAATTTATTTAGAGTTTATTGCAACGGTATAAGATATTTTTTGAAGAGTTTTTTTTATTTTGAACTTATCTGTAATATTCATTAAGCTAGTTGGCATTTTATTGTAAATCTTTGGTAGTATTACTTTGAGGGTTCGGTCACCGTAGGTCACCTACCAGTACAAAATTGCCAAGACATAAAAACAACGCCAAAATTTTCTAATAAGTTATGGCATTTAAAGCTATTTTCGGGCGTGGTATTTGTATGTGAGCTATGGAATAAAATATTTTCGGACCAAATTGAATTTTAATATTAATAAAATAATATAGTTTATGGCCACAAAGACTATTTGTTTTTATGGGGACTATGTGAAGTTATGAACAGATCATCACCATTTTTAATAGGCTCCGTCCTTATGACAATTGAAACGTATGTTCTAAATCAGCGTTTAAAAAACTGCAGTCAAAGTAGAAAAACTGCCATTTCTTCCACTTCTTTATTTGAAATTGGCCAAAAAAAAACTGTTGCTTTTACTTCTGCTTCATTTAATGTAAACAGTCACTGTCAAACCAACTCAAAAAGCGAAAAGTTGTACACAAATTTTCGTTTTTTGTTTGACAGTTTTTGGTTTCGACTGCAGTTTTTAAAACCTGTTCCTAATTTTATGTTATAAGCTACGAAATTTTGGCCTGTACTTTACGCACAAGAAAACCAGCCACCCAACGAACATCGTTTGATCGACTGAGAAAGTGATTCTGAGTTATGCCTGAGTTATGTGTGTACATCAGCACAAACGCATAATACCCACTGTTGTGCTGTGGGTATAGTAATTTCCAATTATAAGAATTGCCCGAATTTGACTAAGGGCCATTTTTGTTTGCCCCACGTATGAAAAGTTTTTCACTATTACAACTTTACTTTAAACTAAAATGAGCGATATGTACGAAACAACTTCATCTTACCAGATAAGTTAAGGTAAAGTCGAACTAATAAATAACTTGTCTTATGTCCGACAAATTCCTAATTTAACTAACGGCTCTGGTACTTACAACTTAATGAATTTGTTTATGTCACAATTGACCCAAAGCAATACTCGTATCACTTATATTTTCACTTTCTGCAAGTTTGTTAATTAGACCTTTCAAATTGTAGTTATTGGATGAAATATGTGACATTTTCAGGTAAATCGTTTGTAGAGTACAGTTGAATTATTCGTTCAAATAAGAGCGACATTTAGAATAACTATTTACTTAGTATCAAAGTCTTAAGACTGTTGAGCTTAGAGCTTATATATTTGTTAATTCATGTACCTTTGGACGTTTGTTGCATGACCTTTTCCTTTGCAAATTTTTATTCTTTAAAGTTTAAATTTTGATTTTGGCTTTTAACAATCACTGGTTTTGTTTCCGGATTTTCTAAGACATTTTTATGTAAGTTTCTGTTTGTTTTGTAACTTGAGGGTAATTTTTGCTTTAATTTTAAATTATAATCATTGTATGTATGTATACTTAAGTATATTTTAATTTTTTTTTTTTTTTTTTGTAGAGATTATGTTTGTTGTTTTGTCATAACGAAGTCCAATGAAAATTAAAACTTAAAAAAATAAAAATTTGCTAAGAAAAAGGTCGCGGCAACAAACGTCCAAAGGTTTATGAATTGACAAATACATAAGCTCTAAGTTCAACAGCCTTAAGTTGTGTAAATGCCGATCTTATTTAAACCTATAATTTAACTGTCATCTACGCACGATTTACCTGAAAATGTCACTGCAGCATTTTTTTTTTTAATTTTCCTGTCTTTTTAGACACACATTTCATCCATTAACTACAATTGAAAGGACAAATTAACAAACTTGCAGAAAATTTTTTTTTTTTTTTTTTTTTTTTTCTCAATATTATTTATTGAATCTTCATACATTTAAATATGAACTAACAATAATTAATCAAATCTTAACCTAATACTTTATTTTATGTCCTGCCAGTGCCAGACAAAAATTTTCTTCATCACGGGTTCTGTTCACTTATCTAGGTGTTTGTCGCTCATCTAATTGGATAAGTGCTGCAGTGTCTCTTCTTCTTAAGCGAGTGTGGCCGCTATCATTTAAAATATTTCGTGCTAGTGGGTTTGGATGCAATTCGAGCCTTTTTAAGTATTTTACTGCATATTTCGTAATCATAGTTTTGACTAATGGAACATTGAGATCCCTGTGAATATTTGAGTTTTTTACATACCAAGGGGCAGCTGTGATTATTCGAAGAATTTTATTTTGGCGCCTTTGAATCTTTTCTATATTAGAGGCCGAGGCAGTGCCCCATAACTGAATACCATAGCACCAGATTGGCTTTAAGATGGAGTTGTAAAGAAGAAGTTTGCAGTCGAGACTAAGGACAGAGTTTCTACCAATAAGCCAATGAATTTGAATGGCTTTTAGTTTCATTTGAGTTAATTTTGCCTCTATATGGCATTTCCACGTTAATCGCCGATCCAGATGTATACCCAGATATTTTACATGCGAAAGTTGAGGAATTATTTGATTGTTGATTGTTATATGGGGGCAAGATTCCCGGCGCAAGGTGAATGTTATATGCACGCATTTTTGCTCATTGACCATTATCCTCCATTGTCTTAACCATATTTCTAGTTGAAATATATGATGCTGTAAGAAACGAGATGCTTCATAACGGTTTTCGTGGACGCTTAGAAATGCTGTATCGTCTGCAAATGTTGAAGTTTGGGTGTAGTTACTTGTTGGCATGTCCGAAGTATAAATTAAATATAATAGAGGGCCCAGGATGCTGCCTTGTGGGACTCCAGCGCCAATGGGCTGAGGTGAACTTAAGAAATTTCCTTCTTTAATAATAAATTGACGACCGACTAAGTAGCTTTCTAGCAGCTTGTGTGTGTTTGCTGGTAAATTTTGTTTCAATTTATGTAATAAGCCTTCATGCCAGACTTTATCAAATGCTTGCGAAACATCGATGAAGAGTGCTGAGCAATATTTTTTTTCTTCAAATGCTTTTCTTATGACATTTACTATTCGATGAGTCTGTTCGATTGTGCTGTGTTTTCTTCGAAATCCGAACTGATGGTTTGGAATACATCTATTTTCACTTAAAATCGGTGTTAATTTTGAAACTAATAATTTCTCAAACAGCTTTGACATATTTGATAATAAGCTAATTGGCCTATATGACTCAACTTTTGTATGATCTTTACCTGGCTTTGGTATCATGGTAACTAAGGAAACCTTCCATTTTTGAGGATAGTATTCAAGGCGTAAAATAGCATTAAAAATAAAAAGAATAATTTTCTTTGCTGTGCGAGGTAGCTCTAAAAGCATTTTATTACTGATTTTATCAATACCAGGTGCCTTCTTAGTGTTTAAGTCACAAATAGCCTGTTCGATTTCTCTTATCTCAAATCTGAGGGGAATAGCTGCTCTAGCAGGAACAGGTGGTAACTCGACCGCAGTATCGTGAGATATATTTGGGGTAAATACGTTTTTTAAATGATTAACAAACAGATTTCCCTTTTCGTGGTATTTGTATGTGAGCTATGGAATAAAATATTTTCGGACCAAATTGAATTTTAATATTAATAAAATAATATAGTTTATGGCCACAAAGACTATTTGTTTTTATGGGGACTATGTGAAGTTATGAACAGATCATCACCATTTTTAATAGGCTCCGTCCTTATGACAATTGAAACGTATGTTCTAAATCAGCGTTTAAAAAACTGCAGTCAAAGTAGAAAAACTGCCATTTCTTCCACTTCTTTATTTGAAATTGGCCAAAAAAAAACTGTTGCTTTTACTTCTGCTTCATTTAATGTAAACAGTCACTGTCAAACCAACATCATTTCTTGCCCAACTTCCGTTCAAGTTTCTTAATGGTGGCTTAGAGATAACTGGCCTATTTAGATTTTTAGCTGCACGCCATAATGAGTAGTCTGATTGCGGAGTTGCATCAAGTTCCTTAAGATATTTTTGCAGAGAATCCGTTTTCTGTATCTGTAGTAACTTTCTTAGCCTTCTTGTACAATCTTTTAACAAACTCTTAAGTTGAGGGGATCTGTGCAATTGCCACTCTCTTCGGGCTCTTCTTTTTTCAGACAGGAGACGCTCAACATCTGTGGAATAAATTTTAATATTTTTAGTTTTTTTTTGGGTAATACTGGAATGTTGTACAGCTAGCTTTAGAAAACTGTCAAAATTAAGAATAGCGCGATCTACGTATTCCGGTGTACTAAGCGGAATATTTTCTGTGCAATGGGTGCTGAGATATTTTTTATATTTTAGCCAATTGATTTGTGTAGCTGGCGTCGCTAAGTAACCAGTTGGAGATACAGTTCTATTGGGGTTCATTAAAGTAACAATTGTTGGTGTGTGGTCGGAAGATAATTCTAAGGAAGCTTCAACATAAATCGTTTCTAAGGGGATGTTTTTAACCACGCCAAAATCGATGACATCTGGTATTTTTTGCTGATCAGTAGGCCAATATGTTGGTTGTCCGCTCGCTATCACATTCAAATCCATTTTAGTAATAGTATTAAATAGAACACGACCCTTTGGTGTTATAAGTCGGGACCCCCAGAAGGTATGTTTAGCGTTATAATCGCCAGCGGCCAGGAAACAGGGTCCTAATGATTTGAAATATTTATAATATAGGCCTTCTGATATTGAATATCTAGGTGGGGAGTATAACGATGAGATTACTACGTTTCTATTTAGTTCTTCAACGCAAATGTTTGTTGCTTGAAGATAATCTTCACGATGATCACCCATTAGGTAGTGTTTGACTCTGGTTTTAATTAAAATGGCAGAACCTCCACAAGCTCTATCTCGAGGGTCCTTTGTATCATATAGTATATAACCATTTATTTTAAACGTATTTTTTGAAGTCAAATGAGTTTCAGAAACCATCATGACATCAATTTGTTTATTTTTAAGAAAGTATTCTAGTTCATTTTTATGTTGGCGGATGCCGTTTGCGTTCCAAAAACAAATTTTTATACAGTTCATGGCTTGTTAAGTACAGCTTGCAATAACATTGATTGCATTCTAAGAATTTCCTGCATCATATTACCCATTGTGTTCGTAAAATTATTTACTGTTTGCACTAATGTTTCCATGGTTTTTTCTAAACGACTTAAATTAGAAAATGGAGTTTCATCATTACTTGGCGAGGCACCTTGCATTGGCTCATGGTTTGATTTTAGAACGTTAGCATAAGAGGTTCTGTTATTACTAAACTGGGGGGCTTGAATTGCATTTGTGATAACTTGATTTGCAACCTGCATTTGAGGGGCATTTGTTTTTGGTCCAACCGTCTGCTTGACGATATTATATACAGGGCATCCTCTATAATTGGCAGTGTGATTACCGCCACAGTTGCTACATTTTTTAACGTTGGGGTCGGTTTTAGGCTTATCGCAAGAAACTGTACCGTGTAGCTCACCACATACTACGCAAACAGGGGGTAAGTAGCAGTATGCCTTTGTATGGCCAAATTCTTGGCAGTTTAAGCACTGAACAGGTCCATTTTTTTTGTGCGGCTCCTCAATTGTAATTTTTCTGTGTAGAATATATTTTAAACTATAAATGGGATGCGTTTCGTTTTTTTTTAACTTAATGTCGCCGGGCTCTAATTCTACTCGAAATAGTGGTTGTGGATTTTTGTCTCTATTTCTAATATTTACCACGTGTTTTATCTTGAAGCCTTTTTCTTCTAAGAAAGTTTTAATTTCCTCTGGGTCTACGCATGAATCAATTCCCTTAATCACCACCTGGAGACCTTTACTGCTCTTGAGTTGGTATGTATAAAAACTTTTTTTAAGTGCCTCAAATTTGTTAATAATTTTGCGAAAATCATTTTCATGATTCACTTGAATTTTCGTTTCATTTATGCTACCTCTCTTTATTGCGGCTACATAAAACGAATTTTCACCAATCAACGAAATTAAACTCTTTATTAGATCATTTGAGTTATGCTCCCTAAGATATATCGGGGGAGGCTTGGGCGATCTTATGACGTTTGGTGCTTCAGAGGATTCATCCTCCAGAATTGCAAAGCGATTTTGGGAATTTATTTTGTCAAAAGATGGCACTTTTGATGCCGAAGCAACAGCTGAAGAGGTAGGGCTGCGACCCCGCTTAAGGACTGTTATATACCTGTCCATACCAACTTGGACTTGAGGCTTTTGGCAACTTTTTACAGGGGGGTTTTCCATTGCATTAGTGTTTTGGTTCATGGTATCATTTCCCACTAAATTTATTTTTGACGTAGCGGCAATACTTGTTGGCCTGGCAACACTTGTTACCAAGTCTATTTTTAGTTTTTTTAATGAGTCACTATCCACCGTTTGTGTAAATAAAGAGGGTGAGAGGGAACGAGTGCGAAAAATTGGCTTAGCCGTTAAGTAGTTACTATTGTTTTGTTTTGTTTTATTTATTTCAACATTATTTTCGTTGGCATGCACTGTCACATAAGCATTTCTATCATTTAATTTTATTGTTGTTACATTGTTTTTACTCATGCAAGAAATTGTTTTTGTTTTTCACCGGTTTAATGTGCTTTTAATGTTTTTATTATTTATTTTATTTTACAACAACAACGCCAAAAATAAGAAATTTAAACTAAAATGTTTGTGCACAGAATATGTATACATACACATGTATGAACATTCATACGTACATATGTATATATTTTTGCTTTATTTATGTTTATTTAATTTTTCGTTTTAATTGTTCACTTTTATGTTAAATAATTTAAATAAAAAATATCATATATTTTCCAGCGTCCATTCGCTTAGTGTTTATATTCCAAAATCAAATTTAATTAATAATAAATTAAAATCGTATGCGGGGTTGAAAATACACGTCCGTTTCACAACAAAGCACAAACTGAACTGAAAATGAAAATGCAGAAAATGAAAATAAAAGTAATACGAGTATTGCTTCGGGTCAATTGTGGCATAAACAAATTCATTAAGTTGTAAGTATCAGGGCCATTATTACAACTTGCCGTTAGTTAAAGGTTGGAATTTGTCGGACATAAGACAAGTTATTTATTAGTTCGACTTTACTTTAACTTACCCAGTAGGATGAACTTGCTTCTGACATATCGCTCATTTTAGGTTAAAGCAAAGTGAAAAACTTTTCATACGTGGGTTAAAATCCTAACTTTACTAACAGCAAGTTGTAATAATGGCCCTTAGTCAGATTAGGGCAATTCTTATACATGCACTGAAAGAAAAATGCTTCATATATTTAATGAATCGTTTTCATAAAAAAAATTTCACTGGTTAAATGAAAATTTTTATTGTCCAAATGGAATTTCGTATTTATAATGAAGTATTTTCGTTAAAATCGATTCATTGGATTTCGTAATTACGTTAAAAATTTTCATTGGATATATGAAAACTAAAGTTTGTCCAAGTTAAACAAAAAATTTTAATTGGGAACATAAAAAACAATATACAAACATAACTATATTCATAAATTAATACAAAATTATAGTTTCCTTAAAAATATGTTTAATTGTTAATTAAAAAATGTTAGATTTAATTATTTCATATATCTAATGTAATATGCCATTAAATTTATGAAATCAAAAATTTTTTTATAAAAGCAACATATTTCAGTAATGGAAAAAAAAAAATTATTTTTAACATTCAAAAACTTCTATAGTCTCAATAATTAAAAGTATAAAAATATTTCGAAAAAGCATTCCTTCATTAATTTAAATTTTCATTATGACAATGAAAATGTCATTATAGTAATGAAACAAAAACTTTCAATCCATAAATAGGTATGTTTTTAGTTTTCTTTGTTCTCTCTTTATGTGGTCTTTTTTTATTATGCGTTATCAAAAAAAATCAACGTTGTTTTTTTTGTTATAGGCAATTTAATCTCATATTTAAGCTCTTAATTGAGTAGTGGCAAAAAACCTAGTTTTTTTATCCAAAAACTACACTGCCCCAGTAGGCTAGCTGGTAGTAAGCTAGTCTATCGGCGCTGAGGATGCGGGATCAATTCCCGCCAGCGACTCTGGTAAAAAAAAAAAGTTGAAAAAGAACAACTTTGATTAAAAAAAAAAATTCAAAACAAATAGAAAATAATATAAAAAAAATTTTTTTTTACTTTTCTGAAAGTATTCATCCAATGAATAACATTCATAGATCTAATGTAATGTTTCATTAAATACATTTTAATGAAACAGGTTTCATTGATCCAACGAAGCGCTGCATAGGTTTCTTTTTAAAGCAATTTTTCATGGGATTAATGTAAAAATTCATTGGTATTCTGAAGAAAATTCTTTTAGTGTGGATATCACAACATTTGTCCTAATATACACACATAACACAGGCATAACTCAGAATCACTTTCTTAGTCTATCTAACGATGTCCGTCCTGTCGGTTGGCTGGTTGTTTTGTGCGCAAGTATCCTTGCGCACAAATTTTAGAGCTTTTTAAATGAAATTTAGACCATACGTTTTAATTGTCATAAGGGCGAAGTCTTTTAATAATTGTGAGATCTGTCCATAAGTTTACTCGCATAGCCCCCACAAAAACTTTTTTCCGGAATAGTCTTTGTGCCCAATAACTATCTTATTTTGTAAGTATTAGGATTAAATTTGGTCAAAAATATTTTATTGCAATATAAATGTTCCTACCAATTTTTTTTTAATCGTTCCAAATTTTGGTATTGATACCAGAAATGACTATCGGTCCCATATAAATGTCTTTCCCAAAATTGGTTTAAGAGGAAAAAATATCAGGTAGATGTTGATTAGTGTGTCCCAAAAATTGAAAAAGTCTCAAAAATACTTTACCCTATAAGCTCTTAAATTTTGCTTGAGCACCCATGACACACTAATATTGATGCACTTTTTCGAAAAAGGTGTACTTTTTTCATAGCAAAATAAACACTTTTATTATAGAAAATATTGCACATTTATTTTAGAAAAAGTTGAATTTTTTAACAAAATATTGCACTTTTTTTAAGAAAAATTTGCTTTTTTATTATGAAAAATGTTGCACTTTTATTAAAGAAAATGCTGCACTTTTATTATAGAAAATATTGCACATTTTTTTTTTAGAACAAGTGAATTTTTTATCAAAATATTGCCCTTTTTTTAAGAAAAAGTAGCTTTTTTATTATGAAAAATGTTGCACTTTTATTAAAGAAAATGCTGCACTTTTATTATAGAACATATTTTTTTTGTGGAAAAGGTTGCATCATTTCCTAAGCAAACGTTGATTTTTTTTTCTAAGTAAAAGGTGCACTTTTTCTATTGAAAAGCTGCAGTTTTTGTATTTCAGTAATCTTTTTTATTGCAAATGCAAATATTGGTAGGTATATACCTACCTATAGTGCAAACATATTACATTCAAAATTCTTACAAGATTTCTATCACTTGACAAGAAAAACAAAATTGTGCAGTGAAATTTTAACATGTCTTTCTGCTAAAACAAAATAAAAAAAAACCTAGACACAAAAAATCGAAAAAGATTTTAAAATTCCAAGCACAATACCAAAAAAAAAAAAAATCACAGCAAGAATCGGCAAAATCGTAAAGAACTAAGAATAAAAAGTAAAAAAATTACATACACTCACTCCATAAACTACAAGCTAAAATATTATCTAACAATGTTGCATATTTTAGGGAGCAACTTGAAAATCATACTTCAAAACAATGACAATCACTATTAAGTAGAGAAGAATAGTATCTAAAGTAGCAGTATTACAAACTAGAGAAAAATTGAATTTATGCGCTGTTAGCAAAACTACAAAAAAAAGGAATGATTTCTTATAGATTTGGTAGAATAAAATCTAGAAAACCAATAAAAATACTTATAGATAGAAAAAAAAACAGTAAAAACAAATCTGTAATATTATTGAATTGCAATACATTTATTCACTCATTCGTTTATTTTCATTCAAACAATCATTTATTCCAGTTGTATCATGATTGTATACCAGGAAAGTTAAACAACAGTTACACAGCCATATAAAGAAACTAAGGCACACACACACATACACACTTCGTTTGCTTAAACAAACGAATAAAAAATAAATTCGACAAGATACTCATTTGGAAATTGCCCTTAGAATTCTAAAGAAACGAGCTTAGAATGAAAAGTCTTGTCTATAGTCAAGGCCTATCCACAGTCCAAATTCTTCCTTTAGTTTAGCTTATATAGTCACGCTTATAACCTAGTCCATAGCGCAGTCTATAATTTATTATAAAATATATGCTTAAGTTTAAAGTCTGGCTGACGCTTTGTTAGCGTCCACTTTTCTTTCGTGGACATATTTATGTGCTTAAGTTTGTATTTCAAGATTTTAACAAAAAAAAAATACCAATTTTTTTACATATTATAGGTTCTTATTCATTCATGACCTTGCACCTCAAATTTTATGTCTCTAGCCATTATGGCTTATAAATCACTGATGGTTTAAACGCTGGTTAAGTTGAACTAAACTTGAATTTATATGTAGTTTAAACTCAACTACTATAAATCAGTGCCCCATGTATAAAATGTTGTTAAAAAAAAATAACATATGGCAGCACTACGATAAATCTTATCAAATTCATATGGTCTGTATTGGTAGTTTAAACGCCCAATTTTATGCGTTTAAAGATGCTTTATATGTTAAGTAATTTATAGATTTGTTGGTTTAAACACATTTTAAACCAAAAAGAGAGTTACACTTGCTCTGATTTTTTAGCCCTAAGTTCATTATAAAAGAAAATTCAAAAAGTACCACATGTAGAACGAAAAATTAAAAAAAAGAAAAAAAATTTAATTTCCCGTATTTTCGCTTTTTGATACTTTTCTCCCATTGAAGTATCAAAAATGTCAATATTTTAGTGGTAGCCCATACTTAAAAACGTACTATATGTCAACGAATGAAGAAGCATGTTTTATAAAAAAGTACTAAAAATAGGTACGATTTTCACCTTTTAAGCGTTCGAATTTCAAAAAATTACCAAACTATAACTGTAAATTTTCATATCATTCGAATGTGTATTCTAAGTCATATTACAATCCTCAAAAGCTGAAAATATTGAAGGAATCAGACTATTACAGCCAGGCCCACGATTTTAGAAATTGTTTTTGTTTTAAATGTAATTTTCTATTCGAACGTTAACGTGTGACATCGTGGGCCTGGCTGTTAAAGTATAAAAGCATTTGAGGATTGTCATTTGACTTAGAATACACATTCGAATAATATGAACGTTTATAAAATAAATGTTACTCACCATGAGAAATAAATTCCCAGATTCTATTTGTCAAACTATATTTGCATTTTTACGATAAGTTAGAAATGTGATACAAATTATATTCTATGTTTATTGGTTTAAAAGAAAGATGATTTGACAAAATAATTCCAAAAACACAGATTTGACCAATTTTCTCCACAAAAGGGCTGCATTTTAAAAAGGTACCGCTTAAGTTAATTGTAAATAAAACTAAAAGTTTCCAGAGAATTATTTTAATATTTTGATAGAGGAATATGTGACAGTTATGTCTGGCACACCTTTATCCTATGGTAAATATTTTCAATGACGCTGAGACATAATTAAAGTTACTTGAGGTTGAATGTCGTTAATTTGTCGCCACGACGCACAGAGGGATTTGTCCATACAATGTTTGGCAAAAAATATAAGGAGTGCTCGTAGAATGTTAAAATTTTGCTCTGAGCCTTTATTTAGCTCAATTAAGAAAAATATAAATTTTCATCAAAATTGGCCACGCCCTCCACCCACCGCCCATAGAACCCAAAATTTTTTTTTTGCCCAAAGTTTTTGAAATTTTGCTCTGAGCCTTTATTTAGCTCAATTAAGAAAAATGTAAAGTTTCATCAAAATTGGCCACGCCCTCCACCCACCGCCCATAGAACCCAAAATTTTTTTTTGGCCCAAAGTTTTTGAAATTTTGCTCTGAGCCTTTATTTAGCTCAATTAAGAAAAATATAAAGTTTCATCAAAATTGGCCACGCCCTCCACCCACCGCCCATAGAACCCAAAATTTTTTTTTGGCCCAAAGTTTTTGAAATTTTGCTCTGAGCCTTTATTTAGCTCAATTAAGAAAAATATAAAGTTTCATCAAAATTGGCCACGCCCTCCACCCACCGCCCATAGAACCAAATATTTTTGTTTGTCCCAAAGTTTTTGAAATTTTGCTCTGAGCCTTTATTTAGCTCAATTAAGAAAAATATAAAGTTTCATCAAAATTGGCCACGCCCTCCACCCACCGCCCATAGAACCAAAAATTTTTTTTTGGCCCAAAGTTTTTGAAATTTTGCTCTGAGCCTTTATTTAGCTCAATTAAGAAAAATATAAAGTTTCATCGAAATTGGCCACGCCCTCTACCCACCGCCCATAGAACCCAAAATTTGTGAGATTCGGCCCAACGTTTAAAAAAGTGACTAAGAAATCGCTTTTGAACTGATTTTTTCACAATTTGAATTTCTTTAATAGTAAGCACCATGTTTTTTGTTTTTATGAAATCAGTTAATAAATCCACATTATTATTGCAATTTATAAGTTCTTGCACAATTCACTATATGAAACACAAAATGAACCCATTTTAAATATTAGTTACGTTTAATAATTTTCTTAAACTTTTTTTGGCAAATATTATTATTTCAAATAATCATATGGTTTTGTTTTTCTTTTTTTGTTATGCACTTTTTCGATATTGCTGTCAATCAGTTATTAAAAAGTAAAAGTAAAAGCCTAAAAGTATACATTGCAGTTGTAAATATTCACAAAAAATACGTGAGTTTTATCACAAAATTTATAAGTTTGTTCAGCGATCGCAAAAAGTCGCAGAATTTTTTTACATAAAATGAAAGAAAACATTCCAAACTTTCATTTAGTAGTATTACCAACACGGAGGTAGACCGAGCTAACTTATTTTTTTTCTAATGAAAACTGCAAATTCTAAATTTTTTGGAGTCATTTTGATTTGCTCAGATCTCTTAAACTATATATATAATTTAAATATTTTTTCTTTCCTATTAAATTTAAAATACTATATTTTAATACAAATGCTCTAAAACTATTGGTAGTTGAACCATATTTATTGTATAAACAACTGAAATGTAGTAAAATTTTCATCAGTTTTCGTTGCATAATATTTAGATAACTTTAACACACTCTTTTTTATACAAAATTTTATTTTTTTCGAAAACAAATCATGGTTTTCTACTAATGAAACAGTTCTTTACAGAATTGCATCATTAGATTTCTAAAAAATAACTGTAAAAAAATAGACTTTTTGCCAAAAAAATACCACTGTGCGACGCACCGTGCTTCGTTCCCATATAACGAAGAGACAAAAATAGAAGGAGTTGTTAGATCTTCTACAAATTTGGTACACAAGCATAAAATGTCCTGAAATTAAAAAATGTAATTTTTGGTTCAAGAATGCCCACAAAATTACTAGAAATGGTCATGCTGATGCAGATACAATTAGCAACGTGAGTGTAAATTTTCATATAAATCGGACCAAGGACTCAATGTCCTGCCATATATCAATTTTCTTAAAAACGCTATAACACCTAATTCCTCCTCGTAAAAAAATTTGGTATCTAAGTTTATATTTATAAGATACTAGAGTAACCGTTGCTGGACAATACAATTAACATACGTTTACGTCTTTGTATTAAAAATTAAATTCTCTAGACAAAATGTAATTCTCATAAGGAAAAAAAATACATTTTAAATAGGGAAAACACACCATCATAAAACTGCGCGTATAACGCATATATATATTTCACCATCAGTGAAAATCGGTTGAGTGGTTCTCGAGCTATAAAATGACGAACATAGGACAACTTATTTTTATATATATAGATATAATTATGCCAAATTTGGGTAAAATCGGATTATTAACGTGGAAAATACAAACAGTTTAGCTCGACTAAAGTTTTTAAATAGTAATTTTCGGGAATACAAAATTTTAATTTAAAAGATTTTCTTATTCGTGCTTAATTCCCAGTTTTTATTCTTGATAAAAACACTTGAAAGTGGGGAATGTAAGGAGAGATAAACTTACTGTTTATTGTTGATGTTTTTGTTTAAACTTTGATATTGTTACAAGTAGAACTGTTGCTTATGATTCTTATACGCTTAACAGTTTTATTTGGTTTAATATCTTTAGTTTTTCTAAAATCTGTATGGATGAAGTTTCCTGATGATCTGGCCTTAGCAACCAGTGAAATGCGCATAGGAATAGCTTATCCTATCAACAATAAATTTTAAGTGTTTTTATCAAGAATAAAAACTGAGAATTAAGCACGAATAACAAAATCTTTTAAAGTTCTTAAAAATTTTTAAATGCATTTGGAATAATTAAAAAAAAAACTTTTTAATTTTTGTACAATATTTTAAACCTTTAAAAACACGTTTTAGTGGTGTTCTATAAGAATATTTAATAAAGAGGCTAAAATTACCCCTAAAAAGACAGATAGAGGGTTAACATGCTGTAAGCAAAAAACCGTCATCAAATTTTACTGAAGCAACCCCTTATACATTGGATTGGATTACATCCGAATCGGTTCCGTTTTTTTAATCTTGGACTTCATATCCGTCTGGCTGTCCGTCCGTCTGTTCTAGAGTCGGTTTTCGAGAAAATTTAATTTTTCATATGGGGACCAGATGAAGGGTTGGAGATAGGGGATAAGTTTGTTTTAGACAAATATTGGGGATGCGAAAATAATGGGGGTTGCTCATACATTAAACATCTCTAGGGTTGACTCCTCAGTAGTTACGGGCGTTTTTCTCTCCATTTAGCCCGAATTTCATTCTCACAGATTTCAATGCGCGTGCGGCACGGCAATTTTCAACCGATCGAGCTCATATTTTTACCAAATTTGTTTTACCCTAACCTAACACAAAACTGTTCTACTTTTTTGGAAAATCGAAAAAAAAAATTTTGGACCACCCTAAGGTCCAAAAATGGTATGGAAGTCTGGAAAAGCTTTTTCTAGCAGCTAGAAATTGCAGCTCAACTGTGCCGTAATACGATACAGGGCCCCACACCATTACTCCACCTGCACAGCTATGATTCCGAGCTAAATTAAGTTTTTCCTTACGGAGATCATGAAAGTAGTAGTTACAGCCATCAGGACTTTCGAGGTTAAACTTTTTTTAGTCAGAAAAGACCACATGTTTCATTCTTCCTTTCAGGTCATGCAGTTGTTAGCAAACTTAAGGCGATTTTGCAATTTTAATCTTTTTAAATGTTTTGCATTTTGTATAACGCGTTTTACAGTCGCCAAACTAGACATTGTTCCAACTTTTTCCTTTATTTTTGCTGTTGATTAATTCGAATTGGAAGCAGATCTAAGAATTGCTCGTCGTTCAGCTGCTGAAGTGGCTCTATAACTACCTCCCTTCATAATATTTCCATAGTTGGCCTCATTTCGTAAGAAATTACTTAAGGCCCAATCAGAACGTGCACAAACAAACTTAAGCAACTGTCAAAAAGAAAACAAAAAGCCTCTCAAATGCATTTAAAATAACAAAAAGAAGATAAAAAAACATTGATTGCGTAAAGAATGAGCGATTAGTTTTGCATCTTGCTTAACAAATGAGTTTTATAAAACTTAACATAAAGTTTCCTTAAGTTCAATATGGTTTTACACATATGATTTACATGTATTTGCTCAGTTGCTTAAGTCACGTTATTCACATTCTGGTTGGGCCTGTACACAGTTTTGGCTTCTGTTAATTTTGTTTGCCTTTTGATCGTGATTAAAACCTGCTTCAGCATAAAATTTAATTTTTACCCTTTCAGCTTCAGATAGAGACTTTCCTCGACCCATTTAAATTTCAAATTATTTGAACGGCTTAGAGAGATTAAAAATTTATAAATAACCGTAAATTCCCAATGAATTCGTATTGTAAACTAATGACATTAATCACGAACCAATTCTGATGAGCTTAAAAAAATTCAATCTTTTTAAACAAAACTTGCTATGCAGCAAATATTTTTTAAACGATGCAATATTCCCTTTAATTTTTTTTGGACAGAGTTTACATAACGCAGGCAATTTATTAAAACGTGAATTTTATTGGATTTTTGACCAACAGTTCTTGAGAGACCTATTAATAAATATTGTAAAAATGTTAAACCTTTTCAGATGAGCGGCAGGTATATACTAAATTCTATATTTTATTTCAACTTAAAATATATTGAAGAACTTGAAAACGAAATTTCGAACCAGTTTTTTAAAAAATGAATTTTTGATAATTATTTTTGTGCAACAACTAAAACCCATTTTTCTGTTAAGTCATTTTTGCATAAAATTGTCTGAGTTTAGCGCCCTCTTATGGTGGCAAATGCAATTAGAAAAAATATTTTTGTTTACATTTATTTGAGATATTTTATTATCTTTCATAAAATCTGTATTTAAGCAAAATTTTGAGGCAAGATTTTTTTTTTTTTTCTATGGGTCGAAGCATAGTTCGACGTGAGAAGAGCCATTGTTTCTTTGGCTGTGTGGCAAGTATCACCATCCTGTTGGAACCACATAGCATCCACAAGAAGAAGGCCGTTATCACGGTAACTGCTTGGCCGTCTTAAAAAGTACAGTAGTTCTGTATGTACAATGAATTGTTGTTATTGTTGTTAATGTTATAAACCGACTCGTACTCATACTAATTTAGTTCGTCGTTGTCTCATCGAGTGGACAATGAATACGTGAATGCAAAAGCATAAGAATGTCTGCCTCTTGATTTTGAGCAATTGTGTTATTGCGTGCGCATCAATGAATGCAAACAAAGTACTTTCAATCATCAAACTCACACATGCACAAATAAAATGTTAACGAAACGATGTCAATATTACCAACGTTGAACTTTGTTTTGCAGGCATAGAATTGAAGGTAATTTAAGCGTATGAGTGAATCAAGAAAAATAGTGATTTTTGCAGTTCCCGATCCGCACCAAATAGTCATGCACAGGTGTTTTCACATTTCCTACAGACCCGGTTTGCTGAAATTTGCGCACAATTCTCCCGATTGTGAACACATTTGGCCGATTATGCTGACCAAAAAAATCACGAAGTTCAAGAAATGCATTTTGATTTGAACGCTTATTTTCGTAAAAGGCTTCAACAATCTTAACGCGCTGCTCGAATGTGTACTTCTCTCTCCATGGTTGAATTTTTTAAACACTGAAACAAAGACTCTTAATTAACATCGTGCATTTTGGCTGGACTATCCTTTATACTTAATAAAGTACATATAATTTTAAGTCTGTTTTATAGTCTAGTCTAAATTCTTGTTAACAAAGTCAAGTCAATCTGTAGTTTTTAGTTATGTCCACATTATTGTCTACAGTCTTCGCTATAATTGATTCAATAATGTAGCGACTCCTTTTTTTATTATTTTTTTCAAATAAATCTTTTCATACGAATAAAACTTCTCCTACAGCCCTCGTTTCTTGAACATTTGATATCAGCCTTTTCATGTATGTTTTTGTAATATTTTGCTATTGACTTCAATTGCATCTGGATGAGGAGTTTGTCATGATTTTATATGTACATATATTGGCTTTTATTGTGAATTGTTTTGGATGAAATTGTGTATGTAAATAGAATTACTTGTCATTGTGTTCATGTTATTTCTATTCTTTTATTATGTTTTGCATATAAGCACTTACATACATACCTACATTTAAATATACATATATAAAATAATTTTCAATTTGTTTGTGCTAAATTTTGTTGTCTAGTCAACAACACATTTTGTCTATAAATTCTCTCAGAAAGACAATATTGTTTACAAATAAACACATAAATCGTGTTAAATAAATTGACCACAAGCTTAATGTGGATGCTCTTATATGGAACCAAACGATTTTATTGTGTTATAACAGCAAAAAGGACAGGGTATTCTAATGCTATGTAGATTAAGGTCAGAAAATATGCATAATGTATTAGGAAATTTAGAAGAAGTTAAGCAAAATGTGTAACTTTTTGCAAAAATTATTCCTAAAAAGTCGATTATGGGAAATTTGCAAGAAGTCTTGTTTTACAAATCAAATGTCGTTTTCTTTTTCGTTTTAAAGATTTAAGAAATTTTTTTCTTTTTATATAATTCTAAAGAAAAAGAACCTTTTTTGTATTTTTCATTTTATAAAGCCTTAAAATATGCAATACATAAAAAACCAACAACTTTTTATGGCCACCAAGACGTATGATTGACATTAATTTATTTAAATGTTTGTGTTTGGCAAAGAAGAAAATAAATTAAATTGAAATGCGAGTCTGCGACTGCAATTGGAAATGTGCAGCTGTAGTCTTCAAGTCTACAGCAAACTGTTTTATGTTTGTTTTTGCTAATAAAATATTAATAATTTATTTTCCTCTTTTTTCTGCTGGTTTGAAAAATTTTCAATAAATATCCTTTTTTTTTTGGGTTTTTGTTTTTTTGCTTTAAAGTTGTTGAATTTTTTTTAGCTTTTAAATTCTTTTCTGTTTATTTAAGCAACTGTTTATTAAATATTTATTAAAAATAATTATACTCATTATAAAAATACTAACAAAAATTTAAATAACAATTACATTTAAATAAATACTTAATGGCGGTGAAACAGTAAAAAAAAAATAATGTAACATAAAACAATAACAAAATTGTCATGTTTGCGTTGTTAATTAAATGTCATGTAAAACAATTAATTTTTAATTATATCAACAATTTATTTTAACGTATTTTTAAATTATTAACAATATTACATCTTTTTCGCGTTCATTTTAAAGGCACGTTAACACTATACTTTTGTGGCAAAAGTTCTTTTTTTCTCTTTGATTGAAATTTAATTTGAAAATAAAAGTATGTTGTTTTAATACTTGATAATAATTTAAAAAAAAAATTGAAATAAAAAAGCATACCCTAAGGAGGTTTCGTTTTAAGTTATAAATTATATTATCGGCCATGTCATGGAAATCGAAATAATGTGAAATCGACGAAGATTTTAAATTGAATTTTTGTAAAAAATGAACGCAGCTTTTCCGGAATTCAAAAGTAGTTTAGGAAGAGGAAGGTGTTCCTCAAAGTATGAGGAAATATGTTTATGAACTTTGAATACGGAAGAGCTTTTTAAATTTGATCGATTACAAATTAACATTAATTCGATTACTATGACATGACCATATATATAGACCGTAGACCAAAGTATGGACAAAATGATATGTGAGACTAAAGAATAGACTGTTGCCAAGACTTAAAGTATGGCTGGAAACTAGACTGTAGTATATACCATAAGCGCAACTATAAATCAAACTATGGGCGGTACCATTGCCTATACTTTAGACCAGTCATAACCACTCCATAGACTCGCGAGACAGTCTATAATCGTATTTTTCACACAGACACGGTCGGCAATTCACATATGTACAACAACTTTGTTCGTTTCAAAACATTAGTCTATCATCAGTCTCTGCTCAAGCTTTGTGAAAGCAACACCACGCACGCTTGTTTGGTATTGTTTTTGTTTTTTTTTTTAGTAATCAACACAAAAGCACACAGAGCAACAATGCTCAATAATTCTTGGGAACTGATGTTTTTTTTTTTAAATAAATATTTTATACTAGCTGGCCCGGGTACCCGGCGTTGCACGGGATCAAAAAATTTATTAAAAAAAAAATATTTAAATCAAATAAAAATAATTGATAAAAAAATTTATATAAAAAAAACTGTATGGGAGGTACCACGCCCCTTTGTCCAATCTTGACCTAATATAGCCTACTTGTCCTTGGTCGACAGTAATATACTGTGAAAATTTCATGAAGATCGGGTCAGTAATTTAGACGCATATACGGAACAAAGATACATATATGCATTCCATTTTATATATACAGATTGTAACACAGTGTACAATTCGGCAGCGACCGCAGCTTCTGTTTGCGACCGCACACAAGCACATAATATCATTGTGTGCGTGCGCTCGGGGCTTTGTTAACACTTTTTTAGACTATAAATGACACCATAAATCAGATTGTTAAGGAGTCTCTAGACTAGAGCTGAGGTTTTTAACTTGACAACAAACGAAACTTTAGACAAAACTATAGTCTAGATTTAGTCTAAGCATTAGCGACACCACGCTATTGATAAGAGTTTAGATTATAGTACACATAGATGGAATATAAGCGGAGCCTTTTGTTTGTGTAAGGAGGTGGAAATCTTGCATAGATTCTCGTTGTTATGGGTAAAGCCAGATTCTTACTGACTAAAATCACCCTCTTATTAGCCGCAACGCCCTACGGGACTGGTATAACGTATTCTAGGTATTAAGTCGCAGGGTGGGGGAAATACTCAATTGGTCTCTTCATTCGTGTTTTTAGAGTTCTTTTTCTTTGCGCCTCATCTCGTCGCTTGAGTTGTATTATTTTGACATAGCTACATATTCTCTTCCAGTTATCATGGCTTTCCATCATTGTGTGGATTATGTTATGCGGGTGTACATTAGGGGTATAACTTATTCCCATTTTTTGCAAATATCAAAATGGCCCTAGCATAGTCGAATAGTCCTTTGAAAACTATTTAAAAAAATGATGTTAGCGGTCACCCACAAAACGCGGTAAAGTTGAAAATTATTTAGCCAAAAACTCACAGTTTTCTTATGAAATAATTAGGGAATTGCCCTATTAATTTTTAATCAAGGTTAATTAAGAAACTTCTTAACTTTTTTTTCATTTATTAATAAAATATTTAAAATGATTTTATTAAATTTGTTTCCTTAGGGATTTTAGAAAATCGCTTTTGTGGGTGAGGTTTTTATTTTCAAATGTTCCAAACAAATTGTTTTCGTAAATAATACAATATTCGCTATCGCGTAGTGCTAGGGCCAAAATTTGGTTATACCACTAGTGTACATCCCTACCATCCTCTCGCTACAGTAGAGCCTTGTCGTATGCATATTTAGGTCAATTAAACAGAGCGTGCTGCACATCCTCTAATACGTTTGGACATCTTGGACTTACTGGAGAGTCATCATGTCTATATTTAAATAAGTAGCTCTTATATCCTACGTGTCCTGAAAGGACCTGTGTAAGGTCAACTACTAAACTTACTGGATTACAAGCAAGTCTATAGAATAAACTATATGCGGGACTTTAGTATAAAAAGAGTTTAAAAATAAAAATAGATCCTAGATTATGAACTAGACGGTAACCCTTACGGGACGGAGTTTGATTTCGAAAATTAAAATATGTATTTGTGGTGGAAATTTTTGCATTTTCTAAGAGATATGGTAAAAAGAAAATGTTTTGCATACTCAGAAATCCTAAAATCGTCCTTTTATCCTGGGACATATTATCCCAATAAGCATTTTCGGTGGGACATATATATCCCAATAAGGTTCCCAACAAGTGTTTTTGGTGGGTGATTCGAATAAAAAAAATTTATAAAACAAAAAAAGATTAGTTTATTTCAATTATATTCACGTTTATTTGTCTTTATAATTATTTATAAATACTGTGGTAATGTAATCAGGGTTTTAATTTGTGGAAAGGTCCAAAACACTTGTAGCACAAAGCGTTGTTACAGCCTGAGCATATCATCTTTGTGCGCTTTTCGATACCAAATGAAGTATATCGGACATAGCCACAACGCCTTTCTTGCTCTACTGGCAAGTGGTTTCCAACATTCAGGCTATCAGTCTTTAAGCGTTTGGGAGTTCTTCCACCCCGAAGACGTGGCCAATAATAAAAAGCGATCTCGTGATATACAGTTTTTTTAACTGAAATACCCATTGATGGATTTTTGCTCCAATAGTCCTTTAAAGAAGGCAACTTATTATAATGCATAATCAATGAAGCGCCCAGAAATACAAGGATTTCATTAGGATCTAATAAGTTTCGCTTCGAAAGCGCGCGACGATTGGAAGCTATCAAACGCTGATTAGTGCATTCAGCAATTCGAATGCGCAAACTGTAAGTAAATATGTTTGAAAACACTTTATACTGGTTGCAATCGTCAGTAAGATTTAGAAGAATTTTGCAGTCTCGTTCTGACGGCAGTTCGTGCTTGGGCTGGAAGTTTTGGCAGCCATCGGGGGTAACATTTACCTAATGGTCAATTGGGTGAGACTCATCACTTTTTTCATCGATACTAACGGGCACATTAAGACTATCGCCAATTTCCGAGCAAGATTCGGTCTCATCGGAACTCTCAATCGAATATTCACCGCCAGACTTATCAAAATCGCCACCAGAGTCTGAATCTTCGCATACAATACGATCAAGATCTTCAAGAGTAAGCTTCCCTTTTGACATCTAAAATGCGTATTGGGACAATTAATCCCACGTAAAAAACGTATTGGGACTATATATCCCTATTTTATAATATCTACCAGAGCCTACCTTTTATTATTGTAAAAGACCATGAAGCAATTTAATTTAATAAATTAAACACTTTTCTATAAAAATTAACACAATTTTACTAAATTACGCTGTTTGTGCAGCCACTTTCAGCAAATTAACGATCCAGACTGTTGAAAATTCTACGATGTTGTGGTATTCATCATCAAGTATAATGAAAATGCTGGCATGTACCGTTCTGTTTTTATTCACATTTAATAAGAAACACTTAAACCTGGTTTAAGTTAGAAATTGCATTGAAAATTAAGAAAATAAGAAAGTTTGAAAATTAGTGGGATGTATTATCCCAATAGTCCCAAAAGGGTTAAGGCAAACCTAAGAAAAGTCTAAAGGCGACCATATAGACTTTACAAGATCATAGGTAAGTCCTTAGACCCGACTGCAACTTTATGCAAGTGAACCATAAAAATGTGGTTTGAATTCTTAGAGCTACTACTGGCGGAACACAAGACAGAAGCTGCATTGATCGCAAGCAAGACGTCCAAAGAATCCCTAAAACTTTGCTGGAAGCAGCGAAATCGTTTCTACGGACGCTATCAAATCCTTGAGTCCGGGGTTGCGGGTTTCCCGCCAGAGGCTCTTGTCTCCAGCAGTTAAGCGTAGAGCTTCGCGGGATTAGCATAAGTAAAAAACAAGGCGTGGTAGCAGAAAAAGAATTCTCAATTATAAGACGTCAGCAGCATGCCCAATATGGTTTCCGTTATATTATTATACTTTAAAAATTTTAATGTATTTAACTAAATAATTTTAACAAAAAGAATATGGGAATTATTGCTTCTTATTTTTTACCTTATGTGCGTTCGTTTACTTTTCCAGTAAAATCCAGTAGGTGAGTAATATGAAAATTTTAAAAATTTACAAATTTGTAAAAATTTTGGGGTAAACGAACGCAGCTTTTTTAAACATGAAAATAACCTAAATTTTTCTTCTTGTGGTAATGTTGTTGGTTTTGCAACAAGCTTTTACAAACACACGCGTATACACGCATATTGGTTTTCGAAAGTTATCCCGTTTAGGATTGCTTTAAGTACTTTTAAGTGTTATCCGTACTTAAATTTTTGAGTACGACTCGTACTAATGTAAGAAGAAAGAACTTAAATTAAGCACGACTTTTTATTTTCTGTGTAGGCTATCCACCATGCAAAGCAATACAAAACATTAGTCCCGCAGAGCGTGGAATGGACTATGGAGAAGGTTTTAGTCGATAAAAATCCAACATTCCCTCTTGGGACCTACACGCAGAGAAAAAACATGTTTAAGGCCCGTTTTCACGACTTACCTATAAAGTTCGAAATAGTTAACGGTACCTTTAGCACTAGTGAGTAATAAAGTTACCTTCAACTATTTTTCGTTTCACAACTTCTGTATAAAATAAACTTAACATTTTTGAATATGTGGCAATGCTAAAGAAAATACCGACTATTTTTGCCAAAATAAAAATACGAACTGGCAACTACGTACTTCTTTTTACATTTACAAAATATACGTATAATTGGAGTTGCCATATATAAAAAATATGTGAATATAATATGGCAACCTCAAATCAAAACCTTACGACAAAAGGTAAAGGTAGAACGTTCCTCTCTTTAGTTTATCCTTCACTTTTAGATTAAAGGGAACTTGTGATAATTAAAAACTCATTATCTGTTCGATAACTTCCTAAATTTAGCTATCGTTAAGTCGTGAAAACGGGCCTAAATATGGTCACCTCCAACAAAACCATTTTTAAAGAAAATTTTAAAAATATTATGGTTAATACAACCATATTATTGTCATCTACAACCATATTATGGTTAAATTAATCCTCCATCAAGAAGCCACAACCATATTATGGTTGCCTCTTAACATGTTATGGTTAAATATGACAATAATTTGTTTATAAATTAACAATAGTATTTTCCTCTTTTCACAAGAGCAACATGCTATGGTTGAAAACCAACCATGCTATTATAAGTGTTAAACATGTTTTAGTTATTTTTGACCATAACATGTTCGGAGGTAACCACAATATGGTAGTGGCTTCTTGCTGGAGGACTAATTCAACCATAATATGGTTATCGGTGACAACAATAATGTTAAATAGATCATAATATGTTTAAAATTTTCTTTAAAAATTGTTTTGTTGGAGGTGACCATATTTAAACATATTTTTTCTCTGAGTGTACTGAAAGTTTCTACCTCCAACATTAAAAACAAAAATACCAGACTGTAGACTCCACTTTATACTAGACATTAAGCTAAACTTTAGTCTTTACGCTGGACTATTGAATAGTCCATAGGTTAGACTTTGTCCAGTCTAAAATCTAGACTATAGACTAAATTATATAAAAATTATATAAGAAAATATACACTAGAATAAATTGTTGATTACATTTTTCATAGTTCTTGCACAATCTTGTTTTAATTATGCAGATTTATTTGTTCATAATTTCATTTACTTTCAAATGTTTTCATGCACTTGCCAAATATTTCATAATTCATTATGAATCAACTTTTGATTCTTCATAAATTTTGAAACAAAACAAAGTTTAATTATTACAAACGTAACTTTTAACAAAAACTTTGAGCTTTCTCTAAAAAGTTCATGATATGTTTGTGTGTCATTGTCATGATTCCTATCTCTATACGAAAGGAAATATTTGTTTATCTAGTTATGAGTTTGTAATGAAATAACAACATCAAATCTCTTAAGATCTTTGTGGCATATAGGACAACTTGTTAATATTTGCTTATGTAGAACATGCACTCTGACTTGTAACCAGGTAATTCTAAAAGTAATAACACAATAACAACGAACGTTTAGGCAAAAAATATCTGCTGAAAAACTGACAAAACAATGTTGTTGATTGTGTCAAACACAAAACCGGCTTACACTTACCGAGAAAATCTAAGAAAATTTAAAAAAAAATCCTAAAAGCAGCAAGTTTATTTCTCTACCAGTGTACCTTAATTTTAAAAGACAAGGCTTATGATTAAAGCAACGACTTTAGCATGTGTCGGTAGTCAACCTTTTCTAACAGCAAAATAGCAAACAGCTTAAAAATTTAATTGAAATTGCAAGCAGACATGGTAACAGACATAAACACATACAAAACTGTTATACACTTTGTATGTATCTTCATAAATATACACTTATACTAGCACATGCAGTGTCATGTCTCCAAATACCTCAAGACATATTAAAGTTGATATGCTACACAACATAATAGCATGATGGAATATGTCTTATTTATGCTGTTAACTAAACAGTGGAGGGCAAAATAAAACAAAGCAAATAAATATTTCTTTAAAAGAAAAAAAAAGTACGTTTCTAACTCAAAAAAAAAAAAAAAAGGCTGAAAACAATTTAAGCTGTTTCATAGAGTTCTTTTTCTATAGGGTTTACATTCTTTTGTTAAACACTGTAACTATTTTTAGAAGCATGTACGTGTGTGTGTGACATCTTAGCAGTTCATTTAGCTGTTAACAAGGTGTCTAGTAATATAAAGGGAATTTCTTAGCGATATTTTAAGGCTGAAAAGTAATTTAACAACTTAGTAAGAAAATATTTTCAAAGCATGTTTTGGGTTGTAGTAAAAAAAAGTTAAACAAAATATAAAGAAAAAACTACTGGGATTACTCTCTCAAAGGAAAACATATTTAAAATGCTATAAAATTACGAAAAGAATATTAAAATAGAATAATCAATTACGTTAAAAATCTTGAATTAATCATAGATCTATAAAAACAAAACTTTTTAAAAAATGTGATTTAAGACTATTTAGTGGAGTAAGAGATCTTTTATACAGACTCTTGACTTGACTTGACTACACTCACTATAGGCCAAAATATATACTAGACTTTTGGCGAAAATATAGACTTGACAATTAGCCAAACTGCATACCTTTAGGCTTTTGTCCTAAATTTAAGAACTTTGCATACTTTCAGGTTTGTTTTCATTAGAACTTAAATTTGCATAATTAACTTCTAACAAAATTTGCAAGATTCCCTTTATATCTTCCTTACATTTGCTATGAAATTAGTCCTTGTTTTGTTTTCGAAGACAAATTTGTTCTTTTTTCTTTTTTTTTTTGCCATTGATTTATACCATCATCATAATAAATTCATGTGATTTATCTAAAAGGCTTTTCCGCTAAATACGAATATTGTAAATCTTTGTGGCTGCTGAATTTTATGTTCATTTTTGGCCAAAAACTTTTCTAAGCCAGTTAAAACAAAAGTGGAAAACTATTAGAGTTTATGAATAGATAAAACTGAATGGTCAAGGACGGCGGTGAAAAAAACTTTCACAGGTTTAAAAGTTAATATTCTAGAAATGTAAAAGGAAGACTAATGCCCAATTTACAGGATAGTTATTAAATCTAAATTAAGTTCATTTTCATAAAAACTTAAATCGTATTTAAATACAGATTGATTTTTTGAGCTTTATTTGAAAAGTCTTATTTGAATAAGTTAAAGTATGGTAGCACTACTAAATACAAAAAAATATCATAAAAACGTATAATTATTTACAAGGTGGTCTCAAAAAACAGCTGATTGTTATTGCTTTGCCTCGTATTGTTGTATTGTCGTGATATTGAGGCCACCTTGCTAAACTATTACAATAGAAACTTAAGTTGAAATTAAGTGTACCACATCTGTGAATTAAGTTAGATTTAAATATTTAATGAAGAAGAGAATTTTGTATTTAAAACGATCTTAAACATAAATGTGTTTTAATATCAATCCTGAAAATTGGCCATAAGTAGACTTGCGAATGCACTACAATTAAAACTTTGTCATTTGTAGCTTAAGCTACAGAAATTTCTATAGAAATGTGTTTGCTTTTACAAATAGCAATGGAAATTCTTCTTGCTTTTGGAATATCAATGCAAATTCTCTAAAATGTTATACTTGTTATATTTTCAATAAATCAATAACGATTAAATTTTCATTGAATTTCTGTACCTTATGTGACTGAAATTTGTGTATAAAGTTTAAAAAAAACATTCGAATGTCGTACGTGCATTTAATGTGTACGTGTGTGTAAATAAATCTCATAAAATAATGTTCAAGTATGCGCAAATATTTTCGTTGTTTTTTGTGTTGTGTGTAAAGTAAGTTAAAGTAAAATTTGTTTACTTGGGAAGCAGAAAGAAGAAACCTTAATAATTTAAATAGGGGAAAGATATACTGCATAAATTGTAATTAACTAAAAGTTTTGAAATGACAATTACCTGCGGTACAGAGTTAGGCCGGTTTTTAGAACTTACTCATAGCTAAAGGTAAGATTTTGACGGCCGTATAAAACGTGTTCCAATAAAACAACTTTACTTCGACCTAAAAGGAAGAATGAACCTTCCTTTAAATTAGCTCTTACTTTAGCTTAAAGTTATATTGTAATAATGAAACACATTTAATATGGCCGATAAAGTCCAGCTACCGATAAGTTGTTAAAATGGGTCTTAAAGTTTTGCCTTAACAAATAAATCTGAAAAATAGGTTTTACCTTCAAAAGCAAAGATAAAAATTCAATTATGGTTTGTTTTAAATTAAACTTCCCAAAAGTATGCTTTTTATTTTTTAAGATACAACACGGCCTAAAGTGTATGCTTTACTTTTAATACAATTAAAAAACAAACACCTCATTTAAGTGTATTTAACTTTATAAAATTGCTTACTATGACTCATTTTTTCTATTGTATTCACAATTTTCCATTTCAATCATAAATTTCTCACAGCCTGTGTAGTTTATGAACATAAATTGTTCTCGTATTTAAACGCTAACACAATTTCTTTGTGTTTAATTTCATTTCGCTGTGTTTGGTCTTATCTGTAGATTTTTGTTTTTAGAGTTTATTTTACTAAAAATAATTTCAGTGATTTATTTATCAGCCACGTAGCTTGGTAGCAGTCATATAACCCATTCCCACTTGAGGAGAAACAATTTTTTGTCTAAAATATGAATAAATTTCTGGACTAGAAGGGAGTGAGAATGAGAAAGCAAAAAATATAATGTAGCAAAACGGTATCAGTAGCTATTTTTATTTTTTCATTTTGGTTTTAAGAAAAAGCCTCAGCTTGTTAACAGTTTTGACAAAGTACCTTTCATATAAAACAACCAAAAGCTAAATAAATAGAGAACTTTTAGTAGGGATATTCACAGCGTGCACCCAATATACAAAAACAATAGAAAAAACCGTAGCATTCTTAAAGGGGCTTGTCAAATGTTTACGTATTTACGAAAACACTTTGAGGGTTTTCAAAAATGATCTACTCTTCACTAAAAAAATGCAAAAGCTGTCGAAAAAATTGGCATGGTTACCTGCTCTAAAACCTACTCCATGGTGGATCCTAACAACTGGCTGGCAAGCAAAGCTTATACCAATCGCGCCGAGTGTGAGTGCTACAAACAGGGTTGTTAGATGTGACGATTTTTCGTCATTTTGACGATTTTTTTTTTAGAAAATAAAGTAAAATGACGATTGACGATTTTTTACTAAAAGTGATAACGTTATAACGATTTTCTGGCATCAATAAAACACAAGAAATATTTACAATAATATTGGGAACAGTTCAATACGTAAAAATCAATTTTCCAAAATACAAAAATGATTGGAAATTAAATAAAAAAATTCTGCCCCCATCACAAGCCAGTTGGCTTTCATTAAAAGCATTAGTAATTCGAATTCTACAATTATATACATAAATGCCATCGATACTGCAAAAAATAAACACTAGAGCCCCGATTTTAATGCGTGTAATAACCAATCTACACTGCAACGAAATCTAGTACTTACGAGATTTCGAGCCAAATCTAGTGGTTTTCCCATACAAAACAAAATCTACTTTGTGACTAGATTTCAACGAAATCTACTCAAAATCTAGTAGTACTTAGTTTTGCAACTATGGTTTTTTCCATATAGCACTAAAAAATACTTCCCTGCATAACAAAAATATGACATTTTAATTAAAAACAAAACAAAAACTTTTGAAAAAAATAAAAAAAAAATTGAGAATTTGTAAAAAATAAAAAAAGGACAAATAATTTGTAAAAAAGTGATGTTGATTATAAACTAAAGATAATGCAAATTTTTTAATGTCTATTTCTTTTTGTGTTTGTATGTGTTACACAAAAATATTTTAGTCATTGATTTGTTATAAAAACAAAATCTCACTAATGTCAAAACGGTATAATGTAAACGCACTAGATTTTGAGGTAGATTTCAAATGAAATCTACTAGATTTCGTTGTAATGTAAATGGCCTATAAAAAGACGATTTCCCATTTAATTCTGTTAGGTAAGTTATTCTAAGTATAGTTGAGTGTTAGGAAGTAAGAAGTACGTTCTTAATAAAAAGTCGTGTAGAAAAATGAGTGCACAGAGAAGGAAATGCATTAGTTTGGAACTAAAATTGGACGTAATAAAACGATTCAAGTCGGGTGAAAATGCTGTTGATATAGACAGAACCCTTGGTTTAGCACCTTCAACAGTAAAAACAATTTATTTTTTATTTAATGTTTTTGTGAATATGGATAAATAAAATAAATAATTTTTTTTATGTTTTTATAAAAATATATTTTTTCTTATGTATTTCTTTTGAAATGATAAATATATTTCAGCCCACTTGCTGAAATGAATAAAATAAAACTTAACCATATCACTTTCTTTATCATAAATAGAATTTTTTGCTAAAAATTTATATTTTTGAACCACTCAATGCAATAAATCGTCTGTAATTTGTAAAATTTACATATTTTACGATTTGTTGACGATTTTTGTTCGTGGCGATTTTGACAAATTTTGTTAAAACTTTTGACGATTTTTGAAGAAAAAAGCCTTGCAACCCTGGCTACAAATACGCCCAGGTAGCAATTTGATTTAATAATTCGTCAAGATTAAACACTTGCGCCATGTTTAGTAGATGGAGCTGCGCTGGTTTTGGAAACATACTAGCGGCTTCTGTGGAGTAGCAACAGCACCTGGGGCTAATCCTTCCTCAGCAAGAAATTTTTCTCAAGTGGGAAAAAATCTGCAATTAAGTGGGATTTTCAGGATTACCATTCCCGCGACGTTGGCTACTTAACTGCAACCACCACGTGATCCCGAAAATATCGTGGCAGCGGGTAGGCGAAACTTCCGCGAAGGCGAAGCTTACTAACGGAGGTCTCAACCAATAGTTAGTCCGTCGCCATACCACCAGGGGCTTCTGCTTCCCGTGGTAATAGATATGATCTCTGGTCAGCCGATCTGTCAATTTTTTTTCCGAATTCCTGGTATAAACCGCACTTAATTTCCCCGAAGATCCGTCACCGAGACTCGAATATTCACAAGTGAAAGCTGCCTTCCCGCGAATTTGGGTAAAGACCACAACTACCACATGATCCCCAAAAGTACCCTATCAGAAAGAGGGTACGTCTTTAACGAGTGCATACATTTGTTAAGAGCACACGATCACTTCATCATCAACCAACCTTAATTACCTGATATGCTCCATCTTAGTCATCTCCACAAAACAGTCTGCACTCATTAAGCAGACATATTATCAAAGTTGCATTCGATAATTTATTCAACATTCACTCATCGTTAGCTTCGGAGGAGTCTTAATACAAAATACATACATTAAGCAGGGACCAGGCGGGAGTCCTCATTCATATATGGGAATACTATTGTAATCACCCAATTATCAGTTTAAATCACCATAGATGACAATGTTTATTGTTCAAATTTTTTATCTCATCATCATGACCCCTTGTAGAAAAGCAACCTCTGTTGGAAATCATCTCTCGTGTGTAAAAAAAATATTTCTTCGGATATATATTCGCACGGACGCCTCAACTTACAGTCGGTTCGATACCGAAGTACCAGAAACCAGATAGAATCTCTGGTCACACTAGACTTCCAAGATCCCAAGAACTCTGCTAATATATAATTACTGCAGAGTCCCAGGTATTGGCTGCCCTGTTTTCCCACGTCAATGTAACACTTAGAGGTTAAGACTTTTAAAATCCTTTAATTACGCCCCTGAGATGCGCAGCACATCCGCCGGAAGAATTCTATAGCAACAGTTGCATATAGGAGCTGGCAAAATAGTTGCAGTGATGCAAAAGATTAACGTAAGTACCTGCCGTATTGGCCTAGCTTCAAGGTAACTCTTAGCACCGGGTGACAGACAAAGCGTTTATCAACCGCTATGTGAGCGCAATCAACATACACATGTAGCACTTTGAGTGTATAATTAGGCAGAATTAAACATTCGCCCCTTGTTAAGGAACTTGAGCTTTCTTACCTCCACTGCAACAGCACCTAGGGAGATCCGCCATCAGCCGATAAATCAACCTTTAAGGCCAACTTTGTAAGATCTCCCTATACGCGAACTTGGATTTAAACCACATCTACCACGTGTTCCGCGAAGGGTTGTCACCAACAGTATGGCTAGAACCGAATAATCAGGGGCTTTTGACTTCCATGGTATCGATAAGAATCTCTGGCGAGCCGCGATCTCAAGAGGCATTTATTGCATCTTAATTCTTTTGGGAATGTTACACCAAAAGGTGAAATATAAGTGAAGGAGGTAGCCCTCCCTACCCCCGAGGGACTATCAAAGGCTATTCAAAGCTTAATTTTCCTTTTCCTTAAGAACGTGTTAAAAAAGTAAAGAATGTTAAATGCTGTTAGATCCAGCAAACGTTAAGCAGAATTAAACAAATGTTTAATAAAAATAGTGGTTACGTGTGGGGCATAATATGATTCTCAAGTGTGACCATTGCTTTAGTATTTGGACGAATTTTTTATACTACAAACTGTGACTATCTCTTGCCTAAATTTCTGCCACATTTTATATGTATTTAAACACACAAACGAGCAACTAGTTTAGGTTTCTGGAATTCTAACATTTGTTTGGAAATAAAATATTGTATGTTGGTTTTCAAATCCACTGAAAATAAAATATTATTAATTTTAATGCTGCGCGAGGAAATTAAAATTTTATTTTCTTTAAAGTATAAGCTGTGATTTATTTTATGATTTGGTTAAAACTTTTTTTTAAATCAAAGACAATTTTTGTGCACTTCGAGGCTTGAAAACAAAAATTAATAGTTTTATTTTTATGAAAAACAATTAAATACAATTTTGTAATGTCATTATACTTAATACTAAAGTCCTTATGACACTAGGTTTTTTCTTCATTGAATTGATGTAGAATTGATAGAAAGTAAATGTTGAAAAGAGCAAGCTATAAAAAATGTAAACAAACATTTTTTTCAGTTTTTCTTTTGTTATGATCAAGGTATATTTATAGCAGGTAGTCTCGGAAAGCCAGCTGTTTATTTTTTATTTGCTTGTTTTGTGGTACGAACTGTCAAATGTTGTATAGTAAACATGTAAACAAGTTTTTTGTCTCTATCTTTTGTCTCTTATCAACCCCTTTGCCTTTTGACAGTTCGTACCACAGAACAACAATAAAAAGCCCTGTTGTTTGTTTTATTGTACAATTGTTGTAATCTCGCGGCTACCTGCTATAAATATACCTTGGTTATGATTTTGTTTATTGTATAAGATGTTGTCAACTTTTTGTTTATGAGAAACATAAAAACAAAACAAACAAAAAGCGTTAAATCGCTAAATTTGCCCCTGAACCGCTGATTCAGCAACACTTTTAATATTTCAAGCTTGAAATGTCAATTTTAAGTTGAACAATATTAAATTTTTTTGACATAACTTCATTATTTATCGATAACTTTTTTAATATTTTTGACAGTTTGCTATTTATCCCTATACCCTGTAGATAGCGAGACTAGTCCATACATGCATGTAATGAGTAGTTCATAAAGGAGTAGGAGTACTCCAAAACTACTCCAAATATATGGGTAAGAGGTGGTCCATTTAACATTACGATGTCCTAGGAGGGGACCATATAACCCACCGAAGTAGTCCCTAAACTACTCCATGGAGTACTAAAGTGGGTTAGTTTCAAAAGTACTCCATGTCAATACAGTATGGAGTACACTAAAGCGGTAGTTTAAGCATTTTTCATTTTTTACTTATCGCCTTTTATGTATATTATTGCTATTATTAAATTTATTTACTAGGTATTTTTATACCCTTCACCACAGGTGGAAAAGGGTATATATAAGTTTGTCATTCCGTTTGTAATTTCTACAATATTGATCTTAGGACTAGACGACGTGCTTCTTTATTGCATATCTGCTATTTTCATAAAAAATTCAATTGGCTCAAGAATTATTGCTAAGGGATGCATCAAAACAACTACAATATGTCAGTCATTCGAAGTTGGCCTACCCTCTATATTCGAAATTGAACAAAATGTTGTTGGGTTAGTAAATAAAAAAAAATGTTTTCCTAAAACCAAAAGGTTCAACAGATTTTTTTAATTTACTGTTTAGTTTTCTTTTATTATTTAAGGGCTTATATTTTAATTGCCAAGTTGTTGTTAAGCTAAAGCATACTTTTAGGGTTCTGAGAAATTAGCAAATCTATTGCATAAATATTTATTATAAGCCAATTTTAAGTACATGGCAGTTAAATTTATGCATATTTTTTCTGGCAAGAAAGGGATATTAAGTCAAAAAATTTCTTTTCAAAACAATAGCAGTCGGTTTAAGTTTGAAGGTGTAAGAAAAATAATTTTTTTTTGTAATTTTAAGTTTAAGGTAAATTTTTATCAATAAGGAAAACATGGTGGGTATAATGTGAACTCAGGGGGCTATTCTAAAAAATCCTTCACCATGCGTTGAAAAATTCATATAAATTTTTTTTAATTTTCTAAAAATTTTATAAAAATATTTTTCAAGTGAGGTTAAGTGTTTTACAATAACTCCCTAAATGTTGTTATTAAGAGAAAATTTAGTATTAAGATAAAGCATAGCTTTTTACTCTTTTGGAAAATTTGTTGCATAATTAAGGGCAAATTTTATATAAAAAAATAAAAAAATTATTGAACTAAAGAAAACACAAATTTTTTAAACTTTTTTTTACTAAAACTAACAAGTTTATACAAGAAAATTAGGCAATCATAAAAAATACGTAAAATCAGTCTGCATGAACAGTTTCTTTGAACTAAAAACGGTGGTATACTTTAAGGCAAAAAAAAAAAAATATATATATATATATTTTATAAATTTGCATATTTCGTAAAATTTTTTTACAAGCATTTCACAATCCGCTTCTGTTTTCTCGAATGTCATGATACGCTTTCAAATTTCATTAAAATAATGTATCAAGAAAAATATTTTCATTTATATTTTCCCCTCCTAAAATTATGCAAACTAGTTTAATAAACATAATCTTAAGGTCATATAGATTGGCTTTGCTAAAATAAGAAAAACAAAAAGAAAACAAGATTTTTCTTTTTAATTTTATAGTAAATATTTGAAAAGTGAAAAAAAATTACAAAAAAAGCAAAAAAAAAAATAAGAAAAGAAATCTGTTAAGTGCAAATTTGATCAAATACCGTCTAACTTTTGCACTCACATTTAAACATTGTATATTGCAAATGTAGTTGAGGGTAAAAAAAATCAAGGAAAATCAGAATATAATATAAAGTTTTTCAAAGATATTTTCTTGTTAGAGTTTATTTCACTCTTTCGGTAGATGAAAAGAGTTTTCAATAATGATAATAGCTTGCACACATGCGACAGCAAATACGTAAGAAAATGTTTCGCTAAAAATTTTGTAAGTCTTTTCTTTTTTTTTTTGTAATAAGAAAAAAGCAGTCTGAAAAGTAATTATAAATATGTACACAGTTGCTGGGAGACTTTTAGATTTGTTTAAAGAATTGTTGCCGTTACTTTCGCTGGTACTTGTGGTGACTTTGTTTTTTTTTTTTTTGTTTGTTTGTAATAATGTGGATGTTTTTCATGTTTTATTCAACATACATATGTTTTCAACTTGTTGTTTTCGCTTTCTTTAAGCAGTTTTTTGGTTTTTGTTGCAACTACTTAATCTCATTCCAGCCAGCCACCATCGAGCAATCAGTAATTTCAACAAAGCAAAGCACAGTTACTACACACTCTCCATTCCATCTCATACTCACACAAACACAAAACATATACTCTTCGTACATACATAATTTATATTAACTCTTTGCTTTATTCAACATATATTTTTATATGCACATAGTATACCTTTAGGCTGTTATATTATGAACAATAACATATCAACTTGAATCCACTCAACTCGTCTTAAAGGGGGTTTCTGTTTCATTTGCCTTTTTCCAACAACAACAATTTCTTTTAGTTGTAGCATTCTTATGTTCAAGTTGAAAAAGGATTTAAGAAGTATACATCGTAAAAAAAAGTTAAACCACAAAAATCAAGGCATATTTCTAGGCATTATGTGCACTATAACATTGTGTTAATGGATTTATTTGTAAAAACTAAATTATTTTTGTCAAACTGAACTTCTATTCGAGAGGTATCTTTTTACCAGAATGTACGTGATATTTGGACAAAAAAGTACTCCACCACTAGTGGAGAATGAGGGTATACTAAGTTTGTCATACACTGTGAAACTTTTTTATTATTCATCTCAGAACCCATAAAGTATAATATCTAGTATTCAAAGTCGATTTAGACATGTCTATCTATTTCTCCGTCTGTATAAAGCACGCTCACTTGGGATTGAAATCAAAAAAAATCGGTTCAGTAGGTTTAGAGTTATGAGTACATACATATGTGGAAAAACCAAAAAAATGATCATTTTGTTACAAAAAAAGTTGAAAAAAATATTGTTAATCCTACGAATTTTCATTTAAAAAACATTTTTGTGTACGTTTTTCAAATTTTTTTATTAAAAACGAAATTTTTCTTTAATCTTGGTTTATGTTATTATTTAATAACAATTATTTTTTCACCGAGTTTTTTTAAAAACTTTTTTGCTATATTAACTCGACTTAAGATGTTTTGTCAAAATGCCACAGATATATATATACGGTCTAATTTATAAAAATTTCTTGTTTCAGCTTTAATGCTTACAATAGTTATAAAACACTTTTTGTTTTATAAGCCATTAATAAAAAGTCAGATTTATAAACGTTTAATAGGAGTGGATTAACAATTAAACGTTTATATTACTTTTGTATTTTTATGTTGGCAACAACATGTTATTTTAATTGTAATTTTTGTAATAGTGATGCATACAACTGGGGATTAAACAATACGAGATCATACAACGAACGAATTTTAAGTGAATTTCTGTTTTGTTTTCAATTTAAAATGAATTTCTGTTTTTTAAAACGTAATATTTAAAATAATTTTATGTTTTTTTTTTGTTAATAAAATACATACTACATATTGAAATAGAAGCGAAATATGTAAATCATTTATTAGCAATATCAAATTTTAATGAATAATTTAACCAATTTTTATTATACATTTTTTATACGCAGATGATTTGAAAATAAAACCTCCTAATTTTTAACAAAACATTTTTAGCCACATATAACTGCCAAAATATTTTAGGTTAAAATGTTTTTACCTGGAACAATATCATTTTCCTCAATAGCAATGTTGTGAAGTACTGCTAGGGCGATAATCAATGTTTTCCCTTTTGCCAGATAAACCGTCAACCCATCTAACAAGCAGCGAAATCGTTGCTTCCAAGCCCCAAAGCAACGTTTAACAGAGTTTCTAGTGCTTATCTGTGCAGCATTATATCTGTTGTCCTTTTCATTCTGTGGTTTGGATAGTGGGGAGAATAAATAAGTCTGCAGCTTATATCCTGAGTCTCCCAACAAAATACCTTTGAACTCTCCGCTTTCAAGTTTAATAGTTGACTCATTTAAAATACGGCAGTAAATCTACAAATTGTTTTTTTAACTTCAATTTAATTTGTTATAAGCGCTTTTTTGGTAATTGCTGAAATAAATTTATAAAGTTATAAATTTAATTTCGTCGGGAGGTTTCTGGTGGACACATTTTTACAAAAAATTAGTTTTAAATCAATTCCATATAACAATAATAGCGCCCTCTTTTTTTAACATTTAATCCCTTTTTTGATAGCTCGAATATATTAAGAGATTTTGAGTTCTAGCATTGCCTATATATATATATATGTGTTCCTCTAACTCCCATTGGAGCATAGAGCGCCAAAGCCTTGCCTGATATCTTTAATTTTACAGTTCTCTAAACATTGTTTTGCTTCTTTCGTCACTTTTTGTGCTATGAAGCAAATTTTTGATGCAAAATTTAAAATATTATTGTTTGTAATTGCTGTGCTGCATGTTCCATTCAAAGCATGTAGAACAAAAAATTTTTGTTCCGTGCGGCAAACATGTAACTAACAGACGATACACTATGTGGTTTCTACTTTGTGTTTGCTTTAACAAATACTTTACCTATTTGAAAGACATTTTAAAATATAAGTGTAATGAATGGTTAAAAAAGGTTTGCAATATTTGAAATAAATCTTAATAGCTTTTTATATTTTATGCAAAAAAGTTATAACGACTTTAAGTTTCAACAGAAAACATATCTAGCGACCCACATTATTTTAGCAAAAAAATCTATCGAGCAGTTTATATTTAAAATTAATTATCGTTTTTCTATAGAAAAACATTTTATGCGTATTAAACTTTTTTATTAAAATAAATAAAAAGACAAAAATGTTTAATTTTTCGTGCAATTATTAGAATTTTATTTTAACAAACATTGAAATGTCAACTTATTAAACGCTTAAAGTAGGGTAAAGGCTACAATAAATATTTCAAATTTATGATATGTTTATTAAACGTTTAATAGGCTATTAAACATTTATAAATACTCTTTTTTCGACTTTTGCTTATTAATGACTTATAAAGCTGCAATGATGCGTTTATAAATTAGACTGATAATATTTTGCACAAACTCATTTTATGTTACCAGAAATTATACCATAAAATTTCGCAAAGATCGGTACATAATTTTTAATACCCCAATACAAAGCCCACTCTTGGAAAATACTTTGGTAGACCTAAATCCGTAACAAATAAAGCTATTGTATTAGAATTAAGGCTATCACACAGTGCAATTACCAAAAGTTCTATATAAAGCAGGCTTCTGAAAATAAAAAAAATGTAAAAAACGATAAAACAAATTTTACTGCAGTATTGAAATACTATGTTCTAATTTAGGTTTTTTAAGCTTTGTTCACAATCAGAGAAACAATTTCGTTTTTTCTTCTATCTTTTTTCTTCCTAAAGTATTTCATATATTTTCCTTTCATTTTTAGAACAAAAATGTAACTAAAATTTTTTTAAAAATGTAACTAAAGTTGAGTCAACTAGAACTTCAGCAATAATTTGTATGAAATTGTTTCTGACGTTTAAAATAATTTTATTTAGTTTTGAATAAAAATTTCAACAAAATGTTGTAAAAAATAATAATAAATGCATAAAATTATTGTGGCCAAAATTTGGTTTCTTAATGCAAAATGTGTGTGGTTGCAAAAGAAATTGTTGCACTATTGTGAACACCAAGTGAAAATGTTTTTTTGATTGTGAACGAAGCTTTAATAACAAAAATCACTTAATCAATGCTTTTACTAAAAATCACTTTTCATAAGAAGATCTTTTCGCTCAAAAATTCAGCCTTTTTTTTAACGAAGCCACCTCTAAGACATTAAGTCACTTTTTCAAACTGCCCACGACTGACGAAATCATTAGACGGCTGAAGTTAATATTTTACCATTTTATTTGACCATTTAATAGAAATTATGTACATACATATCGCACACTAAATTATAAACAGGCAAAACTCAAAATTTATTAAAAATTTAGTAGTAATTTTAATGGTTCTAAATCACGAGCCAACAACTGTGCGCTTCTTTTTACAGTGCTGCCACATTCGTTTAGTACTTATTGTTGCCTTTTCATTTATTTCTAACCTTTGTATATTAAAATTTAACAAATCCAACTTCATAATTTTTGGGTAATTATGCGGGGTAATCATTTAAACGAATACGCTTAAATACCTCGTTGAGGTAAATATAAGAATACGTTTAACTACTTCATTGAGGTAATTAAGCGAATACGTTTAAATACCTCAGTGAGGTAATTAAACGTATTTAATTTAACATTGATGTAAAAAAGTTGACAGGAATTTTTACATGTATCAGCTAAATCTAAAGAGATAGAAATAAAAAACAATGGGATTTGCTGTCTTAAATTTTATCTGTAATGCTTTTTGAGATGTTCTGTCATATCCTACTAACAAAAGCGTACTCATACATATGTACAAACTTATGATCAGGGAAACCGTAAATATGCAATTGCATGGTTTTTCTTGTGCGATCAATGAATGCAAAAACAATATATTTATCCGTTTTAAAACTTTATAAATTTTGTTATCGATTTGTTTGTGAATAATTTGCATATTTTAGCTATTGCTGCATTTTTTTGCATGTTCAGCAAATAAAAAATCCTTAAAATTATTTGCAAAACAGATGAATTTTCTGCTGCTTTAATTTTGCCATCTACATTTAATTTTCACTCTACAACTGTTAGCCAAAGGAAGTTTTCGATGAAGATAAATGTTATTCCAAACTGTAAAGTTTTATATAAATATATGCAAAAATTAAGAAAAAGGCAATTATATAAATTTGTGCTGATACATAGATTCTGGACGCATCGTTTAGTAAACCGATCGAATCAAAAAAACCCTTTTTAGAGTTATCTTTTCGTTTATTAGATTAAAATTGACCTCAAATATCTTAGTGCAAATTAAATGTGGTTGAATGGGTTCAGATTGAAACATACAGCTTCCATTCAAATATCAACCCCTAAAATATTCAAGCTATTTTATCCTTTTAAATTTTAATGTAAATAAAAATTTTGCGACATTTCCTTTAATCCCTTTAGACAAAATATCTCATATATTTGGTGTATCCAGATAATATTCAGCACAAATAACTCTTACATATATAAATATTAACCTCATAACATAACTTTATTCTGGTGAGTCCAGAATATTAAGTTGTGAAATATTTTGGTTTCAAATAAGCTACATTTTTTTTTGGGCATATTTTTTCAAAAATGTTTAATGCACATTTTCCAAATTATTAACATGTTAACTTTGTTACATTACTTACTGTGTTGTTGTCAAATAGTACTGCGGCAGTTAAACGAATGAAAGTAAGGTGGTAATTTGTTATAAAAAAAAAAAATACTAAGCCATTTGTGGACCTATCTGGCGTAATTTTAATAGTAAGCAATTCCGAACTATATGTGACATAGGTACATATATTGGTGGGATTTTTTAAGAGCTATAGAAAAGTTAAAAAAAAAACACTTAAAATTCAGAAAAATGCATGAAATCTTTATTTGAATCGATAGTACGGTCCATATAATTTAATGTCTGAAGATTATTTCATGCAAATGTTGACCGTGACTGCGCCTCAAATGGTCCATCCGCTTAGTCCAATTTTGGCATACTCTTTCCAACATTTCGGCCGGTATCTCATGAATAAATGCTTCAATGTTGTCTTCCAATGCGTCAATTGAAGCAAGCATGTGTGTATAGACAAGAGCTTTAACATAGCCCCACAAAAAATAGTCTAAAGGCGTTAAATCGCACGATCTAGGCGGCCAATTGACCGGTACCGAACGTGAAATAAAATGTTCAACGAACTCGCCTCTCAATAAGTTCATTGTTAAGCGTGCTGTGTGGCATGTGGCACCGTCTTGTTGAAACCACATGTCATGCAAGTCAAGCTCTTGCAATTTGGGCAAAAAAAAAGTTGGATATCATCTTACGGCAGCGCTCACCATTTACAGTTACGTTACGATTCGCATCATCTTTGAAGAAGTACGGTCCAATGATGCCACCAGCCCATAAACCGCACCAAACTGTGACTGTTTCTGGATGCATTGGTAGCTCTTGCAATGCTTCTGGCTAATCTTCACTCCAAAATCGACAATTCTGCTTATTAACGTACCCATTGAGCCAAAAATGAGCTTCGTCGCTGAACACAATTTTTCGATAAAAAAAGTGGAACGCATTTTGATAAAAAAAATCCAATAATTTGCAAGCGTTGTTCGTTTGTAAGACGATTCATGGTTAAATTATAGACCAAACTGAAGATGTTTGACAGTGAAACAAAACACGAAACGTGCGTCAGCTGTTTAAACCTGTGTTGCCAATAAGATAATAGCTAAAAAATCACCCGATATAAACAAAGACCTAGTCCTCATTATATCTGTGGGTCTTCGATATTCTAGTTCAATGAAGACACCGACAGACGGACGGACATCTTTAAATCAACTTCGCTACTCAAAAGGACCCAGAATATATACACTATAGGATCTTAGATCAATTTTGTTGAAATTACAAATGGAATGACAAACTTATATAAAAAGAAAAAATTATAAGTAGTTTTTTATCAATTAAAAAAATTTTTTAAAAAGTATTTTAATTTAATTAATGTGATACATAACACTGGTTTACAGCCAAAAAATACCAAGAACGCCACATGCCTAGATAAGTTAATTGGGATCTCCTGAACAGGAAAAACGCTTAATTTTTTTTTCTAAGTACCGTTTTTTCCACAAAATCCTTAATAAAAACTTAATTTTTCATTTGGACTCCACAAGGGTTTAAGTGGGGACCATACACCGAAAAACACAAAAGTACCGTTATCTAAAAAACGATACTTAGAATAAAAATTACAGCGTTTTTCGTGTTCAGAAGGTCTAGGCATGTGGCGTTCTTGGTAATTTTCCAAATTAAAAATTTGTAAAGCAGTGTAATTGAATAAATTATTTTTTTTTTGTTAAAAAAAATTAAAATATTTTTTTGATTTAATTAACATTTTAGTTGTTAAGAAATAAATTTTGTATTAATATTAATTAAATAACAGAAAATCTTAATTGATTTTTTCGTTTAAAATAAAATAATTTAAACTTGTAGAATTGTTGTTGGGAACAGCGTTAAATAAACTGCAGTCAAAGTAGAAAATCTGCAATTTCTTCCACTTCTTCAAAAAAAAAAACTGTTGCTTTCACTTCTTATTGATTAAATGTAAACCGTCGCTGTCAAACCAACTCAAAAAGCGAAAAGTTGTAAGCAATTTTTCGTTTTTCGTTCGACAGGTTTTGGTTTCGACTGCATTTTTTTAAACCCTGGTTGAGAGTTGTCAAAACCTGATTAATATTTAATTAAATCAATTAACACATTGTTTGAAACGGCAAAGTTTTTAGATCAGCTCTTTAATTAATTTTTAATGATATTTTCTGCATTTATTAAAAAAAAAATATATGTATTAACAATTTTAAATTTTTACAATTTTTAGTAATCTATATAATCATTTTGGTAATAGAATCAAAATCAACAAATTGTTTACTTGATTCCATGAATTTGGTGATTAGAGACAATTTTTAATTTTTTCTGTGTACTGTGTGAAGGGTGTAAAATGATTTACAAGTACATATTTAAATGCATTTGTTGGGGTTTTCTTGTATTTTTTTTTGTAGGTGTTTTGTTTTATATACCGAAAGTGTTTTCGAAAGGTGTAACAGATTATTTTTGTAGTGTATTACTTCATTTGTTTCTGGTTGTTATGTTACCCAGATGTTAACACATATCACTTGAAGCTGTTGCTATTGCTATTGCCCCAACTCCCACGTCTGGTTCTTTTCCTTATAAAGTGTCAATTTACTTGTAATACTCGATGTAAAAGACATCAGGCAATAATTTGCTCGGCAAAGACAATTTTTTTGCATTCTTTGTTAAGATTTCGTTTTATTTTATTCCTTCTCCCTTTTCTTGTTCACGTTATTTTTGTAAGTTGTATATTGTGTGCTAAAACGTTTTTATTGTTTTGCTATAAAATATTTATATTACTTATGATTTCTGATTGAAAGCATGAAAGCGTGTTCTTTCTTACACTGGGTAAATATTTATGTGATTGGATTAATCATGAAAGGAACATTATATGTATGTATTTAAGAACAGATTTATGTTTTAATGTATGAAGAAAAAGGATTTCTCAATTTTAGGGAGAATTAAAAAAATAGGGAAGGAAAGCTTAATATTGATTGCTTTAATAAAATCCATTTAAGTAGAAAAATACATCATATAAGCTGTTTTTTTTGATTGGTAAGGGAGTTTTTCAAAAATGGTTATCCAAATTTTCTTTCAATTAAGGCAATTAAAGTATTCTGTGATGAAAATCAATCGTGAGAAAAATCGATCTAAAAATCCGTTTCTTAATTAAAGTCTTCGTTTTTTGTTTAAAATACAGTTTAATTAACATATCGCACACTTAATTAAAAAAGTGAATTTTTTATGAAAAAGTGACTTTTTGTAAAAAAAAAGTGAATTTTTTATGAAAAAACTGACTTTTTGTAAAAAAAAGTGACTTTTTGTAAAAAAAAAGGAACTTTTTTATGAAAAAAGTGACTTTTTGTAAAAAAATTTATTTTTGTGAATAAAGTGACTTTTTGTGAAACAAGTAACTTTTTGTGAAAAAGTGACTTTGTGAAAAAGTTACTTATTGTGAAATAGTGAATTTTTTGTAAAAAAGTGTATTTTTTACGAAAAAGTGAATTTTTGTAAAAAAAAAATTTTTGGGAAACAAGTGCTTTTTTGTATATAAAGTGACTTTTTGTTAATAAAGTGACTTTTTGTGAATAAAGTGACTTTTTGTGAATAAAATTACTTTTTGTGAAAAAGTGAATTTTTTGTGAAAAAGTAAATTTTTTGTAAAAAAGTGACTTTTTGTGAAAGAGTGAATTTTTTATAAAAAAAAGTGATTTATTGAGAAAAAGTGAATTTTTTGTAAAAAAAAGTGAATTTTTTGTAAAAAAAAGTGATTTATTGTGAAAAAGTGAATTTTTGTGTAAAGAGTAGAAAATGTATCAAAATCATTTTTTTTATTTTATAAACCATATTAAATATACGTTTCGCAGTGTAGAGGTATGACAAAGACTTCGCCAGTGGCATCGATCTATGAGCTGTGATTTGTGCATTGTAAGGATCAATACCATGTATCGCAAGAGTATCTGTTATGTGATCGTCCTCTTTTCGCACTTAGCAAGCAAACCTCTAAAAGCAGGCAATCACTTAATTTAAGTTGTATCGCTATCAATTCATATTACCAACAATCCCCTAAAAGTAGGCTAACAATACCTTCTAAACATATTACTCAAATGCAAACTTATTAATTTAACACCAAAACTTTTCTGCGTTTCTTTTCATTTTCTATTTCACATCTATTTCTATTTTCTTTAACTAATTAGCATTCTTTTGTAAAGTTCAAACTCATTTATCTGTAAGAATTTTTTGTTCCAAGGAAAAAGTTTCAAATTGAAAAAAAGAAGAAGAACAAAAAAAAAACTATTACAGTCTGATAAATGTCAATTTTACTTTGACTGTTCTCTTGATATATTGGTGGCTTATATTAGCAGTTGTTTTTCTTAAGAGCTGCTTTCCTTTCGGTTCAATTCTAGTTGATTTCAAATTTAAGTTTTTTCTTTTATCTAGCAACTCTTTAGCTGCAATTCCCATTGCAGTTTGAAAAAGTCCTTTTGAACACAGTTTAGTTACTGGCAATCAACCAGCCAGTCAGTCAACCAACGAATCAACGAACCCACAAATACACGCACTTAAGTAACACAAACATACAGCCAAATACTGTCTCATACATTTAAGATGATGCCTTTCACTTGTAGTGGTAGCAGCAGTATGAGGATTCGGAGAAGTTCATTTTACTGGTGGGACATTTCATGCCTCTTGCAATGCATTTGACAACTTTTTAATTTGGTTTAGTCTCAAGTACCAACATTTGGCGTGAATAAGTTTGTAATTTTGTTTTTTTTCCTTTCTTGGCATTTTAATGTAAGATTTTTTCATTTCATTTTGTCGTTTGTTGTTCTATGCTCAACATTTGGTTTTGCAGCGAAAAACTTTGTTTGCTTTATAAAGAAAAAATGCAGCGAACATTTGCGAACAAAGGGAAACAAGTGAGTTTTTGTGAAAAAAGTGATCTTTTTGTGAATAAAGTGACCATTTGTGAAAAAGTGACTTTTTGTGAAACAAGTGACATTTTGTGAATAAAGTGACTTATTGTGAACTGAGTGATTTTTTCTGAAAAAAGTGATCTTTTTGTGAAAAAGTGATCTTTTTGTGAAAAAAGTAATCTTTTTTTGAAAAAGTGACTTTTTGTGAATAAAGTGACTTTTTGTGAAAAAAAGTGATATTTTTGTGAAAAAAGTGATCTTTTTGTGAAAAAAGTGAATTTTTGTGAAAAAAGTAATCTTTTTGTGAAAAAGTGACTTTTTGTGAAACAAGTGACTTTTTGTGAATAAAGTGACTTATTGTGAACAGAGTGATTTTTTCTGAAAAAAGTGATCTTTTTGTGAAAAAGTGATCTTTTTGTGAAAAAAGTAATCTTTTTGTGAAAAAGTGACTTTTTGTGAATAAAGTGACTTTTTGTGAAAAAAAGTGATATTTTTGTGAAAAATGTGATCTTTTTGTGAAAAAAGTGAATTTTTGTGAAAAAAATTACTTGTTGTGGAAAGAGGAAATTTTTGTAAAACAAGTGACTTTTTGTGAAACAAGTGACTTTTTGTGAATAAAGTGACTTTTTGTGAATAAAGTGAATTTTTGTGAAAAAATTGATCTTTTTGTAAAAAAAAATCTTTTTGTGAATAAAGTGACTTTTTGTAAAAAAGTGACTTTTTGTGAAACAAGTCACTTTTTGTGAATAAAGTGACTTTTTGTAAACAGAGTGAATTTTTCTAAAAAAGTGATCTTTTTGTGAAAAAAGTAATCTTTTTGTGAAAAAGTGACTTTTTGTGAAACAAGTAATCTTTTTGTGAAAAAGTGACTTTTTGTGAATAAAGTGACTTTTTGTGAAAAAAAGTGATATTTTTGTGAAAAAAGTGATCTTTTTGTGAAAAAAGTGAATTTTTGTGAAAAAGTAATCTTTTTGTGAAAAAGTGACTTTTTGTGAATAAGTGACTTATTGTGAACAGAGTGATTTTTTCTGAAAAAAGTGATCCTTTTGTGAAAAAGTGATCTTTTTGTGAAAAAAGTAATCTTTTTGTGAAAAAGTGACTTTTTGTGAATAAAGTGACTTTTTGTGAAAAAAAGTGATATTTTTGTGAAAAAAGTGATCTTTTTGTGAAAAAAGTAATCTTTTTGTGAAAAAGTGACTTTTTGTGAAACAAGTGACTTTTTGTGAATAAAGTGAATTATTGTGAACAGAGTGATTTTTTCTGAAAAATTGATCTTTTTGTGAAAAAAGTAATCTTTTTGTGTAAAAGTGACTTTTTGTGAAAAAAGTGATATTTTTGTGAAAAAAGTGATCTTTTTGTGAAAAAAGTGAATTTTTGTGAAAAAGTAATCTTTTTGTGAAAAAGTGACTTTTTGTGAAACAAGTGACATTTTGTGAATAAAGTGACTTATTGTGAACAGAGTGATTTTTTCTGAAAAAACTGATCTTTTTGTGAAAAAGTGATCTTTTTGTGAAAAAAGTAATCTTTTTGTGAAAAAGTGACTTTTTGTGAATAAAGTGACTTTTTGTGAAAAAAAGTGATATTTTTGTGAAAAAAGTGATCTTTTTGTGAAAAAAGTGAATTTTTGTGAAAAAAGTAATCTTTTTGTGAAAAAGTGACTTTTTGTGAAACAAGTGACTTTTTGTGAATAAAGTGACTTATTGTGAACAGAGTGATTTTTTCTGAAAAAAGTGATCTTTTTGTGAAAAAAGTAATCTTTTTGTGAAAAAGTGACTTTTTGTGAATAAAGTGACTTTTTGTGAAAAAAGTGATATTTTTGTGAAAAAAGTGATCTTTTTGTGAAAAAAGTGAATTTTTGTGAAAAAAATTACTTTTTGTGGAAAGAGGAAATTTTTATAAAAAAGTGACTTTTTGTGAAACAAGTGACTTTTTGTGAATAAAGTGACTTTTTATGAATAAAGTGACTTTTTTGTGAAAAAATTACTTTTTGTGAATCAAGTGACTTTTTGTGAATAAAGTGACTTTTTATGAAAAAAATGTGTTCGCTGGTTTCATTTTTACTGTACCATCCTTCACCACAGGTGTAAAGGGTTTATATAAGTTTATCATTTCGTTTGTAATTTCTGCAAAATCGACTTAGACCCCATATTTTGCATCCTTTAAGGTAAATTTTTATTTGAATTAAGCCAGATCGGTCCGGCTGAGTTATGAGCAAAAATAACGACATAAATCGCCAACCCTGCTATATAGTTTGTAATTTATTTAACACTAAAATGAAATACATATGGATGCTACTAGTTCGCAATGGGACAACACAAGTGTGCGCCTAGCTTAGGGCTTTCAGGGGATGACAATTACTAGGGAAGAACTCAACTTTAAAAATGACCAAAGAGGTTATTTAATACATAACTGTTAACCCCCTAATTCATAAAAAATAAAACAGGTTTATAAAAAGTTTATTACATAAATTTTCATCGAAAATTCGTTTCATAAACCTTTTATAAACCTGTTTTATTTTTTATGAAAAAGGCCGTAAAAACTTTTTTTTAAATAAAGTTTGTTAGTGGAGAATATTTTTAATTTTATTTTAAAAAGTTATATCTTGCAAGTGGCCAATGATAAATGAAGAAGTGGGAGAAATGGCCGTCTTTCAACTTTGACTGCAGTTTTTTAAACGTTGGTCGTAAACGTGTCATAGCGTCCATAAATATTGTGACACATTTTGGTGTGATAACGTCTATGGAGATTATGACATGCCACCTTAAGCTTTATGTCAGATAGCATATCAAAAATTGGACAAGGTTTTTAATGATAAAGCGAACATAAACTCTAAAAGTTTTCCTTTTTAACACTATGGTGAAGGGTATAAAAGATTCGGCAAAGCCGAATAGAGCATTTTAGCTTGTTTTTTCTTTGTTCTTCCGTCAACCTCAAATAAAATTAAAAGTACTTAATTTAAAATTACTTTCAGAATTGTTAGAAAAAAATCAAGCATTGAAACAAAGAATTTCCTAAGAGAGAAACTTGCAACAATTAATTGGAATTTATGTTTAGAATTTAAAATAGTAGATACTAGTGATGTTGCGATTAACAATTTTGAATAATCGCGAATACGAATAAGAATACAAATATCTGCGCCAAAATTCGCCGAATAAGAACATCCATTTTGTAATTAAGCGCCACACAATATTTCAAACTTGATTGAAAAAATCTCCCGTTTGCATCGACAGAAATAAATTAGAAAAAAAACAAAAAACTGCAGAATGTATTTTACATTAAAATGCCAATCCCATGAAATTATTAACTTCGCTTTTTATAATTACATTAATATTATTATTATTATACAAAGACCATAAGTACATATCACCTGAACACCTTCAAACAATATCATGTGTTAGTTCTCAGTGTACAGTACATATGGGGGATTTCATGTCAAGTGACCCAATTTTGAAATCGATGTCTTCCGATTTGGATGAAATTTGCACCAAGGTTAGTCCTATTGGATAGTAGTTTAGACACAAATTTTCAACAAGATGGGTCAAAAAGTTTCTGAAATAGAGGGGGTCGAAGATTGACATTTTGGCCATTGAGGTGTTCTTTCTCATCCATGTAACTTATTACCTATTGGTGTTAGCAAAATTTGTCCCAAGTAGCTTCGATAGCTATTTGATCAATATTTTGAAAACAATTTTTTTGTTTTTTTTTTAATTTTTTAAAACTTTTTTTTTTAAATTTAAAATTTTTTTTTTTAAATGAAAATTTTTTTTTTTTATATTTTTTTTTATCCGAAATGTTTTTTTTTTTTTTTTTTTTGCTCAAAAGAAAGCTTATGTCTTTTCCTTTCAGGTAGTTTTGGTCGCTTTTTGGGATGCGAGCGGCTTATGTATAAAAAAAATTATTTCTAACTCTAGACAAGGGTTTTTCAATTTTTAGCATATGAACTATTTTGAATTTTTTCCTATTTGTGTGTAAGTGTTTCTAAAGCCTTAAAAATAAAACGTATGCAAAGAAACTAGATGAACTCACCTTTCCGACGGTATGTTACAAACCCAATTATTATTTTATACCTTCGATACTATAATGCCCACAATATGTTAATCCCAGGAATAAAATCACTTTTTTTCTGTAGAAATGTTGACAAATAATTCTTTTTTTAATTTTTCCTACATAAAAAAATATACAGTTTTGAGCGCACGTAATACTAAATGTGATTTTTGTTGTCAAAATATCAGGTGTCCCAGAGACAAGTGTTTAAATCAGGTGGAAATATTCCATGGCCATTCTCCGAAATACCAGTTCATTTATTATTTTATGACACTTGCCTCTAAAATGTGGGTGGAGAGATAGAAGTTACAAGGTAGTTTTTTTGATTTTATTCCCGAAATACCGTCGGAAAGGTGAGTTTGTCTAGTTACATGGATAAGAAAGAACACTGCATATGCTTAAAATTGAAAAACCCTTGTCTAGAGTTAGAAATAACTTTTTTTTATACATAAGCCGCTCGCATCCCAAAAAGCGACCAAAACCACCTGTAAGGAAAAGACATAAGCTTTCTTTTGAGCAAAAAAAAAAAAAAAAAAAACATTCCGGATAAAAAAAAATATAAAAAAAAAATTTTCATTTAAAAAAAAAAATTTTAAATTTAAAAAAAAGTTTTAAAAAATTTAAAAAAAAACAAAAAATTTGTTTTCAAAATATTGATCAAATAGCTATCGAAGCTACTTGGGACAAATTTTGCTAGCACCAATAGGTAATAAGTTACATGGATGAGAAAGAATACTGCATATGCTAAAAATTGAAAAACCCTTGTCTAGAGTTAGAAATAATTTTTTTTTATACATAAGCCGCTCGCATCCCAAAAAGGGACCAAAACTACCTTAAAGGAAAAGACATAAGCTTTCTTTTGAACAAAAAAAAAAAAAAAAAAAACATTCCCGCTAAAAAAAAAAAATAAAAAAAAGTTTTAAATTTAAAAAAAAAATAAAAAAAATTTTTTAAAAAAACCAAAAAAAATTTTTTTCAAAAGATGGATCAAATAGCTATCGAAGCTACTTGGGACAAATTTTGCTTACACCAATTGGTAATAAGTTACATGGATAAGAAAGAACACCTGTATGGCCAAAATGTCAAATTTTGACCCCCACTAACTCAGAAACTTTTAGACCGATCTTGTTGAAAATTTGTGTCTAAACTACTATCCAATAGGACTAACCTTGGTGCAAATTTCATCCAAATCGGAAGACATGGATTTCAAAATTGGGTCACTTGACATGAAATCCCCCATATGCAATTTTTGATTTAGAACGAGTTCTATTTCCAAGTGGCAAAGCATCTGACATCAGCTGTTATTTATTAAAAAAATTGTTTGTGGTGGCAAAAATTAATTTAAATTTTAATAAATATAATTATAATAGTATATAAATAATTATTAAAAGCTAGCTTATAATTTTCTAGAATTTTTGCAACCTGTGCCAATTTTCCAGTCTGATATAATGTTTGCACATTCCATGTACCAAATCTTGGTCCTTTTTCAAAGCATAGGGTCGGGTCGTCAACGAATTTTGGATTTTCAATATCCTCTTTACACGTTCTGGGAATAAATAAAAAATTCAGATACAACGGGTAATCAGCCCATTGCATCCTATCCTGATGATGGTGCTGCCACCTTTACGCCATCCGGCTGGCCGGTGTGGTTGGGCAGGATTTAGTCTGCACGCGTTGTTAGGGTTACACCGCTCATGATCGGTCGCCATTTCCTCGTCACGCCACGTGCAGGAGAGGTTCACAGTTGAGTAGGAGAAGCTATTTTCTCTACGCATCACTACCCCATTTTCACCCCAAAATAAATAATACAAAAAATTTTTGTTTAAAATGGTAAGTATGTATTTTTTTTATTTTGGATAGGTTGTGTCAAATTTTCGTAACATACCAACATGAGAACATGTAAATTATAAACCTAATATAAAACTCAAATTTTTACATACACATGAAGTCACATGTGGGTATAAAAGTGACATTCCACATGACAAATACACATAATGTGAAAAGAGCTTTAATCTGCACGATACAAATAAAGCCAATTATTCTACAGAAATTGTCATTAAGATAACTCCAAGGAACTTCATTCTGTTTGCATACTCATCAGTGTGACCAGATCTTGCAATGATTAAAAAAAATGCTAACACATTCTTAGCAAAATTTAAATAATTGATGATATTTTAACAAAAATTTAGGCGGCCCATTAGACCTCTGATGAGAGCAAAATACAAACGATTTAATTTCTTTGCTTTGCTTTAATTAAAAAGATTCTATAAAAATATATTTTAGACGAGTTTATTTTTTACGCCTGTATTCATAAAAATATTTTAAATTAAATAAACGCTTACAAAACTAATTTTCCTTAATAAACGTTTGTTAAGTTAAAGAATCGTTTATCCTTTAAACTGTAATTTAAAAAAAGTTGGAATTTCAAAATTATTGCTTTTCAGCTCTTTACATTAAAAATTTGTTTCATATACTTTGTTGGATTAAATTTAATTTTTTTCCTTATACTACTTTTATACGTTATTAATAAATGAAAAATATTTTTTCAAATCAACATTATTGGGGCAGTTCTTGGGTTCTCTAGATGTAAAATTTTTTAAAAGCAGTGCCCATATTCTGTAACTCCTGCGTCGTAAAAAAATGTTTGTTTGGAATGTGTGAAATGAAACAAAAATGCCATAAATTGAAACAAACAGCTGTTTTCTTACTAAACTGTGCAAACTGTAACCTTTTTTTTTTTGGCGAATATGACCTGTCACGTGAGGAAATAACTCGCCAAATTACAGAAAAAGTGTGTCTGTAACATTTTTGTCAGAAAAGTTCCCACTTTGAACTGTCAAATAAACTTATGAATAAAAATTGGGTGAAATAAAATTTTAAAAATAAAAAATATATTCAAAATGCAATGAATAATAACAACGAAAAGGTTAGTATTTTGTTCTTAAGTGTATTTTAATTGTAAAACTGTTTTGCTTTTGTCATTTTACAAAGAAACGCGAATGTTTTTTAAAGCATTTTTTTAACATTATTTGCATTATTTGGAATATAATACAATTCCACATCGGCTTTGACTTGCATATATATTATGACAGTTTTTACGTTATGCCGTAATCTATTTCGATAGTTTTCGACATGTGTTAGACATACTATCTTTTTCCTTACTTTTTGAGAAACGATTAAACAATTTTGTTTCACATGTTTTCTACGCAAGACGTTCTCACCAAAGTTAAATTTTTGGAAGTTTGTAAAAAAGTAACTTTAATGAAAACTTCTCGCGTCGAAAAAATGTGAAACAAAACATTCCATCGTTTCTCGAAAATTGAGAAATTTTTCTATTGTAGCGACTGCTACAACAACAATTAACCCTCAAACACCCAAGACCGCCTACAGACGGTCATCAGAATAAACAAGTATTGAAGAAAACCTATTTTTTCACGCTGTTACGATGCAAACAATTTTAATGAGTATGCAATTCTCAGTATAACGGTGCCAATTAAATTGAATGATTGAGATAGTTTGGTAAAAGAAATCATTATTGTCAGAACTTTGATGCGAAAAGACAAATAAATTACAAATACCTATTTAAATTTCAGGTATTTGAGGGTTAATTTAGGTTTTTTCCTTACTATACCCTTCACCGAAGGTAAAAGAGTATATAACTATAAGGCCCAAATTCACAGTCATTAGTTAACTATAAGTAAACTAATATGATAACTATTGGCTTACTAGCATTTCATATTTACTGTATATTGGTTAACTAAACATTTTTATCAGAGCAAAAAATGGTGACTCTATCAAAATACCAAATTTTTATATTGGTAGGTAGCAGTGTTTTTCTTTTAATTTTTATTATTTCTAAATACAAAAAAAAAATATCGAAAGGTCATACAAAACAAAAAAAGTGGCCGGAATGTTAAATTTTTTTGGTCAACAGAAAGCTTATATCTTTTCCTTTTATACGTATATTACATGTATGTATATACCTCATAATTAACTTAATTTTTTAAAAATGGTCGGAAGGTCAAACCAAAAATAAGCTGACGATATTCCAATTTATTGCCCGCAATTTATCCACCGCAGCGAACGCATTTATAATTTTTATAATGGAATCGGAATTATCTTGATATTTATTTGACCCATTCCAGTTGACGATAATTTTCTAACGATAATTGGACAATTGCTTCAAATGATAGCATCGTTTAAAAAACTGCAGTCAAGTTTAAAAACTACCATTTCTTCATTTGTCATTGCTTTTACTGTTAATTCATTGAATGTAAACAGTCGCAGTCAAGCCAACTCAAAAAGCGAAAAGTTGTGCACACATTTTCGTTTTTGTTTGATAGTTTTTGGCTTCGACTGCAGTTTTTTAAACCCTGAATGATACACCTAGAATAGTCACAATACTGCTAATTTTTTGTTTTTTACTTAACTAACGAAGATTTTATTTTTAATTTAAAGACAAAGTTTTTTTATGAAAAATTAATTTTTTTTTTGTTTTATTTTATGTATTTTTTAAACTTTTTTTTTTAATGTATTAACAAAATTTGTATTTGCGAAATATTTGCATGAATTTGGCGAATACTAATGTAAATGTCATAAAAGAGCCGAATATTCGCCGGTATGAATACGAATATTCATCACTTGTAGATTCTTTTAGTATCCCCTTAATTTTATCCGTAACAACAAATAATATCTCAAGTTTGTGCTACAACAACAACAAGACGAGAAAATACAAAAACAAACTTAATAATTTATTTAATGTTAAACAATTCTTTATTCGATTGACTTTAAGACTAAACTAATCGTTTTATTATGTGTAGACTCTTTTAACTAACTCAAATTTGTCAACTAATTTTTTTAACACTTGAATGTTTGCATGTGTGTGTATAGTTTGTGTGTGAAACACTTGAGACATTCTTTTACTGGTTGGTACCTGAAAGTAAATCTCAGTATCCTTAAACGTTGTTGTTTTGTTTTTGTTCAAGTAGCATTGAAGTTGTTGTTAATGCGTTTAGATTAAATGATACTTAACAATATTTTTATGGTATTACTGAGAATGGGAGAGTGTGTATGCTTGTTTGAATATGTGTGACTATTCCGTGCTCGAATTTGTGCGAATTTCTCTTTCTTTTTAGCTTTCTTACTTGTTACTTAATCAACAATCAATCATTGTTAACAACTGTAGGTGATTTATGGAAAATCCAACATTTTGTTTTCTTATAGAATACAAAGTTTAAACGAAATTAATCTTAATGTCGCTAAAAGCGTTAACAAGTTGGTAACGAATTAAATACTTTAAAATGCAATTTAGCTATTATTTCCGTTAACAGGTGATTAATTTGTAAAAATGCATTTAAGAAATAAAATCAATGAAAAGGAAAGATTAAAAAATAGTGAAAGTCGATTACTAAAAAAATCTTAAATGTGAAAAAATCGCTATAAAAGGTCACTTTTTTTGTTTGTTTGATAACACAATAAGAACAAATAAATACTATTTACAAAACTGAATTTTTTCATAAAAACTAACTCTGAAATAACGATTTTTTTTTTGGAAAACTCTCCATTTTTTATTGAATTTAATTTTCCTTAAATTTTTTTTATGAAGAAAGGAGTTTTACAACATGAAATGAATTAACATTTATTGATAATTTTTCATTTTTGACTCAACTGGAAGCCAACATGTTTTGCCTTAATATTTTTAAGGACAATGGACCTCGAGCTTAATTAATTACTTATTTTATGTTTTTTAAGGACATTTAATAAAAATTAAATAATAGTTGTTTTTGGGGTTGTTTAAAAAAAATCTTCTGCACAATAAAAATCACAATCGAAAATAAATAAACTACCGGTGGCTTTCAATAATAATTCAGAATTAAACAGGTTGCCCTGACATGTTTCGATTGTAACCACAGAATCTCTTCAGAGTGGTGTTTTTTCCAAAAATAAATTTTATACAAAAAGACACTTTTCGCAAAAATTTACTTTAACACAAAAAAATTCTTTCTTTCAAAAACTTACTTTTTTTTACAAAAAAAGCTTTTTTTCGCAAAAAGGTGTTTTGTAAAACTTTCGATAGAATAAATGTAAAATAAACTGTCATACTAATGAAGTGTGTTGAAATTTTTTTTTAGTATACCTTGGCAAATTAACATGCAAAGACTTACACCGTGATAACGTTAACAGCTGTTGGAAATTTCTTTCCGAACTTCGCGCTCTGTTTGCCAAACTTATAGAAAACTTCGTTCACAAGAAATTGTTTGCTGTTTTAACATAGCGATGGCTATTCAATACGACATGTAAAATATCCAAATGAAACAACTTGAAGTTGTACCGGATTAGCAAATCATCTGAATCGATTAGGCTCATTTATGGCTTAACGCATATGCAAACAAGCAGAATTGTTGTTTTTGGAAAGCACAATCCTCCTATTTAATGCGGTTTGCATGCCGAAGACGTAAGCTCCAATTTGTCTTTTAATCCGAAACCGGTGCCAACATTAACATGAATGGCGAATGCTCAGGCAAATGATTCGTGATTTTTTTTATTCCTCATGTCTTTTTAAACAAGATGGCGCAACGTGCCATACAACGTGTAAAACCTTTATTTTGTTAAGTCAAACGCTTGGTGACCGAATTATCTCAAGAGATGGTCCTTGGGCTCCTGATTCTTATGACTTGATACGTTGGGAGTAATTTTTGTAAGGGGTCCGTCAAATCTCTGATCTATGCTGATAAACCAGCAACTATTAATTATTCGACGCTCTATTGATGAAATAAAACGGGGCATGCTCGAAAAGCGGTGTAAAATTGGACCGACAGGATAACGTTCATAAGGCGCAGTCACGAAGGTCATATGCCAGAAATCGAGGTGATAAAACCAAAATTTTGGTGATTTTATTGAATTTGTTGTGTTTTTTTTATAAAATTTGGTGCCTCTAAAAAAAACGAAGTCTACAGAAATTACCTTTTTTTGTACAAAAAATTATTTTTTTACAAAAACGTTTTTCAAAAAAATTATGTTTTTTTATTATTTTTTTACAAAAAAAATTATGTTTTTTTATTATTTTTTTACAAAAAAAATTATGTTTTTTTATTATTTTTTTTACAAAAATTAATTTTTTTAAAAAAAAACTGAATATTTTACGGAAACTTTTATACAAAAAATTACTTTTTTAACCAAATCCACTTTTCACAAACACCTACTTGTTTTTTAACTAAAAATTTTTTAATAATAAAAGTGTATTTCAAAAATAAATATTTTTTTCAAAAAAAGAGGTAAAAATTAAAGTTTTGTTTTCCTAAAATCTATTGCCAGTGCAAACAATTATATTTTTTTTCAAAAATATGCACTTCTTTCATGCTTAGAATTTTTTTTTTTTTGATTATTTTTAGATATTTTTGGTTAGATTATGTGGTGTCATGTATTCATTTGTGTAATTTTTGGTCGACACTTTGTTATTTATTCTGTTTGTGTTTGAATTCAAGGCATGACTGTTTTTATTAGTTTTTTTTTTTGTACATATAAATGTACATATAAGTGTATATATTTTCTAATTCGATTGTGTCTCATAAAAAATCGTAAACCATATTCTTCTGCCTTCAATTTTTATTACGTTTTTACACCAATTGAGCAAAATTCATCAGTGATAAATTACGTATGGAATAAATGTACATAAGAAACGCTTTTTGTTAACTAAATCACATAGATGGAGTTGTTGTATAAAATATTTCATTTAGTTGTTCCACACTACACGAAATAGTAGACCGTTAAATGTGTTACAATTAACTACAAAAATAAAAAAAAAAACTTTTTAACAATTTAACAGTTACTTTTGTATTAAAGGTCATACGCTCATTTAAATCATTAAACGCATTCCATTAATTATTTTTATACCCTCTACCACAATAAGTTGTGAAGAGGGTATACTAAGTTTGTCATTCCGTGTGAAACTTATTTATTATTCATCTCTGACTCCATAAAGTATATATATTCTGGCTTCTAAGTCGATTTAGCCATGTCCGTCTGTCTGTCTGTCTGTCTGTCTGTCTGTTGAAAACACGCTCACTTTCGAAAAACTCAAAAGAAATGAACAAACTTAGTGTTAAATTGCTTTTTAAATTCACCTCAGCCAATTGGCGCTGGAGTCCCACAGGGCAGCATCCTGGGCCCTCTTTTATACTTAATTTATACTTCGGATATGCCAACAAACAACCACACCCAAACTTCAACATTTGCAGACGATACAGCTTTTCTAAGCGTGCACGAAAACCGTTATGAAGCATCTCGTTACTTACAGCATCATATATTTCAACTAGAAATATGGTTAAGACAATGGAGGATATTGGTCAATGAGCAAAAATGCGTACATATCACATTCACCTTGCGTCGAGACTCATGCCCCCTATTAAAATCAATAATCAAACAATTCCTCAACACTCGCATGTAAAATATCTCGGGAAATGTGACTAAAAGCCATTCAAATTCATTGGCTTATTGGAAGAAATTCTGTCCTAAGTCTCGATTGCAAACTTCTACTTTACAACTCTATCTTAAAGCCAATATGGTGCTACGGTATTCAACTATGGGGCACTGCCTCGGCTTCAAATATCGAAAAATTTCAAAGGCGCCAAAATAAACTTCTTCGAATAATCACAGCCGCTCCCTGGTATGTTAAAAACTCAAACATTCATAAGGATCGCAATGTGCCATTAGTAAAAACTATGATAACAAAAAATGCAGTAAAATATTTAAAAAGGCTTGAACAACATCCAAATCCACTAGCTCGAAATCATGGCGGCCACACTCGCTTAAGAAGAAGAGACACTGCAGCACTTATCCAATTAGATGAGCGATATTAGAACAGAACCCGTGATGAAGAAAATTTTTGTCTGGCACTGGCAGGACATAAAATAACGTATTAGGTTAAGATTTGAATAATTATTGTTAGTTCATATTTAATATATAAAGATTCAATAAATAAATAATGATAAAAAAAAAAAAAAAATTGCTTGTAGTTATTCTAAGCAGTTTGGGATTGAAATTCAGCAAAATCGGTTCAATAGGATCAGAGCTATGAATCAAAATTTGGAACCATCACCATACAACATTGATAATTTTATTACAAAAACTAACATAGAAGGTGGAACAATACACGGAATGATATAAGATTTTGCAAAAATTCGTTTTATTCGATTGTAAATCACGCTGTGTGATCGTGAAGATCCGTCCATAATTTTCTCTAGGCCTCATATAAGCCCTACTCCCGGAAAACAGTTTAGTACGCCTAAAACCGTAATAAAAAATGATATCAGAAATAAAATTAAATACTTCACAGTTTTATAGGACAAGAAATAACACTAATAACTTTCGTGACGATCGGTCCATAATTTACTGTAGGCCCCATATAAAGCCCATTCTGGTAAATTATTTTAATACGCCTAAAACCGTAGCAGATACATATATTTATTGTTGTAAAATGTCTTTCAACTTAGTTTCATATGGCCAGAAAAAATGTTATGCAATTTTGTGATCTGCGGTCCATAATTTACCTAAGATCCCATATTAAGCAGCCTTCTGAAATTCACTGTGAACGCTAAAACTAATTTCACAGCTGCATTGAAATTTATGTTTTTTAATACAGAAATCACTTGTGGCCATTGTACCGAAATTGGTACAACAATGTTACAAGAGCTACTAAACTATATGAAATTAATTTATTGGACTAATAATGCTTCTACGTGTTTCATTACATATTGAATTTATTAAAACAATAAGTAATAATTAATAATGATGGTCACTCTGAATTAAAAGTAATAATAAGAAAGCCATATCCACCTCCACACGTGGCTTAATTGTGAAATTTATGAGATTTTTATCACGAATGTAATAGGTGCAAAATAGGTGCACAGTATCTTTTTCTAATAACATATATGTATACAGTGTCTGAACTTTCAGCTTATCAATTATGCCAAAAAAAATTTATTTTAATTTTAACATCAATGGCGTTGCCTTATTTCGCTGTTGGGTCCGTAATTGACCCATAAATCTACACAAAACCTCAAAAAACAACATGTTTAAATATCTATAATGTTTTTTATTCAACAGAACTTATACCTTAAGATTCTTTTTGAAAACAGAAACACAGATACAAAAAAAATGTTAAATCTTTGTAATCTCTTTAACAGGATCTACCAAACTAACAAAATTGTTTAATAAGATCTTGAAAAAATTATAACATTTTTGCAGTTTTTTTTTTTTTATTTTGAAACTTAATTTTAATTTATAGCAACACTTTTCTGTTGTTAACGAACAACGAAAGTCGAGTATTTATTCAAACTGTTGCCAAGGTAGACGAAATTTTGCAGAAAAAAGCCATTGACATAATAAAGCATTATTAAATAATATTAAATAATTTATTATAAATAATAAAAAAGTAGAATCAATACACTGAGAAAAGTGAAGCTCTTATAAATTTTGTTAATAACTTATTTTACTGCCTAATATTATTTGGACAAGAATTCAATTCTAAATGAACGTAAACTGCACTTGGTACTGAAGTAGAAACTTTACTAGAATCTGAACTAGAACTGAACTTGAAATGATCTAGAACTGAACTATAAATGAACCAGAACTATCCTTGAACTGAGCTTTAGATGAACTTAAACAAAACTAAACTAGAGCTGAAACTTAGAACTGAGCTAGAACTGAAATAGAACTGAACAAGAACTGAACTTAAATTGAACTAGAACTGATTTACACGGAGTACAATAAGACGGTAACAAATTTTCAACCAATGGTTATTAAACAATAACGAAGTGTTGTCAATATTTCGATCATATCTGTTATCAAACTTTTAACAAAACGTTGTCAAATTGAAACTAAAGATATAACAAATACCATTGTTGTCAAATTGACAACTAGCTGTTGGCGAATTAATAAAGCGCTGTTGTCATTATTAATAGCGTACATATTTTGTCAAACTAACATCATTTGTATTCGCAGATTAGCATATAAAAAGTGCAAATTTTTTATAAGTGAACAATAAATTAGTGGAAAATAAAAAAATAACACAATTACATTTGACAGTACTGGCAAGATAGTAAGAATATTCATCTTAAGGGGTCTGTACACGGTCAAGCATTTTTTATGAAGCGCTTTGGTAGTTTAAGTAAAAATATGTTTGTATGTGTGACACTGACGATGCTGGATGGAAAATCAAAAAATTTAGATATGAAGGCGAATATTACGTTCAGCACAAGTACACAGAAAAAATTATTGCCGAATTATTTTCAAACAAACGCTTGTTTAAAAATTTTTTTAATTTCTATAAATTTTTTTACTGATTCAATCAATATTTTTGTTTGATTTTTATTTTAACCAACAGAAATGTGGACAACTCTTCAAAAATATAATAAACGCGTTATTGGTGTCAAGTTTTCATAATTTTGTATGAAATATTTAACGCTCTTTAATGTTGTCGTCTTTTTGTATTTTTTTATTTGATCGTAAGCAACACTTCTTTATGTGAAATATAAAAACAACAACAAAAAACACACACAGTCTATTTTTGGACGCTTTAAAAAAGTGCAACTATAAGAAAAACAATAGCAGAAACAACATTATAAGAAACAAAATCCCGTATTCAATTTTTTAAAACTGTTTGGTTAAATACATCAAATACGACAATAAAATGATGACGATAAACATGTCGAGTCGGTCTGCTGCCAAGGAAAGCATACAGCAACAGTAAGTGAAGAAGAAAAAAAAGCATTGTGTGTATAAATTATTCCAACAAAAAAATGTGTCTCAAAGCCAGGCGCCGGCCGCTCTGCTCTGCTTTGCCTTTACCTTCTACAGTGCTTGCTTGTGTGCGCGTGCGTCATTGCTTGTGCAAAAAAAAACTTTTTTGTTTTTGTTATACCTATGATTTTCAGTAAACTATTTGTTTGATTCAGTTAAATTATTTGTTTGAAAAAATCAGTGTTTTTTTTCAATAAACGAAATGCAAATAAATTGTTTGAATATGCAAATTTGTTTGTAGGACCGATTTCAGACAAAAAATGTTTTGATTCTACAAATTTTTTGTTTGAATTGGAAAAATAATTTTTTCTGTGTACACGAGAGTCTGCATGACAAGCATTTTGACAGAGTACAGATCCCTTTAGTTGTCAAAAACACTACTAACTGTCTTCGTGAGCAAACGCCCAGGCAGTTATTAAGCCAGATCACTTTTAAAAAATCTCAAACACGAACCTTGCAGTGCAAGTTGCAGCTAAACGTGTTTTATATGAACTAAACAAAAAAAGCAAACAGAAAAAGAAGAAAAGTATAATAAAACAACTATATTGTATAAACTTAGATAAGACTTTAACTAAACATACAAAATAAAGCATAATATATTTATTTTTCCACTTTTTGATTTTTTTTCACTTGCGAACAAAACTTATAATTACTGTTAGCAAATCGTCAGCTCATTATTGGTTTGGCGCGTATCATGGCGAAATTACCGCGATATGCGCCAAACCAGTAATGAGCTTACGAAATAACAAATCACTGTCCAACTTTACTGTCTTCGAAATTTGCAAGGCAGCTGACAACCAACAGACCAAAACAGAGCAAAATGTAAATGAGTTGTAGAATAAGTTTATCTTAAGAAATTTCCTACAACATGACAACAAATATGAGTGCAAATGACTTATTCTCGCTAAAGTTTTGTAAGTGTTTTTAAGAATAATGTCCCGTTATTTGACGAGTGCCTAAATTTTGTGTTATTTATTAGTTAAACTTTTCGGTTTTTGTGTTTTGTTCGAAGAGCGAGGTGATTTAAGCAGTGCACAATTTTAAAAAAAGTTAATAAATATTAGGAACATAAGTAAAAGCCTTTTTGTAAATATGCCATATAAATTTAAACAGAGTGTTTGTAAAGAATGTAATCTTATTATGTAGGTAGGTAGGTAGAAAGGCTGGTGTGAAGTTTCCTTCACACCTTCACCCAGAGACCAATATGGTCCATTGCGACGCCTTAATTAGAATAGAAAGGTGAAAAAATAAAAGGTAGATGAAAAAGAGAATGACAGCCCGAGAATCAGAAAATAGATAGAGAAATAAGTAAAGCCCAAACCAAAATTCACCCTACGCGCGGACAGCGCCCCGTCTCCTCTCGCGCAGCCAGGTCATCCCCATTACGAATCCTATAAGACCCTCGAGTCCACACCCCGAGACGTCCCCTAACTCGCCCAGGAATCTACTGCCCAGCCACCTCAGCCTGCTGTTTTGGAGCCTGGGACAGTGGCACAGAACATGCTCAACCGTCTGCAGCTCCTCCGGGTTCTCACACAACCCGCACACATCCGACAAGTTGGATCCCATTCTCACCGCCATCCTGCCTATCATACAGTGGCCCGTGATAACCCCTATCAAGGTCCTAACACAGACCCTACTCTTGCCCAGCAGCAATTTCGAATCGGACTTCCTAAGCACCGGCCATAATGCCCTTGACACCCGGCAGTCCATTCGGCCCCCCCAGGCCTGGTTGGTCGCACCCAGAATCCATTCCGTGATCCTTCCAAAGAGGAAGCCAATTGGAGGCCTAACTGCCTCCACACGGTCAGGATCCTCCATCTCCGCGCCCTGTCTCGCCAACTCATCAGCCACCTCATTGCCGATTATGTTGGAGTGACCCGGCATCTTATTATAGTTTAGAAAATAATTTTTCTGTAGGCTTATGCTTTAATTAGACTTTTTAGCTGACATTATATTATAAACAAGTAATATTATTAAACAATTTTTGATAAGCCTTTTCTAATAGTTATCACAGCACTTTTCTAAGCTCAAGGTTTGTGTAAGTTCTTTCTAAATCGTTTTGGTTTGTTGCGAAGACAGTTGATAAAGTGTACGTGTATATCAGTGAAAAAGTTTGCATGTATTGCTACTGCCCAACAAACACGGAGGTTTGATTTCAAATTGAAAATGATTTGAAATCAAACGTTTTATCCAACAGCAAACGTTTGATAATGATTTGAAAATCATTTGAAAATCATAGCATTCTCAACAAAAAGGGGAAATTATTTTCAAATTGAAAATTGCCTTTATTTTCAACTTGCTTTCAAACGTAATTCTCAAACGTTTTTCAAATGTGGATTATAACACAATGTGGAACATAAATAAAAATATTTTTACCCCTATCTTAAATAAAAATTCCTTGGGAGCTTTTTCCCTTTTTCCATTTTTCCTATGTTAATTCAATAGTAAAAATGGGAAAAGGAATAAAACTCCCAAGGAATTTTTATTCACGATAGAGGTGTTAATTTGTTTAATTTAAATTCATTATTTATTTAAATAAACTGTGAGATAAACATTTGGCACCATAGCTAAAATATGAAATAATGTTGTTTCCGTCCTCATATTCTTGCAAAGACGAAATAATTGGCACCCTTTTATTTTTAGGATTGTAGCACCGCGATCATACAACAAACTTATAATTTCTTCACTTTCCCGTTTTGTTTACTTAATTCGTATTTTTAATCATTGTAATTACTCACAAATAATTTTTATTTTTCAGATGAAATAAATCGTTCACTTGTAGAACACATTTAACCGCGAAGTAAAAATGTAACTTTAATCGCCATTTTCAATGTTTACATTTATTTTTCGCTTAACATTTAACATTTGATACCAATTTGACATCAAATTGATAAAACATTTGATGTCAAATGTTTAATTTCAAATCATTATCAATTTGAATTTAAATGTAAAAATCAAACATTTGAAAAACGTTTGAGAATTGTGTTTGATGTCAAATGATAAAGTCATTTTATATCAACGGTTTGACTTCGTGTTTGTTGAATGTATTGCCAGTGCAAACAAATGCAAACGCCGTGAAATGGTAACGAAGACGACCATCCGTTATGAAATTAAACACAAACGTACTTAGCGACAAGGGACGGTGTTAATTTTTGTAGTTTTATACCGGAATTTTTCCTCTGTGTGGAACTAGAACAAGAATTGAACTTGAACAGAACTACAACCAAACTAGAATTGGAACCAAAAGTTATATTTTTTTGAGTGTTTTCAAAGTACAAACAAGTAAAATTGTCTGTATTCTTGTAGAACCTTATGAATGGATATAAATTCATTGGTTTCAGTGTGTGTTTTATGGTGTTTAAAAAAAATCTATAATTTTGTTGTTGTGATTGTTAACTACTTATTATGATGTCAAAAAAAAAAAAAAAAAAAACACACAAATGAACCAAAATTGTCATTTACGTCAAAATGGCGCCTGATTTTAATCCATCAAATGTTCGACAAGACAAACAATTTTTAACTCACATGCAAAAACAATCAGTATAAAAAAAATCACTGGTTTTGAATCTGTATCATTGAGAGAAGTTTTATATTTAATTAAATTTATTTAAGATCCATTGCAAAGTGTTAATGGTTCTTGTTGAAAAACTATCAAACAAATTTTACTGAATAATTGGTTTTTTAATACCAATTATATGTATGGAGCTTTAAAACCATAAAAAAAATAGAATTGAACAATTTTATTTATTATTATTATTTTTTTCAGATGCATGAAAATATTTATAATAACTAAGTATTTCAATAGATTTTGCAGTTGTTTTGAAAACAAAGAAAGCGGAAGTGAACTTCATTTGGTTACTAAAAACTTTTTCGAAATAAATTAATCATGATTAAATTTTTTAAGATTTTTTAAATGTTATACATTTAGGTTTCTTTTGTTTTTTTGTTTTTATTCTATTCTTGTTTTAAATTACTTTTAGCTTCTTTGTTTGTACATTTTTAGGCCGGAGGTTGTTTTTTATTTCAACTTAAAAGTTTTTGTAATTCATTAATTAAACTTTAATTTTGTTTTGACAAATAAATTGAGGGACGAGAAGCAGAACTAGAACCAAGACAAAACCTGGATTAGAATATGCAGTAGAATCTGATCTTAAACTTGAGGTAACACCTGATTAAGAATCTGAACTATAATCAGAAGTAAAATCTAAAAAAAACTAGTATTTTATCTACAACTTGAACTACAACTTAGGCTTAAACCTGAATAAAATTGGACTAAGAACCTGAACCATACAACCTGAACTTAAATCTTAACTATAATCTGAAGTCAAATCTAAAGCAGAAACATATTTTTTATTAAATTAATCATTAAATAAGATTAACTGAAGAAATTAACACATTGTTTGAAATCCTTTTTCGGTTTTTTTATTATATTTTTATTAAATTAATCATTAAAAAAGAAAAAAAACATTATTTTAAATTTGTACAACCTAGTAATCAATATAACATTATATTTAACTTTAAAAAAATAAATTAGTTATAAAACTTTTGTTTGTAAACCTCTTTTAAAAACCTCGAAAAATCTCGATATCGTGAAAACAACCGGAATCCCGGGATTTGATTTTTTGAAATCCCGAATTCCGGGATTTGCGAAAACCAGTCCCGATTGGCATCCCTAGATGCGACAGAACTCATGTATTCAAAATTTAGGTATAAGTTGTCATTGCACCAGTAAACAAAGTGATCTGCGTCTCTAGAAATATTAGGTATCTCTCGACTTCGTTTTAAGGAGAACCAAAACTTATAATAGACAGATGCTCGTCCTCCTCGTATTCTCTTTTAATTTTTTTCACAAATGCTCCAAATACCAGTTCTCGTAGACTTATCACAATTTTTATTGATGGAGGTTACCTGTTTAGTCAACACTTTCGGAATGCAAAATAAATGTTTAGAGGTTCAAAAAGACTCTTTTTGACACCATTTAAGTTGATAGTCTTTGAAATATTCGAGCTTTCTATCGAGAGTAAAGAACTATAGATAAATAAAAAAAAAGGTTTGATTTTTCTCTAAACCCATAATTCTTTCATTCAGAGCTAATGCTAAGTAAGCCCGTTTCCTCTTTTGCTAAAGTTGATGTTTGAAATTCGTTTTATAATCTTAAAATCGTTTTTTAGAACATAAAAAAATAAAATAAAAAAAATTTAAAAAAATTCTTTTTGGGATTCGAACTGGCAATATCATCAGTCCCAGGAGAGAACTTAACAACTCGGCTACAAATTCTTTTACTGAAGAAGCGTTAAATTAAAATATATTGAGTCTATGAGTTTGTTTCTTTATTTGAGCGGCATATCATGTACATGCATTAATGTGTATGTGTATGCGTAAAATTAAACACATTACAAATAAAATCCACCACTTCCCAGTTGGCTATGTCGTGCACGAATCATCAATGAATCGTGCACGACAATGTTAATTCCTGCACGACACTTAAGGGACAACTAATGCAAATCGTCAACGACATTTTCAAACAAGTGTCGCGCAAATCGTGCACGACACAAAGAGAGAAAATGTCGCTCAGCCTGTCGTTGATGACCACATGCACGACATTGTCGTCCATATAGTCGTTGATGACCATATGAACGACATTGTCGTTCAGATTGTCTTTGATGACTATATAGACGACAATGGATTCTACTTTATCGTCAACGACTGCGTATAAGACAATGTCGATGAAGTTACAGGAGTAACAGCTTACACGACAATGTCGCCTATAAACCTAAACGAAAAAATAAAAATATACAATAGGACATAAATATTTTTAAAATCAGACCTTAGTCTTTGAGTTCTCAGACTTTACTGATTGATTTGCTTCACTTTGCTTTGGTTGTTTTTTTATTATTATCGTTATTTTACAGTTATTTTTATTTTTTATTGGGAACAAATTATGTTTGTTTGTTTATTTAGAAGACAGCTTAGAAGACAATGCCGCTCATATTGTCGTGCTTAGAAGTTGATAAAGGACACCTTACAAGACACTGTCGGTCATGTTGTCGTGCATACACTTTAATACAGGACAGCTTACAAGACACTGTCGCTCATAGTGTCGTGTATGGTTGTTGATAGAGGATACCTTACAAGAAAATGTCTCTCATGTTGTCGTGGATAAGCTTTGACAAAAGACAACTTGAAAGACAATGTCTGTCATGTCATCGTTTATTAACTTCTTTAAAAGACAGTGCACTCGACAATGTCGAGTATTTTGTCGTCCACGACATTTTCCTCAAAATTGTCTTGCAGAAATTCTAAGTGATAGAGGACATGTCGTGCATAAATCGTTGACGACAATGTCGTCGACGGCAGTTTGGCCAACAGGGTTGTAGTGAAGGTTATAAAAAAACCACAAAAAAAATACATTACCAACACTGTATTACCATATCCACTGTATGACTGTAGAAACCAAAATTGAATTGGCTTGTATGGTATGTTTACGTCGTTTTGGTAATACAGTGTTGGTATGGAAATGTCACGTCTAATTGGACCTTTAAATTAAAAAATTTGAGGCAGTCGTGGTTTTTTACTCATATCTCAGCCATTTGTGGACCGATCTTGCTGAATTTCAATGGCAAACAATTCTGGACCATATGTGACATAAATGTATAATAACCTGGCCCTTATCATATATGGGGTCTTCGGAAAATCCATTTCATCGGACAGACAGACATCTTTAAATCAACTTCGCTCCTCATAAGGACCCAGAATATATATACTTTATAGGGTCTAACATCAATATTATAGAAATTACAAACGGAATGACAAACTTATATATACCCTATTCACCACCTGTGGTGAAGGGTATAAAAACAGCTAAATTGCGATTATTTATTAACAATTGCGGCCAACTTCACTATTAAACGCGCTGTCAAAATCGAATTGTTCAATTGCAAAGCGTTGACGCCGCGCTATTTAGGGATGCTTCATACAAATTGTATGGGCATGAGAATTTTCGACAGCTAGAAAATGCTTTCCGCTCTTGTTTAGGTACTGAAAGTAAAGTAAATAATAATATTCACTCTCGCTCATTAGAAAAACAAGCGTCTGTCTGGTATTTTTTAGAAATTCGGCTCTTTTGTAGAGTAAACGAAAATTACTGGATTTTAATAAAATAACTGAATATTTCTTTGAAAAATCATTTTTTTTTACAGAACATGGAGTTGAATTTTTTACAGTAAAAATTAAATGAACTTTTCTTTAAAAAAATGAAAAATAAGTAGACCGGTTTTTAACTGAATTTCAATTATTTTATATTACAATTTCAGTTAATTTTACTTACAGAATATTGTGAGTGTAAATGCATTCTAAATAGTTTCTGTGGAACTTGTCAACACAATTATACACTAATTCTATCTTTGCGACAGTTGCATAATCGCATTAGCGCTCGATGTGGACATTTTGCTCAAGAATGAAATGAAACAATTTCATTATTCTGTTTTGATTTCATGCTCTGCTTTTTAATGGTTTGCTTCTCTTAGTTGTTATGCAAAATATAATCATTGTCCTGCGGGAAATTTGTGTCAGTTGTTCTTACAGCACTTATCCCGTGACCAGTGAACACAATATAAAATAATAAAAAGGAAAGAATTGTGATAGGTGAAAAAAAGACGAGATGTGTTGAAAGTGTAGTAACTCCAAAGGAAAGTTAATTGACACAAAACTAGTCATGTGATTGGATTTTGTGCTGGTAGTTGCCGATTCTCTCTGGTTATATTACTTTATATAAAGTCTCTTCCTTAGGCAAGTAAGCGCAAGGCGATCTATCTTATTAACATGGTTCACTCGGGACAATATCTAAGGCAGACATTATTTAAATAGAAATTGAATATGTTCATTAAGGTTATTTCAGTTACCTGTTATAAAGTGTAAAATAGGTGCAAATTAAGCCCTCTTAGGACATCGCCATGTTGAAGTGACTAGTCCCCTTCAATTAAAGTGTTAAAACAGTCTCTACAACATAAGAACTGTCATTTGACATGGCGTGGTGTTAGTTTCTTTTCCCCTAGGCTGAATATTAAGTTGTTTGCTCAAAAAACTCCATAGACTTTTTTAAAAGTGGAATATCGTCGATACCGTTATGTCGGCAAACCTGAAATATCGCTGATATATCTAATATAAACCCTTTCCACCTGTGGTGAAGGGTATAAGCATAAGTCACCTTCGAACCAATCAAATCCAATACAACAAAAATTAAGTAAAAGGTCTATATTCGGCTATACCGAATTTATTATACCCTTCACCATAGTGCGATAAGAAATTTTTACAATACCGTTTTTTTTATATAAACAATACTATTTTGTGCCACGCCCACTTATCCTATCCAATCCAATTTTGTCTCTTTTCGTTCTTAAGATATACAGAAAATCAATATCGGAAGTTCCACGCCCACATTTTGTCGGATGTTGTGTATTGCCGACCTAAGTTGGAAACTTTGGCTCTTTGTATGAGACGTGCCACGCCCACTTCTTGAATCCCGCCATATTGATAACCTTGCTATGTGTACCAAATTTGGACAATTTTTGTCTTATAGATCTTTAGATATAAATAAATCTATCATTAATACGATTTCTGTATGACGTGCTAAATTCCCAATTTTCCATATTTGATAAATACACTGAAATTTATTACTGAAGGAAAGCTAGCTTCTATGCGCATTTCACTGGTTGCTTAGGCCAGCTCATCAGGAAACCTTTTCCTAATATTTTAGAAAAGCTAAAAATATTATACGAATAAAATCCTAAAGCGAATAAAAAAAAAAAATAAAAAAAACAGCAGCTACGGGCTTATGCATAAACTTAGAAGCAGTCTTGGTTATTTTCTCATAACACAGTCATTTATGGACCGATCTGGCTCAACTTTATTAGCAAACTTTAAAGGAGTATATGTGATATAAGTGTATAACAACCTAGTCGCTATCATTTCTGAGTTTTTTGGAAAACCTATTTCAACATACAAAGTGGCAAATGCACAGATGGACAGACGGTCATCGTTAAATCAACTTCGCTACTCATAAGTACCCATAATATACTTACACACTTTATATTGTAGTAATTACAAACGGAATGACAAACTTTTAATGCACCCTATTACCTTTGGTGAAGTGTATAATAAATAAAAAGTTATTGTTAGAATTACAGTGAGTATTGAATTGAACATTTTAAGTAATAATAAGTATGCGACAATTGTGCAAAATTAAAGTGCGACATTAACGCACTTTTATGTTTTTTTTTTTTTTTTTTTTTTTTTGTTCAGTCAGTCTTTTTTCAGCAGAAATTGAAAGTGCGTCAAATAAATGACTTTGTTTGGTATTTTAAAAAAGTACAAAATTTAAATTTTGACTTCAACTAAAATACCAAAAGATTAAAAAAAAAACAAAATGCCAACAAAAAATCTTGTGCTCGTGATTTATTTTTTTTTTTTTTTTTAAACTAAAATCTATTTAAAAATCCAAACACGTTAATTTGTCAAGAAACAAACAACTACTGAAAAAAAAACTAAGTATAAGTAATTCAGATTAATTTTAAATTTCAATAATGTGAATGCAAAAAAATGCGTTCACATTTTCTGATGAATGGCATGTAAATGGCTGAACTTGAAATTTTTGTTTTTTTTTTTTAACTTTAATGTTGTGTGTAAAATTTTAAGGCAGGATTTTTTTTTCATCAACGGTACTTGGTGGAATATTAATAATAAATTTGAAAATCACATAAACAAAATCCTGACATTAAACTACTTCCTACTCAAAAAAGCGATAAAAGAAATTCAAATTAAATAAAAATCTTATGCACAAATCAATAAATATGCTTTTGAAAAGACTTGATAGGTGTTTGTTTTCAAAATCTTGATAAAGACATTGATGGTTTTAAAATGTATGTATTAAAAAAATTATTTTTTTACATATATAAAAATTTTTATCTAAAAGCGGTTTGCTATCACTCTAGTATATTTTTCCAATATTTAATACGCTGAAAAGAATTTAATTTTTACGGCCAGTATTAGATTATCACATTGGAATTAGTTCTGTACAAAAACTTAAAACTCTTAAGATTTTTAAAGCAGATTAAACACTTAAATATGTGCCCTACATCCAAAGTAACTGTATAACTGGATTTATATTTCATTTGTTATTTATACCAAAGAAGTTTAAGCCCTTATAAAAAAATATGGCATAATCTAGATCAGATCTTTTTTCAAGACGCATGCGGAGCATGCAAAAGTAGAAAATAATCCAACTTAAGCGAGCGACAACAAGTCACTCAAGAAACAAAAAACAAACAAAGCAGTAAACAAAAAATATAGAATAGAATCTTATGAAAAATATTTCAAAAACCTAAATAATTTTACAAATGGGTGTGTTTCAAAAATATATAATAATAAAACAAGTTGGAGTGCTACATTCGGCTGTGCCGAATCTTTGATACCCTCCAGGGACAGTTCGAATATTTCAGGAATGGGATCTATTTGATATTTATATATTATTAATTTATATATTGGGGATTTCATGTCAAGTGACCCAATTTTAAAATCGATATCTTTCGATTTAGGTGAAATTTGCCCAAGCTTAGTCCTATTAAATAGTAGTTTAGACACAAATTTTCAACAAGATCGGTCAAAAAGTTTCTGAAATAGAGGGGGTCAAAGATTGACATTTTGGCCATACAGGTGTTCTTTCTCATCCATGTAACTTATATTGGTGTTAGACAAATCTGTCCGAAGTAGCTTAGATAGCTATTTGATCCATCTTTTGCAAGTTGTTTTTTAAATTTTGTTTTTTCTTAACCTACTTACAACTACAATTAATGTTGGAAGAATTCCAATCAATTGTAGTGGGGAATGTAAGAAGAGATAAACTCACTGTTTATTGTTGATGTTTTTGTTTAAACTTTGATATTGTTACAAGTAGAGCTGTTGCTTATGATTCTTATACGCTTAACAGTTTTATTTGGTTTAATATCTTTAGTTTTTCCAAAATGTTTATGGATGAAGTTTCCTGATGATCTGGCCTAAGCAACCAGTGAAATGCGCATAGGAATAGCTTATCCCATCAACAATAAATTTCAGTGTTTTTATCAAGAATAAAAACTGGGAATTAAGCACGAATAACAAATCTTTTAAATTAAAATTTTGTATTCCCAAGAAATTACTTTTGATAATAAACTGGCAAGTGCACGGCCTAAAAAAAAACTACCTGGCAACATGCTTTTGCAAGTTGTTTTTTCTTAACCTACTTACAACTACAATTAATGTTGGAAGAATTCCAATCAATTGTAGTGGGGAATGTAAGAAGAGATAAACTCACTGTTTATTGTTGATGTTTTTGTTTAAACTTTGATATTGTTACAAGTAGAGCTGTTGTTTATGATTCTTATACGCTTAACAGTTTTATTTGGTTTAATATCTTTAGTTTTTCCAAAATGTTTATGGATGAAGTTTCCTGATGATCTGGCCTAAGCAACCAGTGAAATGCGCATAGGAAAAGCTTATCCCATCAACAATAAATTTCAGTGTTTTTATCAAGAATAAAAACTGGGAATTAAGCACGAATAACAAATCTTTTAAATTAAAATTTTGTATTCCCAAGAAATTACTTTTGATAATAAACTGGCAAGTGCACGGCCTAAAAAAAAACTACCTGGCAACATGCTTTTGCAAGTTGTTTTTTCTTAACCTACTTACAACTACAATTAATGTTGGAAGAATTCCAATCAATTGTAGTGGGGAATGTAAGAAGAGATAAACTCACTGTTTATTGTTGATGTTTTTGTTTAAACTTTGATATTGTTACAAGTAGAGCTGTTGCTTATGATTCTTATACGCTTAACAGTTTTATTTGGTTTAATATCTTTAGTTTTTCCAAAATGTTTATGGATGAAGTTTCCTGATGATCTGGCCTAAGCAACCAGTGAAATGCGCATAGGAATAGCTTATCCCATCAACAATAAATTTCAGTGTTTTTATCAAGAATAAAAACTGGGAATTAAGCACGAATAACAAATCTTTTAAATTAAAATTTTGTATTCCCAAGAAATTACTTTTGATAATAAACTGGCAAGTGCACGGCCTAAAAAAAAACTACCTGGCAACATGCTTTTGCAAGTTGTTTTTTGAATTTTGTTTTTTATTAACCTACTTACAACTACAATTAATGTTGGAAGAATTCCAATCAATTGTAGTGGGGAATGTAAGAAGAGATAAACTCACTGTTTATTGTTGATGTTTTTGTTTAAACTTTGATATTGTTACAAGTAGAGCTGTTGCTTATGATTCTTATACGCTTAACAGTTTTATTTGGTTTAATATCTTTAGTTTTTCCAAAATGTTTATGGATGAAGTTTCCTGATGATCTGGCCTAAGCAACCAGTGAAATGCGCATAGGAATAGCTTATCCCATCAACAATAAATTTCAGTGTTTTTATAAAGAATAAAAACTGGGAATTAAGCACGAATAACAAATCTTTTAAATTAAAATTTTGTATTCCCAAGAAATTACTTTTGATAATAAACTGGCAAGTGCACGGCCTAAAAAAAAACTACCTGGCAACATGCTTTTGCAAGTTGTTTTTTGAATTTTGTTTTTTATTAACCTACTTACAACTACAATTAATGTTGGAAGAATTCCAATCAATTGTAGTGGGGAATGTAAGAAGAGATAAACTCACTGTTTATTGTTGATGTTTTTGTTTAAACTTTGATATTGTTACAAGTAGAGCTGTTGCTTATGATTCTTATACGCTTAACAGTTTTATTTGGTTAATATCTTTAGTTTTTCCAATATGTTTATGGATGAAGTTTCCGGATGATCTGGCCTAAGCAACCAGTGAAATGCGCATAGGAATAGCTTATCCCATCAACAATAAATTTCAGTGTTTTTATCAAGAATAAAAACTGGGAATTAGGCACGAATAACAAATCTTTTAAATTAAATATTTATGTTAATTTTTGTTTTTTAATATAATGGATCGTATACCACAAAATTACATGACATTTTTTCTGGCCACATGAAGCTTAGCTGGAAGAAATATCTGCTACGATTTTAGGCGTATTTAATTAATTTACCAGGTTGGGCTTTTAAATTATGTATTTTATTTGGAAGTTCAAATGTAATCATTTTCTCCCGAATAACTAAAACCGGTTAACACTATTAAACTGGACTAAAATCACTATTTTTACAATGACAATGCAAATAATATTAACTACAATTTATGACCTAAATATATTTTTTTAAAAATAGAAAACAATTCAAGCTTAATTAAAATTTAATGAAAATAGTGTCAAAAGTTAAAGAGTTTAAGTGTAAATCATTAAAAACAAAAGTAACAATAAAAGTAACAAAATAATAAAAACATATTTGTTTAAAACAAATGTTTAAAACAATAATCAAAGCAATAATTTGCTAGTACAGTACAACTTGAACAATTCAGAATCATATAGGTTTAAGGTCGGTGGGATTATCGAGTTGTCCGGACTAAAGTAGTGAAAATTATTGAAATAATCAAAGTGCATTAAAACATTAGTTTACTCTTTTGTATATATACATTTATATTTACTAGTGTTTGCCTAATGGTCAAAATACGACCATAAATTTTTATGTAAATATGAAGAAGACGTAGTTCATCTAAGCACATATGAATTTACATGTTTCTACACGGAGAGAATTGTGTGCAGAAATTATGCGCTATGGGCACAATTTATGCACAAATTGTTCACGAAAAACGACCAAGAACAGTTGTTCATAATCTATGCACACTTGTTCATAACTTAAGTTCAGCACTATGAGCATGTTTTATGAACAACTGTGCATAGATTATGAACAACATTTTCATAGATTGTGAACAACTGGGAAAAGACTATGAACAACTGTGCATAGGTTATGAACAACATTTTCATAGATTGTGAACAACTGGGAAAAGACTATGAACAACTGTGCATAGGTTATGAACAACATTTTTATAGATTGTGAACAAGTAGGAAACATTTTACACCTCCTGCAAATATTAAAGAAACAAAACTTCATTTTATTTTCAAATGTCTTTATTTCAAAGTACAAGCGCTTTATAACTAATATTATATATACATACACATATTAAAATAAAATAAATCTTATACTTCAGTATTAACATGTTTATTTTATATAATTTATAAAGTAATTAATTTACATTTTACATTTCTATAAAATTCTTATCATAAAACATAGTCTAGTGGTTAATATTGGATGAAGCTCAAAGGGTTTAGGAAATTCAATTTCTGGAATAGATTTTAATACATAATTTTCCGTTCTTTCCCCAATAATATATGCATAATAATGCAAATCAAAATTTTCAAATCAAATCAAAAAATGTATTAAAAAAGCCAACCCGTGCATAACAAATATACAACAAGTATACAGAAATAACAGAAAATTAAATTAAAATATAAATTAATACCTTATAAATTTGTAGGAATCATATATTCACTTCTTAGTTCACCTTCGAAGTTTTCCATATTAAGCACTTCAATGGAAGTTTTTCTGCAAAACACAAACAAAAAGTAAACAAAATCAGCTGAAGCAGAACTCCATAAATAGTGCGTCAAGTAACTACCCAGTCAGAAAAACAATTGGCTGTATCAGTTATCTTTGTTCTGTGATAAATATTTGATAATAACTCAATACTTACCTCTGGTTTTCTTGATTTGCACTATTATATATTTCTAAATAATATTCACTTCAATTCACTTCAACTACTGTCGCTTCTAAACACAACCGGCGCTCTTGACACAAGAAACATAATATTGTTCATAATCTATGCATAAATGCGCACAACTTATGAACAAGATACACACATATCAAAATGTTGGGCAAAATCCATGCACAAGTAGGCATAACTCATGAACAAAAAGTGTTAATAATAGTCATTCATGCACAATGTTCATATATTATGATCAATTGTGTTTAATTTTCAAATAATTAAGCTATGAACAATGTTCACAAACTGTGCACATTTTTTGTGTATAACTTATGCACAATTTCAATAGATTGTGCAGAATTTATGATTATTAGGCATAATTTATGCGCAAAGTTGCATATTCAAAAATGTACCTAATCATTTTATAGTTATGAACAGCTTGTGCATAAATAATGCACAACAGTTTTCTCCGTGTAGCAATTATTTTTTTCGTCTTAGTGGATCGATTTGGCGAGGGACCAACCTCCGCTTCATATTTTATCTTCTACGTGAGTTAATTTAATTTTGTAAGTTCAATATAAAAAATATCAGAAAATATCAATTGAAAAACAAAAAGAATCAAGAAGTCTCCTTTATATATTGCCATCCACTCAGGACACTGCATGTTTAATATTATGTTTCAATGTCTAATATTACCAAAAATTAATTAAAGTACCAGATGTAAAACGAAAAAGTACCAAAAAGCTCCCTCTTAGACATTCTTATTCCCTCAGGACCATGCATGCTTATTTTTATATCTGTAGGTCGAATATTACAAAAATTAAAATGTACCAGATGAAAAACAAAAAGTACCAAAATTTTTCGTCTTAAAAGTTCGCATTTTCTCAGTAACCTGCACCTATAATATGATGTTTCTAAGTTCAATATTATAGAAAATTTTAAAATTATCACATGAAGCACGGAAAAGTAAAAGAAAGAAATTTAATTTCCCGTATTTCCCCTTTTTGAAACTTTTTTCCTATAGAGGTTCGATTGACAAACAAAGGAAGAAGTGTTCTTAACTGTTTAGCCTGTGTGGTTTTTACATAAGATTTATATAGACAAAATATTCGAAAACCGGTTTATGAAAAATGTCGTATAATTGACAACCCTATTTTTTTATTATTTGATATTTGAAAAAAACAAATTTTTTGTATTTGTGTTAGTAGCAAATTTGAAAGCTTATAACTCTCAAATTATTGAACAGATTTTAATAAAATATATATTGTGCACTTCTGGTAGTAAATACCTTTCAAATGGTGTATATTTTGCTCAAATCGGTTGACATACAAAGGAGGAAAGTGTTCTTAACTGTTTTGCCTTTGCCGATTTATATATAGATATTAAGATAACAAATACTAATCCGTAACTTAAATTTACCCAAGGCGAATTAACTACAGGTGGTGTCGAAACGGCATCTGTTTTGCTAATAATGGTTGACATTTGTTGTTTTTGGCTGAAAAATTGTATTTTTGTATAAAAAATATTGTCCGGACTGTAGACGTAAAAATTTTAAATTGTCCGAAATGTAGAAGCGTCTGAATTATTGAAGTGAACTGACTGGCGCATGTCCGGACAATCAAAGATGCACTGTACTTGATATCATTTTTTTGTGCTGCATAATTATTTTTCAATAGTGTTTTATAAACATTTTTAACAATAAATTATATACATTAACAACAAACAATTAATAAATGTCACCATTTATTATTTTATGTACATTGTTTAAGGTTTAAATTACTAATAAAACTTTGTTGTCAGTGGATTTTAGGCCTCACACAATTATTTTAAGTGTAACAATTAGCTTAAATAACAACAACTACAACAAAAAGTAATTCAAATAATACGATTTGTTTAATACCAAACGAGCACTATTTAACAGCTTTAATTGTCAATTTAAATCAAGTCAGAAAAAGAAGAAAAAAAAACAAGTTTTAAATTTTTTTTTTTAACCAAGAAAAAAAGAAAGAATGGATTTTTGTCAAAGTAACTGTCATATTTTAAATTGAACTGCCAGAACAACAACAAGCCAACTAAAATACCCACAAGAAACATACGCCCCACTAGACTTAAAGCCGGGAGCGTCGTTGGTTTTTCACTTTAGTGTGGGTGTCATTCAGTTTTTTTCTTTTTGTTGCTAATTCTTGTACACTTTTTTTTATTCTTGTTGGTTTTTTTTTTTTTTTGCTATTTCGTTAATTTCGGTTTAATTGTCGTCTTTATTTCTCCCCTCATTTACTGGCACGCACGTTCTTCCATGAGCTTCTTGAGCTTTATTAACTTTAGTTATTTTTGTGCTGGTGCTGGTAAGCAAATTGTTGTCACAGAAGTTGAAGAAGAAAAAACGTATAAAACTGTTGAGCCGTCATGTTGACAGCATCACAACACAATTGTCAGTTGTCATCGCAACAATATCAAATATTAAAACAGCAGTTAGCTGTCACTTTGTATCGGGATAGACAGAGTGTGTAAAAAATTTTTTTTTTTTTTCGTTTCAAAAATTAGAAATAACGTAGCGTGTAATTGATTTAATTGCAAAAAAAAATAAAAGAAAGAAAGAAAAAATGGCAAGCAAAGTAAGTTAAAAACAAGGATTAAAACAATAATTAAGCAGAAAATTGCTATTCTGCGAGTGATTTAACTAATTCAGCGACAATTTAATTTAAAAAAATTGATAAAACCCCTAATTAAAATATAAACAAAGCAAAATCAGGAATTCAGCTAAGGATTTTAGTTATTCAGCAGAAATTTATAGCTATGAAATTTATATATTATAATCTAAACAAAGCTTAATAAAAAAACAAGCTAAGAATTAAAGAAATTTAGCAGACATTTAAGCAACTTATTCAGCAGACCTTTAAACTTTCAGCAATAAAAAAAAAACTCTAAATAATATCAAACCAAAACAAAATTGACAATTAAGCTAAAATCGAGAAAACATAAATTTTTATACAAATAAATTAAACATTTTAATAAAATGTAACAGCTTAAATTTTTAACTTTAGCAAATCTAGCGATATATCAGTAATTAAAATTTTGAACAATTACATAAATTTTTGTACAATTTGAGGTATAAACATTAATTCAGCAATGAATTTGTTTTATACTGCTAATTTATATTTAATTTTTTTTTTACAGATTTTATCATTAAGCTTGTATTTTTAAATTCAGCTGACATATTCTAGACTTACCTTTATCAGCTATGCTTTTATAAATTCAGCTGGCGTTATTGTCAATTATTTGCAAAAAAATCATTTCAGTAAAGTTTTTTTTTTATCAGTTACTTAAATTGTATAAAAATATTCCTCATTTCAACTAAAAATTTTATCATTTTATTTAAAGGCTTTTACTATTTGGCTTACATATTTTAATATCTAGTTACAATTATATCAATTCAGCCAATATCAAGACTGTGAAATCTTGTATATAACTTGTTCTATATTTGTATTTATAATTGATAAACCTTTGTTCATTCCAAATTCTGCTTAATTGTCATTACATCTTGCTGAATACCTTAATATATAATAAATAACAATTTCTTTCTCTTCATTCTACCAGTTCATAACCTTTGTTGGCTTATTGGCCTTGTCTGGCTCCTGTATGGCCGGCGTTACCACCTATGCTTACAATCCATTTGTTCAATCGTATGCTGCTCCTGCTACTTATGTACGGACACCCGCTTTGGTTGCTGCTGCTCCAGTTGTTAAGACTTATGCTGCTAGTTCTTCTTTGATACAATCTGCTGCTCCTCTTCTACAAGCTGCACCAGTAGTAAAAGCTGAAGAAGTCGATCCTCATCCCCAATATGCCTTTTCTTATGGCGTTCATGACTCTGTTACAGGAGACGTCAAGAGTCAAGTTGAATCACGTGACGGTGGCAATGTTGCTGGAGCTTACAGTGTTATCGATGCTGATGGCTACAAACGCACCGTAACTTATACTGCTGATGATGTCAATGGCTTCAATGCTGTTGTTGAACGTGATCCAATAGTTGCTGCTGCCCCTGTTGTTGCTGCTGCTCCTGTTGTTGCAAAAACTGCTGCCGTAGTTACCCCTGCTCATGTAGTACAAGCCGCCCCTGTTTTTAAGACTTATGCTGCTGCTCCTCTGGTACAAGCTGCTTCTGTTGTGCATTCAACCCCTGTTGTCAAGGCCTACGCTGCAGCTCCTGTAGTTCACGCTGCTCCAATTGTTAGGACTTATGCTGCTGCCCCTGCAGTTCAAACGTCAATTCCTGTTGCACATGCCACCCCCGTTGTTAAAACTTATGCTGTTTCCCCCTATGTACATGCCGCACCTGTTTTCCGATCATTTGCTCCTGCCCCTGTTGTTCGAGCTGCTCCTATAATAAAATCTTATTCTGCTGCTCCTCTTGTACGTACTTCTTATTTAGCTTCTGCTCCTTCACATCAAATCCGTCAATTGTCCTACTTCAACAATCCAGCTATTGCTGTTGAACAGCACAACCAAGTACAAGAACAACTTGATGCAACCGAAATTCAAGCTCAGGACCAACCTCAACAATTTGTCGCTTCTGTACAACCAGAAAATGAACCAATTCCTATAGAATATCCAGAGCAACAACAAGAACAAGACCAACAACTAGCCCAAGAACAAGAGCAACACCAAATGCAAGACCACGAACAGCAAATGCAAGAACAAGAGCAACAACAAGTACAAGAACAACAAGTTCCAGAACAACGCCAACAAGATCAACACCAACAATTCGTCCAACATCAACATCAATTGATCGAACAACAACAGCAACAATTCGCTGTCCAACAACAACAATTCATTTTTCAACAACAGCAATTGGTCGAACAACAACAAAAATATTTCCAACAGCAACAACAACAATTAGTCGGCAACCAACAATTCGTTCCCTATCCGCAATACGAAGTTCCCCAAAACCAATTGACCCATCCCGAAGAAAACAACAATAGCACTGACTCCGAAGTTGTTGAGGCTCGTTCTGCTGTTCCCGAAAAACAACAAAACGAAGACGAACTTAAATCTGCCACCACAACTGTTGCCCCCGCTCCAGTAAACGAAGAACCAAAAGAGTCTGATGACAAAAACAAGACAAAGTCAGTTTAAGTTCCTGGTTTGCAGTGATTTTAATTGCTAACAAATGCCTGATTATGATTGCCGTTTTTTTGTTTAGTTATTTTTAGGTATTTAAATCCATATTCATCCATCTCCTTTTATCCTTTACGTCACTAGGTGTTATTACGAATAAAAATATATGTACATTTAAAAAATACAAAAATAATATCTTTATTTCTTTCCAATGGGAACGATTTGCAAGAGAATAGGAGTTCACGTAGTCATAAGGGTTACCTTTTTGGGTTTTGATATTAATGGCCTGTTAATCGATTTCGAACGAAGACTTCGTTCGCTTAAGCATTTACAACTTTTTATTGCTTTTTAAAGAAGTTTATTTTGCAAATGTAATAAAATCGAAAATAAATTAATTAAAACTTATGAAAACAGACTTAAAAACCCTTCAATTATCGCTCCTTTATTGCAACATAGTCATATCTCAAAAAAATGAAAAATTTTAAGTTACTTAAGTAAAAGTGTTCCTTCATACCTTCTTTATATGTAAAAAAAATCAGCATTGTATCTCAAACTGAACTGAAACAAAATATATTTTATTAAATCTGTATATAAAGGTGAATTTTGAAAACTTTAATCGCAGTTTGCCAAGTTTGATTTTCTTTGAGATATGACTATGTAGCAATAAAGGAGCGATCTCTTTTAAGTTTACTTTGTTCTCAAATTTTTTAATATTGTTTATCAAAAAATGTAGCTGGAGACAAATGTTTTTATATGGGAGACCAAAACAATACTGTTATCAACAGAGCTGCCGTTTTTGGTTATTTCTAACCAAAATTGGTTATATTTTTTATTTCAATGTGGAGATGTGAATATTTTTTTCATTTTGGTTACTTTTTTCTAAAATAATAAAACGTACGAATATGTTTTTTGATACACGAACTCGAATAATTTGTACTGTACTATGATTTTTTCATTATTTGTTACCAATGAGCGGAAGTTCATCGAAAACAAAAAATCCTTTCAAAACTGCCAACAAATAATATTTTTAAGATTTTTGTTAAGAAAAATATTGCCATTTGTTTTTTTTATAAAGGGTGGTTAAATTTCAAGGGCCGATGTTGATTTCGAATAAAACACAAACTATTTAGGAAATTATTGTAATTTTATTTTATTATGATATATTGGTATTACGCAATTATGTATGGAACAAAATATTGGCCAAATGGGCGCCGCGACCACGGCGGCACACATCCATCCGATGGTCCAAATTTTCGATGACCCTGAGGCATAATGGAGGTTCTATGCCGTTAATGTGCCGAATTATCTCATCCTTTAGCTCTTGAATTGTTGCTGGCTTATCGACGTACACCTTTTCTTTCAAATAACCCCAAAGAAAAAAGTCCAACGGTGTCAAATCACATGATCTTGGCGGCCAATTGACATCGCCATTACGTGAGATAACACGGCCATTGAATTTGTTGCGCAAAAGAGCCATTGTTTCGTTAGCTGTGTGGCAAGTGGCACCGTCCTGCTGAAACCACATATCGTCCACATCCATATCTTCCAATTCGGGCCATAAAAAGTTCGTTATCATCTCACGATAGCGAACACCATTCACAGTAACTGCCTGACCGGCCTCATTTTGGAAAAAATACGGCCCGATGATGCCGCCAGCCCATAAACCGCACCAAACAGTCACTCTTTGTGGGTGCATTGGTTTTTCGACAATCACTCTTGGATTATTATTCGCCCAAATGCGGAAATTCTGCTTATCGACAAATCCACTGATGTGAAAATGTGCCTCGTCACTGAAGATGATTTTCTTCGAAATTTATCATCCATTTTCATAATAAGTCTGGATAACTTTAACACGTTGTTGGATTATGTATCTCTCCATGGTTCAAATTGAGTAAGTCTGAAATAGACAAATGTCAAATAAAATTCGGAAAAAAACTTGGCGTTTAGGTGTGGTTCACATTCAACATCGGCCCTTACAATTTAACCACAAAAACGGCCATGTTCGAAAACATATGAAGTTTTAATCGATGGAGATTTAAAATTTTTTTTAAATGAGCGTAACTTTTCTTGATTTTAAGAGTACTAAAGATAAGTAGTACCAAGGCGAATTGAGTAGAAGGTGGGGTCAAGTCAACATATGGTGATTTTTTTCAGTGGTCGACTTGTCAAAGTTTGTACAAATTAGTTTTATTGTAATTACTTGCTATGCAAGTCTTGAGTGTCAATTAGTTTTGTTGTCAATATAATTAAAACACAATTTAATCTCTGTTCATTTTCCGTTTATTTAAACAAATCAAAAATAATTAAATAACTTTATTTAAACAAATCCAAATATAACTATAATTACAATTACTTGCTATGCAAGTCTTGAGTGTCAGTGCTGAACTAACTTTTAATCTGAAAACTAAAGAACTCTACAACTTCTAGAGGAAGAAGAAGAAGCCACGGCAAAAATGCTTATCAGCATAAACGGACTCACATTTCATGTGAACGGAATTTGCAGTTAAGAAATGCAACGTAGCGTCTGCTATGAACGGACTCACATTTCATGTGAACGGAATTTGCAGTTAAGAAATGCAACGTAGCGTCTGCTATGAAAAAAGGTATTTTATTCAGTTATTTTGGGACGCGCGTGCAGCGCTAATTTTGAAGAAGTGTTTATTGTTGCAATTTTTTTATATTGCAAATTAGTTTTGTTGCTGTACTTTCGTACCTTAACTGTTCCCCCCTTTAAGCATCGGACGTCCCCGTCTGATCATATCTGCTAAGAATATTGTTGATTTCAACCTTACGTTGCCTTTTGGCGAGAACGTATGCAACGCATATTATTACAATAAGAACAAAAAGAGAGGCTGAGGTGTAAAAAGTTCCTCTTACTTTCGAATGAAGGTGCGATATATGGTCTAGGTTTTCAATATTTAAATCATGAAGGTATTGAAGTGATAAGATAGCGGTATGATCAGTTAAGTTAACAGTGTGAGCTATAGGAATTTCGGGGCTTCTAAAAGCAATTTTTCGGCAATTTTTGAATTCCGTTGAATTAACTTTTAAGGTATTGTCAAAGGTTATGAGGTATGTACCCGTTTGTAGGGTTTTTGTTACATTCTCGTAAATCACTTTGGAGGGTTGATTATTTATAACAACAATGCCATCGTCAATCTCTTTCAGAGGTGGCATATTATGCGCGGAATTTGTGTTACAAGTTGCCGTGTTATTATTTAATAAAGTGTCTAGGCATGAAGTGTTTTCAAGGTTAAATGTTTTACAAAATGAAGTTGTAGATTTCTTTTTACAATCTTTTAACATGATATATTTGTAGCCACATTTTGCTACATCACTTACTTTAAATGACAAAATTTTATTATTATGAACGACTGGAAAAATTAATTTTTTATTACAAAATTTTATAATTTTTGGAAATTTTATCAAAAACGTAATAACATTTTCGGTTTGCAAAATCTTTAGTTTTGAATTTACAATTATCTCAGTAATGCTTACATTTAAATCTATTTCGGATTTTAAAACAAAACTTACTTCCGAGCTATCTAACAGAATGGGATTGATCATTTGGAGTTTCCCCAAGGTTATGGACAAAGCTAGGTTATCTAGTTCCCTAAGTACTGCTCTATTTCTTTCGCCTAACAAACTATAAAGGTATCCTGAATCGATTTCAGTAGCCTTAGTTTTACTTACAAGTGTGTTCACAGTCGTAGTTAATTTGTTTATTTGCGATTGCATATCGGTGTTTATGATTATCTGAGCATTACTTGCAGTAACTAATTCATCTTGTTTGCTACGCACTTCGGTAAAGTCATCGTAATCTGGCGTACCAGCTATGTATTTCAGCGCGGTTCCAAGAACGTTAATGCTACGTGCGTGCCTGTGGTGTATGCGCAGGGATTCTATTGTCTTCTCTATTTGGTCCACATCTGATTCTAGCAGTTTTCTCATGTGTGATTTTGGTAGTAGGTCCGTTAGATTTCTGGTTTCTTCTGCTATGGTAGTAAAGTTTGTCAAGTCCGTTACATGGGCCAACATTCCATAATTTTCATAGATTGCAACATTTCCGTCTGCTACAGGAATATAGTGTGAAGAAGTATAGTCCAGGATGGTGGCATAGCTAGCGAGTACAAAGACTGCAAATATTAGGATGCTGCAATGAGGAAACGAATGTTATCTTTATGCACTATTTTGTCATCAATTTTAAGAGTTGTGCCTAGATCTTGTTGGACAGTCTTTTCGACAAAAAGTTTGCTAACTTTATTCCCCAATCTCTTATTAACTTTCACAAAAACTTTATCTCCAGGATTATATGTTTTAGTTACTGTCTTTTTGTTATGATAATCAAGGTCTGATTTTTGTTTGGCAAGAATTTTCGCACGAATATTTTCTTTCAAGTTTTCTGGAATTGATTGAATTATATCTATGGGCTTATGGTTAGTAGTAGAATGGATTGTTCTATTGTATTTTGCAGTTGCCATTAAGACAAGCTCTGTAGAGTCATCTATTGCGTACTCTAGTTTTAGGCATCTTGCAATTTCCGCAAGTGTTCCGTGGAAACGCTCGACTTGGCCATTAGAGGTACTATGCATGGGTGGAGTTGCGTAAATGTTTGCTCCGAAGTTATTCTTTATTAACGATCTTATGGTTTGTGAAGTTAGTGACTTTTCGTTGTCGCAAACTATTGTTTCCGTGCCTTTGTAAAAGTTAAGTATCTCCAGAAGGGCTGGTTTAACGTCTACTATCGCTCGAGAGGGTATAGGTTTTACAATAGCGAACTTAGAAAATTTATCGAGACATGTTAAATAGAATTTCTTGTCAGTATTGTAAATATCGACATGGAGGATCTCGCCTGGGAAGGAGGGTATGGGGGTCTCAGCGATCTCATGTTTTTTTGGATGTCTTTGATATTTCGCTAGCCGACAGATTTTGCAGTTTGCTGTAATTTCTTTTAACTTTTTAGCTATATCTGGGAAAAAATAATCCTGAAGAACTTGTTTCGTATTTTCTGAAACAGAACGGTGTGCCCTATTGTGTTCATTTGTTAAGATTTCAATTTGATCACTTGCGTTAAAGATATCTGTAACAAATTTATTAGCGTACCTGAATTTTACAGAAGGGAAATTCGATATAAGAAGGTGTTGGATTTGAGCAAGGGTATGTAAATCACAATTAATCGCGTTCACTACTTCTGGGTTTATGCAGTCCTTAATAGTATTTAAAAGATCGTCAATTTCTTGATATGAAATGCGATGTCGAATGCGATTTTTAAAAAGAATTTTTGTTTCTTTATTTTGTTCTGAACCATGATTGATTAAAATCTGGTTTTTGAAACAGTTAATTGGGTTTTCGACCGCGGGAATAATTTTGGTGAGTGACATCTCACTTCCACAAGCTTGTAGTGAGCATGTAGATGTGGTATCCATTGTAATGTTAACAAATTGTCTGGAAAGGGCGTCTGCAACAATATTGTCTTTGCCGGGCTTGTAGAAAAATGTTGGCGAGTACTCTTCAATGAAAGCTCTCCAGCGCTTTAATTTAGAGTTTGGGTTTTTATCAGATATCGAAAAGGTTAGGGGTTGGTGGTCGGTGAAGATGTTTAAATTATTTACCCCGTAAAGATAGTGTCTAAGATTTTTTAAGGCCCATACGATAGCTAAAAGTTCGCGTTCGTTGGTTGCGTAGGTTTCTTCGGCGGGTGACAAGGTCCTTGAAATCATGGTAATTGGACGACCATTTTGAGAAAGAACGGCGCCAATAGCATGGGATGACGCATCAGTCGTAAGGTCAAAAGGTCTATCGAAATTTGGATAAAGGAGAAGTACATCTTCGGAAGAAAGGATATTCTTAATTTTTTTGAATGAGTGAATAGCATCAGCATCAAGGTCAATTTTAACTTGCTTCGAATGTTTTGTCCCCACATGACCATTTTCTCCACGTAAATATTTAGTCAGAGGTTTCGCTATAGCCGCATAGTCTTTAACGAATTTTCTATAATAACCGGCCAACCCTAGAAATGACCTTAAGCTCCTTAAGGTTGTTGGCGTTTCGTAGTTGACTATGGTTTCAATTTTCTTTGGACACGTTCTGATACCGTCGGTTGAAACGACAAAGCCCAAATACTCGACAGAGGTTTTAAAGAATTTGGACTTTTCTAAAGAAACTCTCATGTTAGCATGGTAAAGTTTTAGTAAGATGTTTTGGATGTCATCTATATGCTTCTGCTCAGAGTCAGAAAATATGATGATATCATCGATATAAACGTGACATGACTTTCCGATTTCATCACGTAAAACATCATCGATGGCACGCTGAAAAATGCTCGGGGCGTTTTTTAATCCAAATGGTAAACGACAGAACTCGTATTTACCATTATTCACGCTGAAAGCAGTTTTTTTCCGGTCGTGTTCGGCCAAGTTAATCTGGTGGAAGCCACTTTTTAAGTCCAAGGTTGTAAAGAACTTAGATTTGCCAAGATTTGAAAGTATAACAGACGGATCAGGTATAGGATATTTATCAGGGATAGTTTTTGAATTAAGTTTAGTGTAGTCGAACACGAGGCGTTTATTGGGCTTGCCCAATTCGTCTGTGCCTTTCTTGTCGACAACCCAAACAGGGCTGTTATAGGGAGATCGGGATGGCCTTATAATGCCATTTTTTAAAAGTTCCTTAACCTCTTTATTGACAAATTCTATCATCGAAATGGGGTAGGATTGGTATTTAGAATATATGGGCTCCTGATCTTTTGTTTTAATTGTTGCGGAAATTTTCGTGTTAAAGGGTAAGGCTTCATTCGGGTTAGCGAAAACACCAGCATTTTCGTTTATTATTTGGAAAAATTTCTTTTCTACATTTTTTGGGATAGAGACATTTTCTATTAAAGAATTCACTGCATCTAGCTTAAGATATTTCAATTTTTCTTCGCCGCCGTTATAATAAATCATGTCTTTTTCTGTGTTAATCACGCCCTTTATGCTTTTTATGAAGCTAAAACCTATGATACCGTCAAATAGAGACAGGTTCGGTAAAATAAAAAATGTTTCAGTATGATTTAGGACATTTACTAGTGTTTTGTTGTTGATTGTATCAGCACCATGAATGGATTTGACTAAAAATGGTTTTTCGACTTCTTTAATGTTTTTTAATCCGTTAATATTGGTGATATAACTTTTAGAGGCACCAGTGTCGATTAAAAGTTTAATGTTTTTGCCACCTACCATTCGCTCAATGTAGGGGAGAACTGACCCTCCCCTAAAAAATTAATCTCATCTTCGAAAGGTGGATCAGAAAAAGTAGGGTTTTCATACGGCTCTTGGTTACCAGAGAAGTTTGGCTCATCGCCGTAGTCATGTGTTTCCAAGGTTTCGAGACCTTCGTTTTGCAACATCTCTTGGCCAAGGTGGTTAATCCTTTGGACCTTCTGAGGGACCTGTCTTTCGGATGTTAAACCTCGCTTTTGTGTTTGAAAACCCTGAAAGTTGTTTGTTCGCACCGTACGCATGCTTACATCAGTGTCCAGGGATTGGGATACTGGTTGAGAGTCACTAGCTTGTTGGCCTACAGGCTGAAAAGGATTTTGGGCGAAATTTCGGAAATTCGAATTTGCAACATTATGGCGTTGTGATTGGTTAGATGCCTGTTGAGGGCGATTTTGATAAAATGGAGTAGTTTGTTGACCGACAAAGTTTTGCGGAGGCTGAGAGTAGTTATTTTGCTGACCAAAGGAGTTCTGTTTAACATGCTGTATGTTTTGTCTTAAGGCTGTGTGTGTTGAGGGACTCATTAAAGCCTTGTTTAAACCATTATTGTAAATGGCAGCAAAATGATAGCGGTTTTGATTTGCTTCTAGCTCTTGTGCTAGTGCCAGAGCTGATGGCAAGTCTGCAGGCTTGCACGAAAACAAGGTGTCACATAAGGGCTTCCTAACTCCCGAAACAAAGACACGCAAAGCCTGTTCACGGTATTTTTGGTTCAGTGACTGAATCAAATTGGCATCTCCTTCATTCGACATTATAATTTTGTTCACGATCGCGGTTAACTTACGCTCTACTTCGTCGTAAAATTGGATAATAGTTTTCTGTCCCTGTCTTAAAGTGGAGAGCTCTTGCTCTAAAGTAAAGATGGATTTTTTATCCATGTAAGTAAAATCAAGCCGTGCTATAATAGCCTTAAAGTTAAGGACTGTGTTATAAGTGCTTAACGCAGCATCTGCGTTACCCACGACTTTGTTTCTCAGAATAGCTACCGCCTGGTAGTACTTTGAGCTTCCTACATAAGGTTCAAATAATTTATGGGCTGTTGTGGCGGCCTGACGCCAAGAGACATATCTGGTGGGGTCGCCTTTAAATTCTGGGACAGATTTAATTATATCTAGAGTTTCCTCACACGTCCTATTGGGTACTATTTCTATTTCCTTATATGCTTCTACGGCAGAAGGTGGCTCTAAGGATTGGAGTCGCCTAGTAAGGTCGGCAATAGTTGCTTCAAAGCTTTCTTTTGTTCTTTGGACTGCTTGTTGGATAGCAGTGTCCAAGAGAACTTGCAAATTTTCAGAATTCATTTCCTCTTTGTTCTCAATTCTTTTTTCAGAAATTAATAGTGATTGTAGCCTAGCTAAAATAACGTCAAACTCTTCAGGATCTTCCTGTGGTCTTGACATGAACTCTAGGGAAAAACCAAAGATCAACTCAGAATTCTTCAAATTGCAAAGGTAATAACTGTTACAATAACAAAAATAAAAAATTTTTACGAAATTTCAAAAATTTAGATCCGATTTGTTTTTTTTTTAAAAAAAAATTTTATAAAAAATAATAGATAGCAATCAATAGTAATAATAAAAAATAGAATTCTTACAAATAAATCATCACGGCTTTGGCTCCTTCTGGTTCTAAATGCAACTTTTCTGGCTGGAATGTAACTGCTCAAGACTCGGCTTCACTAAGGGTCCTTTGCAACTGCTCACGGCTTGGCTTTTCTAAGTTGTTGATTGATGGATTAGTTTTTGTTATATTTTTTGCTTTTTGGTGATGAATGCTTTTTATATTTTTAAGAATTGTATTAGGTTTTTAGCACCAGTATGGTAGTAATTTTTTAAATTTTCAATAAGCAATGTAATTTTTATTCACAAGTATGGTGAATGTCTTTGTTGTTTAAATTTTAATTTTTTCTTAAACACTGTTTTTTATTATAAAAAAGTTATTTTTCTTTTCACTTCAATGATGACTTAGTTTTTATCTGCTCACTGTATGGTGATTGTCTTTGTTGTTTAAATTTTAATTTTTTTAAACACTGTTTTTTATTATAAAAGGTTATTTTTCTTTTCACTTCAATGGTGACTTAGTTTTTATCTGCTCACTGTATGGTGATTGTCTTTGTTGTTTAAATTTTAATTTTTTTTTTTAAACACTGTTTTTTATTATAAAAGGTTTTTTTTCTTTTCACTTCAATGGTGACTGTTTTTTTCCGTTGGGCGCCAATTAGTTTTATTGTAATTACTTGCTATGCAAGTCTTGAGTGTCAATTAGTTTTGTTGTCAATATAATTAAAACACAATTTAATCTCTGTTCATTTTCCGTTTATTTAAACAAATCAAAAATAATTAAATAACTTTATTTAAACAAATCCAAATATAACTATAATTACAATTACTTGCTATGCAAGTCTTGAGTGTCAGTGCTGAACTAACTTTTAATCTGAAAACTAAAGAACTCTACAACTTCTAGAGGAAGAAGAAGAAGCCACGGCAAAAATGCTTATCAGCATAAACGGACTCACATTTCATGTGAACGGAATTTGCAGTTAAGAAATGCAACGTAGCGTCTGCTATGAACGGACTCACATTTCATGTGAACGGAATTTGCAGTTAAGAAATGCAACGTAGCGTCTGCTATGAAAAAAGGTATTTTATTCAGTTATTTTGGGACGCGCGTGCAGCGCTAATTTTGAAGAAGTGTTTATTGTTGCAATTTTTTTATATTGCAAATTAGTTTTGTTGCTGTACTTTCGTACCTTAACTTACACAAACTAGTTTTTTATGTAAACAAACCTATTTTTTTTACTAGCAATATTTTTGACAACCCGACCACAGAAGCATTGTAGTTGTAGAGTTGACCTCACCTTCTAGTCAATTCGCCTTGAGTAGTACTTAAAGTAGAAAGTGCATAAAAACATGGGGAATAGATTTCAGAAAATGACTGAAAAATTACACAAAATTCGTTTTAGTGTTTCTAAAAACATGAATATAAGTTAAATGTTCTAAATTTAGGTTATTTCCAGAAGTAGATATATTTATTTTAAATATTTGGCAATATTTTTAATTTATAAAAAAAAACTTTGACTGCCTTTTTCCCCATTTAATGTACGCTCCGAAAGGCAAATTTGTTTATATTCGCCATAATATTTTACAATGATTCACAAAATGTATCAAATAGAACAATCTAAAACAGTTATTAATAATAAAAAATATATAAATTTGAAATAAATATTACAAACACGAGAAAAAAGATTTTTTAATATATTAGATATATAGTTATATAAATGTTTGTAAATTAGAAATATTTACATAAATACATTTCGCATATCGCCAATCGTTTTCAATTTCGCCAAAACAATCGCCAAACGTAAATTTCCATTGACAAAAGAATTAAAAAATCGCCACATTTGACAGTCCTGTCAATGACAGCTAAAAAGCGGAACACAATTTTCCTTTTTTGTTATAATGAACTGTGAAGTACAATTTTCGTTTATTTAAAACGACATATTAAAAAATATTCAATTTATTTACTTTCTATATATGGACATTAGGGTGGCCGTTATTTTTTTTATTTTGATTTCTTATATTCTCCCCCCCTAAATCGGTTCAGTTTTATGTAAAAAAAAATACAAAAAAATTTCGTAGCGATAAGTTGTGTTTTAGGGGGGGCGTCCGTCCCTCAAAGTTTGCCATCAAGCCATTTATTCAAATGTAATTTGTTTGCATATGACTATCTTCTAAAAACAACATTTTACAAGAATATGATATATGGCAATATTTTAGCTCTTCTAGTCAACAACATAAGCCTCCAAGAAAGTTTTTTGCTAAGACTAATATCTTAGAAAATAATTAAGAAAATAACAACAAAATACCAAACATTTAATATACGTTTTATATATATAAAAGGGGGATTTAATGTCAAGTGACCCAATTTTGAAATAGATGTCTTTCGATTTAAATGAAATTTACACCAATTTTAGTACTGTTAGATAGTAGCTTAGACACAAATTTTCAACAAGATCGGTCAAAAAGTTTCTGAGTTAGAGGGGGTCAAAGTTTGACATTTTGGCCATACAAGTGTTCTTTCTCATCCATGTAACTTATTACCTATTGGTGTAAGCAAAATTTGTCCCAAGTAGCTTAGATAGCTTTTTGATCAAACTTTTTAAAAAATTTTTTTTGTTTTTTTAAAAAATTTTTTAAATTTTTTTTTTTAAATTTAACACTTGGCTAAAAAAAATAAAAAAAAAATTAAAAAATTTTTTAAAAAAAACAAAAAAATATTTTTAAAAAAGATTGATTCAATAGCTATCTAAGCTACCTGGGACAAATTTTGCTAACACCAATAGAAAGAACACCTGTATGGCAAACTTTGACCCCCTCTACCTCTGAAACATTTTGACCGATCTTGTTGAAAATTTATGTGTAAACTACTATCTAATAGGACTAACCTTGGTGTAAATTTCATCCAAATCGGAAGACATCGATTTCAAAATTGTGTCACTTGACATTAAATCGCCTTTATCGTATATAAAATGTTTGGTATTTTGTTGTTATTTTCTTAATTATTTTCTAAGATATTAGAGGCTTGGAGGCTTATGTTGTTGACTAGAAGAGCTAAAATATTGCCATATATCATATTCTTGTAAAATGTTGTTTTTAGAAGATAGTCATACGCAAACAAATTACATTTGAATAAATGGCTTGATGGCAAACTTTGAGGGGCGGACGCCCTCCCTAAAACACAACTTATCGCTACGAAATTTTTTTGTATTTTTTTTTACATAAAACTGAACCGATTTGGAGGGGGAGAGTATAAGAAATCAAAAAAAAAAAGTTCTGCATACAACTAACGGCCACGCTAATGTACATACTGAATTTTGTATGGAAATTTGACGGATTTAAGTCTTATAAAATAAAAATATTTTTTACGAAAAAAGTCTCAAATAAATAAAACTTTTACCCTTAATTTCACCAAGTTCAGTTATAATTAATTATCACTTATAGCTGTCAAAATACATTGTTAGCTGGAAGTTAAAGTTGTAGTTAATTTTAACTGGTCTTGGTGAAATTTGGGGTTGTAAAAGAATTTTGTTTCTCATTTTGTTTTCTTGACTTATACAGCCTGTTCAAAAATTTCGGACGTTAACGTTCGAATAGAAAATTACATTTAAAACAAAAACAAAATTCTAAAATTTGTTTTTTATTATTTTACTATAAAGTGCAAATATCTTACCTTTGTATTACAATGCAACTTAAAATAAATTTTAATGATTTTCTCAAATAATAAAAGGCATTTTAAATTTGGTTATATTTTTTCACATTTGATAACTTTTTTAAAAATTTTGGTTGTAAAAGCAGCACTGGTTATCAATCAATATTAAAACAAATTTTAAAAATCTGAGCCAGAATGTACTAATAAAGTGACCTCACAAGCACAGCTGTTTGCAGTGATTTTCTTCGTGTGTGACGTTTGTCGTCATTTTCTTTGTTTATTTACTTTTTTTAATAAGGCATTTTGACATTTGCCGTCTCAATTCTAGCAACAAAATGCCTGTTGTTTTTTCTATTGTTGCATTGTTGTAGCACTGAGGTCACTTTGTTAATACATTTTGATCTGAGCAATGTTTTTCTTCTGACATATTCTTCAATGCCTACTCTTCTATTTTTGTTTTAATTCATGTGGGGACAGAAAAATAACATTTTGTATGCAATCGACCCATAAATATCTGTGTAAAGATGCCGATATTTCTATTCTGTTTTATTACATAAGTACTATTTAGTAGGTCAAGTAGAGTTGGAATTAAGCTTTCGTTTTAATTACAAGAACATTTAATATCCAAATTTCCTTTTTCTTCTAATTAAATTTAAACTTATCCTTGCAAATCCATTTTCAAGGTTGTTTCTATTCTGTCTAAAAAATTTTCTTTTATAATAAAACACTTTCCATGGATATTCATCTAAGACTCATTAAAACCAGCCAATGCAATTTAAAATCAGTCATGCATTAGATTTAGAGCTGTCAACCGTAAGGATTCCTTCACACAATGCAGAATATGTGTTTGATTAAGTCTATTTTTGTTTGAAAATGTCCTTTAAAATAAATTTCTAACATTTTGACCTTATGACAAATTCTTTTTTAATTGTTTTTTCTCTATCATTGTTATGCTGCATAAAAGCCTATTGAAAAGTAAATGTACGAATGAAAAGAAAGAAAATTTTTAAGCTAGAAGTAGGCAAAACAACAACAACAAATAAATATATTTATGGTAGAATCCGTTTGTTGTTGGATATTGTAAGGGATTTTTTTCTTTGGGTAAATCACCTACTACTTGAATTGATTTTTTTTTTTTTTTTTTGGTTTTTCTGAGTTTTTGGGATTTGCACTATCCGACCCTTATAAGGTTAAAAAAGGAAAGTAAATTGAAAAAGAAAAATTAGTATATAAGAGAAATATTTAGGGATATTAGTATTAGAAATGAAGATAAAGGAATTTGTTGACTTATTCTTTTGAAAATATTGCATTATTTTCTTTAATTAATTTATGTAATCAATACCTTACTTTCCCGCTGGGTAGATGCTGCCATTGGCTCAAGCTTTAAATTAGTAGATTGTAAAAACGTAACAGCCAACCAGTGTCCGGAATAAAGTATTGGCACAGAAAAAATTAACGCCAATTTTTTTTAATTAAACCATTAGTTAAAAATAAAATCAGTTTTAATTAAAAATTTAATCAAGAGAATTAAAAGTTTACTTATATCAACAACATTACTGCAAAAAAACATAGTTAATATAAAAAAAATATTTAATCGATACAACATATTAATTTCTTTACGAGTGCAAATTAAATAAAAATTTTAATTATTATCACAAATTTTTTAATTGAAATCAATTTTCATTATTTTCTGTAGGTAAGGCAGGCCCCTTCATGGATAATATAATAACTTTTGCTTAAGCTACGGTCACACTTATTAAATATTTGATCAAATAAGCGTAACCCCTACTTTTGTTAATAGTTAGTGAGATTTAAAATGGCCTTAATATTACAAAATAAACTAATTATACTACTAGGCATAGCAAAAAACAGTTTTTAGTAAGATGTGGTATTTTAATCAAAATAAATATTGATATTAAGTGAAATGATTTTTTAGTTTGGTTGTTGTTCCCGTTTTCTTCGTCAAATATTTGATAAGTCTGACCGTAGCTTTAAACATAGTGAGGAAATATTTAAAAATGTTGTTTGGGATGTTATTTATGTCCTCAACACTATGAGGATTGTGGCAGAATTTGACTATCAATATACAATATGAATATTGCGATATTGGTAAAACAAAAATGTTCATAGGGCAAACAAACCGAGGGATTACATTTCAATAGCAGAAATCCACAATGATCTGGAATATTTCAAAAGATTTCTTTTAAAAAATGTCCATACATACACAATAAGAATTTTTATAAATAATAAGGCCTAGAAGTATGCTTCGTAATCTAAAAAAAACTTGACACCCTACTAAACAGGAAAAGAGAATCGGTCCCAAAAAAAAACTACAAAATAAAAATCTATATATATAAAAATAAGTTGTCCTATGTTCGTCATTTTATAACTCGAGAACCACTCAACCGATTTTCAAACGAGTGCATACGTTGGAAAGGTATACTTTCACTGATGGTCAATAAAAAAAACATCGAGTATGCGTTATACGCGCACTTTTTTGAAGGTGTGTTTTTACCCTATATAAAATGTATTTTTTTCCTTATGAGAATTACAATTTATCTAGAAAATTTAATTTTTAATAAAAAGACGTAAACGTATGTTATTGTATTGTCCAGCAACGCGGGCAGGGATACTCTAGTATAAAGTATTAATTAGGGCATAATATTTTCCTAAGGACTTCTCTCTAACTAAAAATTAACTTATAATAGTTTAAGTGAAAGTTATTAACCCTAAACGGAATTTAACAAAAGTTTGTTAGAAAATTTTACTTTAAACTTTTTTAATTATGCTTTAAAAAAAAAAACTTAAATGCTTAACTAAGCCACTACTCAATCATATGCGATTTATATAAGTAAGAGAGAAAAACCATTGAATTTAAAAAAAAACTAGCTTATCATAAATCAGCTATTATTAACAAAAATTAATCAACTAAAATTAATGTATAAACTATAAATAGATCTTAGCAAAAATAAATTACTAAAATTAATTGGAAATCTATACTTTAAGCCACAACATAGCTAAACGCCCAAAGGTATGCTTTATAAAGTATAAAATACAATAGATTACATCATTCTTTAAGTCACTTTAAGAGAGAGTGCTTCAATATAGACATTTAATGACTAAAGCACACTTAAAGGCACAGTAATTTCTTAAGGGATTTTTTTAAGAATGTAAATAATGAAAAGTTCATATTGAGGTTAAGTTATAAAGTTAAAGCTCTTAACTTAAACAAAATATACATACATATATAAAAAAATATTTATTTTTATATTTAAAATTTTCATTATTAACAACATAATTTAATTTAATTTTATTGATTTAGCTTTAGTAAGCATATGTATAAGAGAAAATATTTATTTTATTTTGTGTAAAATTCACACAAGTGGGCTTTTCAAAAGGCTATTAACAGTAATTATATTCTATTATAAATGTATGTATATTCAATTTTGTGCATTAAATTATACAAAGATTGAATAAAAGTTAATAACGTTTGTTAATGATAATCATAAGAATTATGTAGAAGTTGTTGTAGCTGTTGCCTGCTATTAACATTGTTAATATCCTGAAGTTCTACATTTCATTATTTGTTGAAAATATTTATGCCTTAATATATACTATACTTAATATACAAAAATATATTTACTCTGTAACTTTCATATCATATTTATTTGCTTAGAAACACATTTTTAAGTCTCAAAGGACTATTAATAAAATTCATTTATACCATTCATTGGTTCGAACTGCATCAGTATGATGTCCGTCGACCATGTCTGTTTTGTTTGTAATTTGTAATATTTTGTATTTTGTGTGCAAAAATTTATTTATAATAACAAAAATCTGTGGGTAATAGATTTCGTTTTGTGTAAGTTTGCAAAAGATTAAGTGGCATATTAAATTGCTCAATACATTTGGTAACAGTTGGTACACTACAATGACTCGAAACAGAATCACAAAAAAAATGATTTAAAAAGTTTTATAATCCCACAGAATGAGCACAATCAGTTGTAATTTAAATAAGCACATTTTGTATTTTTTTTTTAACATAAGTTATAAATTTAACTGTAGCTGGCTTTTAGGGAGTAAAACATCGTCTTTGTTTTATTTACCAGAATTTGTTTGTGTAGTTTAAAAAATGTTTAAATATCTTTAATTTTAAGACTTTTGAAATTTTTTATGAAAACGAATTTGCTAAAAAAAAATAAATTTCTTTATAAATTTTAATTTATTTTGATTTTATCACTGCATATTTTAGGGAACCATAATGAAATATTGCCGGGTACTATTAAATTAGAAGGTGTTTTAAAGAGATAAGGCAGGAATTTTAATATTTTTGGGGGATTTTTGGATTAAAGAAAATGTATAATTTTTTAATAGGTTAAAAAACTATGTTAATGCTTTTTAGCTTATGAAAACATTAACAGTTACAGGATTCGCTAAAAGCCTTATATTTAATAATGCAAGGTAAGTGAATTGAATATTTTATTGTATTTATAAAGTAAAAATTAATTTCAAATATACTTTCAATTATTTATTATCAAGGCCCGGAAGTAAGCAAAATTGTCTTGTAATTATAATTTAGCTAAACAACTGTTTGAGCAGCTGATAATTTTACTTTTCTTAACTTGCATCTATAAACTCACACCATTAAACATTTTAAGTTTATTTATTATTTTATTGAAGTCGCATAAAAGAATATCTTAGCTATTCACTTTTATTTCCCTTAAAATATGCACTTATTTAATGAGTTATTTACTCAAAATTAGCGTTGTATGTCATAAGAAATTTTTTTTTTAATATGTTTAATTATTTGATGATGACAATTTAAGTTTGGGTACGTAATGGATAGTTTATATACAATTTAAGGAAACTTTAGTCTATACACCCTGATCTAAAAATTGCTTAAGGCTAGATTACACTATTATACTTTGTATTAATACATGTCAAAAACTCAAGTAATATGACAAAGTGTGATAGTGTGAATGCAATGTGTCACGAAAATGACAAGTATTATGAAAAAAGTTTGACATCCCATACGACTTCATCGTTTTTTGAAAAATTTCTAAACAATAATACTTTTCATTGGATCAGGGTTGCATTTTATTTCATGTGTGAGTGTTTATACTTTGTGTGATGGTGTGAACACAACAGTCGCAACAAAACTCATTAGATTTCTATCTCACAAAGCATTATGGAATACGTAAGACTTGTGGGATAGTGTAATCTAACCTTTAAGAAATTTACAAAACAACAATAACAACAATAACAACTTATAATGACAGGGTTGTATTTTCTTCAAAATATGTACGTAAGGCTTGTGTAATAGTGTAAAGTAGCTTTAAAGGCCATGATACGCTATCACTTTAGTTATACATATTTTTGGGAAATACAACCCTGTTAAGGTATGTTGTTATTGCTTTTTGAATATTTTCAAACAATATTTAGATCAGAGATGCATTTTCGTCAAAATACGTACTGCTTTCAGCTGTATTAAGAGAACATTTTTTTCAACTCTGGCTAACAGTTAAGGACAATTATTCTAATAAGAAATTATTATTATACTTTTTTTTATGACAATTTAATAAATTATCCAAGCTTAAGGATAATATTGACGAGATTAACTTATGTACCTGGGTTTTCAGAAAGATTAGAAAACTCGAATATTTATGAAAAAGGGAAATACAGAATGGCACATAATGTGAATAATAATGTTGGGAGATTATTCACAAAAACTAAGGGTAGATTACAAAAGTCAGACATGTCGAATTAAGTTTATAAGATTCATTGTGGTGGCAATTATAATGAACAATATAGGAAAATATATGTAGGAACAACTGGGACAAAACTGAAGATTAGATTAGCAGGACATAAACATTGTAGGGATTTTAATCATTATCCTGATTTTGAAAACACATCAATTTTGAATACGGAAAGTTTTATGAAACAAAGATATATGTTAGAAATGTTGCAGATAAATAATGTTCCATTTGAGAAAAGGATTAATTTTAAGAAAGATACTGAGGGCTTAGCTCAGATTTATAAACATTTATTGAATAAAAATAAATAGGTTTATGGAAGGGATAATTATAAATAGGTATTTTTCCTTGATTGTTTGTAAAATGAATTTCATATGGCATAGCCCAGTTGGGGAAAAGGGAAAGGGATATTAGAATAGGTTTTAGGCTTTGAATATATTTAAAATTTTGTGTTTTCTTTTTTGTTTGTTTGTTTGTTTTTTTGTTTAAAATTTGTATAATGGAATTTTTAAATGTATTATGATAATTTTGTTAATTGAAATTTTAAAATTTATTTTTCCATTTATTATTTTTCCATTTATTGTCAAACACAATTTTGTAATTTTATTTTATTTAAAAATTTCCTGAAGAAGATTTTCAATGGAAATCGAAATATCGAAAATAAAACTATTTTAAATAATTCTATAAAAAAAAGTGACCTTAAGCTTGGATAATTTATTAAAGTGTAATATTTAATAAAAAAGGTCGAAGAAATAGGATTATAATTTATCCTTTTTTTATTGAAAATATATTTATATTGCCTTAAAGTTTACTTTTAATTTTTTACAATAAAAAACCTAAAAGTAGATCTTACTTTATTGTAGTTTTTATAAGAATTAAAAATATTCTATAATAACGGTGACCATATTTTTGAAACCAACATACAGAGCACAAAAATTGCATGTTATGCGAATATGTATTGATGTATGAAGGTTCATTGGCATTGCTTTAAAACCAAAATTATAGTTGACAATTTTCGAAAATGTCAATCTAAATTATTTATTTTGAAGGTTTCGGCTTTCAGGCAAAAAAAAAGGACCATATGAACTTGAACTTAAAAAAAGTATCAAGGATAGATTTGACAATAATCGAAAAAGAATATTAATGATCTTATAGCGAGAAAGGTATTTAAAAATTAATACCCAGCAATAAATGTTGATAATGTTCAATTATTATTATCTCAAAATTATGTTTCAAACTTTCTTCAAAACTAAAAACTTCAGTTCATATTTTTTTTATTTAAAAATTACCCTGAAACAGTCACACAAAGGCTGGTCGATAAATTGTTGTTAATAAACTTAATATTTTTATATCAAAAACAAACCTCAAGTTAAAACAAATAAATTAAAATGTTAATAATAAAGATCGAATAAGACAAACTCTATATAACTAATTTTTATTTCGTGGATCTCAAAAAGAGTGCTTATCAGCCTGAAATGCTCCTAAGAATAAATTAGGCATTTACCCCCACACAGAAAAAAATAAAAATTGGTTTCAATTAAAAAATTTGTGATATTAATTAAAAAATTAATTAAATTTGCACCAGTAAACAAAATAATAGTATCAATTAAACCAGTTAATAGTATTAATTACAGTTGTTTTCGGTTTATTGAGCCCCGCTTAATTGAGTATCCCGTTTTATTGCACTAAAAATCATGGAACGAAATCATTCAGTATAACTGTCTATATAAAAATACCCGTTTAGTTGAGTTCCGTTTAATTGCGTCACCCGCTTAATTATTTCGCGAAATAAGACCACATTACGAAAAACAAGAGCAAATGTTTCGGTTAATTGTTTCTCTCTAATTAATGTGTTTTTGCTCCACAAAAATTATTTTGCGGCAAGAAAGTCATGTTTCATGTTTCTGTTTTATAAATAAATGTTATATAAAATAAATAAAGAAATGAGTTATATTTTCTATTTACACATGGGTGTTTCGCTTTATTGCACATCTTGCTCAATTAAGCAATTTTCGTTTTAATTGCGTCGGCGACTCAATTAACCGAGTACTGCTTAATTGAGTTCCCGTTTAATTGCGTCAAAAGTCGTGCTTTTTTAGAAACTCAATTAAGCGGAAATAACTGTAAACGTTTAATTCACTTGATTAAACGTTTATTTTATTTGATTAAATTTTTAATTAAAACTGATTATATTTTTGATTAATGCTTTAATTGGTGAAGAATTTTGTAGAATTTTTTCTGTGCATATTCATAAGCGATTATTAAATTTGATAAACGTTTAGTAAGGACAATTTTCATAGCAAATTTTTTCTTTAAACCTGTATTAAATTTAAAAATTTTTTATGAATACAGGCATAAGTAATTTAATTTACACTTTTTAAAATTATTATTTCTTGAAGATTTTTCAAAAAATAAGAAATATTGTGCAAGTTTTTAGTAATGAGAAACTTGAGATAAATTGGAAATTTATTTCTTTTAGTTATTTTATTAAATACTGTACAAATGCAAAATATTTACTTAAATACAGAACAATTAAATGTTTATGACATTTAAAATAATTCACTTAGATCAAAGCTCTAAAATACAGAACTATTCTGTATAATACAGAACAGATGGTCACCATATGTATAATTGGCTTTGCAGTTATCAAAAAGCTTTGAAAACAAAATCTGACAACTTTAGCGATTTAAATAAAAACATCTTATCGATTTATTTAGCTGTAATTTAAGATAAAGTTCTTTCCTTTTTTCAGATGTACCTCTCAAAATTTTCTTTTATGTCGTTTTATTTTCAAAAACTTATTTTTGTTTTCTTAATATTTCTTATTTAAATTCAAATCGAAAAACAAGCCCTTAAATATATAATATATTTTGATTTATGTTGAGCCCCTCAAGGTATGCTACATTTATGCAATAAAATATATGAGTGTTGCAAAATATATAGGAGAGTAAATTGTATACAATTAAATTTCCCATTATAATTTAATTGTTAAATACAAATGTATGTATTTTGTTAAATTTATTTACAATTAAATTATAATAAAACTAAAAGGAAAAGAAACTTAAATTAAATTCAAAATAAATTTTTAAAAACTTATTGAAATGGTCAGTTTTTAAACTAAAATTGTTTGGAGAATAATATTTATGTTGAATTTTTTATAGAGTTAAAAGTTTCAACTAAAAAATCCTTAATACTTTTTATTTTGAAAGCTCACAGCTCATATTCAAGTACAACTTAAATAAAATATTTAAATTAATTTAAATTGAATTTTCCAGGAAAAACAAACAAAATCTTTGTTATATTTTAAAAGTGTTGAGTTCGAAAGTCTCAAAACGAATTCAGCTTTTGCTGTTTCTGCAAAAATACTACTAGTTGCTCTTTTTGTTGTTTTGCATATAAAATACAGTTGTCGCTCCTACAACATAGCGTTGTGCTAGCAAGATTTTTCTATAACCCGGCAACAAATTAGGTTGATGTTTCAAAATTTGGGATTAACGGATAAATATTAATGCATTAAAACAAATTTAAAAACTCTGATTACATAGTGGGACAGAACGAACATTCAAATTTTAAGAACTTTTTGTTACTGAGGCCTAGCTTTAACGCTAAAATATGGCAGTAATGTAAACTTATATATCTTTCTTAATACAACCCACAAAAAAGAAATGAAAATGGAGATAAAACCGCTAGATCTAAATGGCCTTAACCCAAAGTAACCTAATTTGCGAACCTATGGCGGCCTGCCTGATATGGCTATGGACCCCAAGTCCTAAACTAAAAACCGAAAACAAGTTCTTAATTGCCGTCAAAAACTTTATTTCTATCGGACTAACCGTGTAGAAAATCCAGTATTATGTAAATTTTTTTTCTTAAATCTCTTACTGTGTGACGTTGCTTCGAATACTGTACTTAAGTCATCGTTCAGACTTGCAATTTTTGTTGCTGTAATTTTTAAAAAATCTGCTTTGAAATTGCATAAGTGTCTAGACAATGAAATTATAGTTTTGCAATTTTTGTATTTTTATCTTGTCTTTCCTCTTCCCCTTTTTATCTATATATCTATGTGCACCTTAAACTCAAGAACCGCTGGACTGATTGACACAAAATTTGGACAATAAATTATTTTAGTTGGGAGCCAGGTTTCTCTTAAGCTTAATCCCGAATATTGACCCGGTAGATAGCGCTGGGGTCAAGTTATTGACAAAATTCTGAAGTATTTAATTTTTATTTAGAAAATCCCGAGCAGCGCCGGGACCAAACAGCTTGTATTTAATATATAAATAAAATACACCTACAGCCAACTTCAAGTAAAAAAGTAAGGGAAATCACGATGGGTAGTGCAAAGTATGCAGACGATGCAAACGCGTGCAAATATTCACACATTTGCACAACACAACAACAAAATGTACGTTTTTGCAATTTGCTCTTTTTTACTTCGTTTACACTAAAAAAACCATAAGCAAAATTAGAAAGTGCATATTTGCTCAGTTGCAAACAAATGTAAACAATAACATTTGACATATTAAGCGCCATATTGGTTTAAAGAAAACATATAAATTGAACATTTTCGTGGATTTTAATATAAAATAGAGTATTAAATTTAAAATTTTTAAATAGAAAAGATTTATTTTAATATGCTTGTGTAAATTAGTAAACAAATGCAGATTTTTTACAGTGCTGACAGGAGTTTTTTGTGTTGCCAGAATAAATTTTTAGAAAATAACACATTTGCACAAAAAATAAATGTGGTGTGCTCACGATCAATCATTATGAACACCGCAAATTTACAAATTGCAAATCCGCACAATGACCATCGTGATTACACTTAGTAATAGAATAACAAAACCAAACTGAATGGCAGAGTACATGAAACTGTGTACCCCTCCCCAATCATCTCACCCCTCTCAACAATAAACTCAAGAATTAATGCAGCAAAAATTGCAAGTCTTGACGATGATTTACTTAGTCCTACGAAAAAATTGCAAATATGTTTTTTGTAGGCAATTTTCTAGCCTACAGATTTTATTAGTAGTATTTTTCGATAAATATTACTGTTAGCGATATTTTTACGAAAACCCTTTTTTCTTGACTTTTGCCCCGCATAACTTTTTTTTGGTGTCACAGGGATCGACGAGAATTTTTAGAAAGTTGCTTAGAACCACAAGAGGAAGCTTCATCAGCATTCCCTTAATTTTTCCGAAGTTCAATTTCATTCCCTGAAATATTTAATTTGAAAACTCAAAAATAGTTTCGTTTTATGTTTCTAATTTATTTTATGATTCTAATTTAACTTTGTTTAGGACAATACGGTCACGACCGAGGTATGAAATAGAATTATGCTAAGTTCACACTTAGGTTTTTAAACGCGTTTAAGCAAAATGTTGATTTAGCTAATCAAAGCCGTTCACATTACATTTGAGATGATTAAGATGACAGATGATTAAGAAAAAAAACACACAACAAACACACAAAAAAACAATAAACAAATTTATATTTCTTTAAAGTATTAAAAATGGAAAAAAACACTTTTATAAAGTTATTAGAAGATTATTTTAATCATTTTAATGATGAAATTGTGAAAATGTATGAATTATTTAAGGAAAAAAATAAAAACATTAAGCAGAAATCTTGGTCGGTTGTACACGATCATGTTGGCGATTCTACATTTGAGGTATGTTCAGTGGATTCTATGTGGTTTATGAAGTGATTTAGTTGTAATCATGTCAATTTGAAGTGATTAACAAATCACTTCAATGTATGGGTAATCATCTCGATTTTAAAGTGATTAGAGCTTAATCACGTTCGAACTGCTTAAACGCGTTTAAGAAGCCAAATGTGAACATACTATTAAGATAAAAGTCGACGTACGAAACAGATAAGCTTTTACGTTTGCGGCAGCTATTGTGGGTCTTTTTAGAAAATATTATACGTTTATAATTGTCAACGTAACTACATACATACGTCTTGCGCTACTACGTTCATACGTTGCAATTGTGTTTCCACGGTTATACAAGTTTTACTTTGCACAGTTTTTATATAATTTTTTTTTATATAAGACTGCTAATGTTTTTTCTTTTATTTTAAACAGTTTCGGTATTACATAGGTCAAGTTATTCGTCTTATGAGGGTCGACTGTATCTATTAAACATCCTGTTAGCAGCATCCCTTTTTGCTTAAAGTGCTGGTTTCTTTCCTGCTCTTTCAGTTCTCTCAGTTTTACTACATTCCACAATTCATTTTCGTTATTTTGAAATTCGCCTCAAATAATGTTGTTTTTGCCCATCTATTCTCTCTCATATTTAACATATTTTTTTTTGTTTTTTTCTAACTATTGATAAGAAAGAATTCTTTTCTTGTTTTTTTTTTTAACTTAATTTTCTGCTGATGAGTTTTACTGTTGTTTTTCCATTGTTGTTTTTTTTTTTTAATTTCATTTGTATGAGTAAACTTGTGCAAGTATGTGTTTGTGTACGATTGTATGAAACTGGTTGATTGGTAGGTACATTTGCTATGACAAGGTCATTGCAAACGGATGTTAAAGTTTTTCATAAACACGCACATTCAATATTCACAAGGATTTTAAAATATCTTTTTTATTTAATTTTTGAAATTTGCGTGCCTTAGTAAATTAGAGCAATTTAATTTGTTTTGTTTTAATGACTTAAAAGTCTCTTTATATAAATAAACAAAATAGTAAGTTACAGTTGTTAACATTAGGACTTTGTTTTTTCGTAATACACAAGATTTGCCAACATAAATTGTTGAAAAAACTTAAACCATGCAGAGTATTGTTTTAAGTGAGAGGAATAGCAATAAGAAAACGGGTCTTTTCAAAAACTCTTCAATAAAATTAAATTGGAAAAATGTTGGCATTTTCATAAACAAATTTGTTTGAAAATTTTTGCTTATGAACTTGAAATTTTCTCTATGAATTTTTCTTAAATATGCTTTTTAAAAATTTCCATTTTCCTCATTGCCGCTTTTTGAGATACAAATGTACTACTGAAACATATTGGAAATGAATTTGGACAAAAGCAGTTTTGTCTTTATTGGTAAAAATTTACTATTAAAAAGCCTTAAAACCCCTTTTTTACAAGCGCAAAAAATGGCTTTACAAGCAATCTTATTAAATTTAAAATAGTTTGTGTGTGTTTGTTACAGAAATAGCAATAATTTTGCATGAACAAAAATAGTTCCTGCATAAAAAATCATCCTAGAGAAAATGATCACCCATGTCGACAAAGATCAACTTGATTTTTTTATTACTAACAAGTACTATAGTATAAATGGTCAAGCCCGACCATTTAATATTCTACAACGCATTACATATATATAGACAAATATTTGAGAGTGTACCTTAATTGGGACTCATGGACGAGGTAAAACAAAATTATGCTATCAGGTTATGCAATTCTGAATCTACCAATTCAAAAGATTGCCATAAAAAAGTAGATATTACAAAGTTACCATTGCGAAATTACATATATATATCAATACAAACATCTAAAAGAAATTTATGGCATTGGTAATATTGTTACGAAATTAGATTCATCTGAGAATTATTAATAATTTTAGTTATAAGTTATCTTGTAAATTATAATTTATGTCGTCTTAGTTTAAATTGTTATTTGCTCCTCTGTATTGTAGACTTTAGATTTAATTGTAAAACTTCGAATTCGAACAGAATGTTCTGGAATCGACTAGAAGGTTCTTGACTCTACTACTCTACAACTACTACCGGCTGTGAACTATAAATACAGGCCGACTCTTAAAGTTTAGTTTAGTTGATTTTTGAGAGACTAAACGGTTCAGTCTGTTACTAATAGAGTTTTTTCCAGGAGTTTTTCGATTCCCGGGAAAGCGGAACATTTTTTTTTTATTTCCCGGGATTTCGGGATCCCGCTCCATATAAATAATACAAAGTATATTTGTTTTTAGTAAATAAAAATAAAACTTTTATAAAAAAAACTGGTTTACAAAGAAAGTAAAAGTAAAACTTGAATTATTATTAAATTCCATATTATTATGCTCTAGATACAAGATAAAAAGATAATATAAACATAACAATTTAATTCATAACACAATAATAAAACAAAAACAAAAATTGAGGTATTCAAGATATGAGATCAAAAAGTTAATTAATAAACAAGTAAGAAAGTAGAGTCGGTCAAGCCCGACTATATTATACCCTATGCAGCCTATTCGGGACCCATGGAGAATCATGCTTATGTAGCCATATAAATATGGATCTATCTATGTTTTAAATTTCATTAAAATCGGTTTGACAGTTTGTGCGAGGTAGAAATTGCCCCTATCTCCCCTCGTGGTCCTACGATTCAAATTATCTCCAAAATTGCGACCTGTACTTTGCACACAAGGCTACATGGACAGCCTGCCAGCCAGCCGGACGGACATCGTTAGATCGGCTCAGAAAGTGATTCTGAGTCCATCGGTTACTTTAAGGTGGGCCCAGCACCCATATTTTAAGGTGTTACACACATCAGCACAAATGCATAATACCCTCTCCACTATTGTGGTGTGGGTATAAATAGATAAAATATTTTAAATATATATTGTATTTACATTAACAAAGCGTTTCGTAAGCCGTCAAAAAGTATATTTCTGATTTTATTTACTAATTACCAAGTTTTCGAAAAATTTCGTTCTCTTTTTGCCGAGGTTGGACAAACAGTGCAAAGTGCACCATTGCTGCATGCATCTGATTCACAACCAGAGGCAATTTTTTCTTTTTTATAAACAACGTTTACATCAGTCAAATGTATGTCAAGGTTGATGCATTAGGTCCATCTTTAATCTTTAGGACAATGTGTTTTTTAAGTCGTATGTTGTATGTAGTATCTTACACGAGTTTCCATATTTTTTTTATTTCGGTTTCCCCGTATTTCACGTGTATATAAACCAACACAAATTAAAAAAAAGGTGTTTATCACCTAATAAACATATCGCTCCTTTATTGCAACAAAGTCATATCTATAGAAATCAAAAATTGTAAGTTACTTAAGAAAAGTGTTCTTTCATACCTTCTCGTATTACATATATCTCAAACTGACCCGAAGTTATAGCAAAAGCGGGAAATAGTTTTGTGAACATACGTATAAAAATTGGTAGCATGTCACAACGTCCAGTGTCATAGTGTCCACGGACACTATTTACAAACAAACTTAAGATATAAACTTGTGAGTCCTTGCTTTCCCCTCTCAATTTGCTCGAATCGGCCCTATTTTACTTTAAAATACCCGTTTTTTTACCCTTTATCAACATTTTCAACGGCAGCCCTGATTGAGGTTTTAATGTTGAATAAAATTTTATTCGTCATAACAAGGATGATAAAGTTAGTACAAATGTACTTTTTTCAGTACTATTAGCATCAGTGTTTAAAATGCTGCAGTTGATAAAAGGACAAAGAAAGTCATTTGGGGATTGGGGATTTTTTTGGGGATTTAAAAAAAAATTTCGGGGATTTTTTGGGGATTTTACACTTTTTTATTATTTGCGCTTATTTTTCTTTGTTTCGTATATAAAATATGAAAAAAATAGCAACATTTTTATCTTACTCTTATATAGCGTAAAGAGTCCTAATTAAGATTACCATTTTTGTTAAGGGTGTAACAGGTACTTTATAAACTTGTTATTTTTCTTGAGTGAGTGTTAAAAAAAAGAATTTAAAAATAGAATCTAAAACCGTTGACAACACATACAATTTTTGATTTTTTAAAAACCATTTTGAAGCAAATATGTATGTATTCCCCAAAAATAAGTAAATATGAAAAACAATATAATAAAGATTGGAAAAGAAAATGCTAGGCTATTAGTTAGTAGTTATGATGCATCGAATGACGGCTTAGACCAACTGAACAAGCTCCAAATCCTTATAAATAGGCTCATTCGTCTTCAATAACAGCATATACGCATAAAAAGGAATTAAAAAAACATGCCGAAAGCAGTCGCTACAAACAAAATAAAATAATTTTTTTGACTAAAAATTTTTATTTGGGGATTTTTGGGGATTTTTTATTAACATTTTTAAATTAAATTAAATTTAAATTAAATTTAAAATTTGGTCAGAAAAAAAACAAACACAAAATATTAACGTTTTAAGGATTTATTTTTTGGGGATTTTGGGGATTTTTTTTAATTTGTTGGGGACAAGGAAAAAAGTACCTGGCAGCCCTGGTTGAGATAGTAAAAGTCATAAGATTGTGCAGTAACTTTGACTTCTTCATTTTTCATTGAACAAAAATAAACTGTTGCTTTTACTTCTGATTCATTAAATGGAAAAAGTCGCAGTCAAGGCAAAAGCAAAAAAAGAAAAGTTATACACAACAAAGAACATCGGCAGTCGACATGTTCAGAAGTGTTTGTTTTGACAGACTGAAAGTTTTAAAAAATCCCGTAGTTAACGAATATAGGACGTTGTGTGTACAACTTTTCGATTTGTCTGGACTAGACTGTTTTCATTTAACTGTTTTCATTTATTTTGACTGCAGTTTTTTAAAACCTGATTAGCATTGCAAAAGTACTGAAGGCCATGTCAGATAAAACTTCATCGCTTTGCGTGACGTTTCTAACTTTGACAAAAAAGCGTAACGCAAAAGGTGTATGTCACAATAAACACTTTGACAACACACACAAATTGTTTGTTAAAAACAAATAAATAAAAAAAAATTATACTAGCAGACTGTCAAAGCGCGCAAAAAGATGTGAGTTGCCTAACTTTTCGATTCGTTCTGCGTAAAAAGTACTTTATGTGACATGTTTCGTATAAGTATGAATATTTCATTTTGGATTTCAAAGAGAATCTCTACGCAACGCGAAGCAAAAGTTTTTTCTGACATGGCCTTGAAGTACTCGAATGACATGCTTAGTACAATTTAAAAATTGCATATGACTGAATTTTTTTACGAACCAGTTCTTTAATTTAACACCACTAATCATATGAAATTCGTTTCGGTATCCAACCTTGGCTAAGCGAGATGCAAAACAACTAAAGCCCTAAGTATGTAAAACGCGACGCAACGCCAAAGAATTTCATTGAAAGCACAAACAAAGTCATAAATAATTTGTTATTTTGTTATTGCTTTCTACAGAAATTCACATTGCCTTTTAAAATTTCAAAAGCCATAACTTGTGGCGTTGAAAATTTTAAAACGGTACATGAATTTCTGTAGAAAGCAAAAACAAAATTACAAAATATTTATGACTTTGTTGCGTTTTAAATAATTAAGGCCTAAATCTAGCCACTAAATGGCTAAATTGGCAGCACTGGTGTGATGTGACTGCAGGAGTGGCAGGGATGGGAAATTGCCGTTATAATTTTGTACCAACCATAAAAACAAAATGAACCTTTCAGGACATGACGGTACCATTTTTAAATATAGTATATCAAAAAAAAAAAAAAAACAAACTTACAAGTAGTTCCACGGTACTAACAAGGTCCAAAATGTACCAAAAAAAAGTAAAATTGTACCATGATTTAAATCCGACTGCCGATGTTCTTTGTTGTGTAGAACTTTTTTTTTTTTGCTTTTGCCTTGACTGCGACTTTTTCCATTTAATGAATCAGAAGAAAAGTTTATTTTTGTCCAATGACAAATGAAGACGTCAAAGTTACAGCACAATCTTATGACTTTTACTATCTCAACTGCAGCATTTTAAACATGCTAATTGTACTGAAAAAAGTACATTTGTACTTACTTTATCATCCCTGTTATACCCTTTGTACACTTGCATACATTTCGGAGGAACGCATGGAAGATGTTGAAAATGTGAAATACGCGTTCACACTTGAAACATCTAACCCCGGGTCTTCACGTAGCAATATTTATTGCGGCAAACGTCAAATTCATTGCTCCATAAAATTTGCGACGTATAGACCGCATATTGCCATGAGTGGCAATCCATTGCGCAATGATTGATCTTCTTATTGCTTGAGCAATTATTGCTTAGCAATATGCTGTCAAATCAGCTGTAATTTATCTGACATTTCATATCTCTGTACGGTTGTTTTTTGTTTGTGTGTTTATTTATTAAAAAAGCAATCAATAAATTTATTATTATATATTATATTTTTTAATAAACGTCAAGATCAACAAAAGCAAACGACGAATTTATTTTTTTTTTGTATATTTTTATTTTTTCAATAGAACAATTCAACTTTTTTTTAACGCAAATAAACAAAAAAGTAATACAAAACACAGCTACGACAATTACAAATTATTATTTAATTAATTTAAAAAAGAAAATTTCCCAACCACTTCAAAACACAACATAAAACATTTGATAAAAATATGTACAGCCACAAAACTTTATACGACTACTCAAGGTGAAAATTGCAAATTTATGGCAAAGCAATTTCAAGTGTTCTCCAGCAATAAATTCAGCAATTATTGCTCCATTGTTCTGTCATTGTTCTGCCGACGTTTTTGCTTGTACTTAGCAATAAATATTGCAACGTGGAGACCCAGCGTAACATCTACTATCAATAAAAAATGTCACCATTTCTGAAAAAAAAACTTATATATTTTTTATATACTTTTTTTCTACAAAAGTGCCAACATTGTAAAAGATAACACCTAAATGTATTTCTAATTCATTTTGTTTAATAATTTTAGCAAAATTAAGCAAAATAAAGCTTGCAAAAAAGGAAAAACTTAAAAAATGGTAACGCTGCTTTCATAGCAACTTCCATTTTGTCAGTGATGCCACAATAATTACAGAATTTATTGCCACTTTTCTTGTGATGACACTAAAAGAATCGAAAAATGTAAAAGGGAACAAAATGAGATAGTAACATTCTGTAAAGATGTTGAAAAATTTTGATTTTAAGCCCTATGTATTTCTTATGGGAAAATTCCAACATCTTCGCAAATTGATGTTAAATGTTATATGTTGACATGTGTGAAAAGGCTATTATGGAGAATAACATTTTATTCAACATTAAAACCCCAATCAGGGTTGCCGTTGAAAATTTTGAAAAATGGTAAAAAACGGGTATTTTAAAGTAAAATAGGGCCGATTCGAGCATATTGAGAGGGGAAAGCACAAGTTTGTTTGTAAATAGTGTCCGTGGACCGTGAAAACTTTCGTAAGGAATATGGAAACTTGAAGTTATTTTCAAAAAGGTTCAAAAAGTGTCATAAATTTAGTTAAAATGATACAAAGGGATAAATTAAAAAAAGAGTCACAAAAAGTGCCATTGGCATGAAAAAGGTTGAAGTGATACTTTAGTGTCATAACCAGCGTTGCCACGACCAAAAAATTTTGTAACCATAATGTAAAAATAAAGTAAAAAAATATGTCTAAAGAAGAAATTGTGTTTGTTTGTATCTTGTAGCTCATTAGCCGCTGGGCCGATTTCTGGAAAGAACAATAGGCTATATAATTTTTCGAAATTTTTAGTGGAAGTGGCACGTCCAATACAAAGTTTAAACTTATTTTCGTCTATTTTAAAAACTGTATGAGCTATAGTTTTCATTCTTTTTATACGAAGAGCACTTACTGTGCTCTATATATTATGAAAGTGCAAAATTGAGCTACATTTTGCGGTAGATCGTTTATTTATAGATGCTTTTTGCCCAGTGGAATATACTCATATTAAACGGGATCGGATCGGAAGGGCCTTTGACCTTATCGTTTATCTAGAAAAGTGTTTTAGTTAGCCATATGAAGCATGAAAGTAGCAGATAATGGCTATTTACACTTGACAGTCTGTTAAAGTTTAAGCTTCTAAAAAAATTAAATTTAAGTAGATGAAAAAAGTATTCGTTTAAGATGCACAAATACCACACACAATTTTTAAAGGTCAAAACAGCGAAGCGGGAACTTCCTGTTCCAAAACAAATAATTGGTTGTTTTTGTGTTAAAAAAAAGTTACCAAAATGGAAAAAAGTACACAAGTACACATTGAGAAAAAAAGTAAGCAGTTTTGGTTTACCTTCCTATACCCGCGCTAATTTTTGTAACACATATACCCGCGCACGGTCTCACAGACCGAGAGTTTGAACTAGATGAAATACTAGTTTTTTGAAACAAAACTAATAACAAAAGATTTTATTAATTAATCTCGATGATATAAAAAAAAAATAAAACAACGCATTTAATTTGTATTCATTTTTTTTATTGATTTTAAGTCCTTAACAAATAAGCCATCACCACAGATATTTACGTAAAATCGTTTTCTCGGTCTCTCAGACCAACGCGCGGGTATAGGAATGTTAAAAGTAACCAAAACGGCTATGCTGGTCGCAACGGCAACGCCGACCTCAATGCCAAAAATGCACTCCATTATCAAATATAAAATTTTATTCACCACAAGATAATACTGTTGTTGCACTGCGCTATCGACAGCATGATATTTTACAGAATTAATTAGTATACTTTCAGGATGTTTTTTACTACTTCGTAAGATTATTCACAATAGTTTTAAATTCAACCCTGTTAAGCCCGCCTTTTTGCTTATTCTCTTTTATTTTTTCGTTTTCTTTTATAAACCACAAGAAACAACAAAACAAAGACAACTGGTTTTCCAGAAGAAATGGCAGAACGAAGCGACAACAAATAAAAGAACAATTCAAAATTTTAAACGGTATTTTGCACAAGAGCGCGCTACAGGCATAAAATCAGTGGAAAGGAAATAAATTCCAATTTCTATAAAATTTTTAAAAAATCTTGAATTAAATAAAAAAGATAGACTTTAAGAATAAAACATATTTAAATAAAAAGCTAAAGGTAAGTGATAGATCAGTTTTTTTTAATAAAAAAAATTAAATAACATTTGTACCAAGGTATATTTACACAAATATACCTTGATTTGTACATACGTGATTTAATTATAATTTCTTAAATATTTTGTTAATTAAGACACGTTTTCTTTGTGTTTTGACATCCTTTTCAATTTGTTTTTGTTCAAGGAGACCATTTTCCTTGTTTAAATTTGAGGTTAGGTTAAAAAATTGCTCAAACTTTTTTATTCTAGAAAAATCAGCAAAATGAGTAAAACGGAAGCTACAAGACAAGGAGCTTATAAAAGCAACTCTATTAACACAAATGTAGGTTCAGTTTGATATTAATATTTATTAAAAATAAATCCTTGAATTATTTACTTGTCTTCTTTTTCACAGGAATCCCGTATGCGCCGCCATGAGGTTACTGTTGAATTGCGTAAATCGAAGAAGGAAGATCAAATGTTCAAGAGACGTAACATTAATGAAGAAGATATCACCTCTCCCCTTAAAGAATCCAATGGCCAGTCACCAGTACAAATGACGGTCGATGAAATAGTGGCGGCCATGCACAGCACTGACCCGGAGAGGCAATTCGAGGGCATGCAGGCAGCTCGTAAAATGTTGTCTCGCGAACGTAATCCTCCCATAGATTTAATGATTGGTCATGGCATTGTGCCCATTTGCATAAGATTTTTACAAAATTTTGATAAGTATGTATTTTTTTATTCTTGGATTTTAAATTTATGTTAAATTCCTTAACCTTTCATCCTTTTCAGTGCTATGCTGCAATTCGAAGCTGCCTGGGCTTTAACCAACATTGCCTCTGGCACATCCGAACAGACTCGCTGTGTTATTGAAAATAATGCTGTGCCACATTTTATTTCTTTGCTAAAATCGAAAAATATTAACTTAGCCGAACAGGCTGTTTGGGCTTTGGGTAACATTGCTGGTGATGGTGCTGCTGCTCGTGACATTGTCATACAAAACAATGTTATTGATGGTATTTTGTGTTTGTGCAATGACAGCACTCCGTTATCGTTTTTGCGCAACATTGTTTGGTTAATGTCGAATTTGTGTCGTAATAAGAATCCTTCGCCACCTTTCGATGAAATTAAACGTTTGTTGCCTGTTTTGTCACATCTTTTGTGTGGTACTGATGTACAGGTATTGGCTGATGCTTGTTGGGCTTTGTCTTATGTTACTGATGATGAGAATCAAAAGATACAGGCTGTTGTGGACACGGGTGCTGTGCCAATTTTGGTAGCTTTGTTGGGTACTGATGAACCAGCAATTATTGTTCCAGCCTTGCGGAGTGTTGGTAACATTGTCACAGGAACAGATCAACAGGTGAGTTAAAGAAAATTTCAGTTGCCGGTTATATTGCTGAATTTTACGTAAACAATTTTTACTCAAAAAAATTGCTAAAAAAATCCTTTAGATATAAGGTCTGTTTAATAACTTTACTAGGAGAAACCTGCAACGACAGAGATAAACTAAAATGTGCATGTTCGGCCTATCGAAAGTATCCAGTTGTAAATAGCGAGAGTTTGTCTTCCCTAATTCTATAGTTTAGAACTGCACATTGCTATTGTTCATCTGCCTTGTTACGGTTGTCGTTGTCGGTAACGAGAATTTGGGTTTTTAGCAGATTAAAGAACACAGGTGTATAACTTTAATTTGTTACAAAAAACGACACAGTCGTTTACGACAACGACAACCGTCATAAAACTGATAATTCATTGTTTAATTTATATTTTCATAATATTTTCAGAAGTTTATTTTGTTAACATAAACATAAAACATATGTGAATAACTTTTGCTTGTTTCAATTTTAGAAGCAGAAATTCTCAATAAAAATTGTATGCTATTTTTTTTCAATATCCTTCTGAAATACATACGTGAACACTAACTAGTAAAAATGATTGAAAATAAGCCATAATCGGCCTTACTATGAGTCTCGTTGTCGGTTGAAATTTTAGTCGATATAAAATAAAATTTACGACTATGGCAAAGTAAAACAATTAGAAAGTTTGTCATATGTCGACTAAGACAATGACACTGATAATAAGTCCGATTTTTCAGTTACTGAATTAACCTAAATAACACAGACTGTGTGTTACTTTAATCTATTACAAAAAACTGAAATGGAGTTAGCAGGTTTGCATATTAAGCCGACGATATATCTGTGGCATTTTGACAAAAGATCTTAAGTCAAATTTTAAAAGTTGAAAAAATGCTGTTAATCATACGAACTTTCAATCAAAAACCATGTTTGATTACGTTTTTTATTAAAATGATTTTTTCACCGAGTTTTTTTTTAAATTTTTTTGCTATCTTATCTCGACTTAAGATGTTTTGTCAAAATGCCACATATATACAAGCCTGTCACAGAAATCAATTCCGATCGAAAGTGATTTCGTTTTATGTGAAGCAAGATACGAAACCACTTCCACTTTCGATCGGAATGGATTTCTGTGACAGGCCTGATAATTTCCATATTTGTGTGTTCCTCTTTTTTTGTCTAACCAGTGTTTTTTGACACTGACAAAATAATAAAAATAGCGTTTACAAAAAGTACCAAAAGAACGAAATTTTGCCCCGAGTTGTAAATTATTTGTTTGCTGTCTCTATGTTAAAGAAAAAAGGTTTCAAATTGTGCCCAAGCATTAAGGGTATTCTATCAAATTTTTTTGGTTGGAAAAAAGGAAAATTACACTCTTATTGACGTGAACGGTATTTTTTTTTTTTAGTTAAAAGTAAAAAGTACAAAAGTTTTAACTGTCAAAAAAAAATCTGTAATATGTATATGTAATTCTTGGAAGTAATTGATATTTTTTATGATGCCAAATAAACGCTGTTAAAAGTGAATTAATTGATTATTTAATTGTTACATCATTTTTACGTTATTTTTTAATATTTTTTTGTATCAAATTCATTTTTAATTTTGTTTTGAAAAATGACGTTTAAAAAAAATTAAAATTTGATTTAATTAAAACGGAGTTTTTAAGAATCATAGTTGATTATCTTAAAAAGAGATGTGAGTTTTAGTACTTTTTGTGAAAAATAACAACATTTTTAATAGAGTGCCAACCACACTCAATTTGACGGTTATGAATTGCCAACTCTTTAAAAATTGTAAGGTTGTAATTTTCCAATCTGATTTTTTTACACTTGGTTAAAGCTTTTTTAAATTGCAACTTTCGGTGGAAAAGTTTTTCCTTGTGTTTGTTCTAACAAAAATTTCATTTTTCCACATTTCCATTTTTCAAACCAATAAAAAAACTGAAATGAATACCCTTATTAAAAAAAGAAAACCTGCTTACAAAAAGTACCAAAAATAAGACATTTTTACCCTGTTTTGTCCTTCAAATGTGCTGGTTGCGTTTAGAGCCAAAAACATAGGTTTGAACTTTGCACAAATTTATTTTAGAAAAAAGTGTTTTAAAAATATTACAAAATTTACGAATTTTAACCCTGCTCTGCCCCATTTATAAATCTTTGTCCAAGGTGATAGTTTAAACATAAAAATAAATAAACTTTTAAAATTTTGCGGTCTTATTCAAACTCTTATGAAAATTGTAGGATTGTGACTTCCAACGCTCAATTTTTTTCATTTTATACATCTTTATATAGGACCTCTCATACTTACTGCTTTTTTCTAAAATTATATAAAGTTATACACTTTCTATCATTTTGGCTTATAAATATTAACTTTATCTGGTTACTTTATGTTTTAATTTGAAAATTTTGTAAACAATTTATGCAAAAAAAAAAAAAATAATAATAATAACTTTGTTTAATTTAACACATAATTTTTATAAATTTACACAAGACTCTTTTACCATTTAATATGTCAATTGTCTCTGCTTACATGTAATTTATTTTAATATCATTTAAATTGGTTTGTAAATATTTTCATTAAAATTTTCAACTAGGAAGTTTGTTTAAAGTACATACATTTAAATTCATATCTTAAAAAAATACTTAACGTATGTTTAAAGTTAAAATCCTAAAACGAAAAGAAATAAACTAAATAAGTATTTTAAAAACTTCTTAGAAATTTTTTCGACAGAAAAATTATTTTAATTTAAAGTTTTCTTAAGAAATTTATATAAATAAATTCTTAAAACAAAGTTAAGCAAAGATAAATGCAGGCAACATATCGCTACCGTAAGTTGTAAAGGCGCTAAGGAAATATATTTTGAAAATTAAATTTCAAAATGAAAAAACAAATACAATTTTATAGGTTTCATTTGTACGTTAAAGTGCTAATATGGTTTTATAACAACATTTTAACACTTGTTGGTTGTTAACTTTTAAATAATTAAAATAGAATTAATCGAAATAAAGCAATTCAAAAATTTAAAAATTATTGGGAACTAATAATTTTACCAAGTTTTTTCTCCCTTCTCTAAAATTTATTAAATTAGACTTAAGCTACGGTCAGACTTATCAAATATTTGACGAAGAAAACGGGACCAACAACCAAACTAAAAAATCATTTCACTTAATATCAATATTTATTTTGATTAAAATACCACATCTTACTAAAAACTGTTTTTTGCTATGTCTAGTAGTATAATTAGTTTATTTTATAATATTAAGACCATTTTAAATCTCACTAACTATTAACAAAAGTAGGGGTTACGCTTATTTGATCAAATATTTAATAAGTGTGACCGTAGCTTTAGGTTTTTTACAACTGAAGAAAACGATATTCATTCGTCTTACTACATATTAGGAATTTGAACTCAAATAAAAAATATCACAGGATTAGCAGGATTTCGTATGCATGAATAATGTATTGGCAGTAGTAAAATTTTTATATGCAAAACAACAGAACTATTTTTTTTTCTTAAAAGAATTTTAATTATTAAGTATTTAAAACAAGCAACTTCAAAAAACAACAAAAACAAAAAAGTTTTCAAACAAGAAAACTTAAAACGTAAGCATATCACTTTCATTCTTTAACATCTTTTGTCGCTTTCATTTTCTTATAAACGCTATAGCACTCTAAAGAAAAGAAGTTATGCTGACTTGAAACTGTTTATGTAAAGTACTGAAATGCCTTCTTGTCTAAAAGAGCAGGGCGTTTTTTTGTTATTCTTATGCAAAGTGTTCTAATTTATACAAATGCGCTTTTCATCACTTAATTACATTTATTAGGCAGTTTGTATAAATATTGTATTGTATAGTATGCAAGATAAAGAAAACTCAGTTTGCTGTCATATTTGCTACTTATTTTGCTTCTTTTCTTTTACCATTTAATTTTTTGCTCGTACTTTAGAGCAGAAATTTACATTTTTCTTTATTTATTTTCTTTGCTGTGAACATTAAAGGAAAACAAACTAAGACAATAGGCTGGCCTGGCACTTTAGTGCATTAACACTTACTTTAGTGTTTAGAGAGGAACAGCGTGAAACAGATAGAATAAAAAACTTGAAATACGTGGCAGTAACTGATGTGTTAGTCATTTAGGGGAGCTATAAATTAGTGAATTGAGGGAGTTTTATGATAACTCCACTGTTTAACAGACTTTTTATCTATTCTGACCATCTTATACTTCTTATACTCAGGCTTAATTAAACTCTACTATACCGTTCAGTATATTACTGAAACTTTGTAATTTTTAAGAACTTACACTACTCTCTTATACTTAGAATCTATTGCCTAACACTTTTTCTATTGTTTTATAATCAAACTCGGCTATTTAAAACGCATTAACGTATAACTGATTTATTACTTTTACTCGTATTTGACACATACCCTGCTACCCAGATTCTTTCGTATCTTAGCGAGATTCGCGTCTTATAATCAATATCTAAAGTTTTGTACTTAGACAAACATTTAATACTCAAAGTTTATCGTTGTATACGAGAAAACTTTATCGTCTCTTGCCAAAAAGTTTTATGTCAGTTTTCATAAAAATATTTTATATATAAAAATGGATTTAAAACAAATTTTCTATTAACAACTAAGGTCTTATACTTTACCCTTTGTACACTTGCATACATTAAGGAGGAACGCATGGAAGATGTTGAAAATGTGAAACATGCATTCACACTTAAAACATCTTACATTTACTGTTAATCAAAAATGTCACCATTTCCAAAAAAAAAAAAACTTTTTTTTAAATACTTTTTTTCTACAAAAGCAAAAAATTTTAAAAGAAAACACCAAAATACATTTTCAATTTATTTTGTTTAAAAATATACAAAAACGGCAAAACCTAGCAAATGGTAACGCTGCTTTCAAAAAAAAAAATCGTCAGCTCATTATTAGTTTGATCTACCGACTATTTTTAAAAAAATTTAGTTACGTATGGGGAATATATATTTTAAATACCCCCCTTCTGAATCAAAAACCGGTTTCACCAAATTTTTTATGGTTTCTGAGATAATAAGCATTAATTTTGTTCCATATCAAATATTTTAAAAAGTTTATTAAGTATTGTTTTGCTCTACACGCCAATGTTTGGCGAATGCAGAAAATGTCTCAAACAAAAACGTACAAAATAATTTTAACTCTTGCTTTGATTCATTGCCGTAAGAAAAAAAGTAGTTAAAGCGAAATCAAAACAAAATGACAACAAGAAAACAAAATTTTTTCGTGCTTCGCTTCATTGCTGTAAGAAAAAAGTAGTTAAAGCAAAATAAAATGTCAACAAATCAATACACTGCAGTGAGATTACTATGCAGCACAAAAAGCTACTTTTGAAAAATAAATTTAGAAAAGTGGCGCATGCGGCACAAAATAATATATTTCACTTTCAGTAAGATACTATTAACTTCTAACAGGGTACCATTACATGTTTCAATTTGTAACCACTCAATCTCTTCAGAGGGTTTTGCCGTTTAACACTCACAGCCATTGACGATTGATTAATTGATTTACATGTTTTTCCTTACTTCTGTTTTTTTTTTTTTTTTTTTTTTTTTTTGTACTTTTCTTGTACTTTTCAAGAATTCTTCTCTAAGTCTAAAGTACATTTTTTTAAAGTTATTTTTAAGGAATACAAAATTTATTATTAATAAAATTTCGTTATGACGTGCTAAATTCCCAATTTTTCATATTTGATAAATACTCTGAAATTTATTGTTGAGGGAGAGCAAGCTTTTCTATGCGCATTTCACTGGTTGCTTAGGCCAGATCGTCAGGAAACCTTTTTCAAAGATTTTAGAAAAGCTAAATATATTATACAAATAAAACCATAAAGCGAATAAGAATTATAAACACTCAAAGTCTTACTTGTAACTATATCAAAGCCTAAACAAAACACAAACAATAAACAGTGAGTTTATCTTTTCTTACATTTTTTTGTCTTTCTTTTTCTTGTTGACCTTTTTTAGCAAAACTTGACACCGGGTCTCCACGTAGCAATATTTATTGCGGTAAACGTCAAATTTGATTGCTCCATTAAATTTGCGACGTATAGACCGCATATTGCCATGAGTGGCAATCCATTGCGCAATGATTGCTCTTCTTATTGCTTGAGCAATTATTGCTTAGCAATCTGCTGTCAAATCAGTTGTAATTTATCTGACATTTTATTTCTCTGTACGGTTGTTTATTTATTTGTGTGTTTATTTATTAAATAGCAATTTTTTTCCAATGCAAATAAACAAAAAAGTAATACAAATCGCAGCTACGACAATTACAATTAATTATTTTATTGAATTAATTGATTAATTGAAAAAAGAAAATTTAACAACCACTTGAAAACACAACATAAAACATTTGTTAGAAATACAGCCACAAAACTTTGGACAACTACTCGCGGTGGAAATTGCAAATTTATGGCAAAGCAATTTCAAGTGTTCTCCAGCAATATAATCAGCAATTATTGCTCCATTGTTCTGCCGACGTTTTTGCTTGTACTTAGCAATAAATATTGCTACGTGGAGACCCAGCGTGAAGGACAAATGTAAACATAGAGCTCGTGCCTTAGCTTTTAACAATAATTAGTGTTGTGTTTTTGGTTTTTAATCCAAATTTTGATATTTTTAATTAGGATTAAGTTCATCAAATTAGGCCCAGGCCCACAATGTCGACAAGAATGTTTCTTTCGTTTATTTTGAAAACAAAAACAAATTTTAATTTTTTATTATTGTTTTTAATATAAATATGCGAAAGAATTGTTCTTGTCGTCATCGTGGGCCTGGAAGTTAATTTTCATTAAATTATTTTTATAAAGAAAGGAATTTTACAACATGAAATTAATTAAAATTTATTGATACTTTTTCATTCTTGACTAAACTGGGAATCAAACCCAGGTTTTCACGCACAGGTTGCCCTGACATGTTTCGATTGTAACCACACATCTCTTCAGAGGGTTTTTTTTTACAAAAAAAACATTTTTCACAAAAAGACACTTTTTCGCAAAAATTTACTTTTATACAAAAAATTCTTTCTTTCAAAAAATTACTTTTTTTTTTCAAAAAAGTCTTTTTTCGCAAAAAGGTGTTTTTTAAAACTTTCGATAGGGATAACTGTAAAAAAAGCTGTCATACAAATGAAGTATATTGGAATTTTTTTCTGTATGCTTTGGCAAATTAACATGCAAAGACACCGTGACAGCTGCTGGAAATTTATTTCCCAACTTCGCGCTCTGTTTGCCAAAATTATAGAACACTTTGACGAGTTTACGGTGCGCATAATCGTCCATCTGAGCAGCGTGACAGAGGACTCGAATTTATCGATCTGATGCCGTTCTCAGCAACTTGGTCTCTCCCCGCCAACTACTTGGAAAACTTTGAGAAAAGATCTTGGCCAACATTCATAACACGCCATCCAGACCTTCCATTGTTATGTTTGCTCAAGAAAAAAACGCTGGCAGAATAAGCGACGCACAATTGTTTACGTTCTTCGATATGGGGAAAATGTATGGCAAGAATGAAAAATTATCAATAAATTTTAATTAATTTCATATTGTAAAATTAATTTCTTCATAAAAATAATTTAATGAAAATTAAATTTGATGAATTTTAGCCTAATTAAAAATATCAAAATTTGTATTAAAAACCATAAACAGTTCAACAAAAATAACCACAATACTAATTATTATTAACTTCTAACTTCATTCATGAAAGCTAACAAAAATTTACATTTTTCTTCAAAGCATATGCCGGAAGCAGCGGAGAAAATATAAAAAAATTCTATCGTATATATTTTGAGAAATCTTCATGTAAGCATTCTTTGTCGTTTTTCACTACCCCGACTTTTTGGCATAATAATAACAGAATTTATTGCCACTTTTCTAGGGATGACACTACAAAACCGAAAGATGTAGAATGAAAAACAATGAGATATGAACATCTTTTAACTCTATGTATTCCTTTGGGCAAATTTCAACATCTTCGCAAATTGAGGGTAGATGATGAAAGTGTAAAAAGGCTATTGGATACGAACGGCTTTCAACCAGACTCTACCATATTATCCTACAATTTTACTGTCTTATACTTAGGCTTTACCTTCTTATATTCAAACTCTTTCGTAATTTACGCAGATACTACCGTCTTTTTCACAGCATTTCACGGCCTTAAATCCAAACGATGTTATGCTTTAACTGATGTCATCAATTCATTAACGGTCTTTTGCACTTAAATTTCTTATGTGTTCCACATTTCTCTTTTCAATCACGAAAAAAACTTGTAAATCTAGTGTTATATAATAATTATCCTTTTCATCAGCTTCAAACAACCTGATAAACTAAATATATTGTCCTTGATGGTGATGATGATAATATAGAATAAAACTACAAAATATACTTAAAAGAAAGAATAATTTGCATTGCAAATTAATGGTGGCTTCTTTCGCTAACGAATGTTTTAGTGGTAGGCTCCTTACATTCATGATAAAGAAAGGAATAACTAGAACAAAAATAAAAAGATTCTCTCAACTAACAGTTTTCGCAGGCGTATATTTTTCCACACCTAAAGTAACACACACAGATGTATTAAACTACAAAATTATACATATGTATTTGTGTTTGTGTTTACAAAGAACAAAAAGCAGAAATGGAAACGAAGCGTTTTTAAGCTTTCTTCCTTGTACTTAGGATAGGAATAAGAAATCAACGTTTCATGTTTTTTTTGTTAACAACACGTTAAAATTTATTTGTTCCTTCATTGTATTTAATTTTGTATGAAATATAAAAGAAAATGAAAAGCTCCATGAATATTCACACATAAGCAGATAAATGAAAAAAGATGTGAAATGACAGAAGTTAAAATTAAAACACTTTCCCTATTAGTTTATTCCTTTGTTTTGTTATATTTTCTGTTTATACTCTATAATAAATATGCAAAATGGTGTTTTGTAGCGTGCGAAGTGTTTTTAAGTGAGATAAAGAGGAAATATTTGATGATTGTATGGCCCTGACCTGGGGTGCAGTATAAGAAACGGGATTTTTGTTTAATTTGGTTTTATACGTTTTAAATCGGCAGCCAAAAACAGTCATTTCAATTTTAAAATTTTTTATTGAAAAGCATTAAAATTTGTTTTTCTAGGGAGTTTTTAGCCAAAATCAGTTTCTCTAAAATATTCAGCTATTCACCCTTATTCTATTTGGCGTCGTCAACAGTAAACAACGCCGTTTTTTATGTTTTGTTTCAATTTCGTATTCCCGTTGGCAATATTGCCATATTTCGATGACTGTTAACATATGTTTGGTATTATATTTGGTATTTTCAAAGAAAAATTGGCGTTGCTGTTGCCTTTAATTGCCTTTGATTTTGTCGTCGGCGTTTTTAGTGTTGTCTTGTGCTGCTTTGTGTTGTGTTTTAAAAATTTTTAAAAAGTTTACGTTATGGTTGGCTGCAATTTTGATTTCTCCGGCGGTTTTGATATTTTTCTACATTTGTGTTGTGTTTTGATATAATTTTTGAGGAAATAATTAAAAAAATTAAAATAACAACTATGTGCCAGTTCGAGAAGCTAGCGGAAGAGCTTGTAAAAAATCCATTACTAGCCAGATGGTCTTGCAGGGTTTTTTTTTCCTAATAAATTAAATATCCCTTGCGATTAAACTAGAGATGTTTGTCTTGGTTCTCTCTCCATGACTTCCAGAGTCTCGGACAAAATTTTTGAAACTAGTGGCTGGGACAGTCCAAAGTTGAAATAATTTCCAACGCTAAGCTGGTACGATCCCTGGGCCAAAAAAACGCAATATTGCTAGAAATTATATTGTGTTTGCAACAAACGTTCCTTTTTTTTTAAATGATGCTCTATTATTTCTAACACATGTTTAAAAGGTTTATTCAGCCGAAAATAACTTTCAAATCTTAAAAAGGTTAAAAAAAAAATTTCGCACTTGGGAAAATCATTTGGCAAATTAAAAATGGAAGTCTGAAATCTTCCATTTTTAATTTGCCAAATGATTTTCCCAAGTGCGAAATTTTTTTTCAGAAATAAAAAAAAGTTTATTTAAACATTATTTTTTTTACAAAACATTTTTGTTTAACTTAAAATTTTACACAAACAGCACAGAATTTGTTTTCTTATCAAAAAAACAGTAAACAAAATGAATCAGCTGATTTTTACATCAGAGATGTGTTCTGTATTTTATTAACATTATCGATAAATAGTCAACGGCGTCATAATACTCTTACAAAATACCAATTTAACATAGAATTGATGTTGTCTTTGATAAGAATTCCTGTTGCCTTAAAATTGCTGTTGTTATTGCTGACGCCAAATAGAATAACGGTGATTATATTAAATTTCAATCAGGCCTAAATCTCTTTATTTTATTTCGAATTTAGCATTTGTAAATGCTAAAATGATGTTTTATACTGAAACTTAGAAAAAAACCAATTTACCTACGCTTATATGTATCTAGATTAAATTGTAAATAGTCAGATCCATTATCTTGTCATATAATGTTTTAGACTCACTTTCTTTTGTCTATACTTATATTCCCTTTTTGTTGTATCCTACTCGTTCGGTGTCTTATGTGTAGTAAAAGTATATAACAAAGTTTTTATTTTAAGTTGGCTCTCATGATACTTTACTAACCTAAACTACTACACCCTGAAAATACAAGTACTTTTACACCTCCACTTTTGAATAGTGTTGTTGACAAGGCCAAGTATAAAAAATAGAATATTTTGCAAAATTTCTGGCAAAATGCTTTACTTGCATAATTTTCTTAACCAAATTATTAATTTTAGCCATTATAAAATTAAGGAATAGTAAATCAATTACGGTTCCAATCTTTTTTTATTCTAATAACATTGAATCTTCATGTATTTAATATGAACTAACAATAACACTATGCAACATGTATTTTTGATTTTATTTTTTTGGACAAAAATAACAGTTATTTTTTTATTTTTCGAGCAAAAATAAAAGTTATTCTTTAAAGAAATGTACGTGTAATAATAATTACGTTGACTTTTAATATTTATTTTAATGTGCATAAGAAATCCCAATTATTAAAATAAACATTTAATGTCAACTAAATTATTATTACACGTACATTTTTTTAAAGAATAACTTTAATTTTTGAACGAAAATATAAAAATCATGAAATAACTGTTAATTTTTGTTTAAATAAATAAAAATCATAATATAACTTTTATATTTGTTTAACAAATAAAAAAAATAAATAACTGTTAAATTTGTTTAGAAAAATAAAAATCCAAAAAATAATAAAAATCAATATATTTTATCATAGACAAGTTCATAAGGGTCAATATGGTATACTAGAATCAGTTTTTTGACATTTACTTCTATATGCTTTTTTTGTTTTAAAATTCCAATATAACTGTTATTTTCGGTCCCTGCAGCTGAACACGAATATGGCATTTATTTATTTTTCTTAAGAAGTTGTTCGAGATATTCGCGAAAATCCTGTTTTTTTGCAGTTCATAAGCCTAATTCTAAAAATCTTGATTTTTATTTTTGATATATTTCATAGATAATTTTCCCTAAGAGCAGATGATTACGATAAGAAGCAGTTGAGTTAGACTTAAGTTATGGATACCAAACTAACGAGAAAAGAAAATTGAACTTAAGCCAATCAAAAATGCGTTTTTTTGACTGAGATCTTTTTGCCTAACGGCAAAGATATGCAGCATGAAAATTTTAATTATAGAAAATCGATATTTAGTTTTCTCATGTGAATACAATCAAAAGTTGTACACCGATTACAATGAAACAAACCTTATTTCATTCGAAATTATGTTCAACTAACTGTGTTTAGACCAAAACTGTGATTTTTTGTCACATATTTTATTTTTATGAATTTTTTAAGAACAAAAAATATGTTTTTTTTTCAAATTTTTTCTTCCTCAAAAATTTAACGATATCTCTGAAACTTCTTGGCAAATTTAAAAACAATGTAATGTTTTTTTAACGGAATGTGGTCAACCGTTTTCAAGTTATTCCAATATATGTATATCTCGAAAAGTACAGCTGATAGAGAAAAATGGAGATTCGATTTGCAAGTTACTTCAGTTCTCTTTTGGTTTTTCATTCTCATTATGGCGTCACATTAAAAAATTAAACACACTTGTTTCAGAAAATATTGATATGTGTAAAAGCAGACTAAGATTAAACAAAAGTTAATGTCATTCTTATGTTGAAATGTTATTTTTTAGGAATCATTTTTAATACAATCGAAAAAATAAAATAATTGTCCATGCGTTTATGTTTTTCCATTTTTGGTTTTTCGCAAGGGAACAACTTGTTGCGTTAACAATCTTAATATAATTTTTTGACATTTGAAAAAAAACTTCGAATACAAGAAGTTTATAAAGAAGTTTTCGTTTTCAATTCGAGTAGAAACCTAGAACACACCTGTATATTGGGATTATGGAAGGAATCTCAAAATACTATTGTATAGTATACTAGCTTAACCTGGTGCGCTTTGCCCCCCCCTTATTAAAATAAAATGAGTAAACTTGTCAAAACAGATCTCGTTATGAAGGTTATATGAAGTTTTCTGAAAATATATCCGATAGTTTTTTTTTTATTTTTACCACTGCTTCCGGCATATATGTTTTGACGAAATTTTTAAGAACGTTCATGATAGAACTAATAAGTTAATAGTATTTTGCTTAAAGTGAAAATTATTTTTTGGTGCCGCATACGCCACTTTTCTAAAGTTATTTCTAAAATATTTTTTTTCTACTTACTGCTGTGTATTAAGTTGTTGACATTTTATATTGCTTTTGCATTTACAACTTTTTTTCTAACAGCAATAAAGGGAAGCAAGTGTAAAATGAAGCAAATCAAGAGTGAAATTTTTTGTACGTTTTTTATGAGAAATTTGCAGCATTCGCTAAACAGAGGCGTCTAGAGCACAGAGTACAGGGGTGTTGTTTTTAATACACTTTAAATCTAATTTTTAAAATCTTTGTTATAAAATACTGTTAAAGAGCGAACTATTTGTATAATATTTGTCATAAAACTCTTTCATTACAGAAATCTTATTAAAAAACGACGTTAAAAATTCTTGGGTTTTACGTTTTCGATTTCCAGAGCACTCCTGTTAATAAACTTTAAAATAAAGATTTTGTTATTCGTGCTTAATTCCCAGTTTTTATTATTGATAAAAACACTTGAAATTTATTGTTGATGGGATAAGCTATTCCTATGCGCATTTCACTGGTTGCTTAGGCCAGATCATCAGGAAACTTCATCCATAAAGATTTTAGAAAAACTAAAGATATTAAACCAAATAAAACTGTTAAGCGTATAAGACTTATAGCAACAGTTCTACTTGTAATAATATCAAAGTTTAAACAAAACACATCAACAATAAACAGTGGGTTTATCTCATCTTACATTCCCCACTACAATTAGTTGAAATTCTCTCAACATTAATTGTAGTTGTAAGTAGGTTAAGAAAAACAAAATAAAAACAACTTTACAAAAGATGTTGACAATTAAGTGTTTTTTTAGGCCGTGCACTTGCCTGTTTATTATCAAAAAGTAATTTAAATTTTTGGGAATACAAAATTTTAATTTCAAAAGATTTTGTTATTCGTGCTTAATTCCCAGTTTTTTAATATCTTTAGTTTTTCTAAAATCTTTATGGATTAAGTTTCCTGATGATCTGGCCTAAGCAACCAGTGAAATGCGCATAGGAATAGCTTATCCCATCAACAATAAATTTCAAGTGTTTTTATCAATAATAAAAACTGGGAATTAAGCACGAATAATACTTTTTGATAATAAACTTTAAAATAGTTACTATAGAGAAAAATAAATGCTTAATATAAAACTAAAAATTTCGTCAAACATGTTTTGGATTTAGAAAGATGGTATTTAAGATATGTATATATGGATACCCCATACCTAACTCAATTCTTTTAAAACGGTCGGTAGGTCAAACCAATAATGAGCCGACGAATTGATAAATTTTATTTTAAAATTTAAAAACAGGGTTCGGTATTTCCAGTCGACAAATTGTTTTTTTATTTACGTTTTTGGTACTAACATATTCATGTTTTTTGCATATTTTCTTTTGGCTTTTTTACTTGCATATCTTTAAATTATTTTTGCCTATAAAAACTTGCCCTGCTGACGGCAATTTTATTTTTTCTAAAGTACTAATAAATTTTAAACACGTGTCGTCCTCATCGACAACATCATGAGTATCTTAAACTTTTACATTTCTTCAAATTGGCACCTTATTTTCTACAATTTCTCAACTGCTAATGAAATTCTTTCACTTTTTTTTTTGCAAACTACTATATATAAGGAAAGTGCCACTTCAATTTGTTTAAATTACTCTGCAGTTTTTTTCTTCTATTCATTGTCCTAGTAACAGTCTCCTCGTATGTTTGGGGCTTAACTCTTACTAAACATTTTAACTTTTTTTTGTTTTATTTTTTCTACCATTAGTTTGCTTTTTGAATTTTATTAAATAAAGCAAATAGAATTGGTACAAGCATATTTTCCATTTTACATTTACATTTTTTCTTTTATCTATTTAATTTTATTACTTTAGCTTCGTAATAGTTACTTACCTTTTTCCCATTTCTTGTTTTCTTTTTTGTATTTTTTTTTTCCTTTAAGACTGATGCCGTAATTGCTGCTGGCGGTTTACCTAAGTTGGGTATTTTATTACAACATTCAAAGAATAATATTGTCAAGGAAGCTGCCTGGACTATAAGTAATATAACAGCTGGAAATCAAAAGCAAATACAAGCTGTTATTGATGCGGGTAAGTAAAATAAATTTTCATTTTTCCTCTTTCGCTGTTCGTTAATTTTAAAGTGACTTTATATTTCTTGAAATGAGGGAAAAGAGAGAGTTTGAGTGAGATTTTTTGAAGTGTAAATGATTAAATTTTTTTTTTTACCTTTACCTTGGGCTTTTCAGCTGTGGGAAAGAAATAAATTACCTTGTTTAATTTTAATTGGTTTTTATTGACTTGAATTTAATTTTGCCTATCAATTACAATTTATTAATAATTAAAAGCTTTCCAACTCATTTCAATTTACACGCATTGGCGGCAGAAGTGGGACTGGGAAATTTGCTAAGATTTTAGAAGTTTTTTTTAAACCTTTGATAATGTTTGACTTAACTTTTTGTTTATAGACATCTTTGGCCAAATTCGTAATGTGCTGGAGAAGGGAGACTTTAAATCCCAAAAGGAAGCCGCTTGGGCTATTACTAATACCACCACATCGGGTACACCAGAACAGATAATTGATTTAATTGAAAAATATCAAATACTAAAGCCCTTCTGCGATTTACTTGATGCCAAGGATCCACGTACAATAAAGGTTGTGTTAACTGGCCTCTCAAATCTATTCGCGTTGGCCGACCGTTTAGGCGGCGCCGAAAATCTTTGTTTAATGGTGGAGGAAATGGGCGGTTTGGATAAATTGGAGAATTTACAGCAGCATGAAAATGAAGAAGTTTATAAAAAAGCCTATGCCATTGTTGATGCTTACTTTAGTGCTGCTGATGGTGCTGAATCAGAGTTGGCACCCCAGGAAGTTAATGGTACACTTGAGTTTAATGCGGCACAATCAAAAGCACCAGAGGGCGGTTTTACGTTTTAGACTCCACTTTCCCTTCGCCTACGTATACAGTTTGAGTTAAAGGTTGATAAGCAAAAAAGTGTTAAAGTAAGCAGCAGCAGGTTAAGTTATTTTAGAAGTAGAGCTTCTTAAAAAAATTCTTCTAAATTATTTTTATTGTTGTTAATTTTCCATGTTTTAATAACTCTAAATTGTAAACCACTTTAGCCATCCTTTTTATTTTTTATTATAACTTTTGCATGCTTTTGCTCTCATTATTTAAAATAAGTTAAATTAAAAAAAAAATTATGCATATTTTTAAATTTGTAATTCATTTTTATTATATATTCGCATATTAAATTATTTGGTTTTCGAAAATTGTATTATGGAAAAACATCGACATAATTATTCCCACCTAAAATTCTTGGAATTTTTTAAAGAGGTATTTATCTATTTTTTAAATTTAAAATGTATTATGCCATTTTTTTTTAAGGAAAATCTAAAGTTATATATTTTATTATTAAACATGGTTTTAAATTTTATTTTAAATGTGTTTATGAAATGAAAAATGAAAATTAAGAAATTCTTGAACAGTTTTTATATATTCTGTGTTAATTATGCAGAATTCTAAACAAAACTGGAAATCAATTATTGTCCTCAATAAAAATAGTCGTTTACGTTTGGTATTTCATTTTACATGATTAAAGAAAATTTAATTTTCCTTCTTGTGCGTGTAATTTGGTGGATCTAAAAAAAACATGCCTTAAGAGTTAATATGAGATTCAACTAACCAAATTTGTAAACAGTATTTCCTTTGAATAAAATAAATATACACAAAACATCTACAGAAATTATTAATTAACACATCAAGTCTTCTATCATATAATTCACAATTGTTTTCTAAAAAAATACGAAATTTAAAAAGGTTTTTTCTCAACTTTTTAATAGTCATTTATAAAAAATGTTAAAACATTATGGGAAATTTTAAATAAGGCGGTATTTTGTTTTTGTTTATTTACAATCTATGTAGTAAAATTTTTAATTAAATTGCTACATTCGACTACTAAATATAATTTTTGTTAATTGAATTCAACATGCCCACTGGCATTGCCCAGCCTGCTAGTATTAATTTTTAATATCAGCATTGTTTTGTTTTTGTAAAATAATTTCAAACATCTGCATCAAAAGTTGCCCCTTATAAAATTGTTTTAAAGTAATTATTTGCTGCTTTATTCCGTTGTTTTTATTTCGAACCGTAAAAATAATTTTTATGTTTTTTCATCATATATAGAGTAAATTGTCTTAATGTCTGTCTAATATCAAATAAATGGTTGGAATGAATGAATGAGTGAGTGATCATAATAATGAAATGTATAAAGAAAAACACAACTGAAATTGAATATGAAATTATTAGGGGTACGCTACGCTACAGTCGGGTTTGACGAAGTGGTATGATTTTAAATAAAAAAAAATTGAAGGTATATAGGCTGACTTCCAAAACATTATAATCGGTTGTGTTATTGATTCCAAGTCGGTTTTGCAAACCAATATTGTTTAATTTAGTGTCATGAAAACAAATCGATTTGTTATTTTCGAATGCAAATGAAACCGAAATTCGATCAGCTTTTGTATTTTTTTAGCTCATTTATAAATTGATAATTTTTTTAATTATGATGGTATTTGCAATAAAATATTCACCCCCATGGTCTGGAAATCGAAAACGCAAGATTTTTGAAGTTGTTTTAAATAAACTTCTAATGTAATTTTAAAAATTTTTGCTATAATATTCTGTTTAATAGAGAAATATTGTATAATCGGGCATGTTCTACAAATCGATATGAAGTGAAATTGAAATCGAACGAGATTTTGATTTAAATTTTTGACAAAATTACTGTAGTATTTCCTATTTTTAAGAGCTGTTCTTGTAAATATAATTGATACTCAAAGTATGAAGTATATAAAAAGGAATATTTTTATGAAGGCTCGTTTTTAAAATTAGTTTGGTTTTAAATCCACTTCATTTCGATTTACAGAACATACCCGTATATTTGTCATATAATTCTTTTATTAGAGAAATCTTATTAAAAAACGACGTTTAAAATTCTTGCGATTTCCAGAACACCCCTAAATGTAAGTCGTTGTCGAATTTGACATTATTTGTTTTTACATTAGGTCGACGACTATATCACTTCGACGTAGGCTAGCTGGTAGTGAGCTAGTCTCTGGTTTCTTTTCTGCAGACAAGCGCAGAGCTTTGCGGGGTTTAGCTTAGAGAATTAAAAAAAAAATATTTGGTTTTAATAAGCAAGTTGTGTCGACGTCGACTAGTTATCGAAAATCTGACAAAAAAAATCCCATCTCCAATTATTTTTGGTACGTTCGTTAATGCAGTTGTTGCGCATTAGTAAAGTTGAATGTTCGAAAATGCATCACTTGTAAGAAACTTGGCATTACTCTTATACGTCAAAAGTTTTTTATGCATTGATTCCGCAGCTCTGCTGCAAACGTTGACAATTATTGCATCAATTATTTTTCTGATGCAATAACTTTTAACATAAAAGAAATCGGTATATTTTTCTTTTTTTTGTGCTTTTTCCTGTAAATTTTAAGAAAACTATCACTTTTTGGTTCAATAAATTTTGCCATCGCTAATGTTGATAACATTTTTTTATTATCTTATGTTCGCTTATAAAATTTTTAAAATTAAGCCCGTGGTCAAAACTGTAAACTTTGTACAACTGTTGTGCAGTAAAAAAGCATTAGCATCACAAGCGCAACTGGTGATCACGCATCAGCAACAAAATTTTGCATCACTGCAGCAGTCATGCACAGTTTTGTCACCGTTTACATTATACGATGTTTGTCGTTGCGATTCTTACCTTATAGCCGAGAGGGGAGAGAGAAATTAAAAGGGGTACACGCTATATTTCTACATTTGTGTTTTTTTTTAACCGAATGAGCGATTTCAAATAAATTTAAAGTTTGTTTCCGATTTTAAATTTTTCGCGAATTTTTGCCATGTTTGCGAAAAGGGCTATTTTTAATGTAAGTTTTCTGATTCTTTATAGCCAGCCTGAAGAGTTAGTCTGAATTTACACGTTTCATCTTTTGATGCTCAACTTCTTTTCAATTCCCTTTAAAAGATGCCAATATAATCACACGCAGCAATCGGTTTCAACTTTGTTCGGTTCAAAACAACAACAATTTTATTAACAGCGAATCAAAGAGAAAAAGAAAACAACAGAATTACATGCAGCCATCGTTGTGCATATACCAACGAATAAAAACACAAAGCGTACTGACCGAGTACAGGCATCTCCGTACTAACCCCCTTTCTTCTTTCTTCTCTCACCTAAAAACATAAAAGTTGAGCATCAAAAGATGAAACGTGTGAATGCAGACTTATTAAAAAATATTAGAATTCGCTATCATGCCGCTGTTATCAAATTTTTGCAAATTTCCTCTAATATTGCAATTTTCACCAAATTTTTGCCATTCCTTATTATTTAAGGGAATTCTAATTTATGTTATGCCTGGTTTGAAATATTTAAATTTTTTGCAAATTTTCGCTATTTTTGCAAACTTTTCCGAATTTTCGCATTTTATGCGCAGTTTGGTTGCTCTTTGAGGCAATCGTCTTACATTAAAAATTTTCGCGAATTTTTGCTTCTTTAGCAAACTTTTCCAAATTTTCGTAATTTTTGCGTTTGGTTTACTAATTAAATTCGTGCCCATAACTTCTTTTAAATTTGCATATTTATTTTCAACTTATTTAATAAATATGTTTACATTCTATTTAAAATTTCTTAAACTTTCATTTGAGTCGTCGCAAAATTTCCTGTCGACTAAAACAGAGACAACTCTACTCGACGTCGACTTAAAAGCGCCTTAGAAAATATCAAGTTACTGTCAATAGTAATCGTTTATTGGACTCCGAAAATACAATTACTGTTCCGGTGCCGTCAACTCGTGTCGACGTCGACTTTCATAATAGGCGTGATTGTTGAAATTTGTGTCTTCAATAAAAAGAAAATTATAGAAAGGAAAATAAGTCGTAATGCCGTTTATATTTTAAATAAATTCTGTCGTTGTATTAAACTAATAAATAAGCTTTTAGCTACTTTATTTATTTCTAATAAAAAAAAACCGATAACATTGGTTTCTGTGACACCTTAAACCGACACTTATTTCAGTTCGAACAAAAAGCCGATAACATTGGATTTCATGACACTATCGTTTATTTCTTGTAGGTTTCAAGTCCAATTCCGATAAGATCAGTTTCTTTTATCTTTTTCTTTTATTCTTTTTTTCCGGTCGGAATGGTTTTGATTCAGTATTTGCGATTTCGATCGATTTTGTTTTAGATTCTTCGATTCCGAACAATTTTGTTTGTTCCAAAAAATTAATGGGTCGATTTCGGATTGCAACTGAAATGAAGTTGAGTTGCCAGCAGCAAAATCAGACAACGCCGCTCATGTTAAAATATAAGTAAAAAATCTTTACATGAGTGGCGTTGCCTGCTGGCAACTCAACTTCAGTTGTAGAATGCATTTTAAAAATCAAGTTGCTTTGCAACTGACGTTTTGGAACTCACCCACCCATACTTTTAAATATGTTTTTGTGAAAAAAATAATAAGTTTTCACAGAAACTTTTAAGCAGGTAACCTTTTTGAACGGCACTTTTTTTTAGATGATTGCGTCTATCGTAATATAAAATAAAAAAAAATCTTTTTCACGAAATTTCGTTTTTCCGAATTTTTACGGAAAAGAGCAAATTTCGAGGGGAATTTTATCTTTTAGGTCGTAGGGTAATTCCAATTCGTCAGCTTACTTAGTAATTAATTTTTTTTTTCTATCTACACAATGCTTTAGATAACTAAGACAAATTTAAGTGGAATTACATACTTAGAAAAGATCAGCGGCAGAGATAGCACGCATGTATTCTCTTGAAATAAACTACTAATGCCCATATAAACACTATTAATGACGTCATCGCGCGAAATTTTTTTATGCCGGTAAAATTTATCAATATTAGAAAAGTTTTTATTATATTCAAAAGATGTTGAGCGATAAAATAAGTCATTTAGATAAAATAAATCTAAAGAGAGAAAAACAGAAATATTTAATGAAAATGCAATATAAATAGAAAAAAAAACTAAAAACAACAATAATGCGAACTTATGTTTTTACAAAAACAATATGTAATATCTAAAGTATAGTGTTAGAATTGTTGTACCCATTTGTTGATATTCTTTCAACAACAAATACATTATGGAAAGAAAAAAAAAAAATTAAATGGGGGAGAATAATTTTTTATTTTTCGTATTCAGTTTTCATTTAGATTTCGCAGAGATTAAAACGTTTTAATAAGAAAAAACTTATTCAATAAAAAGTACATCAAATCATAAAAACGTGGTAGAACTTGTAAATATTTTGAAAAATTTATGAAATTTGTAAAATAAATTAAGTTGGTTTCAAATAATTTTTTTTTTATTAAAAATTATTTTTTTTTTTTGTGCAGTATCAATTTAATTAAACAGAAATTTAAAAAAAAAGTTTTATATACTTGTGATGTAACTTTTTGTTTTTATTTTTTGAATATTTCGTAAATTTTAAAATAAATAATTTAAAATGGAAAACAAAACACCCACATCTGTATTTGTAAAGATTTTTATTATTTCTTTCTAAATCTGAACACTTGTGTTTTTGCTTCATATTAAAGAAAATTACTTATTTGCAATTGAACTTTATTTAGGCTGCTTAAAAGTTTTATTTATTTCAATAATGCACAATATTAAAAAAAAAACAAAAAAATATGTTAAAATCTTAAAGTAAATTTTAATTGACGTATGTTTCCCCAATGTTTAAAATCTCAAGAAGAAAGCTTTAAAATTATTCAAATGTGATTCAAACTTATTTATAAAAATGATTTTAAATTAAAAATAAATCTTTTTAAATGCATAATATAAACAAATGATAATAAACATATGAAAACTTTTAAAAATTTGTTGGGTTATATACCAAGTGTTTCCAAAGTGGGATTTAGAAAAATAAAAATATGTACCTGAAAAGCAAAAGGCCCTAACTAACCAAAATTTAAAAATCAACTTTTTCATTGATTCTAATATATTGCATCAACACAAATGTCCATAAAATCTTTCGACCAAAATTTGCGATTTATTAGCAAAAAAAAAGAGTATATAATAAACGCTAAAAGGCCTTACTAACAGTTTGCATGATATTCAACATTGTCAATTGTCAAAACAACTGGTAGGTTTGACAAGAAAAAATGAAGAAAAATAAATTATAAACAGTTAGAGGCGATTTATCATTTTAAATAGTTTTTATTTCTCCTGTAAAATTTTCAAAATGTTAGATAGGGCCTTTTGCGTTTTAGGTGACGATATGTCATTTAGTATTTATACAAATGTTTAAAGGGGTATTCCTTATTTTTTTTATTTTTTTTTTTTTGAAAAACTTAATATTAAAGGTATTTGTTGAAGTTTACTATAAGAGTTTTTATTTAAGACTAAAAATACAAAGTTGAAAGAAATACAAACATGTAGAAAATCGAAAATAGAGAACGTACATGTTGCTAAGTAAAAAGAGTTGCCAAATTTCAACTCTCCTCCTCAACATATATGTCCTTTATACAAAGGATAATAATACAAAGTATAATAAATTCATGACATTAATTAAATTTACAAAATACTTGTGCTTAGCCTTAGACAGATTCTTCGTCAGGATGTCGGCTACCATTTCATATGTTGGACAATACTGTAGTTTAACTTCCGCACTACTTATGACATCACAAACATGATGATATCTCATATCAATGTGTTTTGTACAGTTGTTAAAAAACCGGAATCATGGCCAGGTTCATTGCCCTTGATTATAAACGTTTAGGTGTATTACCATTAAGACTTATTTCAGCCAGCAAACTTATTAAATATATTGTCTCCTTACATGCACTCGACATCGTCATATCCCGATTATGATTAACATTTATACAGTGTCGTTGCCCCAGTCATCGTCAGCATAGCCTCTAACACAGGCATCACCAGCCCTATAAATCAAACCACGATTTGTAGTTGCTTTTAGGAAGCGCAACATATGCTTTACTGCAGTTATATGTTCAACATGTGGATCCTAATTATGTTTGGCAAGCTGCGATACTAAATGCTGTATATCAAGTCTAGAAGTTAAAGCGAAACATGTTAAAGCCACAATTATCGACTGATATTCTTCTTTAATAACTCACTTATGCTGGGTACACACAGTGCAATCTACATGCAATCTACATCAATCCAATCTCAAAATATCAATATGTTTTGATGTTGATTCAATCTGGAATGAATGAAAATGAATTTAATTTGCTAGATTGCGTAAATGCATTGCATAGTGTGTACCCAGCATTACAATCATTAGCACAATGGGCTTGTAAAGCAGGTTCTAGAGGCAATTCTCCATCCTATACTGCTTTAAAATATCATTCACATATCCTCTTTGACACAATTTAATTGCACCCACTTCACCACCACGCGATATCTGCAGTCCAAAGTAATGAATCAGAACTCTCTTATCAGATATTTCATATACTTTTGCCAAATTAAATTTAAATCTTACAATTTCCTCTTTATTCCTGTCAGCAACGTGTTCAGCCACTAGCATTATATCGCCGTTATTTGTCATTTTTAACTCAAGAACTTTGGGCGAAAGGGTTCTATAAGCAAAGCCTTCTGATTGGGCTATGTATATTTTGTCATTCAGCTCACCATGCAAATATTCCGTACTTATATCAACTTGATGCAAATGCAGTTTTTTCTCTACAGACATCAACATGCGTATTGTAGCGTGTCTCATTATTATTTATGCCAAATTTCTGCTTGCATCCTTTGCCAACTAGACGCGCTTTATATTGCTCTATTTCATCATTACCATTGCGTTAAATTGGAAAAACCCACTTGCATTCAATGGTTTTTGACCGTCTGGTATATCTACTATGTATTAAGTTCAGAGCACATAGCCTCTTCGCACTTAGAGCTATCGTCGCATGATATTGCTTTCTCGAAGTTTTGTGAAATTAAATCATTGCATACATTTCAAAGTGGCACGTTTCGGGGTTGACCAGGTTCACCATTTCTCAAAACGCGAGGTCCTGCCCTAAACCCGAAGTACCCACAAAAACTCGCGGCTCCGAATCCAAAATTTTTCGGCAAAAAAAAATTTCTAATATTTTTCAATGATAGAGTAGGACTCGAAGTCGTACTTAAAAAACTTTCAGCGAATGGAGTCAGAGTCGGAGCTAGAACTATTTTTATGACGACTCGACAGCCCTGCTTTAAACCAAGAAAATAATTCTCTGAATCCTCATCAACTGTGTCAAATGTATCTGCATTAATATTGTTACCGTCAGAGTTTTCATATCGCTCTATAACTTAATAACATTGTGCTCATTTGCTTGCTCGAAATCGAGAAATACAAAATCATAAGGATTCATAACGTTATCTTTTTTAATATCTTGTTCGAAATCACGAGGTTCAAAAATGTTATGCGTTTTCGAATCATACAATCGATAGGCTTTTGACACCAATAAGTACGACCATTAATATTTATCACATGTGGCCTCAAATTTTGATCTCTGTGGTTTCTTAAGGGCCACTGCCACGCAATCAAATGTTCTTAAGTGGTTCACACTAGGTCGTTTACCGTGCCATATTTCATTTGGAGTTTTATTATCCAAGCTACGGCTAGGGCAACGTATTCTCAAATAAATCAATTAAAACACCGGCGTGGATTAACATTGATCGTGCCATTTCAACTAACGTTCGTTTTATACGTTCCGAAACGTCGTTTTGTTGAACGTTTAGGATACAGTTAACTGTCGTGCTATGCCACACTCTCGCAAATAATCGTTAAAATCTTTACTAGTGTACGCACCCCCATGGTCGCTACGAATAGATTTAATATTCTACCAGATTGAGGTTCGACTTGGGTCTTAAAGACTTTCTTACATTTCTCTAATACTTCCGATTTTCTATTTATCACCAATAAAAATTAAGAAATATCTCGATCCGCCAATAGATAGAGCCTTCATCGGTCTACAGAAACTGGATTTTTATGATGATTTTAGGGGTCGATTAATTGGAGTAAATCGATATTTTGCTGGGAATTTGTTTGAAGGTGAGATATAATATTAGTCTTTTTGAGCCCATTGTTATTACTAAATAACTGTGAATGAAAACAAGCAAAAAAAAAAAATGTAAAATGTACGATAAATTAAAATTTTTTAATGGGTTTGTACAGGGTAGCGCTATTTACTTGACTTTATTAACGTTATTTATTTTATTAACAACTTTTTTCTTTCTAATTTTAATTAACGTTGGCATTTATTAAAGTTAAGATTACAGTTAAAAAAAATCAAGCTTTTACCGCAAAAATAGCTTAAGCGACATCATTTTAATTTCAGGTTTTTTTTTAAATAAACTAATTTTTTGGCTACAAAAACTTTTTATGTAATAGGTATAATAAAAAACCTTTTTCTGTAAAATTGAGTTTTTGTTGCTTACGCTTACGTAAAAAAATATGTACATCTACCCAGCGGGAAAAAGAAGGAGTAGGAAGGCCTTCTAGAAGGCCTTTGTACCCCTTCTTTTGGATGTACAAGGCCTTCTTGCTCCATTCCATACTCATATCTTTTTTACACACGTTGTCATTGCGGAGAAGGCCTTCCGCTCTCGCTTCTTCAGCAGGTACATAAGAAGGGTAACGGGACCAAAAAAAATTGATTTTGCTTTTACTTGTGCAAAAAAACAATACAAAAAATGTTACTCCTTCTCTACTCCCTTTTCATAGAAGCGATTGTGGAAGGTGTATCTTATCTTTTATATGAAACAGCCGAGGCCTTCCTTAGCAGTTAGATAAGAATAGTAATTGAATCAAAAAATCTTTTAAGCAGGCCTTTAAAAAGGCCTGCGACAATGCGACAATGTTTTTTGTCTTTTTTTCTCTTTTTTGACTTGTCTTAACTGGTGTGGGTTACTAAGTGCCCATTCACATTATACGATATTTGTCGTTGCGATTCTTATTTTATAGGCAAGAGGGGTGAGAGGAATTATAAGGGGTACAGAAGCGAGTGTACTCTTCGATTCGTTTTGTTCATTCATTCGTTCTCTCATTTGACAAAAAATGTATTAAGGTTGGTACGACAAAAATCGTACATGTAAATATCAGACCGACTTCAAAGAGGAAACGACAATAATCGCAACGACAAAAATCGTATAATGTGAATTGGGACTAAGCACGCACTAATGTGCAACAGGGTTTGTTTCAGTCTATTGTGTTCAGTCGTTGTGCGACTTTAGTTGCAATTTGCAACCTTTTTGACGATCTGAAACTTTTGTTGCGAATTTTATAAAATCGTGTAATTTTGCAACTTTTTCCAACTTTTTGAACTTTTTGCCCTTTTTTGTAAGTGAAATACTTTTTTACACTGCATAATTTCACATATTTTCCTTAAAACATATCAATTTTGTTTTAAACATTCCCCGGGATATATAGCCTCGTTCGATTGATCAGGTGATTATTTTGTATCCATACAATTTCAACTACTGAATTGTATTGTACAGTAATTTTGACTTAGCTGCACAATCTCCTTTGCACGATGCAGGTAAATAAAAAATGCAGCTATCTTAAATGCATTTACCTGCCTTAATGTGTAGGTACACAATTGTGGTTACCTGCACAAAAGTGCAGCTTAAGTAAAGTGTTTGATTTAAAAATGGAATTACAACTCTTTTTATTAATACAGTTATTCCCGCTTAATTGAGTTTCTAAAAACGCACGACTTTTAACGCAATTAAACGGGAACTCAATGAATCGCCGACGCAATTAAAACGAAAATCGCTTAATTGAGCAAGATGTGTAGATAGAAAATAAAACTTATTTATTTATTTATTAAGTTAAAAAATGGTTTAGGTTTTTTAAAACAAAATAAAAGGAAACCTTGTTAATAAATCAGGTACGTCCATCGTACAATCTTTCTTGCCGCAAAATATTTTTGTTTTTCGCAATGCGGTCTTATTTTGCGAAATAATTAAGCGGGTGACGTAATTCAACGGAACTCAACTAAACGGGTATTTTTATATTGACGGTTACACTGAATGATTTCGTTCCATGACATTTAGTGCAATAAAACGGGAAACTCAATTAAGAGGGGCTCAGTTAACCGAAAACAACGTACATAAGTTTATATTTTATTTCAAATAACAGATCATTTTATACATGTATGTATGTATATTTAATATAAAAGGAACATTAACAAAAACAATGAGAATTCACAAAGAACATACAAATTTATGGAAAAAAAAAACAAAATAGTCGCGATTTATATTTTTATAAACAGCTTAAATTGGATATTTATGTGAAAAAGTGGCCACCACATTTTTTTCATGTGTGCAGCTAACTTTGATGTTTTGTATGAAAATATTTTAAAGCTGCCCAAAAATATGAAAAATATGCACGTATACAAAATGCACGTAAACAAGGATTTTGAAGAATAATACCAGAAAAAATGTATTTTGGGCAGTTAAGTCAAAGTGCAGCTAACTTAAATTTATTGTATGAAAATAATTTAAAAATGCCAAAAATTTTGTGCATTTATCTTAAATGTGCAGGTATAGAAAGTGCACTTAAAAAAGGAATTTGTATGGAATTATAAAGAATAATTCCAAAAATTATCAATTTTGTGCAGTTAAGTCAAAAGTGCACGTAAACAAAAGGCAGTTAAGTCAAAACTACTGTATATGCCTGGTTTTGTATCGTGTTCATTGAATTTCCATGCCAATCTAGGATGATCGGCATTATTTTTTTAAGCGTTTTAAGACCAACTTTGTTACCGCTATTGATCTCTTATCTTTGTTAAAAAATGTTATAAATTACTTAGGCTTTTATTAACGAATTTAAGTTGTTAGAAAGTAAATCCAATGATAAATCATACAATTACATTTTTAAAATTACAAATGCTAAATATTTTTGGCATACAGTAGTAGGAAGCTCAAAAATGGCTTTTAATTAACCATTGTAACTTAATTTAGACAAATAAGCAGCGCAAGTATTAACTCTACCGCACAACAGTGCTTGTGCTGACAATTAGAATTAATGAAAAATAACTTAACCAACAGGTTAAAACTAGAAACTTGTGAGTCCATTCTATCAATAATAAATTTTCTAGATACTGAAATTGAAGGTTGGATGCCAAGTAATGAACTTGTGCGAAAAAAAAAGTTAAAAAACATAAAACGTAAAGTTTATACATATATTTAGATAAAATGATTAAGCTCGAGGTCTGTTGGATATAAAATTTTTCTTTAATTGTTTCCGATATTTCGATATTCTTTGAATATCATCATCAGGGAATGTTTAATTAAAATTAACATTAACCACAATAAAGGAGTAATAGCTCTTCACGTTTCAGCATCAAAAACTATACTCTGAAATATGCTGAAACGTGAAGAGCTATTACTCCTTTATTGTGGTTAATGTTAATTTTAATTAAACATTTCCTGATGATGATATTCAAAGAATATCGAAATATCGGAAACAAATAAAGAAAAATTTTACATACAACAGACCTCGAGCTTAATCATTTTAACTAAATACTATTGAATTTTAAAGGTCGAATAAAAATAAAACTTAGGAAAAAAGTTAATACATATATGTATTAAAGTCTATACAAATACATTATTAAAAATCAATCAAATGTAAAATAAATACACAAAACTGTATTTAAACACATTTTTAACGAATTATTTCTCAGCTATTTATATCGTTTAAATTATTAATTTCTTTTTTTTTTGTGTTTTTATTAACCATCGCCTTACCAAAGATTTTTATGTACATCGTTTACCAATACCCAACCGTGTGTTACTGCATGTCTATAAGCGATGAGAACAAGTTATCGTCATACAACTTTTTTTGGTTTTTTTAAAGAAGTTTTCGTCATACAAATTTTTTTCAGTTTTTTTTTTTAACGAAAACAATTTGTTCTGTAAGTAAAAATTTCTTTTTATATGAAGCAAATTTAAGAGAGTTATTAAAGAAATAAAACCGAAATTGTCACCCGGGTGGTAATTAAATTAAATTAAATCAAATTAAAGAAAATTTGGAATTAAGCACGACTAACAAAATCTTGTAAATTAAAAATTTTGTATTCCCAAAAATTACTTTGATAAGTAATTGATAAATAAAAAAAAGTATGAGACTTAAATTTGAAAAATACGACTTTTTCAAAATTCTCAACGGTAACCCTGACATTTATTTTCTGCAACCAATGTTTTGTCGCAGTTAGTCAAAAAGTGTTTGGTGTGGGTTATCTCATAAGAACTAATGTTCTGTTTTTGTATTAGTAAAAAAAACGGTTTTGTCTTTTGTTGGTTCAGCCTAACACTGCAAAAAAAAAATTACGTGTGTAAACTTTACACTGTAAAGAGTAGCCCACAAGGGTGCCACTGTCGTAAAATCTATTGTCAGTTTAGCTGTTGCAAGTACAGAAAATGTGGGTTTATTGTGTTTTTGAACTTGCACTTGCATGTATAAAGGCAAGTCAAGTAGTCTCGCTTGTATTTTATAGTTCCTATTGTGTCAATAATCTAGGCTTGCCAGATATGAAATCCATAAAAACAGTACATCGAGAAAAAAACGGCAGTACATTAATGTGAAAAGAAGTACATACATTTTTTTTTTATTTTATTTACTTAAATAGCAATTAATAAAGAACATAAAATAAGATATTTTTAAATTAATATATTTTTTATACTTAAGCACTGAAATTTTTTAATAAGTCAGCTGTAAATGTTTAAAACAAAAAAGCTTTGTTCACTTTAATTTTGTAAAATAATAATGTAAATTTCAGTTCAATATCACGTGCTAGTTTAACAATTTAATTATTCTAATATAACAATTTCATTATTTTCATTTAACAAATTAATTATTGTAAATTTAAAATATTACAAATATTTATCACTTTTTTGTACTTCGCTATCAAGGCCATTTTTACCGTTTTCGGTATTTAAAAAATTTAAAAACTCAAGTGTATTTAAAATTAGTTTTTATTATTAATTCACTCTCTTAATTTTCAATCAAAATTTAACTTCGGTCTTTTCTCTTAAACTTGAAACTAAAAATTCTTTCAGATGTTTGAGTGAGGTAGTGAAAATACGAATATTTTCGAAATTGGGAAAGTTGATAAACTTTATAGAAATTCTTTTCATTTCATTTCTACAGGTTTTTCTTTTTAAATTTTTTTCAGCAAATCTTTAAATGATACGAACAAACTATTTATAGAAAATAATTGAAATTGGAAAGTTTTTCAAACTTATTATGGCTTAGGCTGAAAAGTTTTCAGAAATTAAGTTTCGTTTTCGACAAAAACTTATCTACACGCTTTTGAAAAAGGGAAGTCTCCTGTTCCTGATTTTAGGTTGTCATTATCCCCTTTTTTAAATGCATAACATAGTAGTTTTTTTGCTTCTTCAAGTTAATTTAAAAAAAATTGGCTCAAAACAGGTGAACAACAGCTTTATAACGACAAGTAAGCTTTTACGGCTGGATAGTTTTTTAAAAATCTTTAAACTTCAGGCGTCATCGTCATGATGCAAACCATTCAAAATCGCAAAATTCAAACATTACTTTCAGATTTGCAGTATTTTTAGTTGATGTCGAAAATTTGTTGTACTTTATATATGCTGTAAACGTGTTTTATTTTTGTGCAAAAAAAAGTACAAAGTGAAGTGAACAAAAGCTAAAAAAAACAGTACGTCTGGCAAGCCTACAATAATCTAAATTCGAGAGGTCACTCATAGAGGTAATTTTTAATAATTAATACTTTTTTATATTTTTACGTTTATACTTTATAAAACGCGTTTCGGTTTATGCCCTTTTTAATAAACCTTTGAGTTCTTTTAATTGCAAATCGAAATAAATACACACACTTATTGAATTTAACAAACTTTATTGAAATTAATTATAATGTTCACAAAATTTATCCAATTTTGTTATGCGCCCCATACACGTTTCACTTTAATTGTGAACTGAGTCTTTCACACTTCATCAACTGAATTGAAAGATTTTAAATTAATTTTAAAATTTAATGAAATAAAAGACCACTTTTTAAAATACTTAACTTTTTTTTTGCAAAAGAAAACTACAAGCATTAATTTTCACAGCTGATCAAGAGACTCGAGCACACACAGTACAATCGAATTTAAAGACTTAGTAGTCAACCTGAAAAAATCTAAATCTTTTGATTTTTCTTCAAAAATTAACTTTGATTTGGACAACAACCGACTCAGTTGAAAATTTAATTGAATCGTGTATGGGCTGCTTTAGTAACGAACTGAAACGTTTAATGTCTCAAAACAAACTAAAATAAAAATTTATGAATTAGTGCCGGTTCACACATGTCAAGTTTGACTCGTCAAGTCTTGAGTTTTTTGAAGAGAGGGGAAAAGAAATGGCATTCTCTTTTCCCTTCTCTCCTAAATGCTCAAGACTTGACGAGCAGTGCTGCCACAACAAATTCAATTTTTACAACCAAAATTTTTAAAAAAGTAACCAAATGTAAACAAATATAACCAAATTTAAAATGCTTTTTATTAATTGAGAAAATCATTAAAATCATTGTAATACATTGTAACACAAAGGTTATTTGCACTTTATAGTAAAACAATAATTATAAATCAAGAAAACAAAACAAGAAATGTAATTCTTTTACATATTAAAAAAATAACGTAAAACTTAATTAAAAGTTTTTATTTATTTGAGACTTTTTTCGTAAAAATTTTTTTTTTATTTTTTGGCGCCCTATGCTCCATTGGGAGTTAGAGGAATATATAAAAAAAAATAATTGAATATTTTTTTTTGATATTCCAGTTATAAATAACAAAAATGGATAATAGTTTTCCGCTTTTTAGCTGTTATTGGCAAGGCTGTCAAATGTGTCGATTTCTTAATCCTTTTGTCGATGGAAATTTACGTTTGGCAAAATTCAAAACGATTGGCGATATGCGAAATGCATTTTATGTAAATATTTTCTAATTTACATAAATCTTAAATATTATAAAAACTTTTTTCTCTTTTGTGTAAATTTTATTTCAAATTTATAATTCTTATTATAAAAAAAATTTTCAAAATTGTTCCAATATATCAAATATTTTGTAAATAATTGTAAAATATTACTGCCTTTCGCCTTTCGCAACGTACATTCAATGGGGCAAAAGTATATGACTGACAGTCAAAAGTTTTTTTTACCAAATAATTATCTTAAAAAACATTAAATGTATATCCATTCCGACAAGTTATAAACAGTAAAATTTCAAATTTCTTTAAACCTACAGCCATTTCATAAAGAAAATTCCATAAATTTTAAAATTATATTGATAAATCAATGTAATTTTAAAAAATCTTTAAAATTCCTATACATATGTATTTTCAAATATGTATATACATATACTTCTGGAAATTACCTAAATTCAGAACCTTAAACTTATTTTCAAGTTTTTAAAATTACTAAAACGACTTTTGTGTAATTTTTCAGTAATTTTCTAAAATCGATTCCGGATGATTTTATGCACTTCCTACTTTAAGTACTTATTATCTTTACTTCTCTTAAAATCAAGAAAAACTACGCTCATTAAAAAAAAAAAAAAATAGTTGAAAATCCCCATTGATAAAAACTTCATTTGTTTACGATTTCAGATCATGGCGTTTTTAATATAAAAATCACAAATGGCAATATTTTCTTAGCAAAAATATAAAAAGAATTATTTGGTTGCTGTTTTGAAATTGATTATAAAAAACTTCCGTTAATTGGTAACAAATAATGAAAAAGTCGTAGTACACAGTACAAATCATTCGAGCTCGTAAATAATTGTACCAAGAAAAACATATTCGTTCGTAATTATTATTGTTTTAGAAAAAAGTAACCAAAATGAAAAAAATATTCACATCTCCACATTAAAAAAAAAATTAACCAATTTTGGTTAGAAATAACCAAAAACGGCAGCTCTGTTGACGAGTCAAACTTGACGTGTGTGAACCGGCTGTATTTATAGTTCACAACCACTCTAGTAGATTCAAGAACCATTCTAGTCGATCCCAGAACATTCTGTTTAAATTATTTTAAAATAACTGTTATACATCTGAATCTAATGTCTACAATTACAATTACTAGGAAAATAAATACAGTGGAGTTAAACTAATACGACATAAAACTATAATTTACTCATATGGAAATATGAACGTTATTGTACCAAAATGGTAAACTAAAAGTTATCTGGTTATAAAGAGCTGCAGGGCTTTAAGATCATAAACTGGTCTATATACCATTTGTTTTTTTTTTGCCTAAAAGCAAAATACACATCAATAAAAGATATAACACTTTTTCTTATGTATGCCAAAAACACCTATAATTGACATAAAAATTGGATCTTGTAAAGACCCGGAACTTTATTATCGGCAAAAGTTTTAGAGTGCTCCGCAGAATTAATACAAACAAATTCTCGGACGTTGAAGTACCCATCTTAAAACCAATGTTTTATTTTTTTACAAATCGAAGTCATATATTTTTCACTAATTTTGGTCACATTTTTTTAAAGCTTTAAATTTAACTTCTTTACTTCCAGCTTACCTTCTGCAGTAATCAAAATGGACTCTTCAAACAACAATAGTTGCGAAACGAATTTCGGCATAGAATTATTTACAAATCTACTGCAAGCTCAGGATTCCAATTCACAAGCCTTTGCCGATGGTAATATCTGTATATCACCCTTCCTCTTAGAAGCCCTTCTGTCACTAGTCTATTTGGGTTCTGATGGCAAAACTGCCGAGGAACTAAAGAAGAAACTACAACTTCAACGTTTTGCCAACAATGGTAAAATGGCTAATTATTTTGCTGGTAATTTGGCAATAGTAACACAGGAATCCATTGATACACAATTGGAAATATGTTCTAGAATTTTGATAAGTGAAAGTTCTGAAATTGATCCCCAATTTAAGAAAATTGCGGAAAATTATTTCCTAACTTTAACTGAAAAACAGAAATTAATGGATGCGGAAACGGTGCTGAATTATGTAAGAGATAATGTGCAAAAAACCTTAAAGAGGCCGACCAATTTTAGTACCATGGAGACGGCCAAGTCATTATTGCTTTCGGCTGTCAATTTTAAAAATAAATGGTTTTTACCTTTTAGTGCCTATCGCTCAGGTTTCTATGATTTTTATGAGTCTGCTGAGTGTACCAAATCTATACCCATGATGTTGGACAATGAAATGATGGTGAAATTTGGGGAGGTTAAAAATTTAGAAGCCCGAGCTGTGGAGTTGCCCTATGAACATGACGATGAATTGTCTATGTTATTGATTTTGCCCAATAAAAGAGATGGTCTCGAGGAATTGGAGTCGAGGCTAAAGGATGTTAATTTCTCTACCTTAACCGAACAAATGCAAATGGAAAGTGTCCAGCTACTGTTGCCCAAGTTCAAAATTGATTTTGAATGTGGACTAAAAGCGATATTGGAAAAGGTGGGTTTTGCGAAAGGAGATTACTTAACTGGAGGCTAACTCTGGCAGTCGTGATCGAATACTTTTTCGATTCGAACGTAATTTGATTCCTAATTCTCTCAGTCGATACTGAACAAATCGAAATTATTTTTTTAATTTTGTAAAGCATTTATTAATTGCGTTTTCACAACACTGAAACAATAATTTCGATTCGACTAAAAGAATAAGAAATAAAATTACTTTCGAATCGAAAAGAATTCGATCCCGACTGCCAGAATTACCCCCCTGGATTAGAAATTTTAAATATATCAGACAGTTCTGAAAAACACGTGATTTGAAATTTTGTATTGCGATTCACTTACACTTTTTACGATAATCGTACCGTTAAAATAAATATAACGAAAATTTATCGAATTTGCTATTCAGTAACATTTTTAACGATATTCGCTGTCAGTTGAAGTCAGCTGTTACTTTAAGCAATATTTTTTCGCTATTTAAGCGACAATAATTTAAGTAGTGCTTATTAAATCGAAAAAGTGAATTTCGTGTTTAAAATAGCTTTTGAGTATTTGGCATTCGCGTACAGCCTAAAGCTGCAGGCTATCGTTAAAAAGAAATTACAAAACCAAACTATCGTTACTGCAAGCGAATATATTTATATGTCGACAAATATAACGATTGTCGGTTGGTTTAATGTTATTTAATCGCCCTACTGAAAGTCATACCGTTTTTGTGTTTCTCGGTGATCTTTCGGCAATTGAAAATCACACCGAAGCACATATTGCACTGGTTCCTCTAAAGAGAGTCAACTCAAAAATTTAAAATTTTCATATATACGCACTGTAAAATCATACATCATTCTCTAATTCTTTCGCAAAAAAAAAAAATACTTAACTTTAGTGAGAACTTCTCGCATCGAAAAGATGTGCAACAAAATTTTCCATCGTTTCTTGAAAAGTGAAAAAAAAAACTGTGTCTGTAACTCATGTCGAAAGCTATCAAAAGATATCACGTCGTAACGTTATAAATGTCATAATATTGCACTCGAAACCGATGTGACATTGCAGACGTTGAGAACGCCAGTCAAACATATCGTTGACGGCGACCAAAATTTACAAAAATTGAAAATTTTTCAACGACGGCGGTGAAAATACAACCGCCGGCTATAACAAATAATTAAAAGTGCAACTTGAATGTTTGTTGTTTGCAAACGAGCTTTGAAAACATGCGTATATCTTAAAAAAAAGTTAAAAGCAAAATAATTAAACAATAAAAATTGTGCCAAGAACAAAATATTATTATTATTATTCTTTGTATTTTGCATTTTTAATTGTTTTTTAGTGTTAAAAATTTTTCTCGCCCCATTTTCATTCGTGAGTTTATTTGACAGTTCAAAGCGGCAACTTTTCTCACATAAGTGTTACAAACACACTTTTTCTGTAAGTTGGCGAGTAATTTCCTAACGTGAAAGCCAGTACTCGCCAAAAAAAAGTTACAGGCACAGTTAAGTGGGAAAAACAGCTGTTTGTTTCAATATATAGCATTTTTGTTTCATTTCACACATTTCAATCAAAAAGTTTCTCGACGCGAGAGTTACAAAACATGGGCACTGGTTATAAAAGTTGCTTCTCCAGAGTCAACAAAAGAGCCATATTTTGAGTTGTCCTCAAATGAAAGCTGAATTCATATCAGTTTTGTTTCAACTAAAGTGAAATATTTTAAGTTTATGTCTGAGTGGTTTACTTTGATGATGTTCTATTTTGAGTTGTCTCTTTTTAGTTGTTATAGGTTAGTTTATTGTGCTGTTTTAGTTCGTTTTGTTTCCATAGTTATGAAATGACATCACTATATAAGTGAAACAATTTCACATAAAGAGATTTGTATCGAAAAACTTGTTGTTTTTCGGTTTTCGCTGAAAAAATTACACAAAAAATACCGTTGTATACTTCTTACGGCCAATTTCACCAAGTTTAGTAATAATTAACTACCGGTTATAGCTGTCAAAACATATTGGTAACTGGAACTTTAATTGAAAGTTAGTTTTAACCGAACTTGGTGAAATTGGCCATTACTCGTATTTCTTAACAATGTCAGATTTGTTTTTAACTTTCACTGTAAATGTTAAAAAAAAAAACAGTTTTTTTGCCTCTACTGAAAATTTATTTAACTTTAAGTTGACTCTCTTTAGAGGAATCAGTACGATATTTTAAAAACGGAAAACCAAAATATCACACGTGTTAGTTTAAAAGGCACATGTGATTTGAAATCACGCGATTTGTGTTAAAGCGGTTTTCAGAACAGGCCTGATATAACCGGTTTGTCGTTCTTTCAGATGGGCTTCTCATTAATGTTTAGCGAAGAATCTAACTTTAAGAATATGTTGGCCTCTAATACAACGAATACGGCCTTGCCTTTCAGTGAAGTTTTACATAAGGCCTGTCTAGAGGTCAATGAATCCGGATCAGAAGCCCCTAAAGTAGAAGGTTTGTCAGCGTTTTTAACTTTTATACATATAATAAACCTACATTTTCTTCCAGCCTCTAAGCCCATAGTCATAAGTAATTCCATTGATACTCGGCAAAAATTCTTCCGGGCTGATCATCCATTTTTCTTTGCCATACGAAATCGGGAGGCCACATTTTTTATTGGTCATATAAAGAGATTTTAGAATCTCAAACGATCTAATAGTTTTGTAATTCTTAAACACAGGTGCTTCCCCATTCGATATTAAATTGTTTAAAAAATAAAAAATTTAAATTATTTATTTTGTGTCAATTTTTAAATGATACTTACCAAGGTATATGTGTAAATATACCTTGATACTTACTGTTAATAATTTATGTTGAATCTTACAAATACTTTGAATAAAAACTGCATTTAAACTGGATTTTTTTATAACAAAGATTTTTGAAAATTTTTTATTTTATTATTTTGTTGTGGTTTATATTAAATTAATATTTTAAAATATTTCAAAAATGTTTTTTAAAGTTAAAGAGTTTAGATTTTAATTTAATATTATTTTTAATTTTATAATTATACAAGTTTTTATTTTGTTTTAATTGTTAATTTAAAACTATTTCTTTAAAGTTTGTTAAGGAATAATAATTTATTTAACATTTATTTGCTTAGTTTGTATTAAATTTACATAAATTCATGTTTAAGTTTTTGTTTTCACAAATATTTATTTTTTTTTTTTTTTTTACTAATCTTTAATAATTATGTACATAGTATTTTTTTAATTTGTTTAATAATAATTTAAAATTACAGCTATTTTGATTGATAACACACAGTTTTCTTTAGTAACAAATTTAATATTTACACTTAGAATAGTAAAAGGCTCCACATTTGCAGTATTTCGTTTGTTAGTGTTGGTTCACACTCTTCAAGTTTAAGCCGTGAAGCAGGGATGGAAAATGGCTTTTATAGTTTTGTAGCAACTATGAAAACAAAACGTACTTTTTAGGCCATGACGGTAGCATTTGTTACTATTTATCAAAAAACCAGTTTGAAACAAGTTAGAGTGCTATATTCGGCTGTGCCGAATCTTTGATACCCTCCACCGACAGTTCGAATATTTTAAGAGCTGAATCTATATAATATATATTTATTACTAGCTGAGCGCCCCGGCTTCGCACGGAAGCTATTTACTAATGAGAAGTGAAAAGGGGACAGTGTGTTAAAAATTTTAGTTCTTCGAGTTTCACTGTAAATTTTCTTATACTTAGAAAAATGAGATGTAAAAAGAAGACAGTGTGTTGAATTTTATAAATTCTTTACAAAACTTTTTAAAAAGAGATCAATGATTAATTGTAAGGAAAAGTTGTTAATAATAGTTCGGTACTTTTATCTTATTTATTTTTTTTTATCAGAAGTTCAATATTTTCATATTAAAAATGTAAAATAAAAGAAGAGTTCTTCGAGTTTGTACTAAAATTGTATCCTTTTAATAAAAATGAGAAGTTAAAAGGAGGCAATATATTAAAAACTTCAATGTTCCGGGTTTAACCAGGAATTTTAAAATTAATTTTTCTTTACAAACCATCTCCTGAAAATTTCGAATCGAAAAAAATCAGCTAAATCGCTCCAGCCGTTCTCACGTAATGCGATAACATACATGGAACGTTTCATTTTTATATATGTACATAGATTAATTTATCTCTAAAAAACAGACGTCAGCATTAACATTGGTTGCGGTTTAGACCTATATTTAATATTTGACCGGCAATCAGAAAGTTTTATGTTTTTTTTTTTTTTTTTAGCAATTTTACCTAGCTTGAGTAAAATATCATGATGGGGAACAGTTTAAGCCGGAATTAAATGATTTTCAGGAGGGGAATTTATATTGGAGCCATGGTAAGTCATGGACCAATCATCCCAAAATTCTGCAGACTGATTTCTGGTGTTAAAAAACATAAATTTCAATACAGCAGTAAAATTAGTTTTAGCGTTTACAGTGAATTTTAGAAGGCTGCTTAATGTGGGAAATAATGTAAATTATGGACCGTATATCACAAAATAGCATGACATTTGCATGGCCATATGAAGCTAAGTTGAAAGAAATATTACCGTAATATCTATATCTGCTACGGATTTAGGCGTATTAATTGAATTACCAGAGTGGGCTTTATGTGGGTCTTAAAGTAAATTATAAACCGATTTTCACGAAATTTCACAGTGTCACTTCTATTCCTGTAAAACTGTGATGAAACAAATTTTATTATGATTAACCTATTAATTACGGTTTTAGCCGTAATAAACTATTTTCCGGGAGTTGGGTTTATATGAGGCCTAGGGTAAATTATAAACCGACCTTTACGAAATTTTACAGTGTGATTTCCAGTCGAATGGAACGAACTTTTGCAAAATCTTTCTGTGCATTGTGCCACCATTTATGCTAGTTTTTGTAACAGAATTATCAATTTTTTAGGGTGGTGCTTCCAAATTTTGATTCATAGCTCTGATCCTACTGAACCGATTTTGCTGGATTTAAATTCCAAACTGCTTAGGATAACTACAAGCAGTTTGACACCAAGTTTCTTTTGAGTTTTTCAGAAGTGAGCGTGTTTTCAACAGACGGCCAGACAGATGGACATGGATAAATCGACTTTGAATTACCCAAGGAGCCAGAATATATATACTTTATGGGGACTGAGATGAATAATAAAAAAGTTTCAAACGGAATGACAAACTTAGTATACCCTCTTCACAACTAATTGTGGTGGAGGGAGGGTATAAAAATGGGTACACAAATTAAGAATAATATAACGTTAGAACAAACAAGAAAAAACAACAAAGTTAAAGTTGACATCTAGCAAAATGTTGAGATTTTAAATAGTACCAAGTAAGCCGCGGTAGTACCACAGTACTAACAAGGTCAAAAATGTACCAAAAAAGTACAATTGTACCATGATTTCCATCCGTGCCGTGAAGTCTTGAGTTCTTATGAGAGAGAGAGAGAGAGAGAGAGAGGAAAATAAATGTAATTCTCTTTTCCCGTCTTTCCTAAAAGCCAAGATTTTACGGCTAAAACTTGAAGAGTGTGAACCAGTGTTGAAAAATTCAATAATTTGGTACTTTTTTCAGTACTTTTTCATATTAGAAATAACGTAGTACCCCCGTGTTTTTTCAGTACTTTTTTATCCTTTGAGCTTTTTAACTGTGATGTGATCATTTCGAGAGCAGGCTTTGGTCATCATGTGCATGTTGCAACATTTATGTTGTTGTTTTTTTAAGGGATGCATTGGATAATATGTAAGTGAAAAATCTAATGTTAGGGAAATTGTTTTTAAAGTAAAAGAAACTTCGAAATCATTTTATTCGACAATTTGCGAAACGTTAAGAACTTAATTTTGTTTTGAAAATAAAACCTTAAAAGGGATAATCGGCTTCACTCCAGAAAAAATTGTTTCCGGAAAAACCAATAGCATAATACTGTTGTTATTAATGTTATTTACAAACGATAAAAAAAAAACTAAAATATTATCAATTCTTAATTCCGTGTTCTAGAGATTTTTTCAGAAATTAAGCATTTCAGAACTGAATATAGTAGTTTTTACTTAACTGCTTTTTATTTACGTGCACTTTTGACTTAACTGCACACAATTAATAATTTTTGGCATTATTCTTTATAATCCCATACAAATTCCTTTTTTAAGTGCACTTTCTTTACCTTCACATTTAAGACAAGTGCCCAAAATTTTTGGCAATTTAAAATTATTTTCATACAAAAAATTCAAGTTAGCTGCACTTTGACTTAACTGCCCAAAATACATATTTTCTGTAATTATTATTCAAAATCTTTGTTTACGTGCATTTTGTATACCTGTACATTTTTCATATTTTTGGGCAGCTTTAAAATATTTTCATATAAAACATCAAAGTTAGCTGCACACATGAAAACAGATGGTGGCCACTTTTTCACATAAATATCCAATTTTAGCTGTTTATAAAAACAAAAATCGCAAACAAGTCAAATTGGTATCATTATAATTTATTTATTTTGTTTGCATGTACCTATATTTATGCATATGGGTTGTGGTAACAGCAACTTTACCACGATTATATGAGAGGAATAGCAAATCTTAGTACTGGAACAGAATAAAGAAGTTGTAGTAGTATTTGAAGCTGACGAATGCTCTGTAGTGCAACAAAGTTAAAAATTTCGAATTTTGCGCTTCAACGGCAACGACGTTTTTCTGTTGACTACAGCGCCCATTCTGTTCCCCACTTTATTTTTACCAATTTAGTTATCCGTTCATTATAAAAATGCATAACAAATGACTACAGGTTGTTTGAACGTCACTGTTATTATCAATTTATTAATGAAAACGTTGTTACTCCTCTTTCAAACACTTTACTTTAGCTGCACTTTTATGCAGGTAATCACAATTGCGTACCTGCACATTTAGGCAGCTAAATACATTTAAGATAGCTGCATTTTTGATTTACCTGCACAAAAAATCGTGCAAAGTCTAAATTACTGTATATTAAAATTTCTTGGAAAAATATAACCAATATTAAGTACGAATCTAATGTTTGCTGCCATTCAACATATTGCTTTTGGTACTTTATCGATTCCACATTTCTGAGCATCAATTGAACGCACATTTTATTTTATTTATTTATTACTTTATTTTTATTTATCTGTATTTCCATACAACAAGACAAACATCCTATAATTATAGTATGGAACTAGAAGAAGTTATGGTAATACAACTTAAAACAATTTAATTTAAAAAGAAGTATAAAAATTTTAAAATTTTAAGGATCAAGAAATTAAAATAATGATGAAAAAAGTTTAATAAAATTAAATTAAAATCAAATTAAATATAACAATAATACAAACTAATTATAAATTATCAAAAATACTTCAAGTAAAAACAATGTTTAGTTTAAAGTGTCAAGTTACGTTAAATTATTATTCAAAAATTTTGTTATTTCGGTCTTAAAAGTAATTACGTTGCTGTTTGTTTGTACCCTATTCGGAAGTCTGTTCCATAGATGAATTGCGTTATAATAAAATTGCCATTCCGTTATCTTACTTCTGTGTGCAATAGGTATAACCTTATTCCCCCTATTCGATCTGGCAAAAGTTTTCCGATTATATAAATATGACGGCACTTTTGTGTACACGATTTTGTGCAGAAGCGTAAGTGTCCTGATGTTGACCAGGTTTTTAAATGCAAAATAATGTAAAAAAAAAGAAGAAATCGTTTAAAAATCGAACAAAAATTTAAAAAAAAAACTCAATTTTAAATTGTCCGAACGGGTTTTGACGGTTTTTCGAAACGATAAAGACGATTTTTTTTTCTCAGGAAACTGACGATTTTCTCACAAATATATCTGGCAGCCCTGGCTGTGAACATCGCTTATGCTAGGAACACAACTGGGACGAACAACGAATTTCGCCCTACACGACGAATTTTTATTAAAGTAAAAAAATAACTTAATATACTAAAATACTTGAAAACTAAAATCAAACATGGTCACCTGGTACTGATTTGTTCGTCGTTCGCCGGCGTATGAAATAAAAATAAATCTATTGCAAAGTCGCCGCGTATGACGAATTTCGGCCGATGCCATGATTGTGTGTATTTTCATATACACAAATATGTTTTATTTTGTGCGACGAATATTCGCGGCCAAAAATTCGTCGTTCGTCCCAGTTGTGTTCCTAGCATTAGGTGTTATTTATTCGAATCACACTTTTTGTGCATATTTTACCGTCAGTGCATTTTTTTATCATATAATGTTAAATAATGCATATTACCTCGCGTATTATGTGAAAAATTGCTGAAAAAATTATATTTTTGCATATTTTTTAATTTTACTCAAATGATTTTTGTTTTTATAAAAAGCAATGAGGTTATTTCACTCAACGAAAATTCAAAAATTATTATAAAAATACTATTGGGGACAAATAATAACTTTGTAAATATTTAGAAATACTGTTATTTTGATGCTTGAAGCAGCATTTTCGATATGCAAATTATCATTCGATATTTATCAGCTTTATTTATAACTTTTCTGCAGAGCCTTAACTTTAAAATCGTTTAAAACCGATTTTTTATTTTCATTATTATTTATTTATTTATTACAATTTATACTACATATTTAATATTTACAAAATATTTGAGCTGCCTTAAGGAAAAGTTCTGAGTTTTTTCTAATAAATATCTGTAAAGCTAATCCTAGAAGAGGGAAAAATATAATTTAATAGTTTTATTTTTAATTTACAATTTAAACATGATCATGCATTTTTGATATTCGACATGGAGCCATCAATTTTATTTAAAATATGTTATAATTATAATATTCAAGCAAATGTTCTGGAAAAATATTTAGAATAACTAATTTTACTTACTAAATAGTTATATACAACATTAACAACCTTTTTAATTCCGGAAATTTTTACACCTAACTATACCTGTCTTTTGATTTTTACATTTTAGTGTTTTTTTTTTTTTTTTGAGTAACGATTTATAGTTCATCCGTTTTGAAAATAACCTCAGCATTACCCAGTTCCGTAGAGGGTATAGACCCCGTAGGTGGTCGCGGTGGAGGAGGTATTTGATCATCTTCGGCTCCATTTAGCAGATAATTAAGATCATGGGTAATACGATCCAACATACCGCTAGGGTCTTCGGCATTCTCTTGACTGTTACTTGATTTACTCGAATTTTCCTCCAGTTGCTGGGCGTTATTGTTTGTAATTGTTATTATGGGTGTGGGATGCTGCTGTTGAGCGTTCGCGGAGCCCGTTGAGGTATTGGCCCCCTGTAATGCCACCATTGTGGGCAGTAATGGATCAAATGTATGATTTGTGGTGGGTTCCATTATTGTCACACGCTTTTGGGTTTTAGGCGTTTGGGTGGTAACCGATGTGGTCGTTATTATCGTTGCTGGTATTGTATAATTTATTGTTCCTGTTGGGGGGGCAGCGGTATTGGTTAGACTACTTATTGATACAATGGCACCGGCTGGTAGTATTTGGTTGTTGGATGGCGGCACTGAATTTATGTACGTACCGGAAGCGGAGTTTGTATAGTGTACTCCACTAGTGGGGTGATATGATGACATGGAAGAGCATATGCTAGAGGGATTTATAGTGGAGCGTATGCCGATAAGGGTGTCTAAAACAAAAGAAAAAGAAAAAAGGAATTATTATAAATAAATAAAAGGAATTTAACTCGAAAGTAAATTATTTTAATTGCATGATTTTTAAATAAAAAGTCTCTTTTACACAAAAAAATACTTTTTGCTGATAGTTTATACAAAAAGTAAGGTTTAACATAAATCCTTACATTTTATACAAACAGAAATTTTTACACAAAAACCAACTATTTTTTTACACAAAAAAGTCACATTTTACATAAAATTTGTTTTTTCATAAACAGTCTCCTTTAAAAAAAGTAACTTTTTTCACAAAAAATCACTTCTTACCCAAAGTTGCTTTTTTACACTTTCTTTTACATAAATTTTTATTTGTGTTTCATATAAACTGAATTAATTCACAAAAAGTCTTTTTTTACACAAAAGCTGACTTTATCAGAAAATTAACTTTTTTTATATCTGTATTTAAAAAAGGAATTTTTTACACAAAAAGTGACTTTTTACACAAAGCTGACTTTTAACACAAGACTGAAATTTTATACAAAAAGTCAGGTTATACACAAAAAATTACTTTTAACACATAAACTAATATTTTATACAAAAAGCAAGTTTTACACTAAAACTAACTATTTTTTACACAAAAAAGTCCCTTTTAACATATAAATTTTTTTCTACACAAACAGATTGTTTTTTTTTTAATAAAAAGTTATATCGCACTGGTTCTTTTAAAGGGAGTCAACTCAAAATTTACAATTTTTCAGTAGAGGCAAAAAACTGTTTTTTTTTCAAATTATTTACAATGAAAGTTGAAAACAATAATGACATTGTAAAGAAATACGATTAAGAAGTATACAACGGTAATATTGTCAGGAATTATCGAAAAATAACAAGTTTTTTGAGTTGTTTCTCTTTATGTGAAATTTGTTCTTAATTTCATAAAAAAATATAGAAACAAAACGAAATATAACAAAAAACTTATCTATAACAACTTAAGAGAGAACACAAAAAAGAACATCATCAAAGTAAACCGTTGTGACATAAACTTAAAATATATCTCTTTAGTTAAAACAAAACTCACATGACTTCAGTTTTCATTTGGGGAAACTCAAAATAAAGCTCTTTAGTTGACTCTGGAGAAGCTACTTTTATATCAAGAAGAGGGACAACTGTTTTTTTTTTGCCGAAATAGTAGAGAAAGTGATGTAAGATTTTTAAAGTGGGTAGATATGACCACTGTACATCGATTTCTTGCAAAAAGGGAAAATTGAAAAATTTTGAGTTGACTCTCTTTAGAGGAATCAGTGTAAAAAGTGACTTTTTACAAAAGCTGACTTTTTACACAAGACCTACTTTTTTTAAAAAAAGTCTTTTTTTACACAAGAAGTAACTGTTTACACATAAACTGATATTTTACACAAAATGTAAGTTTTTACATAAGAACTGATATTTAACAGCAAAAAATTTTTTTATCACAAAAATTTACTTTTTTTTTCACAAAAAGTAATTTTTTTTACTAATATTCACATTTTACACAAAAAGTTACTTTTTTCCCTTTGTGTGTAAAAGACAAATTTTGTTTTTGTTTTACATATGAATTGAATTTATTCACAAGTGGTATTTTTTAACACAAAAGCTGAATTTTTAAAAAAGTTAATTTTTATACATACAAAAAGTAATTTCTTACACAAAAAGTGACTCTTTACACAAAGCTGACTTTTAACACAAGACTGACATTTTATACAAAAAGTCAGGTTTTACACAACTTTTTACATATAAACTGATATCTTACACAAAAAGCAAGTTTTTACATAAAAAATTACATTTTACGCAAACATTAGTTTTACTGCTTTTAGAACAAAAAAAAAAATTGTACACAAAATTTTTTTTTACACAAAAATTCACTTTTCACACAAAAAGTAACCTTTTTTACATTTTCTTTTACACACAAATTCATTTGTGTTGAATAAAAATTTAATTAATTCCCAAAAAGTCTTTTTTTACACAAAAACCGACTTTATAAAAAAAAATTTTTTACACAAAAAGTGAAAAGCTGACATGTAATACAAAAAGCTAGTTTTTACGGAGCATCTAGTTTTTTATATAAACACTTAATTTTTACCCCACTCATCATTTCAATACATGTCGCACAGAAATATTTGATAAAACAGAAGATACTTGGCGAATGGGAGGTGCAGACGCTTGAGGTGTAAACAATGTAGTAGGAAATGTAAAATGTTATCTTCCACTTTAATATGTTTTGTGTAAATTTTTGAAGTTTAATATATTAATTTGAATTCATTTGTTAATTGCCAATTGTAGTTTGTGTCTTACAACAAAAACCGTAACGTCTGAGCGTGCACGAGTTATCGAATGAACACTAAATGAAAATACGAATATTGTTGCAGGTTTATGTCGCAAAGTCTTAAACTGGTACACAGAAAGAAAAACACTCGGAATAAATTGAGTTTTTATACTTATTACGAGTCGTACTAAAGAATTCAAGTACGAGTAACACTAACACGTACTTAAAACAATTCTAAATGAGATTCAATCCCGGAATTTCTTAAAATAAATACAAAATTCTTTAACCAAGTAAAAAAAGATTAAACTTTTCGTTGGTAGTGCCACTCTGAGAGTAAAATTACAAAGTGAGCGCCAGTGTTGCCGTTAGGATACGAAAGATACATTTTTCGTATCTTTTGACTACTTCAGGTATCATGTATAATCCTGACATTTTTCGTATCTTTTGAATCTGTACGCAAAATGTACAGAAACAAAACATTAGAAAATTTTTAGCCAACTACAACTAATTAAGACTGTTCATCGTAACCGACTCAATACTAATACAATAGCAGCCAATGCGCATTGGCTAAAAGGTGAGGTCAACTACACAACAACACTGCTTCTGTGGTCGGATTGTCAAAAATATATCTAGTAAAAAAGGTTAAGCTTCGTACAGACGGTGGTAAGATCTTACAATGTTGTCAACAAATTTGACTAAAAATGTCTTGCAACTGAGTGAACATTGTACGCTATTTTCATTTGGCAGATGTGTTAAATTAATCATCTGACAATGGCACCATTGTCAGAAAAATTACAACATTGTAAGATCTGACCATCGTCTGTACGAAGCTTTAGTTTACATCAAAATTTAGTTTGCCACCGAAAAAAAAACACCATATGTTGACTTGACTCCACCTTCTAGTGAATTCGTCTTGATAGCAGCTTTAATAATGGTTAAAAAAACATAAAGGGGTTCCAACATACGATCCACCTAAATCGGTGATAACAAGTAGTGCGAAGTTGTTCTGAGGAAATATGAACATCTTTTTTTATTTTCAGGAAATTTATATCAACGTTGATATAATCGCCTTAGTATAAACGCCTTAACTCGTATATTAATTTTTACAAAAATGAATTTGTTTTGATAACACTTAAATATAATTACATATAATTAATTTTAAAGTTTGCTTACTGTATTTTTAAAAATTACATATGTATCTAATATTTATGACTAAAATAAATATAAAAATGAATTTATACGAAATCATTTTCTTTACAATATGCATTTTAATATGAAATAAACATGTTATGTTAATGAATACATATTAAACGTTAAAAATGGATTTTCAAATTTTTTTCAAAACGTATCTTTTTGGGAAAAAGTGTATCTTTTTGGAAACTAAAATGTATCTTTCTCAAAATTTCACTGGCAACACTGGTGAGCGCTTTAATCTCATTTAACTTATCAAAGTTTGTTGGATACACTACAACAACACCCAACACAAGCTACTAAAAAACAATTTGCTTGTTGTGAGCAGAAACAACAAAAACACATTTTTTTCATGTTTAAAAAGTAAAATTGAAAGCAAAAGTTCACATTTAGTTTATATTTTTAGTTGAACGTGCTGGTGTTCTATAATTGAAATTCTGTAAGGTGTAAAACGGGCAAGTAAATCAATCATAATAAAATTCTCCTTCTAATTCCACTTTTGGTTTATTTCAAGTACGAATTCGGGATTAAATCAAGTTTTAATCCTTGAATGAAGCACATTTTGTGATTAATTCAATCTTCATTTTGCTTAAATCAATCCCATTTTCGGATTATTTCAAGTGCGTATTCGGGATTGAACATGGATAAATTAAGCATTGCGGGATTGAAAATTGAAAGTTGATTAAATTTTTCTGTATTTGATTCAAGAAAATTCGTTCTCACCGTATTTTTAATACCGCTTCGGATTGATTTTTCTTTTTAGTGTATTACAAAAAAGTTTATTGAAATGTTCTTAAGATAATATTATTTTATAGGTTCATTCCTCTTTTAAAAATGTTAAAATATTTTTAAAAATGTTATAATATGTTATTAAACAACAAAGTATAACTTTACAAATTCAAATTACTTAATTCAAACAACAATAAGGACGACTCTTCTGCCAGCAGCCAGCCGATTAAGGGATACAACACTATTAAATGTTGGCCGAAAAACCGTTTTAGCCAAAATGTTTAGCTGACATTTTCTACAAAAGAAAAAAAACAGATTAAATATTTAACAACCAGCCCAAAGCGGCTGTTTGCTTTAACAAACTTTTTTTTCTAGAACTTTAGCTAGAAAATTGTGGCAAAAATAACGGCAACGGCATTATTATATTGTAAAATCTCTTAGACAAAAATAAGCAGTTTGTCGTTGTTCGGATATTATAGTACCCAGACAATTGAACAAACAAAAACAACAACAACAACAACAATTTTGTAAAACATCGACAACACCAGCAGTCTAATCCCATGTTGATATTCTATATAAAATATATTGTTTTTTTAGTTGCAGTTGTTGTTCTTTATGTTTTACAAAAGCTGAATTGCTTAGCAAGCAGTTTTACAACTAAATAGGCAGTCACGAGAGAGGGAAAGAGAAAAGGGGAGCCTTAGAAAAACTAAGTTTTTGTTTAGTCGTCGTTACTAAAAAACCATAAACCTAAGCACCTTAGTTTTACTGTTTCCGGCTAAGTCGACCAAATAACTACTTAGAAAAATAACTGAATGAAAATAGATAATATAAAAGAAAGAAGAAGATAAAACTGAAACACACACACACTACATACATACAAAAATAAATAAAATAAAAAACTCACATAATTATAAAGCAAAGAGTATAGCACAAAAAAAATGCAATGAAAATTAAAATGGTTGTCTATTTTAAGAAAAATTTACCGTAAAAGTGACTGTTTGTGTAAAAAGTGAATTGAGTATAAAATTTGATTTCGTGTAAAGAGTGACTTGAAGTAAACAAGGCAGTTTTTGTGTAAAAAATCATTTGTTTTGTAAAAATGGGGTTTTTTGTAAAATAGATTTTTTTTTATTAAAAACTTGCTGTTTGTTTTGAAGAGTAGGGTTTTGTGTAAAATTTGACTTCTTGTGCAAAAATAAATTTTTTGTGTCAAAATTCACATTGTGTAAAAAACTTAGGTGTTGTGTAAAAAGTAAATTTTTTTGTGTTAAAAGTAAATCTATATATATAAAAATGGTGTAAAAAATGTATAGTTATTCATAAAATGAGAACGGCTGGGCCGACTTCTGTAAATTTTTTTGTCAGTTGTTCGTATTTTCGAGGAGAATGTTTTTACAGAAAATTTTGGAAAATGCCTTTGGAAAAGTCGGAAAATTGGAAAAATCGAAAATCGAGTTTTTGTATGAAATTTTGTGTGAAATTATTCCTTAATGGCTTTCTAAATCAAACAATAGAAAGTTCTTAGTGTAAATCATGGAAATTTGCGGAAAATTGGAAAATCTCTCTGTAAAAGTCGGAAAATTGAAAAAATCGGAAATTGATTTTTTTGTACGAAATTTTGTGTGAAATTATTCCTTAATGGCTTTCCAAATGAGCAAATAGAAAGTTCTCAGCCAAAATTCGATAGATGGCGTTATACGTTGACTTAGATTTTGCGCAATCCGACAGGTGTCATTTTGGCATTGATCGAAAAACATTGTTCATAAAATCGCTCTCTACTGATTCCATTCAAATAAATCACATTGAAAATCTTTTAATTAAATTTTTTTTTCTACAAATATAAAAAAATCAAAATTAAACATGACCACAATAGAATTATAGTTGGTTCCAAACAATTTAGCTTCTGACTGGTTTCATTCCACTTTTTTAAATGCTGAACTTTTTGCACATCCTTTTTGCAAAAAATAAAAAATTGTGTCCCAGAAGGAAAACGAGCTTTTCCAATTAACAAAACTGATTAAGTATGTGGTATTTGCTAAACGAAAATAAAAAACTTAACATATATTAACATTTTCGAAAAGTTGTTTAAATTTATTTTAACCGTCGCGTCGAAAGTAGTGCTAGAAAACTATCGATATTATCGATAGTCTTAAAATATCGAAAATATCGATAGGAAAAATATCAAAATATGAAGACATCTAACAGCAGCTATACACACACAGTTTATTGCCGCCAATTTTTACTTTTTATTATTAATTCGCGCTGAATTACAGCAATGAATACAAACAACAGGAATGGCAAGTGGTATGTATTGATTAGCTGTGCTTTTTACTCCTAATTAAAGGCCTTTAAGTCGAAATTTGTACATGTTTATAAAGGGACTATAATATCAAATTTTTTGTGTAATGTTGTAAAAAAAATGCAAATCCAAATGCAATTGCGAGCATGGGACAAAACAATGAACGACCATTAGAGGTTAAGTCCGCTAGATTGATTACCTTTTTGGATTGAGAACCAAAACGCATTTAGAAATTAGCAGTCCCTGCTACTTCGGTTCCTTTAGAAAGGTACTTATCAATTTTTAAAAAACTGCCATCTGAAATAACGTGCGTATATACATACGTCTCATACGTTCAATAAAGTGATAAAAACAACGAACTGTAGCCTGATAAAAACTAGCTTAAGTTTTCCTGCACAAGTACAAACATTCAGTCGGTAGTAATATCGATATATCGATAGTGAAATCTTAACTATCGATAAATATCGATAATATCCCAGCACTACACCTTTTTAAGTTGAAATTGAGAAAATACAAATTAATATTCAGAAAAACGAATTGATGTTGAGAAAATACAAATTGATATTAAGAAATTTAAATTGATGTTGAGAAAATACAAATTGTTATTAAGAATTCCAATTTGATGTTGAGAAAATACAAATTGATATTAAGAAATCCAAATTGATATTGAGAAAATACAAATTAATATTAAGAAATCCAAATTGATACTGAGAAAATACAAATTGAAATTAAGAAATCCAAACTGATGTTGAGAAAATACAAATTGAAATTAAGAATTCCAAATTGATGTTGAGAAAATACAAATTGATATTAAGAAATCCAAACTGATGTTGAGAAAATACAAATTGAAATTAAGAATTCCAAATTGATGTTGAGAAAATACAAATTGATATTAAGAAATCCAAATTGATATTGAGAAAATACAAATTGGAATTGAGAAAACCCAATTTAATATTAAGAAAAACCAAATTAATATTGAGATATAAATTCATAGTTTTATTGATATTAGGATGTAGAAGATGGTTACATGGAATTAGCTTGATAATATCTCCTCTTATCATTGATATCCGACAAACGCAGCAATTGTCTTTAAATTCCATTTTAGTAGAAATAAAAACTTATCTTAATATTTTTTTGACAGATATGTCAATGACAATATTGATGCAACGCAATACATATTGCAATTTGTAATGTTTATTATACATAATAAAAGGACAAGGTATTTTTTTATGTAAACAATACATATTCAAAATATAATAATGAAAAATATCTCAATATTAATTTGTTTTATCTCAATTTCAATTTGTATTTTCTCAATATCAATTTGGATTTCTTAATATCAATTTGTATTTTCTCAATATCAATTTGGAATTCTTAATTTCAATTTGTATTTTCTCAACTTCAATTTGGATTTCTTAATTTCAATTTGTATTTTCTCAATATCAATTTGGATTTCTTAATATCAATTTGTATTTTCTCAATATCAATTTGGATTTCTTAATATCAATTTGTATTTTCTCAATATCAATTTGGATTTCTTAATATCAATTTGTATTTTCTCAACATCAATTCGTTTTTCTGAATATTAATTTGTATTTTCTTAACATCAATTCGTTTTTCTGAATATTTATTTGTATTTTCTCAATATTAATTTGGATTGTCTCAATTTCAACTTAAAAAGGTGTAGTCGAAAGTAAATTTGTTTTCGTTGAATAATTCAATGTACAACGAAATTTCCGACAGTGCTGCCAACTTGTATTACAAAATGTAGATTCGATAGTCAGTGAAAAACGTTTGTCGAATGCAACTTATAATAGGATCCATTGGTATGCAGTGGTTTTTTGTGTAAAAAGTAAATTTTTAAGTAAAATTTCAGGCTTTGTAAAAAAGTAACTTTTTTTTTGGTAATAAGTACCTTTTTTGTGGAAACTTTTTGTTTTTTTTTTTTGTGTAAAAAGTAGGTTAGTAAAAAACGTCTAAAATACTTTTAAAAAATTACATTAAATGAAGTACTTTTGAATTTGTTGCTTCAAAAAAGTACCTTTTATACAACAACCTTTAAAAAATGTGAGTTTTTACCATGTAAGAGTGATATAATCGGATATGCCGAATCTTATATACCCTGCACTATGTTGAAAAAAAAGCAGAAAGTTATTTAAATAACGTTCTTTAGATATGTGAAAATAAATATATTTTGTGCCACGCCCATTTCTATCAATCCCGTCCACATTTTGTCGTATGTTGTCTTTTGATAATGATCATTTGGAAACATTGGCTCTTGCCGTTCTCTAGATACATATATAGAAATCTATAATGTCTTTGTTAGGAAGGTGCCGCGCCGCGCCCACTTCATTTTATGTTAATGTACACTAAATTAAGAATATTAAATTTAAAATGTCTGTAAGGATTATCATCCATAGACAAATAAATAAATAAAAACGAGATCAGTATTTTGTTCTTGGTTGATTTTTTTTATTGTTTAATTATTTTGATTTTAACATTTTTGAAAAATATACGAATGTTTTCAAAGCCATTTTGTAAACAACAAGCATTAAAGCCGCACTTTACATTATTTTGTATAGTCGACGGTTGTATTTTCGCCGCCGTCGTTGAAAATTTTTTAAATTTTAGTAAATTTTGGTCGACGCCAACGAGGGGTGTGACTAGCGTTCTTAAGCTCTGCAATTTCATATCGGCTTCGAGTGAAAGGTTATGATATTTATAAAGTAACGACGTAATCTCTTTTGATAGTTTTCGACATGAGTTACAGACAGGGCTGCCAGGTTTGACGATTATCGTCATTTTGACGATTTTTAGTACCGAAATTAGGAAAGTGCCGATTTTCTGGGTTTTTTTTTCAAAAAGTGACGATTGTTTTAGTCTCCAAAGTCTGAATAAAACATAACATCGGCTTAGAGTGTAAACCTGCTAAATCTACTTTTTAAGTAAATTGAGATTTTAATGCCGTATGGTCGAGAAAGATATGCCTCGTCGACCACCAATTCTTCAATTTGAGTCCTGAAGTGAGTCTCTCCTGTAAAATTTGTTAAAAGGGAGTTAGCATGTTTACACTCTAAGCCGACGATTAAACTTTCTGACACGTTCGTTTTTATATCTTGGAATGTTTAACAGCCGTACCCGAACAAGATTGGAAGGCGGGATTTTTCTTTCGCTTAGCTTTTACGCTGATATGCAATACTTAAGCAAGAGCGTCAACGTTGTGTCACGAGCAGTTGTGATAGCTTTCTTGTTTAATAAAACCCACAAATTATAATTAAAAAAGAGATAAAGAAGAATATCAGTCGTGTTACAGTTTTCCCGTGTGAGGAATCTTTAACGTTTAAAAAATGAGGTCATCGACGATCAAAGACGCTTTTCATGAGACTTACACAATTGAAAATGCTAGCTGGTTATAAAGTAAATATGTATGTTTTTATTTGAATGTTAAAAAAAAAAAAAAAATCGAACAAAAATTGTTAAAAAAATTAAATTTTTAGTTGTCCGTTTTTTTTTGACGATTTTTCGAAATGTAAAAGACGATTTTTTTATTTTTTCTCAGGAAATTGACGATTTCCTCACAAATTTATCTGGCAGCCCTGGTTACAGACACACTTTTTTCTCTCTTTTCGAAAAACGAGGGTGTTTGTTTATAATTTAGTGTGCGATATACCCCTTTTCCTTCGGTGAAGGGTGTAAAAAGATCATGTGCTAAAAAATACCTCTTAAAATGCATCTTAGAATGTTACCTTTACAAAATCATTATTCTTCTTCTTATCTCTTTAGCTCCCAGTGGAGCATAGAGCCTCAACGTTACTTCGCCATTCTCCTCCATCTCGACAGGTGATTTTTGGCCGGTTGAAAAAGTATCCCATTTTTGTCATATACACACAGAAAAAAATATTAATGTTAAATTAACATGGCGCAATAATCATTGTTTCATATTAATGTAAAATGAAAATGTTAAAATAACATTGTTCAATATTGAATCCAAAAAATCCTGTTATAATTCTTTGTATAGAAACAATAACAACACTATAAAAAGAAAAACATAATTTTTTTTTATTTTCATGTTTAAAACTATTTATAAAAAGAAAAAAAAATTCCCGTATTCTATTTGTTAAAATGATTGAGTTAAATAGTAAATCAAATTTTCAAAGTATAATGATGACGAAAATCATATCGGGCCATTCTTCTGGTGTCTTTTAATTGTGAGTGCTTCTGTGAACAAAGGGGAAAACAAAAAAGTGAAACATGTGTTACGGGAAAATAAATAATTATATTCTCTCTCTCTCTCTCTGGTTTTACGGGTTAGTGTTTACAATGTTTCAAACTCAAACTAATTCGATTCTACATGAAATTCACGTTGTTGCAACTTGAAATAACTTTCATTCAACGTGATTCGCAGTGTTATTTCAATATGAATGTCATTTTGCTCTAACTTTACGGGAATTTTTTATTAACATAAATTATAGTTATTTGAAAAGAAAATAATGTTGTTCGCAAGTTATTGTAAAATCATCGTAAATTAACATAAAGTTACTATGAAGCAAAATAACTACCGAAAAATGTCAAATCAACCATGTTTTCGATGATTTTACATTGATTTGGGTTTCCTTGTTTCCTGTTACCTTGCCGGTTCTATTCCAAAAAAATTTCATCTTTTCTCTTTAATTTCGATTTGTATTGCAATTTAGTTGCATTTATCGCGAAGTAATTTGTTGGATATGGTAGTTGGCATTTCTTAACGAAAAATTTGACGTTTCTTTTCAAATTCTTTTGTCAGTAGCCGGGGCTCCCATCCATATAAAAGGACTGATTTAAAATCGAAGATACGTAATTTGGTGCGGATGTAGGTTGATGTTGATCTCCAGACTTCCCAAAGCTTTCAGAAAGCACCTCTACGCAGCTCCACCATCTGAAGAAATTACGCTCCCGTGGTAGATGAAGGAGTTCACATTATTCATAGCATTCTCACCAGCTTTAAAGTTTGCGTTAAGCGGCCCATACACTTGCAATATTATTGTAAATGATATTCGCTATATTATTTCCATTTTGTCCTATATTATGCAATAAGTCGCACAATGGTTTCATGCATTCAATAAAAATGTGAACATAACCTATAGAAATAACACAAACAGCATTGTACAATATTGCCAACACATTTTACTTTCTCTTCGTTGTGCAATAAAAATCAAAAGTCTATTGATTGTTGCCAATAAATTGTGCCACCTTCGAATATCACATACACATTGGCGATATAATTGTACAATACGTAAAATTGAACAATTTTATTGCAAGTGTATGAGCCGCTTTAGATTTGGTTGCATTTATTTTCATTGCGGAGTTAATCTTTAAGCCAACCTTGTTAAATAAGGGGATAAGGCGTTGGATTTTATCCTGCATATCGGCATGCCTTGATGACAACAGGCACATGTCATCTGCATATGCCAAATCTTTCAATTGGTTTTGGAGGTTACAAGTCATACCAAAGTTTTTTTCGGCTATAGCCTGAGCTAAACCATCGTCCAGTACTATCAGGAACCGTATAGGTGACATGAGGCAGCCCTGTCAAGCCTCGGAAATGCTGTTGAACTCTGAAGATAAGCGACCATATTACAGAACTCTGCACTTGAAGCCATTGTATTGTGCCTTAATCAGGCTTTTAAGCTTTAATGAAATATCCTTCTGCATTTAAACTTTCCATATACAGTCTCTGTTAATGCTATCGAATCATGTACTATTATCGATGAATACAAGTTAGAGAGCGGTGCTTAACTCTATAGACTATTCTATTATTATTATCCTCAATGTATTAATGTGGTCGACGCATGAGCAGTTTGACCGAAACCTTGCCTTTTGCCTGCGAATAGTTGACTCTAGTTTTTCGTTAACGTGGTTTAGTAGAATTTTTTTAAAACTATCGACCGAATTTTTACAAAATTTTATTAATGACGAACTTTTTTCATAAATATGTTTTTACAAAATTAATTCTTGTTTGTAAAAAATGTCTTTTTACAAAAAGAAAAAAAAAAACACACATATACAAAAATAAAACACTTTTTTTCAAAAAGGTAGTTTTGGCCATAAAACTAACTATTTTGTTTTCCACTGTAGTACTTTTAACTCTCTGAATAAAATTACTTACTTATGAATGCTAAAAAAATAGAACCTAAGCCAACCGAATTCCCCTAACCACAATCAACACCTTGTGTCTTCATGGTAACCCATTTATTCCTTTCTTTCTCGGTGTCCTTTACACAATTTTGGAATGAAATGTATGTTAGTACCCTGGTGTTGTAAGTATAAGTGGCATATAAAACTAATAATTATGGTAGTATTGTGTGCAATATACCAAAAAGCATTATACAACAAGGACAAGGAGTTTTCTTTTGTTTGCTTATATAAACCTTTCGTCTCTGTTTTTCCCACAGCCTAGACTACCTTGTGACACTGCAAGGGCATTATACTTAATAATGATTATTGTCATGAATGTGTGTAAATGGATTTTACTGTTAAAGTTTAACAATTTGTCAGCATTTGGTTTTGACCACTTCGAGATAATTTAACAATCTACTTTGACTGGCAGCTTCATTAATATTCGAGAAAATTTGCTTAAGATGTTGATGGTTACATTTGATTGCTCGTAAGACGAGAGAAACTTACCCGGTGCGACACCTTGTAGAATATCTAACGTTTCAACACCCACAAACTCATGTGTTAAAGGGGGTGGTGGTTGTTGTTGGTGATGATGTGATGAAGTTAAGTGAGTTCTGCGACTTAAACTGCCAGTCATATTTAAGGAGGTTGGTTGGGGTGGTGTTGCCTGCATGCCCATTGAAGCTGCTCCATATGCATCATAATAACCCACTGAGCTGCCAGAAACAACTTGAGGCATACCGTTAAGCTGGTTTTGTGGCTGTTGTGTCATATTATTACTTGCACCAACTCCTGTGGCTACTCCCCCTCCGCCTCCTATTCCTGTACTAACAACTGCACCCAGTATATTACAACATCTAGTAGCGGGCGAGTTCATTGAAGCTGTTGCTTGTGAAGTTTGTAAGTTTTTAATTTGATGTTGTTGTTGCATACACGCTAAATGAGCTGCTGCTTTTCGTTCTAAAGTAGAATTATTACCTTTTACCCCTGCTCCTATAAATGACTCCACACTTGCCATATGATCTTGATGGCTGTTTGCCGCCGCCGCCATTAAAGGCAACATTTGACAACGTGGAGCAGTTGAGATTATGGTTAAGCTTGGCATTTGGCAGGTTGCAGCAGACATCTCTAAGTGCTGACGAGATGGAGAGGGGGGAGTTTTGTGCATCAAGGCTGGTGCACCCGCACAACTTTCGGATTCTTTTTCATGATTTGTATAAACTAAAAAGGAAAGCAGTTTTTAAGAAAAATTTTTGCATTTTTTTTTATCAACTCACAATTTATTGGCGTATTTATCGATCCCGAACAATAATTATCATCTAAGCTTGTTTTACTGGAACTTAATTTCTTCTTTATACTATCACCTTTGGAAGAAAAGTTTGTCGCTGCTGACCGTAAAGGGCTTTCAGGTTTTAAAACAAAGCAAAAGAGGATGGTAAAACCCTGAAAAGAAAACGAATAAAAGAAAAATAAATGTATAAACGAAAATTGGTAAGTTTTTTAGTTCACTAAGCTACTTTTAAAAATGGTTTGTAAAATTTAATTTTCATCTTTTTTGTTGCGCCTTTTCTTCTCTTTCTTAATTAATTTGAATTTCGTATTTATATTTATTATGGGCTAATGTATTATGGATTTTCAAAATTAATCCCTGAATTTAAATTAATCATACGCCTTATGGGGTTTTAATTGAAACTAGCTTAAATAACTTAAATAGATTGAATTTATTGCTTAAATTTTATTTTGCTATTTTGTAAAAAAATGTGAAATATATGTGGTGAAATATTGTCCTCAAAAAATGAATAAGAAAAAAATTGGGGTTAAGGGATTTGAAAAATGAAAAACAAATTTTTTTTAAAAAGCGAAAGAGTGATTAAAACAAATTGGTGAGTTTTAAAGACATATTAAAAACAAGTTAGAGTGCTATATTCGGCTGTGCCGAATCTTTGATACCCTCCACCGACAGTTCGAATGTTTAAGGAGTAATATCTGTATGATGTCTTTTTATTATTATTATCTTAAACTGTGACGATTTGTTATTAATTATGGTTTTAGGAGACTAAACTGTTTTCCGGGAGTAGGGCATATATGGGGCCTAGGGTAAATTATGTACCGATCTTCACGAAATTTTACAGTGTCATTTCTAGTCGAATAAAACGTACTTGTGAAAAATCTTATGTCATTCCGTGCATTTATGCATAATTTATGTTAGTTTTTGTAACAAAATTATCAAGTTTTTAAAGGTGGTGGTTCCACATTTTGATTCATAGCTCTGGTCCTACTGAACCGATTTTGCTGAAATTCAATCCCAAACTGCTTAGGATAACTACAAGCAATTTGACACCTAGTTTGTTTATTTCTTTTGAGTTTTTCGAAAGTGAGCGTGTTTTCAACAGACGGACAGACGGACAGACGGACAGAAGGACAGACGGACAGACGGACAGACAGACGGACATGGCTAAATCGACTTAGAATTACTCAAGCAGCCAGAATATATATACTTTATGGGGTCGGAGATGAATAATAAAAAAGTTTCACACGGAATGACAAACTTAGTATACCCTCTTCACAACTAATTGTGGTGGAGGGTATAAAAAGAGTATCAGATGTGGAAAACATTAACATGGGTATCTGTCGAATAGGCCTAACGTAATGCTGGTCTTAACCACTGGTTGACAAACAGTGTGTTTACCAACCAGCATACAAAGTTACCAATTTGAGTGCATTACTCGGCGGAAATTAACACTTACTCCTTGTTAAGGAGCTGGCTCCATCTAACTACCGCTGATTTGTAGCTGCTATCAGCATTAGTTGAATAGCAACAGCACCTAGGAAGATCCACCAGTGGTAAAAAATCCGTTGACTTTTTAGGATTTCTCATCCTGGGAATTTGGGTCCAAGCCACAACCACCACGTGGTTCCCGAAGGTGCAGCATCCAATAGTCAGGTGTAACCGAAGTCCCAGGGGCTATTGACTCCTCTGATACCAGATAGGATCTTCAACCAGCCGCGATCTCAAGAGAGATCTGTCAATTTTAAACTCTGTCAAATGCCACTTATTGACTGCACGTATCCCTTTAATGTTTTCCCCCGGTGGGAAACAATTTGTAAATTTCAACAAAACGTGGAAACATTCAGTCATGTTCTTAAAATACATAACATAACGTGTGAAAAAAAATTTAGTTTTTCCTAGTTTAAAGAGTATTTCTGGTCAGTGTTTGAAAATAAACATTAAATATCACTTCTTAGTGTTCCTTAGTGAAAACACAAACGCTAAAAGTGTTTATGTAGTAAATTATTAAAAAATTACGTTTTCCCGTTTTTCATCTTCGAGCACAAAAATAATACTGTACTTATCCAGCTCAACAAAAAGATAAGAACATTTAATTCCGCTCGGTTAAAAAAAACCACAAACTTCATTGTGTTCGGTTCAGCTTATTACTATTCGAAAATAAGCATTAAATATCGCTCCTTAGTGTTCGGTTCGGTAGATTTGGGGAAAACACAAACGCTAATAGTGTTTGTGTTGTAAATCATTTAAAAATTACGTTTCCCTGTTTGTCATCTTTGTGCACAAAAATAATACTGTTCTTATGAAACTCAACAAAAAGATGAGAACATTTATGTAGTTCCGTTCGGTTTTTTTAAAAAAACCACAAACGTCATTGTGTTTGGTTCAGCTCATTAGTGTTCGTTCGTTTCAGTTGTGCTCGGCGCCCTTTTGGCTGGTAAAAAAAACCAATTATTTTTTTACAAAAACAAAATACAAATACGAAAAAAAAAACAAAAAACCATAAAAAAAAATCTTACACAAACAAAACAAATACACACACAAGCTTTTCGTGTTGTGGTCGTTGCTAACATTTTTTGGTTATTCATTTATTCATCAATGTAAAAAAGTAACATTATACAACATGAAAATATAATTGTTCTGTTTTTTTTAAAGATGAACAGAACACTATTTAATGTTCGGCTTTTTCTAAAAAATAGTTACGAACGGTATCAAGGGTTGTGTTCTTCTACACAAACACTAAAAAAATAGATTTCGTTCCAGGGGGTGTAAGCCGAACGCTAAATGATGTTCTGATTATTTTCGAACACTGGTTGTGGTACACATAATTGGTACTCAAAGTATAAAGTGAAAGTATAAGGTGAAATATTCTTATGAACTTTCAAAACAGGGTCGTTTTACAAATTTTCTCGAATTTAATTTCACTCTATTTCGATTTCTAGAATATGACCGCTAGTTTGTCTAAAATAATTCAATCTCATAAAATCGCCAAAATCGAGAATATGAAAAACATCATGACTTGTTATATTATCCCAAAAATTTCGGAACATTATTCTCCGTCGTATAATGAGAACTTCTGGCATTGAATAGATGTGAATCAAAATATTTCATCTTTTCTCGATAAGTGAAAAAACGTGTGTCTGTAACTCATGTCGAAAACTATCAAAAGAGATTACATCGTTACGTTATATATGTTATAACCAGAGAAGACTTAAATGCTTTTTTTGCTTTTTTGCTTTTTTTTTAGCTGTTTTTATAAAACCTGCTGTTTTTTGCTTCTTTTACAATGATGTTGCTTTTTTTTGGATTTTTTTGTTTAAACTTCCCATTTTTGTATTAAAAACTTCGTATGTTACTAACAAGGCGAATTTCTCTATAAAAGTGAATTCGCCTTCGTTACTACCTTTTTGCAACTCTGTTTTCATTTTAAAAACAATCAACTGAAATCATAGTAGGCTGTTAAAAATAGAAATAAATAAAAAAGTTTAAAAAATGCCGAAAGAGAAAAGTAATAGAAATTTATTATTAAAAATGGTAAAAACATATGAAGGTGTCTTTAAAGTTGAAGAAAATTGGCTCTTTTACAATATATGCTGCTGCAAAATAAATTGTTCGAAAAAGTCTAATGTGGATCAACATATAAGATGTGGGAAACACCAATTGGTGTCTTCAAAGCAAGAGAACCATCCACAGAAACTAATTACGGAATATCCAGTGACTCCAACTGCCACAACATTTCAAAAGGATCTTTGTAAAGCATTGTTAGAATCCAATATACCAATAAAAAAAGTTAGTTCTCCCAGTTTCAAAAATTTCATTGAGAAATATTCTCAAATGTCGGTTCCGTCTGAAACTTGCATCCGCCAGAAATACATACCAGAATTGCATAGGGAGTCTATAGAAAAAATGCGTCAAGCAGCCAAAGACAAATATATATGGATTTCTGTAGATGAAACTACGGACAGCGAACAGAGATATGTTGCAAATTTAATTTTTGGAGTCTTAGAAGAATTGAAAGACAATAAATCTTATTTATTGAACATGCAAGTACTTGAAACGGCAAATGGCGCATCTATTGCAGCATTTTGTAATGATTCGTTACAAATATTGTGGCCAGATGGTAAAGTAGAAAAGAAATCGAGTTTAGATTTGATATTAATTTTCTGTATTTAGGCATAAAATATAACAAAGTGTTACTTGTAGTAACGGATGCAGCTGTATATATGCTAAGTGGAATATCTTCTCTAAAGGCAATGTATCCGAGAATGCTTCATTTAACATGTTTTGCACATGGTATCCATCGATTAGCTGAATTCATTCGAACAAACTTTGAAAATGTCAATAAATTGATTTCCAATGTTAAAAATATTTTCTGAAAGGTAAATATAACTATTAATCAGAGGTGTTCTGGAAATCGAAAACGCAAGAATTTAAAAGTCGTTTTTTAATATGTTAAAAATATATGTTACAAAAACAAAATTTTTACAGGCACCGCGAAGAAAACAACTCTTTCTAAAAATGAAACCTAATGTTGCAAATCCACCGTCTCCATGCCCAACTCGTTGGGGTACTTGGTTAGAAGCGGCAATGTACTACGCTGAACATCTGGAAGAAGTTAAAGCCGTTGTTTTAGAACTTGACAGTCAAGATGCCGACTCAATTGTGCAATCCAAAAAAATATTTGAAAACTCCGAACTAAGTTCTCAACTTGCATTTCTAAAATACAATTTTGCAAACATTTTGGTTGCTATAAAAAAAATTGCAAACTGCGGGTTTATTAATTAATACTTTATCGGCAGTTTTTGACGGACTATGCAAGATCGAGGACCAACAATATAAAAAGAAATTTGAGAAAATATTAAAAAGAAATCCCGGATATCAACAGTTTTTGGAAATAAAATATATTTCAGAGTCTGGTACTGTTCCAAAAGATGAAGATGTAAAAAGTTTGTCCTCTAATGAAATTCTCAAATTTAAATATGCACCGTCAACCTCCGTTGATGTAGAAAGAAGCTTCTCTTTATACAAAACGCTTTTAACAGATCGACGTAGAAAATTAAAATTTGAAAACATAAAAGCCCACATGATAGTATATTGTAATAATTTTGGTGATGTGGAAGAATTAGAATAAAACATTTTTTAGTGCTTTTTTTTTTGCTCTTTTATCAATTTTTTGTTGCTTTTTTTATAATTTCTTTTTGCTGTAAAAGTATTGAATATTGCTTTTTTTTGTCTTCTCTGGTCATAACATTGTACTCGAAGTCGTTGTGACATTGCAGACGTTAAGAACGCTAGTAACACATATCGTTGACGGTGACCAAAATTTACCAAAAAAAATGTTAAAAATTAAATAATTAAATATTCTTTGTATTTTGTATTTTGCATTTTTAATTGTTTTTTGGTGCTAAAATTTCTTCTCGCCCCATTATTATTCGTGAGTTTATTTGGCACCCAGTTAAAACGTAGCTTACTTTTTAAAAATGAATAGCTTCTTTCACAGATTATTTAGTTGCTTTCTTATATAACTACCTCTATAACAACTTCCATAACTACTTTTTCTGGATGTGTGTAGGTCAAAAAATAATGACTTTCTTTTGAATGCGTTCATTTTGCGACATCCTTTGTTAAATTCATTGGTTCTTTCAGCAGAATTGTGAATAGTATTTTTACTTTTTCCTGATAACTTAACTTTTCTCACAAAAATGTTACAGATACACTTTTTCTGTAAATTAGCGAGTAATTTCCTTATGTGACAGCTTGCACTCGCCAAAAATTTTTGTTTGGCATTTTTGTTTCATTTCACACATTTCAATCAAAAAGTTTCTCGACGCGAGAGTTACAGAACATGGGCACAGGTTTGCCATAAGCATCCACAAATATTCGAAGACTGTATGCTTTCATTGACATTTATTTTCATTTTATAATATTTTTTTTTTAAATTGTATTAGAGACTAGCTGCACCCGCTCCGCTTTGCTGGCCTTATACGTAGGGAAATTTGCTATTTGTAGGGATTTTTTTCTAAAAAAAATGGCCATAGTGAAAAGAAGGAAAGATTTGTTTAAATCACTAAAATTAAGGGACTTTTTTAAAGTTTTAAGGATTTTTGTGGGAAAAATTTTTTGAGTGCGTAGGAAAAAATATGGATATTTTCGAACTGTATAGGAACTTTAAAAATATATAACACCACTGATCTGGGGTATCATTTTCTCTACTCCTACCGAAGCAACATGAAACCTAATAATGTACATAATGTTGTAGTCTGTTTATTCTTCAAAAGTTTGAAAGCTCTAACACATACATTTTTGTAAATAGACGAAAATAAGTGTTAGCTTTGTTTGGGCGGTGCCAATACCACAAAAAACTTTGAAAAATTCCAAGGCTATTGTGCCTTCCAGACCATCAGTTACATACTGTTAAAATTTTATAAAAATCGATCCAGATTTTCATGTGTCTATATACATTCTTATATGTATAGAACATTTTTTTTACTTGCGTGCAAATAAAATAGTGTTTTTAAATATTATTGGTTACTTTTTATTGAGTTTGGTTACTTATTTTTACATTTTGGTTACAATTTTTTTTTTGATCATGGCAACGCTGCATGGAATTAATAAATAACGTTTTATTGTAATGCTCTCTGATAAACAATTTTTTTGTTTTGCCTTCATTTGCAAATATGAACAATGATGATGGTTTATTAACACGTGACCATCCAACGTATAATTGTCCATGTGAGAAACATGGTGTTTCAAGATTTAATCCACATAATTTCAACGATTGACCTTGAGATTTATTTATTGTCATAGCAAATGCTAGACGTACTAAAAATAAAATTCGTTCAAAGTCAAATGGCATAACTGATGGAATGATTGCTATACGTGGAATAAATACGTTTTAACCTTTTTATTTTCTAGTTAATATAGTTGCTTCAATGATATATTGACTTCTTTACTTTTTGTATTGCACGTGGTCGTGGCATTTTGATTAAATAAATTATTTGAAATACTAAATATGAATAAATACTGACATGTACATTGGCATAGTACCACGGAGTGGCCAAGAACGGTTTAGTACTGAAAACACCTGTCTCCCGTCGTTTTGCGAAAAAAACCTTACGCAGGGAAGCAAATTTCTAAAACCTTCCATGAAATTTTAAACCGCGATAAATTTTAAGCCGTAGGAAAATTTTTAAATCTAAACCAGTGGATAAATTCCAAAATAGCATTTAAGTGATACGTATAGGAATGTATACAAATATCAGGTGTATATTTTTTAAAATTTCTGTGAAATAAAAATGGTTGTTTCGAACTTCAACTCGATCCGTGCGTGAAATTTTTTAACAATCCGAAAAAATAATCATATTTTTTATTAATAACTATTAATGTTCTACACGACTATACTATGGCGTTTTTTATATTCGCAAAAAGTGTTAAAAAGTTATAGCCCTAATGTACATGTATATTTTTTAACTAATTAATTAGAAACGATCGTTAGTTGGTGTTGCTTTGACATACAGCAGTTTTCCGGTTTAACGAACCAGTACTTTGTCAGGCCTGTTCGTTAAACTGAAAAGTTCGTTATATGCCATACTAATGTCTAGTACCCATGTTATGAATAAATAAATAACTAGAACTGTATTATTTGCCGTTTAATTTGAAATATGTTTTGAAATCTGTATAATATGTAAAAAAAAACTAAAAAGGTACAATTCATTACACTGGTAGCATAAAACCTAAAATAATTTTAATGAAAAATAGGGTAAATTTTTTTTTCAATTTCCTTGAAAATTTTACATAAAAAATTTGTAGAGTAATGTTTGTTTTTTGGAACAAAAAATTTTGTTTTGTGACATCTTCCTGAAGTTCTCTTAATAGCAATAAAGTTGACAAATTAATCCTTTTTGCTGAGCCCCTTGAATCAAATTTCGAAGCTTTTGATAGGATCCTTGTGTTTTATATGTTGCTCCAAATGTTTTTCATGATCGAAAAAATATGCGTAACTGATCATTGCAGCATAATCAAACAAAAATGCTACATAAACAAAACCTAAAATAGCGGTACTTTTTGCTACTCACTTGGTTTTTAGTTAGAAATTACTTCACATTATGCTTTTTTAAACTGAAATTATGAATCTTCCCTTCAAGAAATGAATGAGCGATTAGTCACATTTTTCACGTTGGTGTTAAAAAAATTATAGAAAGAAATTACAGAAAACTTTATTTCGGTCACTTCTTTCTATCATTTTCTTAACACCAACGTAAAAAACATGTCTATTCGCTCATTCAATTCTTGTCGGGCAAGTCTGGTTTACACTATGAAAGTTTTCTTTCAGAAAGTCTGATTTTATAGGTGAGAGGGAAAGAAAACAGGCTATTCTTCTCTCCCTTCTCACCATTCAACTCAAACTTTCTGAAAGAAAACTTTCATAGTGTGAACCCGGACTTATTTGTTCGCTAAATTGAGCACAAAAAAATATTTTTTGTTCGCTATATAAGGTACTCAATGGAGCAAACTTGTGTGTTCGTTAAACACGATGTTCGCAGAATCGAAGGTTCGTTAAACAGGAAAACTACTGTATTATTTTTTTTAAACTTAGTAATATTGGTTGGAACGTTCATTGGACAAAAATAAACTGTTGCATTTATTTCTGATTCATTAAATGAAAACAGTCGTAGAACAGGCAAAAGCAAAAAACGAAAAGTTGTACACAACAAAGAACAACGGCAGTCGAAATGTGTGGAAGTGTTTGGTTTGACAGATTGAAACTTTTAATAAATCCCGAAGTTAACGAAGAAAAAGTAGAAAGCACAGTGGGCTTGGATGCGATTTTCGGGATTTTAATAATTTTATTTTGTATACGTTCTTTTTTTTTGTCTACTATCTAATAAAAAGTAGAAAGCACAGTGGGCTTGGATGCGATTTTCGGGATTTAATATAATTTCATTAATTTCACTGTTTGTACCCTTTGATTTTCTTGTTTTTTTTTTTTTGTTAAACTATGATTTTTTCTACAAATGTTTAGACCCATTTGGTTGTGGGATTTAAATAACTACTATTTTTTCTGATTTTTTGAAATTTGTTAAAAAAGATATAAACCACTGTGCAAAAATTTTCTAGGATTTCGCAGGATATATTTTCAATACTAATATTTGCACTGGCTATGTCTTAATTGTCATAAAATAACTAAGAATTATGTCAATACGGTTTTTTAATTTTATCTAAGCAAAATATATTATTGATCCCTTCATCCTTTTCGTGCACACATAATTTTATTTCATGATAGCTGCTTACTTGGCAGTGTTAACATATAATGAAACAGCACCTCTAGTGAAATATAGTGACTCCTTCAAACAGATATTGTGACCTTTTCCGTTATCACATTGTTGTTTTGGGAAATGTTTAGATTGTCCAGGAATCGATGCCTTTTAAAATATATTTGACGACGTAATTGACAACAATGCTATTGAAAAAATTACATATGTATAAGTATTGGATATCTAACCCTCGCTGAAGCCTCTTGTGAAAAACTCTTCGCAATTTGTTGATATATTTTGCAATCATCTTGCCAGTCTTTTAACACATGATTTTAAAGCAATAAAAAATATGCTTTTTTAAAACAAATCAAAGAATCCTTAAAAGAAGATGAAGTTGTGCGGATTTTGCTGAAAACTACGCGTTTGTTGTACAGAACGCAGCACCCGGTTTTCAGTGAAATAATAATCAGGCAAGCATATTCCCGATAGTTATTTATTTCAAGCATAATAAAGAGCTCACTCATCGAAGTCTGGGCGTAATTTCTGATGGCAAGAATCATGATGCAATTGCTTTATACTTACATCTGATGGCGCTCCGCAGCAATTAAAAAATTTTGTAAACCTATATTTTCACGAGTAAGACTTTAAGATTGCTGCGGAATGGCATAATCTTGCAACAGCAGATTATGAGGGATCATGTGACTGTATTGGAGCCACATTGAAAATAATTGCCGGAAGTATAAGTCTTCAGAGACAAATTGATAAACAAATAACTACACTGAAAGAAAAATGCTTCATGTATTTAATGAATCGGTTTCATAAAAAAGTTTTTATTGGTTAAATGAAAATTTTCATTGTCTAAATGGAATTTCATAGTTATAATGAAGTATTTTTGTAATTACGTTAAAAATTTTCTTTGGATATATGAAAACTTAAGTTTGTCCAAGTTAAACAAAAAATTTTAATTGGGAACATAAAAAAACAATATACAAACATAACTATATTCATAAATTAATACAAAATTATAGTTTCCTTAAAAACATGTTTAATTGTTCATTAAAAAATGTAAGATTTAATTATTTCATACATCTAATGTAATATGCCATTAAATGTATAAATCAAACCTTTTTTTATAAAAGCAACATATTTCAATAATTGAAAAAAAAAAAATGATTTTTAACATTCAAATAACTCTATAGTCTCAATAATTAAAAGTATAAAAATATTTCGAAAAAGCATGCCTTCATAACTTTCAATTTTCATTATGACAGAAGCTAGCATAAGCATATTTTAGGCCTTAAGTCAAATTACAATTTTAAAAGCTTTTATACTTTAATAGTCTTATTCCTTCAATATTTTCCAGGAATATTTACTATGCACTATCAGAATTTTGGTTTGTATATTTCTGTTACGTGGCTAACTTTAGCTATCCTTTGGCTAGCAATGATAGCAATGCAATGATGAGATACCAGCAGAATGTAATGCATGTTCTAGCCCGCTACGGCCTTCGGATAGTGCTTATTGTAAATTTGTGTAAATTTTTATGTATTTAACTTAATATGAAAATTTATATAAAAATTATTAAAACAAAATTGAAAACAAAAAAGTTTATTTAATATTAAAACTATGTTTACACTTGGTTTCTTAAACGCGTTTAAGCAACTCAAACGTGATAAAGCTCTAATCACATTAAAATCGAGATGATTTCCAGAAAATTTAAGAGATTTGTTAATCACTTCAAATTGACATATGTAATTACAACTAAATCACTTCATTAATTACATAGAATCCACTGAAAATACCTTAAATTGAGTATAATATAGAATCGACCAACATGAACGTGTACAACCGACCACGATTTCTGCTTAATGTTTTTATTTTTTCTTTAAATAATTCATATATTTTCACAATTTCATCATTAATATGTTTAAAATAATCTTCTGATAACTTTATTAAAGTATTTTTATCCATTTTTAATACTTTAAAGATATGTAAATTTGTTTGTTGTTGTGATTTTGTCTTAATCAACTGTCATCTTAATCATCTCATACGTAATGTGAACGGATTTGGTTAACTTAATCAACAATTTGCTTAAACGTGTTTGAGAACCCAAGTGTGAACATAACATTAGAAGATGTTTTTAGAATCTATGAAACTAAAAGCATTCGAATCAAAAATATATTTGAATATTTTACTTGTGTTTGCTGGGCGCGTATGGGAGCTGTGTGTATATATAAGAGATGAGTGTCCTCGAGCAAGTGGATTGTTGCTTAATTAGTATAATTTGTTTGTGTATACTTTATTTGTGTGTTAATGAATAAACATTAGGGTGTGCCTTATTTTTCAACATGCGAAGTTGAACCGTGATTCCCTCTAGAAATTTTGTTCCCATCAAAAAACTATGTTTTGCAAAAAATTAGGCTAGTTACGTACTGCAAGGAGGAGAAAATATTTTTTTTTTCAGTTTTTGTAAAAATTTTGCCATTAAATAATTAATTTTGCAATTAAAATTAAAAAAATAATATGAAAAGTTTTGGGTCATTAAGACCACATGTGCGTTTAAGGGCTCATCTTTTTTTTGCACTGTTTTATCTTCGTATGATTTAAGGGTGTATTTTTCTCCAGTTTAATGAAAATCGGAACAAAAATATACAATATTTCGCTATCTTTCCTTTCGAAATTACAAATATGTACAAAATTTGTTTTCCGATGCTAGTAAAACCTTCAGCGTATATTTAAAATTATCTGAACTATAATATTTTGTATAGGTATTACTTTAAATTCCTTACAGTAAATTGGGCTCTTTCGACAAAATATGGCCAAAAAGTGAGTTTTTTTCGAACTTAAAATTGAAATTGCAGGTACGGAAAAACTGTGAGAGGTATTGACCGAATTTTTTCATATTTTTATACCCTATTATATTCAAATCACTGCCAATGTGATGAGCAAACAATTCTGAAATTTGTTAAACAAAATGTTTAAAAATTTGAATATGAAGTTTTGAAACTGTCGTTAAAAAAAGTATTTTTTTGTGGCCATACCAGCGAATAGTTCAACAGTATCCTACGAAGACAACAACTCATATACAAGTAAATACTTATATACGTATTATATAATATAATATAATTTCTTGTTTAAGTGGCCTGAGACGCGTTAATGGCCCGGGGAAATTTTCATGACTTTAATATTTTTTTTTACCAAATGTTGCCTTTTATATCTCATTAGTACGATAACTACGTACACATTTTGATTATTTTTTACATTTAATGGCAAAACTTTTACAAAAACTGAAAAAAAAAAATTTTTTTTCCTCGTTGAAAATCCACCTCGAAACTTGAGAGGCGATGCGCCACGCCTTCATTTTATCCGATATAAAAATTTTCTTCCATATAAATTGGAACCATACTAATCAACACAAATGAGAATGTGTGAGTTTATTAGTTGTATGCAGGGCTGGGCAGTATTTGAAATACATGTATTTGAAATACGTATTTAAAATACAAATACGTATTTTGTATTTGTATTTTAAATACATGACGTGCAAGTATTTTGTATTTTGTATTTTAAATACATATCCAGCAAGTATTTTGTATTTTGTATTTTAAATACATACAATAAATATAAGTAGTTTGTATTTTGTATTTTAAATACATAAAAAAATGGGAGTATTTTGTATTTTAAAAACATAGTTTACAAAATATATTCTGTCAATTTATTGATGGTTGATTGCATTTTAATCTACCAAAATATAAAAAAATATGGTGTCACTTTTCATCTTTCGTGAAAAAAGTTTCCGCACCGAAAGCGTTGAAGTTTTGTTTTTATTTTTTATTTTCATCATTAAATCAGTGGATCTTGTCTTCAATAAGTTCGTTTTTGTTTAAAATTATATATAATCTTCAACATTAAACCATTTTTCATAAGTCTAATGCAAAATCAAAAGGGTTTCAATTTCCAAAAATAAAATTTACACATAATATGGAGTTTTAGGAATCGCTTACGGTGCGGAAACTTTTTTCACCGAATCAGCTTAAAAAACAGTTTTTTATTATCAGAACAAAATTCCCCACATGGCGCTGGAGTGGTGTTTTGCACTCAAAAAAAAGTTATAAACTTAATGTACATGACGTGGAAGTATTTTGTATTTTGTATTTGAAATACGTACAATAAATGGAAGTATTTTGTATTTTGTATTTTAAATACATACAGGATGTGTAAGTATTTTGTATTTTGTATTTTAAATACATACAGGATGTGTAAGTATTTTGTATTTTGTATTTTAAATACATAACCTGAAAGTATTTTGTATTTTGTATTTTAAATACATGACCAGCAAGTATTTTGTATTTTGTATTTTAAATACCGCAAACCATGTATTTTGCCCAGCACTGGTTGTATGTTTAATAAAATAGATAAATATTTATGCATGTAACAACAAACATAAAATGGTTGGCAAAGTACGTAAGTGGAAATAACTGCAAATACATGTGTATCTGTACACGTTTAAGTTCCTGAGCTCACGTCTAAAGCTACGGTCACACTTATTAAATATTTGATCAAATAAATGTAACCCCTACTTTTGTAAATAGTTAGTGACATTTAAAATGGTCTTAATATTACAAAATAAACTAATTATAATACTAGACATAGCAAAAAACAGTTTTTTGTAAGATGTGGTATTTTAATCAAAATAAATATTGATATTAAGCGAAATGATCTTTTAATTTGGTTGTTGGTCCCGTTTTTTTCGTCAAATATTTGATAAGTCTGACCGTAGCTTAAGAATGTGTTAGATGAGAAAACTATGTGTACACACACTCACACAGTTATAAATAAATAGAAAACATACAATCATAAATAGTATTAAATTGAATTAACAAAAGAAAACAACAAATACAGAATATTGCTAGTAATTAAAGAGTAAGAGAACACAAACACATTCTTCTTTAACAATTTTTATTTTTCTTTTGTTTTCCTTTACACACAACAACATACCTGTGTATTTATACATGCTTAATGCCACAAGTAGAATGAATAACCATTCTTCGGCACTACCTGTTAAAATGCTATCAAAAATAACCACAACATCTTAATAATAAATAACAACAAAAAGTAAGCAACTTTATCTTAAACATCTGTATAATAAAAAAAGTTTTTATATTAGTTTTGAGTATCTATTAGAGTATCCAATTAATCGACTTTTGGCTTTATTCGAGTAAGGAATTAATAATAATATAAATAAAAAAATGGTTTTAAATCATATATGATAATTCTTAAAAATTTGTTTCCAGAATATTGCTGATAACCAGGGAAACCATAAATATGCACTTGCATGTTTTTCCTTGTGCGACCAATGGAGGCAGAAAAATATATATTTGTCCGTTTTAGAGCCTTTTATGAATTTCGGCATCGATTTGTTAGTGCATATTTTTGCATATTTTACCGTTTCCAGCATTTTTGCATAGTTTAGTTAAAAGAGCCTTTTTGCAGCATTTTTTTTTGTTTATATGGCATATTTTGCCTATTTGATAAATGTTCAATTTTTTTAAAAAACCTACAAGAGCTTTCGCAGCAAATTAAACATTTTTTTTTGCGAAATGTTGGCTTTTCTGTTTTAAGTATCTCTTTATACCCAACGTGTTGCTTCAATTTCGCCATCTCAATTCAACTTTTGCTCTAAAATTGTAAGACAAAGCATGTTGTCTTTAAAGTAAATGTTGTTTTAAACTTTAAAATTATTATATAAAAGAAAAATTTAAGGAAAAAGCAATTATACGTTTTTGGAGATGTGTGTAATACATAGAAATCTGGACCAATCTTTAAGAATACCGATCGACGCAAAATCACAATAATCTAACGATGTCCATCCGCCCGTCCGGCTGGTTGTCTGTCTATGTTAACCTTGTGTGCAAAGTACAAGTAACGATATTGTTAATAACTTGATCAAATTTGGTAAATACATTTTATAATACTAAGGACTAGGGTGTTCAGTCGATTAATTCTTGTTCGATTAATCGAACAATTTTAGTAGAATAATTATTCGAATAATTACAAATTGCTAATTTCGATTAAAGGATTAATCGAAGAATTTATACCGATTAATCGAATAATAATAATAATATATGGTATTGTTACGAAAGTAACTTTAGTTAAGAATTAGTTGTATTTATTAGTTATCTTGTATTTATTAGTTGTCTTGTATTCATAAGTTATTTTACTAGTTAACATTGTTATTAAAAATTGTTATAATTTAGTACATTTCAATCCCAATGTGCAGAAAGCCCTAGAAATGACCGTTAAAAAGGCTTCAGTATAAGAGGTAAAATTATGTAACCATAAGTGCTGCCATAAATCAAATTAAAGTGTGGTGAATAGTAAAGCCTCGAACCTTCGAAAAACATTTCGAATGTTCTAGACAACCAAATTGCTCTATAAATACTAGCGGCGATTAGCTTAATGAGATCATTCTAAGTTCAGACTTTGTCAATAACGTATAACGCTAAGAAAATTATAGTTGGTTGTGAATAAAAGCTATAAATTACGGTTGTTAAAAAGACTTAGTACTAAATAGAGTTGAGTAAATTGTAAACAGTTTTTAAAGTGTTTGTGTTTTATTTATTTTATTAAAGTTGCAATAAAGAACTCAAAACGGTTTATTATAAAGGAAATAAACCAAAACGTTATTGAAAAGAAGTAACGTAACAGTATGTATTACTGTTAAGTGTATAATTTTTTTTTTAAAGTTTTAAGTCGAATAAACAAATATATATTTCAAATATATAATTCATTTCACAAAAGAAAAAACGACAAAAGTATGTTTACTCGTAGATTTATATTAATTTATCGGTGTGTTCTAAAAATCAAAATGAAGTAAAATTGAAATCGAACGATAATTTAAATTCAATTATTTGCAAAATGACCCTAGTTTTCGTGGTTTTAAGTGTTGTTCATGCAAAAATAATAGATATGTACTTACAGAATGAAGTAGATAAAATGAAATATTTTTATGAACAAAAATTAGTATTGTGGTTATTTGTATGAACTTTCATTACAGGGTCGTTTTTAAAATATGGTCGATTTTAAATCTACTTCATTTCGATTTCTAGAATACGCGCGTATTTTTTTAACAAAATAGCTCATACGTTTCTCTCTTTTGAATGAGTTTGGTTTTAAAATATTGTACGAAGGATAAACCTAATAATGCTTAATGTAACACTAACACAGTGACTATAACATAGTACTTGAAGAAGATGCTCCACCAACAAAATCAAAGAGGGCTACAAGTGGTCCAATGAATAAATATTTTAAACAAGATACTTCGATCGATTCTCTAGAGGAAATTATTTGCAGAAGCATAGCAGAAGATGGAATGTCGGTGAAAAGTTTAAAAAAATCCAAAGTTATATTGACTCTTTTAAAATCAAAGTGGCCGAAAGTGAAGCAACCGTTTGCATCTACATTGACAAGTTTTATTTAAAAAATAATGTTTATTTACTTAAGTACTAATTTTTTTTAAAATTATCAAAAAAACGTATTGTAAAAGTTGTGGATTTAGAATTATTCGATTAATCGATTAATTTTAAAATTTTATTCGTTTAATCGAATAAGTTAAAAATGCCAAATATTGATTAATCGTTTAGTCGAACAAAAATAAAACCCGATTAATTGAACACCCTACTAAGGACGAAGTCTTAATTTCACATATTCCCCATAAAAACTTCTTTCCAAATTAGACTCTTTGTGTCCGTAAACTATCTGTTTTTTTGGTATTTCGTTTAAATTCGCCCCAAAAATTTTTTACTGCAAATTTAATTATTTTCAAATCGGTTCACATTTGCCCAAAGCGCCCATCTATAAATAGCTTACACTTCCTTTGTAATGTTAACAATAATGAATAATTTAGCGACCGTCTTAAATCTCTTTAAGACAAAAAATCTCATATAGATGTTAATATCTAGATAATATTAATTTCCAAATATGGTAAAATCTCTAAAATTCGTTTGTAAATAGATGGTGTTCGGGATTTACCGATTATAACTTTTGAACTTGTTGGGGCATATTTTTAGCCATTTTCAGGGCATATTTTCAAGTTTTTACTGCGAATTGAAAGCGCATAAAACCCGTTATTTGGTTTCCCTGCTGAAAACTTATATATATTTTTGTACTCCATTTTTAATTTCCTTTATTTTAAAACTCTACTCTGTAGGTTTGGTTAATTCGTTTTTTTTAACGTTTTACTATTTCCCACGAAAAATCCGACATTTCCTTTTCAAACAAGAACACTTAGGTTTTTAAGACGAATCTACCGATATATTCAATGTAAAAATCAAGCCGATTAGAAGATACGAGGTAATTAAGAAATCGATAGTTGGGTAAAAAATGTCATAATTTGACAGTGCTTGGCTTACACATTTATTTTTCTTACGATTTTGAACAGATAACACCACACTCTCTGTCAACTTAATCCTAACTATAGCCAAGTTGTAATAATGGCTCTTAATATAAAAATGTGCAATTAAAGTACAAAATTTCTAACGTATGGAATTTGACGAATATAATGATAAACATAATATCGAGCCATAACCGCAAAAAAAGCTTAAGCGACAAAAACAAAATTTTACAGGAGAAGGTTTTTTTTATTATAAAAAAAAAATAAGAAAACATACTAGAAATGGCGATTGAGCTTAAATTGTTTTTGTTATAAAATCGTTACGGTAACTTGTATGACCATAAAATTTTAGGAGATGATGCAAGTTTCGCCAATTAAATAAAAAAACGAAAATTGAAAATGATGTCGCTTGAGCTATTTTTGCGCTTATGGCTGGATATGTCACACACCCACATCTAAAAGGGAACTAAAATATGTTCAAAAGTATGAGTAATGAAATTAAAACAGAATGTAATTTGGTTTTAAGTTATTTAATCAGTTAGAAATCTTAAACAAAAAAAATATTTAATTAATTAGATTTTGCTTGTCGTGCTTAATTCCCAATTTTTATTCTTAATAAAAAGACTGAAATTTATTGTTGGGGGATAAGCTAGAGTCTATGCTCATTTCAGGACAAACAAAAACTTTTTAATTAAAAATTTTGTATTTCCAAAAATTTATTCGATAATAAATATGAAAGTGCACGGCTAAAAAAACTAAACTGGCAACTTGCTTTATTTTGCTTTTCTTTTGAAAACAATTAAGCAATTTGTTTTTCTTTTTATTTTGTTTTTTCTTAGCCTACTTACAACTACAATTAATGTTGGGAGAATTCCAACTGATTGTAGTGGGGAATGTAAGAAAAGATAAACACACTGTTTATTGTTGGTATTTTGTTTAAGCTTTGATATCGTTGCATATAAGACTTCTTAAGTGTTTGCAATTCTCATTCACACTGAAGTTTTGATTGCTAATATCTTTTGGTATTCTAATATTTTTTGGGAGAATGTTTCCTGAGGATCTGGCCTTAGCAAGCAGTGAAATGCGCATAGAAACTACCCTGCGGGAAATTTGTGTCAATTGGTCCAACGGACTAGTCCTGAGATTTGTGAAAATAGAACAAGTACAAAAGGAAAGGACTCATGACCAGTGAGAGAAGAACCAATCCCTTAACTGGTTTATGAAGAAGAAAAAAGTAGAAAAAGTAATAAAAGACTGTACTGAAAGTCTTCACCAGTGATGTGACACATTTATTGGTACTTTCTGAAATTTGGTTCTTGAATTTAATTCTAGGAATTTTTTATTGAAATAAAACTACATTTTAGTAACTGACACTAAGTACGTTCATGGAGAATAGACCTGTGACTGGTCAAATGGTGTCAACTGACCCCCTCCAATGACAACCCCATGTAAAAGTGATAGGTCTTATTCATATAAAGTGTTAAAACTAGAACCGGTCGCTACCACCAAAGACCTATCACGGGACTACTTCGGTGTCAGTTCGCTTCCCTCTAGGGTAGCTTATCCCCCAACAATACATTTCAGTGTTTTTATCAAGAATGAAAATTGGGAATTAAGCACGACAAACAAAATTTTATTAATTAAAAATTTTGTATTCCCAAAAATTACTTTGATAAAAAAATAAATTTATATTAAATAAGTAGAATTTTCTAGGATATTAATCTTAATCGATTAATTGACATAAATTGTTCTAGTTACTCGTTATTCGAATAGACTATTTTATTTATTCAATCAAACAATGGCGGAAAAACTCCTCGATTAATCGAACAAAGATTAATCGAGTGGATACTTTTGTATTAAAAATTTCTGAAGAAAAAGTATTTAATAGTTAAAAAGTTATTTAAGATGTTCGTATTATACCCAAAATTAATATTGAGCACACATACAGGTATCTTTTAAAAATTCCTCAAAATAAGTAGTGTTTTACGATTCCTCAGACCATCCTCGTTTTGACTGTTATAGAAGAATATTTAATGGAGTTTTATACGCTTATATGCTATGTGTTTATAACTTGTTAAAAAGAATTTTTGGTTTAACTAAAGTGTAACTTGTGCTTAATACAACCTTTTTATTATTGTTCACTTTTCTCTTTCACAAAATTTTAAAATAATAAAAAATGTGGCAAAAACCATTAAAATTGGATAAGAGCAAAAATGTTTATTTTTCAACAGTAAATTTTTGTAAATAAAATTAATTCTAGTTTAAAAAGTGTATTTTGTATATTAACTGGACTCAGTCAGTCGCAGGACTCAGAAGAATTCACAATGTATAGCAACCAATCCATACTCTACTTTCACCGTAACCATAAAAACTCCTTATACCATCGATTAAAAACTGCAGTCAAAGTATAAAAACTGCCATATCTTCCTCTTCTTCATTTGTCATTGGCCAAAAAGAGCTGTTGCTTTTACTTTTGAATCATATACTGTAAACAGTCGCTGTCAAACCAACACAAAAAGCGAAAAGTTGTACACAAATTCTCGTTTTTTGTTCGACAGTTTTTGGTTTAGACTGCAGTTTTTTAAACCCTGCTTAATGCTATTATTTGCAACTTCAAAAGGTGATGTAATTCGAAAACGTTGATCTTTAATGACATGCTTTGCACATATGGGATCGATTACGATCACCCAATCACAACTTTTTCACAATTTTATTTTAATGGGACACCCTAACGTTTCTGCAAATTTTCAGCTTGTTGGGTATTTATGCAAGGGTATCCCTATCTTTTTTTTTGGCTAAATTGACTGGACTAAAAAAGTGTAATTTGTATACGAAATGTGACTTTTTGTGCTAAGAGAAATTTTTTGTGTAAAAGTGAAATATTGGAGTAAAAAGTAAATTTTTCTTGTAAATAATATTTTTTTTATTGAGAGAGTGACTTTTTATGTAAATATTAGTTTTCTTTTAAAAGTCAGTTTTTGTGTAAAAGTCAGATTATCTATGTGTAAAAATGTTGGTGTTAAAAGTGACATTTTGGTTAACAAGTCAGTTTTTGTTTTTCAGAGAATCTCACGTTTTTATACCAGCAAAGGTAAAAGGGTATATTATAAGTTTGTCATTCCGTTTGTAATATCTGAAAATATTGTGGTTCCTTATGAGAAGAGAAGTTCAAATCACGATGTCCATCTGTCCGTCCGTGTGTCCATTGAAATGGGGTTTCCAAGGACCTGAATATATTCTGGTTCCTTACGAGAAGAGAAGTTCAAATCATGTGTCCGTCTGTCCGTCCGTGTGTCTGTTGAAATGAGGTTTCTGAGGACCCCAGACTAGGTAGTTATACATTAGTGTCACATCTAGTCCAGAATTATATGCTATTGAAATAAAACCTGAGCAGTCCACAAATGGCTAAGATATGAGCAAGAAACCACGACTGCCTCTAATTTAACCGCAAATTCCTTGTTGGTTTTTTTTTAATCTTTTTCTGGAGAAAGGCAAAAGGCAAAGTTTCTAAATCCCAGCGGTTAGAAGAATGAGTAACAAGACACAAGACGCCGTATTCCATACTTATTTATTTTTTACATAGGTTGTCATTGGGAGTAAGCCTTCCACACTACCATTGATAATAGTTTCCTTCCCAAAGAAGGGAGTAAGTAAGGTCACTAAAAACAAAACAGAACAACTTCCTTTCTCCCTTTCTAAGGAAGGGAGTAGCAAATGTGTACTACAAATTCTGGAAGGTCTTTTAAAAGGAAATTTATACTATCTAGACGGCATACTTTTGAAGGTAGGATATAATACGAAGCGAATATTTTAAAAAGAAGTATAGAACCCTTCAAAAAGGCCTGCCACTTGCGGTTCTTACAATGTTAACTGCTTGGATTTTGGTAATCCATACACAACATCCGACAAAATGTGTATGCGTAGCATCTCCGGTACAAAGACATTATAGATTTCTGTAGGTCTAGAGAACGGCAAGAGCCAAAGGTTCCAAATTAGGAACAGGGATCTTGGTTATCAACACAGAAAAAATTATTGCTGAGTTATTTTCAAACAAACGCTTGTTTGAAAATATTTTTAATTTCTATAAATTTTTTTACTGATTCAATTAATATTTTTGTTTGATTTTTATTTAACAAACAAAAATGTTGACAACTATTCAAAAATATAATATACGCGTTATTGGTTTCAAGTTTTCATAATTTTGTATTGAATATATTGCTTCAATGTTGCCTTTTTTTTTGCAATTTTATTTGACCGTAAGCAACACTTCTTTATGTGAAATATAAGAACAACCAAGAATGATAAAATAAAGATTACGACATGCGCATGATTTCCCGTTATGTGACGTAGAAGGGCCATTCAAAGGGTTACCAAGAATATTTCATGTGTTAGATTTAAAATTTCTTGCGAAAAAATGTATGTATTATGTGATAGTTGGTAACCTTGTAATTGTTGAAAAAAGAAAAACGAAAAAAAAAAACAACAACAAATATAAACATGAAGTGTGCAGTGGGCAAATGTAAGCAAAGCAGCAGTAAAAAAACAAGTGAGAAAAAAATTAAATTTTGGATATTTTTAATGGAACTAATATATTTTTTGCCATAGATGTATCGTTTTACAAATTTCCCAAAGATGCAGGACAAAGAAAGCTTTGGGTTATGTTTTGCAATCGATGCAAACCCATAGATGTTAAAAATGATAGAATTTGTGCCTTACATTTCAAAGAGGAGGATTTTGAAAGAAATTTGATATTTGAAATGGGTAAGTCAACATATATTTAATTGTTGCAGTTCACTGCTTCATAATTATGAATAGGATTTAGCAATCGGCGTGCACCAAAGTTGAAACCGGGAGCAGTTCCGACCATTGACAGCAGTATTGAAAATGAAATTCCAACTCAATTTGTAATTCAAAATGAAATTGTTTTGTCTTTTATTGTTACATAGATAATTTTTATTAAATGGAATAAATATAAATAAAAAATATAAATAAAAAGAAAAATTAATTTTTAACTACAAAATAATTTGAAGAGAAAAATTATAATTTGTCCCACTGTTGTGTTTACTCATAAACATTACAGTTCGACAGCTGCAAATTATTAGCCAATAGAAACACAGAATGTGTGACGTCACAGGGCCAACATGCGCAGAACATTTTAAAATTTTAAGCTTGTTGGCGTAATCTTTATTTTATCATTCTTGAGAACAACAACAAAAAAGACATGCAGGCTATTTTTGGACGCTTTAAAAGAGAGCAACAATAAGAAAGATGTAAAAAAAAACAAACACGTAAAAAACGTTTCACTCTTTTAAAGCAACAGAAACAAAAACAACATTAAAAGAAACCAAATAAATTTTTGGTTGGCTTGGTTTGGTAGGTAAAAAATAATGAAGAAAACCCCGTATTCAATTTTTTAAAACTGTTTAGTTAAATAGGTACATCAAATACAAAAATAGAATGCAGACGAGTCGGTCTGCTGCCGTTTTTGGTTACATTTCTTATTCTTTAGCCGAGGAAGTGATACAACAACAGTGACTGAAGAAGAAAAGCATTGTGTGTATAAACACGACTTGGTTTAAAAATTATGCAAAAACTTTTTTGTTTGATTCAGCAAAATAATTTGTTTGAAATTTATATGAATTTCAGTAAAATTATTTGTTTAAAAAAATCAGTGTTTTTTTCAATAAACGAAATGCAAATTAATTGTTTGAATATGCGAATTTGTTTGTAGGACCGATTACAGACAAAAAATGTTTTGATTCTACAAATTTTTTGTTTGAATTGGAAAAATGATTTTTTCTGTGAATAGACAACATTCTATAAAATATGGGCGAGATTGGAGGAGTGGACACGGCACAAAATAAATTAATTTATATCAAAAGATCGGTAAGAGAAGAATTGTCCAAATTTGGTGGGTTATCAATACATAACCTTTCTAAAAATGGGCGGGATAAGAGAAGTGGGCTTGCCACCTCCCGTACAAAGACATTGTCGATTTCTGTATATCTGGAGAACGGCAAGAGCCAATACACAATATTCGAGAAAATGTGGGCGAAACTGAAAAAATAGGCGTGGTACAAAATAGATTTGTTTATATCTTAAGAATGGTATTTATATAACTTTCTGTTATTATCACGCCATGGTGAAGCCGAATATAGCACCTTTACTTGTTTTTAAAAGAGTGCACAATTTACTTCTGTTGTTTGTTTTTCTGTTTCCCTTATCCAACCTGTGGTATAAAAATCCTTATGGAAGTGTTTATTTTCTTCTTGTTATTAAAGTCCTTCCTGCTCTTAAATTCTCCTTTTAGTTTTTGTTCTATTTTTATCTTTTGTGCTGCATTAAAAGAGTTTTTATTTTGGAGTGTTGTGGTTTCTGTTTTTTTTTTTTTTTGGAAAAAGTTATGTGTTTGTTATTGCTGTTCTTGTTGTTGTGTTTACGTTAATAATTAAGCCATTTCCTGTCATTAGGCAAACAATGTAAGAAAATATGAATACACATATGTATGCATACCTGTTTACATTCTGACTAACATTTACGTTTCAATTATGACCAAACTTAATACTACATGAGTTGTTTAGCTTAGTTTGGCATGCAGGTATGAAGAAAACTTTTTACAGGGTATGCTCAATAATAATTCTCTTAAAGAGTGAAGATAGTGGAAAACAAAAGTTTGTACAGAAAATGTACATTTGAGAGTTTTAAAACTTTATTTCCCTTAATTGGTAATTTTTTTTTTAGGAAAAATACTGTATAAAATATTTGAGATTTATTTTCTATCCTTTGATTTCAAACGTTTGGAGTTTATTCTGTATTTATTATCTTATTGTTTTCAAACAATTTTTCAATGAATGAATGTAATATGAACTTTTTTTTTAGAAAAATATAAAAATAAATCCATTTCGTATACAGAAGCTAAAACTTTTTCAATATTAATAAATGGATTTGTATTGATGTTGTAAATATTTTAGTTGGGGTTTCTATTAAATAGTAAAAATGAACGAAAAATTTTAAAAGACTTATTGCAGATTATTCTTTAGAATAAAACCACAAAAAAACAAAATTTGCTTGAAAACTTAACAATTATTTTGAAATTACAATTTTTAAATTTATTGCAATTAAGGAATAGTTAGAAAAATAATTGCTGAAATGGAATACTTTGCTATTGTTGATTTAAAATGGATATAATTTGTAACTTTATAAGTAGCTAAAAAAGACTACCATCTAAACACTTTTTTGTACTGTTATTAAAGCTGCTATTAAAGCCAAAATCAGCTTTAATAGCAGCTTCTTTTTAAATCCAAATTAAGCTACAAGCATAGCAATTTTTAAAGCCTAAACGTGACTTTATTTGTCGCTATTTTTTTAGTTTAAATTTGTCTGCATTCTTTGCTCTGGGCAGAGTGGTAGATTGCCTCTTTTTTATAGACAAAATTTGACCAGTAACTTAACATTTTGCTTATTTAAAATTTGGCTACAAACTAGAGTTTTTTTTTATTGCAATCGTAGCACTTTTCTATTGATCAAATTTAGCAGAAAATTTAGCTCTTTCTGTTGCCCAAATTTTACCACAGTCGAAGCACTTTTTATGGTCCAAATTTGCCAGTAATTATAGCTTTTTATTTTGTGGAGATCAAATTAAATATCTGCGCAAAAGAAATTGAGATTTTGTAACTTTAATCTTAAATCCGTCCTTGTGTATGACTGCGAAACTTGAATCGCAGCAAAAACCAAAATTAGGACACTTCCAGTCTTTGCAAACAGTGCCAATGTTCTGTAACTCTCGCGTCGAGAAACTTTTCGATTGAAATGCGTGAAAAGAAACAAAAATGCCATATATTGATACAAACAGGTGTTTTTCTCACTTAACTGTGCCTGATTTTTTTTTGGCGAGTACTGGCTTTCACATTAGGAAATTACTCGCCAATTTACAGAAAAAGTGTATCTGTAACATTTCTTTGAGAAAAGTTCCAATGCGGACAGTAAATCCGTAATATCTTATTTATATTAGCTAATTTGAATAATGATTCGTCAATTTAAATCAAAAAGATATTCAAAATAACTACGTTTATTAGTTAAAATAAATAAAAATTCTTTAAACTTAATAATATTTAACTACCATTATTAGTAAATTTGACTAATTTTGTAATCAATTTAACTAAAAAGGTGGAAGTTAAATCGCAGAAATTTCTTCTTTATAACTATTTACGAAATTGTTCTGTATTTACGAAAAACGTCTGTAGACTTTAATGAAAGCTTTGTAAGATGTAGAATAATCTACATTTCTTCAATTTTACACGCAATTTTGCAGTATTTAGGTACATTTTTGGTTGCTTTTTAAGATAAATTTAGATAATTTGATAGCGTGCATATATTAGTAAAGATTTGACAGATCACACTGATCTTTAATTAAAAATAAAAAATGAGCGCATTATGACAGCTTGTTTGACCGCTAACATTTTTGTTAGTTGAGTTGTTATCTAAGTTCTTTGTTAATTTCACATTTGTTTTTGTGGCTCAAATGAAGCATAATGAATATAACAGTTGCATTTTATATATGTAGCTCATGTTTTGCTTTTTTGTTATATTTGTGTGCTATTCTACCATATCGATGATCGCGGGCTCGATTCCCGCCAGAGACTCTGGTCTGTTTCACTACAACCATCTAAAAGTTTACGTTACTATTGCTCGGTTAATTATTTAGGATATAATTTTTATATGTTACATTAAATAAAATAATATAGCTCTGTTTCTATACTTTTTTTTTGGTAAATTTTGTGAAAATGAGAGTAAAAAACAAAATTTAATGACAACAAGAAAATTAATTTAACTCACTCTGCTTTTCATTGTCTTAAGAAAAAAAAAGTAGTAAAAGCAATAGCAAAACAAAATGTCAACATCTAAATACACAGCAGTAAGTATACGCATGCAGCACAAAAAGCTAATTTTATAGAAATAAATTTAGAAAAGTGGCGTATGCGGCACAAAACAATAATTTTCATTTTCAATAGAATACTATTAACTATTACTATTTCGCTCATGAAAGTTAAAAAAATTTACATATTTCTTGTAAACATATGCCAGAAGCAGTGGGGAAAATACTAAAAAACTATACCGGGTATAATTTTAGAAAACTTCATGCAAACCATCATTGTCGTTTTTCTTCACTATGACTTTTGGCATATGCGCCATACCAATAATTAGCTGACGAATTGACAATTAACATATTGCCAACATGTACTGTTTTTTAAAGCTCTTCTTTTTAAAAATTCTCTTAATGCACACTACCACACCAAGAAGAAATAAATTCTCTCAAAACCGCTCTCAGTTACCCCAAGAGATCCGAGAGATCCCAAAGAAGTAGGGTTGCCAGATACCAAAAGTCAAAAAACTGGACAATAGAAAAAATTCACCAGGATTTTGAAAAAATAACTGGACAATTTGAAAATGCACTTAACTATAAGAAAAAGTTAAATTTTACTGATTTTATTTTAATCAACATTTTTCTTTTATTTTTCGAATTTATTCTATGATAATATAAAGTAACCTACGAAAGGAAATAATTCCCAATTCGATTTTATTTTACAATAAAAAAAAAATTGAAAAAAACAAAGAAACGTAACACTTTAAATTCAGTCTTATATCATATTATCAAATTTTTACCAGGGTGAATTCACTCTATGTGGCAGCGAATAGCCAGCTGACTTTGACAGCTCGAACCAGTTTGGTTTGTTTTCATAATGTTTTATTTATAAATAGTTGACATTTCGACCCGTGAACAGTAATAATGCAATGCAAAAAAACATCTGTTGTTTATGCGGTTTTTGTATTGTTGCCAACATATACATAAATAAGACGGTATATATTAATTTAAATCAAATAAAAAAGTACATTAACAGCCATGTTACGAAAATCGAGTGAAATTGAAATCAGTGGAGATTTTTAGTTAAATTTTTGTTAAAATTACTGTCGTTTTTTATTTTAAGATAAGTTCTAATGAAGATAAGCTGTACTCAAAGTTTGAAGTATATAAAACAAAATTATTAAATGAATTTTAAACACTGGATCGTTTTCAAAGTTAGTTAGATTTTGATTTCACTTGAATTTCATTTGGAGATCATGGCTGGTAACTATTTGTTTAACCAAATACATATTTTTTTAAATTTTTATTTGAAAAATTTAATAGTTTTAATCAGGGCTGTGGAGTCGGAGTCGGAGTTGAGGAGTCGGAGTTGAGGTTTTTTGCCGGAGTCGGAGTCGTAGTACCCACAAAAACTCGCGACTCCGACTCCAAAGTTTTTCGGCATAAAAAATTTAAGAAAAATTTTCCAAAATAAAAATTATTCGAAATTGACGATGCAATATTTCAAATATCGATTTGAAATTTTTAAGAATAATTTTTATGCTATATTTAAAAGCTATATTTAAAAGCTAATGCATTAAAAAAGTTAGAGTGCTATATTCGGATGATCCGAATCTTTGACACCCTCCACCGAAAGTTAGAATATATGAGTGCTATAAATTATTAAATATTCTTTATAAAACGGACGTCAGTATAAAAATTGGTTCCAGTTCAAACCAATTATACGACAATCAGAAAGTTTTATGCTTTTTTTCTTAGCAATTTGAACTAACTTTAATAATATATCATGATTCGTAACAGTTTATGCCGAACCAAAATGATTTTCAGGAGGGACATTTATATTATCCCATGGCAGCCATGTCATTTATCAAGTTTTCCCTTTTTTTTGCAAGTTTTTTGAGATGCAAAAAAGTGGAAAATTTAGTCTATTTTAGTAACATAATTAATAGAAAGAAAAATAGAAAATAAAAACATTTTTAGATTCAATTTTTATATATTTTTAAATAAAATGAATTTTATATACTTTTTTTCATTAAATTATTTAACAGTAATATAAAAAGCCTTACAACATGTTTTTGTTTTTTCTTTTAAAAATGTTGGCACTTTTGTAAAAAAAAGGTTTTTTTCAGAAATAAGAGGTTTTTTTTAAAAAAATAAATTATGGACGGATCATCACGAAAGCCTGTATAGTGATTTCCGTTATTAAATATCTAAATGGAACAAATTTCAATACAGTAGTGAAATTTGTTTTAGCGCTTAAAGTGCTTTTCAGTAAGCTGCTTAATAGGGGATCTAAGGTAAATATGGACCGATAATCAGAAAATTGCATGGTATTATTTCTAGCCATATGAACCAAAATTGGACCAAATTTTACAAAATCTATAGCTGCTACGGTTTTAGGTGTATTTAAATAATTTCCTAGAGTGAGCATTATATGGGGCATTATATAGCAAATTATGGACCGATGTTCACGAAATTTTGCAGTGTCTTATAAAACTGTGACGTACAAAATTTTATTATGATAGCGATATTTATTACGTATATATTTATTATAGGGCATTTACACTTGTAATTTTCAAACTAGTTTATGATCGTAAGCTACTTTCATAAACTATACCGTTTATATCAGAATTTTAGGCCCGTTTTCACGACTTAACGATAGCTAAATGTAGGAAGTTATCGAACAGATAATGAGTTTTTAATTATCAAAGTTCTCTTTAACCTAAAAGTGAAGGATAAGCTAAAGAGAGGAACGTTCTACCTTTAACTTTTGTCGTAAGGTTTAGATTTGAGATTGCCATATTATATTCACATATTTTTTATATATAGCAACTCCAATTATACGTACATTTTGTAAATGTGAAAAAATACGTAGTTGCCAGTTCGTATTTTTATTTTGGCAAAAATAATCGGTATTTTCTTTAGTATTGCCACTTTTTTAAAAATGTTAAGTTTATTTTATACAGAAGTTGTGAAAACGAAAAATAGTTGAAGGTAACTTTATTCCTCACTAGTGCTAAAGGTACCGTTAACTATATCGAACTTTAAAGGTAAGTCGTGAAAACGGGCCTTAGAAAGTTAAGTTGTTTAGCTTTGACAAGTCAAAACATTTTTATGCCCTATATTAAAATAAAAACGTTGATGCACGTACATATGGACATGTTAACATACCTTTTTTCCTTTGTCCCTATTAAAAAAAACTATTTAACATTTCTTAAAAATTTCGAATATTCTTTGTTTATTTTATTTTTCTGATTGTTTTTTTTTCACAGATAAAAATAATTTTTTATTCTTGATGAAATGTCAAATATCACTAGCGTTGCCAGAAAAAAATTTGAAAAAACAGAGTTGCATTAACAAAAACTGGTTGTTTGTAACTAGTTTATCTCAAAACTTGTTACAATCGTGTTTATAATTTGTATGGATAAACAAGTTTTTCAGACTAGTTTATCATCATAAACAACTTATAACCTGTTTATGGCGTAGGTGTAAATGCACTATTAGTATAGGATTAAGTTCGATACAAAGTAATAATTTAACTATTAAAAAATGTTATAATAACAAAGTCATTTTTCAAAACTAAAAAAAATGTTTTTTTAACTGGATAAATTGTATTTTAGCTGGTACCAGGACAACACCCAAAAAAACTGGACAATCCAGTCCATTCCAGGCCGTCTGGCAACACTACAAAGAAGTGTAATGAAACAGACCTTATATGCAAATTTGACAGCAATTATACTGTCGTGCTTAGAAAAAGGCGGTAAAATTCACTTTCTTCCTTTTTTTTAGTTTTGATGCTAATAAATTACTTTAGTAATTTTTCCCTCATTCAGTTTTTAATTAGTAAACATTTTATATTAAATTAAGAACAATCTTTGAAATTTGTCAAATATTAAAAAATCATAACAAAATATGTACAAAATTGCAGTTTTATCTAATTTTATTTTGTACACGATGCTGCCTTTTTACATATTACGGCAGTATAGCTCTTTATATAATTCATACTTAAACTCATAATGACCTTTTTTATAAACCAAACGTGGTTTCAAACTTTGCTGTCTTAATTTGGCAAAATCATTTTAAATTTTTGCTTTTAACATTGCAAATCGCGTTTAAAACGTTTTCGATATGTTCCCCTTTGGATTTCTCACTTAAAGTTCGCTCAAGTTTAATGACATTCAACATCATCATTATTTTATTTTGTCACAATATTTTCTATATTTTACATATGTACATATGTAAATGAATATTTCTTCTTTTGCATATTTATTTATGTGTTTACTTTTGTACAGCTTTTAATTACTTTATAATTAAAATTATAGACGTCATCATTTTATAAAATATTGTATAACGTTCATTTGTTTAAACACAAACACAAAAAATAAAACACAAACTCCCTACAGGAAACCAGGCATCAAGTGTCTGCAAGTCGGTACTTTTGACGATTATTTTTGTGACTTTTTTGGTGACACTGTCAACAAAGCGTCTACACTTTCGTCTGACTTTGGGGAAAAAAGGAAAATTTTTTTGGACGGCTGTAATGCAAGAATATGAAAAAGGAAGGTAACAGTTTAAAGTGAAAGTTCGTAATTTTATACCCGCACCACAATAGTGTAGATAGTATTATGCGTTTGTGCTGATGTTTTTAAAATATTGGTCCTAGACCCATCTTTAAGTATATCAATCACATTGGAATCGATTTAACAAAGTCCATCCGTCCATCCGGCTGGCTGTTCATGTAAACCTTGTACGCAATTTTGGTAGTAATTTAATGAAATTTCGTACATTGGATTTAATTATCACAAGTTCCAAGCATATTGAAAATGTCTAGTGTGCGACTGAAATTGATCTAGCTGTTTTGCAGGGAGTCGGAGTGGTTTGAGGCTACAGTGATGCCTTTGAAATAATCCGGCGTACCGTTATAAGGAGCCAAGTGAGCCGTCTTCATGTCGGCTACCCATTGAACGTAACCTAATCCTACTTAGTACGACTCGTACTTAAAAATTTAAGTACGAATAAGACCATAAATCACCTAAGACAATCCAAAATGGGACTACTTTTGAAAACCATTGCATTCTTTAGGCGTGCATACGCGTTTGCTTGTAAAAGTTTGTTGAAAAAGCAACAAAAAAACTACAAAAGTAGGTAAAATATGATTTACTTGTTTTGTGAAGAAGCAACACCACAAGAAAAATTTCTAATTGTTAAAATTATTAAGTAAAATATAACAAATTTTCCAAGTAGAATGATTACGAAAACCATATCGATCATGCTGCTGGTGTCTTATAATTTTAAGTTCTTCTCTAAAAAGGGGGGAATACAACAAAAAAGTTGTAATAAACATATGTGTAAACGGGTTACTACATTCCAATATTCTCTCTCTCTCTCTCTCTGGGTTCTCTCAAGTACGAATTTGGGATTAAAGTTTAATAATGCCTGTTGGTGAACAATGCAATGAAAAACATACAAATCTAAATTGCTTTTTAGCAAATGTCCTACAAAACCCTCTTTTTTACCCACCATTACATTGGCACCATCAGTACGTACAGAATGCCTTTCTTTTTAATGAAAAATCGACTGCTTCTTTCGAGTTTAGTTCCGCATCAGCAATCATTTTTTCATAAAAAGTTTTCTTTAAATTAACAACAAGGGCTTCTCTTGCATCACCAGTAATACTTTCATATTCTTTGTGAAATGCTTGAAGATGCCTTTGCATGTCATGGGTTTTAATCCGTGACAAAGTACGCTGACAAACCAAACATTCTGGTTTGCCAAAATAATTTTCTGAAAATAAAAAATTCAATTCATATTCATCTACCATTTTGGTGGGGACAAATTTTTTTATATGGCAACGCTGATTTTAATCTTATTTTAAGCAACAAGCGATAACACGACCTGCCTTGTTGAATGCTCAAGCTAGACTGATTAATGTTGTTTAATTCTCTACTATGTGTGTGCACACGTACGTAATAAAAGAGAATAGAGAAAACGCGGCGCCCTGATTTTGCCGATGGCTGGATTAAACAAACTCAGAGATTCTTTAATCAAGCAGAGTTTGAGATACATTTTTATCTCACTTTAACTTCAGCCAATCCCGTTTTTAGAGTATTTTCGTTTTCTTAATTTACATTTTAAACAAAACCAATTTTAAAATTATCAAAGTTATTTTTGGGAATACATTATTTATTATTAATGCTTAGTACGACTCTTACTTAAAATAAATATAAAAAACTTTATTTATACCGAGTGATTTTCTTTCTGTGTAAAGATATTATACAAATAAAACTGTAAAATGAATGAGAATTACAAACGTTCAAGTCTTACTTGCAAACGATATCAAAGCTTAGACAAAACACCAACAATAAGCAGTGATTTTATCTTTTCTTACAATTTTTACATTTTATTAATTGCCTTATTTTTTTTTTTTTGCCTTATTTACAAATATTATTAGTTTGAAAATCTAGTTATAATATTTAAAAATGTGGACAATGTAGAACTATTAAAACTTACAAGTGAATATTTGATTCCAAAGTCTCCATATGGTCTCATAATAGTTCCAAGGTAAATAGTGGATTTTCAATGACAAGTGCATGCGAAATGTCTATGGCACAAAACATTTTCAGGTCTACAGCTGGTCAGTAGTAAAGTCTATAGTCAATCGGTACAATTTTACTATTGACATTTCCTACAGGGCTTTACACACAAACACAAACCCAAATACTCATTAAATTACAAAAAGCTTTTGTAAATAATAGACATTTGGTTAAATGTATTGGCCAGTGTTCGCAAATAAACATTACTTAATTTAGCGTACGGCTCACACACCCAGAAACTTTTTCTATTTTTTTAGTGTTAGTGTATTAGAGCACAACCCTTAATACCGTTCGTAACTATTTTCAAGAAAGTAACGAACGTTATTATATAGGGTAATGTTTTTCGTTATAAAATGGAACAATTGTAGTGTTTCTGTAGACTTACATTATATTTTAATGTTGACAAAGGAATTAGCAAACAAAAAAATTTTAGCTACGACCACAGCTGAATAACTTGTGTATGTCTATTGTGTACCTGTTTTGTTTACGTAAAATCTTTTCGCTGGCTTTTCTACGTAAAGGCATTTTGTTTTTGAAAAACTTTTTTGGTTTTCTTTACCAGCCAAAAGGACGCTAAGCACAGCTGAACTTAACGAACATTAATGTGCTGAACCGAACAAAACGAAGTTTGTGGTTTAAAATATAAACAGAGCGCAATTTAATGTTCTCATTTTTTTGTTGAGTTGGATAAGTACAGTACTATTTTTGTGTTCGAAGATCACGAACGGAGAAACCTTTTTTTTTTATAAAGATTTACTACACAAACACTCTTAGCGTTTGTGTTTTCCACATATCTACCGAACTGCGCAGTAAAGAACATTATATACAGCCATATCACCGAGTGCAATTCCGTTCGGAGCCGAAAAAACATATTAATTTATTGACAGAAAGTGTATTTTAATAGATTTTTGTCCTTTCAGAAACAGAAAACTCCCATTTCGTTCATGTAAACAAAAATGGTTTTATTCCAAAAAAGTTTTAGTAATTTTTTGAAGCACCAAAATACGGAATGAATTCCGTTTTCAATCGGAATTGTACTCTGTGACATGGCTGATAATGTTTATTTTCGAACACTGGTATTTACATTTTGTATGAATGATTTTATTTTAGTCAAAAAAAAGTTGTACTTTTTAAATTTTCCACTTTTTATCTTTTTTAATATTTTTCCACAAACAACAAAAAAAATGTATGTATACGAAATTATTTGTATGTTATTATTTTATATGGCGTATAATGTCATTAACATTTATTGTATGGAAAAAGTTCAATGTAGCAGCAAAAGTTTTCAAATACTTTTTTTTTAATTCTATATAATACCCGATAATGATTATGTGTTAAAGCTATAATATACAAAATTTTACCCGTTTTCGAAAACAAACAACATAAACATAAAATTAAATTGCAAAAAATCTTTAATAAGAAAAATAATGTGTACAATATTCTCGCATTTAATATTAAATAAGAAAGAACATGTGAAAGTTTGTATAACATGAAGTGAATGCTGAGTTAATTGAGATGTTGCTGTCTGAACATGTGACAACGAGTTTTAATTATCTCTAAATGTGCTTAATAAGAATATTATTCTTTTGCCATTAATTTATAAAAAAAATAAACACAAAGTATAGACAAAAACACGTAACATGTTACATGTAGTCAGAAAGAAAGACATCCTGAAAAGTTTAATGACTTTTTCGGCAAATTTTGGGGTTTTAGGGAAAATTTCACTCACCTCCGTATTGATGAAATTAATTATTCCCAAGTAATTAAAACAGATAAGAAATTTTTCTAAGAATCAATTTTAATGAGTTTAAGAGCATTTTTATTAAAAATCTTAGATATAGTGACTTTTACTGAAAAAACCTCACTGTGTAAATAACCGTCACTTTTTAATAAAAAAAGTAACTATTAAGGCCCTTATTACGGGTCACAACTCAACTCAGTTGAGTTGTAATTATAATATTTTTGTATTATTGGTTTACAACTTCGTTATATTGCGGTGAACAAAAACATCGAAAAAGTACAACTCAAAACAACCAGTTGTCTTATTTACAACTCAACTGAGTTGAGTTTCAGTTTATCGGAAATAAAACAGGAATTCGTCCATATATATATATATGTCCTTTATTTATTTAAATATGTACAGTACTTATACCTTAATATAACAAGTCTATACTTAAATATAATGTTCACGAGGAACATAGGGCGTTAAATTCGTCCATGGATTTTCATAAAATAAAATTTATTTATTTATTTTACTTCTAATACATGCAGCTTTGAGCTTAAGTACTAAAACTGGTAGGTATTTGTTGATTTAAATTTTTTATGAATTTTTTGAATTTAAAAATTTTATAAAAAAAACAAAAGAATATATTTTTTTGCCACTTCGGCCTCAATAACTCCAAAAATAATGACTAAATTAAAAATAACATTAGAGACACTTAAATCTGGCGTTATTTAAAATGTGTTGACGGAATGCATAGCTTACTCGGGTACGTCGTTTCAAATTTACGATAAGATGTAGGGAGCAACCTCTTCAAAAATCTCAAATTTTAGAAAAAAAATTTTTAAAAATAAACCTTACCATAGAATTTTAAATAATGATGATTTTTGCAGTTAGGTGACTTTAGCGGATCAAAAAAATATATTGTGGTTATTCATGAAATTTTTGCTATTGAGCTTTAAAATAGTTATTTACATATGAGTAGGTGAGATGCAAGACTCGTTCGTTACACTTTATTCGATTTTTGGGAAAATGCAAAAAAAAAAAATATATATATATATATATGTGTTCCTCTAACACCCATTGGAGCATAGGGCAATGGCTTTGTAGCATCCGCTTCGAGGCTAGCCAGAGTTAGAAGGCGCCACAACCATGTATCCTGAATGGTCGAAAGGACGTCTCAGGAAAGTAGGCGATAACCGCTGAAACATGGTTGCATCATGGGATTGGACACGTAGATAGCAGCCCTATCACCAATCTAGGGGACGAGGGTTAGCAGCCCACATTCCCGAAACACGAATTGCTAACGAAAAAAAAAATATAGCGTCCGATTAAATGGACCAAATTAGTTGAATTTTTGATTCTGAAGTGTTATGACATTTTTGATTAACAACTCAACAGTTTAAAAATTGAAACCAACTGAAAAATAATAGATTTAATTTTGAAATGAACGAGTTTTGATACGAATTTTTGAAAGAAACGAGTTTTGCTACAATCCATATGGGATCGAACTAGTTTTGCAACACACTATAGCCCACAAGGGAAAATTAATCATTGAACTTTAGTGCTAAAAATATAATAACAGTTCTGTAGGGGAGTGATAATCTACACCAATTCACATTTTTTTCAAAATACGTTTTTTATACTGTTCGAATCAGAATTCCTCTATCGATGAGTGAAGTTTTATCTAAAGTCGTTTTCGAGATAGAAAAGTTGAAACCACCACCAAGTTCAACTTGTAAATGCGTAAAGGGCATCAAATGTACTAAGTGTTGTTTACCATTGAATATGTGCTTAGGTGCAAAGAACATTAAGAGTCCTTTTTTTTTAATTGTGAAGTGAGTTCTTTCGTTTTTAATATAGACAAATTAAAAAAAACTGCCATTTTGGCTTAATTTTATTTATTTAGTCGAATATTTCGACCAACTTTGTCAATCATTCTCAGGAAAATTAAATATATTTTTATTTAAACATGTAGATGCGCCTTCAGTTGTTACCTGTGGAATTTGTATAACACATTTTAAAGAGAAAAGTAAGGTAAAATCAAAATTGTATGTTACCTTATATGACGTTATTTTATTAAGGATATCATCGACATAAAAAAATTTATTAGAGTCATATAAAATATTTGGACAAAGGCAAATTTTTAATACAGAAATTAAAGCATTTGTGATTTTCATCATGTTTTTGCTAAATTTTTAAAATGTGGCTTGGTGTAGTTTATCTCCCACATGCAGAGTTAAAAGAATATGAATTTTTAAACAAATAAATTGAAATTTTTTATGCCGAAAATATAAAAATTAGTTTTTGTTTTGTAAACAAAAACATGAAACAGGTGGTTGAATTATTCTTGCTAGTAAAAATTTAACTTCAGAAATTTTCAAAAAAATTTTTGTCTCTCAAATTTTTAAGCTCTTTTTTCACTTTCTCGTTGCAAGTTTTTCGAGTACGTGACACTTTTTAGTAAGCCATCGCACGGACTGGCAATTTTTGTTGCTCTAGTGCCCAGATTATGAAATCCTAGTTTTGAAAACCTTTTTTTTTATCTTGTCTTTCCTCTTCTAAAAACTAAAAAAACCAAAATTAAAACTTTTTTCTAATATGCGCAGTCGTTTTAAAAACATATTTTTTTTTTTTTTTTGGAAAAAAACAATTTTTTTTTTCAAAATTTCGAAATGTTTGTTTTTTTTTTAAAAATTCATAAAAAATTCAAAAATGCAGCTAGGCTTCTATTTATTTCCAGACATATAAAAAACGAAATTGCAAACAAAAATAGCTATACAATCTGGTAGCAACTTTTAATTTTATTCACAAAAGTCGAAAAATTTTTAATTAATTTAAGAATTTCATAAAACGCACCACTAAGAAGTGGTGATAAGGGGCAAGTTTGTCTCGAGAAAATGTTAAGGACAAAAAACTAATTGAGGTTGGTCATACATTTTATCCCCCTAGGGGCGACTCCTGGACATGTATGGCACTTTTTCTTCAATATATTTCAAGTCTGCATTGATCATTTTGTATGGGAGCACCCTTAAGGAATGGAGATAGCGGGTAGATATGTTAGAAATGAATGATTGAGATGAAAAATAAAGTGGGGTTGGTCATACATTTGACCCATCTAGGGGCATCCTAGGCGCTGCAGAGGCCAAATTTAAGAATTTCATTAAACGGCCATATTTGTATGGGAGCTCCCCTAAGGGGTGGAGATATATGGCAAGTTTTTTTTAAGAAAATGTTAAGAACAAAAAACTAACGGAGTTCGGTCATACATTTTATCCCCCTAAGGGCGATTCCTTGGCAGTTATGGGGCATTTTTCTCAATATAAGGAATCTTCATTCCTCTTAAGGATACCGGATACCGAAAGTATTACTTACCTTTTAGTAAAAACGTTACTTTTCAAAAATTTTGTGCATAAAATTTTCTTTTTTTCACAACAGCCGCTATTTTAAACACGTTCCATTCAAGGCAAACTGGTGCTTCAAAAATATATATTTTTGATGTATTACTGAACCGTTATACCAACAATTTAGTCAAGCTTAGACTATAAAACGTCTTGTACTAAGTGCCTTTCTAAAGCTAAAAAAATTCATAAAAATTCATAAATTTATACCCTCGGCCTTATTCATAAAAAAGGTTTCTAAAAGGTTAATGAAACGAATTTTCCATGAAAAGTTTTTTAATAAACCTGTATGTACGCAAAAAACAAGGTTGAAAGTAATCATATTCTAAGAGCAATCTACTATATAATCATATTTTAACTTTATTAAAGTAGCAACCATATTATGTTCAACATGACTATAATATGGCTTAAATAGAAAATCATTCAACTGCTGTGGAAAGCAAAACAATCATAATTTTCTTACTTTTAAACATATAATTACTAATTTTAAATTAAACATAGAATGTTTAAAAATATTATAAGTTCAAATATATTGTTGTTATTATTAACCATAACATGATGGGGGACAATCACAGTATGGGGTGTCTTAAACGAAAGACTTATTGCCGGTAACAATAATATGGTTAAAGTTACCATAATCTAGTTTAGTGTATTGTTGTAGCTTAATTTTATTAAAACATTATATTGTTAAATTCAACCATATTTAAAGTTTCAAGGGAGGTAAACCTTCTATTGTTTTATACAACATTTTATTAATCGGGAAAAAGTATTTTTTTTTTTATTTTTCTGCGTGTGGTTATTGAAATAAAACTATATTTACAAAAAGACCAACCATTCAAACCAAACTAACGATACAAAAATACAAACAACACTACAAGAAGACTACAAGTCAAGACTTAAAAAAAAAAATGTTCATTAACGCTAAACAAACTTTTGTTAGTCTTAAAAAAACCAGCAATTATTATTTGTTTAAGACTACAATTTTATTGCATTTTAATTGAAAGTAATTAACGATTCCTTTGAAGTTCTTGTTTTCCCTTAACTTTAGGTGTTTTAATTAATAAAGAACTAACTTATTAAACTTTATAAAAATGTGTTTTTTTTTTTTTTTTTACAAATTTCTTTACTTTTCTTTTGCAAATTCCCATAAATTATTTTACTTATCATACGATACTATATATAATGGAAGGAAATATCATTTACTTTTGATGCAAACTTTGTTTTCCATTATTTCTTTAAACAATTTTTAAAGCAAATATTTTTTTTTTGCAGTTTTTGTAAGTTTTCTGTTTTGTTTTTTTATTTTTAACTAGTATTTTTTTATTTAAATTTGTATAGAGAAATTTCTATAAGTTTTTTTTCTGAACTGTTTTTTGTTTTACTTTTCAACAGTTTTTTGTAATTTCTATATACTTTACATACTTTTCCCATGTAACTTTCTCCCTTACAACAATCATATTTTGTAGATTTTAAGGAAAAAAATGGAAGAAGGATTTTTTTTGCTTTACATCATATTAAGAAATTTCGTTTGCTTTTTGTAGCTTAAAGCGCAAAAAAAGAGCAAAACTATACAAAAAAAGTGCGTCTGAATTTATAAAAAAAAATAAGAGAACAAAATGTCAGTTTTAACATTGGAATATGTTAATAAAAATAAAATTTTATGCAGCGCACGTTAAGGCGTTTTTTTTTAACACACAGAGATACACTTACAAATACATTCACTTATACAGAGATACATATTCAAGTTCAGTGCAGCATTTCTGCTTTTATATACAACAATAAAATGCATAAATATTTAACGGGAAACTGAGGGTTCGTTGACATTGGGTGCGTTATATATTTTAGAGACGAGTTTCTCTTTATTTTTTCAAGAATTTCTATTGTTACTTTCAGCTTCCTAGGAAAAAGGAAAAACAAATCAGAATAATTGAGCCATGATTTTGAATTGTGTTAAAGCTGCTATAAAAGTTACTGACTAACTGACATGGAAAGACTTAAAAAAAATTAAATTAATTTCATTTCCTTAAATTCCTTAATTTATAAAACTTACTTTTTTTAATGATTTGTTTACCAAGCCCGAAATCCTTTTTTCGCTTTAGCAATTATCCCTTTTTAAATCTAAAAATAAGTATAATAAACATCATTATATAAAACTCACCATTAATATACACGATATGCCGAATGGATAACACCACAATGTTGTTTCCATGGCCATGGAATTACTATATACAATGAACAACGCATCCGTACATAATTTGATTAGTAACAGGCAACCCGTTCTATACAATAAACCGATTCTGTAATGAAAATGAAATAAAAGAAGAAAATAGAAAAAAAAACAATAATATCAAAGTATAAAATTTCAGTTTTATTTCGAAGAAGTACGTAGTAAATAAATTTTAAAACAAAAGATTAAAAATACTTTTGTGTTGGTATGTATTTTGTTTTCCTATTTTGGCATGGAATTAATTTGATGTAGAAACGTAATCAAAGGAATTTAAAAAAACTGGGAATTAAATGAACAATAAAGGGAAGGGAAGTATCTGAAGCAACACTTAAAAGATTTTATAAAAAATATAATGATTTGAGTAGTTAATTGAAATACAGATCTGCATAACTAAAATTGTAGCCTTTAAAATGCTATAACTATAGCTTAATTATAACTATAAACTTACTTAAACGAAAACAGGACCAAAACTAAAGCCAAGCTCAAAATTGTTTTAAACACGAAGTTAAAGTCTAAAGCCAGACTATAGAAATGGCTAACTAATATTAAAGTTTAGGTAAGACTATGAACATAGACACTTTTAATGCTTTTTTCTATTCGACTATATCTAAAGCTATAAAAAGAGCTTTATTTAAATCTAATAAAAAGCTAGAGGTCCACATCACGCGTTCTATGCGTTTGATAGAACTTTAAGCTTTAAACTGCATGGTTGATGGAATTGAGGTGGCGGACGAACTGGCGAGGGCGGGTTCGAATCTGGACTTAGTGGTAAGGGACAGGGGGAAAAGCCTCCCCTATGTTACTACTTTGGTGTGATAAGGGAAAAGTTCCGTGATGACGTTAACTGATCCTGGGGGGACAGAGTGGATTGCAGGGTGTCTAGGGCAATATGGCCCAGATTGGACGCGGGGGCAACCAGGGTTCTACTGGGATTGGATAGGGGTGGTCTTAGAACGGTTATAGGGTTCTTGACGGGTCATTGTCCTGTTAGGGCCTTTACGGGAAAATGGAACAACACCATACCGGACTTCTGCAGATTATGCGATGAATCAGAGGAGCTGGAGACAGTCGAGCATGTACTATGCCATTGTCCTGGGATGCAGGGTCTCAGACAGAAGTGGCTGGGAGAAAGGATTCACGACGAACCGGGGTGCATCGCTGGATGTAATCCGGCTGATCTACTGGGGTTTGTCAGGGAAATAGTGCGGTTGTTTCTGTTGAGGGGACTGTAGAGAGGGAAATTGTTTTTCACATCACCTACTAACTTTCTAATTTTCTGGATTTCATCCATCCTATACTTCTTTTCTTTACTTTTCTCTTTTCTACATTCTTTCTTTTTATCGAAGGGATTCACAATGGACCGTATCGGTCTCCGGGTGGAAGTTTTAAAATCACTCGATGTAATGTATTCGATACATCAAAACGAAAAACGATGTTTTTTTACTCATCAACATCGAATGAACATTCATGTTTTATTATTTGAGGCATCGAAGCGACAAATTAAATACAAGAACTTTGCAGCACATTTCAAATCAGTGTTCGAAAATAAACAGAACATTATTTAACGTTTGACTTACACACCCAAGAACGATATTTATTTTTTTATTGTTTGTGTAGACGAACACAACCCGTAATACCGTTCGTTACTATTTTCAAGAAAGAGCCGAACATTATATAGTGTTCTGTTCTTCGTTAAAAAAAAAAAAACGAAAAATTTTAGTGATACTATCTATAAACATTATATTTTAATGTTCTATAATGTTTCTTTTTTTACATCGATGAAGAAATGAAGAAACAAAACTTTTAGCAACTACCGCAACGCGAACAGCTTGTGTGTGTATTGTGTATATGTTTTTTGGTGTAAAATTATTTTGCTGGCTTTTTGTTTTTTTCTGGTAAAAAAAATTTTTGTTTTTTTTCCAGCCAAAAGAGCGCTAAGCACAACTGAAACGAAATAACACTAATGGGCTAAGCCGAACACAATGAAGTTTTTTTTTTTTTTTTTTTTAAACCGAATGGAATTAAATGTTCTCATTTTTTTGTTGAGTTGGATATTTGTGCTCGAAGATGACAAAGAAGGAAACGTTATTTTTTTAAAAAAAAAAAAGAAAAAAAAAAGATCCTTCTCTGCTTTCTTTCCTCAACTAATTTGATTCCTGGGTGTGTGAGCCGAACACTAAACAATGTTCTGTTTATTTTCGAACACTGATTATAACATAAAAAGAGGCTTTAAGTTTTAGGAAAAAACTTTGCCTCAAAAAGTCAAATGACTTAAGAGATAGTCAGTTTTTTGTGTCTCCTGAGCACTTTGTATTTTAGTACCTAAGAGCTCTTTGCGAAATAAATGATTCAATTACTCTGATACTACTTTTATTTTAAAGATGTATAAAACGCATTGACCCATTGAATGCTAGTTGTGGACCTCCATTATTCTATAATAAACACTATAATTTAAGCTTTTTTAAGACTTAATCAAAAGCTCTACTTAAATATAATATTAGGCTATTTTCACTATTGAAGAGAAACAAACATTTTAAAAGCTTCTTTATCTAATACAAAAATTTACATCCAGAGCTGCGATAGGATAATTCACTGCGTTGCGTTTTCTCTTTGCTCCTTTATTACGTATGTACGTGTGCACACACATTTTTTTAAAATACCTACCTTAGAAACTAATATAAGTCCTAATAAAGAGTTCTATAGCAAGCCAATTTTAAACCCTATTAAAAGCTGTAATTAGTCTGTCTAAGACTCAAAATATATCTATGAAAAACATACCACTGAAATGATATTAACGGTACACGTACACCACATGTTTTTACATCTGATTCGTCAAATTTCCCACCGCAAAATACAAACATGCTGTGTGTTGCCTTTTTAACATTGCTTCAGTAAAAGCCAGACGCAAAGTCGTCTGACAAAATTTCAATTAGAGCATGCTCTATTTTTTTCTGACACACCATCTGAAATCAGCTGCTGTTTTTATTATGAAAAAATATGGTGTCAGGAATTTATTTTGGGAAGGAAAGCGGCAGTGCCGGTAGACTAAAGATGACATCATTAGCAGGCTGAGGAATTTCAATACCGATATATGTACGATCATTTCACCATTAATTAAAAATTATTAGATTAGTAGATTAGGGGGACCGTTAAAATCAAAAGTTGTATTTCTTTAGGTCGTGATAATTTTTTTGGCAAAAAAAAAAATTATTTTTAGCAAAATTTCATAATTTTTGTTCTTTAAAAAATCATAAAAAATTGGAAAATGCAGCTACGCTTATAACTGTTCTAGACATAAAAGAAACGAAGCCGCAAACAAAAAAATTCATTAGTGATTAATATCTGTTTACAACTTACAAAAAACTAATGGAGGTCCGTCATACATTTTATGCCCCTAGGGGCGACGCCTTTTTAGTTATAGGGCTTTTTCTTCAATATATTTCTTGTCTGCATAGACAATTTTGTATGGAAGCACCCTTAAGGCAAAGAGATAGCGCGTAGGTATGTTAGAAAAAAATGATATGGGTTTGACTATTTTTTTTGCAAGCAAACGCACACAAACACAAATATTGAAGCTGAATTGACGTATGTAAGAAAAAAAATATTTCTAAAGAAAAAATTCGCATCAATGCTGCTGTTTGCTTTTTATTTTATTTAAGTTTTGTTAAATATGAGATTTAGAGAAAACTGGTTAAGACAAAAGCTGTTGGAAACTGCAGTAATAACAACTTCTTAGCAAACAATTTTTATGTAAAATTAATATTTTCCAAGTTATGAGGCATAAAAGTCGGACTTTATGGCCTTTCTTAAACTTTGGCGGGCGTGAGGGACGGCTTAGCGTAATTTTTTTTTGCCGTCGTTTTTTACCAATACCCACCGAGAGCTTGGACAAATAGAAAACAAATATGCTCCAAATATGTAACGACAACCCTAATGTAACTAATCTTTAATTGTAGCCTTATAAAGGCCATATTATTGGAGGCAGGGAAAAACCGGAATAAAAAAAAAAAATTGATTGTAGCGCAATAAATACATAGTATAAGAAAATCGATTCTATGACTTAAGTTAATATACAAATGAATCAAGTTTCTAAAACCCCTTAAGATAAATTCTATTTTTGCACAACCCTTTTACACCTAACAATTTGTATGTTTTCCCTATTTTTTCTTTTTAGACGGAACTGTAAGCCATAAATAAATAAGTTAATAAATAACACACCTTTGTTTCATGACCATATTGAATTTATCCAGAGCTGCATTATTGTTGCCGTTGAACGTTTGCTGATAATGATGATGATGTGGATGATGATGTTGTTGTTGAATTGTATTGGCATTCGTTGTGGCGCATGTTGTAAGTGTGGGCGATGTTGCAGACACTGTTGTTGCTAATGTTTCTGTTGCATTCGCTGTTATTGTTGTACGACGATTTTTATGCCAAAGCCATAAAAGTTTTTTGATTAAAATCGCAAATAGAGCAAAAAACAATAAAATGAACAAAATATCAACGCACAAAAATAACATAAAATTTAAAGCTGGTACAGCGGGTGGTAAAAATCCCTCGCCAATACCATCAGCGGCATCCGCCAAATTGGCAGCAGACGCTGAAGCTGTTGTGGTGGTGCCCAGGCCATAAATGTCTTCATTGTGGAGAAATGAAATTGAGGTTACTGGAGAACGTGCTGTTTGCAAGGAATGCGACCAAATTGTAGATGTTGCATCAATTGTACTAGTTCCACTGCTGGTGGCCGTTGTTGTTAGATGAGCTTTACTATTATCTATGGCTGTTGTAGTATTAAATTCCAAAACACTATCGCCATTACTCAACAAAGGTGGTTCGGTGGTAAATGGTGTTAAATGTGTTCTTATAAAGCGTTCGTTTAAGGGCAAAAACTTATTCGTGGCCGTGTTCATGGCAAATGCTGTTGTACCCATTAAACCTGCGTTTGCTGAGGTCATTGTTGTGCCTGTGGCCGGGGTATGGCTCATAATTTCCAGCCACCAGTTCTGTGGCCATTTGCCGTTAATTGTACAAATTAAGGGAGATGTTATAGCAAATAGCAAAGGCAGCAACCAACTAATACCAATTGCTCCTCGAACACCAGATGTGGAGCTCTGCGTTGTTGTTACAAATCTTAAGGGGGGTTTAAGGGATGCAGCTGACTGTCTAAGTGTCTGCTCTGCCGGAGAGCCTGAAGAGGATGTTGAAATATTCGTTTGTAGTATTGTTGGCTTTTCTAATTCTTGGTCTGGTGCCTCAACTCTTGCTCCTGCTGTTGTTTCTCCTGATACAACCGTGTTAATATTTGTATTGACACCAGCTGTTGAGACTGTTGTGGAGTTTGTTGCATTTGTCGACTTGTTAGTTACGTGCAATAATTTCTTGGGCACTAATTCGGAGTGTATTACTAATGCAATTGCAATTAGTGTAGATATGCCCAGCAGTAATAGCGATGCCAATGAAGAACTAATTACTGGTTGCCAGTTCTGTACAGAAAAAATAAAATGGAAAAGAAATGAAAGACAATTGAAAATAAAATTATTTTTAATTTAAGAAAAATTTATAGAAATTTTTTAATTTGGCGTATGATTTATTTTAATATCGATCTTAGAGCTTACGGTTAATCTACCTTAAATGTTTGTTAAATTATAGACTTCAGTTAAAAGTTTAACAAATTTGAAAAATTTGTAATTGATCATTTAAACTTAAGCCAAATTTTGCTTCACTACTTTTTAACTCTTTTGTGTATGACTGTTTTATTTTAATTTCCGTTCAATTGAGCGTATGATTAATATTAATTGGTTTGAAATTTTTATAAATCATGTATTTTTTTGAATTAATGGGTATTTAAACATTTTTAATGTTCAACCTAATTATAAAACATCAAGTACATTTTTGCGACAAGACAAAATTCGTTTTTAATTTATTTAATTGTTACAAAAAGTACATAAGTTTTCATTAAAATTAATTGCGCATTAAAATTAGAATACAGTAATTATCTTTTTATTTAATTGAGATAATCCCATAAAGTATAAGAGTTGAAAATAAACGTATATTTTGAACTTTTTATAGTGTAAGATTCTTAATTTTAGGCCAATTATTAATATAAAAGCATTTACTTCGTGAGCGTATCCATATCTTTCGTGGGCATATTTATATGCTAAAGCTTATGTTTCTAAGTTTTAACAAGTAAGAGTGCTATATTTGTCTATGCCGAATCTTTTATACCCTTTACCGTGGTGCGATAAGAATAAAAATTTATATAAACACCGTTGTTTTCATTTTTCATTCAATTCGACAAGACGGATGTTGTCTACTCTATCTCCAGATATAAATTAATAAAAAACAACAACAAGGGTCTTATGGGTAAAATTATTGGCCGTTTAGGTATTTTGCTTTTATCTCTGCCATTTGTGGGGCGACCAAGCTTAATTTCAATTCCAGACTATATGTGGCATAAATATATAAACACCTGGTCCCCAGCATATCTGGGATCTTCGGAAAACCAATTTCAACGGGCAGACGGACGGACAGACAAACGGACGTGGTTAAATTAAGTTAGCTACCCATAAGGAACCAAAATATATACACTTTAAAAGGTCAAAGATCAATATTGTAGAAATTACAAATGCATTGACAGGCTTTAGTGTACACGGCAAGAATTATTTACTAGATCACCAGAAAATAAATAGTACATTATTTAGCATCCGGCAAACACACCCAAAAACGATATCTATTTTTTTAGTGATAGTGTAGATAAACACACCCCTAAATACCGTTCGTAACTATTTTCAAGAAAGAGCCGAACATTATATATTGTTCTGTTCTTCGTTGAAAACAGAACAATTGTAGTGATACTGTAGACAAACTCTATTTTTTAATGTTCCTTTTATTACATTAATAAAGAAATGAGCAAACAAAAAATTTAAGCAACGGCCGCAGCACGAACAGCTTGTGTGTATGTGTTTTGCTTGTGTGAAATTATTTTGCTGGCTTTTTGGTTTTTTTTCGTATGTGTATTTTGTTTTTGTAAAAAATTTTTGTTTTTTTTTCCAGCCAAAAGCGACGAATGAGCCGAAACGAATACAATGAAGTTTGTGGTTTTTTAAAAAACCGAACGGAATTAAATGTTTTATCTTTCTGTTGAGTTGGATAAGAACAGTTTTATTTTTGTGCTTGAAGATGACAAACAGGGAAACGTTATTTTTTTTTAATGATTTTCTACACAAACACTATAAGCACTTGTATTTTCCATAAATCTATTGAACACAGAACATTAAGGAGCGATATTTAGTGTTTATTTTCGAACACTGGCTTGAACCAAGACTTTTCATGATCTCCTCCAAGCCAAAAATTACTTATTCTTAATATGGGCATTTCTCCAATGTCGAATGCGACATTCGTACGCCTTAAAAGTGAAAAAAACATATACCAAAACATTAATTTTATTTTGACAAAAGGCGAAACTTATAGCTCTTGAGTAGCACTTTAATTTGTGCTTAGGTCGATTTTGAGCAATTGTTCGTTTTCAAGAAAATTAAAACAACACAAGGCATTTGCATGCGACAAAAACAGAAGTTGTTTTTACGGCAAACAGTTCAAACACTGATTTCAGCGAAACCTGAAAAAATATTTTAATGCGATTAATTTAAAAATATTATGCATTGATGAATCTTAATAATGGTTTTTATTTAATTCAAAAATATTGTGGAGTTTATTTTTTATTTAATTTTAATCACTGTCGCACGCTACATGTTGCATGCGACATATTGTTCCATCATACTTTTATGTTTATGTTTTTACTTTTTATGTAATTAGACATGCGTAAGATGATTCTACATTATTTTAAATTCATTCAATATGTTCATTTTCTCAACAAAATTTATAAAATTATAAAGAAAAATACAAATCCAAATTTTTAATATTTTAAATTAGGCTTAGGCCTAATTTCTTAATTTCTTAATTTTTGTATTATGGTTTACAACTTTGCTATTTTGCGGTGAACAAAAACATAACAAAAATTACAACTGATCACAACCAGTTGTCTTAATAACAACTCAACTGAGTTGAGTTGTAAACCATAATAGGGGCCTTAAGTTCATCAAATTTAATTTTCATTTAATTATTTTTATGAAGAAAGGAATTTTACAACATGAAAATTAATTAAAATTGTTATTGATAATCTTTCATTTTTGACCGTGGCCCGGGCTCGAAACGCGGCCGGCAGGTTACCATGACATTTTAATTAATTTTCATGTTGTAAAATTCATTTCTTCATAAAAATAATTTAATGAAAATTAAATTTGATGAACTTAAGCCTAATTAAAAATATTAAAAATTGGGATTAAAAACCATAAATAGTTCAACAAAATAACCACAATGCTAATTATTGAAAAATAGAAATATAGAACAAAAACTATCTTAACTGAAAATAGTATTGCTAGTCTCAAATAAAGTTTTTTTTTTTAATGGAATAAGCTGTCCTTGATGCTTGTAGTTGTTGGCCATCGCAAATAAAGATATTTTAGGAAAAAAATTTTTTGAATTTATGCATTTTACATTTACGATATCGCACGCAACAAACTTAAAATAAGTACCAAGAAAAAAGCACTGATTATTTTCCAGCAAAATTTTTTTAATTAAATTTGCAATAAAAATATCTGTTTGTTACTAATATTTGAAACGCATTGTGCAAATATCCTCGACGCACTGATAACAAATGTTCTTTTTCAATGTCGCACGCTACATCGAAATATACGGTAAAGCAAAGTAAAAATTTGCCGTAACTGGCAATCGCATCCTTCCGTTTACATTTTTTCTTTATTGTTTGAATATAAACTGAGATTTAAAAAGCAATTGTCAATGCATAATGTTTCTCATTAAGATCATTTAGCAAAACAAAACGTGCAATAGAAATGTTCAAAACAGAACTTTTTCACTTGTTCGACTTTGCATTTGAGTATTTCAAAGTGTGTTATGAATAAATGTAAAATTTGTTTAAATTATTGAGAGTTGATAGATTCCCTATAAAAATATGTTAAAACAACATACTTTTATAGACTTTGAATTATTTGGCTGCGGTTGAAATGCCCATATATGTTTGGCTTAGTTAAAGTAAAATGTTTCTTTTTTTAAGAAAATTTTACAAAATGCTTTTATTCGCATTTTGTAAAATTATACACTATAGAAATTATTTTTGTGTTTTTGGATTTTCTTGTTGTAGGAAACGAAATTGATTACATAAGAATATAAACTTCTTTCCGTGTATAACAAAAAAATACCAACATTTTTAATCTTTTAGATTCTCATTCACTCAGGACCCTGCACCTAAAATTTTACGTTTCTAAGTTCCAATTCAAAAAGTACTACATGTTTTAAGGAAAAGTAAAGAAAGAAATTAAATTTTCCGTATTTCCCCCTTTAAATACTTTTTTTCTCCCAACTGAAGTATCAACATTTTCAATATTGTTGTAAGAGCCCGTAATTTAAGTATTTAAAAATGAATTTAGAAAAATGTTTTGTAAAAAATAGGTACAATTTTCACCCCTTAACGTTTGAACTTCGAAAAAGTACCAAATTCGTATTTGTATTTTTGAGATAAGTAACAAGTGTGATTCAATTTTAATTTCTATGTTTATTGCGTAAAAAGAAACACAGCGCGCCGTGGCGTGACAAAAAAAGTTCCAAAATACTGATTTTACCCGTTTGCTCCCTAAAAGGGATGTACCAGACTCCTGCCGCTTATATTTTTTTAATGAACAACGATAAGTATTGAATTTTTTTTGTATCTCTTTTAGTTTAGGAAATACAGTGTAAGCGAATTTACACGTTTTCCCCCTGCTTTCCCAGTTTTTTTTGTTACGTTACAATTTGGTATATTTGTGGTAAAAAAGCAAAAGTGCCTTAAGTCGACTAAAGCAAAAATTTAGTTTAAAGGTACCCATGGACAAAGTTTCAATTATTTTCTACGATTTCTTAGAAAGTTTTAGTAAAATAAATTATAGCTTATTTTTTTAAAATGTGCAATAACATTTGGAGTAAGAACTTAAGTTTACTTGTGATCTGCGACGTTATAAGTATTGAGTAACATCCCTTTAAAAAACTATGTATATCCGAAGAGAAATGATGATTTTATTAGCAAAAAAAAAAAAAAAAATATTACAAGACTTTGTTTGTCGTGCTAAGTTCCCAATTTTTATTCTTGATAAAAATACTGAAATTTATTGTTGAAGGGATAAGCCAGATTGTCAGGAAACTTCATACAAAGATTGAAAAAAAAAACTTAAGATATTAAACAAATAAAACTGTTAAGCGAATAAGAATTATAAGCAACAGTCTGACTTGTAACCAGCGTTGCCACGACCAAATAAAATTTGTAACCAAAATGTAAAAATAAAGTAACCAAAAGCGAACAAAAGTAACCAAAATTTTTCTGTACTAAACACGGAAAGAATTATTTACTAAATCACCAGAAAATATGGCTTGAACCAAAAAAATTTTGCACCATTCTCGTCCAAGCCAAACATTTTTTATCGTAAACATATATGTGGCTTGGTTTAAGCAAGAGGTTATGACTCAAAGTGAACTAAAATTTACTTAAGTACAGCTAAAAAAATTAATTTTAATTCTATAGTTACTTAAATCAAGTTTTCGTTGCTTATGGCCAATTTTACCAATTTTTTTTATATATCAATTCATATTAAAATATACTTTTCATATAATTTTATTTTTTTATTTGACATGAAAAACGAATTTTAATTGTAAATTGATATATAAATTATAAATAAATTGGTAAATTAGGCCATGAATATTTTACAAAATACAAGTAAAAGCCTAAATATTTTACATTAAAACGTGAAGCATATAAAAATAAGAAATTTTTATTGACATGCTTAACATATCGATTCAAATAAAAATTAATTGAATTTAACCAAGTTTACTTGAGCTTTTTCTGAAAAATTTAAAGAAATCCATAGCACTTATTTCTTGTTGCAAGAAATTCGATTCTATTTAAAAATCAAGAAAACCAGACTAATACTAAGTAAATGCAGCTTGATTTCAGAAATATCTTTCTTGAAATTACTTTTTGATAATAAACAGGCAGTGCACGGCCTAAAAAAACACTTAATTGTCAACATCTTTTGTAAAGTTGTTGTTGTTGTTTTTATTTTGTTTTTCTTAACCTACTTACAACTACAATTAATGTTGAGAGAATTTCAACTAATTGTAGTGGGGAATGTAAGATGAGATAAACCCACTGTTTATTGTTGATGTGTTTTGTTTAAGCTTTGATATTATTACAAGTAGAACTGTTGCTATAAGTCTTATACGCTTAACAGTTTTATTTGGTTTAATATCTTTAGTTTTTCTAAAACGTTATGGATGAAGTTTCCTGATGATCTGGCCTAAGCAACCAGTGAAATGCGCATAGGAATAGCTTATCCCATCAACAATAAATTTCAAGTGTTTTTATCAATAATAAAAACTGGGAATTAAGCACGAATAACAAAATCTTTTGAAATTAAAATTTTGTATTCCCAAAAATTGAAATTACTTTTTGATAATAAACAGGCAGTGCACGGCCTAAAAAAACACTTAATTGTCAACATCTTTTGTAAAGTTGTTGTTGTTGTTTTTATTTTGTTTTTCTTAACCTACTTACAACTACAATTAATGTTGAGAGAATTTCAACTAATTGTAGTGGGGAATGTAAGATGAGATAAACCCACTGTTTATTGTTGATGTGTTTTGTTTAAGCTTTGATATTATTACAAGTAGAACTGTTGCTATAAGTCTTATACGCTTAACAGTTTTATTTGGTTTAATATCTTTAGTTTTTCTAAAACGTTATGGATGAAGTTTCCTGATGATCTGGCCTAAGCAACCAGTGAAATGCGCATAGGAATAGCTTATCCCATCAACAATAAATTTCAAGTGTTTTTATCAATAATAAAAACTGGGAATTAAGCACGAATAACAAAATCTTTTGAAATTATCTTTCTTATTTTTATTAAAAACTAGCTACTTTTGTATTTTTTGTTTTAAGAAATTTTTGATCATATACCAAAATCGTGAGTTTTTTGATCATGAGAAAATGTTTCTTTATTTAAAAAATTTTTACTAAATACGAATAAAATAAGTTAGAATCATGAAATTATTTTTGGATTTTGTATTATCTTGTTTTAAGAAACGAAATTGATTTCTTTGAAAAATAAACTTTTGTCGTGAAAGTCCTATTTTATTCGCACTTCAGTTTAAAAATATGTCTACAGAAGAAATTGTGTTTGTTTGTATCTTGTAGGCTAATAAACCGCTGGATCGATTTTTTAAAAGTTTTGACAGTATATTACGATGGTCTGGAAAGAACAATAGGCTATTCAAAATTTACACTTATTTTCGTAAATTTTAAAACTTTTATAAGCTAGAGCATTTACCTTTTTATATAAAGAGATCCTACAAGTAAAACTTTTTAAGTCTCGCTGCGGTTTTGGTATCAATGTGCGAAATTGAGCTTAATTATGCGGTAGATCTTTTATATAAAGCTGCTTTTTGCCTGGTGGAAATATAATCATATTACACGGGATGGGATCGGAAGGACCTTTGACCTTATCGTTTATCTAGAAAAGTGTTTCAGTTAGACCTATGAACCATTAGGAGTAGCAGATATTGACCAACTACACCTAAAAGTATATAACTTATATGGTTAAGTTGATAGTCTGTTGAAGCTTAAGCTTCAAAAAAATAATTTTTAAGTAAATGAAAAAAAAAAAAAAAATATATAAAAAAGGGTCAAAAAAGCGGAGCGGGTAGCTTTTGTTCCAAAACAAAAAAAAAATGCTTATTTTTGTGTTGATAAAAAGTAACCAATTTTAGTTAAAAGTAACCAAAACGGCAACGCTGCTTGTAAACATATCAAAGCTTAAACAAAAACAACAACAATAAACAGTGAGTTTATATTTTCAGGGTTTTTATCAAGAATAAAAACTGGGAATTAAGCGCGAAAAACAAAATCTTGTAAATTAAAAATTTTGTATTCGCAAAAAATTACTTTGATAATAAACTGGAAAGTGCACGGCTAAAAAAAACTAAACTGGCAACATGCTTTGTTTTTTTCGAAAACAAAAAAGCAAGTTGTTTTTGTTTTCATTTTGTTTTTTCTTAACCTACTTACAACTACAGTTAATTCTATCCAATTGTAGTGGGGAATGTAAGAAATGATAAACTCACTGTTTATTGTTGTTGTTTTTGTTAAAGCTTTGATTTGGTTACAGGTAGAACTGTTCCTTATAATTCTTACACGCTTAACAGTTTTATTTGTTGAATATCTTTAGTTTTTCTAAAATCTTTGGATGACGTTTCCTGATAATCTGGCCTAAGTAACCAGTTAAATGCGCATAGGAATAGCTTATCCCTTCAACAATAAATTTCAGTGTTTTTTTATCAAGGATAAAAATTGGGAATTAAGCACGACAAACAAAACCTTGTAAATTAAAAATTTCTTTGATAAAAAAAATATTTTTAAAAATAACCTTTAAAGCTTAAAATTACTTTCCTACAAAACTAAACAAATTGACTTAAGCACTTTTTCCTTAGTGCCACAAATAGGTATTTAGATATTAAATATTTTTGTGCCGATCACAAAAAGCACGATATTTTGTGGTATTATCTGGAATGTAAATTATATTTAGGGAATTCAAATGGTCTACTATTGTCATTCATTTATCGTTTGTGGTAAAACTATACCACAGTTGTAAACATGTTATTGGTATTCTTCATGTTAATATACTTTACGACAAGCTTGTCTACTTTTCATGTGTACTATGTTCAGTTTTTACTGTTTTTGTTTTATTTTTTATTGTTCTGTTTTGAAGAAACTTTGCAAACTTCTACAGCATTGACATAAATTTAATTAATAAATAATAAAAAACAAGGAAATTAGACAATTTTTTTAAATTTTTAAAAGTAAAAGAAACTATTTCGGTAAGTTTTTTTGCATGAAAAAAGGAAAAACATAAAATAACTGCTGCAACTATTTAAGCCATAGCACCTGCCCACCAGGACGTGGTCTGTTGCCGAAGGAAATATGCCTTTTGACTTTTTAATGGAAAATTTGGATGATGAGTTTTGTTCGTGTGTAGGAATTTACAAAATACATCTAAAAAGCATTAAAATTATAAAATCTTTAGAGACCAGCGACACAACCATATTATTCGCGGCGGAAAAAGTTGTTGCTTCTAAGTGGAATGTTGTGTGCTCAAAAGCACGGAGAATGCGTGTGAGCCAAGCATATCAGGCGACCACACGTAAAACAAATCAGTATTAAATTTAAATATCATGATGTCTAATGCATACACGACAAAACAAACAACATTGACGATAACAACGATATAACAGCAGACTCAATTACAGCAAACCTTAAACCGGCTTCTTAAAGTCTTGTAAAAAAATTCAAAAATATAATAAACATGACTCTACTCTAATTGTAAAAAATAACGTCTCTAATACGCAGTTATATAACAACTCCACAAACTGAACAGAATAACTCAACAATCCACCTTAAAACAAAGTACAAATACATAATAACAACAACAAGCGCTTAAAGAGCCTACAAAATTAGCTCAATGTATTAAAAGTCAGAAATATATACCGCCCAACGGTCAAAAATAGGAATGTATTAATCGATTAATCAAATTTCTGATTGCTTGAAATGCTGATTAATTAAAAAAGGCCGTTTTACACTATCCCACAAAGTTTTAAGTATTTTACGAGTTTTACTTAAATCAATATCATTTTCGGATTATTTCAAGTACGAAATCGGTATTAAATATGGATAATTTAAGTATTTTGCGATTGAAAATCCGTACTTGAATCAATCTTTCTGTACTTAATTGAAGAAAATCCGTACTCACCGTACTATTAATACCGCTTCGGATTGATTTGCGTACGGATGGAATGATTTTTCTTTTGAGTGTATGATTATTATTAATTATTATGTTTTTGTATAACATTCTCGATGGCTTCAGATTTATTGTAGATTTTTGAGAAATTTTTAATTCTTATAACAGGTAAACATTTTGGAACATCTTTCACAATTATTTTCTTTTTTTTTTTAAAAAACAAGAAATTTTACACTTTCCATTTAGTTCTGTATTCACAATAATATTAATTTTTTTAAAATAAAACATTTTATGTTAAAAGGTCCTTTTTTAAACTGTTTGCTTTTTTGTTTCTATTTTGCGAAAATAAATTTTGCTAAAGTTTATCTTTCAACCATTTATTATTTTTAGTAATATATTTTTAAACTTTGTTTTTTAATTGCATATAATTAAAGTGTTTTTTAACTTTAAACAAATTTTATTACCCTTTGGCATGTTTTATCGCCAGCACAGTGTAACCATTAAAATTCATTAAGTTTTTTATTACTTACAAATTTTCTAGATGGTACTTTGTTTTTCTATTGTGTTTGTTTAAAGAAGTTTGTGTTTGTCTTTTGTAGGTTATTCAAAGCAACTCGATAAAGAAGTCTAAACGTTCTGTTTTGAAAGAAAAATTCCAAAGAAGAAAAAAAAAAAAAATTAAATAAATAGTCTGTATCTTGCCTATTTAGTTAAGTCAATAGTCTAGTATTGTGGTGAAGGTTATCCTATTTGTGCTTTTAGAGTGGGACAGTCGAATTTGACTGACAGTCAAACATTTCTTCAGTCCACCACAAATTATTTTGTGGTTGCGAAAATTAGCGGCCACACCATAATACAAGGGAAATTTTGGAACAAAACTGTCAGTCATGTTCGATAGTGTGTATCCCGCTTTAGATTTTGTGCGGAAGAAAACAACCGGTTGTTCATCCTTCTAGCTGCTTCCGAAGAGAAGTTATGACTTTTTTCCAGCTAGATTGGCATCTTGGACCACTGTGCAACCCTTCGATCTATGTTTGTTTTAAAGGGTGGTCCAACCAAAACGCACGATGTTTATTGCAAATAAAACAAAAAGTTTTCATAGAATTATCCTAATATTTTTTATTATTATAGAATGATCTATGACAATTATGTGTGAATACCTGGTATACCTCTATTCGATGGTCCATATTTTCAATGACTCTGAAACATAATTAAGGTTCAGTCTCATCCTTTAGCTCTTGAATTGATCTTGGCTTATTGATGTACACTTTTTCTTTTAAATATCCCCAAAGAAAGAAGTCCAATAAACGGCGTCAGATCACATGATAGTGACGGCCAATAAACATTGCCACGAAAAATTTCAAGTACCGTGAACACTTTTAGTACTCTGTTAACTTGGTGGCCACACGATCAAGTTTTCCTTTGAATTCCTTTCAATTTGCAATACACTCTAACTTTTTTACTAACACACTCACACTTTTTAAATTGACCACGAGATTGCTTTCAATTTCACCTCTCCATTTGTTTGGCAATTTTACTATTAATTTAACAGCTGACTTCATGTAAGTCTTTATAAATTGTTTTTTTTTACGACATCTTGAAAGTAAATTGCTTACAAATTGAGTGCAGCATACGTCACAGCTTTCAATTTTTGTAAATTTTGACAAGCAGTATATGTAAAAGAGTATCAAGAACAACTTGATCGTGTTGCCGCAGGGTAAAGTGCACACAATTCTACATCAGTAGGCGAAAAAATAAATGTCAAATATGTAACGGGGCTTTTGTAGTGACGCGTAGAAATTAAACATTGTGAGAAAAAAGTGAAAAATAGGCAAAAAAAAAAAAAAAATCTAAAAATTTTTGTCATTAAATCTGATTAACCGAAAGTAAATTAAAAAGTAACAAGTATAGTAGCCAAGCAACCATTAAGCAAATGTTTTGCTTAAATTTGCAAAAAAAAAAAAAAATTTTTTGGAATAGCTTTTATTTCTTAAGTTTGAATGAGAAATAAAAAAAAAATGGGCTATCTCAGTTTAAGTGGACATAAAGTTATTAATTGGGCCCAATTGAGCGGAGATTTCAAATTTATTTTAAGGGGTGAACAAAGCAGCGCTATTTTAGAAAAAAATTATGCTGCGCATCGGTGCGCCTTAGAAGTTATGTATGTACGAATTATTAGCAACACGCGTTGAGTTTACCAACAAAAAACGCTTCACGACTTTTGCTATAACTTTTATTGCTGTGGTTGTTATCAATGTTTTATGTGTTTTTATTAGACATGTACAAATGTCTTAATTTGTTACGCACAAGTCACGCGTGAGCCACACATGAGTCACGAGTGACCGTGGTTAAATTTTTGTTTAACAATGTTTTAAAAACCTGATTGCGTGAATATAAAAATTAAATTCTCACGCACTCACGAAATAACTTAACCTTATCAAAAAAAAAAAAAAAAAAAAAAAATTTGGAGTAATTCGTAACGAAACTCATTCAATGGAAGGCAATTCAGTGGAAGCGTGCGTGATTTAAAAACCAATTTTATTAATTAGTTAATAATTATTTTTGTGTGTGAGAGGTACCCGTCTCCTGCCTCCTATACTTCCAAGATTTTATTTTGAACATGCGGTTTGTTCTATGAGCTACGCACATCAAATTTAGTCTGCCTCATGTTGGCGTTATTCCGCTACACATAAAAAAATTAATGAATTTTTTTTATGGGGTGACCGCCCGTTTGCCCTTTCCTATACAACCAAGATTTTTTGGAACATTCTAAGACTTACGCACATCAAATTTAGTGTGCCTCACTGTTGTAGATATTCAGATATAAGCCAATTTAGAAATTTTATGTATGGTGGATGCCCGTCTCACCCTCCTATACCCCCAAGATTTGCACTCATTAAATTAAGTGTACCTCACTATTGTAGCTGAGAAGATATGAATTAATCCGCGAAAAAAGGGCTTTAAGTCGCAGTGTGCGACGTGAGATAACATGGCCATTGAATTTCTCGCGCAAAAGAGCCATTGTTTCGTTAGCTGTGGGGCAAGTGGCACTATCCTGTTGAAACCTTATATCGTTCAGGTCCACATCCTCAATTTCTGGCATCCGTCATGTTCGTGAGATGTTCAAGTGTTGGGCACGACGAAGAGTCGAGGTTAACTGCTCTTCTGCTACACTATCGCGAACAACAGCAATCTTTTCCTATAGACCCGGTTTGCTGAAATTTGTGCACAATTCTACCAACTGTGGACAAATTTAATTAATTAATTATACTGACCAAAAAATCACGAAGTGCACGAAATGCATTTTGATTTGAACGCCCATTTTCGTTAAAGGCTTCAACAATCTTAATGCGATGCAAAATTGTGTATTGAAACAAAGAAATGTCAAATTAAGTTGGGCAAACAACTTGATGTTGAGGTGCGACTCTCAATTAACATCGTGCATAATCGTTGGACCACCCTTTATTAGGTACATTTTCTTTGTTTCACGCTACCTCCTAGCAATTGTATCTTATTCTAAGACTTTATAAGATTTTTCGAAACTAATTAAACATTTTGAATTCATTTTCTTTATCAATGGTCATTAATACAAACAAATTTATTATTATTAATTTTTCATTTGGTTTTTCAATATTGTAATGTTAACTGGGTTATTTTGTTTTTTTTTTTTAATTGTTGCTGTCTGATACAAATTAATAAATTGATATTACAAACATTTATTTATTCACTGTTACAAAAGTTAAATTATGCCATAAAATTGTTTCAATGCGATTATTCTGTGTTTAAGTCAATAATAAATAATTAAAAGTAGCAGAATGTGGCTGGAATATTAAGTTTCAAGTTTCTCAAAAGAATCAAAGGCTTTAAGAGTTTTAAAGTTGGAAATTAAAAACATATATTTAAAGTCGCTTTCTCGTTAAAGTGTGTTAATGGTTTTCAATTTAAAAAAAGTTAAATATTTCAAAGAAAATACGGTAGAATTAAATGTGAAGGGAACAAAATTAAGTAAAATTAAAAAAAAAAAAATTCAAGCAAAATATGTAAAAAATTTTTGCACGTTTTCTTTAAATTAAATTCAATCAAATACCAACACAATTTTCTGTCATATCCTTCAAAAAAATCTCTAAAATTATATTGAAAATGATTAGTTTTTTAATAAAAATAAGTAGTTGTAATAGGCCTCGAGCTCGAAAAAACTATTTATTTTTATTAATAAAAAAAAAGTCGAAGGAATAAAATTTAATTTAATTTAGTTTTTTTCTTTAATACGGACACACAAGCAACCTTAACATCAGCCTAGTGACAAAGCCAGACACATATTCATCACTCTATTTTTTACAAAAGTCTGCTACTGACTCTCTCTCTCTCTGGTCCCTGGATGATTGTTAATAAATATCCCTGGGTTAATTTTAGAATTTCAGGAAAATAATTATATGCAAATAAAAATAAGTTCACTACAGATTCGTTTTAATTTGCATTAAACAAAAAATTTAATTATTATGAAAACGTAAAAATTTTAACAACAGTTGGGAAACGAAATTCAGCAAAAAAAAATATACTTCCACTTGAGCGTTAAATTTTTAATTTAAATTTCCCCACTTACAAATATTATTTCTGGATGGTATTTTTAATAAGAAAGTACACCGATAAAAAAATCCTTAAACATACAAACAACTAGTAAGAGTGCTATATTTGGCTGTGCCGAATCTTTGATACCCTCCACCGACAGTTAGAATATTTCTGGGTAAATTATGGACCGAACTTTACGAAAGTTTACATTTGATATCCAGCCATATAAAACCGTACAATATCATTATATCGAGACATAATCGCAAAAAAAAAAGCTAAAGCGACAAAAACAAAATTTTACAGGAGGTTTTTTTATATTATTTCATATAAATTTTCTATGATGGTTGTTGCTTACGATAAATTAGTTTTTGCAAAATCGTAACGATTCCTTATGTGACCATGACATGTAAGGAAACGATGCAAACGAAAATTGAAAATGATGTCGCTTAAGCTTTTTTTGCGGTAATGCTTCGATGTTATGTTACGCTTAGGGAATTAAAATAAAAAAAAAAAAATATTTGTGCGTCCAAATATTGCTTGATTTTCATGAGTCCTCAAGCAGAATTTAAAAGCTTATAGAGTAAAGTATTTTTGAGATTTTTTTTCCGATTTTTAGGAAGAGGTTTCAAGTAGAATTTTTGACAAAAATCGATTTTGCCGGTCTTTTTTTTTTGAGTATTCTTCATAATTTCGTCCAAGGCTGCGATTTTCTTCACTTTTAAGGAAATAATTTAAAAGCAAAATGTCCAAGCTTTATTTTTGTGTGCATTCACTGTAAGTTTGTGCAATGCATTTGATGTTTTAGGTATCCCACATTAAAAGTTTTCGTAATTTTTCCATACATTTTGTAAATAACGCTTTATAACTAAAAATAATAAAAATAATAAAATTTTTATGAAAATTAAATAAACCAACAAGGCAGTTTGAAAGATGAATTTATTCTATACAATTTAGCAACAAATATTTTTGAAAATGCTGTTACCGTTCCTGAGTTGTAACGGTTTACAGCTTTGTACAAACAATTAAATCAAACTTTTGCTTTGCTTAAAAATCATTTATTGGGGTTCCCACGACGTAGCTCTATGCCCTGCAATAAATTCGGAAAATCAGTTTCAGAAGTTGTGACCCCGATGTAAGTGTTATCCATTGCCAATACGTCAAGATTTGAGCAATTTAACTAAAGACCAGCATGAAGACATGCAATAAAGAGAAGACTATCAAGAATTGTTTCATCTGATTCTCATCCTTTTGGGTGACAGATCAAAGTCCTATCCAACAATAAAAGCTTCAGGACATATTAATCGAGCTTGCTGGAGGAAGAAAATTATATATTCTTTAAAAACATACATTTTTCGAAACCACCTGCAAACTTACATGGATAATTAAAAATTGATGCATGGCTAAAATTTAGTTCATTAATTTAAAAAAAATATCAAAAATTGATACCTCTGCCAATGCCCATGATACTCTTTTTTTCAATGATTTTAGTCTATAAACGCGGTTGGATAACTACAAAATTATTAATGCAGCAGTTGCACGCACCACGTTAAAAACTTTTCTAGGTCATCAGTGGTACTTTATCCCAAAATTGACTACCTTAGGCTTTTTATTGATGAATATATCGAGACCAAAACATTGAGTTGAATGACCAAAAAATCTACATACGCCAAGTAGCAAGAACAAAGTAGAAAATTTAATAGAAGACAACCTTCAAAATAAAGAAATTCAAGGATTAATTTTCAAAACCAATCTTATGTGTGGTTTATAGAACCCGAGCGCCTTACTCGTCCGTTCAACTTACATTTAAAACAAAAACAAAATTTCGAAATTTGTTTTTGTTTTAAATGTAAGTTGAACGGACGAGTAAGGCGCTCGTGTTCTATAAACTACACATTAATTTTTTTTGAAACATGCAATATTTTAATTGATTTTTTAAAAACAGATCCAGAAAATTAAGAAGCCAACAAGTCAATCCAAGAAGCAAAGAACAAAGTTAACATTTACAAGTGGTAAATGATGGGGCAGAACGAGGTGTGGCTTTGGCTAACACTTACTTCAATGTCACAACTTCTGAAACAGATTTTTAGAACACCAATAAATGGTTTTTAAACAAAACAAAAAAATTAATAATTTAAATTTGATATAAATTTGTTTGTTGGGTATGAATCTGAAAACCGGTATAACTCAGGAACGGTAAGAGCAAATTTAAAAATATCTGTTTCTAAATTATTTAAAAAGAAATTGTCTTTTAAACTGCGTTGTTAGTTTTGTCATTTTTATGAAAATTTTAAAAGTTATACAGCGGTTTTTCTGAAATTTATGGAAAAATTACGAAGAATTGTAATGCAAGGTACCTTAAACACCAAATTCATTGCAAAAACTTACAGTGAATGCACACAAAAATAAAAAATAAACATTTTTCTTATAAATTATTTCATCAAAAGTAAAAAAATCGCGGTTTTTGACAAAATTATGAAGAATACTCAAACAAAAGACGGGCTAACTCGATTTTTGGCAAAAATTCTACTTGAGCAACCTCTAAACCTCTTCCTAAAAATCGGAAAAAAATCTTAAAAATATTACTAAATTTTCGAGCTTAAGGTCTTTTTGTTATAAAAAACTTTTAACGTTTATTTAAAACTAATACTTTTTTGTTTTTGAATTAAAAATTTTTTAATTGACAGTTATTGTTAAATTTGTTATAATTTGTTAAAAATTTATAAATTAAGAAAAAAAACCCTCAAGAAGGCACTCAAGGAGGTGCCGAAATATTGGTTTTAAATAAACGTTAAAAGTTTTTTATAACAAAAAGGCCTTAAGCTCGAAAATTTAGTAATATTTGAAATAATAAAGGTCGAACAAAATACATATTATAAATCTCAAAAATATTTTACTCTATAAGCATTTAAATTCTGCTTGAGCCAAAATTTTTTTTTTTTGGGACACACTATTCCACATTTGTATTCAAAACTCCTACTGAACCGATTTTGCTGGGTTTCAATCAAATACAGAATATATATACATACTATGGTTGGATGTTAAAAATGTTTATGTTTGCTGGTTACCATATTATGTTTAAATATGACCATAGTATGGTTTAAATCAACAAAAATTTTGCTGAAGTCAACCATAACATGGTCAAAATTAACGATAATTTGGTAAATATTAACCATAACAATGGTCAAAACAAAACATATTATGTTCAAAATTAACCATATGGTCAAAATGTCGCAAAATTTTGACAAAAGTAACCATATTATGGTGAGAATTAACAATAATAGGGTCAATGTTAACCATATTATGGTTATTTATGTCATCCATTTTCTCGATTTGTATGTTAAGTGTCAAATTATAATTTTATTTAATTTTGTATTCCTGATAGGTGTTATGTTCCACTTTTATAAAAAATCCCCTTTGATTCATATGCCAGCCTGTGGCGACATTCATTACCATTTTTTCTGTTCTACTAGTTTATTCGACGTAATTTATGTATTTTAATCAATAATTAATATAAAATGAATGAGAGTTTTAAGAAACTATTGAAAAATGCAAACAACCAGAATGTTGTTGCTTTTTAAACATATTATTTTAAATTTAAAATTAAACATATAATGTTTTGAAATGTTATAATTTTGAACATATTATTGTTATTAAATATTAACCATAACATGTTTGGAGGCAACCATAATATGGTTAAATTTAACCATAATATGGTTTCCGTGACAATAATATTGTTAAGGTTACCATAATATGTTTGAGTGTATGGTTGTAGCTTTATTTTATTAAAACATTATATTGTTGAATTTAACCATATTTGAAGTATCAAGGAAGGTAAAAACTTTACTGTTAAATAGAAACAAAATATTATCAATCTTGAAAAAAGTTTTGTTACAAACAACAAAAGTTTGTTTCTTGCCATTGCAAGGACCATAATATGTTTTTTAACCATACTTCAACCATGTCTTGTGTGTAGTTAAATTTGCTATGGAATCTGCATATACATCAATATGCAGTTTAATACATAGTCGGTTTGTAGTATAATCGACTGTTAAATATAACTGTTATCTATAGTATTTTATAAATTTTAATCTAAAACTTAAATTCTACTAGTCTTATGCTATGTTCACATTTGGCTTCTTAAGCGCGTTTAAGCCGTTCGAGCGTGGTTAAGCTCTAATCACTTCAAAATCGAGATGATTACCCAAACATTAAAGTGATTGGTTAATCACTTCAAATTAACATGATTACAACTAAATCACTTCATAAATCACATAGAATCCACTGAACATACCTGAAGTGTAGAGTCGCCAACATGATCGTGTACAGCCGGTCACGATTTCTGCTCAATGTTTTTATTTTTTTCCTTAAATAATTCATAAATTTTCACAATTTAATCATTAAAATGATTAAAATAATCTTCTGATAACTTTATAAAAGTGTTTTTTTTATCCATTTTTAATACTTTAAAGATATATAAATTTGTTTGTTGTGTTTTTTTTCTTAATCATCTGTCATCTTAATCATCTCAAATGTAATGTGAACGGCTTCGATTAGCTAAATCAACATTTTGCTTAAGCGCGTTTAAAAACCCAAGTGTGAACTTAGCATTAATTAAACACATAAAATATTTTGTGATTTCAAATTAATTCCAATCTATAGCGTGGAAAGTAAATTTCGGGTGTCCCGGTTGGCTAGTTAGTAGTGAGCTAATCTTTCAGTGCGAGGGTTGCGAGTTCAATTCCAGCCGGAGTCTCTGGCCTATTTCACTGCTCGTCTTATAAAGTTAAAAAACACTTAATAAATAAATTAATATATATATGTATATATAATGGCTTGTTCTATAGTTTTTAGTGCAATCTGTAGTAAATTTAATGTCCTTGGCTTTAGTCCAGATTAATAATTCAACCTTTAGTTTAAAGCTAATGTATAGAATAATTATTGGGAACTTTTTTAATTCCCTAGAAAAGTTTAAAATTACTTTGCTATGTTAAAGAAAAGCGATCGAAAGCTTTTAAATTCTTTAGAAAAGCCATAAATTTCTGTTTTAATCATAAAAATTAATTTTTAAAAAGTTGTGAGTAACAAAATGTTTTGCTTTTTGGCTGTAGCGCTCCTGGAGCCAAAGAAATAAAAATTGTTTTATAAATATTATTACTGTCGTCGCTCATGTAATTCTGTTTTTTTTATGTTATTTTTTTTTTTTTTTTTGTATTTTTGTTCAATTCTCCCACTCTAATTGTTGCGTTTTCATTCACATTCTCCTTTTTCCCATTTGTTATAATTCAAAGTATAAAAATTTCATTGTTTGGCTGACTTCATTCTTTTTCCATTCCATTCCCTTTTTTAATTTTTCGAGTTTTTTTTACTGCTTTTTGATAAATATTAATTTTGACTTAAAAAAGATTCAGTTTTTCATGAAATTTCTTTTTTTTTTTGTTAAAAACTAACGTGGCGTTCAGTGTTTTCTTGTTTTGGTTCATTTCCTTTTGCTTGAGCTCCTTGTGAGATTTTTGTAAAAGTTTTTGCTCTGCTCTCTTCACTGGTGATTTGTGTTTGGTATCCTGTTGTACACACACACACACCCAAACACACACACACACACACGCCCACAATTAATTCACATAAAATATTTTCGTGTAATTTGTCGTTTTTCTTGTATTTGTTGACATTTAATTTTTATTTGCATATTTTTATTTAGACCAAAAAAAAATTTTTTTTTATTGTTTCTTTTTCTCTTTTTGCAACAGATTAACATTTTGTATAAAATATAAAGACAAACAAATGTATTTTAAAATTTGTAACAAGCCGAGGGAGAAGGTTCAACAACGACCATGGCACATTTTCATTTTAAGCTACAGGGGAGAAGGATGTTTATTTTTTTTGTGTGCTTATTTGCCTTGTCTTAAATTTCGATAAACAGGTAAGAATTTTTGTAAATTTTTGTTTAAGAATAAACGACCTTTAGGGCTTAAGTGCTTTTCGTTTCGAACTTTATTTAAGTTTTTTCTCTGTTTCATAATGGATGTGAAAATTTAGTGAAATTATTTAGGATTTAAAATATACATAAATATTTTGTAAATTATAACAATAACCTTTAAATGCGACAAGAATTTTAATTTTTTCATACGATCAAAAAAATGTCGACAATTTTTCTACAGAAATAAAAAAAAAAATATTTTTGCCAGTTCCTTGGTCTGTAAAATCATACTATTTTTTAGCTGCAAATATAATATGAATTTATCAGTCGCTGTTGTGTCTTTCACAAACATATTTTGGTTGCTCACAACAACAAAAAATTTTAGTGTTTCCTTAAAATTAAACAATAATAACATTTAAAAAGCATAGAAAAGAAATTGACATTTAAAATATGAACAGACGTTATTGGGAAATTTCTAATAGTTATTAATAACTTTTCTGTAGAACACAAAATCTATCGATAATTTTGTTTAAAAGACAAAGTTATGAGTAATTTTCATAAATTATTTTAAAGTTATTGATAACTTTTCTCTAGAATATAAAATTTATCGTTATAATTTACTATAGAAAACAAACGAAATCGATAACTTTTCTATTGAAAACAAAAGAAATCGATCATTTATTATGGAACAAAACTGTCATCGATAATGTTTTTTGTAGATAAGTTTTTTACAGAATCGATAACTTTTCTTTAGAATACAAAATGTATCGATAGTTTTTTATTAAAAACACAAGTTATTGATAACTTTTCTGTAGAATACAAAAGAAACCAATAAATTTTCCATAGAATAAAAAATTTCAGTTATCGATTAAGTTTTTATTGATTACAAAAGTTATAAATAATTATTTTTTGTACAACACAAATGTCGTCGTTGAATTTTCTATAACTTTAAAAAAATTTTTTATTGAATACGAAAGGTTTCTATGCCTTAATAACATCGGTAGAATTTCGACAGAATACAAAAGTTTCTCAGAACCGTTTCTATAATATATAAAAATTCCTGATTACTTTTCTGTAGAATACAAAAATAATCGAAACATTTTCCTAAGCACATAAAAGCTCTTGATGACTTTTCTACAGGATACTAAAGTAATAAATTTTTTTTTTTCGATACATTTTCTATAACTATTTACAACTTTCTGATATGTTTTCTATAAAGTAAAAAAAATTTCTCGATAGGGTTTTTATAGAATATGTAAAAGTTCTCAAATACTTTCTTGTAGAATACAAAAGTTATCGATTATTTTTATGTAGAAAATAAAAGTTATCGATAAGTTTTCTATGTAATACATAAGATATCGATAACTTTTTTATTGAATACAAAATATATCGATATATTTTTAATGGAATACAAAAGATATCGAAAACTTTTCTACAGAAAACAAAAGTTATCGATAACTTTTCTACAGAACATAAAAGTTTTCGATCATTTTTCTATAGAATGCAAAAGATATCGATAACTTTTCTACAGAATACAAAAGTAATCGATAATTTTTTTGTTGAACACAAATGTTATCGATAAATATACTATAGTTATTACTACAAAATCAAAACAAACTTGATAGCTTTTCTGTGGAATACACAAGTAATCGATACATTTTCTAAAGAATACAAAAGTTCTCGATAACTTCTCGCTAAAATGTATCGATTAATTTTCCATGGAAATTCAAGCCGTACGTTACCAATCATAAACATATACAATATTTACTTTAATATTGTCCTTCTTAAAACACAACTTTTCCTCATTTAATATTCCACTAACAAACAAATAGACATCAACTTCTGTATTTATTAAATTAATAGTTTGCTGTGACAAACATTTATTTTTTTTGCTATAATTTAATTAATTTTGTTTGCTTAACTCCTCTTAATTTTGCTTTACTTTTGTGTAATTGATTAAAAGAAGGTCGACACTTTTGGCCCACACAAATAATAATTAAACATCGTTGTTGTGTCTGTATAAGCGTAACTGGGAACGAATATACCTTTGCAAACACACCCAGACAATAACTACTCACATACCTAGATTGACTTATATACACTTGTGCATACACTCACTTACACACACTCATTAATTTAAACGTATGAACATGTTCTTGTGTTTATTTATTTAATCCTTAAAGCTTTTTGGTAAATGTGTTAATAAAATGTCATCATAATTGCGTTACTTTAACTGCCGCCGTCTCCGTTTCTGTGATGTTCTAGCAGGTTTTAACATTTTTTTGTTGTATCGTCTGCTTAAAGATCCCAAACAAATACACATCCTGCCTGTCATCCATCCTCATATCCACAGCTTAAATAAATACATATTTGTTTTTTGTTTTGTTGTGCTTAATTGACAAGTGTATGTCTGTTTTTGTGTACGTATGTGTTTAAGTGAGCGAAGAAGATAGTAACGGGAAAATATATTGTATCGTCATATTTAATATGAGAATTAAAATCTACAGATAAAATCCCTTAAATACACAATTATCCAAAAGTTTTCTTATGTGTTGTTGTTAATTTGTTTTATCCAGGACGCCACATGCTTTTACTTTTTCAAGACGGTATCGAGTCTGATACAAAAGAATGGTTTTATTTTGCAAAAAACTTAATCTTAGACAATGGAATGAAATATCTTTCTTTGAGATTCATTAATTTATTTTCGTAAAACGTCTGGACAAAAATGTGTATAACCTTTTAATAATAACGAAAAAAAAGAAGATTTTTCTTTGAGGAAAATTTGTTTTTGGCTTTTATTTTCTGTAGAAAGGATTTGGCAAGGAAATGTTATTAATAATTCTTTTGATGTTTTTCAATATTTAATTTTTTCAATATAAAGTTATCGATACATTTTCAGTGCTTATAAAAAGTTATAGATAATGTAAATGCTCTATGGGATAGTTATCGATAGCTTTACCTTTTAATAGAAAAGTTATCGATAACTTCACTGTTTTATAGTAAAGTTATTGATAACTTAACTTTTTTATAGTAGTTATTGATAACTTAACTTTTTTATAGAAAAGTTACTGATAACTATAATTTTGTAAAAAAATTTTTATTGATAACTTTACTTTTCTATAGAAAAGCTATCGATAACTTTACTTTTTTATAGAAAAGTTATCTGTAACTTTACTTTTCTATAGAAAAGTTATCGATTACATTATTTTCCTATGGAAAAGTTATCGATAACTTTACTTTTCTATAGAAAAGTTATCGGTAACTTTACTTTTCAATAGAAAAGTTATTGATAACTTTACTTTTCTATAGAAAAGCCATCGATAACTTTACTTTTTTATAGAAAAGTTATCTGTAACTTTACTTCCCCATAAAAAAGTTATCGATTACATTATTTTCCTATGGAAAAGTTATCGATAACTTTACTTTTCTATAGAAAAGTTATCGGTAACTTTACTTTTCAATAGAAAAGTTATTGATAACTTTACTTTTCAATAGAAAAGTTATCGGTAACTTTACATTTCAATAGAAAAGTTATCGGTAACTTTACTTTTCAATAGAAAAGTTATCGGTTACTTTACTTTTCTATAGAAAAGTTATCGGTAACTTTACTTTTCTATAGAAAAGTTATCGGTAACTTTACTTTTCTATTGCAAAGTTATCGGTAATTTTACTTTTCTATTGAAAAGTTATCGATAACTTTACTTTTGTATTGAAAAATTATCGGTGACTTTACTTTTGTATTGAAAAATTTTCGGTGACTTTACTTTTCTATTGAAAAGTGATCATTAACTTTACTTTTCCATAGAATAGTTATTAAAACAACTACTTCTCCATAGAATTGTTGTTGAAAAATTAATTTTTCTAATAGAAAACTTATCACAAAATCTAAATTTCTGTATCCTATCCTATCAATAACTTTACTTTTCTATTGAAAAGTAAAATTTACTGTACCATAACTTTTTTTTTGTAAAAGTAGTTAATATCTTTACTAAAAATAAAAAGTTGTATATTTTTTATACAACAATTATCGAAAGCCAAGAAAAAATATTGAAAACTGGCTACATATTTGACAAAGATTAGTAAAACTTTTATAGCAAATACATTTTTTAAAGAAAGAAAACTGTTATTTGTTTCTAGTTGAAATGCTCTTCAAGAATTTCCTTAATTTATTGTCGTTGTTATACAAACTTTCAATTTCTTTCACTCTTTGCTAATTTCTCATTTAATTCTTATCTTTTTTTGCTACGTTTGCAAGTGATTCAAATTAAAAACCCACAAAAACCATTGTCATATTTCCTTTGTCTACTTAAGACTTATCTCAGAAGAAATTACCATGATTTCTTTTTTATATCCTGTTTAAATTATACAAAACTTAGATAAGAAATAGGTCTTTTACCGCTACTTGAAACGACTATTTTTTGTATAAAAATGCTTGCAAAGAAAGTGAAAGTAAATTGCGAATATTAATAATAAAAAAAATCAGCATTAAGTATAATGAGTACTAATGAGCCAAAGAAAATATTTAAGTGAAACAAGAATTATTCTACCCAAAACAAAGGCGGAGATATAAAAATGCAAGAGGAAATAACTAAATAATAAAATGCTAAATGAATGACAAAAAAGAAAATTGTGAAAAAGTGATGATGAAGTGGAAATATTCTAAAGAAAAGTTTGAATTTAATGAAAGCTGTTGAAATTTAAGTTCATAATCTAAAAAGAAATGTAACTTTTTAATAGTTAAAAACAAATTTGGTAAGAATTTTCTGTTCTATGAAGAATAAATTTTTTTTTTAAGTTTTGTATACTTAAGCGTATGATTAATATTAATTATTGTTTTAAGCAACAAAATTGGATGTTACTTGAAAACTTCTAGACATTATTTTAATTTTTTTAAAGCTTTTCAGAACATTTTTCTTAAATAAATTGTATTTAAACATTCGCCTTCTAATTGACAAAACCTTTTACGAATTTTGCTAAATTCATTTTCGTTACTCTTAATTTGTTTTAAACTCTTGAAAAACGCAATTAATTTAAACCCCAGCTGGGGGTTTTTTTCAAACGATATTTAAGGAAAAAGTTATTGAGTGTTGTTTTCAATTTTTTTATTATTGTGGCAAATTTTTCAGGCATTCTAAACAAAAAACAAATGCAATAAAAAAGTTGTCTATCCTTTTTTCTCTTTGAATCTTTTTATTTGTTTTCGAGTGATACATGATTTAAACAAATAAGGAAGTAAATAACTTTTATATTGCTAAAAGATTTTCCCTTTTAAAAGGTTGCAAAAAAAAAAAAAAAATTAAATCACAAAAAAATCCTTAGGAAACAAAAAAAAGTAATTTTTGTTATTCCTTAAAGAAAGGAAACAAAAAATTAAGTAAGAGAAAAAAATAAAGAAAGCACTTGTCATTTAATGAGAAAGCTTTTCTTTTCATTGAACTTTTTTTGGCTGTTGTTGTTGCTCCAATATTACTTTTTCATAATAAAGAACTTTGTATATTTGAAGTCATATTGTTGTTACATATATTAAAAACAGGATTTAGGACAAAAAATTTATATATCACACGCAGAGAAAAAACATGTTTAAATATGGTCACCTCCAACAAAACTATTTTCAAAGAAAATTTTAAGAATATTTTGTTTAATTTAACCATATTATTGCCACCGACAACCATGTTATGGTTAAATTAGTCCTCCATTACGAAGGCACAATCATATAATGGTTGCCTCTAAGCATGTTATGGTTAAATATGACAATAACTTCTTTTTAAATTATCAATAGTATTTTCCTCTTTTCCAAGAGCAACATACTATGGTTGAAAACCAACCATGCTATTATAAGTGTTAAACATATTTTTGTTATAATTATCCATAACATGTCCAGAGGCAACAATAATGTTGTTGCGGCTTCTTGATTGAGAGTTAATTTAACCATAATATGGTTGTCGGTGACAATAATATGGTGAAATTGAACATAATATGCTTAAAATTGTCCTTAAAAATTGTTTTGTTGGAGGTGACCATTTTTAAACATGTTTTTTCTCTGGGTGTACACACATGTATATATAAATGAATTTATTTACGGACAAGTAAATACAAATAACATTTAATAAAAAATTATTTCATAAGCATGTTTAAACATATTCCTTAATACTCTAAAGACATGTGGCAAATTAAACTTATACAGAGAAAAAACATACGAGAAGACGAATGGAAAATAACTCTAGAGATTTAAACCATAAACTTATGGAAATAGGTTAAGTTTAAGAACAACAATAGAAAAAATGCTAATATTTTGAAAGAAAAATTGTAACAAGAGTTCTGACTCACGAGCGCGAAACGCTTATAAGCGAAAAAAATGTAATCAGGCACATTTACCCACGAAATATGATCGACGATGCCGTCAGCCTAAAATCTTCACTAAACAATGTCTTCTTCGAGATTGGAAACTTTTTATCTCATGTGGATTGTTCCCAAATATGAAAATTATGTTTGTTAACATATCAATTCATCAAGAAATGGGACTCATCGTTGAAGATTATTTTCATTGCCCATTTGCACGTGTTGTTAAGCGTTATATCCATAAATAGTGATTTGGCAAAAAATACGGAATAAATGACAATTGTCAAAATTCAAAAGTCCCTAATTGCTGACGCTTCATTGAAACATATTTAAATTGTTATTTATTTAATATTTTCTTAAAAAAAAATCCTCAGATTCGATAAGAAATCCTGCGTTTTTCAATTAGCCGCCATCACGCATTTTTAAACTGCAATCACACTCACTCTTTAACGCGTGATTAACATTAAGAGCAATAACAATCTTTAGTAACTCAAGCGTTAATCACATTTGACACGAAAAACTCACGTCACGCCCATACATTTCGATAAGCCAATAATTTTATTAAAAGCGCATCCGAAATGTTATATATAAAAAAATCGATAAATCTGCTATTCTTAAAAAAAATTTAAGCTTACCAATCTTTAGAAATGATGTCGATGACTTTATTATATTTTTAGAGAATTTTTCGATAACTTTAGTAATATATGTATAATAAAGTTATTGCTAACTTTAGTATTTCTGAGAAAGTTATCGATAACCCTTTTAATCTAGAAAAAAGTTATCAATATTTTTATTAACGTGTTATCGATAACTTAACTAAATTTTAGCAAAGTAATCGATAACTTTATTTATCTCTAGAAAAGTTATCGATAATTTTACTAATCCATAAAAAACTTATTAATAACTTTGTTAAGCCATAGAAATATTTCCGAAAACTCTACCAATCTATAGAAAACTGTTTGATAACTTTAGTGATTGATAGAAGAGTTATCGAAAGTCTTACAAATTAAAAGATAAGGTCTTAAATTTATAGAAATGATTTTTAGCTTTGCTATTCTTCAGATAAGTTATCTTAAACTAGTTAAATCTTTTGAGAAATTATCGATAACTCTTATATATATATTGGTAACTTTTACTCCTGTGAGTAGCATAGAGCCGATTACTTTTAAAATCTAAAGAAATGTTTTTTATGACCTTGTTAATCAATAAAAAAGTAATCGATTACTTTCATTTTCTTCAGAAAAGTTATCAATAGCGGAACTAGATTACTAAGATATTAATAAGTCCATAGAATTATATATCGGTACGTTTACTTATTTATGACAAAATTATCGATAGCTTAAATAATCTATAGAAATATTATCTTTAACGTTAAGTTTTTGATAAGAATAGTCAAGTCTTACTAAAAACTTTACTTTCAAGGTAAAAGGTTTTAAATTTTTTACTATTCAATAAAAAAATTTCGATAGTTTGAATTTTCTCGAAAACATAATTTTTAAGAAAAATTAACTATTAAGAAATATTTTTTAGATTTGAAGGAAAATAATTCTACAGGGTGGCGCAGATTGAGCTTTATGCTTTGAATTATTTATACATTTTTTAATTATTATTATATTCTGTGACATCCTGTATATGTACTTCTACTACAAATTTTAAAGTGAGATGATTTTTAAAAAGAGATTCAGCTGGAATTTAAAGGTTTTATTTCCTTGAAAAGCTACATATAAAAAGATATTAGTGTTATTCACGGAAGGCTCATTATCAGGTTTTATGTTTTTTTTTTAGTTTTTTCAAGTATTTTATTGCCATATAACCTCATAATCAGCCTTCCGTGAATGGTCCTAATGAATCTATTTAAATTTCACTTCTTCGCCATTAAAAGCTTTCTTTGAAAATATTTTAGATATTGCTGTTTTATCAATGTTTTTCTATCTCTTTCTTTTTGAACCATTAAAAATTTGTTTTAATGTGTTTTATTATAAAACTTTTCTCGCTGCAAATAATTTTCTGTACGCCATAAATTTTGTAATAATTGTGTTTGAATCCTTTTTGAAAAGAATTGTAACTGTAAGTAAATTTTTCGTACTTTGGTAATAATTTAAACAAAACCAAAACAACCATAACAATAATAATAAAAAAATAAAACAACATGAAAGAAATTACAAAACTACCACCAAAGTAAACAAATTAAATAAAAAACAAGTAAAAATTTAGTAAAAAAAAAAAAATATTATAGAACTTACCACAGGCAACATTTTTAAAAATCCCAGTAAAAATATCACCATGATGCTGGATGTTGAGACACAAAATTGCATTTTTAAAAATGTGATGGCGCACTGACGATTGTACCAAATGGGCAGAAGGATAATAAATGCCGAGCACGATTGCAATAAACAACAAACACAACTAATGATGACAAAAATTGGTTGGGGCGGCGTAGACAAATGATGAGACTAGAAGAAAAACAAAGAAGAGAATAACGAATGAGTAATAAAAATAAATACACAAAATATTTGAAATATTTGAAAAATATTTGAAATAAGTGTCGAATTTAATATAAATTGTTATTCACATTCTGTTTTTAAGAAAAAAAATTTCTTCTCTTAATTTTTACACTACTGGAAGTAGAGAAAACTAGGAGTATAGAATTAGCAGAATGGCTATTTATCGCTTCCTCAAGGAACGTTTTTCTAAAGGTTTTGTTAGAAAACCTTTTTTAAGCTTTTATAAAAAGCTTTTTACGTTTTATTAAAAAAAAATTTCTTAAGACATTTAAAAAAGGTTTAGTAGAAACGCTTTTTTTAAGGTTTGTTTAAGGAGCTTTTTAAAGCTTTTTCAAAAAAGTAACTCTTAAGCTTTTGTACCAAACCTTTTATTTATCTTAAAAAAAGTTAAAATATTTTTGCCAAAAAACGTTTTCGAAAACTTTTTAAATTCACTTTTTTGACAAATTTGTTTTTTGATATTTTTATATTTGGGTCTAGTTAGCATATTTTTTTTTCTATTTTTTTTACCAAGAAAATGGGTTCTAAAAAAATTGGTGCATAACAAAACGTACTTTTTTAATTTTTGGTTCAAAACGTGCTTTTTTCATTGTTTTTGCTATTTCTTCGTATAGTTGTTTTAATAACATAACATTTCCTTATATTCTTAATTTGTTTGACATTTATTAATGTCATTTCAATTTTGTTAAAATTAACTGTTAAATAACGGTGGCTTTTTTTGAAAACGCGTCGAAAAAGTGAAAATTTTCATTAAAACAAAAACAAAGTTTAAAAAATTGTTTTTGTGTTAATTGTGAGAGAGAAACGCGTCAAATTTCTCACGTTTCTTTAATTTTAAATTTGTGTTTCTTCGATGAGTTTTCAATAATAGCCACCAATTATTGCAATAATTAAACTATTGTTTGGTGAATGCGTGTTATGAAAAAATTATTAATACAAAAGTATAATTAAAACATGGGAGAACTACAAGAATCTGTAGAAAATTTAAATATTTTATTAAATATTTTTATAAACAAAACGTACCTTTTTTAATTTTTTTTTTAACAAAACGTACTTTTTTCGATATAAAATTGGTTTAATATTAAACATCCTTGACATTTAATGTGTTGACTAACGGCAGTTTGATTCAACTTTTGGTAAGCAAAAAACATGTTTCCATTTCCAGGTTCATGCAGCTTTTTAAGGAGTTGAAATAAATAAACCTCAATTTCCCAAAAATTTTAAATGTGTGAAAAAGTACGTTTTGTTCTGCGGCTCCTCATATGGTTTAAACATAGTACCCTTATATAATAAAACTTCAATTATAACATTTTTTTCCAAACAATTTCGTTAATCCTTTACAACAAGGCGAATTTACTTCAGGTGGTGTCGAAAATACAGCCGGCTATTTTTTTTGGTCATGCCAGATATGTCAAAAGTTTTGTTTACATGTGCATTTTAAAATTGTGTTTTTAAATAAACATTTTGTTTAACAACTTATTAATGAAAAAATAAAACAATAAAGAGATGATTAAAGAAACTATGTATAAAAATTAAATATAAATCGTTTTTAGATCACAAAAACTAATTTTTACCGTCATCACTATATTTTAATGGTATTTTTATGTTTATGATCAGTTTTAATATTAAAATGCATAAACTGGACGCAGAAAAAACGGTTTAGATTATTTTTAATACAAGATTCAATTCAACCGAATTTGTAATTTAATGCTCACAAAATTCTCATAAGTTTATGTTATAAAAACTGTTTTTTTCTTAATTAAAAAAAAATTTAATTTTTTTTATATTTTTACTCAAATGTTTTTATTAATTTTTAGTCTAGGGATGCCACATACATTTTTTCTTCAATCCCAAATTTAAAATAGAAATTTCTTATAATATCCCCTTCAAAAATAAAAAGCCACAAATACATTATTTTTAAGAAATTATTTAGTTTTAAAGTAACATATTAGTGGGGATTAATAATTATCTTATAAATTTGTCATTTAAATTTATATAAGTACGTATAGATAAGTAAACTAAAACAATAATGTCATTTTACCAATTTTACAATATGGTAATTATCTTTCAAATTTTGATCAGAAATGTACGTTATTAAGGGAGAGGGAAAGTTGATCATTCAGTTGATCTTAAATAATGTTAATTCATTTTTAATTTCTTGTATGACTACTGGTTAATATTTAATACTTAAAGCATCATGTACATATAAGCAAACATTCTTCTAGCATTAATGGAGTACCAGCCTGAAATTTCCCGTTTCAACATTTACTATCCTTTACGAACATTTTAAGTTGTAACATTTCAAATATTGAGAATTAGGGTTATAATAACGACCCCACAAATACATCCATTGAATGCGTAAAATATCCATTGGCTAAGCCATTATATTGGTGGACATACGTTTGAAAGTATTTTTACTTGTTAGAGTATTAACAGGTGAACCTAAACAAAAGGAGAAAATGTTTTATATATAAGAAAAATTCTGCTGCTGACACATTTTAAATAAAAAACTATATTGCGTTCAGTAAATCTGATTTTTCAGCCGTCTGAAATTGAATTTGCTCTATAATTTGTTTATCTTTTATACATAAATTGTGTTAATATGAGTTTTGTACATGAAAACTCTTACAGATCTTATATATGTTGGACTGTAAAAGAAACAAAACGATCAACAATTTTCCCAAAAAGAAAAATAGTTTATTATCAAAAAGTAATTTAAATTTTTGGGAATATTGAGAGAATTTCAACTAATTGTAGTGGGGAATGTAAGATGAGATAAACCCACTGTTTATTGTTGATGTGTTTTGTTTAAACTTTGATATTGTTACAAGTAGAACTGTTGCTATAAGTCTTATACGCTTAACAGTTTTATTTGGTTTAATATCTTTAGTTTTTCCAAAATCTTTATGGATGAAGTTTCCTGATGATCTGGCCTAAGCAACCAGTGAAATGCGCATAGGAATAGCTTATCCCATCAACAATAAATTTCAAGTGTTTTTATCAATAATAAAAACTGGGAATTTAGCACGAATAACAAAATCTTTTGAAAACAAAATCTTTTGAAAAGAAAAATAGTTTATTTTTACATTCTCAACTAAAACCCGAAATTAATTTTTGTTATCTAATTTGAGATTAGAACCCCAAATCTGGTAGCCCTGCTTTAGTCAACTGTTTTATACAAGGCGTGTTTTGTGTTGTTGACTTGTTGTAGTCTCGCCGCCACCTGAAGTAAATTCGCCTTGCTTTACAACAAAAGAGTTGAACAGCATAAATTATATACACTTATGCACATATGTACGGCCTGGAAGACCAAAAACCACCTGGCAGCAAACCATCCTGTAGAAATAGGAAAGCTGGACTAGTCGAGCGACAAGATACAAACTTATTGTAATGATAAAATTATGCGAAAGAATCTTGTAGAAACCCTAAGCTCCCTAGAGGAGTAAATAAATGAAAAAATGCACTTTTCTTAAGTTTTGTTAAAGCTGTTTTCTTTTGTCATTTGTCAATACAAAATCTTTCCAGATGACCTTTAGGCTTTTCTTTAAACTTTAAGCTTTTTCTAAATTTTACAAAAGCTTAAAGATGGTTATTTTAACTTAAGCTTTTGTAATAAAAGCTTCATAATGACTTAAATGGCATTAACTGTGTTTGAAATTTTATGAATACAGCCTGTTTAGAATCTTGGCGGAAAAAATTGTATAAGCTACAACTTTTTTCTAAGCTTTTTTAATTATGGCTTTCTGTTAACGTTTTAATTACCGATACTGTTGTCAACTGAAAGTTAAGTTCCAGTGTTTTTGATGTATGAATTGGTTTTAACGTCTTTGGGGTTTTTCATTTTGAAATGTTTCTTGTTGTGCGAAGCACAGGCATGCCCTACGCAATCAGACATACAGATATGCAGTAAATAAGTGAACGAAATCTTAATTTAAAAAAAATATATAAAATTTGAAAAGCCACGACATTCCCTTACTAAGAAGCAGGTTTGTAAGGGAGCATATTAAAGAACAACGGTAACAACAAAAAATTCAATGTGTAAAGCTGATCGTTACATCCAACAATTTTTATATGCGCTGAATAAAGCGCTTTATGTGTCAAAAATGTTTTGCATCAAACTGGGAACTCGTCATATAAAATTCATGTCTTCCGTAAGCGATATGGTAAGCGAAAGTATTACGTTTCTCACTTTCAAACCTGCTACGTTGAAAGCTCCATTTTTTATTGGGCAGTTATAAAAGCTATTATATCAAGCTTATGTTCTACCAAAATATACTTATTTAACTTAGACTTTAAGAAATGCTTTACTTTCACCAAAAGCTTGTTATTAAACTGGCATTGTTTTCATCTCCAATAAAAGCTTTTATAGTAAAAAGTTAATAAGTATTTTGTTTCCCATTTCTAAAAGCTTTTACTATATGTATGTTGGATATTTTGATAATTTTAAGTAACTTTTCTTTTTGCCATATTCTGACTTAAATGTGACGTTTGAAATGCTTAAATACAAAATGTTTGTAGTTTATTTTATTTCATTCGTTTTTTTCTAGAATTTTATTATGCCACTAACATTTTGTTTGCTTTTCTTCGGTGGAATTTTTCCCTCCTGTGTGGATTTTTGTGTTTTTTTTTAAGTTCATGGAACCGGAATGTTTGCATTACATACTTTTATTTATTTACTACATGCAATTTTTCCACCATTTGTGTTGTTTTTTTTTTTTAAGAGTTTGTTTGGAAAAATACTTTTCTGAAAAACTTTTTTTGTTTTGTATGAATGGGATTTTTTGGCTTGTAGCTTGTAGTTTTACATAGAATTTTATGCTGCATACAATGCGATGTTTTTAGAGCTTTGTTTGTATTTATTAAATTTTTAAGTTTAAGTTCACAACCTTGCCACTTTATTGTACATATGCTTAGCAGTGGTCAAAGCGGCAAATTGTTGGCTAAAAAAAGGGGATTACGTTGAAGTGATTAAGCAGTAAGTAAGTGGTTTTTATGTTTGCTTAAAGAACGATTATTTGTTTTATTTTTTAAAAAATATTAAATTGTGGTATATGCTTGAAATCCACGAAATCTTTTGCTTATTCCATTTGAAACAGGAATAAATAAATGGCTTTACAATTTCTTAGTCAAAACTTTTTGTATTATACTTAAATTGTTTTAATTTTTGTTTTTCAGATAGCGAAAGTCTAGGTGCTTCATAGACAGCCGATACGAGAACGTCTTACTTTTGTTATTATAGTGGACTTTTTGTGATACCCTGAGCCAGTGTCAAGAGTTAGTCAGTGTCTCCCGGACTATTGCACGGATATCACTGCAGCCTCGAATGATTTCAACTCCCTGCAAACATAGAGCTCGAACTCAGTCCCCCAATAGATGTACTATCTAGGCAAGGCAATTTTGGTCTCCCAAATTCTGGTCTCTCAAAATGCCTCGTCCTTTTACCCTCAGATCAGGGCATTGTCAGAGAAAGTGAAACACCCTTTCCTCCTTCTGACTACTTCTACAGTAGTTATTAAAAACTAAGCCCATTCTCATCGCATGGGTCCCTATCACCCAGTGACCCTTAATGACCGGTTTCATTGTCCTTCTCTGGTCCTTGATGACATCAAGAAGCTTGCGGGTTCTCCCCTGGTCATAGTCAAGCCATAGTTTCCTGGCCATCAAGCGGGTGTTTTCACGCTGCCAACTCTCCTGAGCCCTTCTGTACGATGAGAGTTCTACATCGAGCCATCGGAATGCCGATCAGGCCGTCAAAAGCCTAACTTTTCATCTTTCTGTATATCCAGTTTGTAGCTAATCAGCTAAGAAGTTTACAAGTTATTACGTTTTAGCCACCATGACGTATGATTAATATTTATTGTGGTGAAATTTTGATACATCTTTTCTAATTTTAAATTTTTTTTCAGGTAGGTATGCAAAAGCCAACAAATGCCCTGAATTATTCTGCTTAAATTCAATTCTGATTTTTTTTACTTAGTGAAGCAGACAAGATTTTGAGATTGGCTGGGGAAAGCTGAAGAAAGATTTGTCAACCACCATTGTCAACTTAAATTCAAAGTCATGCTTTTTATTTCAATTAATTAATCATTTTGAAAATTTCACAGACAAAATTAAAAATTGTCTCTAATCAACAAATTTATTCCAAATTCATAGAATCAAGCAACCCATTTGTTGATTTTGCACCTATTACCAAAATGATTATATTGATTACTAAAAATTGCAAAAACAAACAAAAAAATAAACAAAAAAATAAACAAATAAACAAAAAACTTTGCCGTTTTAAACAATGTGTTGATTGATTTTGACAATTTCCAACAACAATTTCATAAGTTTAAATTATTTTATTTTAGACGAAATAATTTTTTGTTATTTAATTATTAATTTAATTCAAAATTTATTTCAAAACAACTAAAATGCTTATTAAATCAAAATTATATTTTTAGTTTTCTTTTAACAAAAAAAAAAAATAATTGATTCAATTATCACATTAATTAAATTTAAAAACTTTTTAAATAATTTTTTTAATTGATAAAAAACTACTAATAATTTTTTCTGTGTTAGTTTAAACAAATATTAAAACTTTAAGCTTCGTTCACAATCAAAGAAACATTTTCACTTGGTGTTCATAATAGAGCAACAATTTCTTTTGCAACCACACACATTTTGCATTAAGAAACCGGTTTCAAATTTTAGCCACAACAATTTTATGCTTTTATTATTATTTTTTACAACATTTTGTTAAAATTTTCATTTAAAACTAAATAAAATTAATTTAAACGTCAGAAACAATTTCATACAAATTGTTGCTGAAGTTCTAGTTGACTCAAATTAAAAAAAAAAACTGTAGTTACATTTTTGTTTATAACATGAAAGGAAAATATATGAAATACTGTGGGAAGAAATAAGATAGAAGAAAAAACGAAATTGTTGCTCTGATTGTGAACCAAGCTTAATTGCGTAAGTTAAATATTTTAATGAAAATACACCGTCGGTTTGACAGAAACTATTGTAAGGAAAATTATATTTTTAGATTTTTTGTATTAAACTTTTTGTATGAAATTTAACAGATTTCCGAAAAGTGTTTGAAGAACAAGGTTCAGGTATTTTTTTACTCCTGAAAAAATAAACTGATCCTCTTTCACATTTCGTATGTCTTGAAAGGTTGCTCATTTACATGAGAGGCAACTTAACAGGGTGTTTTAGAATGCAATACTTGTAAAGGCCATATTCAACTGTCTAAGCGATTTATTTAATGAAAATCGCCTAAACAGTTAAAAAGTTTCAAAAGTTATGAGCAGGGAAACCAAAAATATACAGTATCATGTTTTTTCCTACGCATTGTGTTGAAAAATGAATACGGTATTTATGCGTTTCAGAAAATTTTAAGAAATCTGGCCTGGATTTGTTAGCGTATATTTTAGGTCTATGAGCACACTTAAGCATAAGAGCATTTTTTCAAGTTTCCGTAAATTAGTTCAAAAGTTATGGGCAGGGAAACAAAAAATATGCAGTATCATGTTTTTTCCTGCGCATTGTGTTGATAAATGGATAAGGTATTTATGAGTTTTAGAAAATTTTAAGAAATCGGGCATCGATTTTTTGAAGCATATTTTTGCATATTTTAGGTCTAAGAGCATATTTTAGCATAATAGCATTTTTCTAGAGCATTTTTCAAGTTTTAAGTTTGATTCTTAATTGACAGCTTAAGCCGTTAACTTGTAATTTACTGCAACAACCAACAACTTTGATTAAAAAACTGAAGTTAACAGAAATATTTAAACTACCGTTTGAAATTCTGAATTTCAACTGAATTTTAAATTCCAAAAAAAAAAAAAATTGAAAAACCAAATTTATTAAATTTTCTATTTTATTTAATAAGATTTTTTAAATCAACAAATAATTTCGATCATTTTAGAATAAGTTCAAAGTAGGACCATTAAAACAGATTTTGAAAGCGTATTTTTGGTTTCCCTGGTTATGAGAATTTAACAATTTAGTTTACAAACAAGCAACTGTGACGTATGATTTATATTAATTTTTAATAAACTTTAAAAAAATATAATTTCCACATCTTATAAGATATTTGAAAAATTTTTAATTATTTTAAAAGCTAAGCTTTACAGCTAGCAAGTTTTGAAAATAAAATAAATGAATAAATTCACATATACATCAATTAAATTTGAAAGCTTAAAAAGTAAAAAATAAGAAAACAATTACACAGCGCACTGTGGCTGAAAATTTAATTTCATCGGCCAAAAGTCCAATTTTTTGTCATCGCCGATTTCAAAAATTTGAATGCCATTCGATAGCAAACATATTAGAACTAAGGTATCAAAAAAACTAGATAAAAATATTCGTAATTGTGGCTGTGGCATGCTGCTGGAAACAAATATTTTATTTTGTTTTAGAAAAAAATAAATTTTTGTAAATTTGATCAGATCAGATTGATCAATAATTGGTCGACATTTTTTTTTGTTATATTAATGGGATAGTAGTCTTTAAGAAATGGATCATTACATCAATGTATCGTTTATACCTGATGTGTTATTAAATGTTTCCCCAGGTTCTATATTGTACACAAATGACTTAGAAAATGCACACTTTGTTTCCGTTTTGTATTCGGCAATAAACAACACAAACCTATTTCATATATACATTAACCCCCTGTTCATCGATTTCGAACGAAGAATTCATTAGCTTAACTAAAATGTAAAACAAAAACAATATTTTATAATTTGGTTTTGTTTTGTTTTAAATGTAAGTTATGCGAACGAAATCTTCGTTCTGAAATAGATGATCTGGCAGTAAGTTTTAATTTTTCTCTCTTTTTTCAATGAATGCAGACGACGATAGCGCTGCGGCAATTTTTCTCGCTTTTTGTTAAAAACGGAGGAGAAACATAAAGTGAAGAATGGTCTAAACAGGGCTCTGTCTTGTGGAAAACAGTGCTGCTTAAAATTTTCGAATGCAAGACTGAAAATATTTTTACTGATTCTTCTTTAACGTCTTCACTCTGCAAAGTTTTCGCTGAAATTAATAAATTTAGCTCTAGACAACACTAAAATTTTTGACATATATCAAACATGTCTGCCAAATATTAGAATTTTTTATATTTGTACAAATAAGCTTTAAATATTTATCCAAACAGCAAACACAATAATTAACAACACAAAATATTTGTACTAACTAAAAATTTTTTCAGGTTTACCAAGCCATTTGTGTGGTTTATTTTGCCCTCTACGCTAAAAGCTATATTTATATATGTCCTAATGAGGCTTTTATATTACCTGCAATAAATTGAAATTGAAATAAAAATTTCACGAAGAACATAGGGCGTTAAAGCTAAAAGCTATATAAGGCCTTAAATATTTTAATATTTTTTTGTGAGGCCACTCTGACGTATGATTAATATGAATTAAGGTTTATGTCTGAATATTGTTTATAAACCTTGAGATTTTTATAAATATTAAACTTTTTTAAGGAATTTGTGAAAGAGTTACACATTGGGAAAACTATTTATTTAAAAAAAAATTAATAATTTTTGATATTTATTCAACAGTATCATTATGACTAGCACCTATCCGTTGAAATGGAAATATGCAAAAATAGTGCCAATACCAAAAACTGATTCTGAATTTAGGCCAATAGCTATTCTGTGCTACTTGTCTAAAGTACTGGAGAAAATTCTTCATCTTCAAATGATATCATATATCAGTGCCAACAATTTGTTGTCTGATAAACAATCAGGGTTTCGTATTAATCATAGTTGTGTTTCTGCACTACTGGATGTGTCTGAAAATATACGGCGTGAACTAGATGATGGCAAGCTAAATTTCCTAGTTCTTCTTGATCATTCAAAAGCCTTTGACACGGTTGACCATAGTATGCTTTCCATGAAACTTGTGCATTTTTTTAATTTTTCGGAAACATCAGCACGACTTATATTTTCCTACCTCTCAAATCGTTCGCAATTTGTCCAATCAAACAATGTGCAATCTTCTTCATTACGTTTATCTAGAGGTGTACCTCAAGGGTCAATTCTTGGACCATTGCTTTTTACGATTTATATAAACGACTTGCCAAAACATCTCGTTCACTGCAATATACATATGTACGCAGATGATGTGCAGTTGTACTTAAGTAGCCCAGTACAATCTGTTTCTCAAAACATCATGAGACTCAATGATGATCTGAATAAAGTTTATCGGTGGGCAACGTCTAACGGACTTTGTTTAAACCCTAATAAGTCGAAGTGCATAATAATACGTAAGAGATCACTTGCTTCTAATATCGGTCTTGATATTTTAATTAATGGGGAAAAAATCAATATTGTGAATGCGGCCAAAAACCTTGGGCTAATTTTCAATGACAGTCTTACTTGGACAAATCATGTCAACACACTTGCTGGTCAAACTTATATAAAGTTAAGGTGCCTGTGGTCGACACAATACTATACTCCTTTTAATATTAGATTAATGATTGCAAAATCTTATCTTCTTCCGGGTTTAATGTGTGGTTGTGAACTTTTTGCCAATTGTGATTCCATTAGTAGAAGGAAGCTAAATGTTTTATATTATCACATTGTAAGATATGTGTTTGGCCTTGGTAGATATGATCATGTGTCACATGCCTCTTTAAAACTATACGGCGTTTCATTTGATAATCTTTTAAACATTCGTGTACTCTTACTATTACATAAACTTATCTATTCGGAGACTCCACGATATCTTGGCGATACAATTAGGTTTGCCAGATCACTCAGAGGTAAAAGAATTATAATTCCCTTGCATAGCCTTCTTGTATCTGAACAGAATTTTTTTATACATGCGTCACGTCTATGGAATTGTCTTCCTCAAGTTCAGCAACTTAATAGCAACGCAAGTAGCTTTAAAAACTTCTTATTTAAATACTTTGCAGTAGATAACTGTTATCACATTATATAAATAATTTATAGTTTAATTTAATTTAATTTCATTTAATTCAATTGTATGTGATGCTCTCTTAATGTAATTTATGAAACTGCTTTCCTGTACTTTAAATATAATATTAAATCTTGTTGTACAGGAATTGAATATATAATAAATAAATAAATAAAGTTCATGGAATTTAATTTTCATCAAATTATTTTTATGAAGAAAGGAATTTTATTTACAACGTGAAATGAATTAAAATTTTATTGATAATTTTTCATTCTTGAAAGCGCTGGGAAACGAACCCAGGTTTTCACGGGCAATTTCCCCTAATATATAATTTTTTTTTTCTATTTTTAACCAAATCGTGAAACATTTTCTTGCTTCTTTTTAAATTTTGCTTCTATTTTGTACAATAGTTTTACCTACTTATAATAATATCTTTACAAGCCATTTGTTTAACTAAATAATTCACAAAAACGAGAAATAAATTTCCCCATTTCCACTTAAATCTTAACAAATATTCTTACAACTTGCGGGGTTTAATGATACTTATCATAATAATAAAATAAAACTAACACGTTGCAGTAAAACACAGCAAAACCCAAAACAGAAAAGAAAAGAAAAGAAGAATAAGTCCCAATTCGGTATATAAAACTTAAAATGCACACAAATCGACCATTAGAGATACACAGCTGAGGTAAAGCAAAAACTGAGAGCAAGATTTTGCAAAAATACACCAATGCAAAGATAATTTTCACATCAAATAAAGAGTAAATCCAACACTTACAAAAATAAATACAACACATAAACAGTAACAAGGACCAAAGAAAGACGGAAGTAAGAGTTAGGAACATGTTGCTTAAATTACAACTATTTTTGGTTAAATAATGTAATCATACTTACATGATTATTACGTTTGGTTAGCATAACCACATAAGTACCGGACACTGGGCAAATACAACGTGTAATATTTTCGATTAAATTTTTTGTAATACACAAATCAGAACGCCAACTAGATTCAAAGGATGCCTTATAGTCATGGCTACAAAGAGAAAAAAAATATATATAAAGTTGAAATTATTTTTGAGTTTAACCAAATTTCTAAAAATAAAAAAATTTTTTTCATTTTAATTTCCTTTATTTACACTTACCCACACACAGCTATCCAATCACTATCCTTGGGTGCCTTATCATGTTGAAAAATAATCTCCACATGACCATGTTCGAAAGGTAAATCCAATGGTTCTCGCATATTATCATTAGAGCGATTTGATTGAAAGAGCCACGTTTGTATTATGCGTGATGCCAAAATGTAATCAGACTCTTTGGGATCACTGAGTTTGCAGGAAATAGAAAATTAAAATAATGTTCATTAGTAAAGTGAAAGAAAAGTTTAATGCATCGAAAAAAGGCGAGCAAATTACAATTTGCACAAAGTATTTTTATATCGCCTAAAGGCAATAAATGAACTTTAAAAAAGCAATAGGCAACCATACAGCTGACGTCAGTTATAAGTATTGGTTAAAACTGTTTAGATCCCATAAAGAGCCCACTCAAAGTTTCGGCACACCACTCTTGACTTGTTTAAATCCTTTTTCTATAAAAAAATTTTAAGATGTTTCTGCTGGAATTACGAAGACAATAGAATGAAACAATTTTTAATTTTGTTTTTTCTTTTTACCCACTTACAACTACAATTCGAGTCGGAAAGAACCCAACCAATTGTAGGGGGATGTAAGAAAAGATAAACTCACTGTTTATTGTTGGTGTTTTGCTTAAGCTTTGATATTGTTACTTACAAGTAAGACTTTGAGTGTCTAAAATTCTTATTCGCTTTAGGGTTTTATTCGTATAATATTTTTAGCTTTTCTAAAATCTTAGGAAAAGGTTTCCTGATGAGCTGGCCTAAGCAACTAGTGAAATGCGCATAGAAGCTAGCTTTCCCTCAACAATAAATTTCAGTGTATTTATCAAATATGAAAAATTGGGAATTTAGCACGTCATACAGAAATCGTATTAAAGCAAAAGTTTGTATTTTGTATTTTATTTCGAATATGAGTTTCTAATACAACAAGACATAACGAGCCATAACCACAAAAAAAGCTTAAGCGACAAAAACAAATTTTTACAGGAGACGATGTTTTTTATTTTATTTCATAAAAATTTTGTATGAAGGTTGGTTTTGCTTTAAAATCGTAACGGTTCCTTATGTGACCATGATATTCTAGGAGATGATACAAGTGTTGCCAGTTAAGTCAATTATTAAAAAAAAGAAAATTTAAAATTATGTGGCTTAAGCTTTTTTTGCGGTTAGGGCTCAATAATATCTTATAATTAAAAGTATTAGAATGATGCAAGTTAAGTTATATAATGTGATTAATAAATATTATATGTGCGTTGTGTTGCTAGTGTTTTGCAAATTAGCAGGAAGTTGGTTCCAGAAACGATATAAAAAACTGCTTTTCAGATGCCGTATCATTATGCCGAAATTGGATGATGCCGTTTCCTCTCTATGATCTAGTGAACTGTAGCGATCTAAAAGGTATTTCAGCATTTTGGTCAAAATAATTTTGTGTAGCAGAACAAGGTTTTTTTAAGCAGTAAATAGTTATGCAACATTATATTGAAAATACGAGTAGAATACTTAGATATGTGATCAAATTTGTTTAGGCCGCAAATGTAGCGTACAATGTTATTAAAAATCGTTTTGAGTTTAAGTGTGTCCTTTGAATTACAACCATTAAAAACCTCCAATGAATAATAGAGTAGGTAATATATACGTTTTTTTTTAGGAAGTAACCTATTTTTAGAGGTGTAGAATACTGTGTTGTCCATAAGCCCATAGCATATTGTATACTCTACCTAATGACCGATTAATATGGTCAAACCAAGTTAGAGTACTATTGAAAATAACACCAAGATTTCTGACGGAGCTAACTATATAAATTTTGGTTCCTCCAAAGAAAATATAAATTTGAGATTAAATTTTGACTAAATTCTTGCATATTATTGGGCACTTAGACTTTTATGGGTTAAGACGCAACCACTTTGCTGACGCCCAGAGAAAAGTACTATTGTGATCAGTATTTAGATTAATTACATTAGAGCTTATTGAAACCTTGGAACAACTCAGTAGTGTGATTCACTAACTTTTAACGATCCGACAATTGTTATATTTGTCGACATAAATATTCGCTTGCAGTATCGATAGTGTGATTCAGTAACTTATTTTTAACGATTGTTTACAGCTGTTTTTTTTTGTAACATCTCTGTCTACAAAATGTTAAAAAAAAAAACGAAAAGCACAAAAGAGAATAAAATAAAAACAAATGAAATTGTTATTAACCCACCGTGTTACACATGTTTTTTATTCAAAATGCATTGAAAAAGGTCTGGCCAGACTCATGAGTAAGACGAAGGATTAATTTATGGTTTTTATATATTTTTTTGTGAACTTAATATTTAGAAATTTGTTTTTGTTCTTCAATTTCAATTTCATTTATTTCCAATAATATTAATACTATTTACATTTGACTTATAGTGATAAAGAGTTTAGGAACAACGTTCCTTTTCTACTTAGTTGTATTGTATTTACATTTTTAAAATCTATGTACAAATATATAACATATTTAGGGAGGGAAAAAATTTACAAAAACCTTTATGAAACAGGTATAAGATAAAAAAGAAAGTTGTTTTTGTTCTTAATTTGCTTTTCTTTTGTAAATTTTAAATTTAGGATTTTGTTTTTGTTCATACATTTACATATAAATATAACTTTGTATGTGTGTAAGCTATTTTAAACATAAAATACATTTTATCGATTAAATAAACACAACCTAATTATTGTCGCTAAAATAACGACAAAACAATTGCTCAAGTTAACAGCTGACTTTAAACGACAGCGAATATCGTTAAAAATGTTACTGAATAGCATATTCGATAGATGTTCGTTATATTACTTTTAACGATTCGATTATCGTTATAAAAGTTAGTGAATCGCACTACAGGTAAATATGAATATCGTCAGCATACATTTGTATAGTGGAATACTTAAGTTGTTGTGGTATGTCATTTGCAAACAATGAGAATTATAATGGTCCTAGTATGGAACCCTGTGGAGCACCTCTTACAACCCAGAAAGCATATGAAAATAATTTTACAAAAAATATCGTATGAAAAAGATGTACTATTTAAAATTTGCTAAGTGTACTTTTTTATGGAATATGTTCATAATTCCCAAATCGGCCGAAGTTTTAATAGACTGGCTAGGACACAAGTTTTCATGGCCAAATCCCACAAGATTAAACTCTATTTATAATACTTTACTTACGCTTAGAAAACAATTATGCAAATTAAATAAATTATTTGATAAGTTGAGTGAGAATAACACTTTCTGGGCTTTAGAGCTGGAACATTTAGAGGAATTCCTAGTAGTTGTGAAACCAAAATGGCTACTTCGTTCGATTACCTTAAAGGTAACAATTGCTATTATGCAAAACTTGCCTTCAGGGTAACAATTTGAGACATTTAATCACCACATTACAACTACTTTTATTAGAAACAAAAATAGGTATGTGCTACTTTTTAATTTTCCTTTATTTAGCATTTTACATACATTGCACGAAATTTTGTTCTTCGAAGACCACTAGTGAAATTAAATGCAAAAAATATTCTTAGAATATTTTAACCGTCTAAAGTGGAGGTTGGAAAAAAGTACAAAAATATTCCCTGAAAATAAGAGTTAGAGGGTTTGTATATTCTAAGAAACGAATTGCCATACAAGTCTCCTGAAGCCGCCTGCAATAATTTTTTAGCTCAGAAGTACATTTAGGCCCGTTTTCACAACTTACCATTAGCTAAAGGTAGGATTTTATCGGCCGTATAAAAAGTGTTCCATTATTACAACTTTATTACAACTTTACTTTAACCTACCAGGAAGGATGAACCTTAATTTACCTTATCGCTCACTTTAGGTTAAAGTTAATATATATAAATGGAACACTTTTTATAAGGCCGGCTAAAGTCTTTTTTTAGCTATCGGTAAGTTGTGAAAATGGGCCTTAGTTTATTTTTTTTTAGTTATTCCATATGCCTTTTCAAAAAATTCAAAACTTCAAGGGCCGAAAATTCGAAAACCCGAGCTAACTTTTCAAAACCCTTTGGATAATTTTCTCTACCGGTAGTCTGGTTTCATTTCGCATTCCAAGTATTGAGGCTGGCGACGATGGCCCGGATTTTTGTTGCACTGTGTTATCAGAGAGCATTACGACAGATGAGCGGCAAACAATTCAATTTATGCCTCAGAGAAATATTATCAAAAAAAAAGGGTTTATATAATTTAATACCAGTTTGTGCTCATAAGGATCCAAAGAAATATGGTTTTCTTTAGCCGTTTCCTTTATTCTCTAGGAAAAGGCTGCTTGTCTATTGATAAAGTTGGTTAAGCCTTAAAAAAACTTGAATTTAGTAAAAAATAACAAACAAAATTAAATATTTATTTAAAAAAAAAAAAAACAGAAACTCATTTTGGACATCCAGTTTTGTTTTCGTTTTTACAAAAGCTAAACATGAGCCGTATGCCATTAAAATCACGAAATCAAATCGATGACTGATTGTCAAAGTACATTTGTAAAACTTAGTTGAGTTGTTCAAGCGTAAATCTATTCACGATGATTTACCAGAGTACATAAATCATAAAAAAGCACTCTTAACATTTAAATGACAGGAAATAGTTGTTTTGCGCTAAACTGACTATTACATTGATTAAAAATAAAAAAAAAGTATATATTTGTATATCGTATTTTAAATACACTACTTAAAATTATTTTGTATTTTAAATACACGAATTGAATGTATTTTGTATTTCAAATACATCAATGCATGTATTTTGCCTAACACTGCTTGAGATTAATTTAGAGCAAAACATTGGTCTTCTCGAGACAAAAACTTTGATATATCAGACTTAACGATCTGCTTGGAAATGCAATAGATGTAACGAACAATTTCAAATTGCCGTTGCTTGCTCTACCATAGAGGAGAATATCCTTGCTCCAGGCCGAAGGCCCAAACAAACAAAACTTTACAATTTAATGTAAATGTCTTTTTTAATTAAGGAAATGGCAGTCTATGAAATATATGAAATAAGTCTAAAGAATTTGGGTATTATTTCATTTCTGTTTGGAGCATTTTTTCATTGCGTTGAGGGTTTTTTTAATTTTTAAAATTGGAAATTTATTTCATATGAAACAGACCTCAAAAATGGGGGACTTATTTTATTTTGTTTTTGGAGACTTGTTTCAAGAAATATCTTATTTTAAAAAGTAAATTATTTTAAAAATAAAAAGAACCATTTTTAAGAAGTACCATTTTTATAAAGTACAATTTTTAAAAATTACCATTTTTAAAAAGTACCATTTTTAAAAATTACCATTTTTAAAAAATACCATTTTTAAAGAGTAAATTTTTTAAAAAGGACTTTTTTTAAAAAGTAACTTGTTTTAAAAGTACCTTCTATTAAAACTATTTTTTTTAAAAAAGTACCTTTTTTTAAAATAAACCTTCTTTAAAAAATACCTTATTAAAAAAGTACCTTTTTGAAAGAGTACCTTTTTTAAAAATAAACCTTCTTTAAAAAGTACCTTATTGAAAAAGCACTTTTTTTTAAACAGTACCTTTTTTAAAAGTACCTCTTTTAAAAAGTACCTTTTTTAAAAAGTACCTTTTTTTAAAAGTACCTCTTTTAAAAAGTACCTTTTTTAAAAAGTACCTTTATTAAAAAGAAAATTTTTTCCAAGGTATCTTTTTTTAAAAATTTTGTTTTTTTAAAACGTTTAAATTTTTATATAGTTCTTTTTTTATAACTTCTTTTGTTAAAGTACCCTTTTTTAAGTATATTTCTCGACAAAATTCCATTTTTCAAAAAGTGTAATTTTTAAAACAAGTTTTTTTAAAACTATTATTTTATAAATTTAAGTAAAAGTATGTATATTTTTCCAGTATGTAAAGGTTTGTTAAAAAAGTAGCTTTAAATACAAATAAAATTTTTTTTAAAATATTGCCTTTTAAAAAATAACATTTTTAAGGTACCAATTGCTTAAAAAAACTAAGCAAAATAGAGCTTTTAAAAAATATTTATTTTTAAAAAAAACCTATTTTTACAAAAAAACTACTTTTTGATAAAACAACTTTTTTTACAACAACTCCGTTTTTACATAAACTACACTTTTTAACAACTCTTTTCTTAACACAAGAACTAGTATCATATTCACTGAAAAGTAAATTATATTCAATAATATCCGATTTTTTTTCAAAAGAAATGCTTTAAAAAAAACTGCTTTTATTTTAAAAAGCAGATTTATGGAAAAGCTTCATTTTTATAAACTTACCTTCCTCTAGTGTAATAAGTTTTTGGCAGAAAGCTTTTCAAGTTTTTATACGATATAACCGAGGCAAAGATGGTATTATTGGCCATTATATTAAGCAAACGATTCGAGAGTCCAATGTCCATATAAAGCTGATCAGAAAAGAGATCATCGCTGTAAAGAGAGAATAAATTTGTTAAAGATTTTGTTATTTGCTTAATATGTTTATTGGCGCTACTAAATCGCATTTAATGTACATATTTCTGTTTAATTTCAAAGTTTTTAAGTATTAAATTTAACTTGAGTTTAATACGAGGCCTTTGGTTTGACGTAAATTCAATTAAAAAGTTTTGAAATTAATTAAAATTTTCAAAATGATTTAAGCAAATCGCCGTTTTATTTAAAATTTGTACGGAATATGAGCCTGTGCTTTTGTTTTCCTTAATTAAAACTCATTCAACTTATTATGTTGAATCATGAAATAGTTTACAATTTTTTTTTTGTATACAAATTTTGTTTGCTTTTAATTTAGTTGTTTCTTTTTTGTTTAACATTATGAAAAAGTGATTTTTTGCATTTTACAGAAAATTAATTAAAATTTGTATGACTTTTATTTATTGAACTTCCCTTAAGTTTAAATAAACAAAAGCGAAATTTTTAAAGTTGCAAGTATATATTTTGCTTTTCCGCTTTTGTTTTTCAATAGAGCTATTGATTTAAGCTGAAAAGTGTTTTAAAAGCATCTTCAATTACAAAAAGCTTTTTTTTTGTTGAGGGTTTCGCTTAAAAGAAAATATTTTTATTTTATGAAATTTTAAAAGTTGTTTTATACACTCTTTCACCACTAGAGGTGAATGAGGGTATACTTTGTTTGTCATTCCGTGTGAAACTTTTTTAATATTCATGAAGAATATATATATTTTGGGTCCTTGAGCAATTCTAAGTCGATTAAGTCATGTCCATCTGTCTGACCGTCTGTCTGTCCGCCCGTCTGTCTGTCCGTCTGATAAAAACACGCTCACTTTGGAAAAACATAAATGAGAAGAATAATTTTAGTGTCAAATTGTTTCTAGTTATCTTAAGCAGTTTTGAATTGAAATCCAGCAATCCAGTAATCGGTTCAGTAGGATAAGAGTTATAAATTAAAATTTGGAACAGCCACCCTAAAAACTTTGATACCGCCCTTTTAGTTTTTAACACTGCGTCGCCATTTGTACTCCGATCATAACATTTTACATATCAGTATTCATAGCTTCATAGCTTGCCTTAAGTTACTTTTTAATCCGTTATGCCATTTGGGATCCTTTTCTCCTAATATCCAATTTTTTGCAAGTGGCAATAAAGCCCTTTTAAAACTTTGTACTTCTAGATTTATATATGCTCACGTTTATGGTGCGCCTTATTTTCCTTTTACACATAAATTTAACACCAAACCAAGTCCATCAACATACAAAACAAAGAAAATTCACGCATCAGTCACGCTCTACAGTGAATGTTATATCAATGAAGTCTCTAGAGCTCTCTATATATCGCCGTTTAGAGTCCGTATTGCATATCGTTGTTAATGGATTGATTGTTACTTAATTATTGCTTCCGCCGACGTCTTAGTCCGGCGTTAAATATCGGGTGACACTTATGTCATAAACTCACCAAAATATAAAAATTTCAATTTCTAAGAATGCCCGTTATACGATTCGATCAGTTATACGATTCGATCAGTCATAGTAAAATAAGACTAGAAATGGAATTGTCAAATTTTGAAAAGGTCGGTCCATAGTTTGCCAAAGGTCCCATAAAAAGCCATCTCCTGAAACATCCTTACCGTCGGTGGAGGGTATCAATGATTTGGCACAGCCGAATATAGCACTTTTAACTATACAAATTCAAGTTTTTTTTATTTTTGGCTAAAAAATAGCATTTTTATAGTTTTCATGTATTTTTTCTCTTAAATTTATTTTTAATTCCCTTTTCTTTGGTCTAACCTGCCCTTTAGCATCCGGTAAACAATTTAAAGTTTTATTATTAAAAAACTTTTTTGGGCAAATATAATGCAAATTATGTTAAAAAAAAATTGTAGCCAATATTATTATTATGGCTTTTTTTTAGTAATTTTTCTCCTTTTCTTGGCTTTTTTATCTTCTACATTCATTTATTCTGCTTCTCTACGAACATCAGCAGACTTTTTAGTTGCTTTCAAATGAATTAATCAGTAACAACTTTTTTTTGCGTTTCGCTTCTTTTTTTTAAAAACAAAGTTTTACCCCTTTTCTGTGTTTTCTTTTAAGGACAATTTGTTCAAACATAATTACTGTAAAAATTTTCAAGAAAGTGACTTCAAAAGGAATTTTGCATAAGAAATTTGCAATTAATTAGTTAAGGTCTAATGATAAAGAAAATTGAATTGAAATTAAAAAAAAAAAAACTAGTATATAATAACAAAATAAAAAAAAAAAATTAATTATTTTTGAATTAAAATATTTTCTTTAATTTTATGTAAAATATTGAGAGGTATTCATAGTAAGGCTGTGTTGGGTACCCGGACACTACAATGAGGTGGTGACCGAACTCGCAAGAGAGGGTTCGAATCTTGACTAAGAGGTAAGGGAAGGGGTAAAACCAAACTTATGTCACTACTATGAGGAAATACGAAATATATTCCGCGCTACCGTTAACCGGTCCTGGAGGGATAGATCGGATTGCAGAGTTCTAGGGCATTATGGCCCGGATTGGACGCAAGGGCAACCACGGTTCTATCAAAATTGGATAGGAGTGGTCTTAGGATTCTTATAGGGTTCTTGACGGGTCATTGTTCTGTTAGGACTTTTACTCGGTGTGGACAATACCATACCGGACTTCTGCAGATTATGCGAAGACGCTGAGGAGCTAGATACGATGGAGCATGTACTGTGCCATTGTCCTAGGATGCAGGGTCTCAGGTATAAATGGTTTGGAGATAGAGCGTTGGAGGTTATCCAGTCGATCAATTAGGGCTCGTTAGGGAAACGGGACGGTTATTTCTGCTGAGAGGACTGTAGGGGTAGTTTTGTTCTTTCGTTTGTCTACTCTATCTTAAATCTATCTGTCAATTATTTTCTTCTTTACTGGAACGCATTGGTCTCCAAATGGAGGTGTGCACTTGGGCGCAAAGCCCTTCCTAACCTAACCCATGTAAAATATTTTTGAAAGTTTTGATATTTAGTTTGGCTTGAGTTCATCAAATTTAATTTTTATTAAATTATTTTACTAAATCCCAATCCATATTATGAAACATTTGCTGCGAAACATTTGAGTTTGTAGATGAAAGGGGAAAGACGAATGGAAAAGTTTAATTTGTTTCATGTACAAGCAGTTTTTGTAAGTTTGTTATTGAAAGAAAGAAAATGACTCAATGCTGTAAACAAAATTTTATTCTATGGACACGAATGCAGTTTTAAAAGAGAATTGAAGAAAATTTTTGCAGCAAATGTTTCATAATACGGATAAGGACTAAAGGAAGGAATTTGACAACAAGAAATTAATTCAAATTTATTGATAATTTTTATGCTTAGCTGAGCTGGGGACCAAATTCGGGCTTAATTTACCCTCTGCTTCACTGCGGTGCCCGCCAGCCAACAGTCAAACATCAATCATCAGCCAATGGTATTGGTGGTTCGAATTTTGCTGTAATTAATTATCATTTTTCAATTTATTTACATATTTTCTTTTTTTTCTTCTGTTTTTCGTACTCTTTCTGTCAAGACTTTGTCTTAAATACCCGAGTACATTTGTTTATTATGTTTGTTGTTTACTTTCGTCGACAATTCCTTTTGTTCAACTTGAAGTACAAATGTAAACATATAGTGCTTGTGCCATAACTATTTTTAGAATAATTGTGATGACGGCTTAATTATGGGCTTTTGAATTTTCGAATCAAGTTTAAGACTCAAAATTGTGTTAAAATACTTAATACACCTAAAAAAATGATTTGTGATTTTGCTTCACGAAATTCTTGCGTACAACGTGCGAAATGTACAAAATTTAAATCGAAATAACATTTTTGGTTTATAAATAGAAATTTTTGGTGAATATTACGAGATACTTTTGTAAATTTAATTTAAGTTTTTGTATTTTTCTTAATTAAATAACTGTTTTATTTTTATTAAAGCTCTAGGTCTTTTTAATATTTAATTATTTATTTTCAATATTTCGCTAACCTTTGGTTAGCATCTTCAGGAAATTTAATTATAATTAAAATTAAAAAAAACTAGTGTTGCCAAATATTCGTACATTTCAAAAACAGGGCTATGAATGCTTCGGAAATCTAACTTTTGAAAAAATCGGTTTTTCGGTGTTGTAAATAAAAACCTGTTTCGATTTTTTTCCTAAAAGGGACAGTTTTGATCAATTTTCAAAACAAGACAACGCTGCTAAAACACTTACATCAGCGCTCTAGACATAACATAAAAATGATTCAGGTGTAAGTATAAGTTTATATCTCGTGGAAACGGCATAAAAAAGCACAAAACCAGACGTTTTTATAAACGAGACAGTCTACTTTTCAAATCAGTTTTTCAGATGTTAAAGCTGGAGCTCTATTCCAAGCGTTTTTGCGCCAACGCAATGCATGCTTTAAAAACCTTACGCTTTAAGTAACACCTTACGCTTTTTACACGGCACTCGGATCAACAATATCAAAAAAGTATAAATAACATCACTGAAATATAATTATCAGCCAGGTCACAGATTCCGTTCGAAATGCTGTCAATTCCGTATTTGCCATTCCGTTCGAAATCGTTTTTGATGCTTTAGATTCCCATCGTTTTCATCAATTCGAAAAAAAATTTATTTAAGCGATTTTTATGTAACCAATTTGGCAGCATCAGTATTTATCACTGTATAATATGGCAACAAATTCTTTTAGCAAGGCAAAAAGTTAAAATTTATGAAATTTAAAGGGTAAATATGCCGGGTGTGTTGCCGATATGTAAATATTGGCAATATATGACAAAATATGGCAAGGCTTCAGGAATCCATTACAAATTTTTTTTTTTTTTTTAAGAGTATTTGTAAAGAGTTTTAAATATGTATTTGTAAAATAAAGCGCTAAAAATTATTTAAAATATACTTCTTTTAATAAATAAATATAGAAAACATATTTGCTTATCTATAGAAATATTATTTTGATAGTTATTTACTCTTTAAGATACAGAAAACCCCAATTCCGTTCTTGAAAACAAAAGTGGTTTCAATTCGAAAAATTTTCGTAATCAATTTTTTTTTTTTTTTTTTTTTTTCAATATTTATTTATTGAATCTTCATATACTTAATATGAACTAACAATAATTAATCAAATCTTATCCTAATACTTTATTTATGTCCTGTCATTGCCAGACAAAAATGTTCTTCATCACGGGTTCTGTTCACATATATAAGTGTTTATCGCTCATCTAACTGGGTAAGTGCTGCAGTGTCTCTTCTTCTTAAGCGAGTGTGGCCGCCATGATTTAAGATATTTCGAGCAAGTGGATTTGGGTGTTGTTCAAGCCTTTTTAAATATTTTACCGCATATTTTGTAATCATAATTTTTACTAATGGCACATTGAGATCCTTATGAATGTTTGAGTTTTTAACATACCAGGGAGCGGCTGTGATTATTCGAAGAAGTTTATTTTGGCGCCTTTGAATTTTTTCGATATTAGAGGCCGAGGCAGTGCCCCATAGTTGAATACCGTAGCACCAGATAGGCTTTAAGATAGAGTTGTAAAGTAGAAGCTTGCAATCGAGACTAAGGACAGAATTTCTTCCAATAAGCCAATGAATTTGAATGGCTTTCAGTTTCATTTGAGTTAATTTTGCCTCTATATGGCATTTCCACGTTAATCGCCGATCCAGATGCATACCGAGATATTTTACGTGCGAATGTTGAGGAATTATTTGTTTATTGATTGTAATAGGGGGGGCAAGATTCCCGGCGCAAGGTGAATGTTATATGTACGCATTTTTGCTCATTGACCATTATCTTCCATTGTCTTAACCATATTTCTAGTTGAAATATGTGATCCTGTAAGTAACGAGATTAATTTTCTGAGCCACCAAAAACGGAATGAAAATCGTTTCCGAACGGATTTGTACTCTGTTACTTGGATGTATGTTTTTTTTTTTGAGTAACTACGTCAGTATTTAATTCTCTACAATGCCAATGGAGAAAAATATTTTTTGATTTCCTTTATTTTTTTAATTTCAGCAAATTTTCAGATTTTTTGTGGCTTTTGATTACAGAGATACCGAATATTAAAAAAAATCGCGTTATAAGAAAACGATGTGCAAATAAAAACGCATAACGTTTTCAATATTAGTCCAAATAGAATAATTTTGTTATTTTGTATTTATTCTTTTTTTGTCTACTATCCAATAAAAGGTAGAAATAATTTTGCATAGTGGGCTTGGATGCGATTTTCGAGATTTAATATTTTGAAAAAATTTTTTCACTGTTTGTACTCTTTGATTTTATTGAATTTTTTTTTGTGTTAAACTATGATTTTTTCCACAAATTTTAAGACCCATTTGGTTGCAGGATTCAAATAACAACTGCTTTATTTTTGATTTGTTGAAATTTGTTAAAAAAAATTTTTTCAATATAAGCCACTGTGCAAAAATTTTCTAGGATTTCGCTGGATATATTTACAAATTCATTTATTTTGATATTTGCATTGGCTATGTCTAAATAGTCATACAATAACTAAGAATTATTAGTATTGTGGTTATTTTGTTGAACTGTTTATGGGTTTTAATCCAAATTTTGATATTCGTAATAGGCGACACTAAACCGTTGCTTTAACTTCTAATTAATTTATTAAATGAAAACTGGCGTAGTCCAGACAAAAGCAAAAAACGAAAAGTTGTTCACAATAAAGAACATCGGTAGTGTTTTGTTTGACAGACTGAAACTTTTAATAAATCCCGAAATTAATGAAGATGGGACGTTGTGTTCCTTGTATCTATATGAAAGCGATAATGTTATATAAAGTTTTATTTAACCTCAAAAAATTAAAAAGGTTTGTTAAGCTTAAAAATAAACAAATATGTATGTACATATTTATGTATTTATGAACGCATGTATTATTCAAAAAGATATTGAAAACAAAAACACAACGTCCCATCTTCGTTAACTACGGTAATTTTTAAAAGTTTCAGTCTGTCAAACCAAACACTTCCGGCCATGTCGACTGCCGATTAAACCATTTCTTTTTTGTCAAAAGTTATTGCTTCAGAAAATTAACTGAAGCAATAATTGCCAAAGTTTGCTGCAGAGCTGCGGCATTACTGCATAAAAACTTTTGACATATGAGAGTGATGCCAAGTTTCTTACAAGTGATACTTTTACAAACATTAAACTTTACTTCTGCGCAAGTGATACCCAACAACTGCATTTACCAACGTACCCTTTATCAATAACTTTGTAGGTAAAAACTGGATCTAAGAAGTAGTGGTGTTATTAGAAACTACTTCGAAATGGCTTCACTTGATCTTTAAAAAACTCCGATTTATTAGCCCGTTAAGGGCCAATTTCAACAATAAATATTTCTTGAAAGATTTTTCTACAAAACTTAAAATTTTGTCAATATACATATTTATTAAAACATAATATCTTTAGGGAAGAACACTTCAATCTTTTATATACCATATTTTTAGTAACTTCATCATAAAAAAATTTTAAATTTATTAAGCTTTAAAAAATTTTATTTTCGAAAATTAGTCAATTTATTTAAAAGTTTGATTAAAAATATATATCTGGTAATAATTTATGTACTTCTTACATATTCATCCCAATTATAAATAAAAATTCTCCGGGAGTTTTCTCTTTTCTCTCAATTTTTACTATGTTAATTCCATTGTAAAAGTAGGAAAAGGGAAAAACTCCCGGGGAATTTTTATTCATGATTGGGCTGATTGAAATGTTGTAATATGTACATAAATAATAAGTGTTCTGCAACGCCGAAAAACCGCAATTCTGAAAAACTTTATTAAGCAAATATCTTAGGGTTTAATATTTATTGTTATATCGACATGATTTAAAGATAAGCCAATTTTGTAAAAAAAAAGTCAGCCACGGAGTATAAATATATAAAATTGGCTCTTAATTGGTTAATCGGTATGCCATAAACGCCATGTGGAACACACTTTAAAGAATTTTCTTTCATTTTATACCTAAAGAGATATGGATAAAGTATTTTGAAACTTTTACGACCTATAACTCCTGAACTAGAAGCGTTGGCGCGAAAAACATCTTCCTATAGAACTTCTTTCAAGGATATAAAAAAAATTATATAAATAACAATTTGGTGTTGAGCCGAGTTAATTCAAGCCGATTCTTTTCTGTTAAACAAAAAAAAAAAAATTTAAGCACTAATTTTTTAAATATTTTTTTATATTAGCAGCACTTTTTCTGTTTTGTAGTGGACAAAAATAGAAATTAGTTTAATTTGGCTACAACGACAAAATAAGCACAGACAACAACCTGCAGCCATGTATCCGTGTCGTCGTGAAAATAATCATTTCCATATGCACACATGTATTCTAGTTTTGACATATTGAAGTCGATAGCTTGCTGTCTCGAATGTGTTTAAAGCATCAGAAGTAAAGGCAACAGTTTATTTTTGTCCAATGACAAATGAAGATGTCGCAGTTACAGCACAATCTTATGACTTTGGATTGTAAAACATGTTCCGATTAAGTATGGAATTAATTATGCGGCATGACAGGCCATTACTCTTTTTATGAAATTTTCCATGACTTTTGCTAGAAAAAAAAAATCTAGAAATCGTTGCTGCAAAAAAACGATTGTTTTATGATCGGGGTGGTGCCGTCGCTGCAATCGCGATTATTGCACGCTGCATGGGAATTTTCTAAGCCCCAAATTTGAGCATTTTGTGTATTCGAACGGTCTCAGCACACCTTTCCAAATGTTTATAATAAGTTTTCACCATGGCTGTGGAGTCGGAGTTAAGACTTTTGTACCGGAGTCGAAGTCGACATATCCACACAAACTCGCGGCTAAACAATTTTTCGGCATAAAACATTTAAAAAAAATTTTCTAATATTTTCCAAAATAAAAATTTTCGAAATTGGCGATGCAATATTTAAAATATCGATTTGAAATTTTTACAAAATAATTATCTTGCAACATTTAACCATTTAAAAGCTACTGCATTAAAAAAAGTTGTTAAAGTCAAATAATATACATTTAGCATCAATGTAGGAGTAGCAGCCGGAGTTGGAGTCGGAGTTAAAACTACTTTGTGATGACTCCGTTGTTGCTTTGTTAAGCGCTCAATTTTTAATGTGACAGCTGCCAAATTTCAGAGTTACCACTTGCACAAACACAATGACACTCAATTTAAAAATTTCACTCTTACTGAGATACCCTTTACCTTATCTTAAATGCCTCGTAGTTACCTGGACCTTTTTCCATAATTACACCATTTTTTTTACCAGCTTTGCCACTGTAACTGTTTTACTTTCAAATTAAAAGTCTACTTTTAGGCATAACGAATGTTTTGGCATAAAACTTTTGCTAGAGCACAATATGTACAGTTGTGTTAGCTAGCAATACAATTATGCATAAAATTCTTAACAAATAATTTTTATGCTTCTCTTACGGTTTGAAAAATCTCTGGTTTCTTCTTGTCACAATTTCGTGACAATGTAAATTTTTTTTGCTATCTTTTTTGGCAAAAATCTTTTGTAACAACTTTGTAACTGATGACATTTTTAAGTTCCTCTACATGATTTACTCTCGTAAATTGTGTTAAACTTGGGTAATTAAAATTTTTTTGTTACTTTGCCACAGTTTATTTTTCATTAATATAAAACATAAGAGAGAAGAAAAAAATCTGTTTTCGATATAAATTTTGTTGAACTTTTTTTCTTTTTCCAAATTTTGTTGTCTTTTTATTCGATAAAATGAGGAAAAAAGTGATTTTTTAATTGTACAGAAAAGAAAATGTTACTTACCCGTAGATGCGTAAATTGAAGGGTAAAGTTTTTATGGACGTCATATAGATGCGCAACGAATTAAGACGATCCAAGGACAATGAATCTTCATCTACCGTTAAAATACTATGACCACCATCATTAGCGCCGATAACACTGGAAGTAGAACCATCTGCCCCCATACCATGGCCAACACTATCACCACTAGATTTAAACAAAGTTTGGTGCAGATTTTCGTTGTTGCTTGTGACTGAAGATGAAGAGGAGGATGACGATGATGATGACGAGTCTGTTGCGCTATTCATGTGTGTAACTGACACAGGTCTTTCATCGATGCCGGACTGCGTTAATGTTGTTAAATGTGTTCCGGAGGATGATGGAGAAGACGAGGAGGATGAGGAGGTAGAAGATAATGATGAGGAGGAAGAGGAAGAGGACGATGATGATGCCTGAGCTTGTGTTCTACTTCCTGATGATGTTGATGTTGCTAATTGTGATGCTGCAATCGTTTCACGGTTCAGTGCTGCTGATTGTGTTAAAAGTTGTAACTTTTTAATTTGCTGTAAAAATAATAATAGAACACATAATTTGGTATTAAATGCTCTTTGCTGCTTGCTTTAAATAAGAAAATCTAAAATAAATCTATTCCAAACTTAATTAATTTAAACCTGACTTTCTTTTGAATTTAACTTTAAGTTTAAATGAGATTTAACAAGTTAAAAGAAAGTCTATATTTTCTATTTATTTAATACATCAGTCGTCTGTTCTTTTTTTAGACTTTACAGTCGATTAGGTTTTTTTTATTTAAAATAAGCTTTTGACGTCTTTTCGCTTCTCTAAAGGAATGAAAATGGAATTTTAAGCAACAATAATATTGCTGCCGTTAAAATACATCTGGTAGCAGTTGAAGACAATTAAAATCTTTTATCTTCAAGAGAATTCACTAAATGTTTTTGTTTACTAAGAAAACAATTTTCGTATTAAGTTGAGTACTTTAAGTTTGTAGAAAAATAGTTTAAAAATAAAATTCGAGATATAAAAAGTAGCTAAATATTTATTTTAGAAATTCTAAAATAATTCAAGAACAGATTTTAAAAACAAATAAACATATTAAAGTTTTAAAATTGTTAATTAAAAAAAAAAAAAACATTTGAAAATTATTCTTAAAGGATTCAAGTAACAAATTTATTTATATTAACTACGAATTTTAAATAAAAACCCTTTAAATGATTTCCCTTTTAAAAAACGGACATGTAAGTAATGAAACTCTGGCGTATAATTGATATTTAGTTATTTTGCAAACATTCAGTTAATTTTTTAAAGCATATTTTAGGGAGTATTAAGCCAGACGGATTGACGTGTAATTAACTTTAGGAATTATGAAGAAATTATAGGCAATTAAAAACAAAACATTACACACATACTTATGTACACAGTTTTAAATTTTTTTTTAGACTTACTGTCTTGGGCATAAATAAAACAACAATAAGAAAAGTTTAATAATTTTGGTACTTTGTTGATTTTTTTTACCCAGAACACAAGTGGAGAAAGTAGTTTGCAATTTTGCTGGCGCGTGTTACACTAAAAAATATAGATTCTAAATTGAACTTCTAGTAAACGATCGACTCAGAATTACTTTTTGAATCCATCTGACGACTCACGTCCGAACGGCGGGCTGGTTGTCTATGTAAATCTTGTGCGAAAAGAACAGGTCCCACAGTGGCTAAAAAAAAATTTTAATGCCAATTCATAGCAAACATTAAGGAACTAAGGTATCCAAAAAACTGCATCAAAATATTGGTAATGGTGGGTGTGGCAAGCTGCTGCAAACAAATATCTTATGTTGTTTTCGAAAAAATTTAATTTTTGTAAATTTGATCAGAACTAAATTTTGATTACTCTCAAATTGTTATCAATAATGGGTCGAATTTTTTTTTGTTATATGTTCCCCAGAGGAGTAAAAGGAATAAAATATATAAATATATAGTGGGATATTAGTCGTTAAGAAATGGTTCCTTACATCTCTGTATCATTTCTACCTGATGTGTTATAAAAAGTTTCCCCAGGTTCTATAATTTAGTTAAATCTGAAATTCACAGGAATAGAACTTGTTAGGGTCAAAAGGGGTCAAAGAGGTTTTGGTACCATTAGAAAGCTGAAAGTGTCCTCTTTAACCCCATATATACTTTTGCAACTGTTTGGAACTGTCTGTTAAGCACTTTTTTCGTTTTAATGAAATTACTCGCAACATTTTTTTTGCTCTTTTTATTTTACTGAAACATAACACAATGCCTAACGCACGTTTTGTTTTGAAAACTAGTTCTGCAAATGATGCAATCCTTGAAAAAGTCATAGACGGGAAGCTGTTGAGTTGTTTTAAAAGAACATGGGTCCATAGAGGGCTGGGGAGTGACTTGTGGACCTCTAAAATTGGTTACCTCGGATATTCATCTCCTTTGCCTCTCGCAATATTCGGATAAAACGGATTTTTGGGCTGGTTTTTGTTAACGATTTTTCTAGGTTTTAATTGGATGGATTATGTTTAATATCATATTGTTATCAATAGTGGGTTAAACATTTTTAATATTGGCAGGAAAGCACACTTTAAGCAATGGTTTGTTATATTTTTAAATACTTGTGCATTTTTCTATAAGAATAGTGGTTTATTCTAGACGAATGTATATGTGTATAAAGGAAATACATATGAATACTTATTTTAACTATTTCAACAAAAGATGTTCTTTCGCTGATAAAACAATATTTTCTCCAGAAATAAAATAAAAAAAGACAAATTTTTCAAACAAAAAAAAAATGTATTTAAGTATAAAATTCTAGAAATTCAACACAGCGATCTTAATAAAATTAGAATAGTAATGTTTTCTAATATGTCCTTGATTTTCTGAAAAATTCTGATCAATATCGAGTGGCAAAGTGTCACATCACATTTTTGCGAAAGAAATCATTTTTTTAAAAGTGTTTTTCCGGAATTGGGAATTTGGGGTATTTCTTAATCTAAAATGGGGATGTTTTTAGGTCCACTGTTTTAAGATCTCTTCGGCCTACATAACTTCAAAATTTCACTGTGATATCTCTATCTATGTCTGATTCATGGAATGTCAAACATTAAAATTATTATTTCTATAGTGTAAATAAATGAAAGGGCTTCCAATATGAGTACAAAAATAGTAATTTTATGGTTTGAAATACTATAAATCTGATATGAATAAAGATATCGTAATGAAATTTAGCAGTTATGTAGATTAAAATGTTCTTAAAACAGCCCCTTTTGAATAAAAAACACTATTATTCTAAATCTCAATCAAAAGCATTTTCTTACTAAATGCTAAAGAACTTCAAAAGTTCAACTTTGACCTTTAATTTCTCAATAACTGTTTAGCCGATTTTAATAAAATTAAAACTGTACGAAAGCGTAAGAAGACTTTTCTCCAGCAAAAAAAAATTGCAAAATTATCTCTATCGGTTCAAAAGTTACAAATTTTTGGCCGATGAAAAACGATTTTGAACCACTGTGGGTCGTAGTTTTGGAAATTATTTGATGAAATTTGTTAAAGGTGTGTTATTTATGATAAGGACCGGATCTTATAAAGACGATGAAAATCAGCCCATAATATCACGTAACCCCAGCGAAAGCTCCTTTCTAGAATAAAGTCTTTGCGCCCATAAGCCTTCTTATTGTGTTGGTAATTCGTTAATATTTGGTCCAAACTTATTTTATTGAGATCTTAATAATTGGACCATATTTGACTAGAGTTCTTGTTACAAATGCCAATCTTTAAACGCCATAATTTGCTTATAAATGTTAATAGTGATTTAAATTTAACAACAATAGCTTCTAGCTTAGCTAACGTACCAACATACCACACAGAAAAAATTCTCCAAAATTTTTCGCCAATTAAAGCATTAATCAAAAATAAAATCAGTTTTAATTTAAAATTTAATTAACTGGTTTAATTGATACTATTAATTTGTTTACTGGTGCAAATTTAATTAATTTTTTAATTAATATCACAAATTTTTTAATTGAAATCAATTTTTATTTTTTTCTGTGCATGGCAAAGTTTTGTCCTGGGGTGTCCAGAATTGACTAAAGGTCTCATATAAACCCCTTATTAAAAATACATTACGACAAACAAATCTCGTAAGGATAAACCAAATATCGGCCAAATGCTCGCCACTGCTTTGGTGGCATACCTCTTTCCGATGGTCTATATTTTCAATGATTCTGAGACATATTTTTTTTTTAAATTCCCTAAGCTAATCCCCACGAAGCTTTACTCTTGTCTGCAGGAAAGAAACCAGAGTCTTTGGCAGGAATCAAACCCGCAACCCCCGCTGATAGACTAGCTCACTACCAGCTCACATCTGTTAATCGTTATCGTCTCGCGATAGCGAACACCATTTACGGTAAATGCTTGGCCGACCTCATTTTCGAAAAAGTATGGCCCGATGACGCAGCACGAATTGGGCGATCATGCGCAGATGTTTTAACAATTCCTACAGACCCGGTGTACTGAAATTTGCGCACAATTCTCCCAATTGTTGATACATTTGGTCGATTATAATGACAAAAAAAAAAAAATCACGAAAAACAAAATGCATTTTGATTTGAACGCCCATGTTCGTAAAAGGCTTGAACAATCTTAACGCTCTGATCAATTGTGTACCTCTCTATGGTTGAATTTGTCAAACACTGATACAAAGAATTGTCAAATTAAGTTGGACAAAACACTTGGCGTTGAGATGTGACTTACAATAAACATCGTGCATTATGGTTGGACCACCCTTTATAAATTTGTTTACTGGTGCAAACTTAACTAATTTTTTCATTAATATCACAAATTTTTTAATTGAAATCAACTTTTATTTTTAACTGTGTGACAGTTGTAGGGATGCAATAATCAAAACAATTTAGCCAGATTTTAACCAATTTGCAGAGCGTAATATTTGGCTCTCCTCAAAAGTTTGCTAATTTTTAGTTTAAAGATTTAAGACAGTTTTACTGAACTATCGCTTTTATACGTCCGATGATTTATAATTTTTTATAATGATTTTTGATTTTAAGTCGTTAAAAAATTTTCAAATTTTGCAAAATAATCAAACTTATTTTTAAATAATGAGCAGTTAAATTGATTTATTTTTTTTAACCTGATATTTGGTGTGGTTCATCACTGTTCCACGGTTTTAATAAAAATAAAAAAACAACATATCATATAACATTTGTTTAAGTTATGTCGTTACAAATTTAATGGCCCGCCTGAAAATTCTGTTTTTTTTCTTTATAAAATAGTTATTTTATTTTTATTGTTGGTATACCTTAGAGTTATAGCTTTTGGTATGATAAATGACCTTCATAGCAAGGAAATCAAAAACATTCCAATTTCATTCATTAAACTTTTTCTTTTTGGCCCGCTTTAAAATTGGTATTGCTAACATTAAAATGTATTTTTTTTAGTTTAAGATTTCAACAATTTTCCATTGTTAGTTTTTATTTTTTCCGCAAATAAAATTATAAAGTAAACAAAATTAAAACTTCCGTTATTCTTTTGTTGACCATAAAATCAATTTAAATTTTATAACATCAACAAGGTCATTATTATGTTACATTAATTTTGCTAGAAAGTTTCCATAGAACAAAACTTTTGCTTTCTTTTACAGTGTTTTATTTTTGTTTTTTTTTTTTTTATGTTTTAAAAATCAGTTTCTATTATTGTTAACAAAACGTGTGCATTTTATGTGGCTTAATCGAATAAATCATTTTTAGAAAAAGAAAAATAAATATATATATATATATATTTTTGTTATTGTTTACTTTTCAAACTAAATCATTTCAACCAAAAACAATAATTCATTTTTTTTTGCGGGAATTTGTTAAAAAGTAATTGAAATTAAATACAATGAAATATTTTCTATGAACGCTTCTAACTACTTGTGCATTAGAAGTTTTTACTAATACATACCAGACAAATTTTGTTACAAAAAAAAAATCATATAAAAAACAAAACCGACAAGTAATTTATGGTTACGGCTTTTGGTTTTTTCCTGATTTCCAATTGTATGGTTTTTGACAATATGAAACGCCCACTAAATTGTTAATAACAACATGAATGAAGACAAATACATGTTTACCGGCAGGAGAACTTTAGTGGAGAAAGGACAATAAAAACAAGTAAAAAAGTACAGACGATTAGGCTCAACCATATGATACTCTACACTACAGTATTTAAAACAAAATTTTCGAGAGTGTAAGCTATTTGGGACCCTATCTCAATCATGGACCGACCCACCACAGCAAAATTATGTTTAGAGGTTAAAATTCATATCAGACTTCTTTCTGCCGAATATTATGTGCGTTCGTTTACTTTTCCAGTTAAATCCCAGTAAAATCCAGTAGGTGAGTAATATGAAAATTTTACAAATGTATGTGTACGCGAACGCATTTCAGTAAAATCCAGTACATATTTGTACAAATTTTGGGGTAAACGAACGCAGCTAATATTTAAATAGATAGTAAAATTTTTATAAGATCTTATAAGATGGTTAAAACGCTGATTTAGTTGAACTAAACTTAAATTTATAAAGGGTGGTTAAATTTCAAGGGCCGATGTTGATTTTAAATAAAACACAAACTATTTAGGAAATTATTGTAATTTGATTTTATTATGATATATTGGTATTACTCAATTATGTATGGAACAAAATATCGGCCAAATGGGCGCCGCGACCACGGTGGCACACCTCCATCCGATGGTCCAAATTTTCGATGACCCTGAGGCATAATGGAGGTTCTATGCCGTTAATGTGCCGAATTATCTCATCCTTTAGCTCTTGAATTGTTGCTGGCTTATCGACGTACACCTTTTCTATCAAATAACCCCAAAGAAAAAAGTCCAACGGTGTCAAATCACATGATCTTGGCGGCCAATTGACATCGCCACTACGTGAGATAACACGGCCAGTGAATTTGTTGCGCAAAAGAGCCATTGTTTCGTTAGCTGTGTGGCAAGTGGCACCGTCCTGCTGAAACCACATATCGTCCACATCCAAATCTTCCAATTCGGGCCATAAAAAGTTCGTTAACATCTCACGATAGCGAACACCATTCACAGTAACTGCCTGACCGGCCTCATTTTGGAAAAAATATGGCCCGATGATGCCGCCAGCCCATAAACCGTCACTCTTTGTGGGTGCATTGGTTTTTCGACAATCGCTCTTGGATTATTATTCGCCCAAATGCGGAAATTCTGCTTATCGACAAATCCACTGAGGTGAAAATGTGCCTCATCACTGAAGATGATTTTCTTCGAAATTTATCATCCATTTTCATAATAAGTCTGGATAACTTTAACACGTTGTTGGATTGTGTATCTCTCCCTGGTTCAAATTCAGTAAGTCTGAAATAGAGAAATGTCAAATAAAATTCGGAAAAAAACTTGGCGTTTAGGTGTGGTTCACATTCAACATCGGCCCTTACAATTTAACCACCCTTTATGTAGTTTAAACTCAACAACTACACACAGAAAACAAATTGGTTGGGAAACGGTTGCAGTAATAAAATATTGATCAAGTAACATGATTTATTATTGCAACTATTAAAAATGTATAGTTCTAACTGATTTTTAATTCTCTTGATTATTAAAACGTTGTTCTAACTGAAATATGATTCCTTCAATTCTTTTATTAGTTATGATAACTTATTTAATTTAGTTCTAAAAATTAGTACAAATGGTTAGAATCACAACCGAATTTAATACAGGGCAATACTGAATATTGGTCATTGCAATCAATAATTTGCTTTCGTCAATAAATTTTGTAATATAAATGTTAATTCATTAATTGCAGCTAATTATTGATTGTTGGAATAGTTTCAATTCGAGTACAACAAATGAAAATATAATTATTCGGAATTCACAACCACAAAATAGTTAAAAGCCCCAATTGCTTACTAAATTTTCTGTCAAAACATTTGATAGATTAAAAAATATTTTAAAATATTATATTTTAAAATTATCTTTGCTGTAAAAAATGGAAAATGTGCAAAAACTTAATAAATAGGGGTAAGTAATTAACGTATTCTTATAGGTATGAACATATACACTAGGGGTTTAACCAAAATAAGAACCTATCATTACGGTATGGGCAATGTTATACTGATATTAAAAATCGATATCAGGGGTCATTTCGGTCCAAAAACCTTCGGCACCGAATGCTATTTCTAAAACACAAAACATTTTTTTTTTTTTTTTAATTGTAATATAAATTTTTATGGTGGGTATCCTTCCCTTGTACCGTTTTTTTTGGTTTCTTTTTTTGGAATGCAAGGAATCGCCATTTCATAAAAAAAAACACGAAATGCAAAGACCAGCATGGCTTTCGACGTTAGAATTATGGATTTCCTGTAAAACTGAAAAAAATTATAAGCTAAAACTTCATCACGATCGGTGCCGAACCTTTTTGAACGCTCGCGAAAAAAGGAAGGCACATTTCTTCATATTTGTTTATGCACTATCTCACTATGATAGGTCCTTTTTGATATTTGCAAAAAAAAAATGCAAATGGTTATATCCCTAATATACACGTACATATGTATGTATTATTTTTTTATAACCTGCAAATTATATTGGACTACTTGATCCTGGGCTGGTCCAACGTAGTGCAAGTATGGACCATGTCATTATTAAAAAGAGTTTGCAGTGAAACGACATGTCTTCGTTTTTTAACGACATGTTTTCGTTTTGAAACGATTTCAAAGTTTATCCTCTGGAGTAGTTTTAAGACTTCTCCTTTGTAATGCAAGCTGGGTTATATGGTCCGGCCTAGGGCAGGACCATATAAGCCATTTTTTCTATTTTTGTTTCTAATATTCATACTAACAACTAACAATATCTGTTGTTATGACTGATAGTGTACTAAAATTCAAATGTTGCTATCAAAAATATTGTGCTAAGCAACGAAATTTTCAGTAATTGGAACCGAATTGTGTGATAGTACATGCAACCGGCGAAATTCGGTGTGATCACGAATCTGTTTTCTCTGTGGATTAATCAGTGTCCCATCTATTATTTGTTGTTACCAAAAATAACATGTGGCAGCACTACGATAAATGCTGTCAATTTGGTCTGTATTGATAGTTTAAACGCCCAATTGTATGCGTTTAAAGATGGTTTATATGTTTACTGATTTATAGATTTGTTGGTTTAAACACATTTTAAACCAAAAACAGCGATTAACTTGTTCTGATTTTTAGCCCTTTAAGTACTTTTGAAAAAGAGTTTATATGGTACGTATGGTCATTGCTTGACCTACCAGCACAAAACTTTGTCAATAAAAGCTATTTTCGGGAGTAGTATTTGAATGGATTAAATTTATTAAATTTTCATTACATTTGTAAAAAAAAAAATTTTAAAACGTTAAATTTTAACCAAGGTCGCCAACGAACTCTTTTCATCTACGAAAATTAATGCTTTAACTTAATTCCATGTCATTCCGTGATTTTCGTATTTTTTTACATTTCTGATCCAGGTAATGCTATGTTCACATTTGGCTTCTTAAACGCGTTTAAGCTGTTCGAACGTGATTAAGCTCTAATCGCTTCAAAATCGAGATGATTACAACTAAATCACTTCATAAATCACATAGAATCAACTGAACATACCTCAAGTGTAGAGTCGCCAACATGATCGTGTACAGCCGGTCACGATTTCTGCTCAATGTTTTTATTTTTTTCCTTAAATAATTCATAAATTTTCACAATTTAATCATTAAAATGATTAAAATAATCTTCTGATAACTTTATAAAAGTGTTTTTTATCCATTTTTAATACTTTAAAGAACAAAAAAATTTACTGTTGTGTTTTTTTTCTTAATCATCTGTCATCTTAATCATCTCAAATGTAATGTGAACGGCTTTCATTAGCTAAATCAACATAGTGCTTAAGCGCGTTTTAAAACCTAAGTGTGAACTTAGCATAAGACATGGTCGACCGGGTCCTCGTTGGCCTTGGGAATGCCACTCCATTGCTGTGCGAGATATAATGCATTACCCAATATTGGCAGAAAATTCGTTGTATTTGGCGCCAACATCAATTAGTAAAAGCTTGTAGTCTTCTTAAGCTTTATTGGGTGAATCTCCAGGTGGTACAACCGTAGAGTAACATTACTCTTTGATCGCCATATCTTGCAAGTAAAGCAATTGAAGAGCTGATCTTGCTTTGTTGATCCGGTCATTTATATCTTTTTTCTGATCCACCATCTGCAGTCACTGAGCTTCCAAGGCAGCAGAAAGAGTCTTCCTCTTCTATTATGTCTTCGTTAAGATAAACGGGATGCATATTTGAGACATCAACAGGCATGAGCTTCGTTTTTTACTTTTATTCTTAGAACTACTTTTTCCGCGTTCTTTGCCAGATGGTTAAGTTTAGCTTGTATGTCATTATGACGGTGTGCTAGTAAACCAGCATTGTCAATGTCACTATGACGTTCCAATAGGAGAGTCATGATTTGTCTGTTTCATTACACAATCAAGTAATATTAGGAAAAGCGCTGGTGACAGAACGCAGCTTTGCTTTATACCAGTTTTAATCCTGAAAGAATCGATTTCATTACCCTTGTAGCGCACTATGCAAAGATCTGTGTAGAGTTCAGGTATCAGGCAGACAATTTTCTCTCGGGACCTCTATAGTTAAGTGAGGCCCATAGAGCTTCTGTTGACACAGTATCGAAAGAACGCTCGAAGTCTACAAGCAGTAGGCAGAGAAGGCTATTGAATTCCACGAATTGTTCTATAAGAATTCGTAGGGTTGTAACATGGATTGCACAAGAGCTGCTTGGCCTGAATCCTGCTTGTTCTTTGCGTAAGATTGTCCCTACATACAGTGTATTGCGTTGTAGGATTATAATTTATTTATTTATTTATTTATTTATTTATTTAGCACGCCAATGCTACAAGACCAAGTCTCTTTAACAGCATTGGGAAAATATTGTTAATAAATACATATGTACATACATTGTTTCAATTAAATAATTAAATAAATTATGCAACTTATGACAGAAATAACAAATCAAATTTTTAACAAAAAATAAAATTAAATTAGACCAAGTTGTAACAGGCATGTTTATCATTTGTTATGCTAAATTTAAATGTTAGTTTTATCAAGTTTTACACAGTATTAAAATAAAAATTATATAAAAATAAAAATCATATAAAAAGTTAATAAAGTTATATATTTAAATAAAATTTAATCATCTTTGTTGCGAAAAATGCTTAAAAATCTCAAATTTAAAGTGCTTTGCATTGCTTGTTGTTTGAAAGTTATGAGGTAAATGGTTCCAAAGACTAATTGTGTGAATTAAAAAGTGTTTCTTAGATTGCTCATCATGATGTTGAATACTGGTTATCTTTTTCCCCCTATTTGATCTGAAGAAATTGAGTTTACGATACAAGTAATTAGGCTGCTTTGTGTATATAATTTTGTGTAGTAAAATTAACGAACGGCACTTTAACAGGTTATCAAATGATATATTGTATATTATCTTTGAATAGCGTGAGATTCTAGAAAAGCGTTTCAATCCAAAAACATATCTGACAATATTGTTATATGTTACATTTAGTTTTCTCTTACTTAACGAATCACAGTTTGTGTAAAGTTCACATCCATAAATTAGTGTTGGCAGTAGGTATGATTTTGCTAATAACATTCGAATTGTTAAGGGAGTATAATGCTGACTCATCCACAAATTACGTAACATTGCAAATGTTCTACCACAGACTGCATTTATGTGGTCTGACCAATTTAGTTTTTTATTAAAGATTATCCCAAGGTTCTTAGCAGTTTCAACAAGTTCAATTGTTGTATTATTAATCCTTATTGGTGGTATTAATGATGGAAACCGTTTTGGTTTTCCTATTATTATCGCATGAGACTTTCTGGCATTTAAACAAAGTCCATTTCTTGTCGCCCATTGGCTAATCCTGTCCAGATCTTCGTTTAACTTGCTAATACAGTCGATGACTCTAGATGGCTCGCAGCTGATGTAAAGCTGTACATCGTCTGCATACATTTGAATTCCACAATGTAGGAGTTGGGAAGGTAAGTCATTTGAATACATGGCATATAGAAGAGGGCCAAGTATGGAGCCCTGGGGTACACCTCTAGAAACTGCGCAACTGCGCAAGGGCGATTACTTTATTAATGGTATTGTGGAGTGCTATACCACGCCAGTTTCTGCACAGGCTAATATCGCATTTCTTGGGTATTGTCACAATGGTTTCTCTCTTCGATGCAGTTGGTATATTGTTATTTTCCCAGACATGACGTAGGATTGGTATTAGTACGAATGCTGGTGGTTCTGCACCGTACTTTAAAAGTTCAGCAGACACATTGTCTGGTCCAGGTGACTTTGTGTTTTTTAACTGCCGTAGAGTGGGAGGAGAAGTTGAGATGGTCCTGCATTGGTTCGGCATACTGGACAGCCATGGGAAAGAGCTTTTATCGAAGTTGGTGGCATGGTTTAATGAGAATTTTTTAAGAAATCGTAAAATCTACGTAGCTGATCATTTGATAAGGTCAGCATCTTTGAGAACAGTCGTTTATCTGGTGTTGCAGCCTCGGAGCTAGTTAATTGCTTGATACACTCCACGTACGTTCCCAGTGTTGTTTGCATTTTCAGATTCTTGGGTGATGTTGGTTAAGAATAATCTATGATTAATACGTTTATATCATATTTTGATTTAGGTTTTTGAGGCATCAGGCTTCACACGTAAAAGCTTTTACGGTTGCAGTTTATGGCCCATGTATTTGCCCTATGGCTTAATATCGACCGATTCCAATAAAACTTGGTCAGATGATTAAGAATATTTTATCCAAATACCACCATAATTAGATCGCTTATAAGCACAAAAACTGTATTCCAGAAAGTAGCTCATAAGAAGGCTGTGTAAAATGATGGATCGATTCCCGATTAGTGTGTCGCAAATTTTTATTAAAACTGTTACGTTATCGTTTGCTGTCATTTTCGATCGGCTTGTCGTGCTGAAATTTGTCAGTGGGCCGCAAATCAGCTGCTTGTCGTTGAAAATCGAAACGAACGATAGCGGTTGACATCGTGTGTTAGGAGTGCCCCGGTAGGCTAACTGGTAGTGAGCTAGTCTATCAGCGCCGGGGTTGCGGGTTCGATTCCCTCCAGAGACTCTGGTTTCTTTCCTGCAGATATGCGTAGAGCTTCGCGGGATTAGTTTAGAGAATTAAAAAAAGTGTTTAACAGCGAATGACAGCAGACTATTAAGCTTATTAAATATTCCATGGCAAATCTATATATTCTATATATTATCACTCAATGACTATTTCTTGTTTCAAAGCCTGAAAAATGGCTCCGCAAAAAAGAAATTAAATAAACAGCTAATTTTTTTTAATATAAAACAATACAAAAAAAAAAAAAAATACAATTGTACAATTTCCGCCAACTTTTGTATGAAATGCACAGTATTTTATCTCAAAAAAGGTTTCCAAAAAAAAATGCATTTGCCATCCCTGCAGTGAATTTACTCGTAACAAGAAGAGTGTGTTAGTTTAAATACAATATATTGTATGAATGTGTGTGTTTATTAGAGCGAAAACGTATTTTTTGGTTTGTTTTACGAGAATCATAAATATGAAAACATTTTTATAAAATCTAAACTAGTTTTTTCTCTTCTAATTTTATGACTGCACAGTAGAAAAAAAATAAAAAAAGGTGTTTGAAATAAAATAACTTTAAATCAACTGCAGTTTGAGGCTAAGGACGTTAACTTTTGACCTTTTACTTTAAGTTCCCCTCTAAGGATGCATGTATGTTCTACTTAATAAACAAACTCTTTTGTTGTTAAATTTGACTTTAACTTTTAGAATTTTTATAAAAATTTAACCTAGAAACATATTAATGGTGTTTTCTTTTCTACAAAAAATGTGACATTTTATTTAAAAAAAATGCAATTTGGTGTCTGTTTCCTAAAAATTTGCTCCCGAAAAGGATGAGTTTTTTAGAATAAAACAAGCCACCCTTTTCGGGAGCAAAATTTTTAAGAAACAGACACCAAATTGCATTTTTTTTTAAATAAAATGTCACATTTTTTTGTAGAAAAGAAAACACCATAAAATTCAACATGCAGAGTGCAGAGAGATTGAGAAACTATAAGCGGAGATCATATGGTACTTTTTTGATTTTCAAGTGGTACTTTCTAATTTTTTTATGTTATTGAAGTTACCAAACTAAATTAAACATTCATGGACTTGAGTGGAAGATAATATATGGACCGGAGGTTGGTCCGTCGACAAATTCAAATATACTTATTTTTATGTTTGCATAAATAATTATGGTCGAGTTTCGACCACTCGGCAAAATGATTTTATATTAACTAAAAATTTATATTAGAAATTTGAATGTATTTTCAAATGAATACGGAAACTGTTAAAGGTGCGACTAATTCATAGTAACGAGTTAAGAAATTTCTTAAAAACCTAATCGAGATTAGGAAAATTTCCGATTGAATGCAAATGTTACATGAATTATAGAGGTTTAGCTATAAGAAACAAGGTTGTCAACTTTGAATTACCCTGTGCTGGAGCAGGGTTTCTCAAATAAGAAAACTTTGTTCTTAGCTAGCAACTTCATCTTGTTTTTATTTTGTTTACCAGTTTTTAAAATGTTAACTCACTTCGCAACGTTGATAACTTTGACACCCTGTAAAACAACCCTGTTTTATAAAAAAAGATATCTCAAATTGCAACAATGAGAAAGTTATTTAGCTCCCAAATTTCATTTCATATATTAAAGTCGTTACATTACTAATTTTCAGTTTTGCTCCACAGTAGCTTGCTATTTTCTTAACTTGTGTATGTTTGTATTTGTATTGGTAAATTTACACGTGTATTAACACTAAAGCAAATGATAACATTCGCTGGTGTATTTTTGACACACCGATTTTAACATGTGTTTATTGACACTGAGTTTCCCAACAAACACGAAGTCAAACCTTTGATATGAAATGACTTTATCATTTGACATCAAACACAATTCTCAAACGTTTTTCAATTGTTTGATTTAAACATTTAAATTCAAATTGAAAATCATTTGAAAATAAACATTTGACATCAAATGTTTTATCAATTTGATGTCAAATTAATATCAAATGTTAAATTCAAATCAAAACTAAACTTGACAATACTAATGCGAAAAGTAAATGTAATCATTAAAAATGGCGATTAAAATTAAAGTTTTTCGTGGTCATTTTCAATTTGAAATCAAACCTTCGTATTTGTTGGGTTAGCAACAAAATTGTTGGTTTTGTTTTTTGAAAATCAAAAAAATAAATAAAACTTTTCCAGGAAAAATCTACATTTAAATACTAACAGCATGCCATAAATTATGTCCTTGTAGCAGGTTTTTTGGAGAATTTTTTTGTTTTAGACACTAGACCCGGTATAGTGTTTTACAAAATGTTTTTTTTTTTTATTTTCCTTTAATTTTGTTTTTTTTTCTATTTTAAAGTGGAAGTGGCTTAAAAGTTATTTGATTGAGTGCCATTTAGATTGTTTGATTCTATTTGTTATTAGAGGTTATAAATCTCTTTTTGAAGAAGAAATTCTAAACTGGAGTATTTTTGAATTTAAATTTGTGATTGATAGGCTGGATAGCTGGAAAAAGTAGTAAAAAAAACAAAAAAAATTTATTTTAGCTAAATAAATAGTTTTAAAATAAAACTATTGAAACGAAAAAGTTTTTTTTTTCAAAATATATGAAAAAAGTAAGAAACAAATCAATAAAGGGTCTATTTTTCTAAATATTTTTATTATGTTTTGTAACCCGCCTCAAATTTAATTTCCATTCCGTTTTAGAGACGAAAAAAAACTAAACCCGCAATCAAAGACCTTTAAATATAGAAATTTTAAGATTAATTTCAAAAATATTCTATATGGCCCGCCTCAAATACCATTTTTTTTTTATCAAAATATAAAAATTTTGAGAGTAGGTGGGTAAATTAAGAGCCTTGAGCTTTTGGCCTGTGCAATGGCCCGCCATAAAATTTCACTATCTTGTTGGTAAAAGATGTTGTTATAAAAATTATAAAAAAATTATTTTCATATAATTAATTTGTAGTAAGCTGTTAAGCCCATATGACACTACATTTTTAATGCATTGTTCAAGTTTTGGTGAAGAGTACAAATATAATGTAATAGAAAAATTTACCAAGTGCAAAGAGTTCAGCTGTATTAAGATAAATGGCAAACTGTCAACAATTTTTAAAAAGTTATCGATAAAAAATGAAGTTATGTCAAAAAAAATGTAAAATTGTTTGACTTAAAATTGACATTTCAAGCTTGAAATATTAAAAGTGTTGCTGAATGAGCGGTTTATGGGCAAATTCAGCGATTTACCGCTTTTTGTTTTTAGGTTTCTCATAAACAAAAAGTTGGCAGCATTTAATAAAATAAACAAAACAGGGATGGCTAAGTTGTTTCAATTGTTCTTTTTTGTTGATACTTTTTTAACTAAGATTTATACCTTTTTGTGGTGTTTTTTATGAACATAATTAAAATTAATTTCAACTAAAAAAAATCTTTTAGTACAATTAGGGTAAAAAACTATAATTTTTAAAGGTTGTTGGTACAATATTAAAAATTCTCAACGCCATCCCTGAAACAAAAACATAACATACATATAGTTTGCTCTTTCTTACAATTACTGTTTCTTTCTATCAATTCTATATCAATTAATGAATAAAAAATGTAGTGTCATAAGGGCTTTAGGCCCGCCTTAGATATTGTTTAAATTTCATTAAAAAAAAAACAGTTTTAAAACAAATTTTCTTAATTCTAGCAGAATTTCTTTTAAATTCCTGAATTAACTGCATATCAGTGTTGCCAGAAGATTTTTTGAAAAATGCATACGCATATTAAAAAAAATTGATTTTTCCCTACACGTTGCAAAATTTTCCCTACAAAAATCCCTAAGAAAAGAAAAAACTAATTTCATTCGCATATGTTAAGTAAAACTCTAACAACAAAAATAAGTAATAAAACTAAAGAAATTTATGTTCTTTTAATTAAATTCAATGAAAAAATAAGAGGTTTTAAAAAAATTATAAACATTTATTAAGTTTAACAAACGTTTTTTAAGTAAAATTTTCATAGAAAATTTGTTTTGTAAACCTTTATTAAAATAATATTATGTTTATGAGTATGGCAGGTAATCTTTTTATGATAATTTTAATTAAATTCAGGTATAAAAGCAACAGGTAAATCAAGTCACGTGAAAATTAAATCGAACAAATTTTGAAAACTCTCCCGTATTCAAAGTTCAAAAAATTCTTTCCTTTTATATACCTGAACTACTTTCGAATTAAGGAAAAACTGCGTTGGCTTTTAATTCGATTGAAAATCTTCGTCGATTTCAATTTCACGTGATTTCGATTTCCATTGCATGGTCGAATATATGTATTTCTTTTGAACTGAATTTTCTAAAGTGGCCAATTAAATCATTATTAAAAATACATTTTTTAGCATTCATTTCGTATAACAATGCAATATAAGAAAAAAATACCTAAATTTTGGCGAATATAAAAAATCTGTCCGATTTTCCCTAAGCTCCTATTTTACAGTTGACGAGCTCCAAAAAGTTTCTATACATAACAGATAAAGAATAAATTAAACTTAAACTTAGCAACGTCTGAAAGCCTTGATTAATTGCAAAATATAAGCTTAACGACTTAAATACATAGTTTTTCATTGCGTGTTTTTAAAAGACTTTTGGCCCGTCTCAAAAACTCGTAGATCTCTAAGTTTAAGGCATTACTGACTTGACTATAGAAACTTTAATAATATCCGTCAGAATGAAAGTTGGCCCGCTTTAAAGCTGTGTTAACTTGCTTGAAACCTTAGGAAGTAAAAAATTTGGACATTATGCCTTAAAATAGTTTTGGCCCATCTTAAAACGTCGTGGACTACTAAGGTAAAAGGACTAATGACTTGACTACATAAACACTTCTCAAAACTTTGTTAATTTGGGAGATAAAAACATTAGGAAGTAAAAAATTTTGAGATTATGCCTCAAAATAGTTTTGACCCGTCTCAAAACTTTTTGGATTACTTTGGTAAAGGTATTAATGACATGAATATATAAACATTATTAAATAGCCGTCAAAATGAAGTTCGGCCCGCCTCAAAACTTTGTTAATTTGGGGGATTAACACATTAGGAAGTAAAAAATTTTGAGATTATGCCTTAACTAGATTTGGCCCGTCTCAAAACTTTGTGCATTACTACGGTAAAGACATTAACGACTTGACAATATAAACTTAATTAAATTTCCGTCAAAATAATACGTAGCCCGCCTCAAAACTTTGTTAATTTGGGAGATTAACACATTAGGAAGTAAAAAAAAAATAGTTTTGGCCCGTCTCAAATCTTTGTGGATTAATACGGTAAAGGTATTAATGACTTGACTATATAAAATAAAATAATCGTCAGAATGAAGTTCGGCCCGACTTAAAACTTTGTTAGCTTGGGAGCTTTAAGCATTAGGAAGTATACAATTTTGAGGTTATGCCTTAAAATAGTCTTGGCCCGTCTCAAAACTTTGTGCATTACTACTGTAAAGGTATTAACGACTTGACAACATAAACTTTATTACATTTCCGTCAAAATAAAATGTGGCCCGCCTCAAAACGTTGTTAACTTGCGAGCTTAAAACATCAACAAATTTAATAAATAATATTTAAAGATTATGCCACAAAATTGTTGTGGCCCGCCTCAAAAAATTTTTTGTTTTGTGACTTGGTCAACCTTAAAACTTTGCTCTTGTGCAAAATTAAGGTATCAAAGAAACAAGTACATACATTTTTTTAAGGTTCATTCAAAATGACACTCATACTTTAATACAAAAATTTATTTGGTTAAAGTTAAGGATTACTTTTGGCCCGCCCTAGACAAGTTTTCATTTTTTTTCAAAATTAAGTCATCAAACTATAGATTATTTAACCATTTGACAGTTATGAAAGTTTATATTTGCTTTTTTTTTTCTGGCCCGACATAAATAAATTTTTTTTTAATTTTTGCTGCAATTGAAGTCATGATTTCACCTCTACATAAATATTTTGTTTATTTATTATTTTGAGGATTAACTTGAAAAAAAAAGATTGGCCCGCCTCAAATTTTATTTCATTTGAAATATTAAGTCTTTTTAGACTAAATTCATAAATTTTATTGACAAACGTAAAAAACTACGCCTGGCACGCTTTTATTTTTAAGATAATTACAGTAAAACATTTAATGAATAAATTTAAAAGACTCATCTTAAAAAAAAAAAAATACCGAAAGCCTTGAAATTTAACAAAATGTTTTGTTTGAAAGTATGTGATTTTGTAACTTAACTTTGGGATTTTTTTGGATAATTTGTGTTACACAATCAAAATATTTTTCTAGGAACCAAATAAATTCTTATCGAATCTTACAGGTATGAGTAAAAATTTAAAGCAAAAGTTTTCTTAAAACTTTTCTTAAGCCTATTTGTAGAGCACACCAAAATAAATTAACTTTATCTTAAAAACAAATTCTAAACATTAAAGATTATTTAAAAAGGATGTTCAAAAAAACTTTAACAGCTTAATAACATAACCCAGCAAAATTAATTTTAATAAAAACCCATGGAAAAACTTGAAAGAAAAAAAGTTTTTGAAAAAATTTTATGGTCATAAAAAATAAAACACCAAACAAGACTAATTTCTTAATTGGCAAAGAAATATATTTACATTTTATATATTTTGCCGGGTTATTCTACTCACATGCTGCTTAAAAGACTCTATAATTTATGAGCCTTTCCCTGAAGATGTATGACTTGTAACAGTCTTAGTGATGTTGAAATATTCATATATCCTTTTTTTTTTTTTGCATACCAGTTTGGGTAGTCTGTTTTAGATCCTTTTTTTATTTTTACTTTTGCATACAAAATTTATGGCCCCTGAAGCCTTTTGCTAAGAAATATTTGATGCTTTTTTTGTTTCTTTTACAGAAGATTTTTATTTTTTACACAAAAACGTTTAGAAAAACATTAGTAATAAAGATTTTTGTTTAATGTTTTATTTTTAGTTTTGTAGGTCTTTTGTCGGAAACTCATGTTGCGTTTTTTTTCCAGCCGGGGAGGGCATGAAAAAGTGTTCATACAAATGTAGCAAAATTGTAGTAAATCATGAGAAAAATGGAGTATGAAATTTATATTATATAAATAATGTTATTGAGTAACATATTTTATATTAAGTACTTAATAAGGAAGGGGGTTAAAAGAAATAGTTAAGTCTGACAAAAAATTTATTATAATATTTTGTTATGCAGGGGATTATGTGAATTTTTAAAGAGAAAAATGGATTTATATAAGAAAGAAATAAAACTAAATAAAGTGATTTAAATTATTTCTTCACAGATAGTGGCATCTTTTCCCACAGAAAGTTACAAGTTTTACAAACACGCATTCTTTTATTAGAAAAATGTACTTTTTTCGAAAAAATTTTTTCCACAAAATGTTAACTTTTGTTAACAAAACAAATTGAATTTTTCTATTAATTAAAATTCGCTCTCAAAATATGAACTTTTTAATAAAAATTTATATTTTTTAAACTACTGGATTTTTTTCCATGCGCTTTTTCAAAAAAAAGATGCACTTTTTCATTAAAAATTTAATTTTATCATAAAAAGTAGCACTTTTTCATAAAAAGTTGCAATTTTTCATTAAAAATTGAATTTTTTCATAAAAAGTTGCACTTCTTTATAAAAAGTGCACTTTTTCTTTAAACGTTGCACTTTTTCATAAAAAATTTAACTTTTTCATAAAGAATTGCACTTTTTCCTAAAAAATGTGCAACTTTTTATGAAAAAGTGCAAATAAGAAAAATCCTATTGGTCAAAAAATGTAAATTTTTTGTAAAAACCTACAGTAAATTTTTTTTATAATAAAATTCAAATTGTTCTGTTGAAAAAACTTAAACATTTTATAGAAAAATTTTTTTAAAATATGCAACTTGTTAGCGAAAAATTTCCACTTTTTCATTAAAAATTGCCTTTTTTCATAAAAAGTGCACTTTTTCGCTAACAAGTTGCATATTTCGAAAAAAATTTGTCTATAAAATGTTTAAGTTTTTTCAACAGAACAATTTGAATTTTTTTATAAAAAAATTTACTGTAGAAAATGTACGTTTTTACAAAAAATTTAAATTTTTTGACCAATAGGATTTTTTTTATTTGCACTTTTTCATAAAAAGTTGCACCTTTTTTTTAAAGTTGCACTTTTTTATAAGGAGTTGCACTTTTTCATAAAAATTTCTCTTATTATAAAAAGTTGCACTTTTTCATTAAAATTGCATTTTTTCAAAAAAGTGGTCTTTTTTGGTAACAAGTTGCATATATCGAAAAAATTTGCCTATAAAAATTTTAATTATTTTCAACAGAACAAGTTGGATTTTCCTATAAAAAAATTCTCCACAAAAATGCACTATTTCATAAAAATTTTAAATTTTTTAACTTACTGGATTTTTTTTTGCACTTTTTCATTAAAAATTTAACTTTTTCATGAAAAGTTGCACAAAGTTCGTTTTTACAAAAAAGTTGAACTCTTCATAAAAAATTGCACTTTTTCATAAAAAGTTGCACTTTTTCATAAAACGTTACACGTGTTCATAAAACGTTGCACTTTTTCATAAAAACTTGCACTTTTTTATAAAAAGTTTTACTTCTTATTAAAATTAGCAGTTTTTCATAATAACTTGCACTTTTTCATAAAAAATTATACTCTTCATTAAAAGTAGCGCTTTTTCATAAAAAGACGCATTTTTCCATAAAAAGTTGAATTTTTCCATAAAAAGTTGAATTTTTTCACAAAAAGTTGAACTTTTTCATAAAAAGTTGCACTTTTTCATAAAACGTTGCACTTTTTCATAAAAAACTGCACTTTTTCATAAAAATTCATAAAATATCGTGCAAAATTTAAACTATATTGTCCAAAATTTTATCTTCATATAATACTATTTTTATTTTGGATGTCGTAACTTAATCTTCAAGTCCTCTTTTAGAAAATGTTTTCCGTAATGGGCACTTTAATTAAATTTTATTATGCAAAATTTTCTTTTATTTAAAATTGTAATTACAGTCTTTTGTTTTATTCAATTTTTTATTTATTTTCTTTTTATATCTTACAACTTCTTAGACATTTTTTTATGAAATAAAAAAAAAAAATATTGCAAATATAAAAAACCGTATTGCACTTTAATGCAATTTTATTGTTTTGAATATTAAAACGGAAATTAAAGAAGTTTTCATGAGAACAAAACCAAAAAGAACAGCATAATGCAGAAAATAAAGAGAAAGAGTTAAAAAGCAGAAAAAGAAAATAAACTCAAAAAAAAACTTTTGGTTAAAATAAAATTAAAAAATTGAAACAAAAAGAAACATGTTGTGCTACTTTCAACAGGCATTTATTAAAAGAAATTTGAGGGAATTATGAAAAGAAACTGGAAAAGCAAGTTAAACGTTAATTCAAAGGTTAAAGCGGAAAATATTCAGTTGTATTTCTAAAATTAATGAAAAATTTATCTAAAATCTCTAATTTTTTATACATAAAGTTGAATTTTTTTTTTAAATATTTTACAATAAATTGTACTTATTTTAACATAATGTTTTTAAAGCTTTTTGGCACAGAAACAAACAAATTAATATAATTAAAAAATATTGCAATTGTTCACAAAGGTAAAATTTTTATATAAAGTTGCACTCCATCACAAAAACTCATGTTTTATATTAAAAGGACTTTTTACCTTTTTCTGCAAAAAATTGCAGATTTCAGAAAACGGGCATTTCTCAGAAAAAGTTGCAAATTTAATCTTTAAAACCACAATAATTTACATTTTCCTGCAATATGTTGCAATTTTATGTAAGAACTTGCTTTTTCTTTACAAAATGTTGCCCGTTTTTACAAATTTTTCCAAAAATTGCGATATTTTTTATAAAATTTTACAAAATTAATTAGTATTGTGGTTATTAATTAGTATTGGTGTTATTTTGTTGAACTATCTATGGTTTTTAATCCAAATTTTTAATAATTTTAATTAGGCATAAGTTCATTAAATTTAATTTTCATTAAATTATTTTTATGAAGAAAGGAATTTTACAACATGAAAATTAATTAAAATTGTTATTGATAATCTTTCATTCTTGACCGTGGCCGGGGCTCGAACCCGGGCCGGCAGGTTACCATGACATGTTTCGATCGCAACCACTCGATCTCCTCAGATGGATTTGCCGTTTTACACTCGCAGCCATCGACGACTGCTGACGTCAATAGTCAAAAATCAATCCTTAAACCAAATTGTATTTTAACCTTTGGTAGATCGAAGTTTGCTTTTTTGAATGATTATACATTTTAATTGATTTTACATGTTCTTCCTTACTTCTGTTTTTTCGTACCTTTGTTTACAAAATTTCAAAAATTACAAAATCATTGCTTGAAATAAGTTGTTATTCCTTCTTTAAATTGAAATCCCAAGAGAGTTTAAGTGTGTGTTACAAATTTTATGTCTAAACGAATATACCACTCCTTCTAAAAGTACCTACCAAGAAAATTATTAATAAATAAAGTTTCGCTTAAAAATTTCTTGCGTTTTTTCTTGTTTAAGTTTTCTTCAAAAGCCATAATGTTATTAAACTTGAAATAATAAAAAAACCAAGACCAAGTCATTGCACTTCATTTAAAAAAACCCACAAACAAACAAATCTCATTATTATCCTTTAAATACACAAGTTTGTACATGTATGAAAGCCATGTCAAAAGGGAGGGAATGAATTCAAGAAACTAAAAGAAAAACTTAAATTTATAAAACATTAATATTCCATGATTGGCTAAACAGTAAAGTTGGCAATAGTTTTTCTGCAACATCATAAGAAAAATTTCTTTGAAAATAACTTGCAAGACGAGGAAACGGGAGAGGAATAGATTAAAAAAGTAAAACATAATTTTTTTAATATGCCAAGCTTTTTTCATTTTTTTTATAAGCTAAATAGTTTAGGATGAATTAAAGTTCTTTAAGTAAGCTCGCTATTATTAAAAGCTCTACTTAAAAAACTTTTTTTCCCCTAAAATCTTGTTTTTACGAAAATGTATGGGTCGATTACGGATGGCAACTTAGGTGAAGATAAGTTGCCAGCAGCAAAATCAAGCAACTTCGCTCATGTTAAAATATAGAATAAGAAAAAAATTTCAACATAAGCGGCGTTACCTGATTTTCCTGCAAACTTAAGTTGTGTTGCCATCCGTAATTGACCTATTTAATTTTAACAAAAATTTTTCATAAGAAGCCTACCGTTTAAATTTTTTGCCAATATTTAAAGGTGAAGTTAAGCTCCAAATAATAAGAAAACGTCTGTGAAAATTTTAGGAAAATCGGTTCATTAGCTTAGAAGTATATAGAGGAAAAACAAACAAGCGCATTTTTATTATTATGCCCTCCATCACAGGTGGAAAGGGTATATATAATGGCGATTTCTTTCTGAGAAATATGTTGCATATATGTTACATCCCTGCGGAAAATTTGTGTCAATTGGTCCAACAGACTAGTCCTGGGATTTCTGAAAATAGAACAAGTAAAAAAAGAAAGGACTCATGACCAGTGAAAGAAGAACCAATACATTAACTGGTTTATGAAGAACAAAAGAGTAGAAAAAGTAATGAATTTGAGTACAGTCTTCACCGGTGCTGTGACTAATTTTTTGGTACTTTCTAAAATTTTGTTCTTGAATTTAATTCTAGGAAATAATACTACATTGTATTGAAATAACACTAAATTTTTGTAACTGACACTAAGTACGTTCATAGGGAATAGAACTGTGACTGGTCAAATGGTGTCAATTGACCCCCTCCAATGACAACCCCATGTAAAAGTAATAGGTCTTATTCATATAAAGTGTTAGACCTAGAACCGGTCTCTACCACCAAGGACCTATCACGGGACTACTTCGGTGTCAGTTCGCTTCCCTCTAGGGATGTTCTACATTTTTGCGTACGTGTATACAAGAAATAAAACTGTTGGAAAATTTTTTAATTCATTTTGTGAATATGTTGCAATAAAACATGTAAACATGTTGCATATTTTACCCTCTTATTTAAGCTGTTCAGACCTTTTTTACAATTGAGGTAGGTACTTACCACTTTATTTCTACAACTATGTTAGGTTAGGTTTTTGGTTGCCATGATAAATACCGCTCATAACTTCGAAAAAAGATTGATTCAACACAATATGGCCATTTCTTTCTTAAGGTTCACCGTTACCAAAAATTTAAAAGTTATTAAAAGCATATTCTTTTCTGATTTTGTTATAGAAAAATATTTAGATTTTACTAATTTTATAAATTCCCCTATAAATTCGTTCACTTTGACGAACAATCAGACTGCAAAGTTGTGCAAACGTAAGTTCTTATTTGTGAAAATGTTTTATTGTATGTTTTCTTTAATATTATCATCCTTAAAAGATGTGATATTTGATAAAAATTATTCCAAAAAAAATTTCTTACATGGTCTATAATCTAAGGAAGAGTTCGAAGAGAAATATGTTATTCGGATTAAAGGTAAATTTTTATTTTGTTTTAATCATTATTCAGTTTAATTATTATGGAAAAAATGTCACGTTCGAAATGTCACGCATCGACGCAGATTTTGGCTTAAAAAAAAAAAAATACAGAAGATTTTGGAATCAAACAAAAGACATTTTTATGGTACATTGCTACGTAAAATTCTGAAAGTAGTTTAACTAAAAAATTGTGCCAGGTTTCGTTGAATTACGCCTTTTTATACATGGCCACTAAAACTACTTCTATTTTTTTCACGTTCGAACCGCTACTTTTTTTGCCATAATCTTTGACCTAGAATCGCGCCCTCCATAAACTTTAGCATAAATAACATGCTTTCTTAGTGCTATAATTTAAGAGTTAAAAGAGTTGTTTAAAAATTGCTGATGAATGAAAGTTGTATTACATGTAACACTTTGAGTGATTACAGGTAACATTTAAAAGTGTTACATGTATATAATGTAACATATTTTTTATCAAAAAAGAAATCGCCATAAGTTTGTTATTTCTAAAATATTGATGTTAGACCCTATAAAGTATATATATTCTGGGTTAATATAACTTATTAATCGACCTTTTTCTTGACTTTATTATTATTTTCTTAGATTTTATCTTAACACGCTTTCAAGGTCATTTATATTTAAATAAAAGATTATTTATTTATATTTTCATCCTACGTTTCGTTGGTATTTTCCAACTTCATCAGGGTTAATATTAGTAGCGAAGTTGATTTAACGATGTCCGTCTGACTGTCTATCTGTGTGTATGTTGAAATGGATTTTCCGAAGACCCCAGAAACTATGGGGACTTGGTTGGAATATATTTGTGTCACATATACTCCGTTAAAGTTTACTATTGAAATTCAGCCAGAACCAGTAATGTTATACACTTTTTTTAAAAGTCCTTTCGCAGCCCGCAAGAATTCCCTATTTTCCCTACGCATTAAAAAATATTCTCTACAAAAATCCCTACAACTTTTAAATGATAAAATATCAATTGAAATCAAACCATTTGTATTACTGTGTAAACATAAATTTTATTTAAAGTTGTTTCCATCATAAATGTGTCTTCTCAGGTCACTTTTGATGATTTATCACTCAAGCAATTGAAAAAGGATTCATATATAATTCATTACCGAACAAATTAAAAGATTGGCTTAAAAATAATCCCAAAAATTAACATCAACGAGAGAAAAAAAAACCTTTACTATCTGCGTTGACTTAAGGGTGAAAATGAAATTTTCCATTAAAATTGTGACTTTTCTCCAAAACTTTTTGATTCCCATTTTTAGCAAATTATTTATTTATTGCTCTGAAGAATTGAACTCAAAGCATTTCCATTCTTGTAAAAGAGAGTTTTAAAAAATTACCTTTAAGTCGAAGTTGAAATGGCGGCAAGCGATCACTTAAAGAAATTTAACAATTTGTAATTTTTATTAGTATTTTGTCACACATCGAAAAAGATTTTTTAAAATCATTAAAATGTAGGGACTTTTCAAAAAGTCTATAGTTTTGCCACATTTTTGAAAAGTCCCTACATTTTAATGATTTTAAAAAATCTGTCTTTTTTATATCCTTCACCTCATGTGGAAAAGGGTTATATAAGTTGTTCATTCCGTTTGTAATTTCTACAATATTGATCTAAGACACTTTAGAGTATATATATTCTGGGTCATTATGAGGAAAGAACTTGATTTAACCATGTCCGTCTGTCTGTCCGTCCGTCCGTCCTTCTGTCCGTCTTTCGTTTGATATGTGTTTTCCGGTTGTTTTACATTTATGTCATATATAGTCCACCATTTCTTGCTATTGAAATTCAGCCAGATCGGTCCAACAATGGCTGAGATATGACCAAAAAACCACGACTACCTCTAATTTTTTCCAAAAATCCCTTGTTGTTGTATTTTTATTACTTTTTTCTGCATATCTTGAGAACGGCAAATTAGGTACACACATTAAGGTTATCAATACACAGCATCCCACAAAATGTGTGCGGGATCAGAGAAGTGGGCGTGGTACAACCCGTACAAAAAATATCAAACATTTTATAAAAACCTGATTTTTGGACTGTTATATGACCTATGGTGATACCTTGTATATCAAAAGATCGGAAATCTTTAGTAAAAAATATTTTCTGAAAAACTCGGAAAAATCGGTTCAAATACGAAAAAGTTATGACCAAAATATTAATTTTAAGTACCCACTTTCGGGAACCATAGGTCTTCCCGAGTCCAAGATTTATAACCCAACTAACTGCCAAATTTCTTCTTAAATACGTCGGTATATAAATCTGTCAAACCGGTTAAAAAATGGCTGAGTTATAATCAAAATAAAACAATTTTTTTTTTTTAATTTTTATGTTCAAAACCTATTTTAAAAAAGTATTTACCAGTTTTCGCTTTTTAAATTTAAATTATAATGAAGTTTTTAGTATTGTTAATATGTATGTATGTATATGTAAAAATTATTTTGTTTTTGTATAGTTGCTCTGTATTCTGCTCGCAAAATGGTGAAGGGTATATAAGATTCGGCACAGCCGAATATAGCACTCTTACTTGTTTTCCCCAAGGCCAATTTTTTATAAGAAAAGCCCTACGAAAAGGGATTTTTCCCTACATATAACATCACTGGCCAGAACAGTCCATAAATGACTGAAATATGAGCAGAAAACCACGACCACCTCTAATCCCTCCCAAAATTTCCTTGTTGTTGATTTTTTTCCTGTATATCTGGAGAACGTCAAGGTCCAAAGTTTAAAAATTAGGTACAAGCATCTTGGTTATTAATGCCAACCTCACTTGAAAAATTGTCGGGATTTTTAAAGTAGGCGTGGCACTTGCAACGAAAATTTCGACAATTTTTTATATCTGGAGAATGAAAAAAACCAAAGTTTCCTAATAAGGTCCCTGCATCTTGTTCATCAACACACAACATCCGACAACATGTGTGTGGAATTGGAGAAGTGGGCGTGGCAGAGAACGGTAAGAGAAAAAATGTTACACATTAAGCTGGGTTATACACAACTTTTTAAAAAAATGGTCGGGATTGGAGAACGGGAGTGGCACCTCCCATACAAATAAAAAATTGATTTCTCTTAGGATTCTCTCGATGTAGCAGTATTATTTTTCCAATTTTAGTGCAAATAGCTTCGATGTTAATGCATGAAATCTGACAAAATATGGGCGGGATACATTGCTTTATATCTGCAAAGCGGTAGGAGAAATATGTTCTAAATTTGGTAAACAAAGCTGAGTTGTCAATACACAAAATCCGCCAAAAAGTATGTGCTGTTGGATACTTAGGCGTGGCACTTCCCACACAAATAAAAAATAGAATGGTAACAGTAAAAGTTAAAAAGTTTAGCATAAATAGCTTCGATACCAATACAAGGCATCCAAAAAAAGTGGGCGTGAAACATTTACATAACTTTCACTTCTTATCGCAACATGTTGAAGGGTATATAAGATTCGGCAAAGCCGACTATAGTAGTCTTACTTGATATATATGTAGATAACAACTTGTTCTTTAATTTAATATTTTTCTCCTCTACTGATTTTTTAGTCCAAACATTGTATCGCACTTTTTAAAAAGCATTAATTTTTTCTCCATTTTTTTTTTGTTTCGTTTGTTACATGATTTTTTTCTGCAGCATTTTTAAATGTGATTTATTTTTATTACTTTATTACAACTTTTTCCGTATACATACTTACACACTAAAGAACGTACATACTTTTTATGAATGGCACATACTCCTCTGATGTATTCTTACAAATAGTTATACAGTATGCATTAAAAATATTTTGTATGCGTATGTGAATTTATACAGCAACATTTATTTAATTTAATACCAAGTGTCTGATATTAAGGGTGTTCAGAGAAATTAAATTTAAGACTATCGATCACGAAGTTCTTCGAAAACAGTTTTTTTTTTCTAAATTATGCATTGCTCAAATATTTATTGATGAAAGTCATTTGTATGAATATCAGCTATTTAAGTTCCCAAGAATATTTAAGGTCAGTATTATTTATGTGTGATTTTTTAAAGAAAAATTTTTGAGTTTTCAAAATTTTGATAGAACGTAAAACACTTGATATTTTTATTGGTTCATACAATATTTTTCGAATACATTTATAGGCCCTCAGCTTAAAAATTTTTCCCATAAACCATGAACACTACTAATATTTTCCGTACCAGACTTAAGTGTTTGATAGTGTATTTTATGAATGCAGAATATAATGGTTGTCCTCATATTTCTGGACAGGCATATTGTTTAACAAGTAAAATATCTGAATTTAAATATTAGGGAGATCGAACGGTATTAATCGATCGGTTTTAACCGGGTTTTTCCAGTTTTGCTTAAGTCGGTGATTTTAAAATATTTATTTTCCGAATGTCGAATACCCCGATTCTTTTGGTATTTTTAAGATGTGTAATTTATATACGTTTTCCTTACTCTTGTTGTATATATAACCTTAATGTAGGCCCCTATTACGGTTCACAACTCAACTCAGTTGAGTTGTAATTTTTGTATTATGGGTTACAACTTTGCTATATTGCGGCGAACAAAAATATCAAAAAATTACAACTAAACACAACCAGTTGTCTTGTTTACAACTCAACTGAGTTGAGTTGTAAATCGTAAAAGAGGCCGTAATAATTTTTTTTACAAAAAAAAAAAAAAAAAAAATAATTAGTATTGTGGTTATTTTGTTGAACTTTGCCCATGTTCTGTTACTCTCGCGTCGAGAAAATTTTCGATTGAAATGTGTGAGAAGAAACAAAAATGCCATATATTGAAACAAACAGCTGTTTTTCTCACTAAACTGTGTCTGTCTCTTTTTTGGCGAGTACTAGCTGTCACGAAAGAAAATTACTCGCCAATTTACAGAAAAAGTGTGTCTGTAGCATTTTGGTGAGAAAACTCACGAAAAAACAATTAAAAATGCAAAATGCAAATTATAATAACAATAATATTTGGCTCTTGGCACATTTTTTTGTTGTTTAATTATTTGGCTTTTAAAATTTTTATAAAATATACAAATGTTTTCAAAGCTCGTTGGCAAACAACAAACATTTAAGTCGCGCTTTACATTATTTGGTACAGCTGACGGTTGTATTTTCGCCGCCGTCATTGAAAAATTTTCAATTTTAGTCATTTTTGGTCGCCGTCAACGATACGTGTACTGGCGTTCTCGAAGTCTGCAATGTCACATCGGCCTTGAGTGCAATGTTATTACATTTAACGAAACGACGTAATCTCTTTTTATAGTTTTCGACATGAGTTACAGACACAGTTTTTTTTTCACTTTTCAAGAAACGATGGACAATTTTTTTCACATCTTTTCGATGCGAGGAATTCTCACTAAAGTTACAGAACATGGGTACTGTTTATGGTTTTTAATCCAAATATTGATATTTTAATTAGGCAAAAGTTCATTAAATTTAATTTTCATTCAATTATTTTTTTAAAGAAAAGAATTTTACATGAAATTAAATAAAATTTATTGATTTAATTTTTCATTGTTGACTGCCGCGGGAATCGAACCCAGGAGCTTACGGACAGGCTTCTCTTACAGGCTTCGATTGAAACAACTTAATCTCTTCAGAAGTGTTTGCCGTTTAACACTCGAAGCCATTGACGACTGCTGGCAGCAGTCAATAGTCAATTATCGATCTTTAAACCAAATTGTATTTAACCCTTGGTAGATCGTTTCTTAAAAAAAATGAACATTTATTGAATTAACTGGAAGCTAAAGTAATAGTTAGTTTTAACTAAGCTTAATGAAATTGGCCGTTAGTATTAATTAAATCAAAAATATATTTTTAGTTTTATTATCAAAAAGTAATTTCAATTTTGGGAATACAAAATTTTAACTTCAAAAGATTTTGTTATTCGTGCTTAATTCCCAGTTTTTATTATTGATAAAAACACTTGAAATTTATTGTTGATGGGATAAGCTATTCCTATGCGCATTTCACTGGTTGCTTAGGCCAGATCATCAGGAAACTTCATCCATAAAGATTTTGGAAAAACTAAAGATATTAAACCAAATAAAACTGTTAAGCGTATAAGACTTATAGCAACAGTTCTACTTGTAACAATATCAAAGTTTAAACAAAACACATCAACAATAAACAGTGGGTTTATCTCATCTTACATTCCCCACTACAATTAGTTGAAATTCTCTCAACATTAACTGTAGTTGTAAGTATAAGTCTTATACGCTTAACAGTTTTATTTGGTTTAATATCTTTAGTTTTTCCAAAATCTTTATGGATGAAGTTTCCTGATGATCTGGCCTAAGCAACCAGTGAAATGCGCATAGGAATAGCTTATCCCATCAACAATAAATTTCAAGTGTTTTTATCAATAATAAAAACTGGGAATTAAGCACGAATAACAAAATCTTTTGAAGTTAAAATTTTGTATTCCCAAAATTGAAATTACTTTTTGATAATAAACAGGCAAGTGCACCGCCTAAAAAAACACTTAATTGACAACATCTTTTGTAAGTTGTTGTTTGTTTTTATTTTGTTTTTCTTAACCTACTTACAACTACAGTTAATGTTGAGAGAATTTCAACTAATTGTAGTGGGGAATGTAAGATGAGATAAACCCACTGTTTATTGTTGATGTGTTTTGTTTAAACTTTGATATTGTTACAAGTAGAACTGTTGCTATAAGTCTTATACGCTTAACAGTTTTATTTGGTTTAATATCTTTAGTTTTTCCAAAATCTTTATGGATGAAGTTTCCTGATGATCTGGCCTAAGCAACCAGTGAAATGCGCATAGGAATAGCTTATCCCATCAACAATAAATTTCAAGTGTTTTTATCAATAATAAAAACTGGGAATTAAGCACGAATAACAAAATCTTTTGAAGTTAAAATTTTGTATTCCCAAAATTGAAATTACTTTTTGATAATAAACAGGCAAGTGCACCGCCTAAAAAAACACTTAATTGACAACATCTTTTGTAAGTTGTTGTTTGTTTTTATTTTGTTTTTCTTAACCTACTTACAACTACAGTTAATGTTGAGAGAATTTCAACTAATTGTAGTGGGGAATGTAAGATGAGATAAACCCACTGTTTATTGTTGATGTGTTTTGTTTAAACTTTGATATTGTTACAAGTAGAACTGTTGCTATAAGTCTTATACGCTTAACAGTTTTATTTGGTTTAATATCTTTAGTTTTTCCAAAATCTTTATGGATGAAGTTTCCTGATGATCTGGCCTAAGCAACCAGTGAAATGCGCATAGGAATAGCTTATCCCATCAACAATAAATTTCAAGTGTTTTTATCAATAATAAAAACTGGGAATTAAGCACGAATAACAAAATCTTTTGAAGTATTTTTAGTTTTTTTCAATAAAAAAATGAATTAATTTTTTCTGTCATTTGTGAATTGTTTTGTTTTTATTCAAATACGTAAATTGTTTATTTCTTTAAATAATTTGGTGAGTGTATTTTTATTTATTTAAATTAACCAGTTATTATTTTAATTCTTAACTGGAAACCGGTTTCGAAAAAACTAAAACCCGGGTTTTGAAAAAAGTCGAACATTTATCACCCTAATAAATATAGAAATAAAACATGTCCGTGAATATGATTGGGAGATATTCATACACAAGAACTATATTGTTCGTTAAACAAAAGTACTATTATTTTATACTTTATATATTATTTGTAACAAGTAAAATATTTTATTTACATTTATAATATTATTAAATATTAAGTTATTTTATTATAATATAGGAGGGGAAAATATATCATACAATGGTCAGTAAAATGTTTTTTAATGTGAAATAGATTTGCTTTTAAGAAGGGATACACTTAAAAGGTATTAAAGGAACAAATAAAAAGAAGGTAACTTTATGTCCCAATAGACTACTTAGTAAGTGGAGAACATAGATTTTTATATCATACAAAACTTACTTTGAAGTAAGTTGAAGTTTTTCTTTTACCTTTTTACTACTGAAAAGTCACATCTTTCACAAAATGTCACCCTTTTTTCATAATAATTCAAATTTTCTTTTTAACCAAAATCACTCTTTTTTACAAAAAAATACTCATTTTTAATCAAGTTTACGGCAAGACTTCTTCTGAGTTAGTTTTCTTTTTCTCAACAGGACAGAATTTCTAATTGTGTAGATAATAAATACTACTATAAAATTTTTTAAAATGTTCAATTTAAAAACTGTCAAATGTTTTTTGCTTTTCCCGAATGGTGCAGAATTTATAACTCCCCTTAAGCGCATAAGTAATATAAATATATAAACAAATAAATAATAATAAATATTCATCATTTCTAGTAAAATATGGAACAGTCGCTGCAATAGTATTTTTGCAAAAAAAAAAAAATATCCATTTTTGCAGATGGGGTAGAAAAGCAGCAACCGCATATAAATATTTTATACAAATATTATTTAAATGTTTATTAATATTATTTTTATGTCTATTATACATTTGCCACACAGTTTATTTATATTTTACAATCGATAAATTTGCATAAAACTGATTTAAAAGAGAAGAACGGAAGGACGGGGTGAAATAATATTTAGCAATAAAATGTTTTTGCCTACCTGTTGACTGTTCAATGACTGGGTATTTTGCATGACTTTATCTAAAATATGCAAAATTATCTCTGCCGCCATTTCACGTTCCAGCTGAGTGCCCTTCAATTGTAAATAATTATCAAGCTGTAAAGAAAAAAAATGAATAAATAAATGTATATGAAAATTTTAAATAAATATAATTGTTCGTTTAACTTGAATTTAAAAATGGTTTCTACAAGTTTTACTTTAAGGGTAGGGTTACATTAAGCAATATTTCTTGGCTACGTAAGAAGAAAAGTAGGAAACAGAGACAGTGTGAAATAATGCAAAAGCAGGGTGTAACAACGTTTCTGCGCTCAGAATGTGCTAAGCAGTGCTCGAAAATAAGCCAAATTTAATAAAGCGATTCTTTAGATATACATTAAATTTTAATGTTCTTTAGTGTTTTTTTTTTTACACTTGTGAAGCAATAAGCTAACCAATTTCGAAAATTAACATTAAATATCGTTTCTTAATGTTCGTTTCGGTAGATTTGTGGAAAACACAAACGCTAATGGTGTTTGTTTAGAAAATCATTAAAAAAATAACGTTTCCCTGCTTGTCATCTTTCGAACACAAAAATAATACTGTTCTTATCCAACTCAACAAAAAGATGAGAACATTTAATTCCGTTCAGTTTTTTTAAGAAAACACGAACTTCGTTGTGTTTGGTTCAGCTCATTAATGTTCGTTCGCTTCTGTTGTGCGTAGGGCCCTTTTGGCTGGTAAAATAACCAAAAATGTTTGACAAAAAAAAAAAAAATTATTTCATACAAACAAAACTTATACACAATACACACACAAGCTGTTCTTACTGCGGTCGTTGCTAAAATTTTTTGTTTATTCTTTCTTTATCAATGTAAAAAAGAAACATTATAGAACATTAAAATAAAATGTTTGTCTACAGTATCACTACAATTGTTCTGTTTTTTTTAACGAAGAACAGAACACTATATAATGTTCGGATCATTCTTGAAAATAGTGACACTAAAAAAATAGATATCGTTCCTGGGTGTGTGAGCCGAAGGCTAAATAATGTTCTGTTTATTTTCGAACACTGAATCAAACAAAAAATTATTGCAGCACGTCTCACTAGTATTTTGGTTGCTGCTTGGCAATTTGCACAACCACAGCACGAATAGAATGTGTGTATGTTTTGTTTTTGTAAAAATTTTTTTGTTGGATGGTTGTTTTTTTTTTTTGTAAAAAACACATGTATTTTTTTTGTGTTAACCAAAAACAATTAAAACGAATAAACATTAATATGCTGAACCGAACGCAACGAAGCTTGTGTTTTTTACGAACAACCGAACGTAATGAAATGTTCTCATCTTTATGTTGAATTGAATAAGTACAGGATTTTTATTTTGCAGAAAGATCACAAACAGAGAAACATTTTTTTTTAAATTATTTAATACACAAACACTATAAACGTTTGTGGTGTTCATATTTGTACCGTACCGTTGTACTGGTTGTAAGTTAGAAATATTTTTAATCTTGCGATAGATAACTGTATCAGCCAGAATTTTGTATAACTAAAGAACTTTTAATAACAGGTTGCATCAATTTTTTTCTCAATGTTTGTTGTTGTGTTATTTTTAACGGCTTTTATACTTTGTCCATAAATATATCAGGCAAAATTTCGTGAGAACGTGCAACTTTGATGTGGGAAGTCAGTTAGTTTTTTTTTTTTTTTTTAATAAATGACTTTATTAAGCCCTTATGACACTACATTTTTTATTCATTGAATTGATATAGAATTGATAGAAAGAAACAGTAAATGTTAGAAAGAGCAAACTTTAAAAAATGTAAACAACGTTTTTTTCTTTTATTTATTTTATGAAATGTTGTCAACTTTTTGTTTACGAGAAACATAAAAACAAAGCAAACAAAAAGCGGTAAATCGCTGAATTTGTCCATAAACCGCTGATTCAGCAACACTTTTAATATTTCAAGCTTGAAATGTCAATTTTAAGTTGAACAATTTTACATTTTTTTTGACATAACTTCATTTTTTATCTATAACTTTAGTAAATTTTTTGACAGTTTGACATTTATCTTAATACAGCTTAACTCTTTGCATTTGGTAAATTTTTCTATTACATTATATTTGTGCTGTTCACCAAAACTTGAACAATGCATTAAAAATGTAGTGTCATAAGGGCTTTAACAACATTTGCATCATCTGCTAAAATGTCATGGTCCCATAAGGAATCGTTACGATCTTATAACAAAAACAATTTTATCTTAAGCGACAACCTTCAAACTAAATTTATATGAAAAAACCTTCTCCTGTAAAATTTTGTTTTTGTCGCTTAAGCTTTTTTGCGATAATGACAGGATATAATTCGAAACATTTTCGGCAAAAACCTTCTTCAATTCTCTTTTGAAACTGCATTCGTGTTCATAAAATGAAACATTTGTTTTGCAGCACTTTCTTCTTCTTCTTCTTCTCAATAACAAACTAACAAAAACTGCGTGAGACGGAACAAAGTACACTTTTCCATTCGTATTTCCCCTTCATCACCTTAATCAAATGTTTCATAATATGGACGAGGACAAAGAGAACAAAGAAAAAGCTGCTTTATGTGAACTGGGACTTTCAAAAATTTTTTTTAAGCCCTGACTTTATTGAGTTTTCGGAAAAGTTTGCAACTTTATTTCTAGAGAGTTAATATTTTATACAAATTGTCTTCATAATCTGTTATTAGTTTTTGTTGTAGAAGGAATATAAAGAAAATCCTAAGTTTATTTTTTTCTTAAATAAACTAAAAATCAAAATATTTTTTGGGCCTATTTTTGCGGGTAAATAAACACAGAAAGGGAAAAGTGTCAAATGTAAAATAGGATTTTATATTTTTTTTAAATTTTTTTCCAAGTTTTTTAACTTTTCAAACAAAATCTATTGCGATGTTACAAATTTAAATGATAGATCACAAGAAATTATGTAACTTAATAAGGCGCTGTTTATGTTAAGCAATTTTTATTTTTAAAAAGTCTGGCTTTATACAAGGAAATAAGAGAACTTTATTTAATATTTCTTATTTTTACTTCCAAGAATAAAATTTCTTATGTGAGCATTCAGCTTCAACACAAAGAGAAAAATACAACTTTCCTTTTGTAAATAAGGACTATCTGAAAATGAAAACTCATGAATTTTTTAACTTTATTTCTTGTGTGAGTTTATAACTGTCTTAAATGTCTTTTTTAATTTTTAGCAAAAATTTAGTTTTCCCATTTTATATTTTTTTTTAGTGTTTTTTTTAGAAGCGAATTTTCTTAAACTTGTTTTTGTAATAATTCTTATGAGACTTTAAGAAGATTTGTCTGTTTGGTAGTTTGTTTTCAAAACCAAAAAAATAAGAAATGAGATGTTGTCTAGCACCTTAGGGATGGCTGCAAAAACTTTTATTTTAAGAAACTCTTAGAAAAATGTGACAAATTTGAACATGAGAATATAATTATTTTTAAATATTTTGGATTTCCTCGAATTTTTTGTTAAAGTGTTATCATGATAAATGTTTGAGCAAAGATAAAACCAAACTAAGGTAAAAAGCATTTAAATTAGTTAAAATATAATTGAAAATTTTAAAAAATAACCAGATTAGATAATCACATTGAAATGTCTGAAAATCTAGAGATTTTATCCACAAATGTTTAAAAAAATAAATCAGAACTTACCTCATGCAGCATATCGATTAAAAATCCTGCCTCTCCGGGCAAAAAATGTTTATATCTCTTCAAGGTATAATCCAAACATGCTTTCAGCAATTCCGAGCTAGTCGTCTGCTGGAAACCCGACACTAAAGCCCGAAACTTATTATAAATCATCAGCAATTGATCTCTTATACAATTACTAAAATCTGGTGGGAGCCAAGTTGAGTTTCCCTCATCCCTTTTCTCACAAGTACGTCTTGAAAATCCTTCAAAACCTCTAGGACAGTCAGAAAAAACCGCCACCCCTCCCGGAGCACTAGTGGGCCAGTGAACGCCATAAGCCGTTTCAGCATGGCACACATGAACCGCATTGCGATCTATAACCGTTATATAAACGCTTTTCGATACCGGTTTTACCGTATTCGACACGACACACGAGTATTCGGCTGACTTTTGTATATTATTGATTTTTAAAATACTACCATCCGGATAAAGATCTTCCCACATAACGGTTTTGGGATCGGATTGAAATAGATTGCCATTGCGTGTCCAACTGTAGCCCAACTGGGCGTATCTTTTAATATCATCATTGCCGGGTGATAAGCAGCGTACTCTTAAAGAGTCACCTTTATGAAGGGTAACACTGGCGGGATCTACTCTTAGGCGAGGTGGTGTTTTAATGTGTACATGCAGGGAGCGGCATTGCTCAACGCCCCAGTCAGTAACCTGGAAATGGAAGAAAACAAAATAAAAAATTTATTTTTTATATATTTTTTGTAAAGAGTTTTTATTACGGTATTCAAACGATTAATTTAAAATTGCTTATTTTCGATTAACGAATAATTTTTTTTCGATTAATCGATTAATCGAAAATTTGTTTTTTCACATTATTAGTTTTTTTTTTCTATGTAAAAGAACAAGCAGACACTTTTACCACAATGGTTTAGATGAAGAAGATGATTTTTTTGAAACGAATAAACCCACCTTCCACCAGACCTTAAGAAGACTATTAAAATTTAAAAAATTCAAAAGTTGATTCAAATGGTATAATGGAAGATTCCCAATTTTTAGAAAAAGAACAGAGAGAGAAATTGGATATGCTTACTATACTTTCAATCTCTCTAACGTCAACAATAAGTAAAAGAATCTTTTCCGTATCAAGTTTCATCAAAACAAAAGAAAGAAATCGTTTGAAACATAGACATGTAAACTGTATACTCTTTTTGATAGATTATTTTAGAAGATTCGCTTAAATTTTGTTGTGGTTTTTTTTATTTTAAAAGTTTTTCACTTTTTATTAAATGTTTAATTGTTGTTACGGTTTTACTAAAAATTTTATGTTAAAAAATATAAATTTTCGGTTTTATTTTTAAACTTCTAAACTAGACAAAATTAAAATTATTCGATTAACCGAATAATATTAAATTGTTCGATTATTATTCGATTAAATTTTTACCTCGAATAATAATTCAAGCGATTATCTATTAATGTAAAACATCGATTAATCGAATACCCTAGTTGTTATGTCCGAATTTTTGTGAAAAGTCACTTTTTTGTAAAATCGGCCCTTAAAATTTAACCACTTTTATAAGCAAGTAAGAAAATATAGTCGGTCAAGCCCGACCATATGATACCCTACATAACAATATTTAAAAACCAATTTTCGGGAGCGTAACCTATTTGAGAACCATGGGCATTCATGGACCCGCTAAAATAAAATTATGTTTTGAGGTTAAGAATGATGTAAACGTTTTTTGTGCCACATATTCTTTAGAATCTTTATCTATATAAGATTTCATTGCCTTTAAGGGGTTTTAGGATGGGGGTTTTTATGGTACCTATGGTTATTTTGGACCTACCAGCACAATATTATGTCATGACGTATTAGCTATCGTAAAAGTTATTGTCGCAAATTTTTCTGTTAATACCAACATTTAAATTAAAGTTATGGCTTTAAAGTTAAGACTTTCTTAGTTTACTGGATTAAAAGCGATTAATTAGGTTCATTAGATTATTTTCATCAATTTATAACCAATATAAACAATATGACACAATAGAACACTTTGTGAGTTGCCTAAATGTGTGTTTTCTTATTTTTCTACCCACACCACCAATAGTGGAGAAAGTATTATGCGTTTGAGCAGATGTTTGTAACACCTTAAAATATGAGTTCTCTGAGTATACCGATCGACCAGATCCACATTCTAAGTCGCTATAACGATGTCCGTCCATACGGCTGGCTGTCCATCCATGTAACTTTGTGCGCTAAGTGCAAGCCGCAATTTTGAAGATAATTTGATGAAATTTTTTGAATTGAAAATGGAATCGTTCCTTAATTTCACATGACTCCCAAACACATCTCTTTCCGGAATAGTCTTTGTGCCAAAGGCCATCGTATTATGTTGCTATTAAGATTATATATGGCTCAAAAATGTTTTTTTTTGCAACATAAATCGTCTTACCAATTTTTTTTTTAATTGGTCCATATAAGACCTTAGCTCCCATAAAAAACTACTCCGGAAAATGGCTTAAAATGCTCAAACTTCCTTATAAATGTTGGTATTGATATAACATCCCTGCGGGAAATTTGTGTCAATTGGTCCAACGGACTGGTCCTGGGAGTTGTGAAAATAGAACAGGTGAAAAAGGAAGAACTCATGGCCAGTGAAAGGAGAACCAATCATGTAACTGGTTTATGAAGAACAAAAAAGTAGAAAAAGTAATGAATTTGAGTACAGTCTTCACCGGTGGTGTGACACATTTTTTGGGACCTTCTAAAATTTGGTACTTGAATTTAATTCTAGGACTTGTTTTATTGAAAAAATACTACATTGTAGTAACTGTCACTAAACACGTCCACTTAGAATAGATGTGTGACTGGTCTTATGGTGTGAATTGACCCCCGTCAATGACAACCCCATGTAAAAGTGATAGGTCTTATCCATAGAAAGTGTTAAAACTAGAACCGGTCTCTACCACCAAAGACTTATCACGGAACTACTTTTGTGTCAGTTCGCTTCCCTTTAGGGATATTTCATGGCAAAATTTTGTATTGGTAAGTCTAGAATTGACCATACAGCCCATATAAACCCCCTCTCCAAAATCGCTTAGTGACGAACAAAACTTATATTAAAAGATGTTAATATATAGATAACAAGAAGGTCTAAAGAATTCGTTTATGAATTTTTACTTAATTACATATTTTTTTTGCCGGGTCCGTGATTGGCCATGGTTACCCGATGTGGTACAGTTTGGAAAATTTTTCTTCATATATTGTGATGTAGGGTATCAAATGGTCGGGACCGACTTTACTTTCCTACTTGTTTTTACCTAAAATCCTATAAACTCAAAAAAAAACCAAAAAAGATTTTCAAAAATCACATACAGAATTGCTTATAAAGAAATCCCTAAACTCTCTTTTCATGTTGTTAAAGTTAAAAGTTTTATTTTTTGCAAATTGTTTTAAAGAGTTAATTTTCTGAATATTTATTCTTATGTTTTATTTATATTATTTTTTTAATTGCTGAAAGTGCAACTGCATTATAATTAAAACTTAACTCAATTATTTTTTTATAGCGCTAGAAATAAAATAAAAGCACTTTGTTTTATGATTTTCTTGAAATTGGCAAAAAAAAAAAAAAAAAAATTTTGGAGAATTCCCTAAATAAAACATTGTAGCCACTGAAGGAATCCAAACTTGAAGAAAAAACAGCATTTTATGAGACTTTTGTTACAACAATTAAATGATTAAATTTATGACTCTATAACACAGTTAAATATGATGGCAAATACTCTAATAAAGAGAGAGGTGCAAAAGGGAAAAATGAGGAAGAAAAAAAAAAAAAAACGTGACATTAAAACTTAACGCAAATAATTAACAACAAATTGTGATCATAGCAAAAATATTTTTATCACACACAAATGAACTAACAAGAATACTCACTTTCTCTTTTCTTTACACACAACTTGTAGAATAAGTTAAGGAGCGTGTTTGTGTTATTTTTTTTTGTGTTGTAAAAACACATCCGTATCTTCTTGCGTGCATGTTTCATGTACGCAGAAACATGATTTTTTCATACGGATATAAAATTTTATATTATTTTCTACGTCAACACAATTTCTTTTTTCGGTTCGTTGTTTTTTAATGAAAATTACAACGACATTTGACAATAATATCGCTGATAAACCTTTTTCTGTATTTTTTCTTCTCTGTGACCATTAAATTTGAGAAGACTTTTAATAGTTTGTTGGAAAAGCAAAACTAAAGACAGATAGCGCTAAATAAAAAAATTTTATTAAGTATTTCATGTGCTGACAATAATTTTGTGATAAATTCACTTTAATGAAATGTGTTATTTCTCTTTTACAACCGCAAAAGCATTAAGAGAAATTTTATAGTCAGATTCGTTACCAGAAACATATAGCAAAAAAGTTTCGACACACAAGCATACAAGCACGCACACAAGCAAAAAGTCATATAAAAAATTATTTTTTAACTTATGTAGTCTATAAAAATTGCATTACGTTTTCTTTTTAAGGCTAGTAAAATCATTGTAATTGAGTTTTTCTTTTCAATCGGTGTGTCTGTCGGGTAGATTGTTGTCAATTTATGACTTGAATTTACTTAACTTTAACTTGCAAACTTAAAGTTCGTTTTAATACAATTACATACATATTAAGTTAAACGTTTACTTTAAGTATGATTTATAGCGGAAAAAGGGAAGCGGAAATGTCGCATTATAGGTTTAATATACATAAAAGAAAAACAATTACATACATAAATATTTTTTGTATAAGATTTCACACGAAAATAAATTAAATTTAAAAGATTAAAATGTTTTACACAATATTTTTGCCAGCTTCTTCTTAAAAACATGTTAAGACCGGAAAAAACATACTTAAACAGGAAGTTAAATAAAAAAAAAAAACAAAAGAAGCAATTAATGAAAATATATACAGCAATTAAGCAAAATATTGTCTTTTAAAGTAAAATGCTATATTTAATTTAATATGATTTATTTGTTTAAGCAAAAAGTTCTTTAAAAAACACAAAGGCTACTTTTTAATTAAACAATTGTTTTCCGTTACAAAAAGTATCCTAACCAAAGGCACTTCTTACTTTGTAGAAATGGTATCCTTATATCCTCCATACTGAATAAGAGTATACTAATGCTGTTTTATTTTCTACAAAAAATGACGCATTTTTTTTAAATACAATTTGGTGTTTGTTTCTTAAAACCGTTTTGCTCTCAAAAAGGGTAGCATGCTTTATTCTTAAAAATTCACCCCTACTAAGGCACTACACTTTCCGCCCCGTACAAATCGACATTGTTAATAGTGCCATGTAAATAGGAAACTTCGGCTTATATATGGGGCTATTTTTAAAACGGCAACGATTGCCTAAAACAGCAACCAAGCACGCGATAATTACAAAAATTCGGAAAAGTTTGCAAAAATAACACAAGAACTAATACAAAAAAGTACCTTATTACAAAAAAGTACCTTTTAACAAAAAGTACATTTTTACAAAAAAGTACCTTTTTACAAAAAAGTACATTTTTCAAAAAAGTACCTTTTTACAAAAAAGTACATTATTACAAAAAAGTACCTTTTTACAAAGAAGTAACCTTTTTACAAAAAAGAACCTTTTTACAAAAAGTAACCTTTTTACAAAAAAGAACCTTTTTACAAAAAGTAACCTTTTTACAAAAAAGAACCTTTTACAAAAAAGAACCTTTATACAAAAAAGAACCTTTTTACAAAAAGGAACCTTTTTACAAAAAGGAACCTTTTTACAAAAAAGTACCTTGTTACAAAAAAGTACCTTGTTGCAAAAAAGTACCTTTTTACAAAAAAGTACCTTTTTACAACAAGGTACATTATTACAAAAAAGTACCTTTTCACAAAAAGTACCTTTTTACAAAAAGTAACCTTTTTACAAAAAAGAACCTTTTTACAAAAAGGAACCTTTTTACAAAAAAGTACCTTGTTACAAAAAAGTACCTTGTTGCAAAAAAGTACCTTTATACAAAAAAATACCTTTTACAAAAAAGAACCTTTATACAAAAAATAACCTTTTTACAAAAAGGAACCTTTTTACAAAAAGGAACCTTTTTACAAAAAAGTACCTTGTTACAAAAAAGTACCTTGTTGCAAAAAAGTACCTTTTTACAAAAAAGTACCTTTTTACAAAAAAGTACATTATTACAAAAAAGTACCTTTTCACAAAAAGTACCTTTTTACAAAAAGTAACCTTTTTACAAAAAAGAACCTTTTTACAAAAAGGAACCTTTTTACAAAAAAGTACCTTGTTACAAAAAAGTACCTTGTTTCAAAAAAGTACCTTTATACAAAAAAATACCTTTTTAGAAAGAAGTAGCTTTTAAAAAAAGTACCTTTTAACAAACAAGTACCTTACACAAAAAGTACCTTTTTATAAACGAAAACATTTTTTTAAAAGAGTACCTTTTTACAAAGAATTGCCTTTTTTACAAATGACTTCTTTTTAACAACACTTTTTTACAATAGAAAGAAAACCTTACCGAAAAAATCTCTTTAAAATTAAAAACTATTTTAATTTTATTTTTGATTAAAATTAAAGTCAAGAAATTTAAAATAATTGTTTTTGCTCACTGAGTATATAAAAAACCATCTCTTGACGAAAAAATTTCTTGTGATTGTTTCCTCATTTTAATTTATTAAAGATGTTCACTGATTTTTGATATTTATTCGCATTTAATTTATTGTGGAGGAAGTATTAATATAAAATGTTTTCTATTAAACTCTAAGCAAAAAACTCTAAAAATATTCAATGGAAGAAAATTCTACACCAGCTTTAATAACAAAATACTTTTACACTTTCTCATACACTTAACAAACTCATACATAATTCCATTAGTTGTGATACTCAATGTCGAGAATTTGATATTTTTCTTATTTTTTTTTTCTTATTTATTTTGTTGTTAATATTATATGCTTCATACATTATTCCAAAACTTATTGCAACTAGAATAAACTTATCAGCTTGGATATGTGAAGTACGTAGTAAGATTTGAGGGGAGTGTTTGGGTTCGAATGCGTAGCATACAACAACAAAAATTAATAAAATAAAATCACAATTTGAAGTCAGGAAGAAGGATTTTAAAAAAAGGTAAAGTAAAGAAAAGTTTGATATATTATGTACTATATATTTCTATACACTTATTAAACCCGGTGCGCTTCGCTACCCCCCATATAAATAAAATTAGTTAAATTTTTTTAAAACAATTGTGTTTTGATTACAAAGCAATTTGTAGCAAATTTTAAACTTCTACTATTTTTTATCCTTCTCCAGATATTCAGACAATTATATTGTACTTGAATAGGAGGTTCCACGTTTACTATTCCAGTTTAGCTCGATTTTAAACAGATGCTTTGTATTGATATCTTCTTAGTGGCATTAGTATGATTTCTTTTACTGACTTTGTATGAGAGGTGCCACGCCCACTTGAAAATTAAAAAAAGATTTATAGCCGACGTTAAGCGCCTATGCATACCTGCTTTGGTAGTGCACACTCCTTCTATTGCAACATCACGATTAGTTTAACAATTTTGAATTCATCCCTTCGCCTCAGAAGTCAAATTAAAACAAAATACGTTAAAAAAATTTGTTCTACACATTTGACCTTGGTAAATAAATTTATAAAAACACAAACGCACTTTTGTATCGTAACAATATTTTGGAGCGATTGGTACAAACATCCATTCAGATCGCTTGTGAATAGACAAATTTCTTGTAACGTTACTTTGTCGTATTGCTTAATGTAAAAAATTTAAGATATCAATGTACATTGTCAATTTACCTTGAGTAAACTATTTAGGAAGATTAACAAATTTCTTCTTACCAAATAAGAAAAAAAAATATGTATATGAAAAATAAAACTAAAGAAGGAAATTATGTATTAATTTTAGTTATAATTTTTTTACTTCACTTTTGGGGTTTATTTATTTTTCTTCTTCTTTAATAAAATTTGCCATTCACATTGGTTGATACCATGAAATTAAACCAGGTATAGGAGTTTTAACTTGAGTTGAAATGTTAATATATATTAATTGATAAGCAATTTTAATAAAAAATAGTTTGAAAAATAAATTGCAATAAATCAAACATATATTAATCATTTATAATAATTTGATTGGTGGTGGTGGTTATCACATTCTAAAAAGCTTTTTACAAATTCACCAAACAAATCGAATATTTCAAGGCCTGACAAAATTTTTTAAGACACATAAAAATCAATCGCATAATGAGACAACGCTTTTGTATGAAAATCTCTACAACAAATATAAAATTTAAAAAAATTAGACGATTATACAACGAATAGGACGATGCTACGAGCTTGTGAAATGGACATATATGTTTTTTTAAAACATTTTAATGTTTCTTATATTTTTGCACTCCTGTTATAAAACTCAACTTCAAATTATTAACAACGTACATTAAAAGTTCACTACGCCTTCACAAAAAAAAAAAAAATACAGAACGTGTAAGCTAAAAACCCTACGCTTACGCGAAAACAAGATCAGTGCGTTATCTTAGTAATTGTGTTCGTCAGCACACAATCGATGTGTACCGTATTTTGTTTGTGTACAAATTCACAAACACAAAAAAAGTACTAGAGTTTGTGCTTTAAAAAAAATACACGTTAAAAAACAGTTATTTTCGAACTCTGGTTCTAGTTCAGTTATAATTCAGTTGCAGTTGAGTTCAAGTTGGGATTTAGTAAAGATCTAGTTCAGTCAGATCTAATTCAGTTTTTGTTAAATTCTAGTTCAGTTACACTTCAGTTCTAGCTCAGTACAAGTTCGTTATCTCACGTTAAGCTCTCATTCTGTTTTAGTTTAGTTGTAGTTGTGCTACTCTCTATTGTGATGAGAAAGAAAATGGTAGCAATTGGTACTCTTGAATGCGTTTGCCCATTTGTCTTTCGCATCTGTTAATTTTTTCTTTTCGCAAATCGTCACTATTTATTTTATTTAAATTTTCCAGTTTCAAATATTTTTACATATTTAAGCATTTCATTATTGTCAATCTGCGCCATATTTCATTTTTATTGCCGGTATTGCTTCATTTGCAAGAAAAGTTGCGAAAGTGATAGAGAGTATGTAGAGAGCGTGTTGGCATTTAGCTCTCGCATCGAAATTGCTTTCGCATCGCAATAGAGAGTAGCCCCCCAGTTCTAATTCAATACTATTTCCGTTCTAGTTAAAGTTCAGTTAGTTTGGCTCAGATTTTAATTTTAATTCTTTTTCGAATTCTACTTAAAGTTCAAGTTATAGTTCTTGTTCTGATTAAAGTTCTAGTTTTTGTTGTAGTTCAGATTTTAGTTAAAGTTAAGGTTCTAGCTGAAGTTCAGGTATAAGTTTAGGTTCTGGTTCTGGTTCAGGTTCTAGTTTTGATTTTAGTTTTAGTTCTTATTAACGTTTAAGATCAGGTTCTAGTTCCACATCTAGTTAGCATCTAGTTAATTTTCTAGTGTAAGTTTGAGCTTTCATTCAGGTTCATGTTCTTTTTTAGCTTAAGTTCAAAATCTACTTTCGATCTAAGTTTAAATCCTTATTCGGATTCAAGTTCAGTTCTATTTTTTTTTTTTTGTTTAAAAACTTTTTTTTGTTTGTACATATCTTTATTTTTTGTGCACTTTATGATTTCCGTATAAAATATTGATTCTCATCTTTGTAAATACAACTGCATTATAAAAAAAAAAAAAAAATCCAAGAAATGTTGTCATCATTTTGAATTTAGAAATCCGGGAAATACCCCCTACAATAAGCAAACTTAATAGTTTCCGTTTTGTAATGATGATGATTGGAGTCAACCAGAAATTGAAACAAATTATTTACAAGCTCAACAATATTTTTTTAATAAAAAAGAATAAATATATTTTTTGGAAATATGAAAAGGAAATATTTAGAAGAGGGCAAAGAGAATCTTTGGTTAGCCAGCAAAAAGTAAACGGATTAAGGTCAAATAGAAGAAACGTTTATTACATGTTTTATGTTCTTCTTTGTTGTTTAAAAATGGAATTATTATGTTCATAATATTCAGTTTCCAATAAAATGAAAGTTTTTTTTTTTTGTTTTTCTCTGAGTTCCGGTTCTTATTTTTTTCTCTTTGATATTACATTGAGAAGAAAACCAAGCATCATGTATTTTATTTATAAATTGATTGAATTGTTTTGTCATTTCAAGAAAACTCGTTTTTCGTAAAAACAATTTGCTTTAAATAAAAAAAGCATTGAATTATCTTTAAAAACAAACAAATAAATAACTTTAACGACTCCTTTACAAAAAATTCTAATTTAAAACATTACTTGTTTATTATTGCCGGTTCTAAACATTTGCCAACATGTCATTTATATTTAGTAAATATTACTGAAATTTATTTAGCAAATATTTACCTTTCAATCATACGGTTACGACATTAGAAAAAAAAACTTATAAAATTTGGTAATTTGGCTGCCTGGTCGTCCTTCCTTTTTGCCTGAGACACAACCTGTCTGACAGCTGCTTTGCCTTACCGTTCACCTCTGCTGTCATGCTCCACTCTCTTGTTTGCTTTTAATAAATAGAAAAACATTTTTAACTTTTTTGCGACTTTCTGTTTTCCCTTTAATAAAAACTGTCAATATAAGTTTATTTTTTAGTTGGTAGGAGTACGGTTATTTTTTTTCTAGTCTTAAATGATGTATTTTCATTTGAGTTTTATTTCCAAATTTTGTTTGTCTATTTCTATTTTTGCTCGTACATTTAGATTTTGCTTTTTTATAATGTGATGGCTGGTTCATTGATCTCTTTAGGTTGATTGGTTAGTAAGTCAATAAGATGAAATACCATTTTGTTTTATATTTAGTTCTTTTTTGCAAAATGTCTGGTCTAATATTTTGCTATACATATATATATGTACAAATATATCTTCTGTAAATAATTTATAATTTTTTCTAGTATGTATATGAAGATGTCGTTTAAATGATGATGATTTGTATCTACATGTTTCTGCTGTCCCATCAATTTGGAAAAGGTACAAACATAAAAATTTTGTCATTTAAAAAGTATTGGCTTTATAAGAAGACGGTTCAGAAGTATGAGAAAAAAATATCATTTGCAATAAAAAGTAAAATTATTTGTATTTAAATAAAAAAATTGGGCACAATAAGAATTAAGGCAAACAGAAGTTTACGTACTTAAATATTTTAATCTTTATTAAAGGCTTCTTACTTCAATTTTAAGGAAACAGATTTATAAAAAAGAAAACCCCAATACAACTAAAGTCCGAATTCAACTAAATTCCAAGCTCAACTAAAACTATACAAGAACTGAAGTAGAGCTGAACTAGAACTGAACAAAAACTAAACTATAACTTAACTAAAACTGAAGTAGAACTAAACTAAACTAGAACTGAACATGAACTTAACTAAAACTAAACTAGAACTAAACAAGAATTGAACTAGAACTGAATTAGAACTGAACTAGAATTGAACTAGAACTGAACTAGAACTGAAATAAAACTGAACTAGAACTGGACTTGAACTGAACTAGAACTGAACTAGAACTGAACTAGAACTAAACTAGAGCTGAACTAGAACTGAACTAGAACTGAGCGAGAACTGAACTAGAACGTAACTAGAACTGAACTAGATCTAAACTAGAACTGAACTAGAGCTAAAGATCATTTAAACGGACTGAATTTAACTTGAAAATAATAAAGTTTTTAATTTTAATAGTATGTTGTTATTTTGTTGAACAGTTTATGGGTTTTAATCCAAATTTTTATATTTGATCCCCCGTTCAGTCAAAAATGAAAAATTATCAATAAATTTTAATTCTTTTCATGTTATAAAATTCCTGTCTTCATAAAAATTATTTAAAGAACTTTACCCTGATTAAAATATATAAATTTGGATTGAAAAACCAAAAACAGTTGAATAAAATAACCTCAATACTAATTATTGTTAAACACCTATGGCACAAGCTCTATGTTTACATTTGTCCTTCAAGTTGTGCTGTAAAGGTCAACGAAAAAGAAAGACAAAAAAAAACATAAAAACAGAAAATTTACTTGAACTTCTAGGAGAATTCTTGAAAAGAAGTATGAAGAACAGAACGAAGAAAGAACATGTGAATCAATTAAAATAGATAACCATTCACAACAACAAATTTCGATCCACCGGGCAAAAATACCATTTGGTTGAATGATTGATGTTTGACTATTGACTGCCAGCCATCGTCAATGGCGGTGGGTGTAAAACGGCAAAAAATTTTGCAGAGTTAGTTTGGTTACTATCGAAATCTGGCAAATCAACCTGATCGTCAACGTAGGTTTGATCCCCCGGTCAGTCAAGAATGAAAAACTATCAATACATTTTAAGTCGTTTTTTGTTGTAAAATTACTTTCTTCATAAAAATAAATTAATGCAAATTAAATTTGATGAACTTTAGCCGGATAAACGGCCGATTTCACCAAATTCAGTTATATTTAACTATCAGAACCTGCAGAAGATTAAGAGTTAATTGTCTAAATACCACTAGTATAGTTACTAGAACAAGAAGTACTAGTGCAAATGGGGTTAGAGTTTTTATATACAAAAACTAGTGCATATGAGTACCAGTACTTGGGCACTACTTGTAGACTGATAGAATTTTTTGTAACAAAACTAAAATTCCAGTACATATTTATATTTTGATACTGCCTCTTAAATTTTATTTCAAATCATTTATTTATGGCATTTTTCATATAAAAAAATTTTAAAATGCAAAATGCTAATGTAAAAAGCGCACACTCAATGCTAATTTGAGCATTACGATGGTATAGAAAAGTTTACAGTTGAGAACACGTACTGGTTATTTTTGTACTAGTTTGGTACTAATTAGGTACTAGTTCAATCTCCTGCAGGGTATCAAAAACATATTTTCCCATAATCATTGTCAAAAATAAAGTCGACTTTTTCTAAAGCATAATTTAGAAAAATGGTGTTCACATGCATTTAAAGCAGGTCTTAGTTTAAAGTATACTTTATTTTGACTATGAGTATGGGCCATTGTTAACTGGAAGTTAAAGTAATTGTTAGTTTTAACTGAACTTGGTGAAATTGGCCGTAAAAGTTTTTAATTCTTATTTTCTTAAACATTTTTTCGAATATGCTTCTATGAGTCAAATTTTAAGCGTTGGCTTAAGCAAAAAGTATGTGAAATACTGAGGTAATAGGACTATTGTAAGAAACCTTTATAAATTGAAATTTGACTCATAGAAGCACATTCGAGAAAATGAAAAAATAAAAAAAAAACTTGTGAAATTATTCCCCCATTTTGTTTTTAGTTTTATCGTTTTTATTTTACCTGAATTTTTTTCTTAAACATTTCAAGAAATATATTTCAGCCACAGAAAATTTATACACATTTCCTACAAAAACCTTTGTTTATGTCACAATAAAACTAAAAAACCTGTAACTTAGGTTTTTATTTTATTTATTTTTTCTCTCAATTTATAGTCATCATAATATTACAACAAACTTGAATGAATTTGAAAGGGTATAGAAAAAAATTACAAATAAAAATGTGTAACTGGCATACATTTTAATAAATGCAAAATGCATCATCATGTTACTCCGACACTCACACACACACACACACACACACAAAGACAGAATCTAAAACACACTTACACAGAAAAAACCAGCAATTGTAAAGACAAAATAAAAAAAATATATAAAAAATTTTGCAGGAAAAAAAAATTGTTTAAATAAAAAAATTCAAGTGTAACGAATGCACTCACTTGACTTGCTTGCAATTGCCAACAAACAAACAGCAGCAACAGCAATAGTGGCATTTATTGTGGGTGTAGTTCGTTTTTTTATTCCTTTGCTACAACAACAACAACAATATAAGCAACATATACGAGACATGCAACATGCCCTTAGTGTAACACACAATCATGTACTATAAGTTTTACAATAAAAGCTTGTTTGTTTGTTCGTAACAATTTGTGAAAGCCTGTGTGTCACTCAGAAAATGATGTGCATAACAACAACAAGAATATCCAGCTACACTTTAAAATTTATTATTGTTTACACTTTAAAATAGGTTAGAAAATTTTTAAGAAAACTTTTTACGAGAGAGGGGAAATAAGAGTGAGTGTCTGAAATAAAACAACCATTTTATTGTTTTTCATTTCTTGATTTAAATAAAAGGTGGTTTCTTAAGACATGTAGAACTTCTGATAGGGACAACTGTAAAACTAGCTGTTACACTTATAAAAAGTGTGAGTATACTTTGGCAAATCACCATTTAAGGACCTACACCAGAACAGCGCTTACAAATCGAGGAAATTAATTTTCAAAATTCGCGCTCTATTCGCCAAACTTATAGAACACTTTCTCTAGTTTACGAGGCGTATTATCGTCAATCTGAGCAGCTTATACACAATACGTTGGATTGGTACACGACCATAATATTGGATAGTTTTCATCCAAATCGAGCTCATATTGAGTGTATAGAAAAAGCCATCGCCGCTGTAGACATGAGTGTAATTGAGGTCTCGAATTCATCGATCCGGCGCCGTTCTCAGCAGTTTGGGGTCTGCCCGTCCACTACATGAAAGATTAGAGGAAAGATCTTGGGTACATCTATATAAGATCCAACTGGTGCAAGAATTAAATCCAGCAGGCCATCAATTAAGTCGTGTGTTCGGTGAATGGGTTGAAAATTAACTGGATTTTTAACCAGATTTTTATCGTCAAATCAGTGGGTATATAGAAAAGCAGAATTGTCGTTATTGGAGAGCGCACAATACTCATGAGACTATTGAGACTCCATTAGATCCCAAAAAGATCACTAATTGGTGCGGTTTACATGGCGTAGGCTTCATCAGCCAATTAGTCTTTGAATTCGTAACCGGTGCCAACATTACCTGGAATCAGTGCTGCCAGAAGTGGGGGAAAATTCCTACATGTAGGTATTTTTGATACTAAAATAGAGGCGTAGAGAAAATCGGACAGATTTTTTATAATCACCAAAATGTAGGGATTTTTCGGCATATCGTTTTTTTTATAAAATAAATACAGAAAAACGTTTTGTTAGGGATATTTTCTTGTCCAAAACGGGTAAACATTTTTCTTTTCACTAAAATCGCTTAAAAATATATTTCCAGAGTTGTGTATGATTTAAAAAGTGGGCGACACTAATATGTGTGTGTATGTTTTTTCTAAGATATCACTTAAGTGAATTTTTAAAAATACATACTGTCGCACCTATTCAGCAATACTGTATCAACTCATTAATTTTAGTTTTCCAGCTGTAAAAATATCGAGCTATTTTGTTTATGCCTTTCATACATATTAAATTAAAAATTGTTTTGCTTCTACTGAAAATTTTAAAATATTGAGTTAATACAGTATTGTTGAAAGCTTTAATACACATTTTTTAACAAAATTTATATTTTATTACTATTGTTTTTTTTCTATTTTAATGACAATAATGCGAAGGGATTTTTGTAGGGGAAATTTTTTTAACGTGTAGGGAAAAATCGGATTTTTTTTAGCATGTGTAGGTATTTTTTCGAAAAATCCACTGGCAACACTGCCTGGAATGAAGGATGATGCTACAGGCAAATGATTCGTAATTTTTTTAACCTTCATGTCATTGCAAATCGTTTGGAGGAGAAATGGTTCCAAAAAGATAGCGCAACTTGCCAAACCGCACGAGAAGCTATCATTTTATTGAGCCGAACGTTTGGTGACCGAATTATTACAAGATATGGATCTGTGAATGAGCACCCTTTTTCGTTTGATTTGACACCTTTGGACTACTTTTTGTGGGAGTACGTCAACTTATTTCCATGTTTTAAAATTAAATTAAGAGAAAAAAAATTCCTGTATTTTTTTGGTTTAAATCATTTAGTTAAATACATCAAAATCTTCAATGTGGAATGAAGACGAAAACCATATTGAGGCATAATACAATATTTTCTCTCTCAAATCAAAAGTGCAACTAGTTTTAAGTAAATAAAGGCTGATTTTTATGAATTAAGTTTTTCGGGCTGGCAGCACTGGTATGTAATTGTGTCCAAACTACATCTGTGAAAGTGAAAAGTGTTCAGTATATTCTGCCATTTTATCATGGAGAAACTCACAAACGAGCAAAGACTGCAAATCGTTAAAAATTTATTATCAATATTCGTTCGTTCCAAGCTCGATGGAAATCCACTGTTTTATCGAAAAATTATGTTCAGCGATTAGGCTCAATTCTGGCTAAATGGATACGTAAACAAGCAAAACTGCCGCATCTGCCGTGAAGAACAGCCACATGCCGTACAAGAATTACCGATGCATCCCGATAAAACGACAGTTTGGTGTGGTTTATGGGCTGGTGGCATCATCGGTCCAGTTTTCTTCAAAGACGACCGTGGAAGAAACGTTGCCGTCAACGGCGAACGATATCGAGCCATGATACGCGACTTTTTTTTGCCCTAATTGGCTGAGTTGGACTTGGTTGATATTTGGTTTCAATAAGACGGTGCCACATGCCACACAGCTCGTGAAACAATGGACACATTGAAGGATGAATTTGGTGAGCAGTTTATCTCACGAAATGGCCCTGTGAGTTGGCCGCTAAGATCATGTGATTTGACGCCTCTTGACTATTTCTTGTGGGGTTATGTGAAGTCGTTGGTCTATTTGGACAAGTCAAACACGATTGAAGCTTTAGAGTAAAACATAACACGTGTTATTCATGGAATACAGACCGAAATGCTCGAAAAAGTGGTGCAAAATTGGACCTTACGAATGGACCATTTGAACCGGAGCCGCGGGCAACATTTACATGTAGTTATTTTTAAAAAGTAAATGGCGAAGATCCATTTATCGATTCCAATAAAAATTTTGAATATATGATGCAAATTTGCGTGTTTTATTAGATTTTGAAAAAACTACGCTTAAAAAATCACCCATTACCAACCAGTATATTTCTAGCTATATCTAGTTACTTTGTCTGCAGAAAAATCCCTGCAAATAATATTGGCCTACTTAATCCGTTTTATATAAAATCATTGTTAAAAAATTTCTAGTTAACCCTTTCGCGCCCGCTCTTGAACGTACTGTCAGAAAAACTATTTTTTATAATTTCCTTAGTTATTAGATCTAAATTAAGGATTTTTAAAGATTTCAGACTTTTTGAGTTTTCGGGTGACTAGATATTGGAAGTTGCTTATAAGCAACTTTGGGCCGTTGAGGAAGTTTTGCACGTTATGAATAATTAAAACAAACTTTTCTATTTTTTATTCATTCTTTAACCAACTCTATATGTGCTTTGATAATTTTATTACGATTGTTTTAAATAAAACGATGATTAACGAACTTTGGGGTCGAAAGGGTTAAACGACATGTTATCGTTTTCAATACTAATCCTCTGGAGAACAACATAAAGCAGTTTCAAAACTAATCCACTGTATGGACTAGTCGAATTACAAGCAGAAAATAATGCTATACTTTTTTGACTTGAAGATATTTTCGTATTTGCTATTTAATTTTTTGAGAGCAATTTGTATAAATTTTTTAATCAGATTCGTGATTTTTTAATACCTTTTGGTGTTTTTCAGATATTTAGGCAGTTTCGTTTGTGGGAACTGGCACTATTTTAAAATTTTTGTAGACGTAGGGTTTTAAATGGCACGCTTTGAAATTTAAAGTCATATCAAATTCCTAAAGAAAAAATGATGCAATTAAAATTCAGTATTACGAAGAAAACGGGAACGACAAAATAAGTTTCCTTAAACAAGATTTTGTTAAAGTTTTTTCGTAAATGAAAAAAAAATTATCGATCACGATTTTTTATTTCTGTTTTGGATTCTAGTTTTTTTTTCTGTAAATCATTAATAATCTCCCAGATAATTTACTATGTTCGATATAAATTGGTATTATTTGTAATTTAGCATAGAATAAAATCCCTGCGATAAAAGTAAAAATCTTAATACTTCAGTATCGCATAAAAATACTACAACAAATTATTTTATGACTCCTCAAGATTTTAATTCACTTGCAGATAGATGCTTTTACTTGTGTAGACATTTGCACGTTTCAATTTATTTTATTGTTGGTTTTTGTTTTTCTACCACAAATTTAGTTAATTTATTTTATTTCCAAGTCCTGAAGACAATAAAATCAGAAGATAAAGACAAAAATAGAATTCGTAATCCAGGTAATTGGAGTCTTGTGAATTTTAATAATACTTTGGATGTTTAATGAAAAGGTAGCAAAAATTAGAAGTTAAATTTTAATAATTTAAGAAATAAATTTCATATATCAAAAATCGCAAAATTTTGTAATTAAATTTTATTGTGAAAATTTGCTTCCAAAATTTTCATTAGAAACTTTTTTAAGAAAAAATATATAAATTACTTGAATAAATACACAATATGAACTATTTATATCTTTTATTGTACTCTTTTAAAACTAATCTAGTTTTCAGTTTATTTTATTTTCACTCTCTCTCTCTCTCTCTCTTTTTCCCTTAAAAAAATGTTTGAATGGCTGTGTAGCCGTGTGGTTGGTTGAACATTTTTACATTTAAATTAAATTTGAATAAAGATTTTATTATGTGTTAAACTATGCCAACACTTTAGAGTAAATATGCATATAAAATATACTCGTAGTACATTTTTACAATGGCTTTTGTTTCTAAAACTTTATTAAATTCTAATAAAACATATTGAATTTCAATTGCAAACTTTTAAACATAAGGCAATCCTTTATAAAAGTTTTTGGAAATTCAATATAGAACCAAACTCCAATATGAAACAGTATTTACTTCCTATTACTGGCTCAATCCTAATGAATTTACAGAATGGATTATTGTGTATTATATTTGTATATAAAGTATTTAATTTTAAATTCCTTTTTTTATAATTTAATTAACTTTGAATAAAATGAAGACAATAGAATTGTAATCAAGCAATGCCAATTGAAAACAATATGCAATAAAATAGAAGAAACATTCTCGATATTTTTTAAGAAATAAAATATGCCATTATACTTTCTCAGCATAGAAAGAAGGACAGACAGACCAATTTATAGACAGAAAGGTAGTAAGATAGAAAGTCATTATTGCTATGAACACTGTAAAGAACATATGCAATGCAGGAATGCCGAAGAATAGAAAATACCGAAACAAAAGCATATTGTATTGGTGGTCTACGGAAATCGGTGAACTTAGAACCCTATTGGTGTTTTCTTTTCTACAAAAAAAAAAACACATTTTCATAGGTGCATTTATAAAATGTCTTGCCTAACATGTAATAATGCAATTTTTTATTTAACGAGAACAAAACACAAAATTGGATCGCCCTGTTTTTAACAGCTGACAAAAAGTTTGTTCTTCAATATATAAAAAAATATGTACATAAATTAAAAAGTATGTTCTTCAAAATATAAAAAAAAATACACATAAACCCAAATTTGATAATATATTAATATTAAATAAATAAATAAATGAACAAAATGAATGACCAAATTCCAATTTCTTTAGTTTGTTTTTCATAAAATATGTAAACAAGAAAATACCTTTGCCAGATTGCGAATTTATTAACACCAAGTTTTTACGATTTCTTGATTTGACGTTTTATAACACCGAATCCATTTAAATTTTATATCACTGACAACCTTCCATTAACAATTTAATTCTTTCTTTTGTTTTTACTATAAAATAATAAAAAAATTACTATTAACACTTAAAATTTGTATTGTCCTGATTAGAGGCGGTTTTTTCCCATTTTCGTCTGGTAACCCTATATATAAACAGAAGTCATCTTTTAACAGGGCATTATCAACACTCTCGATTTATACGGGGCGTAAAGCCTTATGCCATTTAAGGGTGATTTTTTTTAGAATAAAACACGCTGCCCTCTTTAAGAGCAAAGCATTTTTAAGAAACCAACACCAAATTGCAATTTTTTTAAATAAAATGTGACATTTTTTGTAGAAAAGAAAACACCATATGCCTTACAGCCCGTAGGGACGCAACGCGTCATCTTCGTGATCAGACGAAGAAAATGGAATGTAAGAGAACCCGTAAGGAAATAAGGATTGTAGAAAGCAAGCGTTATTTCTGGATCCAATAATGTGAGGTTGTAGATAATGATTGCCCTATAGGATTGTTATGAAAATAACTGTAGCAAGGATACCTATACCTGGCATAATAGAACCGAATTGGGCCACGACAAGAGTTAGAACACTTTTCCCACTGGATATATATGGCTTAGTAAGTAAATCTATGATAACAGCAAGGGGTTTGTTCCTCCCTTTCAATCTGGATGAGCTGCCTGCAAATTGCGATAAAGAGACTGAAGAATGGAAAAAGCCCTGGACCCGATGGCGTGCCAAATTAAATAGTTAATTAGACCTTTATAATTTAAATCAAGAATGGTATCTTCCCGCAATGTAGGATGAGACAAAAACTAGTTCTGATTAGAAAGGGCTCCAAGCATTTGGGCGTCCCAAGCTTATATAGGACACTATATATGCTGGATATTATGGGCAAACTACTGTAAAATCTACTCTTGCACAGACTTGTGGTAAATGGGGAGTAATCGGGGGGCTTATTCAACATGCAACGTGGATTTCGCAAGGTTAAAAGTATAGTTAATGCTATACAAGAAGTAGTTAATATGGCTACTTCAGCAAAGAAAAACCTGGACTTCTGTGCCATCACTACCCTCGATGCACTTAATGTATTCAACATGGGCAAATGGAAAGTAGTCCTTCATGCCTTTAAGAAAAAAGGAATAAACGATTACCTATAAAATATAATTGCGAATTATCTGGAAGATATACACCTACTATATGGCACCGAATCACATAAGGAGGTCCACACAAATCGGTTAAAGGACCTTTCCTCTGAAATGTGATGTATACTGATTTCATGAATATTGACATGTTGATGGCGCAAAGCTGAAAGATTCTGCTGCTAATGTAGCTTTGGAATTGGCACAACCAACAACCGAGCTAATTGAGATATTAGCTAAAGCCTACATCAGCCGGTGTCATTCATAGCTCAGAAGGCATGGCCTTCAACTGTGACCGATCCAAGGAAGTTTGAGAAACCAAAAAACTTCTACTCTAAAATAACAACGTGGAACTGAAGAGTCTTAACACAATGTTTGCGGTGCGGTGCGATTTCCCGTTGCGGGAGAAAAAAATAAACATAATACAACGGAAGACGACGACGGAAACAGTTGTAATTTTTTGTTTAAATTTTTATTAATTTATTTGTGCATACATTTTTATCATGTTGTTTGTTTTCAATAATGTTGTGAACATAGCCAATTATTCAAAAACTATGGCAACATCAGAAAGAGAACGAGTATCAATAATTTAGAGAAAAGGCGATTTAAATTCGGCTTGTTGAGAGAGAAAGAAAGTCCGCAATGAAAATAAAATAGATTTTGAATTTATGCCGTTCCGCACTGCGTTTTTTTTACTTCAAAATCGTATGAAAAACCGCACCGCAATAAATTATCGTTACATTGTGATTGGACTCTCAAATCGATAAATTGTACAATACAATAAATATACACAAAATGTGTTACATATTTTGCATGCATGTTCTCCAAATATAAAAAAAAAAAAAATTTTTGTGCCACGTCCACTTCACCAATCTTGCTCACATTTTGCTGGCTGTTGTGTATTGATAACTAAGAGGCTTGTACCTAATTTGGAAACTTTGGATCTTGCCGTTCCATAGTTATACAGAAATCAATAATGTCTTTGTATGGAAGGTGCCACGCCCACTTGTCCCATCCCCTTTATTTTTTTAAGAGAGATTGTGAATTGATAAACCTGTTACATGTACCAAGTTTGGAACAATTTTCAGATAAAAAGCAATATATTTGGTGCCACGCCCACTTTTCCAATCCTGACCAGATTTTTTTTAGATGTGTATTAATAATCTTGATATTTGTACCATATTAGGAATTAGATAGACAGAAAACTTGTCTTTTTATGGAAGGTGCCACTACTATTTGTTCCATACAGGCCACTTTTTTTGCAGTTATTGTGTATTGGCAACCACGTATTTGTTTAAAATTTGATAAATTTTAAAGTTATCAATCTCCAGTAACTCATATTGTCCTTTTATTGGAGGTTCCACGCCCCCAGTGAAAATTTACAATTATTAATAGCCAATAAGCGCTGGGTAATCAGGAAATAGCTGTGAAAATTTCAGAAATACAGTGAAAACTCCGTATAGTGGACACTCTCTTTAGCGGACACCCCCTTTTAATGGACAAAAACTCTGAAACGTAGCACCAAAAAATAATTTTCATGTAAATGAACCTCCGATAGGTGGACACTCCCTTATATGGACATGGACAAGCATTTTGTATATATTTTGGATGAAAACCCTTTATTATGTGGACATCTTCATAAAATCGCTGAAATTTTTTAAATATTTTTGTATAATTTTTTTTATCTGGCATCGCTTTTGCATATTTTCATTTTGTTTTCAAATATTATTCATTTGGTAACTCTGAAGCAACTAAATATGTATGTATGTTTTTCTGCTGTGTATGGGGAATTCACGAAATTTAGTTTTTGTTGTTAAATTAACTTATTGGTTTTGTGTCAAAAATGGCTTCACAGCGAAAGTGTTTAACATTAAAAGAAAAAGTGGAAATTATTGAATCCTCAAAAAAAGTTCGGTTCGGAAATTAGCAGAAAGGTTTGTTATTATAAAATTGTATGTGCTATTTAGGTGTAGATCAAATTAATATTGATCTTCTTTCAGCTTTTACATCGGCTTTCATATAAACAATTTTTTTAAAGCGATTTAAAATTGTAAATTACAAAACATTATAAACTAGTGAACATATATATGTATTAATGAAATTGGAATGATGATTAATGAAATTGGAATGATATCTTTTTGTTTTTGTTATTAAATAAAATAAAAAAATATTATGCACTTTTTATTAGACCTCCCCTTAGGTGGACACCTCTCAATAATGGACAAATTTCAGGCGACCGCAGCTGTCCACTATAGAGAGTTTTCACTGTAATTGGTTCAGTAGTTAAGAAGTCTATAGGGAACAAACATAAAAAGTATATGAATTTGTTGGTCATTGTAACGAGTACCTACTAGGGTATTTATTTAATCGCGCTTTTGCTTTAATCGGTTAATCGCTCGATTAATTAACCGAGGTTTTGGTTTAATCGGTTATTAATCGGTTAATTAGGTTTTTGATCGGTTAACCGATTAATAAAGTTTTTTTAATAAATAAGGTAATTTCAATAATTAAAAATGCATAAATTATTTATTTTTTGGAGTTTATTTAAAAAAAACAAAAATAACAATTCTTGATCTAAAACGAGCAAACAAAAAAAAATAATTCATAAATATGTGATATGTATTTTTAAAGTAATACATCATCAGGGGTGTTCTGGAAATCGAAAACGCAAAACGCAAGAATTTTAAACGTCGTTTTTTAATAAGATTTCTGTAGTTAAATAATTTTATTGACAAATATTTTATAACTAAATTAAAAAATTAGATTATTATTATTTATAAGTTATTTCAATAGTTTAAAGAGATCTGATTAAATAAATTTTGAAAAAAAAAATTTTTTTGTTTAAATGTTTAGGATTAAAGCGATAATTTTTTTTAGTTTTGACAACACTTGACTAGTAAAATGTTTTTTCTCTTATCGTGGATGCTGGAGGAATCAGAAGCAGCCATAATAAAGAATATCTAATTTCTCAGTCATTTTCCTGGATTTCTCTTAACATATAAAATCTTCCATTATGCCATTAGAGTCCTGATTTAATTTTAAAAAACTTTTAACACTTCTAATTGTTTCGGGTAATTCTGTTAAGAATGTTTTGCTAGAAGGAAATATACATCCCAATTGTGATTAAAAATTCCCCGGGAGTTTTTTACCTTTACCCATTTTTACAATTGAATTAACATAGGAATAAAAATAGGAGAAGGGAGCCAACTCCCGGGGAATTTTTATTCATAAGTGGGCTGATATTGTATAAAAAAATATTTTCTAAGCATGTATATAAGACGAAACAATTAATTAAAACACAAAAAATTTGTTATAATATAACAAAAAATTAAAAATTATGTAACATCGATTAACGGTTAACCGAATGAATACCCTAGTACCTACATATAACTGATTTGCAAGGACAAAAAGAAAACTTCAATAAATTTTCGCAAAGAGGGCTCGAAATTTTCTGTTGAAAATTCATATCGTTAAAAGTTTTCGGTAAAAACCTGTTACTAATAAAATTTCTATCGATAACAAATTTTAGCTTAAAAATAGTTTTCGATAACAAATTTTGTCTTGCAAATTGTTATCAAGCCAACTACATTGTGATAAATAAAAAAAAATTGTTATTAATCTATATATATAAAAAAGTTGCGTGAGTGACTGACTGATTCATCATCGACAAGCCCAAACCGCTGACCCTAGAAACTTTAAATTTGGACTAGCGATTGGTCACTCCCCAAATCGATCCACAAAGACGGGATTTTTCGAAATTCGAATGTTTAGGGGGTAAAAAAGGGAAAATTCGGTAGTCTTATATATCCAAAACTAAAAGATATGCAAAATAAATGTAATACTTATCGTTGTTCTTAAGAAAAATAAGTGGACAGGTGACAGGCCCTATTAGGGAGTAAACGGGTAAAATCTGAATTTTAGTACTTTTTTGCCACCCCATCTATCTTTTGAACCAATAAACATAGAAACAAAGTTAATACCACATTCGAAACTTATAAAAAAAATACGTATACAAATTTGGTATTTTTTCGAAATTTAAACGTTTAAAGGATGAAAGTCGTAACTATTTTTGGTACTTTTTTTTACAAAACATTTTCCTCCATTCATTGACATATTCGTACTAAATTATGCGCTGCCACTACAATACTGAAATTTTTGATACTTTAATGGGGAAAAAGGAAATACGGGAAATTTGATATATTTCTTTAGCTTTTTGGTTCTACTAAAGTAGCGGGTTAAATGCTAGAATTTAAACAAGTTTAAACCTAGAAAAAAAAAAACTTTGGCATAAAAATATGTCCACGAAGAAAAAATAATAAATATATTTTTATGAACATTTTTACCAATAACAAACTTTCTTTATAAAGTTGTTTACTTTCTTTTAAAAATTGTTAATTTTCTCTTAGAAATTGTTATAGATAACAAAGTTTTTCTTAAAAATGTTATTAGTAACAAATTTTATTTAAAGATTTGTTACCTGAAACAATATTTCTTATAAAAGTTGCTTTTAATATAAAGCTTTTTTTAAAGTTTTATCGATAACAATTTATGTGTAACAAATTTTTTCTCCAAAATTTTTATTAACGACACAATTTTCTTTGAGCAATTTTTTAAGTTTTTTTTTTTAAACTTGTTTAATTATCGATAATACGAATTTTTCAGTGAAATTCGTAGGTTGTAGATAACTTAAATTTTTTCCATATTTATTTATTAAGAGTTGCAAATACAATTACAAATTATATTGTTACTTTATTACCGAGTAATTTACAGCTTTAGCTCTTTGAAGTGAATAAGACCAGAATCACTGGCGGGACTAAAACCAGAAAATCTCGTTCTCTATAAAATTTCTGTGTTATCGATAAAACATAAGTTTCTTCAGTAAGAACGTTTTTGTGTTATGGAAAACACAAATTTCTTTAAGGTAAAATTTCACTTTGCCGATAAGATAAATTTATTATTATCTATAAAAATTTCCATAAGAAATAATTTTTTTTGTTTAGAATTTTGAGCCTTAAGTTATTTTTGCATCTAATCGGTGTTTTTTATAATTTAAAGACTGAACGAAAACTATGACCATATCATGACTTTTTCAATATCATCTTTTTTAATTTAGTTATAAATTACAGACTTGATATCAAAAAAATATAAATGGGGAAGGAGCAATCGGCTGCGTCTTACAATTGTCTGCTTTTAATATTTATTTAATTAAAGCATACTTTTAGGAACGTCAAGAAAAATTCTACTTTTAAGTCAATAGACTGGTAATATTTGTTTTCATCGTCTTTATATTTATCAATTAAAAGCCTTTACAATTATCCTTTTTTTTATTTATTTTATTAAATCCCTTTTTAACCTTTTGTTAATTGAGGATATAAGTACTTTAATTATGTTTAATTTCCTTTTGAATGTTATTTGGTTTAAGCGTTGTTTCCCTTTCTTCAATCCTTCTCTTAATCATGGTCGATTTTTTTCTAAGGACTTTTAGCAAAAAGCATGTAAGATGAAAGTTCCCTTTGTAATTAGTTCAGGAATGAAGAAAACTAAGAAAAATTACTAAACGTGGTTGAATTAAAAAAGAAAATTCTTGGGAAAATAAATTGGTCAATAAAAATGCGGGTTTTAATTAAATAAGAGTTTTTAAATAAAGATAAAAAACAATTAAGAAAATATTTATTCTATTTAAAATGCCCTTAGATTGAAAGATGAAATTCAACAAAGCAAAATAGGATTAAGAGATATAAAAACATAAAGGTAAAATCAGAAAAAAATATCTTAAATTTGTTAATTTGAAACCCAGAAAGATAAAACGAAATATATTTTCTTAAAAAAAAGCACTTTTAATATGTTAAATCATCGTTTAAAATCTTTACAATGTCCTAAAAATGACTTAACAGCCTAAAAGATGCTTTAATGAGCATGACTGAGTTGAAAAATAAGAATGACGTCTGAACTGAAGTTAAATTGCCAGCAGCGAAATTAGGCAACGTCGCTCATGTTTAAAACGAAAATAACCAAAAATTTTGTATATTTTAACATGAGCGGCGTTGCCTGATTTCGCTGCTGGCAACTCAACTTCAGTTTTGCTGCTATCCGTAATCGACCCATAAATATTATAAGTCAACATCTTTTTAAGTTTTAAAGCCTTTTTATTGCCCAAACCTGGGACAAGGACTTAAAAGACTTTATTATATTGAGGCGTTTAAAGAATGTCTGAATGAACTGTGAAAGAGAAAGGAATTAAAACTAAGCTTGAAATAAAAAAATTCTAAGGACACTTCTTATTGAAAAGTTTTTATGTTTTGTTTAGTATCCTCTGAGGTGCTTAATTTTTTATAAGATTTAAGTCATATACAAGGTGGCGCAAAAGTTGTTCTTTGACAGTAATTTCTTTTAATAATTGAAAAACTTAAGTTTTGCTTTCGCATTGTGTTAATTTTGATGTAAACATTTTTTTTCGGACAAACTATCAGCCTAGTGACCGCCGGCAGAATTGATTGGGCCTGATTCACAACATACTGGCATCCCTTTTGCCAGACCTTCCGGCGATATTTATCTGCATTTCTTACGGATATTCCCTTTAAGGACTTAAAGTGTTTGAGGAATGTTGGCATAGAAATGTGACTTTAAGAAACGCCAAAAAAAGAAGTCTAGGACGGTTAAGCTGCGCGATCTTGCCGGCCAATCCAAATTCCCAAAATTGGAGATTTGGCGACTTAAAAATGCAGCACACTGAATTTTTGTTGTAGGTTGTGCAGAATGCGCTGTTGTATGCTCCCCAGTGCCAATTCGTTCAGTTTAGATAGTAGAAAGTCGCTGAGCATGGATCTTTAGCACTCACTCGCTGTTCCTAGTAGTCATTTGGCCTGCGGCGTTTTCAAAAAAAATTTGGCCCGATGACGCCTCCAGCGTAATCACACAGTAATTTTGAGTAGGTGTTATGGCTCTTGGTGTGTTTTTATGGTCTAAAAGTGATAATTCTCCGTATTCATGTATCTACAGGTATGAAAATGGGCATCGTCGCTCATGATGATTTTCGATGAAAAGTTTCGCAAAAAAATGGAAACAACTCATTTCATATTGACGTGTATTTTGTATCATAAATATGAAAGAAGAACTGACATTTACAACCATTTGTAAAAAAATTATAGCATCTTCCAAAAAAACGAAGCCTTTTGCGCCACCTTGTACGCTTGCTATTAGTTAAAGCTGCGTAAATGAATAAAATTAAAAGAAGCTGATAGTTTAATACCTTTAAAAGATCTCTTGATTAAACAAAATCAATAAATATTATTCTAGAAAAATATATTATTTGGGCAAAATTCTTCATTTATCAAAACAAAGTCTAGATTTTTTTACCTTTCAAAACTTATGGCAAATAAAAGTGAATTCACAAACGAGGGTTTATTTAAATAAAACTTTAATTTTTATGAAGTTTAAACTTAACAGCATCAGTGTCCCATACATAAAATGTAGTTTAAAATTAACATGTGGTAGCACTACAATAAATATTGTCAAATTTATATGGTCTACATTGGTAGTTTAAAAGTCCAATTTTAGGCGTTTAAAGATGGCTTTTATGTTTATATGTTTACTGATTTATAAATTTGTCGGTTAGCAAGTTAAACTCTATTTTTGGTTTAAAGTGTGTAAAACCAACTAATCTATAAATCAATAAACATATAAACCATCTTTTAACGCATAAAATTGGGCGTTTAAACTACCAATACAGACCATATGCATTTGACAACATTTATCGTAGTGCTGCCACATGTTATTTTTTTAACAACATGTAATACATGGGACTCTGATTTACAGTTGTTGAGTTTAAACTACATATAAATTGAAGTTTAGTTCAACTAAACCAGCGCTTAAACATTCACTAATTTATTAGCCATTAGTGTTCTACAACCCAAGTTTAAAGTACCCTGTAGACACTATCGAAATTGACTGACAGCTAATAACTTGTCAATGGACTACTACAAAATAGTTTGTTTTTGGCTGTTGACCGACGAAAATTTTCGACCACACTATCAAACAAGTGAAACTTTGAGAAGAACTGTCATGCTTGTTCGATAGTGTTTACCTCACTTAGGGCTATTTACTACTCACCTTGCATGTATAGATCCCTTCATCCATACGACTTGCTTTTGATATACCCAATATAGCAGTAAACACATCTTTATTTTCTGGTGGTAAAACAGTGGTCCAGATTTCTCTGCAAATAGATTTGAAAAAAAGCAAAAAAAAAAAAAAACATTAATTGAAACTATACATTAACTTGTAAGCTTTTAATCATGTATTATAAATTTCTTGTTCAATTTCTATGATATCTGCTTAATTACTGCTCTGACCAATATTGTATTCATTATCAATTCATAGAAAACAATAAATTCTCAGATAGGCTAATTTATATTTCCATTCATAGTCATAGATTTTCACTTATCTGCTTTTGTATTTGTGTTGACTACAAACACATACAATAGAATAGAATAGAATGCACTTGAACTTTATAGACCAGAGTTTTTAAATACAAAAAGAAAAAAAAAATAGGTTTCACAGATATGTTGATTCATATTTCACAAAACATCATTAATTTTCACACAGCCATATTTGGATGTTGGTGCAAATGTTATTAGAGCATAAATAGTATAATTGAAGTGTGTATGAATATAAAAGCCCAGTTAACATTTTCGAAAGGTTTTCAAACGCAACATCAAATTTTCTCATAATTTACAAAAGTATCTTTTAAGGCGAACTAAAGTAATCAGTATCTCGTAAATAAAAAACGTGCTGGATACTCCTTAAACTTCCACTGACTCGAATATTACGGAACTGTTAAGTTAACTACTTTATAAATTTAAAAGCCTCCTTCTGATTTTAAAAATCAAGTTTTAATTGACTTTAAATCTGTGGAAGTTATTCAATTCTAAATTTAAAAGCTAGGATGTTATAAAAAAAATTAAAAATTTTTTTTAAAGCAGACCTTAGGGCGCCTAAAACTATGCGGGCATGTCAAAAGAAACTTTAAACTCGTTAGCGCCCATTGATCCCATTTGGGAACATGCACTAATAATTGAATGTGCATGCAAAAAACTGAACTGGCAAATTGGATTTTTTTGTTGTTTTCTTACGAAAAAATAAAATGAAGCAATTTGTTTTTTAATTTAGTTTTTTCTTTTTACCCACTTACAACTTCAATTCGAGTCGGATAAAGGCCAACCAATTGTAGGGGAATGTAAAAAATGATAAACTCACTGCTTATTGTTGGTGTTTTGTTTAAGCTTTGATATTGTTACAAGTAAGACTTTGAGTGCTTATAATTCTTATTCGCTTTAAGGTTTTATTTGTATAATATTTTTATAGAAACTAGCTTTCCCTCAACAATGAATTTTAGTGTATTTAAAAAAAAAACAGAAAAAATTTGGAATTTAGCACGTCATACGGAAATGTTGTGATAATTAATTGAATAAATAAAATTATATTTTTCGAAAATCTTTTAAATTGGGCGCTAATGGGTTAATTCTAGAAGATTGTCATATTTTAAAGCCTCTTTTAAGGCTGTAAAACCAATATATGTCCTAAGCTTAGTACAGACGCACAGAAAAAATAAGTTAATTTCAATAACTAATTTAAAAATTATTTAAATTTGCATTGGTAAACCAATTAATAGTATCAATTAAACGTTCAATCAAGTGATTAAATTTTTAATTAAAACTGATTTTATTTATTATTAATGCTTTAATTGGTGAAAAATTTTAGAGGATATTTTCTGTGCGTGTGAACTTTTAATTTTTATTTGATAACCTTATAAGAAAAAGCATTGTCAGTTTCTTGTAAGATAACAATGTTGTTATATGTATATCAGACAATCGTTTGAACACTCTTCGTTGCGCTTGGCACATCACTGTCAAACGATGGATGCGTATTGTGAAGTTTATGCATCTAACAATGGCATCATTGTCAGAGACCTTTTTCTCTTGGCAACGCTGCAAATACATGCGTATCAGAGATGGAAAATAGGGTTGTGGATTTTGTACCAACTTCAATAACAAAACATAGTTTTTAGCCTATGGCGGTACCAATTTTATATTTTCTCGCTCATCTCTTGGGAAGTATATTTATAAAGGATCTTTTTTTAATTACGAATTTTTTTTTTTTAAACATAGCCGCTAACCATAAAAAAGTACAACTGCAACATAGTTTCCATCCCTGAAACGCCTGAGCGAAGAGAAAAAACAAAAAAAAAAAATGTAATTTTGCAAAATTAAAATTAATTTTAGGCCCCTATTATGGTTTACAACTCAACTCAGTTGAGTTGTAATTAAGACAACTGGTTGTGAACAGTTGTAATTTTTGTTATGTTTTTGTTCACCGCAAAATAGCAAAGTTGTAAACCATAATACAAAAATTAAGAAATTACAACTCAACTGAGTTGAGTTGTAAACCATAATAGGGGCCTTAATATATAAATAAATGAAACCTATTTAAAACTTCATAAAAAAGTTAAAATTCTTGGTATTGCTTTCTCCCTTGAATAACAATATTCCCACTTTTCCAATTTATAAAAATACACGCAATTTCAATTTTCATACAATGTCTAAGAACAGGTTTGTTAAGATTTTCATTCAAAACTAAATAAAATTATTATAAACGCTGAAGTTAAAGATTTTTGTTCGAAAAAAGAAAGGAAAATAAATCTGTGGCATTTTGACAAAACATCTTAAGTCGAGATAAGATAGGAAAAAAGTTTAAAAAAAACTCTTTTATAAAAAATAAAATAAACCAAAATTAAACAAAAATTTTGTTAATAATATAAAAAAATAATGTTTTTTGAATGAAAATTTGTTTGATTAAAAACAATTTTTTCAACTTTTTGAATTTGACTTAAGATGTTTTGTCAATATCCCACAGATATGAAATACTTTGGGGGGAAAAAAGGCAGAAGAAAAAACGAAATTTTTTCTCCCATTGTAAACGAAGCTTTAAAAATAATAATAAATTCGTATGTAGCCTTATTTTGGGCGAAATTTGCAAACGACTTCTTTAATGAAAATGAGTGTGGTTGCGAAAAAAAATTATTATTATATTATTATTATATTATGCTCTAAAATGAACGTCAAGTGAAATTGTTGCTAGCATTGTGTACGAGGCTTAAAAGTCTCTTTAATAAAATATTAGATTAGATTACGTGAACTTTTAAATTTAATTTAACCAGAATATATATTTTAATAATTTACAAACCAAATGTTCAAAAAATGCTAAAGCGACTTTTAACCCCTTATAGACTTTTCACTCTTCACATCAAACATCTACCATCAATTTGCGAAGTTGTTGAAATTTTCCTTTAAGAAATACATAGAGCTAAAAATCAATATCTTTACAAGATTTCTTATCTCATTGTCATCCCCTCTACATCTTCCGATTATTTTAGTGTCATTACTAGAAAAGTGGCAATAAATTCTAATATTATTGTGCTACATTGACGTAATGGTATTTGTTTGAAAGACAGCGTTACCATTTTTAGTTTTTTCTTTTTCACAAGTCTTTTTGTAAATTTTTTTTTGTGTGTTGTTAAACAAAATGAATTCCAGATACATTTTCGTGTTTCCATTTAAGATTTTGGCACTTTTGTAGAAAAAAATTATTTTTTGTATACCCTCCACCACAATTAGCTGTGAAGAGGGTATACCAAGTTTGTCATTCCGTGTGAAAGTTTTTTATTATTCATCTCAGACCCCATAAAGTATATATATTCTGGCTCCTTGAGTAATTCTAAGTCAATTTAGCCATGTCCATCTGTCTGTCCATTGGTCCCTCTGACCGTCTGTCCTTCTGTAAGAAAAATTAAAAATAAATGAACAAACTTCGTGTCAAAAGGCTAGTAGTTATCCTAAGCAGTTTGGGATTGAAGTCCAGCAAAATCGGCTCAGTAAGATCAGGGCTGTGAATCAAAATTTGAAACCACCACTCTAAAAAATTGATAATTTTGTTACAAAAACTAACATAAATGGTATAATATAAGATTTTGTAAAAATTCGTTTTATTCGACTGGAAATCAGACTGTAAAATTTGGGGAAGATCGGTCCATAAATTATCCTAGGCCCCATATAAACCCTACTGCCGGAAAACAGTTTAGTTCGCCTAAAACCATAATTAATAATGCTATCATAAAAAAATTTGGCACGTCACAGTTTTATAGGACTAGAAATCACACTAATAAATTTCGTGATGATCGGTTTATAATTTACTAAAGGCCCCATATAAAGCCCACTCTGATAAATTAATTAAATACTCCTAAAATCGTAGCAGATATAGATACTGCGGTAATATTTCTTCCAACTTGGCTTTATATGGTCAGAAAAAATGTCAAGTAATTTTGTGATATACGGTCCCTAATTTACCTTAGATCCCATATTTATCAGCCTTCTAAAATTCGCTGTAAACGGTAAAAATAATTTCGCCGCTGTTTTGAAATATATTGAAATTTATGTGTTTTAATACCAGAAATCACTCTGCAGAATTTTGGGATGATTGGTTTATAACTTACCATGGCTCCAATATAAATTCCCCTCCTGAAAATCATTTAAGTTCAGCTTAAACTGTTACGAATCATGATATTTTACTCAAGCTACACAGAAAAAAATAATTTTCATATTTGAATACGAAAATCGCATATTTGATTACAAAAATTTTTGAATTTTCTGCGATGACGATTTTTGCGATATTGATAAAAAAGTTTGTATGTATAATTGTTAAATTTTTAGTCAACAACCAAGTTTATTGAGTCAATAAAAAAAGTTGTTGCCCAAAATAATTTTTTTCAACAAAATGTTTACTTGATTTGTTAAAATAAATTGTTGAAAATGTTGAATAAATCAAACAAAATGTTAATCGAATCTTTTTTTTTTATTTATTAATGATGATGTCATAAATTTTCAATTTTTATGTTTTTATAAAAACACTAAAATTTATTACGCGGGGATAAGTAAGTTCCTATGCGCATTTCACTGGTTGCTTAGGACAGATCATCAGGAAACCTTTTCCAAAGACTTTGGCAAAACTAAATATATTATTCAAATAAAACTGTAAAACAAATGAGAATTATAAGCTATTTAAAAATGGACAACAGTTGTTAAAATACTGTCTTTACTTTGATTCAAATATTGTTGTTATTGAATATGTAGAAATATTTAATTGTTTCATTATTAAATATGTTTTGTTGAGTGCTATTTTGCAAAGTGTAAATTTGATAAATCTTTTCTTTGAATCAAACAAAAAGTTTGTTGACCTAAAATTTTATTTTTAACAAACTGTGTTGTTAAAAATTTTCTTGAGATATTTTTTTCTGTGTAGTTAAAATTTCTAAAAAAAAGCATAAAATTTTCCGATTGTCGGTCAATAATTTTTCAAAGGTCTAAACCGCAACCAATTTTAATACTGATGTCTGTTTTTAAAAAAATAAATTAATAATAAATATATATCATGTAGATATCACTCCTGAAATAATGGAACTGTCAGCAGATTCTGCACAGCCGAATATAGCACTCTTACTAGTTTTTTCAGAAATGGTGACATTTTTGATTGATAGAACTTGTTATGTTTCAAGTGTGAATGACTTGCTTGTTTCACATTTTCGATGTCTTACATGCTACGTATAAGACTCTCTCCGTGTATCTGCTCGTTCGATTTAACTAAATTTTTTTAAGGAAAATTTACCTTTTTTTTTTAAATACCCAACATGCTTTTGTGTGACATATTTTTTGATATTATTATTATTGAATTTTTTTTGTCTAGCTTAGAATAAAATTTTATTGTGTATATTAACTAGGGATTGCTGTTCGGTTTTAACCGAAATCGAAACCGCGGTTTTAAATGCCCAAAAACCGAAACCGAAAACAGTCAAAAAAACCTCGGTTTTAGCTTTTCCTTTAACAACATATTAATGCTTAAAGAAATTGCAAATTATACATAATACTCGAACTTGATATACAAAAACTTTATACAAAACAACCTGCAACAATGGCAAGGTACTTAAAAATTCTTAAAATTCAAAATAAGTACTAAGAAGAACAAATGTTACCTTTTAAACTCTTAAGTAGACTAATTTGTGTGGCACAAACTACCACCAGGCCCAGCCAGGCCCAGCTGGGACCACTAGTATTTTGTATGGAGTTTTTGTGGCTATAGAAAAAACTCACATTAACGAATTCCTGGGCAAGGCTGGGACTACTTTTTAATGTATGGAGTTTTTTGGCTATAGCAGGAACATTTTGTTGGGAAATAGAATAATTCTTTGAAAAAACAATAAAGAAAAAATTCTTATCTGTTGCGTATGCTTTTTGATACATTTCATTTTGATTTTATTTACTGCAGTACATATATAATAGGGCAGGGCCTGTGCAGGCCCAGGTGGTTACACTATGCACAAAATTTTCATTTGGCCAATTGCGACGCCCACGGTGCTTACACTTTTTATAATTTTTTTTTTTTGTAAAAAACATTTTGATTGCGAAATACATAAAGTTTCGTTCTAATATAATGGGTGTTTTTTTTACAGGTTTGTTTTTCGAATAGAGATAAAACTGGCATTTTGTGGTCAAATCTGGCAACTCTAATGTCATTTATGTTCAGTTTGGTTTGCCATTTCATCATGAACAGGTTGACAAAAGAACAACGCTTGGTGTATGGGCCGAAAATGAGATTGATCTCGATGCTGATTTTCATCTCAAAATTTTGTTTAGTGATGAGGCTCATTTTTGGTTGAATGTCTACGTCAACAAGCAAAATTGCCGCATTTGGAGTGAAGTGAATCCACATGAGACCCTTGAGACGCCATTACATCCACAAAAACTGACTGTTTGGTGTGCTCTATAGGCTGGTGGAGTCATTGGGCCATACTTCTTCCGAAATAATGCTGGAGAGGCAGTTACCGTTAATGGAGACCGGTATAGAGCCATGATAGCCGATTTTTTTGTTCCCGAATTGGATGGCATGAATGTGGATGAGTTGTGGTTCCAACAAGACGGCGCTACATGCCACACAGCGCACGCCACAATCGATTTATTGAAGGAAACATTCGATGAGCGCATAATTTCTCGGAATGGACCTGTCAATTGGCCACCAAGATCGTGTGATTTGACACCATTGGATTATTTTCTTTGGGGATATGTGAAGTCGCTCGTCTACGCCAACAAACCAGAAACGTTAGGGGAATTGGAAGCCAACATTCGTGGCGTTATTGCCGACATACGGCCCCATATGCTCGAAAAAGTGGTTGAAAATTGGACCTGTAGAATTGGCTTTATTCGAGCCAGCCGCGGCGGCCACATGCCTGAAATCATATTTAAACATTAATGGCATAAAATTATCCTTCCAATAAAGCCAAATTGATGGTCATTAAAACAATTTTCTTGTGTTTTATTTCAATTCGAAGTTCTATACCACTGAAAAAAACACCCTATACTTAATAATTACATAAAAAAAAAAAATGGAAAACAATAAAAAAAAGGCCTGGCCAGGTACAGGGTAAGGGTAAGGGCTAATAAAAGTACCTGAAAATATATTTGTTTATGTATGAAATTTAACTTTGATATTTTTAAAACCGAAAACCGAACCGAAACCGACCGGTTTTAATCATTTTGAAACCGAAACCGCGGTTTCACATTTTTGCGGTTTTTAGCAAACTCTAATATTAACGATTTAAATAAAAGCTAGATGTTTCGTACCCAGTAAAAACTTCGCCTATAAAATAATGTGTTGAGTAATCAGAAAAAGATAAGAGCACTACTTACAATTCTACTGACAGAACCAATGAGTTTTACAAGGGATGTCTCAAAATGAACGTATTCAAAAGTAAGTCATTATTAGTACTTTGCTTTTAGCCAACCTGTTAATACTATGTTTCCTGGGTTTTCTGTTATGAATTTCCCATTTAATGCATACAAAATACTCTCTCTAATAACCAACTCGTTGCAACAGAAATGTGTGAAAAATAGCAATAAATTAGAATACATATTAAAAGAAAAATACTCCAACTAATGTAGCCACTACATTGAGTCTGGTTGTGAAAAATATGTAAGAATATGGAGAGGGGAGGTACTCTTATCTATAATATTTCAGCTTATTAGGTAAAATTGTAGTAGATGTTATACTTTTTACTAAATGTGAAAACCATAATAATTTCAATACAGGCTTATTATACTTATTATATGCAAACAATTAAAAAAAAAAACACTGAAAAAACTAAGTTGATATAAAATAAAATTGACTTTCTTAGAAAACAATTGACATCTTCATTTCTTTACGTTAATGAAGATTTAAGCAAAGTTTATTTAATTTTAGCTGAACTTAACTTATTTCAACTGTTAACTTTTAAATATTTACCAAACATTTTCTCTCAGTGTTTGAATACTAGATGACTTAACAACAGATATTAATCGTGGCAGTCTGAAGTCAATTAGCGGGTTTTAAGCTACAGTTAAATAAAATTTTCTATATTTTCCCTTAATTTATTGCTCTTTATGTCTCCTTCTCCCTTTAACACATTGAACTATACATACCCTTCTTATTCTCATATTTTCCACACCGTAGAAAATCCCATCATGTGCGTTAATGTGTGTTTTGTAAAAGATAATTAATATTTTTTGTTTTATTTGTTGTAGTTGGTAGGTATCCTGTTGTTGTTCATTATTTCAAGGGTTGGTGTACAAAAACAAAACAACGCAAATTAAAGGAACAAACAAACCCAACCAACCAACCATTTAAACCATCATTATCATCAGTATTGTTAGCAAGAATAAAGGCGAGAGGTTTATTTTCGTTTTTTTCTTTTTTTTTTTTTTTTTTGCAATTAAACGTTTATTATAAAAGTATAAATATTAAAAATCGGTAAGACATAAATGCAAAAAAAAAAAAAAAAAAAAAAATTTAGTAAAAATTCTGCAGAAATTTTTTTTTAACTCTTTAACAATGAATATTTATTAATGAAATAAATATTCGATCTGTTTGTTAAAGGAAAACTAGCTAAAATACAATTTGATTCTATTATTTCTATAAAAACATTAAAAATATTAAGAAGAACAGTGAAACTAAATTTACTAAATAGAATTCGGGAATTTTTCTCTTTTTTTTAAATGACTTATCTTCAAGACTTGCAATTTTGTTGCAGCAATTCTTGAGATTATGGGTGAGAAGATTGGGGAGTGGTACTGAGTTCCATGTACTCTGCAATTCTGTTTTGTTATTCTCACACTTTTTAACTAAAAGTTGGCTGTAGGTGTACTTTTATTTATAATAAAATATAAAAGGAGAAGAGAAAAGACAATAAAAAATAAAAAAAATGTAAAACTAGAATTTCATAATCTGGACACTAATGCAATTTCAAGGCGGAATTTTTAAAAATTGCAGCAACAAAAATTGCAAATCTAGACAAAGGCATTTTTAAGCTTTTTGCAATATTTTTAAAATATTTTTTGTTTTAATTTTGTGTAACAAAGTTTCTAAAAATTCTAAAATTTGTTTTTGTTTTAAATGAAATTTTCTATGCGAACGTTAACGTTCGAAATCGTTAAACGGCAGTTAATTAAAATTAATATTCTTACAAAATTTTCAGCAAATTTTTAAATGGTTTAAGTGACGCACTGTAGTGCCGATTTACTTATAGCTTTAAAGAATCTCAATGGGTAAACTCTTTCTTTTAAACCACGTTAGATTTCATTTCATAACCCCAAAAGTAGTCTTTTGCAAACAAAAGATCTTAAAAAGGTAATAATTTTTATAGTAGTAAAGATGAGTAAAAGTAAAAATGAGACTTATACTTTTGTTTAAGTAAGTTGCACAATCTACAACTTATGGAAGCAAAGCTGAGTGCTATCGGGATCGTCCACAGGTTGCGGATAGTGGTAGGTTCCCTAGATATACGGAGCAACTGCAAATGCAGTCACGGACAATCAGCGGTTCCAAGTGCAGAGTCTCAGACGGTTTCCGAGTCACACCGAGTGGCACCGAGCTTCTGACATGTTCTGAGTGCCTACGATACTTGGAATGTCAAGAAGAGTGATTGGCGCCTTTAAAAAACTTATAGACACCATCAGTCAGCGTCTGTTCCCCATGTAAGGGGCGGCTGGCAGCAAGCATCGGACCGTGTGGCAGCAGTTCGCTATAAAAACGCGACATGAGGCAACTGACCCAGCCCGTCTCAACGCTTAACCTAATTAGCTACTCATATTAAACTAGCCGATAGCTCAAATCTAAATAAATGAGAGGTCATATGCGCTTTAGAGGAACTAAAGCAACCAATTTGTATATATAAAGACTCTCATACACATACATACATCCGACACCTCCATTATCACAAAAAGTCACTTTTTAAATAAAGATTTTCAATAAAAAATGTAATTGTTCACAAAATAGTCAGTTTTTAGAAGTGTTCGAAAATAAACCGAATAATATTTAGTGTACGGTACACATACCCAGAAACAATACCTATTTTTTAGTGTTTGTGTATTAGTACACAACCCTTTATACCGTTCATAACTATTTTCACGAATGCAACAGGCCTTCCGTTCTTCGTTATAAAACAGAACTATTATAGTGATTCTGTGGACATACATTATATTTTAATGTTCTTTAGAATTTTTCTTTTACATTGATGAAGTTATAAGCAAACAAAAAATTTTTGCAACGCGTCTCACTGGTATTGTTGTTGCTGCTTGGCAATTTGCAAGAATACATCACAAATAGCTTATGTGTGTATTGTATACCTTATTTTGTTTTTGTAAAAAAAATTTTATTTTGTTTACCAGACAAAAGGGCGCTGAGGACAAATGAACATTAATGTACTGAACTGAACACAACGAAGTTTGTGGTTTTTTACAAAAAAGTGACCGCAATGAAATGTTCTCATCTTTATGTTGGGTTAGATAAGTACAGTATTTTTATTGAGTACAAAGATCACAAACAGATTCACGTTTTTTAAGGTATTTACTACATAAACACTATTAGCGTTTGTGTTTTCCATATTTTTAGCGTACCAAACACTAAAGAACATTATATTTATTTATAACAAAATGGCGTAAAATTATTAAACCCAAAAAAAAAAAGTTTTACTATTATAAATTTAACAAGTAAAAGTGCCTATATTCAGCTATGCCGAATCTTATTTTAACAGGTATGTTTTAGCTTTAATGTTAATACGTGTTAAATTGAAAATTTCTGTATATGAAAAAATAGATCATGTGACATTTCGACAAAAAATCTTAAGTCGAGATAAAATAGCAAAAAAGTTTTTAAAAAAACCTCGGTGAAAAAAGGATTTTAATCAAATAATAAAATAAACCAAAATTAAAGAAAAATTTCGTTATACAAAATTTTAAAAACGTAAACAAAAATTTTTTTTAATGAAAATTCGCATGATTTACAACATTTTTTTTTAAATTTGACTTAAGATGTTTTGTCAAAATGCCAAAGATATGTGGTTTGTGTAGTAAATATTTTGCAATGTCAGACATTTAGTTTAACTTTCAAATGGAATTCCGGCGGATTCCCATGCAATAAATTGTCATCTTTTTATCTGTACAGTGTCCACTTAAAAAAGATTTGCTGATAATATGCATGCTATACCACTTAACAAAAGCTTATATTACAGACTTATCCATACTTATAACCCAGAGAAAGCTTTATAATGTGTTGATTATTGAAAATGTATACAAACAACAGGCAAACGTTATCATTATTCACATCTAGTGGAAAGATAAAGGTCGCTTTTTGGCGGTACGAGGTCTCCTAACTTCAATAAAAGGATTATCTTGCTAAATCTAAATAAAATCTATTCAAATATATACAATTTTTTGTTATACTGTTTTTCGTTGTACTTTGTAAAGTGGTACTAAAAGCCAGAGTACGAAAACAAACAAAACAAAACGTTTGCTTTCGTTTTGTTTTGTTCTTTGCAGTGAGTAAAATAAAAACAAAACCAAAACAATGAGAATGATTGTGCCATTTTGTTTTGTATTATTTTTGCTCGTGAGCGCAAATTGTACATTAATATAAACGTACACAGCTGGAAAAGAAAAGAGTAAGAACAACATTGAAACATTCAGAGTAAAAACGTTTGACAAACGTTTGGTAATTGATTTACTCATTATAATTTTTAGTCATATATATATAACTATTATTTCTAAGTGAAATAAAAAGAGAGGTTTTTAGGTTTTTTGTTTTTATTAATGCTTTTTTTGACTACTATAGTAATTAAAAAAAAAACAAATTAAATTAAATAAAAAGTAATTCAAAGAAAAAAGAAAAAAAAATAAATTTAAAAAAAAGGCGAGGCATTGTGGATTTTACTCTTGTTATGCCACTACAAAAACCAAGCAAGAACTAAATCAATTACTCAAAACAAAACGTTTCTCTATCTGTTTTGTACTCAGATGTACGATTGTAACGGTAAATTAAATAATGCAGATGAGTGGAAAGCCAATTGTTTCGTTTTCTCTCTTTGACACTTGAAAAATTTTTGTTTTGGTTTTGCTCATGTACAATACAATTTAAAAATTTTCAATAGTTTTGTACATTTTGCAAACGTTTGCGAAATGTTTTGTTTGTTTTCATACTCTGCTAAAAGCCCTTGTCCGATTTAGTTTATGGACACATATAGACATCACTCGAAAAAATTATCAAAAGGAGTTCAGGAAACTTCTTAGGCTGGGTTTTTAAAATCTCAGTTAACCCAGTTTAGTTAAAAAACTGTTTTTTGCCGCCATTACAAAGTTCGTATAAGACATTTTGAAAAAAATAACATTTCGCCGGCAAAATTCGAGTTTAAGACTACACTAAACTAAGTTTAAACTTAATCCACATCTCAAAAACCCGGCCCTAATGTATACATCCCCCACTTTACCCACACAGAAGAAATTATTAGTAGTTTTTTATTAATTAAAAAAATTATTTAAACTTAATTAATGTTATAATTGAATCAGTTACCTTTTTTGTTGAACGAAAATCAAAAATATAATTTTTATTTAATGAACATTTTAGTTGTTTTGAAATAAATTTTGAATTCAAATAATAATAAAATAACAAAAAATTATTCCGTTTAAAATAAAATAATTTAAACTTGGGAAATTGTTGTTGGAAATTGTCAAAATCAATCAACACATTGTTTGAAACGGTAAAGTTCTTCGATCATTGTTTTTATTAAAATTAAAAATATCATTTATTGAAAAAAAAAATATTCAAAATATTAAATTTTTACAATTTTTAGTAATCAATATAATCATTTTGGTAATAGATGCAAAATCAACAATTGTGTTGCTTGACTTTATGAATTTGGTATAAAATGGGTGATTAGAGACAATTTTAAATTTTTTCTGTGCTTTCCAAAAGAAATTCTAAAGTTTTATGCTTTAAGCTGCTTTTGAAAAAAGTAATCGCTTTTTACCAGCTTCATTGGCCCGTGGCAACACTGTGCACTCCAAAAATGTCGTGCCATTTTGTCTACCTTTTGGTAAAGAACGGTTGGTTTAAAACTTAATTAAATTTAAAATTGTTTTGCTTCTACTGAAAATGTTTAAATTTCAAGTTGATACGCTCTTTTTGATCAAGAGCGATATATACTTTAAAGGGTCTCAATAAACGCCCCTCCCCACTTTTTTAACAAATTGTAACTTTTTGAGTCAAAAGTCACATTTTCACAACAAATAATCTTTTTTCTAAAAAAGTAATTGTTTTACTAAAGAAATTGTTTTTACTAAAAAATAATAAAACATTTTAAATCATATTTTCGCAAAAAGTCAATTATTCAAAAAAGTTACTTTTTTTTTAAAAAAAAGTCTTATAAATATTAGAAAAAAGTATTCTTTTGTTTTTAGTAAAAATTCACTTTTTTTGTATTATTCAGGTATGTGATGGAATTCGATCGATTTAAAAAGTAAATCGTTTTTTCAATTCGCTTTACCTGTGATAGATTTCGATCGATTTCATGTTCTACCATTTTTTTTGTTTCCACATATCACAATTTGTTAATGCAACATGTGAAAGAAAATTTAATTTTTTATATCAACATTAATTTCATAAATTTAATTAACAAATATTGCTTTAAATATTATTTTATATCTTCATTATTTTCCATCACATACCTGATTATTCTATTATTATTTTTTTTTGTAAAAATTTAGTATTTTTAATAACAAATGCCTTTACACATGAAAGTAACAAAACTATTTTTAAAGAAAATTTTTAACATATAATGTTTTATGTAACCATATTATGGACACCAACCAACATATTATTTGTAAATTAGTCCTCCGTCAAGAAGCTACAACCATATTATGGTTGCCTCCGAGCATGTTATGGTTTCTAATAACAAAAATTTGTTTAACACTTATAATAGCATCGTTGGTTTGCAACCATGGCATGTTACTCTTGGAAGAGAGAAATATACTATTGTTAATTTAAAAACAAATTATTGTCATTTTGAACCAGTACATGCTTAGAGGCAACCATAATTTGGCTGAAGCTTCTTGACGTAGGACTAATTTAGCCATTATATGGTTGTTGGTGACCATAATAAGGTTAAATTAGACATAATACGTTTAAAATTTTCTTTAAAAATAATTTTGTTGGAGGTGACCATATTTAAACCTGTTTTTCTCTACGTGCGTATTACCAACACAAATTTAAAAAAAAAACAATAGAATTTCATAAAAATAAACATAAAAGTGAAATTTATATGAAAGTGAAATTTCATTTTCAAAATGTCGACAAAGGGAAAATTTCTATCGAAAACTTCTCTTATTCTTTTTTTTACTGATTTGCTTATATGAAGTTTCAGAGTTGCCAACACAATTACTCCCGCCAAAGTTTAGGCATTCGCTCAAATTAAGATTTATTTATCATGATAAAATAAAATATATAATTGAGTTCTTAATATTTAGTTGAAAAAATATATTAAAATGCTATATAAGTTAACACCGTACCAATGACAACAACAAATATTGCACATACAACAGCAAAACTGCAGCACTAGCAATTTCAAACCATGTAACTTGAGTCCACACGAGCCGCAACATTTCATCGACTGTTCGATGGGAAAATACAAGCTCAGCACCTGAGTTACACGCGCAACCACAAGTAAATTAATTGATGGGAAAATACGGGATCGGCAAATTATTTTAAGAAAGTAGGTTTCATTATAAGAAAAAATTGTAAAGTCTTTGCAGTCAGTTTTGGAATTTAAATTAATAAAGAACATTACTATTAATCCGTCTGATTAATAGTAATAAAAAAATATTTTTTAATAAAAAATTAAATACCGAATTTTAATTTATATACGCCCCAAACAAGTTGCTTTTGTAACTGCTATTTAACACGATTCCGAAATTACACTGCTTAGTTTATTGTCATTTGCTTCCAAAAAAATCGCTATCTTGAAATCTTCATTGAAAGCTAGCTGAAAGTAAAATTGAAAGTAAAAAAAAATGTAACTGTGTTAGTGAAACAGTGTAAGTGTACTGCGACTTTTAAAAAATAACTTTCATAAGATCAACTATCAGTGTATAATAGCGACTTTCTGAAATCCATTAACAAAAAGTTTGAAAATATGTAAACATAACATCCACATAAACCGCTTTCAATTTGAATGTGTTGTTACTTAATGACCCTCAACATCAGCAGCTTAAAAAAAAAACTTAGAAGGATAACATTTACTAGGCCTGGTCACAGACACATTTAAACTTTTCCCAGCCAAGTTTGAATGAACTTCTCTGTTACGCACTTATAAAACCTTGATGATTATGCGACCGCTAATGGACTTTTGCCACATCCAGGTAGGAAAACAAATACACAAACGAGCTCATAAGTGAAAATAATGCCAAAAGCATCTTAACTCAGTTGCTGCAATAACAACAATTACATTACTGCAACTATAAACTTAATGTTGGTAGCAAAGACCAAGTTGGAAATTAAATGAATTTTCAAAAAAAAAAAAAAAAACTTGGCTCACAAACAGTTGAAGATAAACTTGAGTAAAACGTTTTTCTGTTCAAAAATAAACAATCAGTGCTTGTGTTTGTCAGGCCGATATCAAAAACATAATGTTCATTCATCTTCAGCCTAGATTTTTACATATCCGCCAAATAACCCACACATGGATTATAAACGTATATAATGCGTGAATCCATTTTAAGTGTTAAATTCGTAGGTAACACACACATACTACAAATTCATTTACTATAATCATACACAGACAACACACTACCCTTCAAATTTTAAACGCACTCACACATAAACTAAACATGCTCGTACTGCGCCATTAAATAGACACGTTCTGTAGGTAGTTTTAAAACTAGTTATTAAAAGCAGGCTAAACTTTAACTCCCTGTAGGATGGTACGACGCTAATCCGCAAAGTATTAAAAAAAAATTTCCTAATTGAAAGCCGTTTATTTTTTCAAAATCTCTTAAATAATTTAAAAAATAAAGAAAATTTTAACAGAAAAAAACGTAAATTAATAATAATCATACGCACTGTGGGTGTTGAGTTAAAAAATATATGGTAAATAGTCCATAACTTTAAAATTTGTGAAGCTATGGATACAAAAATTGAGACAGCGAAAGGCAAGAAGTCTTTTAATCAAAATATATTGAAAATTGGAGGGATTTGTAAGTAGCTTGGTAACAGCAGACGGTCAAATTTGACTATCGTTTTTATTTTTTTTTAGATTTTCAAATATTTTAGATTACTTTCAGTTAGACCTCGTTATGCTTAACTTTTGCTGTTGTTTCCTATTGGTCTCGTATGATATCAAGTATATGGCTTCATAATGCAGTTAGGAAACTATTGTATGTATATCTGTGTTTGAGAGTATTTCCCTTGTGTTTGGCAGCTTATGTTAGAGAGCATATACATATGTTGTATTTAAAGAGTTAATGGCGTTTGCTTTGCTCAAGGCTGGATTTCTTTTTTCCATTTTTTTTTTGTTTTAACATCTAATAGCGGCAGTAATAGTTTTTCGCCCATTTCGCTTTGAAATATCGTCCGGTACATGTTTATTAACCACAAAATCCTCTACGTACATGCGTTTTTGTTGATGCTGTTTGATGTTTGTTGCCCTGGTGCAAATAATGAAAAGGATTTTTAATTTGCAGAATAGTTGCAGGCAAAAAAAAATTATCAATCACAATCATTGTTGCTGAGTTAAACAAAACCGCAAATGACTATAAATGTCAGAGTAAATGTTTTCCCAAGATTTTTTTTAGATTGTTAATAAAAAACCGGAAGTTTTCAGAGATTTCATTTAATTAAGATTCATGAATAAGCTAAACTGAAAAAAGCTTCACAAAAAAGTTAAATTTTTTACAGATACATATGTAATTTTTTCTATTGAAAAGTCACTTTTTTTCCCAAAAATTCACATTTTTTTTACCAAAAAGTCACTCTTTTGAATCGTTTACCACAGTACAGTGGAAAATTTTGGCTTAAACCATCTTACTTTTTTTTATTTCTATTGGTAAAGCCATAAAACTTACTACGTGGATGAAGTAGCTTTAGGCCTTTCTTAGCCTTTCTTGTTGTCGTTGTTAAAAAAGCCAAATAATCGTACTACACGCAAAGAAAAAACATGGTTGTGGTAAACATATTCAAAGAGCAACATATTATGAAAAGAATTATGATTGTAGTCACCATATTAAGATTATTATTGAAACATATTATGACTCAATATACTCGAAATATGTCACCATAATATTTTTCCCTTAATCATATTATCATTCTGTTAATCATAATAAGTTAAGAAGTAATCAAATTATTGTCATGTTAATCATAAAAAGCTAAGAAGTAATCATATTATCATCATGTTAATCATAATAAATTTAGAAGCAATCATATTATGATACAGCACCTTTCATAGCTGTCATAAAAATACAAAATAAATTTAAATATTTTTGAATCGATTTTTTATTTTGTGGCTTTTTACAATTTTTCTTAATGTTAATCAAATAGCGGAGTTCAATATAAGGCTTGCAAGAGAGCAAATAAAAAATCTGTGGTTTTCATGGGCAACCGCGTGTGTCCATTTTTTTGATTTTAAGATGTTGAAGCCATATTGCCTAATTTTGAACGCTCTTTATATTTTTTTGAAAAAAGATGGATCAATTCCGTTTTGTAACGTACGTTGTAAAGTTTGATCTAGAATGGGTTTTCGGCTTTCCTGAACAATTTGTTTTAAGACATACGCGGTTGCCCATGAAAACCACAGAAATATCGTAGCACTTTTATAAAATATAACGAAATCTCTGTGTGTTTTGTTGTTGGATTTTACAAAAAACTATGATATTTTGCATTTGCACTATTACATCACTAATACTTGAATGAACTCCGCTAATATTTTAATTTTTAAATTTCTTTAAACTTATTTTTTTATGGAATTTTATCTTTTAATTGTTTAACCGCTCACAAATAAAAAAAACGACACAACTTCTTCAAAATTATTTTACAAATGGCGCTAACATAATATGATTAGAGTAAAAATAGTTTGATTGCATCCTTAACATAATATGATAAATGTATAGAAAGTTATCATGTTATGGCTATTAAATATCATGATATGGTTGTGAGAAATATAATATGTTTAGAAAGTTATCATAATTAAGTTGTTAGAAAAATAATTATTTTTCGGTCAACAATACTCAAATTCATAATTGCGATAAACATTGATATGTTTACAGTAACTATAATATTGTTGATATTAAATAAAAATAAAAATTATTTGTGTACGACAACAATATATTGTTACATTAAACATAGTGTTGTTGCCGTAACCATGCCCAATCATATTTTTTCTCTGCGTGTAAAGACTTATAACGAAATATGCGAACTTTCTGGTACTCCTGCAATCGAAGTGGGCAGTACATTGTGCTCGAAATTCTAAATTACATATCGACCCCTAACCGCGAAAATAACGTAAGCGCCAAAAATCAAACTTTACAGCAGAGAGTTTTTTACTTTATTTCAAATACATTTTGTATGAAATTTGTCGCTAACGATAAAATTTTGCTTGCTATAAAATCGTAACGGTACCTTATGTGACCATGACATTTTAGGAGAAGATGCAAGTGTTGCTAATTAAGTCATTCATTAAAAAAAACGAAAATTTAAAATGATGTCGCTTACGTTATTTTCGCGGTTTTGGCTTAATATCTTGTCTATTGCATCAATATATTTATTTTTTTTTTTTTTTTAAAAATCTAAACAAATTTTTTAGAGGTTTTAGTCCAAATGTATACCTCTGTGTACAGGTGGAAAGGGTATACATTAGGAAGGGTTAATTTGTATGGATGAAAAAAAATGAAAAATTTTATAACAAAAACGGAAACAACAACAAATTCTAAGAAAATTCTCCGAAAAATCCATGGTTCTAAAATCGAACCCTGATCCGCGCCTCTCGACTTGAAAGTTTTTTTACTTGGGTCCATATTTTTTTTAATGTAAAAAAATTTTGAGTGTAGAAAAATATAAAGTGCAAAAGAACTACCTTACTAAACAATTTTATTCAGAAAATTCGATTTCTTTTTGGAAAAAGCTATTTTTGGCAAAGGCGGGCATATACATTTTCAAGTCGAGAGGCGCGGATTAGGATTTTATTTTAGATACATGGTTTCTTCGCCCTAGTATACATGTATAAGTTTGTCATTCCGTTTGTAAGTTCCACAATATTGATCTAAGACTCGACATAAAGATTTTAATTCTGGGTACCTATGAGAAGCGAAGTTAATTTAACGATGTCCATCTGTCCGTTGAAATACGTTTTCCGAAGACCCCAGATTTGATGGTACTAGGTTGTTATACATTTATAGTCGGGAATTGTTTGCTATTTAAATTCAGCCACATCGCTGCATAATTGACTGCGATATGAGCAAAAAGCCACGACTGCCTCTAATTTTACCCATAAATCCTTTGGCGTTGTTGGTGGTTTTTTTATATCTAGACGACAAAAAGCAAAGTATCCAAATTTGGTGCAAGTATCTTGGTTTTTAATACACAACATCCGAATTGGAGAAGTGGGCATGGCACAACATAAATTTATTTCTATTTTATCCATTAGAATTCACTGTACACAATTGAGTACAGCTGGCATTTTACAATTTTCTAAGCAAAAACAAAGAATTTTTAATCGTTGTATCGTTATTTATGTTCACAACAATAATACCAACAGTAGCTAAAAAAGAATTTGTGTCTGTGTGAAGGTATAAACATTTTTTTGATAATATTAAAAGAAATATATGGGGGATTCACAAGGTGTCATAAAGTCATTAGTCTTAAAGTAATAGCATGAAAAAATACGACTGTTGTGAACAACCCCTCATAATTTAGTGTGCTATTTTGAATTTAAATCAGCTGATTTAAAACAAATATAAAAAATAAATATTTACCAAAAATAAAAATATTTTTTAATTTTAATCCATGAATTAATAAATTAAATTAGATCTTATCTGACTATTTTCCATTTTTTAGGCGCAAATCACAAATAAATTTTATTTTGTTTGTTTACCAAGCATCAGAGTCCTAGGACGATAAAATTTGATGCCGCAAGTGTTTTGTTGCAAAAATTGCTAGCCGCAGGTTAAATTCGGATATTAGCCTGATAAAACTATACCATCAACGGCGACGGCTACAAAAACTAATGCTGCTCGGCTCGTCCGCTCAGCGCAGATCTCTTCTGATTAATTACGACAGCACAATAAACATAGCAAGCAAAGTTCTATTAATTTAACACACTTTTTGTTAACAAAGCAACAACAATATTTTTAAACCATTGTAAAATGTTAGAACATTAGGACAATATAATATGATAGCACACCTTGTAAATACCCCAATAGATGTACTTACTAGAGTATCTAATTTTTCCGCCATTATTTGATCGAATAATCAAAATCAAATTTCGAATAACGAATAATTCGAACAATTAATGTCAATTAATCGATTAAGATGAATATCTTTAAAAAATCTACTTTTTTTAGATAAAAATTTTTGTTTTTAGATTTCTAACTGTTTAATATTATTTTAAACTAAATTACATGTTCTTAACTTTTACATTTATTTTTATCACACAAACGTTTGAGCATATATCAGACCCTTTTAAGATGTTGTTGTGTGAGAGAAAAATTATGTATATCACTATAAACGTCAAATTCCATACGTTAGAAATTTGGAACTTTTCACACTATATATGGTTCAACATTTATCGTAAAAAACGTGTAAATTAAAGGAGATTACAAAAATGTAATAAGTTATCAGTGAAATTTAAATCAAAGTAATTTTAAAGACTTAAGTTTATTAAAAAAAATTAGAAACAAATACTGTGATTTTTAAAAAAACTTTAACTGAGAATGTCCATCGACTTCACTTCCACTCGATTTCTAAGAATAATAAATTGGTTTTAAAAGTAAATAAAAAATTGTCTTAAAAAATATGACCTTAAGTCTATATTTAATACCCGCATTAAGTTAAGCAGGCGGGACACAATTGCAAATTAAGTATAAACCGACAAAAATTATTGGTTCCCGCCTGATAAAAAACATAACTCTACCAAACTTTGGCTTTCAGATCATTTTATGGTCTGTTAAGGGCCAAATACACATTTCAAATGTTGGCCAGCAAGCACCCAGCGGGAAAAATAAGGAGTACGGAGGCCTTCTAAAGGCCTGAAGTAAGAAGGTCTTCTGAGTTTTACCACTGGGCAAATGCAATCGTGTATGTATGTACGTGTTCTGGACATAATATTCGCTGTCATATCTAAATTTTTTGATTTTCCATACATACAAACACATGTTCACTAATACTACCATAGCGTTTCCCTTAATCTTGTTTTGGTTTTTTAATGTATAAAAACTGTATTTTTTGCAGCCTGGTTTTCCCATCTCAAAAAAAATCTAGCTTGTCAAAATGCGATTAAAGTTTTCAAAATGAACCTTAAGATACAGGTTTAATGAAATATACATATTTTGCTAAACCTGCGGTTCAGTTAAAGATATCATACTAATTTTTTATTTACATATAAAGAAGGTTAGAATGAACACTTTAGCTTATCGACCTTGAAATTTTTGATTTTTTGAGATATGACTATGTTGCAATAAAGAAGCGATATATATTGTTATTTTATTGTTTATTGTTAAACTACATGCTTGTATTATTGTTTCTTTGTGTTTATTAATATAATAAAAGTATTAATTCACGTTGAGATTTATGTTTTTTTCGCATTGGATAAAATTATTTGAATTATTCGAATTATTCGAGTAATTTGAACAATTTAAAAACCTTACTCGATTAATCGAGCAAATTTAAAAACCGATTAATTTCTTACTCGAACAAAGTAAAAAGTCAAATAATTGGATACTCTAGTATTTACATAAAAAAATATTAAAAGTAGAACAGTATAAAATTGACTGTACTCATATGAGTACACTTACAACATGCATAGGTAAAAAATAAGTTTTTTTGTTAGATTTTAACTAGGAGTGAAGAACAATTTACGGCCCAAGAGCGATTCAAAAGTCTACAAGAAGCTGTTGATATCATATCATGTGATGAAGAAGAAGGTGTTTTGGAAATTAAAACGGTTTCAAGGCTAGCAAAAGACAAACCTGTTACTATTGAAGTTTTCGTAAATTTTGACATCATTGACAACGACGTCAGTGACGATAGTGATGATGAACCGTGGGCACTTATCGGTTCTTTCAGTAGAATTGTAAGTAGTGCTTTCAGTTTTTTTTTTTTTTGATTACTAAACACATTATTTTGTAGGCGAAGTTTTTACTGTGCAGTTCATTTTGTTCTGAACAAAAATTAAAATTAAACCAATTCTAGAAAAACTTGCCGAACAAAATAATTTCACTCTCCCTCAAAAGTAAGACGACAAACTAAATATGTATAAAAAAATTTTGTCCGGACAAAAATATTATTCGGAATGCATGGGTGAATCGAGCTATAGAAGCTTACCTCAACAAAAGCGGCGTGCTTTTTTTAGTTGTCAAAAATCTGATTTGGACAGTACGTTTAATAGTGAAGTTAATAGTAAAAATGACAATTTTGCTATTTTTGGGTCAATCTAGCTGTTTTATCTCCATATTTTTATTTATATTATGTGGTTTTATTAAACATGAAAGTTAACACGACTGTTCGTGACGCTCTTGTTGAGATATGGCATACCAGCGTAAAAGCTAAGGCAAGAAAACGTTCCAACTTACTGTCTTGTTTAGGAACGGCTGTTATTTGTTGTTATTGCAATTCTTAAAACAATTTTTTTTTGTTCTCGTGCTACTGTCTAAATAAAAATGCCCTGTTTTTTGGTTCGAATATGGTACATTAATCCGTTTAATCCATTTCTTTGTTAAAAAGGTAACATTTTTGTTTTAAAAATGTTTAATTTTATTAAAAAAAGTTGTTGAAAACATTGTCTTTTATTCACTAGACAATGACTTCAATGTGATTATTTTGAGGCCATAAAATGTATTGCCCTTCATATGTCATTTTCCCACTTTTGTAAAATTTTATTTCAATGCCTTTGGATACAAATTTATTTTGATTTAAATTTTTATGATTTTAAGAAATATAAATTTTGATTAAATTTTTCTTTTATGAGTTCCCTAACCTTTTGCCAATTTCCTTAAGAGCTTTATCCCCCTGCCTTAATAAAAACAACCTTTTCGAATTAGTTTCATGTCACAAGTTAAACGTGTAATAAAGTTTTAGGCTTAAAAACCAAAAAATCTTAAAAAAACAATAACAATTCTTACAATTTTATTACAAAAATAAAAAAGAACATGTATGAGCACGTTTTGTTTTACTAAAATAACGAAAAAAAAAAAAACAAATTGTACTCTTGTCATATTTTCTATGACAGAAAGTTACATAAATTAATCACATTTATATGACAATAATATATGTAGAATAGAATTTATAACAAAAATGTGTAATTCTTTTGTTTTTTTTTTATAATTTTTTGCTGGTTTTACTATTTGATGACCAAATAAAATCAACATGAAGGTAAAGGGGGACTTAACTTCTTTGGCTGCAGTATAGAGAAAGAAAAATACCATTGCTAGTCTTTTGAAACATGAAGTAGGTACCTTTGATAAAAATCACCTTTCAGAAGATGACTCCCAAAAGTGTAATAACAATTTTGTTTAGTCTACACATGCATATTTATGAGAGTGTTAATATGTTTTGGGTGGCATATCCAGTTTATTGCCAAACTTGTCATGCGCCACATACACGTTTCAATTTAAATGTCAACTGAGTCTTTCAACTGAATTGATGCTTGGCCACACACTTCATCAACTGAGTTAAAAGATTTTAAATAAATTTTAAAAATTTATGAAATAAAAGACAATTTTTAAAATACTTAACTTTGTTTTTTGCAAAAGAATACTACAAACATCAATTTTGACAGCTGACCAAAAGACTCGAGCACACACAGTACAATCGAATTGAAAGACTTACAGCCGTATTCATAACAAAAAGTTAGCCAACGTTTGTACACTACGTACAACGAGCTGCTTACTAGAATGTTGATTAAGCTTAGCAGCTTGTAAGCACAGAGTTTATTTATAACAAACTTTTGTCCATCTGCTAACTTTTAATAAATCAACTCTGAATTTTAATGATGCCACATTATATTACTCAAAAATGCAACACGTTTCGCATTGATCATCGCTGTCATTTTGTCATTTTATTTATTTTTTTGTTTTACCCTCCACATATAAACATTTAAAGAAGTTTTAAATCAAATATATTAAAAAAAGAAAGCAAATTACAGACAGTTAATTAAAAAAAGCCAACAAAATAGTTTGACATTAAACAGCTGCTTTTCAAAAGTTGGTAAACGTTTGGCAGCTCGTTAACAAGAGACTTGCAAATCGTTAGCCAGAGTTTGAAAGAGTATTCATGCCAAATTTTTATTATGAATACGGCTGTTAGTAGTCAACCTGAAAAAATCAAAATCTTTCGATTTTTCTTCAACCAACTCGACAACCGTCAGACTAATAAATTGACAAAGCCATACACGCTTTGATTTGAACAACAACCGACTCAGTTGACAATTAAATTGAATCGTGTATGGGCTGCTTTACAAGGGTATAATGGCACAAAGGGAGGGAGTGTTTGTATGTTCAATTATATATAAATACTTTAATAAATATACCCAAATATTTCAGCATAACAACGTTTGTACATATCGTTACCTATAACGCAGAAGGCCCTAACTAGTCAAAAATTTAAAATAAACTTTTTCATTGATTCTGATGAATTGCAGCAAAACAAATGTCCACAAATAATTTTGTTATATTTTGACCAAAACAAGCGATTTATTAGCAAAAAACGATGAAAGTTTGCACAATATGCAACATTGTTAATTGTCAAAACAACTTGAATTTATCGTTTCAAATAGTTTTTGGCTTTTCCTCTAAAATTTTCAAATTGTTAGATAGGGCCTTTTGTGTTTTAGGTAACGATATACTTGTTAATGTATCTACCATAGACAATTGACTAGAATGGAAACTCCCACAAAACAATATTAAAAATTATCTTTTAAAATTCCGGATATTAAAAGTTACAACAAGAACATTAATACATTTTTTCTATGGTATCTAAACTAATCAAACCTCAAATATTATCCAGTCATAAGTCATTCCCAAATTTTGTTGTTGTTGTAAGTATGTGTGTTTTTACACCCTTCACCGAAGGTAAAAGGGTATATATATGCTTGTAGACCGTATAAAGTGTATATATTATGGATGCTTATGAGTAGGAATGAGATTTTCATGCACTAAAAATTCGAAAATATGCGCTTAAAATATGCATTAAAAAGTTTAAAATATGCACTAAAAACTTGAAAAATTTTCATAAAAAATCGTTTTTTAATTTTACTAAAAACAAAAATATAGACAACTCTGTCTGTTGGTTTTCAAATATCTTTAAAAAACTTAAATAAAGGTATGTTCAGCGCTACCAAATATTTGACTAAAAAATCCAAAAAAAAAGCGTGACCAGTAAATAGATCAAACTTTAGCTTTATTTTTAACTATTTCTATTGATTTACTAAAATTATTTGTAAGAAGATAATTTTATAATGTAATTTAGAAACAGTTGAATGATGTTTGATCTAGCCAAACGTTTTGCAAAAGCAAATAGTTTTTTAATAAAACAAGTGGTTACGTGTAGGACTTCAAATATTTAATAGGTGTGAACTTAGCTTTCCTAATTTAAATTTTTGTTTGTTTAAATAAATAAGAACTGTAAAACATTGTCGTGTACTTGAAGAATGCCAGTGCATTCCTTTCTGATCTAAAAAAAAAATTAATTTTCAGATCTCACTTTAATTCCAGATCAGTTGTGCGATTCACTAACTTTTATAACGATAATCGAATCGTTAAATAAATATAACGGACATCTATCGAATATGCTATTCAGTAACATTTTTAACGATATTCGCTGTCGTTTAAAGTCAGCTGTTAACTTAAGCAATTGTTTTGTCGTTATTTTAGCGACAATAATTAGCTTTTGTTTATTTACGGCCTAGTTTATAAAAAATAAAACCGGTTAATAAAGGGTTAATAAAATGGATTTTCATACAAAATCCGTTTAATAAACCCTTTATTAACATGTTTTATTTTTTATAAATAAGGCTGTTAATCGATAAAATGTATTTTATGTGTAAAATAACTTACATACATACAAAGATATATTCATATGTAAATGTATGAACAAAAACAAAATCCTAAATAAAAACCACAAATTAACCCTTCGTCTTGCTCATGAGTCTGGCCAGACCTTTTTCAATGCATTTTGAATAAAAAACATGTGTAACACGGTGGGTTAATAACAATTTCATTTGTTTTTATTTTATTCTCTTTTGTGCTTTTCGTTTTTTTTTTTTTAACATTTTTTAGACAGAGATGTTACAAAAAAACAGCTGTAAACAATCGTTAAAAATAAGTTACTGAAGCACACTATCGTTACTGCAAGCGAATATTTATGTCGACAAATATAACAATTGTCGGATCGTTAAAAGTTAGTGAATAGCACTACAGAAGTGGGCGTTGCACAAAATAGTTTGCTTGGTATCTTAAGAGAAATATTGTCCAAATTTGGTACACATAACAGGCTTCATAAATATGGGCGGTATTGGAGAAGTGGACGTGGCACTTCCCGTACAAAGACATTATGGATTTCTATATATTTGGAGAACAGCAAGGGCAAAAATTTCTAAATTCGGCACAATCATCTTGGTTATCAATACACAACATCCGACAAAATGTGGACGGGATTGGAAAATCGGCGTGGCACAAAATAGATTTATTTATATCTAAAGGCCCAAATACATTGATCAAAAAACTCATCAAACATTGTGGTAGTATTGGTGAAAATGTGTTTGTATGTGTGACACCGACAACGCTTGATGAAAAATCAAAAAATTTAGATATGACGGCGAATATTACGTCCAGCACAGGGCTGTCAGACTTGGGGACTTATCCCCAAAGTTGGGGATTTCATGCAAGCAAAAAGGACAAAGAAATTCATTTGGGGATTGGAGATTTTTTGGGGATTTAATTAAAATAATCGGGGATTTTACACATTTTTAATATAGTTTCCCTTCTTTTATTATCTAAGCTTATTTTTCTTTGTTTCGTTTATAAAATATTAAAAAAGTAGCAAAACTTTTTTCTTACTCTTAATATCAACAACTTATACGGCGTAAAGGGTCCTAATTAAGATTAATATTTTTGTTAAGTGTATAAAAGGTACTTAATAAACTTATGTTATTATTCTTGAGTGAGCGGTTTAAAAAAGAAAAATTCAAAAAAGATTCTAAAACCGTTAAAAACTCATACAATTTTTGATTTTTTTAAAGACAATTTTCAAGCAAATATGTCTTCCCCAAAAATAAGTAAATATGAAAGACAATATAATAAAGTTTGGGAAATATGTATTTTTATTGTTGATTTTAGGAATTGATTACACCGATTGAACAAGCTCCAAATTTTTACAAATTGACTCATTCGTCTTTAAAAACAGCAAATTGTTCTGCTTGTAGTTTCGCACTGGAGTCGCATAAAAAGGATTTTAAAAAAAACCAAATAAAATAGTTTTTTTACTAAAATTTTTAGGTTCTTCCTATTTTTTAAAAAAAAATTAGACTTGGTCAGAAAAAAAATAAATAAAATAAATATTAACTTTTTAAGATTAATTTTTTGTAATTTGGGGATTTTTTTTAATTTTTTGGTGACACGGAAAAAAGTACCTGGCAGCCCTGGTCCAGCACACGTACACGTTGAATTCGCCGGCTGAACAAGCATTTGACAAGTGTATTTGGCCCTTAAAGAACGGTATTTATATAACTTTCGCAGCATGGTGAAGGGTATATTCGAGTCGCCATAGCCTAATAAAGCACTCGTTCTTGTTGTTTATATGTTTGTTTATAAAATTGTTCAGTTGTTATTTAATACCCTGTGCCTTTTTTTTAGCACGTACATATGTACATACATATTTATGTACATATATTCTTATGTATGTATGTTTCTTTCATAACCAATATTTATTTTGTTTCAAAAATTTGTCTCCTTCCTGTTTTTTTGTGTTTTTTTTTTGAATTTTTATCACTAGAGACCAAAAAAGTTTCTAACGCAAATATTTATTTCTTGTTTGTTTTTAAATTATAATTATGTATGTCGTTTTTATTATTTGGCATTATTTTTTTTTTTGTTTATTTATTAACTTTGGAAAAGTAATCATTAATACATGACATGCCGAAAATTTGATAACTTCGGTTTTTTAAATCATTGTTTTTGTTGAGCTTAATTTATTTTAAATTGTTGCTTAACTTTTATTTAAAAAGAAAAATTATTTTGAAAAACAGACACACATACATACTTTTTTTGTACAATAAAGTTTTAATGGAAAATTATTCTGCATTTGTTTTTCTGGTTAAAAAAAAAAGAAATAAATAACTTTTCTATTGGAAATAAAAATTACGCTTTAATTTTTCTTTAATATAAATAAAATTTCTTAAAATATAAGAATATATCAAGTTTAGATTTTAATATAAATTTTTACACCAGAAACAGAAAATCAATCCATTCGTAGTTAAATCAATCCGAAGAGGTATCAATTCAAGGTTTGAATCAAGTACAGAAAGATTGATTCAAGTGCGGATTATTCAGGTGCGAAATACTTAACTGATCCATATTAAAACTAAGATTGAATCAATCTTAAAATGCGCTTGATTCAAGTATTGTAAATCTGATTTAATGCCGAATTCATACTTGAAATAATCCAAAGGGAAATAAGATTGATTCGGAACTTAAAACACTTACCCCAGAGCCAGAAGGAGAATTTTATTTTGATTGATTTACTTATCCGTTTTACACCTTACAGAATTTCAATTATAAAAAAACCAGCATCATGCCAGACATGGTTTCTAGTTTAAACATTAAGGTTTCACTATATATAAACTTAATGGGAATTTTTGCTTTTTATTTTTTTTTTTTTTAAATGAAAATAATGTATTTGCTTTGTTGTGTTGTTGTTTCTACACAAAACAAGCAAATCGTTTTTTCCAACTTGAGGGTTGTTGTTGTAGTGTCTACAAAAATATCTGACAAACACAAGCGTATGCACGCAATGCTGAGTGATGAGACTAATAAGTTATATGAGATTAAAATTCTCACTCTTTAATTATACTCTCAGATTGGCACTGCCAACGAAAAGTTCAATCTCTTTTTACTTGGTTTAAAAATTTTATACTAATTTTAAGAAATTTCGGAATTGATTTTCGAAAGTAATGCCATTAATTATTGTTTTAACTTCATTTTAGTGTTATTCGTACTTGAGTTTTTAAGTACGTATACAAAACTAAATTTATCCCCAGCATTTTTATTTTTGTGTACTGGTTTTTAAAGTTTTAATTTAGATTATAATTCAAATTCTGGTATAAATGCTAGTTCTGATTATTTGTTGAGATTCTAGTTTGGTAAGAGTTCAGTTTAAGGGGATTTTTAGAACAGTTCTAGTTCAGTTCTGGTTCAGATCCAAGCTCGAATTGTAGATGAGATCATAATTCACATTCCAGCAAAGATTCCGGTTTATATTCAATTTATAGTTTTGATTTAAGTTTAGATTCAAGTTAAGGTTTTATTTCGGGTTCCAGTTTATCACGTTGGCGCGTATTTCGAATCAAAAATAATAATTAACGATTTCGAATAATTTGTGCTGTATATTACGATTTTCTTACTCGTTCGAAACTATGGCAGATTTCTATTTATAAACAAATTGGAAATTTTAATGAAAAGAAATTGGTTGTAAGAGAGTTTCTGTTGTGAAAGGAATTTTTTGTTTTCGATGAAGTATAAAAACCTCCGTTTATTCGAAACAAGTAATACGAAAATCGTAATACGCAGTACAGATTGTTTAAACTTGTAAATTATTTCTTTCGAATCGTAATACGCGGTTACCCCCGCACTGAAAGAATTTTCTTCAGAATACCAATGCATTTTGACATTAATCCCATGAAAAATTGCATTAAAAAGGAACCTATACAGCGCTTCGTTGGATCAATGAAACCTGTTTCATTAAAATGTATTTAATGAAACATTACATTATATCTATGAATGTTATTCATTGGTTGAATACTTTCAAAAAAGTAAAAAAAAAATTTTTTTTTTATTTTTTTGAATTTTTTTTTGTAATCAAAGTTGTTCTTATTCAACTTTTTTATTTTTTAACCAGAATCGCTGGCGGGAGTCGATCCCGCAACCTCGGCACTGATACTCTTTTTAATTTTATTTTTTTTTGAATTTTTTTTATTTTTTTTTTTTTTTAATCAAAGTTGTTCTTAATTCAACTTTTTTTTTTTAACCAGAGTCGCTGGCGGGAATCGATCCCGCAACCTCGGCGCTGATAGACTACCTCACTACCAGCTAGCCTACCGCGGCAATGTAGTTTTTGAATTAAAAAACTATGTTTTTTTGCCATTACTCAATTAAAAGCGTAAATATGCGATTAAATTGTCATAGCATAACAACAATAGCAACGTTGATTTTTTTTGCTAACGCATAAAAAAAGGACCACAAAAAGAGAGAACAAGCTTTTTCGTCTACATCATTTGGTTGACAAGAGTTTAAAATAAGGGTGTGTTTTTTTAAAGGAGAACATTTATTTATTCATTACTTAGTACATGCTATATGTATTTAGGTATGTACATATTAAAGAAAACTTAAAACATACGTATTTCTGGATTGAAAGTTTTTGTTTCATTACTATAATGACATTTTTCATTGTCATAATGAAAATTGAAATTTATGAAGGCATGCTTTTTCGAAATATTTTTATACTTCTAATTATTGCGACTATAGAGTTATTTGAATGTTAAAAATAATTTTTTTTTTTTCAATTATTGAAATAAGTTGCTTTTATAAAAAAATTTTTGATTTCATAAATTTAATTGAAAATACTTTCGTAGGCTCAATTAAATATAAAGCCTTAAATTTTTTCTTAATTTTTGAAATTCATATATTAAATACTTTTCAATTACACTTAATTTACTAGCATGACTAGAGGTTTCTTGAAAAGCGAACTTGCTTCATAAATAATAATAACTTGTACGTGCCCAAAAGTGTCCATACTTTAACAGTGTTACAGTGGAGTGCAAAAAGAGATTTTATTTGTTCAATATCGATTCGTAAGAATTCTCTTAATACCATAATATTTCCTAAAAATTTTGTGATTTCAAAGTGTTTGGTTTAAAGCTTTCTTAGTTGAAAGAGAAAAGTTTATTATCGTCCCCTATTGGCTTAACAAGCCTACCATTGCTGGACAAAAACGACTTGACTGAAAAATACGGTCAATTTAATGCGGACAAAAAAAAGGCAAAAATTCAGATGAGTACAAAAAAATTTATAATAAAATCTAACTAAGCAAAAAGTTGTATTAATATTAAACATCAATTTCTCCCCAAAATGCTTTTAAACGGTATAAATATAAATAATTCTTATACAACAAAACCACAATAGTCCTACTGATGATAATGAAGGTTTTTGCTTTTAAATAAAAAAATTGACTACAATAAATAAAAATTTTCTGCTTGTGCTCACTTACAGACTCCAGATTACATGTAAGTAACAGTTCCTAAAGGATTTAATTCTTAAAACCAAATCTGTTCAATAATCTAAATTTTTATGTAAGCGTTAATAATTATGCTTTAGTCGATATATTAGCCAGTTTACAAACATGAATTACATTAAACGCCTTAGGTTAGGCTTTATTTAATAAATAATAAATATATATAAATTAAAATTAATTTTTATTCCATTAATACGTAATAAAAGGCTCACAGGATGTGTGTGCGTGTGTGTGTTAGAGAGGTTTTATATAAATAATTACCAACCACATAAATATGCTGTATATGTATAATTAAATTAAACAGCTTAAAGGTATACTTTATAAATTTTTTAAATATATATGCAATTGTTGGTGTTGTTATCAATTTAATGTATTTTTGAAATTAACGGTTGTACTTGTCACCTTTTAATTTATTAGTAGTAATTACATTAAAAAATTTTTTTAAATGTATGTAGGCGAAAGAAAATATTTGAAATAAAACAATGTGGAAGGTATAACAGCCAATATGTAGGCAACAGATTGCTTTCAAATCATATTAAGGAACACACATTCTTTACATAAAGACCAAAGAAATGTTACCAAAAATTGATAAATTTTTGATTTATTTTATTAGTAGAGAGGACAACCAAAAAAAATATTATTCCGAAATTTCTTTATATATCGCATAACTATGCCTCTAGTAGATATGAATTTGTGCGCCAAATATTTTCCTGTATGATGTTTCTTTGTCGAGTTTTGGGGTGCTAAATGGTTGACGAGTTTGAAAAATTGTTTTTTTAATTAAAGGGATTAAAAAATCATAAGTCACCGAAATTGAAAAAATGGTTTTATGTGTTTTTCATTGATTAAAAACATCACAGCACCCTCAAAAGCTTTAAACTGTTTTCCAGTTAATGTCTGTTTTAGACGAGAATTACCTTTTGACGTATTTAACACATAAGTGTTTATGTATTTTTTTTTAACTTCAAGCCTCGTTCACACACAGAGTTTTCATATTTGAATCCGAAAATCGCATATTTGATTAAAAAAATATTTGAATTTTCTGCGATGACGATTTTTGTAGGCATTGTAACACTCAATTCACATGAGGGCTTTTACGACGTCGTTTTATCTTGATTTCCTTTTAAAGCAACTTCCAAAATCTCTTTGCGTTCATACGATGATTTTTGGTTGCATGTCTTTTTTTTTATTAACAGTATGGCCTTGATTATCCGTCATTCGATTAACCGGCAGCTTCAATTGACTGGAAAATAAAAAATTTTTTGCATTGATTTAAATAACCTCTATTATCCGGCATTACCTCTGTTATCCGAAATTATAAACAAATTATCTTTTTATCGTTTACTTTTGAACAATCAAAACAAATTTAAATAAACGAAGAAAGAGAATTTCCCAACGTACTGAAAGCATGTTCTGCCAAAATTACTTTTTTCCTCGTGTTTACATAATAATACATTATATATTTACATAAAATAAGAAACACATCAAAAAATAAATAATCAAGAATGCTGCCGGTCGCGTCTATTATCGATAATCGAGGTCTCACTGTATTTTCAACCACACACTTCAAAGTAAGAAAAAGAATAAAACGTAAAAAGAAAAAGTTAAAAGAGAAATATACAAAACGACATGAACAACACAAAACGAGTCGTTTTGTTTACCCCTCATTCTTCTCTACACCGCTCGCCAACAAACCAAAAGAGACGTCGACAAATCGACGTCGTAAAAGCCCTCATGTGAATTGAGTGTTATTGATATTTTAGTCAACAACCAAGATTATTGAGTCAAATTGAGTCAAAAAGTTGTTGCGCAAAAGTATTTTTTTCAGCAAATGTTTACGTGATTTGTTAAAATAAATTGTTGGAAATTTTGAATAAATCAAACAAAATATTTATTGACTCTTTATTTATTTATTCATTAATTATGTTGCTCTAAATTCCCAATTTTTATTCTTTGACAAAAACACTTAAATTTATTATTTGGGGTTAAGCTAGTTCGTCGGTTGCTGGGGCCAGATCATCTGGAAACCATTTTCCAAAGGCTTTAGAGAAACTAAAGATTTTATACAATAAAACTGTTAAGCGAATGAAAATTACGAACTATCTAAAAATACTGTCTTTACTTTGATTCAAATATGTTTTTTTTTTTGAATATGAAAAAAATATTTAATTATTTCATTATTAAATGTGTTTTATTGAGTGCTATTTTGCAAAGCGCAATTTTGATTAATTTTTTCATTAAATCAAATAAAAAGTTTGTTGACCTAAAATTTAATTTTTTACAAACTGTGTTGGAAAATTTTTTTTTTAAACATTTTTTTTCTGTGCAATGGTAGCAACTATTTTGTTTTTTTCTTCTATCTTTTTTCCTTCCACAGTATTTTATAAATGTTCCTTTCATTTTTCGAACAAAAATTAAACTTAAGTTTTCATTTTTTAAAAAAAGTTGACTCTACTTCTACTTCAGCAACAATTATTATGAAATTGTAAATGACGTCTGTAATAAGTTTATTTAGTTTTCAATGAAAATTTTGACAAACTGTTTTTAAACATAATAAGAAATAAATAATTAAAAACAAAGAAAGATTTGCAAACGTTTTTCTTATTGAAAATGTGTATAGTTGTGAAAAAAATTGTTGCTTTATTCTGAACACCAAGTAAAAATATTGCTGCCATTTTAAACGAAGCTTTAAAGTCGATTTTTCAAAATAATTTTCAAGTTTGAACAAAAAGCCCTTTAATTATTGTTGGGAATTAGAAGCGAATAAAACAAAAAAAATTAAGATTAGTGATACTTATAAGTAGGGATGAGATTTTCATGCACTAAAAAATCGAAAATATGCGCATAAAATATGCATTCAAAACTCCAAAGTAAAGAATATGAAACCAATAAATCAATATTATCAAATTGGCTTTTAATTTCCTCTGCAACGCGTTGTAACACATATGCCAAGCAAGTAACATGTAACAGTTTTGGATAAATTGTTTAAGGACAATTGGCAGCCTTAACCAAGTAAGGTGCTGGATCGGTTAAAAATAGAAGGATGTTTTGTTGGGATCTTGGCAAATTTATTTGTATTTTAAGCAGAGTTCCAAAAAAAATTATTTATTGATATAATTTTTTTTTTTTTTGTAGAAATTTTTTAAAGAACTTGGATCTTTGCAAATTTAAATATGCAAAAATATGCATTTAAAACCAAGATATGCAAACATATGCATTTTCACTAAAATATGCAACAATATGCAAAAAACAAATCTATACCATTTTAACGCAAATTTAATGATTCGGAAAGATTATTGGTCATCACCGTTCTTAGACTATCGACAAAAAACATGCATTTGCATGGAAATCGCATCCCTACTTATAAGGAAAAAAATTTCTTCTCACACATTTATTTTCCTCACATATTTTTATACCCTTCACCACAGGTGGTGAATAGGGTATATAAAAAATTGTCATTCCGTTTGTAATTTCTATAATATTGATGTAAGACGATGTCCGTCTGTCCGTCTGTCCGTTGAAATGGATTTTCCAAAGACCCCATATATGATGGGAGCCAGGTTATTATACATTTGTTTTACATATGGTCCGGAATTGTTTGCTATTGAAATTCAGCAAGATCGGTCCACAAATGGCTGAGATATGAGTAAAAAACCACGACTGCCTCAAATTTTTTCCTTTAAAGGTCCAATTAGACGTGACATTACCATAGCAACAGTGTATTACCCAAACGACATAAACATACCATACAAACCAATTCAATTTTGGTTTCTACGGTCATACAGTGGCCATGGTAATACAGTATTGGTAATGTGGTTTTTTTCTTGTTTTTTTTATACCCTTCACTACAAGTGGTGGATTTAATTTGTAATGTGTTTAATTGTACGCATCCACATACACATTAATGCATGTATATGATATGCCGCTCAAATAAAGAAACAAACTCGTAGATTCAATATATTTTAATTTAACGCTTCTTCAGTAGAAGCATTCGTAGCCGAGTTGTTAAGTTCTCTCCTGAGACTATGATATTGCCAGTTCGAATCCCAAAAAGGATTTTTTTTTTCATTTTTTTTATTTAGTTTTTTTATGTTCTAAAAAACGATTTTAAGATTATAACATTAACTTCAAACATCAAATTTGCCAAAAGAGGAAACGGGCTTAGGTACATAAATACATTTTTTGTTTTTGTTCTATATTCTTCGGCATGGCGAAATGAAAAGTTGGCGTGGCTCAATTAATATTTATTTATACCCCTCTAAAGAACGTTAAATATTTTGTATTCCCTAAAATTACTTTGATTATAAACTGGCAAGTGCGCGGCTTAAAAAAAACTGAACTAGCAACATGCTTTATTTTTTGCGAAAACGATAAATCAAGTTGTTTTTGTTTTTTCTTAACCTACTAACAACTACAATTAATGTTGGAAGAATTCCAACCAATTGTAGTGGGGACTGTAAGAAAAGATAAACTCACTGTTTATTGTTGGTGTATTTTTTTAAACTTTGATATTGTTACAAGTCAAACTCTTGCTTATAATTCTTATTCGCTTAACAGTTTTATTTGTTTGATATCTTTAGTTTTTCTAAAATCTTGGAACGAAGTGTCCTGACGATCTGTCCTAAGCAACCAGTGAAATGCGATTAGGAATAGCTTAACCCACCAACAATAAATTTCAGTGTTTTATCAAAAATAAAAATTGAGAATTAAGCACGATAAACAAAATCTTAAGAAAACAAACTTTAAAGAAAAAAAGTTTTCTGTATAAAAAGTGCATAATTTTCACAAATAAATTTAGTTGCAAAAACTCACTTAAAGTTCTTATTTTTTCAAAAACTTTCTTTACTATCAAGAAGTGATTCAGCGTCCTTTTTATACAACATTAAGTTCCTTTAAATATCTTTCTAAATGAAAAACCCAACATTTTTAGATACTTTTGGATACAACAAGCAAATAAGTATAGTCGGTCAAGTTCTACCATATGAGACCCTACAACACAGTTTTTAAAAACAAATTTTTGAGAGTGTACCCTAGTGGGACCCATAGCAATCATGGATCCGCAAAAACAAAATTACGTTGTCAGGTTAGGATTCATATAAACATTCTTTGTGCCAAATGTTATTTAGATATCTTCATCTATATGAGATTTATTAGCCTTTAAGGAATTTTAGGGATTTTAGGCATGCTTAACATGTCGATTCAAATAAAAAATAGTTTTAATTCAACCCAGTTTTCTTGAGCATTTTCTGAAAAATTTAAAGAAATCACAGCATGTGTTTCTTGATGCAAGAACTTGGATTCTATTTAAGAATCAAAAAAACCAGACTAGTATTTTTAATAAAAACAAGCTACTTTTGTATATCTTGTTTTAAGAAATTTTTGATCATATAGCAAAAAACGTGAATATTTTGATTAAAATTTTTACTAAATACGAACAAAATTAGTAAAAATCATGAAATTATTTTTGGATTTTGCGCGTAAGTTTTACATGCCAGCCGGACGGACGGACATTGTTAGATCGCTTCAAGAAGCGATTCTAATTATAAAGACAAGAATATAGACGAGAATAAATACAAGACGATAGATAAGCCTACTAAAAAGACTGTAGGCAAAACTACATATGAGACTCTAAACGAGACTAAAGACAAGACTATAGATTATAAAAGAGACAATTGACGACTTTTGATAAGACAAAAGATAAAACTATAGACGGACCTTTAGACGAGACTGCCAACCTGACTATAGAGGAGACAAAAGATAAGAAAATAAGCCAGACAAAATAAAACGATGGATGAGACACATTTTCGCCAGGACATGAAAGTAGGTAGGTTGAAAGGCTGGTGTGAAGTCTCCTTCACACCTTCACCCAGAGACCAATATGGTCCATTGTGACGCCTTACTTAGAGATAGCTATATAAAGATAGAAAGTAGCTGAAATAAACAGCGAGAACACAAGTCAGATTTAAAAGAAAATAAGGTTTCGGACCAAGCCCGAGCGAAATCCTACTCATCCAAATTCGCCCTACGTGCGGCCAGCACCCAGTCTTCCTTCGCGCAGCCAGGCCATCCCCATTACGAAACCTATCAGATTCTCGAGTCCGCAAACCGAGACATCCTCTAATTCGCCCAGGAATCTACTGCCCAGCCGCCTCAGCCTGCTGCCCTGTAACCTGCGACAGTGGCACATAATGTGCTCAACTGTCTCCAACTCCTCAGGCTCCTCACACAACCTGCACATATCCGACAAGACGGATCCCATCCTCACCGCCATCCTGCCTATCATACAGTGGCCCGTGATCATTCCATTCCCGAATCGGACTTTCTAAGCACCGGCCATAGCTTCTGTGATACCCGGCAGTCCGTTCGGCTCCCCCAGGCCCGATTGGTCGCGCCCAGAATCCACTCCCTGATAACATGACAGTATTTATCGTTAAATTTGTTGTCGCAAATTTTTATGTCAATTTTATGAATCAACTTTATTCTAAATAGCAACATCAGATGGTTTGTGGACACAAATACTCTATTCCGAGAATATGCTTGTATGGGGGCCATGTGAAATTATTGACCGATTCTCATCAAGTAGAGTCTTTGTACAAAATTTCAATGAATAAACTCCAAAATAACATCTTGTACTTTGTGCACAAGGTTTACATTGCCAGCCAGTCAGACGGACGGATAGATGAACAGCGTTATATCTTCTTAGAATCTGATTCTGGATCGATCATTATACTTTATAATATAACAAGCGTCCGCAAAAACTCATAATACCATACCCACTATTGTGTTGTGGTTATAAAAATCCAATACATATCGCTCATTTACTTTAATAGTGACATAACTCAAACAAATCCATTTTAGAAAATATAACTACGCGTTCTCTTCCAACAGGGAGAGTATAAAAGATATAAAGATAAATTTTATACATAAACTATCGAACAATTCTGAATGGAGTTCGTCCATAATTAAATTTGTTTAATTGTCGCACTATTGCAGTAATTGAGAGATATGTAAAAATATTACAACACCTTGACCTTGAGTTTGTGTGTTTTAAGTTAAATTGTCGATATATTGCCTGTCGTCAATTGTGAATATTTTTCTCAATATATTCGTGTGTTCCTTCATTGTTGGAGAAGGGAATTCGTGGAGAAGACTAGGAAGTTGTTTTCTTAAGGAGTAGTAAATACAATATCAATTGGTGATCTCTAATTTCCTAAAATTATTTTGTCTCTCCGGTACCTAGAGGCACCTTCTGATACATTTTTTGATTTTCTTCTTTATCTTTGAAAGAAGAACTTTTTTTAGGAAGAAAATAGTCTCTGGAACACGATTTTTGATGCCTTTGAATTGTGGGGGTGGTTTAAAGACAATTTGAGCTAAAAGTTCCTTTGGAGTTTTCTGATGATTTCTGGGTTTTAAGGATCGCTTATCTAATTTCCCTTTTGGTAGTTTCTTTATTTTTAATAAAATACAATTGTTTGTAAGTTTTTTGAACTACATTACATTTAATATATTTCGAAATGCATTCTTTTTAATTTAAATGATTAACAAATTAACTATAAACTAAATTTAACACATTTAACTAAACTAAATGAGAATTATTTTATTTTTTAAACGCTCTGTAAAATTTGTAATTATTAGTTGGATATTTTTTCTTTTAATTAAAACTTTTCTAATTTAAACACTAAATCTACTTTTTCTACTATTTAACAACGAAGATTTTCTTAAAATGAAAACAATTTTACTATTTTTCTACTATTTTTTTTTTTTTTGTTTCAGAACGTTCTGAATACGTTTTGCTACAAAAATTTTGTTTAACATTTTGCTTAAAGTGAAAGCTAAAGCTTAAAAGAAGCAGCTTTTTTCTAAAGTTTGGTGCTGAAATATTTCTTTTTAATGCAATTTTTTTAAAGAAATTTTATAAAATTTCCTTTTTTAAGGTTTTCAATAATAAACTGTGGGTTTTGAAAAGACGCTTTTGATCTTCCGCCTAAGAATCCTCTTCTTTTTTTGACTCTATTGCTTTGCTATCATTCTTTTCCTCTACCGAACCAAAGTAGTTTCCGTGCTAACAATGTCTATTTCTCGTTCCACATCATCCAAAGTAGGAGGAGCTGGCACTATTATACTGATGATGCCATCTTTCGACAAAGTGGCTCTGGCCAAGGTGGCATCATAATTCCTGGGCAGTTTATATTTGCGTACAAATGATTTTGTTATACACAAAGCTGGTGATTTATTGGCTCTATCGTCCTTATGCTGGCCCTCCAGGATCAAGGTATCGGTATTCTTGACGTTTAGCTTCAATTCATTCGATCTAAAATGATGTACATCTACAACAATCTTATAAGTGCCCTTGCCACAACTGTCCTCCTCTTCTCCGGTCTCCACATAAACTCGACCCGTTAGACAAGATCTATGGCACCAGTCAGGCATTTTGTGGCAACAATCAAAATGATGATAATCTCCATCGAGATCGATTAAAGAAGACCAAAATCTTCTGCGCAAAGGACATTTGTAGTTGTAGAAAGGTAAATCCCAAGGCCTGTGCCAATGATGATCATAATGCCAGTCCCAGTCCCAATGCATCTTTATTTTTCTTCTATCTTAATCCTTTCACAAATTTTAAACTTAACTTAATTAAATCGTTCGTTTTATTTTTTTGCCAACGTCAACGTTCGACAAACGAAATTATTTTTGGTACAACAACCAAAAAAATTGTTGTCTCCGCACGCGGCTCTAGCCTAAATCGTACTAATTTCCTAATAACAACTTAAGTTATTAGGAAACCCCTTTAAGTCATAATTTTTTTTACACTCGCAACAAGAAAAAGGGAAAAGGAAGTTGTGTGACAGCCACTATTGCAGCCTTGACAACCAAAATTGTTGGTGAATGAAGTGGAAGCCATAGAAATCGTTTTGCAATGTTTTCAGTTAGTTGAAGTAAATTGTTTGTTATTAGCATAAATTTTGTAAATATCGTATACTCGATAAACTATAAATAAGTTTCAAAATAAAAAGGTGACCATTCCTACTTAAAAAATTAAAAGAGAAAAGAATGTGTTTTTTTAAGTTTGTTACTGGGTACGTATGAGTATTTTTAATAAAGTAGCTTTTGAACAAATTGGAGGATAACTTCCACATTGATTCGCATAATTTAAAAATTTTAATAGAATCTTAAATAAGAGCTTTATTTATCATACATATCAAAAAAAACGTACAAATGTATAAATTGTAGCACCGTCTAAAGGAAAGGCCGAAGTTTTGGTGAATATTTTTAAGCAAAAATAAAAAAAAAATATATTTCTTAAGAAAGATTTTTGTGAATATTTTTGTAAAATAACTGTGTTTTTGGTCAGGAAATTGTATGTTTGTAAATAAGTGACTTTTTGAGGAAAAAAAGTGAGTGTTAGCCATTCTCATTCACTCTGCAGTTTAATTTGCTAATAAATTTGGCTTTTCTAAAATTACTTTGAGAGAATGTTTCCTGATGATCTGGCCTAGGTAACCAGTAGTATGCGCATTGAAACTAGGTTATTGCCCAACAATAAATTTCAGTGTATTTATAGTCAGCTTTAAATTAAATAAAGAATAATGCCAAATTCGACAAAATTTGACAAAATTTTACACAAAAAACCACTTTGTGAATTGCCTTTAATAATTATTATTAATCATACGTTTCAGTATAGAGATCAGTGTTACTCAAAATTACACTTGAGATGAAACAACACCTTATATAAAATTGAAGTTTTATTTAATAAAAAGACATTTACAAAGAAGCAAAAACAAACTTATTGAAAGAAGTTTAATATTAGTCAAACTGTCCAGATTAATATTGTAACTTAAGATAAATTAAGTAAAGTAACATTAACGATTTAAAAACAATTAATAAAACATAAAATAAAACTCCTGGAATAATGAGTTTAACTGGCTAACAATTGATAGTAAAATCGATAGTTCTGTTTCCATTGGACTATCGATGGTTTTTTTTCTATAGCGATACTATCGGTAAAATTTGTTTTTAGGAAATTGCCCCTAAGTTTTTGCTCTAATCTAAGATCAAAAAGTCTTCGTTTAGTGACCCAAGCCGAACCCTATTTTTATACCCTTCACCACAGGTGGAAAAGGGTATATATAAGTTTGCCATTCCGTGTGTAATTTCTATAATATTGATCTTAGACCCTATATATATATTCCGGGTCCTTATGAGGAGAGATGTTGATTTATCCGTCTGTTGAGTTGAGTTGTGAACTGTAAACTGATCATATTTACTTTTAATGATATTCATAAAACGTTCCTTCATGGTCCAGTTGTCTAGGGGGTTTGCTTAGGTTAGAAACTGTGAGTCCCTGGTTCGAATCTTGTTTTTTCAGAAAGAAAATTTTTTTTAAATTTTTTTATGTTCTAAATATTTACCAGTTTTAACTTTTTAAATTTAATTTATAATGAAGTTTTATGTATTGTATATATGTATGTTTATGTAGAAATTATATAGGTTTTGTCTAGTTGCTCTGTATTGTGCTCGCACAATGGTGAAGGGTATATAAGATTCGGCACAGCCGAATATAGCACTCTTGCTTGTTTTTGTTTTATTAAAAAAATAATTTTATGTTCCTTACTATACCTGATTTTTCTAAATTTGTAATTAAATTTGAGGGAGTAAGAATGCTCTTCTTCGTCTTAACGTATTTTTTCACAATAATAACGTTTTCCTTCGTAAAGAGCTTAATTTTTCATAATCGAAATAAACAAATGTATATGATTGCTGCCAAGTTTCAGAGTTGCCACTTGCACAAAAAAATTTACACTTAATTTCAAAAGCGCACTCTTACTGAGAAACTCTTTGGCTTATTGAAACTGAAGATATGGACTCCAAAATTTCACCATTAAAAAAAACTGTGAGTTCGAAATAAAAAAAAAATTTTTTGGCGGCGACCAATATTTCTCGAGTTATGGACTCCTAAATTTTGGATATATTATTCATAAGCATAAGGCCGTTTCGCAAGAAATATTTGTGAATTCAAAGTGTTCGTTAAACAAAATATTTGTATGGAAGCCCGGTTTAAGCGAACACCAAGTTAAGCTTATTTTTTACATACGACCGTATTACTTTAATATAACTTATTTAATCAGGGAAATATTGGTACCATGTAGTAGTTTAAGAAATAACCTTTCAAATTTAACAAATCCATTAACAGCTTATGCCCGTAATTTCTACAAATAGGTATCTAGCTGTGTATAGCTGTCTTTGGGTTTCACAATTTAAAAACGTATTTCTAACCTACGGGTTAAAGTGTAATGTTTCTTACACCAACGATTTTCGATATTTAATTCACATACCACAATAGTGTTAAGCGGCCCATATACTTGCAATATTATTGTTTATGATATTCGCCATTTTATTTTGTCCTATATTATGCAATAAGTCGCACAATGGTTCCATTCATTCAAAAAAAAAAAGGTGAACATAACCTATAGGAATAACATAAACAGCATTGTCAATGTTGCCAACACATTTCACTTTCTTTTCGTTGTGCAATAAAAATCAAAAGCCTTTTGATTGTTGCCAATATGTTGTGCCACCTTCGAATACACAGCGTTTACATTTGACAATACTGGTAGTAATAAAATACATATTAGTTGGCAAAAATACTACTTACCGTCTTTGTGACGTAGGCGTCCAGACAGTAGTTAAGACAGGTTACTTTTAAAAATATGCCAAACGTAAATGTTGCAGTGCAAGTCCCGTTTTATATGAACTAAACAAATTTAAAAATAGCTTAAAATGGCTATACTGTGCGAAAAAATTTAACACTTAACTAAAACATAAATAATCAAAGCAAAATATGTTAACCCTCAAAAACCTGAAATTTAAATATGTAGTTTGAAATTTATTTGTCTTTTCGCATCAAAATTTAGACTAGAATGATTCCTTCTTCCACACTATCTCAATCATTTAATTCATATGGTACCGTTATACTGAGAATTGTATACTCATTTACATTTTTCTTCAATACTTATTTATTCTGATGACCGTCAGTAGGCGGTCTTGGGTGTTTGAGGGTTAAATCACTGTCCAATTTTACTATCTGCAAAATTTGCTAGATAGTAGACAGTTGGAAAAGTGTGCATGTATTAGTTAAAAAGTTTGCATGTATTGCTACTGTCTTGCCAGTACTGGCAAATGTAAACGCTATGTTATAATGGGTGTTTAAAAGCTCGATGGAGCTTCCGAAAGGTTAGCTGTCATACTGCTCTCACTTTTTGCTCAGGCACATCATCATGAATAGATTCAACAACGCCACCAAATTATCCCAATTTACTTTTAAAATCAGCCATCGATTTTTATAACATATAGGCGACTTCATGATTTAAATGACGCAATTTATTTTTTCACAAATTAAGGCGATTTAGAGAAAATAAACTCTCAATTAAACTTCAATGCCGTGCGATGTAACACCTTTTGTCTGTTTTCCGTAGGGCTGTGAAGCCACTGGTTTAATCTAATGACGCAGTAACAATTGACGTCTTGGAGGTCAACATTGTTCATTTTATTCGTGGCATGCCACGAGGAACTTATTTGTTTTAAATCTGATTTAAATGGTAATGCCGTGCATTAAACTGCGATTAAAATTCATTTTTTGTGTTGTCTACCATTTAAGGTTTCATTGTCTTAAAGAATACCCTTTATAACTTTTTTATTAAATAAAATGCCTGCAGGGTTTTATATAACTGTCCTTTTCGTAATTCAGTTTTGCAACTGTTAAGGGCTTTAAATATTCTTCCAACTAAGCATTTAAAAGTTGCAAGATAAAAATGAGATTAATTTTATGTTGGAATATTGGAAACATATCTTCTCCCAGGCTTGTTTTCAGTTTCAATAACTTTTTTCAATAAAGTTCAGTCATCTTTATCCAAGTCTAAGGGTCCGACTTGCGTCATTCATTACCAAACTTTTAAAAATATATTTTTAATGATTGACGTCTTTTCTTAAAAAGAATCCGAGACTTTGGTTAAAAATACTGTGCATTTTTTATCAACAATATTTAAAAAGAAATAAATGTCACTGAAATCGAATCTTGATTTTATTTGGGTATCTGAAGTAAGAATTTCAAATAATACCTGAATTACACCAAAGAGAAATTACCCACGCTCTACCCACGACAGTAAAAATTATACCGAATTCGGGTAATTACCCACAAAGTGGCAACACTGATAGAGATACAGATTTTTACATTTTTACCGATAAAAAGTTATTCGAAAAATGGTATTTATTTGGAATTCTTTAAAAAAGATTGGTTTCTAGATATTGTTATTAAATTAGTAACAAGCCTGGTAACTCTAAAGAAATATTTAATTCTCCAATTTTTTCTAAATATCTTCGTTTAAATGTTTGATCAATAATTTTACAAATACCAACAGGTACCAGTAAAAAATATTTGTTTAACCTTTTTTACTTTTTTAACATGCTTAAGCCCCAACTAATACAAACATAAATTTGTATAGTTATTAGGTAAAGTTGCAATCCAGTAAAGGTAAAAAAATATTTATATTTACAAATATTATATATTTTATAAAATTTCATGATGTTGATGTTCCAGTTTGTTTAACAAAAAACTTTGTTCGAAAAAAAGCAACTGACAACATTTTATATACATACATAGAAAAAAAATTTATTTACTTTTTCGTTGTTATTGTAAATTCTGTTTCTGTGTTTAAGTTTCAGTATTACATTACAAGTTACGGAAGTTGAAAAGCGTTACAAACAACAGCAACAAAAAATGAGAGAGAAAAAAAATTATACAAAAAAAAAAAAAAAACTAATGAAATTCGTGACCTTATGCCACTGTCGTTGCTGGTTGTCAACACAGTGTCAGCGTGTTCAGTGTACAAAAATTTTTACTTACAAAAAAAATGAAAATATGGAAAATAATAACACAGTTTCTATTTTCTTTCATAGACAATAAAATAAAATAAAAAAAAAAACAAGATGAATCGTTTAAAAGCACTGCTACAGAATTTATGGCAAATCTAAAAAAAAAAAAAATAATCGCATAAAAACAGAAACATTTTCCGAATGACACTGTACATGAAAAGTATAACACCCAGAATAGTATTAAATATTAGTATACAAGGAATTATATGTTTAAATTAAATATAAACGAAATTTACACAAAAACGCAATAGCAAAATACAGTTTTGTAAAGGTGAGAGTCAAAAAAAAAAAAAAAAAAATGCCAAAAAGCTGTATTAAGTTGCACAAAAAAGTGTTATTTCAACAAAAGTATTAACTGGTACTACTGGAAATTGTATAAAAACTAGTGAACATCTTGTAAAAGGCTTTTTTCAAATTTAAGCTGTTACGAAATTAAAATATAAATAAAATTTTCAATTTAAAAGAGAATTTTTAGAAGGGCGAATAAAAAGGAAAATAATTTTTTAAAAAGAATTTGCCAAATTTTATGTTTAAACAAGTAAGAAAGTATAGTCGGCCAAGCCCTACCATATGATACCCAGCACCATAGTACTTAAAAACACATCGTGCTTATGTGTCCATATAAATATGGATTTCTCTATGTTTAAAAACTTCATTTAAATCGGTTTAAGAGTTTTTGAGAGGCAGAAATTGTCCCCTACCTCCCCTTGTGATCCTATTTTTAAAAAATGTAAAGCTTATGTGTCCATATAGGTATGGTTCTATCTATGTTTTAAATTTTATTAAAATCGGTTTGATAGTTTTTGAGAGGAAGATATTTCCCCCTATCTTCCCTCGTGGTCCTACGATTCGGCCCAGCCAGCCAGCCGGACGGACATCGTGATTCAAAAAGTGATTCTGAGTCGATCGGTATACTTTAAGGTGATTCTAGGACCAATATTTTAAGGCGTTACACACATCATCACAAATGCATAATACCCTCTCCACTATTGTGGTGTGGGTATAAAAAGTTTAGGGTTATTTTGACACCAAGTGCATTCAAGGGTTAATCTCTATATTTGCACTGTTTTGTCTTTGTATGACCTTAGATTATATATTTTTCTCTAGTTTCATAAAAGTCTGCACAAAAGTAAACAATATAACGCTATCGTTCTTTAAGAAATTCCAAATATCGCGACCTTAGAATAGCATGGTTCTATCTTACATGTAGTTTAGGTGCAAATATAGCCTTGTTGTTCTTAGGTTGCGAGATGTGAAAATTTGACCTTCATGATTTTAGTTAAATATTTTCCGATGTTAGTGAAACCTTCAGTGAATATTTAAAATTATCTGGACCCCTGTAAAGGATATTTTCTTAGATGTATATAAATTTAGTCGTCATACCAATGAAGAAGTGTTTGACTTTTTTCAGTACACTTTAGCAAATCACCATGCAAAGACTTATGTGAGGTCTCCACGTGAAAAATTTATATGAAACTCATTATGTTTGTTGAGGGCTTTTCATATAAATTTTACTATACAATCAATTGCTTGTCACCTGCAAACAACACATTACACCAGAACAACGTTAACAAATCGTGGAAATTTTTTTCCAAACTTCGAACTCTGTACGCTAAATTTATAGTGCACTTTTATCATCAAATTGTCTTCAGCGATGAGGTTCATGAGACATCTGAGACTCCATTCCATCCTGAAAAAAATCACTGTGGAAATACGTCAAATCTCCGATATTTTTGTGATTTCATTGAATTTGTTGTATTTTATTTTTTGAAAAATAGTTTTAAGCCTCGTAATAAAACACCTCTTAGTTCAATTAATAATTTAGAATTAAGATCAGACTCTAATCTAGATTCTAATCCAGATTCTGGTTCAGACTTTACTTTATAATTTAATTTTAATACTTATTTAATTTATAGTTTACAATCTTGTTAAGATTCTTATTCAGTTACTAAATTAGATTTTTGATCAGATTCTAATTAAGATTCGAATTCAAATTCTACGGGTGTGTTCTAGAATCCGAATCCACTCGAAAAAAGATTACTTTAGCATTTTTGGTGAGCTGCATTTCACATACAAATGCTTTTATAAGAGTAGTAAAGGGTTGGTGAAAGTAAAATGATCCGATTTAAAAAAAAATTTGTTTTTAGTGTAAAATGTCCTTTATCCAATTTAATCAAAAATATATCGCTACCAAAAGCGCAAAAGGCCCTCACTAAACCAAAATTTAAAATCTACTTTTTCATTGATTTTGATGTAATTATAGCTCATTTAAAATTTTTTTTTTTATATTATTTGTCGACAATTTGTTTTTTTTTTTCATCGATTTAGCGATCTCCAATTAGTTTCTGGGTTTGTTTCAAATTTTGCAATTTTGGCGAATTTATAAAAAATTGTAGATTTTGCTATCATGTCGCTGGTAGCAAATTTTTGCGAATTTCCGCTAATATACCAATATTTACCGAATTTTTGCCATTCGCGAATTTTCGCTATTTTTTTTTTGTTATTTTCTGATATTTTGTTTTTTTTAACTTATTTAGCGATAAATTTTAGTGTTTCTTTAAGTTTGCAATTTTTTCGAACTTTAGCACTGTTCGCGATAGAAGCGATTTTTTTCGGTGATTCTTCACAGCTTCCACGATTTTTAATAAATATTAGACTTTGCTATCATGCTGCGGTTAGCAAATTAGCGAGTTTTAGTTCATCTAAAGGTTTTTCAAACAAAAACTCCGAATACACAAAAACTCGCGGATTCGAGAACACCAATTTATGAATTATGCGGATTCCAAAAATTTTTTGTTTTCAATTCGAGTCGAAACCTGGTAGTTTTAGATTCAAACTCAGATGCTTTCTCGGATTTCAGTTCAGAATAATACATAAATTAATTTACTATAAATTATATTGCTATTTAAGATTCCTATTCAAATCCAAGTTTTGATTATAGTTCAGATTTAAGTATAGATTATAACTTGATTAGTTTTAGTATATAGTCCTATTCCGGTGATTGTAGTCGGGCTTAATATTAACATTTAACTTAACATTTAACTTAACATTTTCTAGTTAAGATATTAGTTGAGTTTAATCTCCGATTCTAGGTTATCGAGGTAATTTACTTCGCGTGCATAACCAGAGAAACACCCATATGCCAAAATAGCGAAAATTCGCGAAATTTTTGAATACTTCAAGAAAACCATACAATTGATTTGAAGTCACGTAAACTATAAGGAATGGCAAAAATTCGGTAAATATGACTAAATAAGCGGAAATTTGCAAAAATTTGCTAACAGCGGCATGATAGTCTACCACTTATTTTTTGTGAAGAAAAGAAAACACTATAAATTCCCAAATTCCCAAACAAACAAATTTTTTAATCTGTATTATTTTTGCAAAATGAATGTAAAAAATGTGAATTTTATAAATGTTAATGTGGCTTTTATTTGCCAAAATTTTTTTTTTTTTTTTTTTTTTTTTTTTTTTTTGAAAAATAACTACAAATTTAAAAATAAACAATGAAAAATATTTTGCCGTTAAGTTAGCTTAAATACCTGACGTTAAGATAGAACATTGCAGTAAACGTTATTGTTGAAAAAAAAGTTACTAAATAAAACTTACGCTAACTTTGCTGTTAAATATTTTTAACAAATTAAATTATGTTAAAATTGAATAGAGAATCGCACTACAGTTAGGATTATAGTTTTAATGTTTTTTAGGGTAGAGTTGAAATGATTCCATTTCGACATGTTCAGATTCAAGTTTAAATGATATTTCTGGTTAAAATTCATAATGAAATTACAGTTTAGATTCTATTTGTTTTATTTTCAGATTCTCGATTACGGATAGAAACTCAAAACATTTTTTCTTATTTTATATTTTAACATAAGCGGCGTTGCCTGATTTTGCTACTTCAGTTCAGTCGTCATCTGTAACCTACTACTACCATCTACTTTATATTCTCATTTAAGTTTTTGTTTTTTAGTTTATGCTTAGTGCAGAATCCAGAAAACAATGTAATTCAAATCCTTAATCAAATATTATTTCAAATACAAGTTCAGGTTCTTTAAAATTAAAATTTAAGCTTAAAAAATCTTTTATAAATAACAAGAATACTCAATATTTTTCCCATTTTTAATGTTCTCTTATTTTTGTTTAGCACTTAATAAATAGCTAACATGAAAATTGCTAACTTTCTTATTTAAATACATAATAATATATTCTAAAATAATAAATTTTTTATAATATCCTTTTATTCATCTTTGAACTTTCTTCCTCTCTATTGAAAATTTTAAGCACTCAGCTTTGAGCAAAGTAATGTACTTTAGATCAAATTAAAGCTGGTGCATTTATAATCCAGCCAGCCATGCAGCCAAACAAACCAACCCAGCCAGACAACCAAACAATCAGCCATCCCATATAAAAGTTTGAAGGCTGACCAAAAAACACAACACGAGTAAGGCAACGTAAATTTTTCCCTCTTTCAAAATAAAGTAAAACAGTTGCAATATTGCAAGTCCATTAAAATTCAATACTTAACGCTAAACTGTTTAAATAAGCGTTAATAAGCGAATTCTTAATAGTTGATTAAACACAATGACTGACTCAGAAACAGCTTACTAAAAGTAAAAAAAAAAAAAAAAATTATGTCAGTTAATAAAAATAACAAATAAAAGGAGATGATGATTCAAAAAAGAACACACAGGAGGGGATATTTAAAACTAAAGAAGCATTTTTGTTTAGTACTGGTCTAATTCCAGTTCAGTTATAAGTCAGATTTAAGTCGGTTTCCTTTAATATTGTAGCAAAGGGTATTATTGTTGAGTTTTTGTTCAGTTTAAGTTCACTACTGGTTAATATCTAGTTCAGTTCTAGTTTGCAAAAATTAAAACCGAAATTAATTGGAAAAAAAATCTCTAGTTCAGAACTAGTTCAGTTCATGTTCATAACTAGTTCAATTAAAATTTAGTTCCATTTCAGTACTAGTTCAATTCTAGTTCAGAATATTAAAAATATTAATGAATAAATAAAAAAATATAAAAAAAATCTAGTTCAGCTTTAATGCAGTACTAGATCAGTTCTAGTTCATAACTTATTCAGTACCAGTTCAGTTATAGTTCACAAAAATTAAGACTGAATAAAAAGTTCCGAACTAGTTCAATTCTGGTTCACAAAAATTCAAATTGGAATAAATAAATTAAAAAAGAGCTCTAGTTCATTTATCCATTGAATACAATGGAGGAGATTTGTTGCGGCCCTATGTTCCACCGGGAATTAAAGGACTAAATATATCTAGTTCAGTACTAGTTCAGTTCTAGTTTTATACAAAAATTTAAATTTGAATAAATAAATTGGAAAAAAGCTCTAGTTCAGCTAAAATTCAGTTCCAGTTCAGTTTTAGTTCAATTCTAGTTCATTACATTAAAATTAATAATAAATACTTAAAAAAAAAAAAATTAAAAAATCTAGTACAGTACTAGTATAGTTCTAGTTTATTACTAATTCAGTACCAGTTTAGTTCTAGTAAAAAAAAATTAAGACTGAATAAAAAACTCTTATTTACTTTAAGTTCAGTTCTAGTCAATTTTAAGTTTAGTACTAGTTCAGTTCTAGCTCATTTCTAGTTTAATTCTAGTTTAATTAAAAAAAAAGTTATAGTTCTTTTGAAGTTAAGTTCTAGGTCAGTTGTAGTTTGGTCGCATTTCAGTTCTACTTTTAGTTCTATTCTTATTCAAAATGAAAAATTACACATTTTAAAACCCAGTAACTCATTTTTCTCTACTATTGAAGAGTACTTTTTCTAATATTTCCACCAATTTTCCACTCAAATTTTGTTTTTCAGCCACATTTACCCAATTACTCGTTGCAACAGTAATGGGGTATTAGATTTTGAATTGTGGTTTTATTCCAATCGTTGCAACATAAAAGAAATACAATGTAACAATATTGTGCAATCGATCAAAATGTCAATTTTTACTAAACAAAACATTTCTGTGGTGTTTTTATTGTTTGATTTTATCAATGCCGCACGTGCAACAACTGATGTTGCAAGTGCAGAAAATAATGTTGTTATTATTGCTTGATTATGGTCACATTTTGATGTATGGACGTTTTGTTGGCACAATCAAATAGCCACCAGCAAGTTTCAAACGTTAATTTATAATCTGCTTTGTTTTGCCTCCTGTTTGTCAGAATTCATATCGTTAAAATAATTTTTGGGGGTTTTATTTAGTTTTCGGTAAATATGATTAGGTTATGGCATACTTTATCTCAAAATAAAAGATATCAGGTTGTCCATGACGTTTTTAGTTTGCCATAGCAGACTTTACTGCAAATTATTAATGAGCAGTTCTGTGAAATCTTTGTATGTCGCACTTGTTCAACAATACTGTTTTAGCTCAAAATTTAAGAATTTTCAGTAGAAGAAAAACAATTTTTAATTAAATATTAAAGGCATATGAAAAGGACTTATTAAACCAACCGTTTAATTACCAAGTAGTAGACAAAATAAAATTTTGAGTTAATACACTATTGTTGAACAAGTGCGACATACAAAGATTTCACAGAACTGCTCATTAATAATTTGCATTAAAGTTTGCTATGGCAAATTAAAAACGTCATTGTCAACCTGATATCTTTTATTTTGAGATAAAGTATGCCTGTTTAGTTATTTAACTATACGCGTTAACCCAATACAACATTTCATCATTTTGCGAAGCACTAATGGTACATTTATAAAAATAAGTGCACAATTATGCGCTACGCAAAAGACGTACAAAAATGCAGTAAAGTAATGCCCAATTTTTAGGATTGATATTAAAACACATTTATGTTTAAAATCGTTTTAAATACAAAATTCTTTTCTTCACTAAACACTTAAATGTAACTTAATTCACCGACGTGGTACATTTAAATTCATTTTAAGTTTCCATTGGAAAAACTTAGCAAGGTGGTCTCAATATTAAACCAATACAACAACAACAAACAAAGCAATATCAGACTTTTTTTTTTTAAGGCCACCTTGTTAGTAAATACAATTTGTTATGTTATTTCTTTGTATTTAGTAGTGCTACCATACTTTTGTCTTAATTAAATAAGACATTTTAAACAAAACTCAAAAAATCAATCTGTATTTAAATACGATTTAAGTTTTTGTGAAAATTAACTTAATATAGATTTAAATATTATCCTAAAAAATGGGCATAAGTGAAGAAACTCTAAACAAGTTTTTTTAAAAGAAAAAATAACAATTCAAGTGCTACGGCATTCCCTTACTACGAAGCAGGTTTGTAAGGTAGAATACTAAAAAAAAAAAACTGTAAAAAAACATTCAGTGTGTAAAGCTGAACGCTACATTCACCAGTTTTTATACGCGTTGAATAAAGCGCTTGATGTGTCAAAAATATATCGCTTCAAAGTAGGAACTCATCATATAAAATTCATGCCTTGCGTAAGCGAGATGTTAAGGGACACTCTTACATTCCTCCCTTACAAACCTGCTTCGTTTGAGCTCAATGTTTTATTGGAAAGTAAAACGTAAAAAATAATGGAACTTTGCATTTTAATTTAAGTATGTTATGTTTGTTTTTTGTGCAAATTATAGTTTTTTTTAGACTTTATCGGGGGTTTTTATGCAATTTACATAATTTTAATAGCTGCTTTATAACAAAAGTTATAAATGGTTTTAATATAATATAGTATAATTAACATCACTTATACGATACAGGGGACAAATTAGCAAAAGTTATTTTAGTCAATCTTAATAAAAATTAACTCATATTACTAGATGAGACATAAGGCTAAAAATAAAGTGTTAACATTAATTTTTACCCCAATAAGTAAGCCAAATTGACCTTATCATCCTAACTTGTTTTTTCTTTAGTTAATTTTCGTTTTTACATAACAAAAGTCTAGACAAACATATAACCCCCTTATTCATAAAAAATATTTGAGATTTATAAAAGGTGTATTAAATAAATTTTAAAAGGCAATTCGTACTTTTTGATTTTGTAGCTTACATTTAATTTCTTTGTTAATTTGATCTTTAAATTAACTCATTGAAAAGTTCTTTGCGTAATTTAAAACTCTCATAAGGGTCTGGCAATCTTTTATACAATATTGCAAATTTTCAGCACTTTAATGTACAGAAAATGCCCAAAGGCTTTTTTTAAATAATTAAGTTTATATTATAGACTTTTTCTCATTTTATTTCTTTTAAAAGTACCTGAATTGGGTATTCATTACCGATTAACGGTTAACCGATTAATAACTTCCCGATTAACTGATCGGTTAATTTAAGATTGCCAATTTTCGATTAACGATTAAACCGGTTAATTTCAGTCGATTAACCGATTACCCGATGTAACAAATATTTTTAGTTTTTTGTAGTATTATAACATATTTTTTTGCGTTTTTAATTATTTGTTTCGTCTCATATAAAAAAAGTATATGTTTGGAAAATATTTTTTCCTACAATATATTTCCTTCGAGAAATACATTCTTAAAATACAGTACAAAAACAGAAACTACACGCAAATAAAAAACATGGTTGTGGTAAACATATTCTAAGAGCAACATATTATGATAAGAATTATGATTGTAGTCACCATATTAAGATTATTATTGAAACATATTATGACTCAATATACTCGTAATATGTCATCATATTATTTTTCCCTTAATCATATTATTATTCTGTTAATCATACTAAGTTAAGAAGTATTCGAAATATTGTCATGTTAATCATAATAAGGCAAGAAATTAATCATATTATTGTCATGTTAATCATAAAAAGCTAAGAAGTAATCATATTATCATCATGTTAATCATAATAAATTTAAAAGCAATCATATTATGATGCAGCACCTTTCATAGCTGTCATAAAAATACAAAATAAATTTAAATATTTTTGAATCGATTTTTTGTTTTGTGGCTTTTAACAATTTTTCTTAATGTTAATCAAATAGCGGAGTTCAATATAAGGCTTGCAAAAGAGCAAATGAAAAATCTGTGGTTTTCATGGGCAACCGCGTGCGTCCATTTTTTTGATTTTAAGATGTTGATGATATATTGCCTAATTTTGAACGCTCTTTATATTTTTTTTGAAAAAAGATGGATCAATTCCGTTTTGTTACGTAATGACAAAGTTTAAAATGTGCAATACCTAGCCCATAGTTTGATCTAGAATGGGTTTTGTTTTAAGACATACGCGGTTGCCCATGAAAACCACAGAAATATCGTAGCACCTTTATAAAATATAACGAAATCTCTGTGTGTTTTGTTGTTGGATTTTACAAAAAACTATGATATTTTTCATTTGCACTATTACATTACTAATACTTGAATGAACTCCGCTAATATTTTAATTTTTTAATTTCTTTAAACTTATTTTTTTTATGGAATTTTATCTTTTAATTGTTTAACCGCTCACAAATAAAAAAAACGACACAACTTCTTCAAAATTATTTTACAAATGGCGCTAACATAATATGATTAGAGTAAAAATAGTTTGATTGCATCTTTAACATAATATGATAAATGTATAGAAAGTTATCATGTTATGGCTATTAAATATCATGATATGGTTGTGAGAAATATAATATGTTTAGAAAGTTATCATAATTAAGTTGTTAGAAAAATAATTATTTTTCGGTCAACAATACTCAAATTCATAATTGCGATAAACATTGATATGTTTACAGTAACTATAATATTGTTGATATTAAATAAAAATAACAATTATTTGTGTACGACAACAATATATTGTTACATTAAACATAGTGTTGTTGCCGTAACCATGCCCAATCATATTTTTTCTCTGCGTGTAGGGGTTCTTATTTCAATTTTTGCAGAATGTTCGGTGCTAAGCTTTGCCAGGATGAGTCAGATGATGACCAGACAATAGAAAAAGCTGTCGATTGTAACACAAACAATCTTTAACAAAATTAGCCGAAATAATGGCATAATCGAAGATTGTATATGTTGAGAGAAATCCTGGAAAAGGACAAAGAAACCAAGATATCGCATTCAGCTTTTAAAAATGAAATGTTTCTGCGCATCTACGTCACATCAGCGTATAAGAACAGCTTAAATATAGAAACACAAGCAAACAAACATGTGTATAAAATGCTAAAGTGACGTCATATTGAACAGTTGAATTTTGTAAACATGTGCAATGCGTAATCTTGAATCTGTATTATGGGTCGTTTCCGATTTTTCAAACATCTTCGATAAGTGAAAGAATTGATTCCAAACCAAGTTGTATTAAAACTAAAGAAGAGAATCGCTTAAATTCTAAACATTTAAACCAAATTATTTTTCCAAAAGATTTTTTTATAAAATCTTTAACTATTGAAATAATTAATAACAAAAATCTCAAAGTTTTTTTTTTAATAAATACATACAAATATTTATTATGTACAAATTATAAAATGTATTTTTCATATTTATGAATTACTTTTTTGTATGCCCGTCTTAGTTCAAGAATTGTTTTGTTCGTTATGTTATTGTTTTTTTTTTTCTTACTAAAAGACTTCAATAATAAATAATTTTTGCATTATTATTTATTGAAATTACTTAATTTATAACAAAACTTTATTAATCGGTTAACCGATCATTAGCAAAATTAACCGATTATTAACCGATTAAACCAAAACCTCGGTTAATTAATCGAGCGATTAACCGATTAAAGCAAATGCCCGATTAAATGAATACCCTATACCTGAAGCCATTTTAATGGGTATTTGTAAGCAAAAAAAAAAAAAAATTGTTAAAATTAAAAGTTGGTTTTTTATTCGACCTTTTCTTTGAGATTGTTAAAAGAATAAAGAAAAATATTTAAAATTTTTCAGAGAAACCAAATTTAAATTGAAATTTTTTACTTTTGCTTTAAAACCTGATTAACAATTATAACCCATTCAACATTTTTGGTTGAACACTAATAAAATTAATTTCCTACACAACAAGTTTATGTCTTTAATAGATTCCAATATATATTTTTATTTAATTAAAGTTTGGATTAAGGTTTTAGTTCAAATTCTAGTTCAGTTCTAGTTAAGTTATAAGTAAGATTTGGATTAAGACTCTAGTTTAGATTCTGATTCAGCTTATAATTCAAATAATAATTCGAGTTAAATTTCAGTTGAATTTGTATTTAATCTTATTTTAGTTAAATTTTAGTTTGGGTTCAATTTCGGTTAAATTCTTGTTAAATTCTCGTTCAGTTCGAGTTTCATCTCTTTTTAATTTAAATTAATTTTAAGTACAACTCAATTTAAACCGGGTCTACTCAATCCTGGTTTAATTCTAGTAAAGCTTCAATTCGATACAAATTGTCCCTTATTGGGTCAATTCAATTCATGTTAACCCATATAAACCTATTTTTGTTAAAAAAAACTAATTTTTTTTTTGGTTTTTTTTATCAACTAAATAGGGGGCTCCATGGGAACCGCACCGTATGGGGACCAGTAGGGCTACATTAGTGTAAGTAAAATAAAGTATTTTTGAGATTTTTTCAGATTTTTTGGAAGAGGTTAGAGGTAGCTCAAGTCGAGTTTTTGCCAAAAATCGGTTTAATTGTTCCATAAATTTGGTAATTAACGCTAAATAACTTTTAAAATTTTTATGAAAATACTAACAACGCAGTTTGAAAGATTAATTCATTCTTAATAATTTAGAAACATATATTTTTGAATTTGCTTTTACCGTTCCTGAGTTATATCGGTTTACAGATTTGTATTTTTATGGGACACACTAGGCTACTACATACAAAAATAAAAAATCTTTATATGAAGTTTTTATTTATTTTGTGTAGGATACATGTATAATAAAATATTTCACATTTCAATTTATACACCAATTGGGGCATTGTTTACACCTGGTTCGCTTTTCCTGCTTGGTGATACAGTATTCTTTTCCGCCATATCTGGAGTCAAATGTTATAGAAAACGTGCGACTAGGTGTTTCACGTTATTTATTACCCTCAATAATGACAATTGCAATACAAAGTCGGAAGTTCAAATTATCTATAATACCCTGATAATGTCTGCAAAGCAATCGAAACATGGAAACAGCGCCACATCATTTGAGAACAGTGTTCAAGCAAATTAGCTGAGTTTTATACCATATTCGCACGACAGCGTTTTTTCGTAATTCACTCTCTCATTCGTAATTCACAGCCTAATTATGATCCAAATTACATAATTCGTCCTACAAAATTTTGAGAGCGGATTATCTCATTTGTACGTAATTACATTTTTATTTCCCTGTGGATTACTTTAAAATCAATGTGATCTCTAATTTTTATCGGTTTTTTTCCATCACCAGCTGTCAAAGCACTAAAAAACAAACAAAATATAACATAAACAAAGAAAAGTACACAAAAGTAAAGGAAGTAATTTTATATTATAAAAATACATTGAGTCCATTTGCTAACATCTTTTCTATTTACTGGGAAAATAAATATTTTATATGTATGTATTTCTTTGAAATAATATTTTTTACTAACTTTTTCTTTCAATTTTTAATACAAGTAACCGCAAACAAACAATTAAATAAACAATAAACAAAATTCATAAAAAAAAGAAGAAGAAGAACTGTCAAAACCGATTAGGAAAATGCCGTGCGAACATGGTAATTCAAATAAGTAATAAAAACAGAGAGCGAAGTAATCCAAAGCACCGTGTGAACATGGCATTAGCAAAGGTCGTTCTGTGACAAACTTATCGGATTTGGTTCAGTCTAGATTATAAGCATCATGATAATTGGGATTTATGAGAGAAAATCTATAGCATGATAAGGCTGAAGCGATCAGACAATGTTTTGAATATGGCGCATTTCCACAGTGTTCTACATACATGAGAGTAGCCACTAACTCACAAAATTCCAATCAAAAATTTAGCTTTTCAATTTTAACGTCTGCGGGAGACAATTTTCGTGACAAATGCTTGTTTGTTTCAGACGTTATCAGCTCAAATCGTCTTCAGAAAATGTAATGAATACCATTCTATTGGAGTTCGGTGAAGTGAAACATGAAAAAAGGTAGCTAAATCCTGTTTTTTCAATGCTCTTGAGATCCATGTGGCTCTGTGTACATATTAATTTTGATAAAACTTTGGTGGTCCTTCTGTGTGTACAGAACGCTCTGCTGGAGTTCGAAGCAAGTTTGGTTGCAAATTATCTATGCTAACAGAATCTTCATCGCCGGAGTCTTTTTCAGTGTAGTCATCATTGGCAGTTATAGCAGGAATTAAAAAAATATCTAAATCTTAACCCTGGTTATCGTAGTCATCGCCTTCTTTTAGAATTGTAGTGATATCACGCAGCGTCAATGCTTTGTGACTTAAAAACCAATATTATAGGCTTAAACCATAGTATAATAAGTACCAGAGGTATGTTCATTAGGGAGAGATTTCTTTATTTACCCATGTAATGTCAAATTAATTTATTTGATTTTTGACGCTTGTTTTAATTTTTTTTCCATATTTTCTTTTGTTTGACGTTATATGGGTTTTGAAATTGAGAACAAAATTTCTAATGACTATACCTTGTACTTATTCTACCATGGGCTCAAACAAAATATATATGTTTATATAAAAAAAATATATAAAAAAAATTTTGTTTACATACGGTACAGCTATTTTGGAGTCTAATATTCATTTTCAAAATAAAAAAAACTACGAACTCATCTATTCTTAATAATTCCCACACATTAGTATTAGAATTTCCTCTTAAGTGATATGAAACTTATATTTTGGAAGACATTGCATTTTTTCTTCTCTGCCGGGAAAAGTATCTTAAACTTACAACAAAAAAAAAAAAAAAAAAAAAAAAAAGAAAAACTGGATCAAAAAAGGTTTTATTATTTTTCAGCTACGAATTAGGTTCTACCTAAATATAAACAGGTTACATCGTTTTTTAAACATCAATACTAAACAAAGAGGATCTTTATAAATAAAACGTTGAAATTTTAAGCAGAAATTACTTTTACAAAAACAAAAAGACACTAATATAATTTAAAAATTTATTTTATAAATTTTCATACACATTCGAATAAATATGAAAATTTATACAACAAAAAAAAATTTTTTTTGAAAAAAGTACCTTATTTAAAAAACGGAAACTTTTGACAAAAAGTAAATTTTTAAAAGAAATATCTTTTTTAAAAAAGTACCTTTTTTAAAAAATGACCTTTTTAAAAAAAGTTAGTTTTATGTCAAAAAGTACTTTTTTTAAAAAGGTACTTCATTTAAAAAGGTACTTTTCCAAAAAGGTACTATTTTTAAAAATGTCCTTTTTTCTTTTTGAACATAAAGTACCTGTCGAAGATTGACTTTTCGCTATCATTTGCGTTCAAAACGACCTTATCAACTTAAAATGACAATCATTTTGTAAGAACGCCCACCTTAAAGCGCCAACACGTAAAGAAAGAAGAAAGGCCTCTGTCATTGACATCTCCAACCGAAAACACAGGAGAATCACTCAACAGTGGTTTGATTTTACTATTAAAGGTTAAATGGGTTAACAAAAATATATAATATTACAATAAAAAACAAACACACATTTAGCAACTTTTTAAAACAAAAACGCACTCCCAGTGCAACAAACTAAATTATAAACAAACAAGTAAGAGAGCAGTATTCGGCTATGCCTAGTCTTATATACATTTCATAAATACTATAAATACCGTTCTTTAGATATTAATAAATCTATTTTGTGCCACGCCCACTTTATCCTGCCCACATACCACATACATATGTCATGAATTGATAACCAAGATGCTTGAAGCTTATTTGGAAACTTTTTCTCTAGATATACAGAAATCTATAATATCTTGGTACGGAAAGAGCCACGCCCATTTCTTCAATCCCGCCTACATTTTTGGAGAGGTTGTGTGTTGGTTGCCCAGCAATGCGAACCGATTTTGACAAGTTTTCTCTTATTTCATTAAATTAAATATAAATAAATCTAAGTTATTTTTTGGGAATACAAAATTTACTATTAATAATATTTCTGTATGACGTGCTAAATTCCTAAATTTTTTGCCACGCCGATTTTCTACCGCCCAAATTTTTCCGGATTTTGTCTGTTGACAACCAAGCTGTGTGTACGAAATTTGGACGATTTCTCACCTACCGTTCTTCAGATATTTTATACCACGCCCACCTCATAAATGCCGATATTTTGTCGGATATTGTGTATTGCTAAAAAATGTGCTTGTACCTTATTTAGAAACTATGGATCTTGCCGTTCTCCAGATATACAGAAAAAAAGCAACAAAAAAACAACGGAAATAAGGATTTATCGGCAAAATAAGAGCCAGTCGTGGTTATTTCATCATATCTTAGTTATTTATGCTGCGATCGGGCTGAGTTTCAATAGCAAACCGTTCCGGACTAAATGGCATTTAAATATATAACAAGCTGGTCCCCATCGTTTTTGGGGTCTTTGGAAACCCTATTTCAGCAAACAGATGGACATGGTTAAATCAACTCCGCTATTCATAAGAAACCAAAATATATATATACTTACTTACGGAATGGCAAACTTATATACACTCTTTTACCTTCGCTGGGCCATTAATATGAACAGCTAATAGATTTCATTGAACCGAAATTAATGGCGTGTTCATCGATTTCCAACGCAGACTTCGTGCGCTTAATTTACATGTAAAACAAAAACAATATTTTTTAATTTGTTTTTGCTTTAACTGTTAGTGAAACGTACGATGAACAGCCAGAAAGTCTTAAAATAAATCTTACTTTCCTTTAATTGATTGCTATAATATTAACCTTGAACTAAATCGCTGAAATTGTGTGCTTGTTATTTCAATTATAGTGTTTAATAAGAATGACAAACACTTCAAGAGTATTGTCTTTCAAGCCACTTCATTAAGAATCATTGATTTAGACCAGGGCTGCCAGGTACTTTTTGTCCCTGTCCCCAAAAAATTAAAAAAATATCCCCAAAAAGCCCCAGATTCCCAAATCCCCAAAAAACAAAACCTTAAAAAATTAATATTTTTTGTTTGTTTTTTTTTCTGACCAAATTTAAAATTTTTTTTAAAAAAAGGTAAGAAAAATGTTAATAAGAAATCCCCAAAAATCCCCAAATAAAATTTTTTAGTCAAAAAAATCATTTTATTTTGTTTGTAGGGACTGGTTTCTGTATGTTTTCTTAAATCCTTTTTATGCGATTCCAGTGAGGAATTACAAGCAGAAAAATATGCTGTTTTTGAAGACGAATGAGCCAGTTTATAAGAATTTGGAGCTTGTTCAATCGGTTAAAGTCATCCTTATAATCAACAATAAAAATACATATATCCAAATTTATTTAGTACTTCGATCCATCATATTGTATTGTATATAATGCATCATAACTACTAACCAATAGCTTAGCATTTTTTTCCCAATCTTTATTATATGATTTTTCATATTTACTTATTTTTGGGGAATACATTCATATTTGCTTCAAAATTGTCTTTAAAAAATCAAAAATTTTATCAGTTTTCAACGATTTTAGATTCTATTTTAAAATTCTTTTTTTTAAACACTCACTCAAGAAAAAAAACAAGTTTATAAAGTACCTTTTACACACTTAATAAAAATGATAATGTTAATTAGGACCCTTTACACTATATAAGAGTAAGATAAAAGTTTTGCTATTTTTATTCATATATAATAAAAAATAATAAAAAAGTGGAAAATCCCCAAAAAATCCCCGAAATCTTTTTTGAAATCCCCAAAAAAATCCCCAATCCCCAAATGACTTTTCTTGTCCTTTTTGTTCACATGAAATCCCCAACTTTGGGGATAAATCCCCAAGTCTGACAACCCTGATTTAGACGGCAATAAACTATACCTCGTTAAAAATGAAAATTTGAAATTTCTCAAGAATTTTTCTTTAATGACCTTTTTGCTTAAAGATGGATGTTTAAAGTTCAATAAAGAGATTTGTGAGGCTTACAATAGAAAAGATGTCAAAGTACTATTGTGTTGAGTAAGAAAATAGCAAATTTGACTTTGTTACTAAACCACAGAGAATTAAAGCAACTTTGTCTGGTTATTAGACGTAAAATGATAAATTGTTTTCTGTGAAACACTTTCATCTCATTGTGTACGAATATTATGAAAAAAAGTCTTTAAACCTTTTCAAAAAGTCGAAAGAGATTTTTTTTAAGTGAATATTCTACATTTGTTTTCAGTTTTTAAATTCAACGGAGTGGAAAAAGCATTTTTTAAGAAAACTACATTTTGATAAAGGTATTATGTAGATTTAATTGTATAAAGCTGTACATTTAAAACATGTTAAAAATTCTTAAATCATCTGCTTTAGTTGCTCTTTTGTAAACATTCATTTGATATCGTTATTACGTTTCAGTCTTTGGACAAATAAAAGTTCTTTGCATTTTATTCAATTATGGTAATATTTAATATTAATCATACGCTCTAGTATATTAAATCATAAATTCTATATTTCTTAAGACTTTCTTTTTTGCAAAAATACAAATTTGCTTTAAAACTCTGTTTGAAAGAATTTATATTTACATTAAATAGTTAAATGTTTTTTTAACATACCTGGTAGCTTTGGATGCATTGACAACAATTCCATCTTTATACCATTGAAATTGCATACGTGCCGATCCTTGAGCCGTACAAGACAATATAAATTCACTGTCTTCACGTATAATTTGCTTTTGATTGACGCTTAAGTCCTAGAAGTCAAATAAAAAAAAAAAACAGTTTAAAAATCTGAGGAAATTTTTAACATAACATTATTATTATGTTTTTTAAAGTACTTTTTCTTCAAAGAAATTTAAGAATATACGTTTTGCCAACCAAAAAAAAAATGGTTTTTTTTTCTTAAAAAACTACATTTGCTTACAAAAGATACGAGTACCTTTCAAAAAGTTACTTTTTTATAATAACTCTCCTACTAAAGAACATATGAAATTTTTTCACAATAACGATTTTTTTATTGAAAAGGTACATTTATTTTTTGTAAAAAAAAATTTTTAATCAAAATAATAATTTTTCTTTAAAAAAAATGTTATCCAAAATTTTCTTTTCTCAAACAAGCATTTTTCTGCAACTGGTACTTTTCTTAAAAAAAAAGTAAAATTTCTCTTGAGAATTATATTGTTTTTCTAATGCAGCTACCTTTTTAATGTTAATAATTATCTGAAAAAATAAATTTTATTTTAAAAGTACTTTTACTGACCATTAAATTTAGCGGCGGATTCTCGTCGAATAGATGATAATTGGATACAAGTGTTATATTGCCTATTTTTCCTCTCTCCACCATTCTGGTGATGGCTTCTCTAATACGATTGGAATCACCTTTGATGCCGAAGAAATGAAAGGTTATATCCAAACGATCGGTGGTATTTGAGATCAGTTCTAAATCACTTATTTTGGTAATATTGAAGTTACGCAAAACGCGCATGAGCTGCAATGATAACAAAAAAAGGGAAGTATTAATTAATTATTAATTTTTAATTAATTAATTTTCTTTTTTACATTTTGGCAGAAAGAAAAAATATTTTTTAAGTCGATAAAGTTTTAATTTGCCATTTTAATATATTGTTTAATTTTTTTGTTAAAAAATATTGGTTAAAATAAACTTTTAAAGTTTTTTTTATAAAATAAAAAAGACCGTAAGCTTGAAAACTTAGTAATATTGTTGTTTTATAAGAAAACTTTATATTTTGGGTTTTTTATTAAAAGTTTAACAATTATTTTTATAAATTTTGATATCTGCCTTCTTAAAAAACTAGCGGTTACCCGGCATGTGCTACTACGTTTCCCCCTTCTTGTAGTCCCATTTTCTTATAACATTCATAGCCCATGTATCTATTTAAATAGGGATCTGTCTGTCTTAAATTTCATTCGAATGTGTTAGATAGTTCTGCAGAGGCAGATATTTTCCACTACCTACCATCGTGGTCCTGTTTTTCAAGAAACGAAAAGCTAATGTGAAAATTAAAGTAGAAATCTTTCTATGTTTTAAAATTCATCAAAATCTGTTTTATTATTTTAAAGAGGCAGAAATTGCCCCCTACCTCCCCTCGTGCATAGATAATTTTCGTATATAAGTAGAAATCGATCTATGCTTTAAAATCCATTAAAATATGTTGGATAATTTCGGAGAGGCAGAAATTGCCCCCTACCTCCCCTCGTGGTCCTATCTTTTGAAAATGTATAGATAATGTGTCTTTATAAGGAGAAATCTATCTTTGTTTTAAAATTCATTAAAATCTGTTTGGCCCCTACCTCCCCTCGTGGTCCTATTTTTAAAAAATGTATAGATAATGTATACATAAAAGTATGGAGCTATCTATGCTTTAAATTTCATTAGAATCTGTTGTATAATTTTGGAGAGGCAGAAATTGCCCCCTACCTCTCTTCGTGGTCCTATTTTTTAAAAAAAATGCATAGCTAATGTATACATATAAGTATGGAACTATCTATTTTTTAAATTTCATTAGAATCTGTTGTATAATTTCGGAGAGGCAGTAATAGCCCCCTACCTCCCCTTGTGGTCCTATTTTTTTCTTTTTAATTTTTGGTTAAAGTGTCCATATAAGTAGGGAGCTATCTATGCTTTAAATTTCATTAAAATCTGTTGTATAATTTTGAAGAGGCAGAAATTGCCCCCTACCTCTCTTCGTGGTATTATTTTTAAAAAAAATGCATAGCTAATGTATACATATAAGTATGGAACTATCTATTTTTTAAATTTCATTAAAATCTGTTGTATAATTTTGGAGAGTCAGAAATTGCCCCCTACCTCTTTTCGTGGTCCTATTTTTTAAAAAAATGCATAGCTAATGTATACATATAAGTATGGAACTATCTATTTTTTAATTTTCATTAATTTTTAATTTTTGGTTAAAGTGTCCATATAAGTAGGGAGCTATCTATGCTTTAAATTTCATTAAAATCTGTTGTATAATTTCGGAGAGGCAGAAATCGCCCCCTACCTCCCCTCGTGGTCCTATTTTTTTTAAATATGTGTACCTAATGTATTCAAATAGGTAGGGATCTATCAATCTTTAAAATTTCTTTGAAATCTATTGGATAATTTTGGGGAGTCAGAAATTGCCCCCTAACTCCCCTCGTAGTCCTAGATTTTAAAAAATATAAAGCCTAAGGCCATCTTTACATAATTGCCTTTCTAATTAAATCGGTTTGTAGCACATCGGTTGGATGGTTTCAGGGTCTATAGCGGACATTACCAATAATTAAAATATTTCTGAAGCATACTTCTAGGGGACTTTAGCAAACCTTGTTGTTTTTCCTTTTAGATAGTTTTTTTGCTTGAAATTTATTTAAATATTTTAATATATAAAAGTATTTTGCAACAAAATTTTAAATTAAATAAATTTTATAAAATATTTTTAAATAAATTTAATATATATTGAATATATTCATTGAAAGCCTGACACTAAATTTTAATTAAATCTGAAATATTTCATACTTAATTTAAATTTACTAATAGTAAATAAAAATATTGCTTAATTTTTCCTGTCTTATTTATAATAAATGATAGGAAAAAAAATAATAATCATTATAAATGCAATTTTATGTTTTAAATTAAAATTCCTTTGATTTTAATCTTAATATCCTTGACATTTATTTAATTTATAATTTTTTCTACGTCCCATTATTGTTGATGTCATAAATTGAATTTTGTATTTTTACTCGTTTCATTTCCCTCTTTTTCTGAATTATTAATCAAATACAATTGATTATGTTGTTTGTCGCATAAACGGCAAGAAAAAGCAAAAAAAAAAAATACTATTATAATTTTCTTAAGCTTCGTAGTGCGTGCACGTTGTTAGACGTAGAATACACCAGCTTTTATAAAAATAAATGTATCTTAATCTAAAATCCTATTTAACATATTATTGATTGTTTATTAGTTTTATTATGCATAAATAAATCCTTAATAAAAAAGGAAGCAAAATAAAAAAAAAAAAAATAAATAAATTACATTAAGAACTATAAAAGAAAATCAAGCATTATTTGTCTGGAATTTATTATAGTTTTAGTTAAAAAAAATAAAAATAATATAAAGTAAGTAAGAAAGGAAGAAAAATTAAAGAGCTAGTGACTTTCTCGAATACATATTAAGGAACATTTAAGGCACTTTGTTCCATTTTTCATTGAATTAAGATTAAGAAAAGATTCGAAACTTTGGCTTCTGGACTAGGTAAGCCATCTTAATTAAGAAAAGTTAAGAAACTAAGTACACAGAAAGAAATACACTCGGAATAATTTAAGTTTGTTATTATTAGTTTAAGTACCCAATTTAAAAACAATCCTAAATGGGATTACTTTCGAAAATCAATTCCGAAATTTCTCAAAACAAATATAAAGTTCTTGAACCAAGTAAAAAAAAGATTGAATTCTTTGTTGGTAGTGCCACTCTGACAGTAAAATTTCAAAGTGAGCGTTTCAATCTCATATTACTTATTAGTCTCATCTCTCAGCATTGCATTCTTTATTCGTGCATACGTTTGTGTTTGTCCAAGTTTGTTGTAAATACTACAACAACACCACACAAGTAGGTTAAAAACGATTTGCTTGTTTTGTATCAAAACAGCAGAACAAGTAGAAAAACCTTCATTATTTTCTTGTTTAAAAAGTTAAATAAAATGCAAAAGTTCCCATTTAGTTTATATTTTGTTAAATTTAATTTTTTTTTAAGTAGAATCCATGTTGGTCATGATGCTGGTGTTCTATAATTGAAATGATGTAAGCTGTAAAGCGGGTAAGTAAATCAATCATAATAATATTCTCCTTCTGTCTCTGATTCTCTGGGGTTAGTGTTTTAGGTTAAAATCAATCGAACTTTACCTTCGGATAATTTCAAGTACAACTTTGGGATTAAATCAACTTGAATCAAGCGAATTTTGTGATTGATTCAATCTTAGTTTAACTTAAATAAATCTTAGTTTCGAATTATTTCAAGTACGATTTCGGGATTAAATATGGATAAGTTAAGAATTTTGTACTCAAATAGTAGTTGAATCAATCTTTCTGTACTTGATTCAAGAAAATCCGCACTTACTGTACTACAGATAACTCTTCGAATTGATTTAAGTACGGATAGATTGATTTTTCTTTTCAGTGTAAATACCGCCTGTATGCAATTTCATCAAAATCTTACGATGAATTCGTGGGTCAGGCAGTTATGCGTTAAGAGTTTCAAATGCAATTACAGATAATATTTTAACTTAATAAACCGAGAAATAGTAACTTAGACCTTCAGGCTTATGAAGTAAATAGACCAGAGTCTGGAATCGAACCCGCAAGCGTCTCACTGGTAGGATAGCGCACTTTTAACTAGCCTAAGGGGTTACCAAACTTTTAAACAATTAAAGCAACTTTTAATAATTTTCGTTTAATTAATTACCTTTCAAAATTGCCTTAAACATAAAAAATTCTAGGAGTAGGTCTAAACTTTGGTTTAGTTTGCTAACAATTATTAGAAATAATTGTTTTTTTTTTTTTAAATTGGTTTCGATATTTTAATATTTTAAAATAACTAAATTTTAAGTCAACATTTGCAGAAAACATAATACAACACAAAAACTTCTAAAAATAAAAAGAGCTTAAAAATTTCGAAAAAAGGCTAAATTTGGCTCACTGTAACAGCAATACTAATATTTTTTTTATCTTAAATTTTATTAAAAACAACAATTTTTTCGAAAAATTTGCAGAATTTGTTCTACTATAATATATTCAATGGCTGAATCTTAAAGTCCACTTTATTCATTAAGAAATTTTAACTTAAAACATAAAAAACTCATATTCAGTTATAAAACGTTTTCAAATTGTTTCAACTTTGGCCCACTGTAAAATGAAAAATATTTTAATTTCTTAGTTTTAGTATTTGACCAAAATTTTGTTAGTTTTATATTCATAACTTTGAAGTTGTTGACTGATTTCTATATATTAAAAATACTAGAGCGTATGATTATTATTAATTGTTAAATAAAATTGAAAAAATTCAAATAACTTTTGATCGGAAAATTTTAGAAAAGAAATTTAAAATAAATGCAGAGGTAAACATTAAATGCAATTTATGAAATTAAAAGATTAAAACAAGTTCACTTTATAACTGAAAATTTTCAAATTGAACGGGGAAAAAATTATAATTATTATTTAAAGTTTAGCACAAAATTAAAGGCATTTAATTTATAAAAATAGAAACGGAAGTTAAAAATTTATTTATACTGTAACAGATTAGGTTTGAATTGAAAAACCTTTTTTGTTTTTAATTGAAAATTGTTATATGACATTTTGTTATATTAATTTAATTTGTTAAATTTGTTAAAAATTGTTCAAAAATTCAAAAAAAAAAAAAACCCCTGAAGAAGGCACATAACGCAGCGCCGAAATATTGGATTAAATAAAATTAATATTTTTTATAAAAAAAAGAGACCTGAAGCTAAATGAAATAATAATACAAATCAAATTTTATAAAGGTCAAAAAAGAGTCAATTTATATTATTTAAAAAAGTTTTTTAGATAAAACATAAATTTTTCTGCCTGTTATTTATTTTTTTTTTCTATAACACTGTTAATTTGTAATATATTTTCCGTTTATTTAAAATGTTTTTGTGTTTTTTTTTTATGAAACATGACGGCATGTCATAAGCAAAAGCCAAAGGAAACGAAAACTAAATAAAAAACCCAATCAATTAAAAATAAAAAATAAAATATTGTAAAACCAAAAATCCTTAAACTAAAATAACAAATTTTTGATTAAACACATATATTTTTATATTTTTTAGTTGATAATAAAATTACACATACAATCAATCAAAAAATTGTGGAAAATAATAAATTAAATTTTAATTTCTAACAATGTTTAACATTTAATTAAAAACAATTTTTACTAAATTCATTCAATCGAGACACATTTAACAGTTTCTTAAAAAATTTTTAGGTAATAAAAATTGGACTTGGGTTTAAAAGAAGATTTATTAATGAATAGATTTTTACTTAATTTCTTTACAAAAAAAGTTATTAATCCAAAAAATTTACTTGGTTATTTTCCACTTTGTGCTACTTTAGGTAGCTGTTTCTAAAACAATTTAAAGTTGCTGATTTTATCGCAACAATCTTTAAAGAAAGAAACAATTTTTAATGAAATATTTACAATTAAGAAAAGCCTTTAACAAAAATATAACAAATTCAACCCACTGTGAAAATATCTTTATTTTATTTTTTTAAAATTTAATAAATTTGGGTCCTTATCTAAAAATAGTTTGGCTAATGTGCAAAAAATAACTCACTTTTGTTGAGTTATTGGCTTATTTTAAATTTTGTACACTCTAGCGTATGACTAATATTATTTTCCAAGTTAATTTACAAAAATTTGAATATCTTTTGTTTTAAAAGCCATAGAGAATAAATTTAAGCAGATCATGAAAGTAGACATTTAAGTCAATCCGGTAGTGTTTAATAATTTAGTTAATTTAACTTTTTTCTATACTCCAACATATAATTAAAAATAATTTCTAATGCAAACTATAAAATTATTGAAATAACATTTTCTTTTAACAATAGAAAAGCAATTTTTACGGTACTTAAACAAATTTCATACAGCAAATCTGTACTTGTACCCTAAAAGAACTACCCATTAAATCTTCTACTCTTTTGATTGCCTTATAATATTTCCTTATTATTTTCTGGTTGTGTTTTTTGCGAATAGTTTCTATGGAATATTAAAAAGATCCTTTCATATGTAACTATATTTATAACAACATTAAATGTGGTCTTAAGTATACAAATATTTGTGAAAAAAAGTATATTATTCCTCGTTACTATTTGCCTTATTTTCTTTGCATTACAGGAAACTGGGGCAAAAATAGCAACTATTTCTGGAAAACCCAAAATCTTTTTATTTTAGCTTGTGTTGCAAGTAAAAAATAAATATAAATATTTAATAATGTTCATTATAATGGAAAAACAAGCTCGAAAAAAGAAATAGAAATTCAGGTAGTTGAAGGTTACAATGGGATAAAAGTAGCAAATTGGGTATAAAAATTAAAATATTTTCAGAAAAATGCAAGAAGTTCTTAAACCTGGAAATTATAAAAATTATACTAAAGGACCTTTAGTTAATAAAATTTTACTCAAAACATTTAAAGTCAAAAGAAGCTCCTAAAATTTGTTTGTCTTTTTCAAATATACTCAAATGTGTTCAGGGTTTTTTATAAGCAAACTATTTAAAGATTGTGTGTTCTTTCATTCCTTTAGAATCAAGTTTTTTTTGTATTTACTATCTGTACTTAGCCCACTGTGCTTTACTTCCTGCCATCTTTAGTTTTCTTGTGGTAATTTCCTCTGTTTTTTTTTGGAAAATATTAAGTGGACTAGATGCATGTTTCTTTATGGGGTTTTTACTCGAGTGCAGCTGTAAAAACCATTAAATGTTAAACGATAACCATGAAAATCACTAAAGTTGGTAATAAATTTTATTTATGATTTTAAATTTGTTTTTGTTTTCAGGTTTACTTTGAGAAACTTAAAAGAAAAGGAAAAAAGAAGTAAGAAAGTATAGTCGGCCAAGCTCAACCATGTGATACCCTACACTACAGTATTTAAAAAAGAAGAAAATAAGCAAAAATCTCCCCTCGTTTAAAAAAAATGTTAAAAAAATTAAATCAAATTATCTTCAAAATTGCAAACTGTACTTTTCGCACAAGGTTACATAGACAGCCAGCCAGCCGGAAGGACATCGTTAGATCGACTCAGAAAGTGATTCAGAGTCGATCGGTATAATTTAAGGTGAGTTTATGACCAGTATTTTAAGGTGTTACACACATCTGCCCAAATGCATGGAACCCTCTCCAGTATTGTGGTGTGGGTATAATGAATTTGAAAGTGAGAGTATTTAAGTAGATGCAAATGATTTTTTGTCACACACTTTCGAATAAAATCAGTTTTAAGCAGACTTTCTGCGGTTAATAAGTTTCACTTTCTTATCGCTCTGTACTAGAGTAATTCGATCTAAAGTTACTTTATTCAATTCAGAATTATACTAAAAAAGTGGAATCAATTTCCATCATATACTCTTTGGTTAGAACTTATCAAGCGTTTGAGGATTAATTACTATTAAAACACCACGAAAACTGTCACTTTAAAAACCAGTCAAAATATTAAAAAAAAAACAATCAATCACAAACTCATGAATTGGTTCTATGAACAGAATTATTTATAAATCATACGCTTTAGGGTTAATTTTTCTATAGTCTATATCAGTTACCTCCAGCTCATTTGCCCAATGGCCAAGCTTTCACAAAAGAGCACAACAGCCAATCAGATCGCGGTGGCAACAATGCTTGCTGCTTACTTTACAAAGAAAAAACAACAAATTGTAAGTACTTTGCAAAGATACAATAACAAATTGTATGAGCTTTGAAAGCTGTTTATCGAAAATGCAAATATCAAAGTATGAGTGCTTGGACGTAGCTGGTCTATACACTTATATTTTAGGGGTTTCTTGTACTTTTTTAAAACTTCTTTTACAAATGTCAAAGGCTTAACAAATTTTTATTATCATTGAAGAACTTTAAATTGAGCAACTAACAAATGTTTTACTTTAAACCATTTATCTTTCGGCCAATTTCACCAACTTCAGTTAAAACTACATGTTTTTGGCAGTTACAATTTATAGTAAATTACAAATGAACTTGGTGAAATCGGTCGTTGAAGATATAAATTAATATGATATATAACTCTTGAGTATTTGTCATTAAAATTTTAAACTTAAAGAACTTTTTAGGGTTAAAAATTTAAAAACTGAAGTAAAAATCATTAAAGGCAATTTTTAACACGTTCGTTCCTTAGCAGTTTTTTGCCTTTTCTGTTCAAACTTATTTATATATATTATTAGTATTGTGGTTATTTTGTTGAACTATTTATGGTTTTTAATCCAATTTTTTAATATTTTTAAATTTAATTTCATTAATTTTTATGAAGAAAGGAATTTAACAACATGAAAATTAATTAAATTTGTTATTGATAATTTTTCATTCTAGACTGTAGCCGGGCTTGAACCCAGGCCGGCAGGTTACCCTGACATGTTTCGATCGCAACCACTCGATCTCCTCAGACGGATTTGCGGCTATTTCTAAAAACAACATTTTACAAGGATATGATATATGGCAATATTTTAATTCTTCTTTTCAACAACATTAGCCTCGAAGAAAGTTTTTTGCGAAAATCACCCCCTCTAGCTCTGAAACTTTTTGACCGATCTTGTTGAAAATTTGTGTCTAAGCTACTTTCCAATAGGACTAACCTTGGATCACTTGACATAAAATCCCCCTTTTATATATATAAAACGTATATAAAATGTTTGGTATTTTGTTATTATTTTCGTAATTATTTTCTAAAATATTAATTTTAGCAAAAAACTTTCTTCGAGGCTAATGCTGTTAACTAGAAGAGCTAAAATATTGCCATATATCATATTCTTGTAAACTGTTGTTTTTAAGAGATAGTCATATGCAAACAAATTACATTTGAATAAATGGCTTGAAGGCAACGAAATTTTTTTGTATTTTTTTTGAATAAGCCTGAACCAATTTAGGGGGGGGGGGGGGGGTGAATATAAGAAATAAAAAAAAAAGTTCTCCATACAACTAACGGCCACGCTAATATATATTATGTCATGTGGTTCCTTAAAGAAACAAAGGGCCACAAACTTAGGAAGAAAAAAATATGTCACATATATGTGACATGAGTTTTGTAAAACATTTTTTAAAAGAACCTGTGTGTCACTTATTTGTGACATACTTTAAAGTCACATATAAGTGTCATGAGTTTTAAGCAAAATTGGTGTCACATGTACGAATACGTAAAAGTCACTTATAAGTGACATGAGTTTTGAGTAAAATTACGGTCACACATATGAGTCAATAAATGGTTTGATTTTTACTGTAACTATTCTCCAGATGTACATAAACGTATATTGTCTCTGCATAGGAAGTACCATGCCCACCTCTCTAATATATACCACTTTTTACAGGCCGGGCCACGGTCAAGAATGAAAGACTATCAATAACAATTTTGATTAATTTTCATGTTGTAAAATTCCTTTCTTCATGAAAATAATTTAATGAAAATTAAATTTGGTGAACTTAAGCCTAATTGAAAATATTGAAAATTTGGATTGCAAACCGTAAATTGTTCAACGAAATAACCACAATACTGATTAATCTTTTATATTATTTAAATTAATTGAGTGTTAATTATCAGTTCCAGGGTTAATTATTTAAAATAAGCCTTAAAATGTTTAAGTAATTTAATATAAGACAAAATTTAAACCATTACTTATACATAATATTAATTATACGCCCTCATGCTTCTTCAAAATAAATATCAATCATACGCTCTAGGGTTAATTATACTAAAATTGCTTGAAGAACTTAAGAAAACAATCATCTAGTGAATTTTTCAGACCACTCACTCCACATTAAACTTTAATTTGTCCCCACCCCAAGAAAATTCTTTGTGGCAAAATCTCTTTAATGCAATCAATTTGTAAGAAAAATCTCACCCACTCTCTCTCTCTCTCTTTCTCCATCACTGGCAGTTAAAATTTTATGTTTTTGTCCATTTTTTTTTTTTTTTGGTTTGTTATCTTCTTAATTTTAATGTTGACTAATTACTGTTGTAAATGATACAACAAAAAAAAAAAAAAAATGCCATAAAAGGCTTATGGACACTGTTCGTAAAATAAAGCCAAAGTTTATGGCTATTTTGGTTTAGGGGAGGAAAAAATTAAGAAAAACATAAAAATATTTAACTACAGACAAAAAGTGACTTTTTCCTTAAGATATTTTTAGGTTTAGAACAGATAAAAAAAACAACAATAAATATGAACTATTCTCTTGCACATTTTTTATTTTAAGCAGTTCAAAGTTGTGTTGTAAAGTCAAGAACTGACCCTTTAATTTATAAAGGGGTCTTTTGAAATGTTTAACATGGTCTTTTACAATTGTTTACATGACAAGGAGGTTGAATAATTTTTTTTTTTTTTGCTTAAGATCTTACAAGATTTAGGGTTACTATTGCAAACTTAATAGCATTTTTGTAATTGGAATACTAAAAACGAAATAAAAAAAAAAAATAGAGAACGTTTGAATATTTTACATAAAGTAAGAGTCAGGTAAACATTAAAGTATAAAAGAAATATTTATTTTATTTATTGAAAAACAGATATCAAGAGTTATATTTGCATAAACAAAATTTTATCTAAATAATGTAAAAAATGAGTAAAACTTTAAAAACTAATAAAATTCTTGTAAAACAAATATTTTGATTCCATAAAGTGTAAATAAAGCAAATAATTTTAGGTTTATTTTAATGTTATTTATAAAAATAATTAAACAATAGTGTTATTTAAACAGTTTTCTTTTGATTCTTTTATTTACACATAGTTTACATTAAGTAAACAATTCAGTTTTTCTTGTTAAATAAGAGTTTTTCAAAATCTTGCATTGTTTAAGAATTCTTTACATTATTTACACAATATATACATAGTAAAAAAAGGAAGTTTAATTTAAACGATTTTATACTAATACAAGTACAAGGTTTCAATAAAGATGCATTGTTTACACTTAGTAAGTTTTTCCATTTTGTAAAGTACATTATGTAAACGCTGTAAACTATAAGATTTTCTTAACATAAATTTGTTTTTTTATAAATTCCAAGTAAAAAAAAAATCTATATATAAGTATTTGACATGGTGTAAATTACATTTTTTACACCTAGTTTACTTTATATAAATAACTTATTTTACTAAGTTTTTGAATATAAAAAAGTGTTTAGAAAATTTCAATAAAAGTGCATAGATTACACGTTGTTTACAATACGTAAATTTAAACATTTTTATTATTACGTTTTTTACAATCCATCAATAAAATGTAAAAAATATAAATATTGTAAAAACCATAAGATTTTCTAAAACAAGTTGGAATTTTTATGATATATTGATATTTTACACTGTGTAAACACTAAAATTTGCTCAAAAGTTCTTTAAGCGTATTTTCAAAAAGGCATCAGGAATTTAAAATGGTTTGTTTAAATGATATAAGCTTCATGTAAACAAAAATTTTAATACTCAATATGAGATGTTACATTCCATACAGAAATAGGTAAGCAATAATATTTCCATAAAAAACATTTAAACAAATTATTTTAATTTGGTCGGAAACCATGTAAACTACACGGATATAATGTAAAAAATAAAATTATGATATTACTGCCATACAGGTTTTAGCTAAACAATGAAAAGAATTCGTAGGCAATGTTGAAAACAAGTAAACAAAGACACAAGTCAGTTTTCGTTTTTAAGGATAAAGTGGTTTTATTTACATGATGTAAAGTACGTAAAAACAGTGTTGCGATTGGAAAACAATATATTTTTTTAATCCTTTAAATTTTTGTTTAATAAAAAGTATAAATAAAATTACGTTTTTTACTTGATGTAAACAACATGTCAAAAATGTAAGAGATATGTAAGCAATGTACATAACATTTCAACAATGAAAAACATTTCTTTGATAATTAAAACCTTTTGAATTTAGTTAATTTTTTAATTTACATTTTGTAAATTACACCTTAAATAATGTGAACAAAAATAAAAAGATAGAGGAAATATTGTGTAGACAATGTCAATAATTTGCATATATATAAAAAATTTCAATCTACTTAAATTAAAATTTAATGTAAAAATTTACAAATTTTTTTTAAATATTTACATGGCGTAAATTATAGCTTAACACTGTAAAGAATCAGAAAACAATATAATTTTCTACTCTCTGACAATTTTATTAAAAACTTGTAAAAAAAAGTTAAATTTTTTACATGTGGTAAAGTTTTGGTAAACAATGTAAAAATTTTTAAAATCTTGTAGCAATTTTCTAATTTTATTTTTAGAATTAAATTTTTATAATTTTAGAATAAAACTAGTTAATTTACACTAAGTAAAATACATGTAACCAATATGTAAATAATAATAATTTCCTAAAAAATATTACGAAATTATTCAAGTTTATTTTGTGCACTAATTAATTAGTTGTTTCATGATGTAAATTCTATGTAAATATTTAAACATTGCTTGATTACATTCTGTGGTTCTAGGCAGCGACTGATATAAGCCCCATTATCCTAAGACCTGCTACAGGGGAACAATTCTCTACTTAGCTGGAACAACAACAAACGATTAACAAAACTTATACAAGGGAACATAACAATACTGAATCGATAGATAATCCAACAACTTGGACAGCGAAATCTTACTGCAACAAATCGTGTTTTGTGGAAGCCATATCGCTCATTTTCTGCAAGACCGACATAACTCAAAAAATTCCATTTCGAGATAAACGCGTTTAAAGTTTTTGATTTGCTCTTACTACTTAGAAAAAAAGAAGACACATTCTCTTCAAACTGGGAAAGTATAAAAGATATAAAGATGAATTTAATACACAATATAAAGAAAAGCAAAGCGAACAATTCTGCATCTCTAACATCAAAATTTAATTTTTTGAGTTATGCCGGTCTTGCAGAAAATGAGCGATATGCTCCCAAAAGGGGGTAATGAAAAAAAAAATCGATTTCGCAACACGGAAACGTTTGCGTAAATAATTGATTTTTTTTTCAAAAGTTATGATGAATTTTAAAACGATTTAAATTATATGTAAACAATTTACATTTGTTTAAACATTTTTTTAAATATACATTTTTTATAACTTTCTTGAAATTTTTACCAGAACCTTTAAAAGAATAAGTAAAAAGTTTTTATACAAACGTAAATCTAATATAAATACTATACATAGCTTGTAAACATTTTAACAAAGAATTAACATTTTAAGAACAATTGTAATTTTTTAGTTGTACTATTGATTTTAAATTTTGAATAATTAATTAGGCTTTAGTTCATTAAATTTAATTTTCATTAACTAATTTTACAGAAAAAAGGAATTTAACAACATGAATGTATTTAAAAATTTTATTGATAATTTTTATTCTTGGCTGTGCTGGGGATCGAGCTCGGGTGGAATTTACGTTTCGAGAATAACCACATTCTCATCATCAGAATTCTTTGGCCAGCCAGCCAACAGTTAAACATCAAGTTTTAACCAAATGAATTGGTGGTCCGAAATTTGCTGTAATTAATTATAATTTTTCAATTTATTTACATGTTCCTTCCCTTTTTCCCGTTTTTTCGTACACTTTCTGTCAAGACTTTGTCTGGAATACTTGAGTACAATTGAAACAATATTTGTTTAAATACATTATTGGGGGATTCACAAGGTGTCATATTTCTTAAAATAATAACATAAAAAAATACGACTGTTGTGAATAACCCCTCATAATTGAGTGTACTATTTTGAATTTAAATCAGCTGACTTAAAACAAATATAAAAATACATATTTACCAAAAATAAAATTATTTCTAAATTATTTCTAAGTCCATGAATTAATAAATTAAATGAACTTTTACCTGACTATTTTCCATTTTTCAGACGCAAATCAGAAATACATTTTATTTTGTCTGTTTACCAAACAGCAGAGTCCTAAGCCGAATGAACTTGACGCCGCAAAAGACTTGTTGCAAAAATTTCTAGCCCCAGGTTAAATTCGGATGTTAGCCGGATAATATTTTACCATCAACGGCGACGGCTTACACAAATTAATGCGTCTCGGCTCAGCCGTTCAGCGCAGGGGTCTAATCACCGCATACGATATCGAGCAAAATTGATCGAAATTATATATTTTGGTATCGTGAAACTCGATATCGAATGAAATGTATTGAATTTGAAATAATTGCATTCGATATCGAGTAACTCGACATTACATTTATCGAGTTTTCATTCGATACGTCAGTGTCTATCGTATGCAAAAAAATTTGATAGTTTATTCGATACGATAGTGTCGAATGCGGTGATTAGACCCCAGGACTCTTCGGATTAATTACGAGAGCACAATAAACATAGCAAGCAAAGTTCTATTTATTTAAGACACTTTTTGTTTACAAAGCTACAACAATATTTTTAAACCATTGCAAAATGTTAAATTGAAACTATTTTGTTTACACAAAGTAAATTTAAATGTAAATAAAGCGTTAACGATGTTAAATTGTAAAAATTTGTTAGTAGAAAAACAGTTACAGCTTTTTTTTTTCTTCTTTCTTTGGAAGAAGTAGGAGGAAAAATATCAGAAAAATTAGAACAAAAATTTTAGCAGCAGACATTTTTCTTAAGAATCTTTGTACAGAAATCAACAAGATTTTTTTTTTGAAAACAACTAATTAAATGCAATAAAGTAGAAAAAGGCAATCATTGCCAGTAACCTAAATGGCAAATTGACGTCATTTACACATAATATTCTTCTTTACATCTTACCTTAGATTAGAGGTAAGCGATTTCCTTCTTTCCTTGTTTTCTTTTCTTATTTTATTCTCATACATGTTTCTTTTTCTTTCTTTCTCTTTTGTTTATTGTTTAGCACATTTTAATTATCAAAAGTTCATTAGTAGAAGAGTTCAAGTAACAGACAAATAGTTTCTTGAGCATCACAACACAATGTTTCATTAATTGTATGTAAATAGATTGCTGCATCGACGTCAGCTAACAAGCACTTGTTTAAGTGCTTACGTCTCAGTCATTCCTTCATGCATTTAGTTGGTAAGTGGTTCTTTTTATATTTTCACAATATAATTAACAGATCTTAATTAACATGTCGATGAGGTTTGTGTTTATGTTTTTAATTTTAATATTTTAATGTAAGTGTGTATTTAGTCTTTTGTAAATATTTCCATTAAGCTTTGAACTCGTTTTTGAAAAACTAGAGCATTTAGTATGATTTCAAGTGTTTTCAGTGAAATTAATGAATTAAGAGTGTTTTGAAAAAAAGAAATTGGTTAAAAATATAATTTCAACTTTAACAACTAAAAGTGAGTAAAGCAGTAAAAAGAATATAGAAAACTGTGAAAAATAAATTTAATTTTAAACTGCGTAAAAATATTCGTTTAATTGACAACATACTTTCACTGGCTTGATGTACATATTTTGTTTAATATTTAAAGTGTTATGCCAAAAATGTTTGAAATATAAAACTTTAATTCATATTAAAACTCAATTGAAACCCTTTCAACATTACAACACACAAAGAAAATAAATTGTTCGATATGGTCACTTTTAACAAACCATATTTAAACAAAAAAAAAAAAAAAATCTAAACATACACATTATGGTTACCTTAAACACATTTTTGTAGACATAATTTGGTAGACATATTTTGGTTCAATTAGCCCATCGTAAGGAACGTACAACCATTTTACAACAATAAAATTACAACTATACTTTTTTTATTGGTAAATATATTTTTGTTAATAATAACCATAACATGTTCGTAGGCATGTTCTTGATTACGGTAGCAATAATATGCACCGTTCAGAGCTGAACCGAACCACTTTATAAAGCACATATCCCATACCTAGTCTAAAAGTGACTCAACTTAAAAAACTTAATTTTTCAAAAATCGAAAAAAAATGTTTTTTGTCCTAAAAAAAAAAGTTAAAAACAAATCTTTAAACCATTTAGTAGAAAATCCATACAGATTATGATCTAAAAAGTTTTTTTTAGATAAACAAAACAAAACAAAAAAAAAAAAAAAAAAAATCGACTTTAATTAAACAATTCGTTTAGACAATTAAATTTTGTACTAATTTTGCAAAAAAAAAAAATTGATCATATCAGTTTTTTCGAGTCATGCGACACGAATTTAGTCCTAAAAAAATTGATCATAATTGCATAAACAAAAAATACACAACATTTAAATTTATGTGTTTTGATTAAAAAAAATTAATTCCGGCAAATAAAAAATTAATTCAACAATTAATATACACCAATTAATTATTTATTAAAACCATTTTTGGCACACATTTTTTCTGTAAAGATAATAAATAATTTTTAGTTGTGCCATTTTTGATGATGTATTTTTTGCACAAGCTATCGAATTTTTCTGAGTTATGTAACTTTAGCTGAATTCTTTTCAAGTTTTGAAACTTTTGCCAAATTCTAATTCTAAACTGACACAAGTGTACTTAATATAAACTCCAACAGAGATTTGTTTCTATCAAAAGTGTCACGATCCGAATTAAGACCATTTAGCACTTAGCAGTAGGGAGCTACTGCAATTATATTTTCTGGCACAACTAAAAATAAGTCACTTTTATCAATTTTTATCAACTTTATACCAATTAAAACACATAACTAAGAAAGACATTCAGCTTTGTTCACAATCAGAGCAACAATTTCGATTTTTCTTCTATCTTATTTCTTCCCAAAGTATTTCATATATTTTCCTTTCATTCTATAAACAAAAATGAAACTAAAGTTTTTTTAAAAAGTTGACTTAACTAGAACTTCAGCAACAATTTGTATGAAATTGTTTCTGACGTTTAAAATAATTTTATTTAGTTTAAAATGAAAATTTTAACGTTATGTTGTAAAAAATAATAATATATGTATAATAAAATGTGTGTGGTTGCAAAAGAAATGGTTGCTCTATTATGAACACCAAGCTTAAATGTTTCTTTGATTGTGAACGAAGCTTAACTGTTTTTAGCTTCAGTTAACAACAATAAAATACACTGATATTTTTTTTATAGATAAACAATTGTACTGCACCAAGTTTAAGCATATAAACCCGAAAATTTAAAATTTTGAGTTGAGTCACTTTTGAACTATGTAGATGTGCGATATACCGCTTATTTACTTCAATAGTGACATAACTCAAACATTTATAAAATTCATCTTTATATATTTTATACTCTCCCCGCTTGAAGAGAATTTGTCGGTTTTTTAATTTTAGAAATTTAAACGCGTTAATACTCAAAATGGTTTTTTTTAAAGTTATGTCACTATTGAAGTAAATAACCGATATGTATTTCAAAACTGGTGCAAAATTCTCCGCAAAGTTTAACCCTATTCAGTTCTGTAGCGGACTAAATCAAGAAGTGTTTTTTTTTCCAAATGTTACGGCATTAAGACAAAAATCAATTGCTCCAGAAATTACTCAATGTGAAAATAAAGGGTGGTTCAATTTTAAGGACCGATTTTAAATGTGAACCACACCTAAACGTCAAGTTTTTCTCTGCATTTCATTGGACATTTCTCAATTTCCGACTAACTCAATTTGAACCATGGAAAGATACATAATCAAGCAACTCGTTAAAGTTATTCAGGCTTATTATGAAATTGTGCGTTTTTCGGTCAATTTAATCGTCCAAATGTGCGTATAATAGGAAAAATCGTCAAAAATTTGAGCAAACCGGGTCTGTAGGAGATGTGAAAACACCAGTGTATGCTCGTACAGCTTGTACTGCAGAAAATATTGCTGCTGTTCGCAATAGCGTGGCTGAAGAGCCGTCCACCTCAACTCGACGTCGTGCCCAACAATTGCACCTCTCACGCTCGTCGTTAATGAAAATAATGCATAAAGACTTGCATTTACACGCTAACAAGGTGCAATTGACTCAAGAACTAAAGCCTCTTGACCATTCCAAACGTCTTCAATGGTCAGAATGGTGGCAAGAAATGGCAACAGTGGATGATTAATTTTCGAAGTAAATTATCTTCACTGATGAGGCACATTCTCACCTCAGTGGATTCGTCAATAAGCAGAATTACTGCATTTGGGCGAATGATAATCCAAGAGTGATTATTGAAATACCAATGCACCCACAAAGAGTGACTGTTTGGTAATTGTTTATGGGCTGGCGGCATCATTTTTTCCAAAATGAGGCCGGTCAGGCAGTAACTGTGGCTTACGTAAGCATAGTAAGTTAAAACATTTTTCCTTAAAAATAATTCGGTTGCAGGTGACCATATAGAAACATACATTTTCGTTAATTGTTTACGGATTCTTAACATGCAAAAATTTTCTTAATGTAACGCTCAATAAGGAATTTCATATTTGTTCCCAATGCAAATTCAACGTATTGAGTTTTATAATCTTCAATGCGATTTAACCTAAAATTCTTAAATTTACAATTAAAATTTTCAATTAATTAAACAATTTCTAGATAACACTCAAGACAATTTACATACAATTGTCGATTAAATCTTTTGCAATATAACAATATGTCAGAAATTCACAAAACTTTAAAACATTAAGAATGAATAATCTACGCTGTTAGTTTAGCATACGTTGTTAATACGATTTTAACAATTAAACTGAGTAGTAAAGCATACTAAAAAAATAACAGCGCTTCGTTAATTGAGGAGCTCCATAACAAAACGGAAAAATTCCACTTTAACAAGTATTGGATAAATGAACAACTAAAAATTAATTTAAGCCATTGTTTGTATATAAGTTAAGTTGATAAGTTGATGCGTTTTGATCCGATTTAAAGTAAACAAATTCGTTAAAACAATTTCTATAAGGATTTTAGTAGGTACAATATTATTATGAAAAAAAAACATTTAATTTAAAAAGTGGAATTGGCTCGTTTTGCTATGGACCTCCTCAATTGTAACAGAGCTGTGTTTGATATGATGTATTTTGTGTTAGATTTTATAACTCTGTTATGTGGGCAATTATTCATTTCAAGTGTACATTTGTTTTCGCTTCATTTAATAAATCCTCAAATAAAATAAAGACATTTTTTGAATTTTCAAACTTCTCGTGTCTTGAGCGTTATATTTGCTTTCACGGTTTTTCTGGCAATGATTTAACAAAAAAAATTTCAAATAATTTTTTTTAATGTTGGTATTCCAGCCACGGAAAAGCTCAAAATAAGAACTTTTTTAAAATAATTATTTCCGAAAATTTATGCACGATTAATTAGCATGTCAAATTGTCTTTCAAATAAAACAAATTCTATTAAAATGGACTGATAATTTTTATGTCAATAACAGCACTTATAAGGATGTTATGGCAATTAATGCTATTTTAAATTCGGCAAGATGTTTTAGACTGCAATAAAATAACTTTGGATTACATTTAATAGAAATACTAACACAGAAAGATGGTTTATGGCCACAAAGACTCTATTCCGGAAAAATGCTTTTATAGGGGATATGTGAAACTATGGATCATTTCTCAACATTTTCAATAAGTTTCGTCCTTGTGACAATTAGAAAATACGTTTCAAATTTCATCCAATTATCTCTGAAATTGCGACTTGTACTTTGCTCAAAATGTTTAAATGGACAGCAAAAGCAAAATCAAAAAGAAAACAAAATACGTTTATGACGAATTTTTTTGGTAAATGAAACGTGTTTGAGACATTTACGGCGCTATATTCTCCGTTCTTACGAAACACACTTGGGGCAAAGCCCTTTTTCGCGGATCAATTCATATCTCCTGGACTACAATTGCAAGGAATACTAAATTTCATGTGTGTAACTCTTGCAACAAACCGCTTGTTTCAACTAAATCTTGAAGGTAAAGGATGGGGGAGACTGGTACCCCCCATACAAAAAATTATTATTTTTCTTATATCTGCAGATAAACAATAAAGAGGCACACCTTATTTGATGTGTGCAACTCTTAGAACTCTTGAAGGTATATGAGTGGGGAGGCGGATACCCCAATACCAAAGAATTATTAATTAATAGCTTAAGAGGATTTAATTACGCAAAGTTGTTAGCTTTTTACTTATTATATTTTTCACATTTCACGGCACGTTAAAAGCACCGTACCATATTTAACATAAATTTGTTTGCCTAGTGATGTAGAATTCCGTAAACTTTAAGCGAATACTTTTAGTTTTTGCCGTACTTGCATTATTTAAAATTAATCCGTGGAAACACCGTCGTTTGCCCCTATATGCGACGTAAAACCCCATTGTACTTTTAGCATAGAGCTGTGTTCGATTTAATATAGCATTTATATCGTGCAGAAAATCACTTTAAACTTTAATACTTTCCATAAATTATACTAAAAATTTTTAAATTTTCCTATTAAAATTAGTCTGCCAAAAAGGTTTTTTCCCTTAAAATACCTCGAAGCCCTTCGGAAACAAAATTTTACAACAATTATGAACAAAAAAAAAACACACTAAACAAAAATTTACCAAAACTATTTTCCAACATTACCAACCACATGTGTCAGCCACATTAGCAGTATTTTTATACCAAGTCCATTTATATATTAAAAAAAAAAAACACAACAACAACAAAAAACCCACAAAAAAAAAAAAAAAAAAGTAGAAAAATAAAAACTAAAAATATGATAAATTTATATCATTTGCAGTAACATTAACACATCATTTCCCCCTAAAACTAAAAAACAAAACAAAAGAAAAAAATTAAATTGTTAAGAAAAAATAAAATAAAACTCTGACATACAAAACAACAATAAGTTGAGAAATGAGGATAAAACTGACTTTAATGCCAAAACTATGCCAAATTTATGGAAAGTAAAACAAAAGAAAAATAAGCAAAATTAAGTAACAACTACAATTTCCAAAACAAAAGAAAACATCTTAAAAAAACTATATTTATTTAATGTGGTTTATAGTAGAAAAATTAGAAAAAAAAAAAATTATATCCTTCAAGAAAAAGGACTTAAAATATTCAACAAAAAAAAAAAAAACTAAACAAAAATCAAGGTCGATTTTAAAAACCAGATAAACTAAATGCCAAAAGTCATTTAAACCTAAAAATGTGATGTAAAAGACATTAATGGATTGTAAACCGTAGCGGCTGAAGTTGGCAGGATATTGTATAATTAAACTTTCTTTTAGGAAATCTGTTTTTTTACAAAAAAAAATTATACATATTGTAACTTAAAAAATCTGCAAATATTTATTCGAATTTTTAAATTTAGACACATGAGCCAAAATGTTGAATAGATGGATTTGCTAGAGACAAAAATTGGATTGGCTTCTTGACGTTTTTAAGTGCCAAAAACTACAAAAAATAAAATATGCTAAAAAAGCGCATAATTTCTGATAAAAAAAAACAGACATTGAAAAAGGGTATTTGTTAAGCCCGATAGAATTTACGAAATGGTAAGCTGTCATACGAACTGTCGTCATCAGCGTGGCCATTTTGGCATTTTTGCAGCTGAATTTAGCATTTTTTTTTTTTTTTTTTTTGTCTGATTTAGCTGCAAATTTTCCATTTAGCAGTTAGCATTTTTCAACTACATATCGTTACCTAAAACGCAAAAGGCCCTAACTAACAAAAAATTAAAAATCTTCTTTTTCATTAAATCTGATGAATTGCATCAACACTTATGTCCACAATAAATTTTGGAAACTTTTATCCAAAATTTGCAATTTTATTTACAAACAACAAGCGGCCCTATCTACAAAAGATTATATGCTACGCGCTAAAAGACCTTACTAACAGTTTCCATAATATGCAACATTGTCAATTGTCAAAACAACTGGTAGGTTTTACAAGAAAAATAGAAGTAAAATAAATTATAAACTGTTTAAGGCAATTTATCGATTAACATTTTTAATAGTAATTTGCTTCTCCTGTAAAATTTTCAAAATGTTAGATAGGGCGTTTTGCGTTTTACGCAACGATATGTAGCATTTTTTAGCAATACTTAATTTTTGAATATTAAAGTAATCTTTTTTTGAAAATCTTCCACAATTTTTTGTTCAACGCACATGCAAATCCCTACTCTTTTGCTATAGAAACTGTACAAAAAAGACCTTTCATAACAAATTGTTTTTAAATTTGATCAGTTTGATCCACTAAATCCACTAAATGTTATGCTGATTTTTTTTCTCTCAATTACAATTTTGAAACATTTTTGGAATCGAAAAGAGAAACCATAACTTTTGAAATAGAAAAACATATACGAATTACATGCTGAGATTTTATAGCTCAATTAATATGTCCACTTAGACAACGATTGCCAAAAAAATTTTCATAATTTAACAAATACTTAACGTTTTTGTGTAGTGGTTTAGTGGTATGAATCTCTTAAAAACAAAAATTCGAAATAGAATGACGCTTTAAAATGTTGCGGTAATCATTCAAAAAAGCAAACTTCGATCTACCAAAGGTTAAAATACAATTTCGTTTAAGGATAGATGTTTGACTATTGACGTCAGAAAAGACTTTAGTTTGACTACAACTTTAACGAATAATCCTATTGTAATAAGATTTGGCCGGTCATTATTTCATAAGAGTATAAAATACACTGTACAATTTTGGGAAGATCGTTTCATAATTTACCATACGTCCCATTTCAAGTCTATCACGAAAAACACTTTAGTATGCTTAAAACCATAACAAATAATGCTGTTGTGGTAGGATTTGGTCCTACTGTCCATATAGAATACGATGAAGTAACACAAATTAGCCCTTTTTCATACAAAAAGTGTTTGGTTTCGGTAATGCTCTAAATCGGTCGGCTACCAGTAAAAACCGCCAGCTTAGGATAAGAAATTTAGGAAAAGAAACCAGGTTGTGCATATAAAAAAAATTGTCTAAATCTATATTTTCTTCATATCCATTTAAATATCCCATAAAAATAATCTAACATACTGTTTCACGTGTCTTCTTGTAGTAACCTTCAAAATTTTACCCGATTTAAAAAACTCGGCAAAACCAAAAACGTTTTCTAACAGCAGCTTAAGTTTTTTTTTCTTTAAATGTTTTTTTCAAAATCTCAAATTAAGCTTTTTTAACAAAGTTCACACTTAGAGATTTTATGCAGAACTTATAAAAAAAAAATGAAAAAAAGAACACTAAAAAGAAAATATACAAAAGCGTAAACAAGGAAAAGGAATAACTAACCAGAAAATTTTTTAATGCTAAACATTTTTGTTATATTTTTTCACATACAACAACTTCTTTGAAATTATTAACATTTTTACTCGTATTTTGTTTCCATTTATTATTATAATTATGCTTTTAGCTAAAAAGAAAAAGTGTTTGTGACTCACTCAAGAACTTTTTTTTTGAAAGTAGATTGAAAACTAAAATGAATATTTTTGTTTGTCAAGGTTTTTTTTTTTTTGAAGAGGAAGATGGCTTTTAATTTGAAAATAAAACAAAACCTTAACAAATTATAAGTTTTTTGTAAGAAAAAAAAAAAAAAAAAAAATGCATTTCCACAAGAAAAAGAAAAATTTTTTGTAAAACCTTTGAATAAATAAGAAATGAAACAAATAAAATTAGTCCAGACCTTGCTCCGTTCGACTTCCACTTGTTTTAATCGAAGCAGAACGCTTTCACTACAATTGTGTATTCGAAGTCGGCTTTTATTAATTTTTGGCCTAAGAATTTCCAAAACTTTTTGAGTGAAATTTATATGCTGCTAGAAAGATTTCACTGCGTCAATATTCTAAACTCTTAAAAATGTCTCAAATGCCCGCATAATTCCAAAATAATTTGTTGGAATGTAAAATATTCTAAGTAAAAAATTTTTTCTATTGCATTTAAAAGTCTCAAATACAAAAATATTTAAATAAACTCAACAGACATTTTCTTGAATCTCTTTAAAATTAAGTTTCTTTCCGTTTTTTTTTTTTTGCAGTTTCAAATACTCAAGGGATTATATCTCTATCTTAAACTAAAAAACTAGCGAAAAGAAGAAACAAGTAACAAAACAAAGTAAATTAAAATGTTGCATTCAAAATACTTTAACCCAAATTTCATATTTTTGTATGGGGGGAAAAAATAACCCAGATCTTTATTAACAGTGTTTTTGTTTTTATTCAAATATTTTGCTGCCAAAAACTTTAAACAGTTGAATAAAACAAAAAAAAAAAAAATGTTTTCCTTTTTTTTTTTCTTTCAAAACTGTTTAGATTTTTTTCTACAACAAGTACGAATGTAAAATACTGCACTCAAAAATATTTATCAACTTCTCAAAACCAAATACTTAACACTCTGCCCTTTAACTAGAGTTGGTAACAAAAAGTTTTGAAACCAAGAAAAAGTCTAAAAATGCAAAATAGTTTCATATTTGCAACATGAAAACTGCAACAACAAAAACAAAAACTAAATAAGAAAGAACATAAAAATAATGTTGCATTTAGTTTATTCTTGATAATCTAGTAAGTCGGTCAAAATCTTTCTTTATACTGAGTGTTTATGAGTTTTCCCATAAAATGAAATGACAAGAAGAGAAAGAGAGAGAGCGAGAGAGATTGAGAAAAAAAGCCTGAGAAAATGTCTAAAAGAAAAAAAATTAAAACAAAATTGTAGCACAAACAGTTTTAAACTAAAATGAAATGAAAGTTTTTTTAAGACAGTATACAAATCAGAAGTCTAACGCTGCATAGCAAGTTTTAGGCACAATGGGTGATATTAAGTAAAAAAAAGTAACTTAGATATATATCCAATTTGGAAGTTTTTGTCTACGTCTTAGCTAAATCTAAAGGCGATCAACTAGTTGTGAAAAGTGTATACTAATGGCTATTTCTTATCTGCAAAATATGTTGCATATGTTTTACATGTTTTACATTTTTGTATTCGCTTCTACTGTGGGCAACATTTTTAATTTCTTTTGTGAATATGTTGTATGAAAAACATGTTAACATGTTGCATAGTTTACTTCTACTCTTATTAAGGGTGTTTTTAAATTATTTGATAATAAATTTAATGATAATTTTTATTCTTGACTGCCGCGGGACTCGAACCCAGGCTTTCACGGACAGGTTACCATTACATGTTTCAATTGTAACTACTCAATCTCTTCAGTGGGTTTTGCCGTTTAACACTCACAGCCATCGATGACTGCTGGCAGTCAATAGTCAAACATCAATCTTTAAACCAAATTATATTTAACCTTTGGTAGATCGAAATTTGCATGTTAATTTACATGTTCTTCCTTACTTCTGCTTTTTCGTACTTTTTGTCAAGAATTCTTCTCGAAGTCCAAAGTAAATTTTTTTTTGTTTGTCATTTTGTTTGTCTTTCTTTTTCTTGTTGACCTTTCTCAGCACAACTTGAAGGCCAAATGTAAACATAGAGCTCGTGCCTTAGCACAATCTTCGCTTGTTATAATACCAGGATATTGAAACTTCGTTCCCCTTTTAATTTGTACATACATTACTTTAAGGGTTTCATTTGTAGATGAGTTGATGCGCATTTCTTTCGTCTTTTTCGTATTAATTTTAAGCCCTACTTTACATGACTTGCTTACTAAATCGTTAAGCTTTTTCTGCAAATCACTCTGTCTGTGTGACATTTCTCACTTGTCGTCTGCGTCGTGCAATGGCTCAAGTCTAACTGATGGGTTAAGTGGATCTCAAATAATTTCACGAGGCTTATGTGATGCTCGCTTCGATACAACGTAAATTACAATTAAATATAGTAGGTGTGACAGCAAACATCCTTGTCTCAGTCCAGAGATCGGAAACCTTATCACAATGTAGGAGCCTACTCTTAGAACCATCATAGTTAATGCGTATGAATTTACTATTTTATCTGGTACTCCTAAGTTTCTCAACTCAGTCCATATACATACATGCTCTTCTTGCTTAGTCAAACGCTTTCTCATAGGTAACTGTAATTCAACAGTTTGTTCTATTATTCGGGCTGATTACGGTTGGCGTTGCCGTATACGCATATAAGAGTATTAATCTCGTCTACACATGATCGGCCGCTACGGAAACCGGCTTGCTCAAGTCTTAATTTATTATCGACAAACTTTAGCATCCTTTGTAAAATAGTCTTCATAAGAACTTTTAAGATTGCTGATCGAAGTGTTAAACCTCTCCAGTTTTTGCAGTCGGTGGCATCTCCTATTTTATGCAGCTTTACAACTAAGCCTAGTAGCCAATCGATCGGAATGGTTTCTTAAGCCCATAATCTCGGAAGAAAAGATGTAAAATGTCTCTATATTTTAAGTACTTTCAAAATGCAAAACTATGTCTAAGACCATTTTAAGGCACTTTTCTAACCTAATGTCTAAGTCTAATACTACATTTACACCTACGCAAAATCTAGTACTTACGAGATTTCGAGCCAAATCTAGTTGTTTTTGACTAGATTTCCCATACAAAACAAAATCTACTTCGTGACAAGATTTCGACGAAATCTACTCAAAATCTAGTAGTACCTAATGATGCAACTATGGTTTTTTCAATATAGCACTAAAAAATACTTCTCTGCACAAGAAAAAATGACATTAAAAAAAAAACAAAACAAAAATTGTTAAAACCAAAATAAAAAAGTTTTGTAAAAATTGTAACACAATAAAAAAAGACGAATAATAATGATAAAATAAATATCGTTGATTATTAATAAAAGGTAATGCAAATTTTTTAATGTTTATTTTTTTTTGTGTTTGTATGTGTAACGAAAAAACTTTTAGTCAGTTGTTTTGTTATAAAAACAAAATCTCGCTAATGTCAAAAAAGTATAATGTAAACGCACTTGATTTCGAAGAAGATTTTAAATGAAATTTACAAGATTTCGGCCTAATGTAAATGTAGTATAAGACAAAAATAAAGTTTATTTTTATCAAAGTTTTTCTTGGGTTTCAAAATAATATTTAACAAGATTTCGATTAAATGTGCTAAATTTCCATTTTATCAGATGTGTTCTGGAAATCGAAAACGCAAAACGCAAGAATTTTAAACGTCGTTTATTAGTAAGATTTTTGTAATAAAACAATTCATTGACAAATATTATACAAATATTTCTCTATTAAACAGAATACTATTGAAAAACTGAAATTTATTGTTGATGGGATAAGCTATTCCTATGCGCATTTCACTGGTTGCTTAGGCCAGGATCATCAGGAAAATTCATCCAAAGATTGTAGAAAAATAAAACTGTTAAGCAAATAAGAATTATAAGCACCAGGTTTACTTGTAACAATTTCAAAGCTTAAACCAAAAACAACAACAATAAACAAAGGGTTTATTTTTTCTTACAGTCCCACCTACAATTGGTTGATTTTTTGTCAACTCTAAATTTAAAAACAAGACAGTCTTAGTCTACGGTTGTGGCTAAGCCTGAATAATTTGAAAGTCTTTGTGTATATTATTGTTCATTTTTTATATTTATTTCTATGTTCAAATCTAAGTTTATTAAAATGCCTTTACCTATTTTGCTTTTTCACACATTTTATATGTCTAAAATGCCGAAAAGTATACTTTAGTTTCCTTAGTTTTTATACAGCAGAAATAACTCATACCATATTTGCATTTCCCAAGCAATTTAATTAATATTTTCCTTGTGTTAAAATGTATTTTTATTAACATAAAATTCTTTTAATTAGAACTTAAGAACATGTTTTCTTTATATGTTGTTAGCTAAACTATAAAATTTTATGTTAAATGGCGCCTTAAATGTATGCAACAAATAAAACTGTGTATAAAAGTCATAAAAATAAAAAAAAACGTATAAATGAAATTTAAATATTTATTTAGAAAAAAAAGACCAACAACAATAAATATTTTATGACATCGATTTTTATTTTTATATGTAAAAAAAATCTATTATTTGACAAATCTATGACAGAAATAATTCCATTTAATTTTCTATTAATACCCAAACAAATATATTTTTAATACCTTTTTTTTATAACATTTTCTGCATAATAAAAAGAAACGAAGAAAACACACATGTATATACCCATGTAGAGACATCTATATACATATAGGCATTTCCACTAAAAAGTCATCTTTTTATTACGTTATGCTAGCAAGCAAAATGAATTGTTCTCAAAGAGAAATTTATATACTAAATTTTTTATTTTTATTTTTTTGTAGAGCGTAATCAGCTTTTACTTTATTAAAAAAAAAAAGGTTTTATATACAAACTTAAATAATTGCTGGCGTAACGTTAAAAAAAACAGATTTTTCCGTGGAAATACCCATACATAAATTTAATTTCCAGTGAGAAAATTTATTGCAAAAAATTCATTTTCTACCGAAAATATTTAATACAAATAAACCAACAAATTTATGCGAGTACTTTTGTTTTCTATAATACATATAACGTTTTTTTCTGTATCTTTTTAATTTGTCATAGCATACCTTAAGGCGCTGTGTGACTGGTCTGAAAACACAAACCCAACTCTGTTTGCTGCTGTGAGAACAAGTGAGTGCGAACGACATCGCTAATAAGTGTTCGAGATAATGCCGGGTGTGGTATTTTTAATTGTTGTGCCAACAGCTAATTTTGAACGTGAGCTCATTTATGGTATGTAAAAAAAATTTATGATATGTAAAAAAAAAAAATTAAATGAAATCTACTCTCTTGTACTGTTGTGCAATTAATAATTGTAACATAAAATATTGTTATTGTTTTGTTGGCTGTGTGCAAAAGCTGGTGGTTGGTGTAAGTGTGTTTAATTTTTTTAATTGTTCCTTTACAAGAGATAAGAATTGAGATTTAAAAAAAATGACAACATTAAAGTATATTTAATGAAATGGAAATAAACTTTGGGAAACGCTTGGATTTTATTTTCTAAATACCTTTACCTTGCGTGAAGAAATATTTCATTTAAATATTTTTTAATTTTTGTTAAAATGAATAATTATTTCACAAAATAAAGCCGATTATGTTTGTTCGTAAATTAAAACCTTGAAAATTGGAGTATACCTTTAGGGATATCAGGAAATTAAAAAAAAGTATGTTTTATTTGTATGGAATCAACGAGATTAATGCGCATAAAAACCAGGAATGGAAATCATAGCACGATTGCACTTGTTTGTTAATTTTTAGCAAGGTTGGCAACCCAAGCGAATATCGGAAAATATTTATTAAAATATTTTTTTTTTTTTGTTATCGGTATTTTAGTTCTCTTGGTATCGGTATACCAATACCAAAACGTTTCTATTGACACATGTATATCTGCTTTACAATTAAATTATTTAAACCAAACAAGAATTAAAAAGAAAAAAATAAAATGGGTCTAAAGGACTAAGATGACACATTTTTACATGGTGGCAATTATTGAAGGGATCTTTTGTTAAAAACATTGTGAAAATTGTAGTATCTTAGCAAAATGTATACTATCGGAATTAAAGTTTTTGTTATTTCGGTATCGGTTTCAATGCCGGTATTCCATTTTTAAGCGGTATCGGTCTTTTTAACGGTATCGGTTAAAAACCATGCTCCTTAGAATTTGTCATCGTTACACTACCGCGACTTATTATGTATAGTTTAAAAGCAAAATGATATTTTTAATTCGTAGTTTCTTTTTTGGCTTCTTTTTATATAGTGCATTCCTTGTAGGCTGATATATTCGATATCTTAACCGGTTTGTTATATATATTTTTTTTTCGAATGTTTTATAAACCGGAATTTTTGCTTAAAAACTGGCTTATTAAGTTCTTATATCCTTCACAATTCCATTTGTAAATTGTTTACGATATTGATCTGCGACCCTATAAAGTGTTTATATAGTCCAGGTTCTTATGCTCAGCGAAGTTGATTTAAAGTCTATCCGTTTGACTGTCTGGCTGTGTGAATGGTTTACTTAAGTGCCCCGTACTTAAGATGGTCTGAAAACGGGATTGATTTAAGTAAAAGTGCGATAAAAAGTTATCTTAAACAGAGCTGGACTTGAGAATTTCAAAGTTGGTTAAATCCCTAACTCGGACTTGAAAAAATCCGAAAGTGACATAAATACTTAGAACCCAAGAGAACCCAGAGAGAGAGAGAGAGAGAATATTATTATTTAATAACCCGTTTACACATATGTTTGTTTTACCCTTTTTGTTGTATTCCTCCATTTGTTTGCGGGAGAACTCTCAATAGTAAGACACCAGCAGCATGCTCGATATGGTTTTCATAATCATTCTACTTTGATAATTTGATGAATTTAACTAAATAATTTAAAAAAATAGAATTCGGGAATTTTGGGTTCTTAGTTTACTTTTTTAAGTACTTTTTGGTATTATTCTTTTAAAAATTTTTAATTGCGACTTGTACTAAAAGTAAGTGGACAAATTTTAAATTTAGTTCGATTTTTTCATTCTGTGTGTTTTGAATATTTGTTTTTAAAAATTTATGATAACATTATGGGTGCCAAATAAAAGCATGTTAAAAAACTACTAGCTGGATATTGGCCACCTTTCAGAAAGAAAAACTCCTTCCAGGTACGAGTAGCTAAATAATATTGCCAAAGAACGAGACAACGACAAAGTACACTTTTTAAAGACTAGAGCTGTAACCCCATCTGGCCTTGGGGTCTTATATATGTTGAGGTCTTCAAGGAGCTTTTTAACTGCACGCGCTCTAAAAAATATCTTAGACATAGTAACGGATACCCTTTCGAGTTCGGAGGGCGGCTGATTGCTTTCCGGCAAGTATGCATTCTTTGCAAACCTGTCAGCAATAAAGTTGGCTTTATCAACCGCAGTGAATATTTGGTCATTCATCATAAGGGTTGGAATTGATAAAATTGTATTATTCGTTACCGTTTTAACAAATGACCAAAAGGTCTTACTACCCTGCGGAGCAGCAAGGACGTTCGCACGCAGACGCTGTTCTTTAAAAATACTTTCACTTCTGAGTACTCTGACAAATTTGTTACTCGCCTGTTAACGTAACGCGCAAATAACTGGGTTTTTGGCATCACGCCAATTATTGAACGTATCCTGTCTGGATCTGACGGCATTCGTGCACGTCTGATTAAACCAGCACTTATGTTTTGGTTTAGTAGAAAATTGCTTAAATGGAATGAATAATATCACTCTCAGCATTATCACATTTAAGCTCAGCCCCACGAGCCGTTTCATAGACAAAAATAGAGCGTGTCGTCACTGGTTTTAAAGCGCTACGAAGGTCCGAAAAAGCAAACGCTGCAAAAATGAGGTTATGATCCGCGAAGTGAGAAAAAGGGCGAGAATACGAAACTGCCCTTCACCACACGGAATGTGTGTTGGTTCTTTCACAAGTTGCACAAGGTGATTGCGTGCAGCGAGAGCTCAACATACACTGAAAGAACTATGCTTCATAAATCTATTGAATCAATTTCATAAAATTTTTTTCTTTAATCCAATAAAAAATATCATTACGGGCATGAAATTTTACAGAAATAATGAAGTAATTTCATTACCACTACGAAATTGAGTTTCGTAATTTGTCAAAAAATTTTCATTAAATTAATGACAACTTAATATCTCTTTCAAAAGAAAAATGCAACTAATTGTTATACATTATTTCAATAGATTGTTAAGATTAAAATGAACTGTTAATTAATGTATTCAAATATTTTTAGTTAATGAAAAAAAGTGTAACTTCATATTTTCCATGAAAAATGTCACTTAATCAATGAAAACAAGATGAAGTTCTCTAACTTCAAAACACTAATAACTAGAAAATATTTTCTTCCTATAACTGCTGTAAAAATGTATTTTTAATTCCATTTTAAGCGATAGACATGAAAATATATGAAAAAAACATACATTTCAATGTTTCATAACATCAATAAAAAGATTCATAACGATAAAAAACACTGAATGTAGCTAAATGTTAGTAATAGGTTCAAAAACATACAACGACAAAGAAAAAACAAGAGCAAAAAATTCTCACATTCTTTTTTCTTAAATTGTTAATTTAAATACACAAAATGTGAAGAAGCAAGATGAAAGTCGTCCCGGGCTGGAAAATGAATTCAATACAATTTATTAAAAGGTAAGTTTATACAAGTAGAACAATAACATGATGTATCAGAAATATATAAACGAAATAAAATTAATATAACTTGATATTTGAAACAGGAAAAAAATAATTAAATTCACAACAACTTAAAACGCACATTGAAATGGCTGAAATAAATAAACATAAATATATATGTGGTCATTAATATGACCAAATTTAATCAGTAACTTAATGAATTTATGTCATTAAACAAATTAAAATTTTTATCGATTTTATGAAACATTTCGTTAACGGGGGGCTAATGTAACATTCTTCATTAATCCAATGAAACGTTACATAGGTGGAATTTTAATGTAATTTTTCATTGGATTAATGTCAAAATCCATTGGATATGTGAAGAAAATTCTTTCAGTGTATAAGCCCTCGACGAATTGTGTACGTTGGCAACGACTATTTCACTACTTGGACAGACCCCAATTATTCTAGTAATGAAATCGGATATGGAGTCAAAATAGTTGTAGGAGTTCAACGTGTCGAAATTTGGGTTTCTAAAGACGAACCCAAATTGTAGGATGTCCGTCTTGATTTGAAATTTAACCCAAAAAAAAGTTAAATTCTGCATCATTACAGCCTAATTGTGGCTGAAGTTGGAACACAACATTTTCACGGATGTACAACACAAGGCCCCAATGAGGAACAAAAAGGGATATACATTGATACACAGGTATTTGGAGATCCTGTGTATTAGCATCTCCTCCTACCTGTGTTTCGCATAAGTCAACATCCGGCCGTTGACATCGAATGTGAGCATATACAAAGATGAAATTTGCCCTCAGTCCACGTTTGTTATAAAAATCTAAACGAATTCTGCCAGCCGTAATGAGGTATAATTCAAACTGATATTCTTGACATTAATACTATTGGCCGGTTTTTAGAAAAAAGTCAAATAAACGATCACGCTTATCCTTTTCAAATTCTTTTTTAAGGTACGTCACAGTCGATCCTAAGAACTTAGTAAGTTTTTAACCAAAATAGTTTATTTCTTTGCACTGGCTAGTTTTTATGGCAATTTCAATGCCACATTTTTGTGGTTCATAGAACCCAAAGTTCTCGTAAAATTTTTTTCAGCCTAGCTGCCACATTTTTGTTAATAAATATTTTTATTTACATTCGTATTTATTTACTTAGTTTAAAAAAAAAAACTACGATTTTGTTTTTAACTTAAATTAAATTTTTTTTAAAAAAATATTATTAACAACAGAAATTCAATTAACAAAAGAGAAATATGCCACCCAAAATTTGAATGCGCAATAATAAGCGAACACTATGAATATTGTTATTTTGAAAATATGTAGTTCTTTATGTATTTATGTTCTTTTTGATTATTTTTAAGATGAATTGTATTTAAAAAATGTGAGTTACTGTTTACAAACAACACACAGCTGTTTTTTATTCAATTCTTTTAAGATCAACAACAGCGCATATAAAAAATAACCCTGAAGTTAAAATAAAAAAGTATATTTTAGGTGTAAATATGTTATAATTTAGATCGCAGTATAAAAAAGGGTTAACAACAAAAATAGGCACAAGAGCACACAGAAATTATAAAATGAATTATAAATGCCAACATTTGGCCCCTGTAAATTGTTTAGTCCCAACATTCAATGGTGCCATTGTCAGATGCATTAATTGAACAAATCTGCCAAATGAAAATAGCGTACAATGTTCACACAGTTGCAAAACATTTATTTTAAGTCAATTTGAATGACAACCTTGTAATATCTGACCACCGTCTGTACGAAGCTTTTGTACAAATGTCTTCTAAAAAGCTTTGATTTTCATTTTTGTGGAATACTGGACGTATATGGGTCTGATGTAGGGTTTTCAGTCAATTAATTCTTATTCGATTAATCGAACAATTTTACAGACTAGAAATATATTGAAAAAAGTCCCATAAATGCCCAGGAGTCGCCCCAAGTAAGATAAAATGTATGACCGACCTCAATTAGTTTTTTGTCCATAACATTTTCTCGATACATACTTGCCCCTTATCTCCACTTTTTAGGGGGGCTGCCAAACAAATATTGCGTTTTGTGAAATTCTTAAACTAATTAAAATTGTTCGACTTTTGTGAATAAAAAGTTGGTAACAGATTTTAATCATTTATGGCTTGCTTAGCTGCATTTTCCAATTTTTTTTATGAATTTTTAAAAAACAAAAATTTTGAAATTTTGATAAAAAATGCTCATATTTAAAAAAAAATTTACTTTTTTTAAAATAAATTTTATTGCGTTTTTTTTTTAGTAATTTGAATAAACTAAACCGTTTTTGAGTTACGCGAATATATGTTGCGCAACCTCCTCCATTTCGAAATAACGGTATATCTCGAAAACAAGAGCTAACCTAAAAAAAACGGTGGGCACCATTGCATTCAGAGAAGCCGAGTTATGCTAAAACGCCATGTGCACGGCTTGTCTAAAAAAAGAGTGTAAATTTCGAGCACAGTGTAATTAATTAACAACATCAACGGGTTTTTGTTCCGAATTTAAAAATCTTAATCGGTTTTTTTTAATTAAATTTTATTTCAACCAAAATCAGGTTTTTAAAAGAAGTCAAATAGTCTAGTCCCTGGCATTGACCAATTCCTATAGAATCCCTTAATTCATATTTTGTCTTGCTGAGGATTTCTAAGAAACGCCACAGTCGATATTACGAAAGACTTTATTACTCTATCACCCAAATAGTGTGTTTCTTTGCCCTGGCTAGTTTTGATGGCAATTTCAATGCCACAATTTGTTGGTTCGTCGAACCCACAGTTCTGATAAATTTTTTTCAGCTTAGGTGCCAAATTTTTGTTAATAAATACTTTTATTTACATAAGTGTTTATAAACTTACTACATATTTTAAAGAAACAACGTTTTTGTTTTTAACTTTAATTAAATTTTTTCTTTTTAATACTATTAACAACAAAACTAAACAAACGAAAGAGAAATATGTCACCCAAAAATTGAATGTGCAATAATAAGAGAAAACAATAAAAATTCTTATTTAAAAAAAATGTTTTTATTTAATTGCGTTCATTTGTAGACATTTTAAACTGTTTAAAGCTTTGCTGTGCTGAATTTTTGATACCCTCCGCCGAGAGTTCGAATATTAAGAATTAGTATCTACAAATTAAAAGCTAAATTTTATAAGATTTGACCTGACAGTATTATAATTTGTTGTCTGTTTCAAAAAATGTCATATACGACTTAATTTCACCTAATTTAAGTAAATTATCATGAGTTTATTCAGAAATATTTCATTTAACGTGTAGTAGAGTGATTTTTAGGGGGGGGGGGGGTTATATTTGACTTATTTTAAATTCACAAAATTCGGTAGAGTAATTTTTGGTATTACTGAAAAAAAATTAGACCGAATTTCAACAGTGAATAACAATTTTTTTAAGCATTTTATGCGTCCTTAAGTGCTTTTCGGAAAAGCGCTTAATATAGGGTCTATGATAAATTATAGACGGATCTTTACAAAATTTATTTTGACTACAATAGCATTATCCGTTACTTCTTAACAGCCGTACCTAAACAAGAGCGGAAGGCGGAACGATCTCTTTCGCTTGGCTTTAACGTTTGACAACTTTTGTTAAGTTTGAGGCAATGCCATATTGCCATATTGCAATATTTTAAACACGTTTTACATGGGTCACCATTTTTTGCATGGGTAAACCGAACTTGAATGTGAGTTTTTCATTTCTTCTTTTTTTAATTTGCAAAGGTATTTTAACAAACATTTTTGGTTCAACAAAAACCACATGTTGACATAAGCTATTTTATCGGCATACACTTTTAGTATCTTTATCATTTTGTGTGTATGTGTGTTTTTGTTAATACTCGTAGAATATACTAAATCTTTTTGGAATTTAATCCTAAAAATTGTGTATGAATGTTACTTTTTTGAATAACAACGTATGTCAATTAGTGTTATTTTTGAGTTAATAATGTCAAATTTAATTCTTTTAAACAGTGTTTTCATTAGTCTCAATTTTTTTAGAACAAGATGGACAAATTGTTGTTGTCTTAAAAACAACTTTTGATTCATATGTATTAGAATATTCAACAAGTAAGAAAGTATAGTCAGTCGGTCAAGCCCGGTCATATGGTACCCAACACCACAGTATTTAAAAACAAACTTTCGAGACTTTACCCTAATTGAACCATGGGCAATCATGATGGACCCACCAGAACAAAATTAAGCTAAAGATTCATGTAAAAGTTCTTTGTGTAGAAAATAATTTAGATATTTTCATCTATGTGAAATTTTTTGTCTCAAAGTGATTTCAGGATGGGGGTTTATATGGGATCTACGGTAAATTTTGGCCCACCAGCACAACATTTTGTCATGACATTAAAGCTATAGTAAAAGTTATTGTGGCCAACGTTTATGTTAATACCAATATTTATAAGGAAGTTATGGCATTAAAAGCTATTTTAGGGATTAGTATTTGTATGGAAGCTTTGGTCAAATATGGACCGATTCCAATAAAATTTGGTTAGATGATTTTGATTGCAATAAAATAAGTTTAAGCTTAATACCATAGATGGGGATCGTGCTCTCATTTTGCTGTTTCAGCTCACATTTAGTGATAGTGCAAAAATATTGCAATCATTTTATTGATGTTGAGTGGTAAATTGAAAATTTTGCAGATGTTAAAAAATTTTGCACTCAAAAAAAAATTGTTTGATTTAAAAAAAAGCAATCTTCAGATTATCGCAACTTTTTTTCTTTACTCATTAAAGTGCAACGAAAAATGTTGCACTTAATTTAAAATCAAAGACTTGTTTTTTCATGATTACAGCTAATAATTAATTATACCGCTATTGACAAAATTTCATTTTATTTAAGGTTCTTGGCTTATGCATATCCTCAAAAAAATCAAAAACCATGCACAAACAAATAAAATTTTTTAAGTTTTAGTGAGACAATATTTGTATGCTGCTTTTTTGAGTGCAAGTTAAAATTTTGCACTTTTTGAATTAAGTGCAGAATTTCGCATTCAATCTGCGTTTAGTGATAGTGAAAAAATTTGCAATATCACTAAATTCTTTAAGTGGTAGTTAAAAATAATAACAATCATCACTTAGCTGGTAAAAAAGAGTGCAAACTAATTTGTTTGCAGTCTTATTTAGTGATAGTGAACTGCTGACTTAAATCAATATTTAGTGCACTACCCCCAACTATGCTTATATGATATGCCATACCCAAACAAGAGCGGTGTGTTAACTTTCTTGTTGAATAAAACTCATATAATAGAAAAATGAAAAGGATTTAAAACTACTAGATTGACCAAAAATCTAAATTGCCATTAATTATTAAGAATAACGGACAACTTCACTATTAGATAAACGCGCGGCCAAAATCGGAGTTTCCAATTGTTTTATGCTTAACGCAAATTGTATGGGCATGGCAGTTTTTGACAACTAGACAACGCATGCCGCTTTTGTTAAGGTACGACTGTTATAGGCGTACTAAAGTGCTTTACGATAGTGGGCTTTATATGGGGGCTATTGTAAAGTATGGGCCGAACTTCACAAAATTGTAGTATGATTTACAGTCATATAAAACGAATCTATGCACAAATTAATGAGAGTTTTTTTTAGTGAGGTTGCTTCACATTTGAGTTATGCTGGAATTCAAACCTTAACTGCGTTGTTACCAAAAAAGTCTTAAAATGTGTTATGTTCTTTAGACCTCTTTCGCACTCGAAAAGTTTACTCTGACAAATTTGGTGTGCTCATGTGTCTATTTTTGTTCTTTACCCCTTTTTTATACTGCGATCTAAATTTTAACATATTTACACCTAAAATATACTTTTTTATTTTAACTTCAGGGTTATTTATTATATGCGCTGCTGTTGATCTTAAAAGAATAGAAAAAAAACAGCTGTGTGTTTTTTATAAACAGTAACTCACATTTTTTTAAATACAATTCATCTTAAAAATAATCAAACAGAACACAAACACTTAAAGAACTACATATTTCCAAAATAACAATATTCATAGTTTTCGCTTATTATTGCGCATTCAAATTTTGTAGAACACGTTTCCATTTGGTTTGTTTATTTTTGTTGTTAATAATATTAAAAAAAAAAAAAAATATTTAAGTTAAAAACAAAAACGTTGTTTTTTAAAATAGTAAGTAAATAAACACTTATGTAAATAAATATATTTATTAGCAAAAATGTGGGATCTGGGCTGAAAACAATTGTTTGAGAACTGTGGGATCTATGAACCACCAAAATGTGGCATTGAAATTGCCATACAAACTAGCCAGTGTTAAGAAACACACTATCTGGGTTAGCAAACTTATTAAGTGGTTAATATCGACTGTGGCATTCCTTTAAAAATTAATCTTGAAAAAAGGGATTTTATAGAAATTGGTCAATGCCCAGAGATTAGCGTGATCGATTATTTGACACTGTTTAAAAACCAGGCCAAAGGTATCATTGTTAAGAATATTAATTTGAATTTTTCCTCATAATGGCTGGTTGTATTCGTTTAGATTTTTATAACATACAAATTTCACCTTCTTAAATGCTCACATTCGATTTCATCGGCCGGATGTTTTCGCCTTATGCGAAACCGAGGCAGGAGGAGATGCTGATCCAAATAATCTCCAATAACCTGTGTGTCAATTTCTATCCCCTTTTATTGACCCACAGACGTGTTGTGGAGTCATCGTCTTCTGTACCAATGGGGGGTATAGCTATTGAGGAATCCGACACTGATGATGTTCTGGGCATGAAAATTCATTGTGAAGTTCGTTGGAACCAACATATTTTTCAAGTGGCGAAAGAAGCATTCAAGTGTCTTGGTTTCTTAAAACGGTGCAAGAACAACGTCACTCCGTCTGATCTCCTCACTTTTTATACCGCCTTTATGGTGTGCTCATGTGCCTTTTTTTGTTCTTTACCCCTTTTTTATACTGCGATCTAAATTTTAACATATTTGCACCTAAAATATACTTTTTTATGTTAACATCAGGGTTATTTATTATATGCTGTTGATCTTAAAATAATAGAAAAAAAACAGCTGTGTGCTGTTGGTAAACAGTAACTCACATTTTTTTAAATACAATTCATCTTAAAAATAATCAAACAGAACACAAACACATAAAGAACTACATATTTTCAAAATAACAATAATCATAGTTTTCGATTATTATTGCGCATTCAAATTTTGTAGAACACGTTTCCATTTGGTTTGTTTATTTTTGTTGTTAATAATATTAAAAAAAAAAAAAATTTATTTAAGTTATACTGCCTTTATGGTATGCTCATGTGTCTATTTTTGTTCTTTACCCCTTTTTTATACTGCGATCTAAATTATAACATATTTACACCTAAAATATACTTCAGGGTTATTTATTATATGCGCTGCTGTTGATCTTAAAAGAATAGAAAAAAAAACAGCTGTGTGTTGTTTATAAACAGTAACTCACATTTTTTAAATACAATTCATCTTAAAAATAATCAAACAGAGCACAAACACATAAAGAACTACATATTTTCAAAATAACAATATTCATAGTGTTCGCTTATTATTGCGCCTTTATGCGACCGAAAATGGAATACAACCCCCATATCTGGGCAGGGGCTTCAAAGTCTATTTTGAGGCTTCTGAATCGGATGCAAAATACGTGCGTTGAAGCTCATCAATGACAGTGGGGTCTCCAGCTCTTTTGACTCATTGGAGCATTGTCGGAATGTTGGTTGTGCGTCATTGTTCTATCGATAGTACTTTCCAGATCACATCCGTTCCTTGTCGAGTGTCCCATGTATCGCACAACGCATTGCAGAGAATATTCGTTTCTTGGTCGTAATTTTTAAAAGCCGTATGCGTTATCTTGGTTTCTTTGTATCATGATACAGATTGTCTTATATCACAGATTATCAATTTGCGGAAATATGACCGGATTTCTGAATATATGACAAAACTCTACAATGTCACATTATTTAATCTAATGAAAATAAGAACCTTAATGCTTCTACACAAGATTATCAACACTCTTGAACCAGTCTATCTGTTTGATAAAATCTTATTTACACAATCAGGAAGGTCAAAAGACATTATTCATATAAGATATCGAACTTTAGTATCTGAGTGGCAATTTTACGTCCATGCAATCCGTCTTTGGAACTCGTTAACACCGACCACACAGTTTATACGCAACGCACTACACTTTAAAAAAGAATTGCTAAAGCATGATTTACTCTGTCAAATTAAATATTTCTATTGTGTATTATATTAATTTATTTTGTTAATAATAATTATCTGTATTTATGTAACAATTTTAAATGAATACTTACTGTTAACGTCATGTTTCTATACAATTTAAAAATCCATTACTATAATTATAAGATTTTAAATCTTGTTGTATTGGAAATCAAATAAATAAATAAATTCTTTTTCAGGATTCTCTCAACATAAAAAATCATCCATTATGCTATTATTTCGGCTAATTTTGTTAAAGATTGTTTGTGTAATAATAAATAGCAAGTTTAGTTTTGATCGAATTTCAGTATTTGGTCATAGCTCGGCCATTTTGACAGAATTTTATACCGGCACCTTTAAGAATAAATTAACTATTTACTTTGGTGATTAAACTTGGAGTAGGGAAGATCTATGGTTCCCGAAAATAGGTATTTAAAAAAAACTTAATTTTGACATTTTTTTTTACCGATTTTCCGAGTTTTTCAGCAAATATGTTCTACTAAAATTTCTGATCTTTTGATATATAAGGCGCATCCATAGGACATATGATAGCCTTAAAATTTTTTAAGCCCATTTTTGGAGTATTTTTCTCATAACCTGCCCATTTTTTTTTACCGATTTGAGGGACTTATATACCGACGTGTTTGAGAAGAAATTTGCCAGTTACTTTGGCTATAAGACTTGGACTCGGGAAAATCGCTGGCTCCCGATAACGCGTATTTAAAAAATAAAAATTATTTTGGTCATAACTTTTTCGTATCTGAACCGATTTTTCAGAAAATATTTTCTACTAAAGATTCTTTTGATATATATTAGAGATAACCAGAGCTCATATGACAGTCCAAAAATTCAGGTTTTTATACAATTTTTGAAATTTTTTTGGACGGGAGGTACCCACTGCTCCAATCCCGCCCATATGATGCGGTTTATTGATAACATTAATGTGTGTACCTAATTTGGAAACTTTGGCTCTTGCCGTTCTCCAGGTATACAGGAAAATAGTAATAAAAATACAACAACAAAAAGTGATTTTTGGCAAAAGTTAGAGGAAGTCGTTGTCTTTTGCTCATTTCTCAGCCATTTTTGGACCGATCTGGCTGAATTTCAATAGCAAAATTATAATAAGAATACAGAAATATTTACCAACCAAGCCTCCATCATATCTGGGGGCTTCGGAAAACCCATTTCAACAGACAGACGGACGGACAGTTATATCCAAAGTTATATATACCCTTTTACCTTCGGTTAAGGGTTTAAAAATAATATATTTAATAAAAAAAAAATATGTTCAGACCTAGCCTTTTAAACTTACCGCTTTATTACCAAAAATTAGACAACATCGCATGCTAGAAATAACTTGTTTTATCAATTGGGGGATTCACAAGGTAGTCACAAAGTTACAAAGTCATATGTCTTAAAATAATTACAAGAAATATATATAACTGCTGCGGGCAACCGCTTATTGTTTAGATTTCTACTGTACAGCTATGAGAATAAATGAACACAGCATAAAAAGTTTTTATTTTGTTTGAAACACAATAATATTTTTGTTAAACAATTGTTACATATTATTCAGGACATTATGACAATATGACTTGATAGCACACCTTGTGAATACCCAAAATAATGTCTTTTAGTAATAATATACAGGCATCGATTCGAAAGAAGACTTCGTTCGCTTAACGTACATGTAAAACAAAAACAATATTTTATTATTTGTATGTATAAAAAAAAACCGCGTATATAAACGCTTTGCTTATAAGCAAACAGATAATACAATTCATAACTTACTATGCACCAATAAAGAAAATACGTATAAAATTTTTATAAGAAATTTATATCGACATTTCCAGCGAAAAGTATACTCTTTGTAACGTAACGCCAGCAAGCAAATCAGCTTGTATTTTAGGCCCATGTTGTTCCAATATTATCCCTTTTGTTACTTAATGTTGAGCTAGTTGCGCTTTACACCAAAATACAAAAATTAATTATAACTACAAAATTTTTTGAGGAAAAATTTTAACTTCTTGCTGGCGTTACGTTCCAAAGAGAAGACTTTTCGCTTTTAATGCCCATATACACGGCAAAGCTGTATTTATGTTTACACATATCGCTCATTTACGTCAATAGTAACATATTTTAAGAAATGAAATTTTGGAGTTTGTGAAGCAGAATTGTTCGCCTTTATATTGTGTATAAAATTAATCTTTTTATCTTTAACCGTAGATTGCATAACCAACAAATACCAAACAAACGCATAACCAGGGTACCCGTGTTCCCCATTGTAATTGTATTTTAAATAACGTTAAAAAAAACATATAAACAAATAAATTAAATAGTTAAATGTAATTAATCACCCCTATTATAAAAGTCGTCGTCGACGTTGACATTGATTTTAAATTGTTGTCACATCAAGTCGACGACTACATCACTTCGACGTTAAATTGGTATTTTATAAGAATGTTATGTCGACGTCGCACAGTGTGCCTCGTAGAACATGCTAGGTTGACAAAATTCATGTTATCATTTTCACGAAATCTTATTTGCAAAATGTAAACAACACCCCCAAACCCCGAATCCCGAGAAAATGTTGTTTGTCAAATTTGCAAGTGCTGAGTCATAAGGGTCAGAAGTCAGGTGATGAGTTTAATGCAACTCTTTCAATCAATCAGTTGAAATTTAGCGACCACTTCGTGCAAATCTCATAGTGACATATTGTAATATTGTGAAAGTTTTTGTGATGGATATTAATACTGAGGGTAAGTACTATTTTTAATGTATTTTTTTTAATCAAAATCTATTAATTTGAATTCTTAGTATTTTTTTTTAATATCCTATACATTTGAGCGTGTTTTTTAAAAAAAAAAAACTTTGAAAGTTTAGAGTATACGGACATTCGCCTCTATCCGGGCTAGTTTTTAGATATTACGCAGAAATAACTTTTTTCTCCGTAAAAATACACATATTGTTTAGCACACTTCAGTACAACATGTTTTTTTTTCTTTTTTAGAACACGTTTACTCTATTTCAAGGGTAGCCTTTTTCGAAGAGTGGTTAAAACACGCGAAGAATGAAACAAATTTGCGTGTATATGAGTATCTCTCTTCAAAATTTCACTTTGCTGATATTACCAAAAGCAGCCAAAAAGAAATAAAGTTGAAAATATCCAACTTGTCCAATAAGATTGGTGCCAAATGGTTGGCTTCAGGAAAGTCAAAGGAGCGTTTTTTAATTAAAAATAAGACTTGGTTAAATGAAGCAGACATACAGTTTACTGCGAGTTTTTTTGCGCCCCAACCTTCGACATCAAGAGATGCTGTGACTCATGCAGGAAGACCCCGCAAAGATTTCGAGGAATCTTCGTTTAAGACGAAGAAACGTCGCGTCGTGGATCTTGTAGAGTCTCGAAGTGTCAGTGAATTGGTGACTGCTGCCGAAATTGCTGTGCGTTTAGCGGGGCAAAGGAAAGTTGCAAATGTGATTAGAGACATTAGTGAGAGGCCAGATAATATTATTAAATCTAAAAATACAAGTTCCGTTATTCCTAGGCAATTAAGTAGTGACGAAGCCTTAGCTTACTATATAGATTCTAAGTCAACAACGCATTCTTTCAAACAAACTAGGAAGTGGTCCATGAAGGCGGGGCATAATGTGTTTCCGTCATATTATAGTTTAAAAAATTCAAAACAGGCCTGTTACCCTGCAGAGGAGCACATTGCTATATCAGAAGCTCGTGCTGAAATAAATTTGCAAGCCTTATTAAATAAAACAGTGGAACGTCTAGTATTAGCACAGAATAAAGTTATCAGCAGTGTGCTCCCAACAAGTTCATCGTTTACACTCGTTACTAAATGGGGAGGTGATGGAAGTTCTGGTCACAGCCAATACAAACAGAGATTTGAGAACACTAAAGGTACGGACGAGTTTCTTTTCGTATTTTGTTTAGTTCCCCTAAAGTTATATAATGGGTCAAAAATTATTTGGCAAAATCCAAGGCCTTCATCAACTTTGTATTGTCGCCCAATCAAATTTATATTTGCCAAAGAAACGAACGATTTCACGTTAGTGGAGACAAATAAATTGTTGGAAGAAGTGAATGCTCTTCATCAAACACTTATTAACATTGGTGATTCTCAAATCTCTGTAAAACACGAACTTTTGCTCACAATGACAGACGGAAAGGTGTGTAACGCCTTAACGGAAACTCGTTCATCCCAAAAGTGTTTCATCTGTGGCGCCACCCCAAGACGATGAACGATGACCCTGCGATGTTTAACAGCAATCAAGAACATTTTGGCTTTGGTTTATCTACACTTCATGCTTGGATTCGTTGCTTTGAATGTCTTTTACATATCAGTTACAAGTTGAATATTAAGAAATGGCAGGCTAGAAGTAACGAAGACAAAGCAGATATCAAGGTTCGTTCTGAGGAAATCAAATTGAAATTTAAGGAAGCAATGGGACTCATTGTAGATAAACCAAAGCCAGGATTTGGTTCTTCAAACGATGGAAATACAGCCCGTCGCTTTTTTAAGAATGCTGAGATGAGTGCTCAGATCACTGGGTTGGATGTTACAATTATAAAAAAGTTTGATGTTATTTTGAGGACATTGTCTTCTGGATTCGAGATAAACTTAGTTGAATTCAATAAATTTTGTCTTGAAACTAGAAAGCATTATCTAAGTCACTATTCATGGTACTGTATGCCTGCTACTGTGCATAAAATATTAATTCATAGCACAGAAGTCATCAAAGCGGCATTGCTTCCAATTGGGCAGCTTTCCGAAGAGGCTCAGGAAGCACGGAACAAAGATTGCCGCAGATTTAGGCAGAACAACACCCGCAAGTGCTCTCGTGTTGCCACGAATAGAGACTTACTGTCCATGTTAATTATAACATCTGATCCTTTGATCAATAGCCTTCGAGAGATTCCCAAAAAAAACCCGGAAAAAATATGTACAGATGTATTAAAGTTAATTGTAAGCCCTAGAATAGAAGAGTCAAGAGTGGAATCTTCATCATATTGTCGCACAATGCCACAAAATGAAGACGATTATACAGTAAACGACTCATCAGAAGACTCTGATGATGATTATTAGGTTAAACTGCTATTTTTAGGTTTTCTTTATCAATATATGAGTATTTGAGTATGTATATGTATTTGAGTATTTTAAATATATTTTTCTAATTTAAAAAAATCGTTTTTTATTGCAAAATAAAACAAAAAACTATAAATAATATATAAACATGACTACCTCTATGTAAAAGCATCTTTATATAGCATAAAATAATTTTGTCCACCTAGAATGTTCTACGCGGCTCACTGTGCGTCGACTAGTTATCGAAAATTTGACTGAAATAAAATTCCATCTCTAATTATTTTTTTATTATTTTTGTTATAGCTCACTTTTTGACGCTATTTATGCTATTTTCCGACACATTTTTTTTAACCGACTTAGCTATTTCAAATAAAGTGTAGATAGAGTTTGTTTATAATTTTTTCGCGAATTTTTGCCATGTTTTCGATAAAAGATATTTTTACTGTAAGTTTTCATATTCTTTAAAGCTTTAACGTTTATTAATAAATATAACCCTTTTCTATCATGCCGCTGTTAGCAAATTTTTGCGAATTTCCGTTAATTTAGCAATTTTCACCGAATATTTGCCATTCCTTATAGTTTAAGGGACTTTTAATCAATTTTATGGCTTGTTGGAAATATTAAAAATTTTCGTGAATTTTCGCTATTTTTGCATCAATTTTTTTTCCGACATTTTGTTTTTAGCGATTTCAAATAAATTTTAGGGTTTGTTTCCAAATTTGAAATTTTCGCGAATTTAAGCCATGTTCGCGATAGAAGCAATTTTTTCCTATAAGTTTTCTGATTCTTAACAGCTTTAACGATTTTTAATAAATATTAGTTAGAATTTGCTAATATGTCGCTGTTAGCAAATTTTTGCAAATTTCCGTAAATTTTGCAATTTTTACCGAATTTTTACCATTCCTTATAGTTTTAGGGACTTTTAATCAATTTTATGGCTTTTTTATATATTGAAAATGTTCGCGAATTTTCGCTATTTTTGCAAACTTTTCCGAATTTTCACAATTTTGGCTCTTTGAGTCAATCTTCTTATATTAAAAATTTTGGCGAGTTTTCGCTATTTTAGCAAACTTTTCCGAATTTTCGCGTTAAATTTACTTATAAAATTTGTGCCCATAACTTCTTTTAAATTTGCATATTTTATTTTAAACGTATTTAATAAATATGTTTCCCTTTCATTTAAATTTTCTTTAACTTTCATTTGAGTCGTCGCAAAATTTCCTGTCGACTAAAACAGGGACAATTCTACTCGAAGTCGACTTAAAAGCGCCTTAGAAAATATCAATTGACTGTCAATTGTTATCGATTATTGTCAATAACGTCTCAGAAAATACCATTACTGTTCAATACTACTCGACGTCGACTTAAAAGCGCCTTAGAAAATATCAATTGACTGTCAATAGTTATCGATTATTGTCAATAACGTCTCAGAAAATACCATTACTGTTCAGGTTCCGTCGTCTTGTGTCGACGTCGACTTTCATAATAGGGGTGAATAAATTTATTTTTTAATAATTACAACAAAAAATGATAAATGACGAACTCAAATTTCCTCTTCGTAGAACACATAACAAAAAAATAACACACAAACGCATAACCAGGGTACCTGTGTACCCCGTCCCCATTAAAATTTTAAGTCATTTAGTCCCACAGGAAAAAATATTAATTTTAAAGACTGTTTACTAAAAATATTAAAATATTAAAGAAATTATTTAAAATATTTTATTAAAAAATCTTAAAACAGCTCTTTACTCGCTCATTTTTTTTTTAATATAAAAACTATTGGGTACACGGGTACCAAGGTTATGCGTTTGCGTAGGTGTCATCTTTGGAAGCTAATAGTTATGGAACCGCTGAACCGAATTTCATAAATAAAACTAATCAAAAAGACTTGAATTTTCTAGATCCGAAGTTTTAATACTCTAGTAGTATTGGTTTTGCAACTAGAAACGTTTAAAGTTAATAGTGGACACACGGGTACCGGGTTATACATTTTACGGTTAATACCTTCGCTGTTTGAATTTATACTTTCCCCGTCATAATTTCTTCCTTCTAAATGGCTAGAGCAAATCGAAAACTTTAAACCGGTTTATCTCGAAATTGATGCTTTTAAGTTATATCAATATTCAAGTAAACGAGCGATATATCGTCGTTCGTAAATTATTGTGTTCTATATGGTTATATTTTACATATATTATAGAATACAATAATTTACGAGCGTCGATATATACAGCCCAATTATGAATAAAAATTCCCAGTTTTACAATTGAATTTAAATAGCAATAATAGGAGAAGTAAAAAAACTCCCGGGATATATAATCAGCCTGATTACGGTTGGCATTGGCGTATACGCCTGAGTCGTTTTTTGTAGTAGATTAAGGTAACACACAACCTGTGTTCTTTATTCTACTACAAAAAACGACTCTGGCGTATACACCAACGCCAAATTTAATGCCGTGCTCGCTGCCATTGATTCCCTTTGGCATTGTCATTCTAGAAGTTGTCTCCATCTCTGTTGATGTGGGGCTATATCTTTGAGCTCTCCGATTTTATTAAAGGCTTATCCAAGGCTATGAGGTATGGCATTTATTTATTTTAGTGTGGATAGCCGACAGGTTACGGTTTTCTGCTTGCTTGTGGTTTGTAAATAAAGGCGTGGTTACATATTTCCCCAGGTGGTTTCAGAAGTCTACGACTAATCTAACCAAATTTATTTTTATGCACTTCGGTGTTAAAAACCCCAATACCTATTTTGGCCTTAAGTTGTTTATTAGTTTTTGTACGGGGTGAAAAGGTTTTGAGCATTTTTCGGAGACTGCGAAAGTTATTTTTTACGACTTCTGCGACAAACTAATTCTCGCACCCGTATTTGCTTAACCCTTTCGATCCGGCTTTCGAATAGCAATAGTAAAACCAAATTTTTGATTGGAACCGATTATTTAAGCAATATATAACTTATCTGTGAAAGAAAATCGGAAAAACAATAATTTGGGGCTGTCGGGGTTGTGGTACATCGATGTACCATTCGGGATGTTATGTGGTACAAATAAGTACCAACCGTCCGGGTTGTGGTACATCGGTGTACCATTCGGGATGTTATGTGGTACAAATAAGTACCAACCGTCCGGTAAAATTAACTTTCGCGCATATCATGCAAAAACCATGCTATGCACTTAACTTTGGTAGCGTTGGAACTTACAAAAAACGGTCAGGACACTTAAAAGACTAAAAGTTTCATTTCGCAACCCAGCAACATTTAATTTTAAGCTGTTAGGGGTATTTAAGCTTACAGTGGTACACATATGTACCGTCCGGGTCGAAAGGGTTAAGTAAAATATGGGCATTTCTTTCTGAAGGTTATTAAAAGCATATTCTTTTATGATTTTGTTATAGATTTTACTTATTTTATAAATTCCCCCATAAATTCGTTCACTCAGACGAACAATCAGACTGCAAAGTTGTACAAACGTAAGTTCTTATTTGTGAGAATGTTCTATTGAATGTTTTCTTTAATATTATCTTCCTTAAAAGAGGTGATATTTGATCAAATTTATTCCAAAAAAATGTTCTTACATGGCCTTTAATCTAAGGAAGAGTTCGAAGAGAAATATGTTATTCGGATTAACGGTAAATTTTTATTTTGTTTTAATCATTATTCAGTTTGTTCACGTATGAAATGTCACGTATCGACACAGATTTAGGCTTAAAAAAAAAAATAAACAGCGGATTTTGGAATCAAACCAAATACATTTTAATGTTACATTGCTACGTACAATTCTGAAAGAAGTTTGACTAAAAAATTGCGCCGGGTTTCTCTGAATTACGCCTTTTTATACATGGCCCTAAAACCTACTTCTATTTTTTTCACGTTCGAACCGTACATTATCTTTGACCTAAAATCGCGCCCTCCATAAGCTTTAGCATAGATAACCGTGCTTTCTTAGTGCTATAATTAAGGGGTTAAAAGAACGTAAAAATATTTGTTGTTTAAAATGTTATTGCATTTTTGATGCGTACGGATGTCACGTTCAACACTTTGGAATTACCCATATTCAAAATCGATATCTGTTTTACTGTGAAAACAAAAATAGAGTTTTCATACAATATAATAAGAATGCAATTTTTTATATCGGTATAAATCTTCAAGGAAAATACTTGCATAAAAGAAAAACGCATTCAAAAAAAATTCAAAAAAAAATGTTTCAAATACTAAAATAAATAATTCCCACATTCTTTTTGTCAAATTTGTTGAGTGAAATACATGCAATTTACAAAGTTGCACTGTCCAGTAAGATACACGAAGTCCGTAGTGAAGATTCAATTTGAACAAAAGATTGGCTTTTGAACAAAAAATATGTGAGGGAATAGGACTAATGCAAGAAAGGTTTTGGTTCTGGAAATCTACTACTTTTCTCTAAAGAATTTATACTGAAATTATTTAAAGGAATTTACTCGTAGCTGCTTCTAATTATATTTCTCTCATGTAAATCATAATATGCTTCTCTCCTCCTCTAAAAACATTTAATCATAAAAAAAATGTTCTCTATAAATTAAATTTCTACAGCATACTTTAGTGAGAGACTAACAAGTATTAATGAATTATTATTAAACAAAAAAAAAGCATTTACAAAAATCCTTATAGATTTTTATTAAATAAGGGAAACTTAACTCAAGGACTTGAAATTTATATGTATGTACTCATATAAAATGCAGCATACTTTTAGGTGTTGTTTAAATGTATATATGTACAGCATAATAAAAGTATAAAACAAGTATTTGTGGAAGATTTATGTGAATTTTTGCTTTTCACAAAAATAAGAAAAATCTTTTAAAGTAAGTGTAACCTTGAAAGAAACTTCAAATAATTTATGATGTTTTGTTAAGGTTTTTTATATATATATATTTTTTTTTTTTTTTTTTTTTTGTTTTTTCCTGTTAAGGACACAAAATCAGTTTTCTTAAGATAAATAATTTTTCTGTTTAAGACTTTTAGAAACACACTTAATTTTATTTATATAAAAAAAAACATTAATCAAACTTTGAGTTGTTGTATTTAAGTGCTCAAGCATTCAAAATATGTTTTCATAAAAACAAGAGTATCTGCGAAAAAAAAACTTTTAATCAAAAATCACCTCAAACCATCACATAAAAAAGTATAAACACTAGCGACCATTCTAATATATTGGCATATTCATATGCCAGCGATTCTATGCGGGAAAAAATATGAGCCTAACCAAATTCCGCATCGTATCAAATTTCAGGGGCTTAACTTGTGTTCATTTTAACAAAGAAACAAATTTTAAAAACTTTAATCGATTTTAGAAGTAAACAAATTTCAGCATGTAGTCAATATCACCATTTGCTTATGATAGTAAAACCACAATATTGGACAGGGACTTTTTATTACTTTTATTACTATGGACTAGTTTATTACTAAAGGGTGGTTAAATTGTAAGGGCCGATCTTGAATGTGAACCACACCTAAACGCCAAGTTTTTTTCCGAATTTTATTTGACATTTCTCTATTTCAGACTTACTCAATTTGAACCATGGAGAGATACACAATCCAACAACGTGTTAAAGTTATCCAGACTTATTATGAAAATGGGCGTTCAAATCAAAATGCATATCGTGAACTTCGTGATTTGTGATGAGGCACATTTGCACCTCAGTGGATTCGTCAATAAGCAGAATTTCCGCATTTGGGCGAATAATAATCCAAGAGTGATTGTCGAAAAACCAATGCACCCACAAAGAGTGACTGTTTGGTGCGGTTTATGGGCTGGCGGCATCATCGGGCCGTATTTTTTCCAAAATGAGGCCGGTCAGGCAGTTACTGTGAATGGTGTTCGCTATCGTGAGATGATAACGAACTTTTTATGGCCCGAATTGGAAGATATGGATGTGGACGATATGTGGTTTCAGCAGGACGGTGCCACTTGCCACACAGCTAACGAAACAATGGCTCTTTTGCGCAACAAATTCAATGGCCGTGTTATCTCACGTAATGGCGATGTCAATTGGCCGCCAAGATTTGACACCGTTGGACTTTTTTCTTTGGGGTTTTTTGAAAGAAAAGGTGTACGTCGATAAGCCAGCAACAATTCAAGAGCTAAAGGATGAGATAATTCGGCACATTAACGGCATAGAACCTCCATTATGCCTCAGGGTCATCGAAAATTTGGACCATCGGATGGAGGTGTGCCGCCGTGGTCGCGGCGCCCATTTGGCCGATATTTTGTTCCATACATAATTGAGTAATACCAATATATCATAATAAAATAAAATTACAATAATTTTTCAAATAGTTTGTGTTTTATTCGAAATCAACTTCGGCCCTTGAAATTTAACCACCCTTTAGTTGTAAGGGTAAAAACAAAAGAGAGATTATACACATTCCGACTGCACTTATTGTACGGGACGCCTTTTGTTGTAGAAACAACGACAAAATCACAAAAACTGGTAAAAAAATAATAATTAATAATAACCCAAATTTTTAATATTTTTTAATTAGGCTTAAGTTCATTAAATTTAATTTTCATTAAATTATTTAATTAATAATAACAATACTACAAAAGTAGATAAATAAAAACAAAATAGAGTGCTCTATTCGTCTGTGCCCTATATGAGATATACAAGTTATTAATTTATCTTCATAAAAACGGTTGACCGTATTAAAACTGGTAGCGGTTAAGACCTACATACATATGTTAAATTATTGACCGATAATCAGAAACCTTTATGTTTTTATACCCTTCACCGAAGGTAAGAGTTTCACAATATTGATCCTACACCCTATAAAGTATATATATTCTGGGTCCTTATGAAAAGCAAAGTTGATTTAACGATTTCTCTCTCTTCTCCCCCCCCCCCCCCCCCCCTCTTTGTATTTGTTTACATATACTAGCGTTATGCCCAATATGATTTTCGTTATCACTCTTCTTTATTATTTAATCTATTCACCGAAATAATTTTAACAAATAGAAACTAGGAATTTTTGTTTCTTTTTTCTACTTAAAAACTTGCCAAAAAGAGATAAATCTACGGTATGACAACACTGCCTATACTATAAGAAAACAAACAAACAAACACACATACATGGTACAAGCCATTATGGTGAATATAGGCCCCTATTACGATTCGCAACTCAAATAAATTAATTTTTAATTTTTGTATTATGGTTTACAACTTTGCTATATTGCGGTGAACAGAAACATCAAGAAAACAAAAATTAGAACTCATCGCAACTAATTGTTTTAATTACAACTCAACTGAATTAAGCTTTCCTTCATGGTTCAGTTGTCTAGGGGGCTTGTTAAGGTTAGAAACTGTGAGTTCCCTGCAGTGTTGCCAATTTAGCCTTTTTAGCCATTAAAAAATTAGTTTAGCCATTAGCCATTTTTTGAATTGTTTAGCCATAAAATTTTATTTGTCGTTTTTCTTTTAAAAGAGTAATTTTTATTTTATTATAAAAATTTATAAATAAATAATATTTTTTCACTATTAAATTTTTATTTCATTATGATGGGGGTGGCGAAGCACACCGGGTATTAGCTAGTATTAAATAAATGGAGCTTAAACTCAGAAATATCTTTCTTATTAAAAAAAAAAAACTGCCAACCTTTGAATTTCTTGTTTTAAGAAATACGAACAAAATAAGTTTAAAGCAAGACATTATTTTTGGATTGTGGATTTTCTTGTTTTAAGAAACGAAATTGATTACTTTTAAAAATAAACTTCTCTCCGTGTATAATTCAGAACGGATCGTCACCGCAGTTATCACATAATATGCCATCAATATTTTAGCGAAACACTGAATCGATAATAAAAACCACAATAACCACAATTTTGTTTTTTTTTTTATTTAAATGCAGACCCTTGAAAAGGATAATGTTTAAAATAAAAAAATATATATATTTGGAAGTATATAAAAAAGTTTTTAAATAATCTAAATTTTGTTGCAAGTATTAACAATTAATTAATTAATTAAATTAACAAATGTGTATAAGCAAGTTTTTCTTTCCCCTCTTTGTTCTATCTTTTTTCATTTTCCAATGTCAATCCTGAACTTTCGCTTATTTATTGCCGGTTGACTTCCTTCGATTAAAGCCGAAGCTAAGATAAGCCCCAAAATAAAAGTTGGTAAAATGTTCATTTTTTTGTTGAATTTTTAATCAGTTTTTAAACTCTTAACAAAATTAATTCAACTTTTGAATTAGACTGGAGATCTTCGCTATTGGCTCTGGTATTTATAGTAAAATTTTGCGATGAATTCAGTTTATTTTAATTAGTCATTTGTTTGTCTATTTGCGAAAATAATAAATACTGTTTTTTTGTGCTGATGTTCTTTTAATTATTTAATATGTCTGAGTTCATACGGCTCTTTCTTTATTGAAAAGATTGCTACTTTATTGGCGAGAGGGGCGAGGGAAAAGAAACGAGTACACACATGCCTGTACTGTCTTTACGTTTTGCTTTTTCATTCGTTGTTTAATTTTGTTATTGTTTTCATACGCACGACTATACAAAATAAAAAACATGGCGTCGACATGACATGAATCATTTGAACACCAATTCATGTTGAAAGAAGAAAAAGGAAGAATCTTTTCAATAAAGAAAGAGCCGTATGAACTCAGACTATTTATTGTTTGTACTAAAATCTTGGCGGAAATTCCACAAAGAACTTAACAACAAAAAGGCATTAAAAACACTGTGCTAGAAATTTACACTGTATTTTGAGACAAGCTGGGCACTTGGCGTTTTAACCTAATTTTGGTACGCTGAATCAAGTGGTGCAGCCGTTTTTTTATGTTAGCTCTGTTTTTCGAGATATACCGTTTTTTCGAAAATGGAGGAGGTTGCACAAGATATGTTCGCGTAACTCAAAAACGCTTTGGCTTACTGAAAAAAAAAAACTAAAAAACCGAAATTCCGCAATAAAATTTCCTTTAAGAAAGGTAAAGCTTTTTTCTAATATGCGCAGTCGTTTTAGAAACATAATTTTTATTATTGGAAAAAAATGATTTTTTTATAAAAATTTTAAAATTTTTGTTTTTTAAAAATTCATAAAAAATTGGAAAATGCAGCTAAGCTTCTAATTTTCCAGACGTATAAAAAACGAAATTGCAAACAAAACAAGCCATAAATGACTTAAATCTGTTAACAACTTTTGGTTTAATTCACAAAAGGAGATAAAAGGAAGGTATGATTTGAGAAAATGTTAAGGGCGGAAAACTAATGAATGTCCGTCATACATTTAATCCATCAGGAGTGACTCATAGGCAGTTGTGTACATGGACAGCTGGCTGGCTGTTTTGGCAACACTGGTTCCCTGGCTGGAATCTTGGCTTTTCAAAAAGAAATTTTTTTTTTAATTTTTATGTTCTAAAAACGATTTTAAAAAAACAGTAGTTTTCCCGTTTAACGAACCTTCGATTCTGCGAACACCGCATTTAGCGAACACAAAAGTTTGCTCCATTGAGTACTTTGTACTGGGAACAAAAAATATTTGTTTGTGCTCAATTTAGCGAACAAATAAGATTCATAATTTTAGTTTAAAAAAGCATAATGTGAAGAAATTTCTTACTAAAACAAAGTGAGTAGAAAAAGTACCGCTAATTTAGGTTTTGTTTATGTAACATTATTGTTTGATTATGCTGCAACGATCAGTTACGCATATTCTTTCGATCATGAAAAACATTTGGAGCAACAAAATTAAGATGCTATCAAAAGCTTCGAAATTGTTATTCAAAGGGCTCAACAAAATAAGGTGAATTTGTCAACTTTATTGCTTTGTCCCCTTTTACAACGTGACAGACAGAAGGCAGACAGACGAAGTTTGTAGTCTAGAAACTACTCTTACTTGTTATTTCTAGTCATATAAAACTTATTATAAACAAAATTTTTGATAAATTCATTTAAATTTATTATTAAGGGAAAGCTAGTCTATATTTTTCCAAGCGATTTGAAAAAAGCTTAGGATATTTTTCAAATAACACTATAAAAAGAATCAGAATTACAAACGTATAAGTCTTGCTTGCAAACGGTCTCAAAACTTAGACAAAACAACAACAATAAACGGTGAGTTTATCTTTTCTTATATTACACAAACTTTATTTGAACATATTTGAGTAAAATATCCTGATTCCGAACAGTTTTAGCCGAACTTAACCTTTAAATCACCCTTGTGTGAAAAACCACACAAAAGGAATAATTTTTACACGATAAACAAAAAAAAAATTGTTGAGGTACACTAAAGAAACTTCTTGACTTTGTTAGCAATATTAATTAACTACTGAAAAGACATTTTTGGATTAAAAAATGTTTTTTGAGTAACGAAATAGTTCAAAAGTTACATACGTTACCCTCGTGTGTGGTTTTCCACACATATGTAGTTTTTATGTAATTTGCACCAAAGTCAAAATTTTCTGTCGGCAAGTGTGAATATTTTTGATATTGTTGCGAAATGCATGCAATGCATATTTTATAAAGTGAGTGCTTAAATAAAATACACACAAGCTTTGTATGGTTTGTTGTTGATCCCCAACTATGGCGCCACAGCAAAGCAGACAGACATTGCAAAATTTTACCACTACATCTATAACTGCTACGGCTTTATGCGTATTTAAGTAAGTTTCCAGAGTCGGCATTATATGGGGAATATTGTAAATTATGGACCGTTTTTTCTGACATTTTCTACTGTTGAGCCCTATGAAACTACAAAAGGCCAAATTTTGCTACAAAAACATTGTCTGTTACGGTTTAAGGCACACTTAACTTTTAATAGGCTTTATATGGGGCCTATGGTAAATTATGGACCGACCTTCACGAAACTGTGGCGTAGCAAATTTTATTATAGTAGAATTTTTTCTTGTTACAAATTATTTTTATCCCCCAAAAATTAATTTCAGTACATTTATCAGTGAATATTGTGAATTTAGCACACATAATTAATGAGAAGAAAATATTTGTATTCCCGAAAATAACTTTGATAATAAGTTTTAGGTGCCCGTGCAAAAAAAAAACTGAACTGGCAACTATCTTTATTTTGATTTTCTTGCGAAAACAATAAAATGAGGCAATTTGTTTTTAATTGTGTTTTTTTTTTTTTCTTTCTTTTTATCCACTTACAACTAAACTTCAAGTCGAAAAAACACCAACCAATTGTAGGGGAATGTAAGAAACGATAAACTCACTGTTTATAATTGTTGTTTTGTTTAAGCTTCAATATCGTTGCAGTTTAAACTTGAGTGTTCTTAATTCTCATTCGCTTTACAGTTTTATTTGTGTAATATCCTTAGCTTTTTCAATAAAAAATTTAACTTCCAACTAAGCAGGTTTGTAAGGGAGAAACGTTAAAGTTTCGCTTACCATATGGCTTACGGAATACATGAACTTTATATGCAGTGTTGCCACCAACGAAATGATAAATTACACATCGATCATGCTAAAATTACACATGAAAATATAAATTACACATGCTATCTCTTTTATTTGCAAACTCACTAGTTTTGTTTTAAATCTCATTATATGTATAAACTTTTCATTTAGTTAAAAAAAAGGATTGCTTTTGTGCATAGAAAATATTCCTGGAAAATAGAGAAGGAATAATACTATTAAAGTAAAAAAGCTTTTAAAATTGTAATTTGACTTAGAATACACATTCAAATTAATATGAGAAGTAAATTTTCCAAATATGTGGGGTTCAGACAAGCCTTCGACGCTACCAAATGTATTTAACAACTTAACATCTAAATTATACTGTCTGGTGCAACTCCAACTAGATTTTCAAAAGGAATCTGTTTTTCTAAAATTGTGCTTTTGAGAAGCTCAAACATTTCTTTTGCAGTCAATGATCCACTCTGTTGAAATTAAAAAAAGAACAATGTACCCGGGATGTTTCGTCGTTATAGGTAATAAATTGTGACAAAAGCTATCTAAATGCCAAATGTTATATTTATTTGTAACTATATAACAATATAATTATTATACAGTTGAATTGTTAGAGCACTAGCGTCTTAAGCCATCAGCTTTAAATGCCAAATGGTTAGTAGTTAATGATCCAACTATTTTTAGTTCAGCTCTCTTAACGCTTCCATTCTTTTAATTGAATTTTTAAGTTTCGCCAAGAATATTAAACCTTTTTACATCTTGTGACAAAATAATAACAAAAATCAGTGCTACAAAAAGTTAAAATTTTAAATTACACATGAATTACACATGGAGTCAATTACACATGGGCTACACATGAAAAAAAAATTACACATAATATGTGTAATTACACATAAGGTGGCAACACTGTTTATATGGCGAGTTCTTACTTTGAAGCAATTCATTTTTGATTCAGAAAGCGCTTTATTCAGCGCATTTAAAAATTGGAAAATGTAACGATCAGCTTTAAACACTGAATTTTTTGTTCACGTTATTATTTAATATGCTCGCTTACAAGCCTGCTTCGTGGTAAGGGAATGTCGTGGCTATTCAAATGTTATACATTTTTTTTTTTAATTTGTTAAGAATTCGTTCGTTTACCTTACTGCATCCCTGTATGTCTTATTGCGTAGCGCATAAATATGCGCTTACATTTTAAAATTTACTATTAGTGCTTCGCAAACATTTTTTGTTGGGGAATTTGTTTTGAGAATTGTTAAAGTCAATACGAAAAAGCAAAATTATTTTCATTTTGTATTTTTTATGTATGAAATTTGAGGCACACTTAAGCATGGAATATTGAAAGTTTTTGAAGAAAATTTTGTTTCATATCTAAATAAGATCTTAAAAGAACTAATAAAAAGAATTCCGGAAAACAAGAATATATTTTTAAAATAAACGAAAATTGTTTTTCCATTTAATTATGTAACGATTCCTGAGTTCCATATTTTCCGGAATGTATGCTACCTATAACACCAGCTAAGCTCGTCAGAAAATGGGGTGATTCTCTATTCCTCCAGACATGAACAATCATTACTTTATAATTAAAACTTAGGTAGCAATAAATTCAAAGTAGATACATATGTATAAAAAAAAAATTTTTATCTAAATAAACGAACTAAAAATTATGAAAGAAAAACATAAGAAAAAAAAAAACAAAGTTCGTTATTGTTAAAAAGACATTTTAAAGATTCTTGTGAATCCTAACAAGCCGTTTCATAGAGGGGTATTTTGCCAATCTAGCTGCACATTACCTTTTTTTTATTTTATATTATTTCTTAAATGTTACTGATCGAAGAAACTTGACAGAAATATGTGTTCTAAAGCTCAAAAATAAATCAAATCTGACCAAAGGGGGAAAATTTCCCCCTAGAAGAACTAATCTTACCTCTGAAAAATGCATTTTTTAAAGTTTTTCCATATTTTGTTTAGCAAATTCAGCTTTAAACTTTAGCGAAAAATTGGAACCAGGAGATAGGCAAATGCATTGTTTGTTCCCACCTCTTTTTGTGGGCGGTAGCATAAAATAATATTTCCAAAAATCATGTAAATATTAAAAAAAGTGCAATTCTGGCAAAATGTTTTTTTTAAGCTTTTTTACCTTTTTTAAATTAAACCAAGTTTGCATCACTGATATAATCGTTATAATTTGTTTTATTTTGTGTTTTTTATATGCATAGCCGATATGTTTGTATGAGAGTTTTTAAACTAATGGAGAGCACATTTTATTAGTTTTAGAACGAAGGTTAATTTCGGTTAGAAAAATTTCAATTTTACCGTCTTTTACGGTACAACATTGTAATAACCACATGTACGAGTGAAAAGAAATTTGCATACCTTTTAAACTAATAGAGGTCCCACATTAAAACTTTTACAATATGATAAGGACACTAAAGGCCAATTTAGATTAAAAAAATATTAGAACTAAGTTAGAAAAATTTTGATTTAAATTGGTCATTTCCGGGTTTGCAGATGAAAAAAATTTTTTTTCTAATAAATTTTTTTTATTTAAAGATTAATCGATTTTCTATAAGAATTACCTAAAATTTTTTTCGTTTGATTAGTTTTTAGTTTGAAAAAATAATTTAAAAAAACATTTTTTTGAAAACAACAACACTTTAACACCCCACCCCGTAACTCGACAAATAAACAGCATAGAAAAAAAATATTTCGCACACTTATTCATTTTTACCAGAACTATAGTTATGCCAAATATAAAGGAATTCCAACAAAATATTTTTATTGGGTTGTTCGCTTCACATATACATACATATTTGTTGTTTTTTTTATGCGATTTTGTTTTGAGTTTTTAATTCAAATTTGAATTTATGCGGTTTTTCAGAATTTTGGAACGAATCATTAGTTTTTATATGAAGCTGGAGTATATTTTATGCGAATTCAATTTATGCGATTTTTTTTTGGAACGCATCTATCGCATAAAACGAGACCTGAGTGTATATCAAAAATAATTTTAAAAATATAAGGGCCTTTGCGATTTTAATACCCTCCACCACAATGAGTTGTGAAGAGGGTATATATATAAGACCCCATCAAGTATATATATTCTGGCTCCTGGCTTTGTCTGTCCATCTGACCGTCTGTTGGAAACACGCTTAAACTCAAGGGAAATTAACAAACTTGGTGTTAAATTGCTTGTAGTTATCCTAAGCAGCTTGGGAATGAAATCCAGCAAAATCGGTTCAGTAGGATCAAAGCTATGAATCAAAATGTGGAACCACCACCATAAAAAATTTATAAATTTGTTACAAAAATTTCGTAAAGATCGGTACTTTATTGACTCATGGCCCCATATAAACCCTATACCCGGAAAACAGTTAAATACGAATTAAACCGTAATAAAGAATGCCATCATAATTTAATTAAACACGTAAAAGTTTTATAGGACTATAAATCATACTCTCAAATTTCGTAAAGATCCGTCCCTAATTTATTATAGGCCATAATAAATCCTACTCTCGGAAAACAGTTTAATTCGTCAAACCGTAATAAATAACGCTATCAGAATTAAATTTAATAGTAGGACTAGAAATCACAGTTATAAGTTTCGTAATGACCGGTCCATAATTTACTATAGGCACATAAAAAGCCCACTCTGGTAAATAAATTAAATACGCCTTAAGCCGTAGTGGAATAATTTCTCCCAACTAAGCTCTATATGGCCAGAAAAAATGTCATGCAATTTTGTGATATACGGTCCATAATTTACCTTTGATCCCATATTTGGCAGCTATCTGATATTCACGCTTAAACTAATTTCATCGCTGTATTGAAATTTATGTTTTTAAATAGCAGAAATCCCATTACAGGATTTGGGGATGATAAATTCCCCTCCTGAAAATCGTTTAAGTTCGGCTTAAACTGCTACGAATCATGATAGTTTACTCAAGCTAGTTAAAATTGTTAAAAAGAGCATACAACTTTCTGATTGCCGGGCAATAATTCAGTATAGATCTAAACCGTAACCAATTTAAATGCTGACAAACGTTTTTATAAAGATTATTTAATACTATATAGATATCAAACTGGCGGTGGAGGGTTTCATAGATTCGGCACAGCCGAATATAGCACTCCAACTTATTGACATTGATTTTGGCGAAAAAGGTCAAAATAAATCCGACAGCCCTGCTAGAAATTGTTGACATACTTGAAAAACTTGAAACAAGAGATTGAAAAAAAGCATACAAATTTAAGAGACAAAAAATTTGGAGAAAATTTATGATAGTAAAATTTGTATCGGCAAAAGCTTAACCCATTATTTAATGATTTTGTTTACAAAAAAATTATTTTCTTATTTTTAAAATTAAAAGTTTTTCAATAACAAAAAATATTTTTAACAAGGTTTCGTTTAAATGTGCTTAATTCCCATTTCATACTATTGATAAACTGAAATTTATTGTTGCTTAGGCCAGATCATCAGGAAACTTCATCCGAAGATTTTAGAAAAACTATTGATATTATACAAATAAAACTGTTAAGCGAATAAGAATTATAAGCAACAGTTTTACTTGTAACAATATCAAAGCTTAAGCAAAAACAACAACAATAAAAAGTGAGTTTATCTTTTCTTAGAGTGCCGACTTCAATTGGTTGATTTTTTGTCAACCAAAATAAAAACAAATTACTTTGTTTTATTTTGCCACTTCATTTTATTTTTCTAAATTTAGGAAAAATATCCTCGCAGAAATAGTTAAAAAAATTGAATTCAGAATTAATTGCGGATCCTTCAGCTGAAAACTATCCATATGCTTTTTTTGAGTAATTGGAAGAAATATTTTGCAAATTCTAAACCTCCTCGTCCAGACAAACAAATAAATAAACAATTTCGCAACTAATTTTTATAATTTTTATTTCAATATTAGTCTTATGATAAACATAAATAAATTAATGAAGGAAAACTTTATATATCGATGCCTCAGTGCAATAGAGTCACATTAGAAAAACGAGTAAAAAATGCAAATTAAGTTTTCAATTGTTTTGTTTTTCTTTATTTTAACAAAAGCCAAATGCATTGTTTTCTTTAGAGTTGTTTCAGCAAAAGCTCAAAAATTTGAATTTAGCAAAAAGTGATACATGTTTTTATGTATCACTTTTCCTAACTCAAAATCGACAAACTCTGCGTTATAACTCTATTGCGTTGAGATATCGGTATGTATAGAAAAAACCTTCGTTTAAGAATAATGAAAATTAATTACCATCTCTAATCAAGTAAATTAACAACTTCCCAAAACCCATAGACAACCAGAATTAGGCGTATCATTTTCGGGTCTAATGACTGCGGCACGTGATGTGTCAGTTAATCGCCTTCCAGCGCACATTCTTCTGTCACCGTCAGTTATAGAAACGATTCCCTCGCTATATATTTCAATTTTCATAAACCTATCTCGACTGAATCCTTTAAGCCATTTGTCATATAATTTAGACCCAAACTTCACTTTAAGTACTTTTGTCCCATTGGCTGCATTCATTTCTAAAACGTGTGCCGTTAAGTGAGCTGAAGCAGAAACAAATCCACTGTCGTATTTCCTAACTTCCACAGAGTACCCATTGTTCACTCCCCTGATTTCAACGTAACCCTCAGTACGGTAGTTCTTAAGACAAAAGTGCGACTCAAAAAATAAATATCTTAAATTTTGAGGGAGTCGATCTGTTACAGTGCCAACACTAAATTTTAAGCGCTGATCCATCATATCGTACATATGTTCGCTGGTTGCTTGATGCAATCTAAACGAGTATGTTTGTATTAACCCACTTAAATCTACAGAGTATTTATATTTTTCGATAATACTGCTGTATAGTTGCGAAAGCATACGCACCATAACCTGAAATGATTCTAAATCGTTTGGCACATAAATATTCCGTATCAACTCAAGATATGAAATTTCGAATTTCTCTGATACAATTTGATTTGTGGCCTTATTAAAAATACGATTTAGCAGGTCATGGTCGCTAAATTGTTTTATTCGCTTGTATATTTCCTTGATATGGGCTATAATAATGATCGTTGTATTGGCTTTGGTAAATATTTTTGCATACTGATCTAAAATTTTTTGATCTATGCTTGACTCCTTTAAAGTTTGTTCTTCTGCTTTTACTCTTACATAGACATCGTTGATCTTGCTAAGATCATTTGGATAATTTGTAGTAACGTTCTTCCATAATTCATTTAAATTATCAAAGTTACCAAAAACAGGTAATAACTGTAAAAAACAGCTGAGTAAAACAGTCGAAATTATTTTAGTTATTTTCATTTTGAGAACAACAACTTAACTGAAATCGATCTTGTCTACAGCTGATATTTATACGTTTTCAATAAAATCCTATCTATATTTATTTAAAAAAAAATCTGTTGTTTTTGTACATGTAGTGCGTAATAAATAGAAAAATTACCCAGCTTAACAAGTAACACAATAAAAAACTTTAGTAAATAAAGGCGAAAACAATAATAATAATGAAACCATATATGATGGGGGCCAGGTTATTATACATTTATGTCACATATGGTCCGGAATTGTTTGCTATTGAAATTCAGCAAGATCCACAAATGGCTGAGCTATGAGTAAAAAACCACGACTGCCTCAAATTTTTTCCTTTAAAGGTCCAATTAGACGTGCATTACCATACCAACACTCTATTACCAAAACGACATAAACATACCATACAAACCAATTCAATTTTGGTTTCTACGGTCATACAGTTGCTATGATAATACAGTGTTGGTAATGTGTTTTTTTGTTGTTTTTTTAATACCCTTCACTACAAGTGGTGGATTTTATTTGTAATGTGTTTAATTTTACGCATACACATACACATTAAAGCATGTATATGATATGCCGCTCCAATAAAGAAACAAACTAATAGACTCAATATATTTTAATTTAACGCTTCTTCAGTAGAAGCATTCGTAGCCGAGTTGTTAAGTTCTCTCCTGAGACTGATGAATCCCAAAAAGAATTTTTTCCATTTTTTTTTTATTTAATTTTTTTATGTTCTAGAAAAGGATTTTAAGATTATAAAACGAATTTCAAACATCAACTTTGGCAAAGGAGGAAACGGGCTTAGGTACAAATATAAATAAACTGTTTTTTTTTATATTCTTCGGCATGGCGAAAAGGCTCAATTAATATTTATTTATACCAATCTAAAGAACGTTATTGATGTTTATAACTTTTTGTTCTTATCTCATCATGGTAAAGGGTATATAAGATTCGGCATAACCGAATATAGAACTCTTACTTGTTTATATTTATGTTTTCAAACTTATCAAAAAGTTACAAAGTTTATGCCCGTAATTTCTACAAAAAGAAAGCTGGTCGTGCTCTTAACTAACAGTTATCTTTACCTATTTCAATGTTTATTTGGCCAACGTGTTTTTACCTTCCGTTTTCTTTTAAAATATGTCAGCTTTTACACAATAGATTTTTATACACAGCAAGATTTCCTTTTGTAGAAATTACGGGCATTACTCGAACGAATTGTGTGTTCTTTTGTGTCTATTTTTGTTGTTAACCCTTTTTTATACTTCGATATAAATTTTGAAGTAATAAACATCTGATATAAACTAATGTACGTTGTAGATCTGAAAAAGCAAACAATAAAGAGTGCTATATTCGGCTATGCCAAATCTTTACCATGGTGCGATAAGTACTGAAAGTTACATAAATACCGTTCTTTAGATATAAATAAATTTGTTTTGTTCCACGCCCACTTGTCCAATCTTACCTACATTTTGTTGGATGTTGTGTATTGAAAACCAATACGCATATACCTTATGTGAAAACTCTTACCATTTCTCGGTTAAACATAAAACTAAAATAAACAAACAACAACAAGGGATTTTTGGGTAAAATAAGAGTCAGTTGTGGTTTTATCCTCTTATTTCAGCCATTTGTCAACCGATCAATCTGAATTTCAATAGCAAACCATTCATGACTATTTGTGACATAAATATAAAGCTACCCAACGGACACACGAACACATGGACATTGTTAAATCAACTTCGGCCCTCATAACAACCCAGAATAAATACACTTTAAAGGGTTTAAGATCAATAATGAAGAAATGACAAACTTACATTTACTCTTTTACGTTCCGTGAAGAGTATAAAAAGTCATACAAAAATAAAATCTTTAATTACAAATAACGGGCAATTTTAGCCTTCTTGTGACGGCATTATCACTTCATGGACCAAACAAATAAATAAACAAACTTATAACTGATTTTTATAATTTTTATTTCAATATTAGTCTTATGATAAACATAAATAAATTAATGAAGGAAAACTTAACATATCGATGCCTCAATGCAATAGAGTCACATTTGAAAAACGAGAAAAAATGCAAATTAAGTTTTCAATTGTTTTGCTTTTAGAAAAGTTTACAAGTTTTTGTGTATCACTTTTCCCAACTCAAAATCGACAAACTCTGCGTTATCCCTCTATTGCGTTGAGATATCGGTATGTATAGAAAAAACCTTCGTTTAAGAATAATGAAAATTAATTACCATCTATAATCAAATAAATTTACAACTTCCCAAAATCCATAGACAACCAGAATCAGGCTTATCATCTTCGGCTCTAATGACTGCGTCACGTGAATTGTTAGTTAATGGCTTTCCAGCGCAAAATCTTTTGTCATCGTCAGTTATAGAAACGATTTCCTCACTTAATGTTTTAATTTTCATAAACCCATCTAGACTGAATCCTTTAATCCATTTGTTATATATTTTAGACCTCAACTTCACTTTAAGTTCTTTTGTCCCATTGGCTGAGTTAATTTCTGAAACTTCTGCCTTTAACTGTGCTGAAACATCCGCAATTTTACTGTCGTATTTCCTAACATCCACAGAGTACCCATTTCCAAATCCCCTGACTTCAACGTAACCCTGAGTACGGTAGTTCTTAAGACAAAAGTGCGACTCAAAAAATAAATATCTTAAATTTTTAGGGAGTCGATCTATTACAGTGGCCACACTTAATTTTAAGCGCCGATCCATCATATCGTACATTTCGTTTTTTTTTAATTGATGCAATCTGTGCGAGTATATTTCTATTAAACCATTTAAATTTGCAGAGTATTTATATTTTTCGATAATACTGCTGTAAAGTTCCGAAAGCAGACGCGCCATAATCTCTAAAGATTCCAAATCGTTTGGCTCATAAATATTCTGTATCAAGTCAAGACATGAAATTTCGAAATTCTTGGATACAATTTGATTTGTGGCCTTAGCAAAAATACGATTTAGCAGGTCATGGTCGCTAAATGGTTTTATTTGCTTGTGTATTTCCTTGATATGGGCTATAATAATACCCGGACTAGAGGCTTTGGCAAATATTTTCGCATATTGATCTACAATGTTTCGATCCATGTTTATCTTCTGTAAAGTATGTTCTTCTGCTTTTACTCTAAAGTAGACATCGTTAACCATGTTTATATCATTGGGATTTTTTGTATTGACGTTCTTCCATATTTCCTTTAAATTGTCAGAATTACCAAAAACAGGTAATAACTGTAAAAAACAGCTAAGTAAAACAGTCGAAATTATTTTAGTTATTTTCATTTTGAGAACAACAACTTAACTGAAATCGATCTTGTCTACAGCTGATATTTATACGTTTTCAAAAAAATCCTATCTATATTTATTTAAAAAAAAATCTGTTGTTTTTGTACATGTAGTGCGTAATAAATAGAATAATTACCCAGCTTAACAAGTAACGCAATAAAAAACTTTAGTAAATAATAGTTGTTTTTCTAAAGGCGAAAACAATAATAATAATGAAACCTTTTGCTTCACCGGTTAACCGGTTGTTTTCTGAAATCTCAAATCTATAATGGGGTTTTTTTAAATTTATATTTTCAAACTACTCGCAAAGTTGCAAAGTTTACTCGAACGAGTTAGTTGTATGTTCTGTTTTTGTTGTTAACCCATTTTTATATTTCGATATAAATTTTGAAGTAATTAACACCTGAAATAAACTAATGTACGTTAATATCAGGGTTATTTAGCATATGCTCGGTAGTAGATCTGAAAAAAACATACATGTAAGAGTGCTATATTCGGCTAAGTTACCTAAATGCCGTTCTTTAGATATTAAAAAATCTATATTTTCCACGCCCACTTGTCCAATACCACCCACATTTTGTTGGGTGTTGTGTAGGGATAACCAAGATGCTTGTTTTAGCTCTTGCCGTTCTCCAAATATACATAAAAACTTTAATGTGTTTGTATGGGAAATGCCAAGCGCAATGGGCAATTCCGCGCACATTTTGTCGTTTTTTGTGTATTTTCTTGATATGGGCTATAATAATACTCGGACTAGTGGCTTTGGCAAATATTTTTGCATATTGATCTAAAATTGTTCGATCCATGCTTGACTCCTTTAAAGTTTGTTCTTTTGCTTTTATTCTAAAGTAGACATCGTTGACCTTGTCTATATCATTGGGATAATTTGCATTGACACTTTTCCATATTTCTTTTTGATTGTCGGAACCGATTAGGCTTATTTTAAATAGCAAACAATTCCGGACTATATGCTACATAAATACATAAATACGTAGTCCCCATCATGTCTGGGGTCTTTGAAAACCCTATTTAAGCGGACACAATGACATCGTTACGCTTGCCATACTGAGCCAGAATATAAAGCGTTACCTAAAACGCAAAATGTTTTAACTAAGAAAAAAATTCCAAAGGAACTTTAATGTAATACATTTTGAGTTGGAGTTCTTTGTTAGTTAGCACGTTTTGCGATTTTGCGGGCCTGTTCATATTAGTATAAGCTAGCGTTTAAAAAACTGCAGTCAAAGTAGAAAAACTGCAATTTCTTCCACTTCATAATTTGTTATTGGCTAAAGAAAAACTGTTGCTTTTACTTCTGATTCATTAAACCAACTCAAAAAGCGAAAAGTTGTACACACTTCTTATTCAGTCATTTGGATATTTTCCGCACGAACTTGGGCTCCGAAAGTGATGAACAAGGTGAAAGATTTCACCAGGAAATGGAAAAAATCGAGAGACGTTACAAAAGCTGGTGGGATGAACAAATGATGGCGGACAATTGTTGGTTCCTCATTCGCGAAGATCCATTCGAAAAAAACGCAAAAGTTCAAGACGCTCGTCATTTTAATTTAAATTTTTTGAATTTACGCCGAATATTGTGTGTGAGCAATGAAGATGAAAATATTGTCGTTCCACAAAATCCTTAATAAAAACTTTCAAATTACGCTTAATGTTGGTTATTAAATAAACTATTTAGTAAAAAAAATAAAACATTCCACATCTTTACTATAACGTAGAAAAAAAAACGAAATAAAAATGAAAAATTTTTTAAAAAAACGTAAAAAATAGGCAAATTTTGAACTCAGCCACTTCTTATCAGAAAAAAATTTGCAGCATATCAACTGAAAAGGCATTCAATTACCTTTCCAACGATATGCTATTTATTTCGATCGGACCATACACCGAAAAACACAAAAGTACCGTTATCTAAAACACGGTACTTGGAAAAAAATATTACAGCGTTTTTCGTGTTCAGGAGGTCGCAATTAACTTATCTTGGCATGTGGCGTTCTTGGTATTTTTTGGCTGTAAGCCAGTGTTATTAATATTACTAGGTAATACAGGTCCTTCAATATCAATCAAGCTTTGTATAATATCATAAAATCATGGTTGTGGCGCGAACCATGAGTAGGAGACCGAAACACGAATATTGCTGTCCGTGTGAACATAGAATAAGATTGACACTGGTGCTCGAGGCATATCAACATTTTTGCAACAACTAACACGAAAGAAACAAGAACAATAAATTGTATGTGTACCCTGTATGTTATAGGCACGTAGGAAATGTTGTCATTGCTAAACAAGGAAGCCATAACAAGAAAAGAAAGAACTGACGTTGGGGTACCGTGTTATTTTTAAAAAGAAAAAGTACTAAAAATAGTACTGCATTTTCCTATTTCTAGTCCTACTCCAATTCCTTGTCCTTATCTTATTCTGAGTCCTAGTCCTATTTTTATTTCTACTTTTATTTCTATTTCCAACTCATAGTCCCATATTTAGTGTAATTCCTAGTCTTTTCCTAGTCCTATTTTGGATCATAGTCCTATACATAATCCTTTTTCAAGTCCTAGACCAATTCCTAGTCTTATTTCTAAACTTGTTGCTTGTCCTATTGTAAGGCCGAGTTCTAATAATGTTTTAGTACTTTTTTTTAGTTTTATTTTTAGATAAATTCTTATGAAAACGCTAGTTCTATTGTCAGCCCTATTTCAAGCTCGATTCATAATTTTTGTAATAGTCAAGGTTCTTTTTTTTTTGTTCATATAATGAAAAGGATTTTTCTCGTAATTCAATACCCGGTTAATTTCTGACAACTAATAGGTGATTTTTTAAGCGTAGTTTTTTCTTCAAAATCTAATAAAACACGCAAATTTGCATCATATATTCAAAATTTTTATTGGAATCGACAAATTGATCTTCGCCATTTACTTTTAAAAAATAACTTTATGTAAATGTTGCCCGCGACTCTGGTTCAAATGGTCCATTCGTAAGGTCCAATTTTGCACCACTTTTTCGAGCATTTCGGCCTGTACTCCATGAATAGCACGTGTCATGTTTTACTCTAAGGCTTCAATCGTGTTTGGCTTGTCCAAAAAGACCAACGACTTCACATAACCCCACAAGAAACTGTCAAGAGGCGTCAAATCAGATGATCTTGGCGGCCAACTCACAGGGCCATTTTGAGAGATAAACTGCTCATCCTTCAATATGTCCATTGTTTCACGAGCTGTGTGGCATGTGGCACCGTCTTGTTAAAACCACATATTAACCAAGTCCAACTCAGCCAATTGGGGCAAAAAAAAGTCGCGTATCATGGCTCAATATCGTTCGCCGTGGACGGTAACGTTTCTTCCACGGTCGTCTTTGAAGAAAAATGGACCACCAGCCCATTAACCACACCAAACTGTCGTTTTTTCGGGATGCATCGGTAACTCTTGTACGGCATGTGACTGTTCTTCGCCCCAGACGCGGCAGTTTTGCTTGTTTACGTATCCATTTAGCCAGAAATGAGCCTCATTGCTGAACATAATTTGTCGATAAAACAGTGGATTTCAATCGATCTTTGAACGAACGAATATTGATAATAAATTTTTAACGATTTGCAGTCTTTGCTCGTTTGTGAGTTTCTCCATGATAAAATGGCAGGGTATACTGAACACTTTTCACTTTCACAGATGTAGTTTGGACACAATTACAAACCAGTGCTGCCAGCCCGAAAATCTTAATTCATAAAAAATCACCCTTTATTTACTTATGCCTAAAAGTCAGTGTTAATAATCTTTTAATTACTCTACGTGATTGTTATAAAAATAAACAAGCTGACCTGGCAAACGTTGTTTCGTCATATATTTCTTTTAATTTCTTTTAATTTAATTAATTAATTTCTTTTTAGATGTTACCCCTCTTCCCCTGTTTCAGTCCCTAAATAATAAAAAGATATAAGAAGATATAGGGAGAGGGAGCTTTTACCCCTATTGCCCTATTTCAAGCTCTATTTAATTAAAATTTTTGATTAAAGTTCCTTTCAGATGTTACACTATTTGCCTGCAAAATTTCAAGATAATCGATTAATATGTTAAGAAGATATAGGGAGGGGGGCTTTTACTCCTCTTGCCCTATTCCACGCCCTATTTCCTTTCAGATGTTACAGTGCCTGCATGCCAAATTTTAATAAAACCGGTTGATTAGTTAAGAAGATATAGGGAGGGAGAGCTTTTGCGATAAAATATACTTGACGACCTATTCTCTTACCTAAAAAATACACATAAAAAATTTCATAAAAATCAGTCAAGCGGTTTCGGAAGAGTTCGAAATGGAGGGCATTTTGTTGATATTTGTATGGGAATGTAGAGATAATCAAAATGCCATATCTCCGGAACTTAACATAAACTGTCTACTCTATTTCAGACTTACTCAATTTGAACCATGGAGAGATACACAATCCAACAACGTGTTAAAGTTATCCAGACTTATTATGAAAATGGATGATAAATTTCGAAGAAAATCATCTGCAGTGATGAGGCACATTTTCACCTCAGTGGATTTGTCGATAAGCAGAATTTCCGCATTTGGGCAAATAATAATCCAAGAGTGATTGTCGAAAAACCAATGCACCCACAATGAGTGACTGTTTGGTGCGGTTTATGGGCTGGCGGCATCATCGGGCCGTATTTTTTCCAAAATGAGGCCGGTCAGACAGTAACTGTGAATGGTGTTCGCTATCGTGAGATGATAACGAACTTTTTATGGCCCGAATTGGAAGATATGGATGTGGACGATATGTGGTTTCAGCAGGACGGTGCCACTTGCCACACAGCTAACGAAACAATGGCTCTTTTGCCCAACAAATTCAATGGCCGTGTTATCTCACGTAATGGCGATGTCAATTGGCCGCCAAGATCATGTGATTTGACACCGTTGGACTTTTTTCTTTGGGGTTATTTGAAAGAAAAGGTGTACGTCGATAAGCCAGCAACAATTCAAGAGCTAAAGGATGAGATAATTCGGCACATTAACGGCATAGAACCTCCATTATGCCTCAGGGTCATCGAAAATTTGGACCATCGGATGGAGGTGTGCCGCCGTGGTCGCGGCGCCCATTTGGCCGATATTTTGTTCCATACATAATTGAGTAATACCAATATATCATAATAAAATAAAATTACAATAATTTCCTAAATAGTTTGTGTTTTATTCGAAATCAACATCGGCCCTTGAAATTTAACCACCCTTTATATAAAGAAGATAGATAATGTATGTTGCTGTTAAAAAAAAAATAATTATTGATCTATAATTAGTATTGTGGGTTTTTTTGTTGAACTGTTTATGGGTTTTAATCCAAATTTTGATATTTTTAATTAGGCTTAAGTTCAACAAATTTAATTTTCATTAAATCATTTTTATGAAGCAAGGAATTTTACAGCATGAAGTTAATTAAAATTTATTGATTATTTTTTTTTCATTCTTGACTGCCGCGGGATCCGAACCCACGCTTTCCCGGGCAGGTTACCCTTACGTGTTTTAATTGTAACCACTCAATCTCTTCAGAGGGGCTTGCCGTTTAACACTCACCGCCATTGACGACGGCTGGCAGTCAATAGTCAAACATCAATCTTTAAACCAAATTGTATTTAACCTTTTGGTATATCGAAATTTGCTTTGAATGATTATCTATTTTAATTGATTTACGTGTACTTCCTTATTCCTGTTTTCTCGTACTTTTTGTCCAGAATTCTTCTCGAAGTCCAAAGTACATTTTTTGTCTTTCTTTTTCTTGCTGACCTTTTCAGCATAACTTGAAGGACAAATGTAGACATAGAGCTCTTGCCTTAGCATTTCTTACAATAATTAGTATTGTGGTTATTTTTGTTGAACTGTTTATGGTTTTTAATCCAAATCAAGTCTAATCATGTCATTGTTTGTCGTGATTTGAATGGGAGATTTCATATTGATAGGTTACATTTTGTTCGGTGATCTGTTAAGAACATGAATCTTAAAGGTTACTTAAATTTACCTTTTCTTTAACATAGCTTTATTAAAAGTAAAAAGATTTATGGGAAATCATTATCACATAATTAATCAAATCAGCGATGTCCTGGAATCTGTGATGTTAATTAAACACATTTATTTATATAAAAATATTTTAATAAAATTAGTTCTTTTATTCACAAAAATAAAAATTAGAATAATCAAAAAATGAAAAATTTAAATTATTAAATCAATGAAAGTTTGATTAAAAATGAAAAATACAAAAATTTAAAAATAATTTTAAACAAGTAAATTTAAAAGAAGTGTTTCTCCACAAATCCTTATAATAAAGACTTATATACACAATTACCATTTAACTATTTGCGGCAAAGAAATTAGTTTACGAATCAAGCGAATTTTAAACATTATTCAGACAGGAAGTGAGAAAATACACACAGTTAAACACTTTAAACTACACACACACACACAGTCAGACGAACACCATAAAGCTTAACAAATATTTAAACAATATTATTATGTTTCTTGCTCTCCACAAATACAGGTAATAATCATGATTTGTTGGCCACTTTGCCGGTACACAAAAGTGCCTCTTCTACTGCACCAGCCGCAGCAGGAATTCCTGGAGTTAATGGCAGTGGGGTTGGAAATAATAATCTAAACATCAATCTTCCGGAAAATAACAACGCCATACTAAGACTTGAAGTTGAATTACGTGACAAGAATGCACCTAAATACAGACGTGCTGCAGGAGTTGGAGTACCGGCTGTAGCAGCACGTGGCGGACGGGGTGGTTTCAAGAGAGGAGCTCACAATCGTCCAGCTGCCGCAGCAGTTAATGAACGCAGTAATGCTAACACTGTACTGGACTTAAAGGGTAACGCTATAGTGCCCTTGGAAAAGGTATGTTGTGCAAATCATGCATGTAAGTAACTTACACATGTGAAACATAAAATCCTAAAATAATAACTCAACAAAATTGAAAGTGACTGTATAAAGAATGAAAACGTGACACAATGACTTCTCTTGCTATAAACAAGCTAAAAAAAGCAAAATCTTCAAACAACTCAGGGTCATTAGGGCGACTCAAAAAACATTAACTTCTTCATATTTAAGTTTAAGGCCTCTTTGAGCCCCACAAGCACATTTAAGTGCCTTTAGAAACCCCTTAAACAATCCTTCACATTAAAACAAAAAAGAAAACATAAATTTCCCAACCGAAATCTTTTAAATTGATTAGAAATTATCCTTTTTCTTCTTTTATTTATTTTTTGGGCAGGTTCTAGAAGAACTTTTGGTAAAACTTGAAATTGAACATGTGACCTGGACAACAAGTAAGAAAGGTTATTTTCACCATGTTGTCTTTCCATTGCAATCAGGCGAACCATGTGAAACTACATTACACTGTTTGACAGAATTGGGCATTGGCACTAAATTGAATTCGAGTGTGAGGTAAGTGTAAAAATCTAGTTCGATGAAGAAAAAAACAAAACCAACAATCATCTTAATAGTAAAACTAAAACCACCAAAGTACAACAAAAACCACCTAGTCCAACTCTTTTTACTCTTCTGTAAACTTTTTGCTTTAGTTTGAAGATTGAAAAAATAAAACATCAGGTTAAAAGACACGAACACAAGTCATTCATTTTATTTAGTTGCTTATTTTCCAGTTTTTTTTTTGCTTCACCAAAAAAAAAATTATAGTTTTAATAGGGTCGTCTCTTGAGTGGCCATTCTTATCATTTTGTAAAGATGTGAAATGTGTTCAAGGACTTACTTTATTTTGCCGTAGTGTTGATGACGTTGAAGGTTAAAGTTGCTGAAGCAGGAAACATGATTAACAACTAAATTTTTACAAGTTTAGAAAACTCTAAGGAATGATAAAGCAAAATTTTACTTTTGTGTAATAAAAAGTAACAGAGTTTTAGAAAGAGTTTTGAACAATAGTTGCTGAAAAGCTGCATTGCAAAAGCCATTAATATAAAGGGCAGTAGACGTTATAAGGCTTAAGGAAATGACCCACGTGACGTTCACTTCTTCCTGGTTAAAAAGTAAGAAATCTTATTTAGGAATTCACAGTGGATCGTTTTGGTCTCCGGGTAGAGGTGTGCCCTTGGGCGCATAACCCTAGGAATAAAAGCACAACCTTTTCCTGTTCACATACCGTTAGCTGAATTGCAAAACCACGTAACTAACATTTTTAAAATTTTACACTAGGAACAAAATATATTATATGTTGAAAAATAAATGCAATTTTAGCAATCAAATGTCGCACAATTCCTAACGATTAATTAATTTCTAATACAAAAATTATAATTTATTAATGCTTCAAAGAGTTATGCTAGTTACGTTCTTTTGAACTCATATCTTCTTCAACAAAAACACGTAACAACAATGAAATTTTTTTAAGCTCTAACTAAAGAGAATTTGTTTTGCATTAGTAAAATGTAGAATAATTAAGAAGGTTTTTCTGTTGTTATTAAATGCTAGCGAATACCCGGCGTAGTCCTCATTTCGAAAAATTACATAGCTTATGTGTCCATAGAAATCTAATTTTTAAATTTCATTGAAATCTGTTAAAGGGTTTCGGTGAGGCAGAATTTTTCACCTACCTCCTTTCGTAGTCCTAGTTTTGACAAAATATTAGCCTTAAACTATCTTCCAAAAATTGCACAAAAGGGTTTAAAAGCTGTTAATTTATAATTCTTTGCTTAAGTTCTTTAACTTATCTGACTGTTTATTAGGGACGATATAAATTAGTGTTCGAAAATAAACACTAAACAATTGCTACTTAGTGTTTGGTTCGCTAGATTTGTGAAAAACACAAACGCTAATAGTTTTCGTGTAGAAAATCATTAAAAAAAAGTTTCCCTGTTTGTCTTCTTTCGAACACAAAAATAATACTGTTCTTACCCAACTCAACAAAAAGATGAGAACATTTAATTCCGTTCGGTTTTTTTAACCACAAACTTTATTGTGTTAATGAGTTCGCAAAATAATTTTACACAAACTAAGCCCATGCACAATACACACACAAGATGTACGTGCTGCGGTCGTTGCTTAAATTTTTTGTTTGTTCATTTCTTTATCAATGCAAAAAAAGAAACATTATTGAACATTAAAATATAATGTTTGTCTACAATATCACTACAATTTTTCTGTTTTTTAACGAAGAGCAGAACACTATATAATGTTCGGCTCTTTCTTAAAAATAGTTACGAAAGGTATTAAGGGTTGTGTTCGTCTACATAAGCTCTAAAAAAAACAGATATCGTTCCTGGGTGTGTGAGCCGAACGCTAAATAATGTTCGGTTTATTTTCGAGCACTGCTAGCAATAATAACTTGAATGGCACACAAGGTAAAAAAGGAATGATGGTAATGTTTACGTGCTAAATGAAAAGAAATATATATTTTCTTGCTGGTCTTCGTATGATTACGAACTGCCTCTATACTGGGCATAGGCCGTCTATAAGTTGTCTTCACTTGGTCGACGAACGGCTATATCTCTTAGCTCTCCAAAGGTGTTGAAGGTTCTTCCAAGACTATGGGGCATAGAATGCATTTTCTGTAGTGTTGATCATCGGCAGATGGTTTTGAGCCGTCCTCCTTTTCTACTCCCCTGCAAGTTGTAAACAAGACCGTTGTGGGAAATTACTACTGGTAGTTTTCGAAATGTGTGCCCTACCCAGCCAAATTTTCTTCTACGAAAATCTACGCTAATATCAGAAAAGAAATGCATTATTAAAATTCAAAACCTTCTATGAATTATTAAAACTCAATAGAAATAAAAATGTGTTATAGACTCTTTTCAAGCCACAAGTATCCCAATAAAAATTTTTATCAAATTTAAAAAATAAGCGCAACATTATGCGCTACGCAATAAGACATACAGCGATTCAGTAAAGTAAGTGAAAGAATTCTATACAACTTTTATAAAAAATAAAAAAAATCAAGAACCATGCCACGGCACACATTGGTTCGTTCAAGAGCGGCATTAATTATTTTTTTTATGTTCGCCGACTTAGATAGTTTTTTGGTATTTTGTTGTCAGATATCTGAATATTATGATTCGGTAATATAAGCCTGATATATTTATTATTTGTTTGGACAGACCCGCCCAAAGTTCACATATGTTCGCTTATTTAAAATGGCATGCAAATTTACAGTATATTCAATCTTTTGGTACAATCACAGTAAACTTATCATTTGACTTTGTTGTATATTTTCGTATATTTTGTATATTTTCGATTTGCATTGAAAAAAAGTTGGAAAAAGTGCCATATAAAAAATTTCGTAGAACAAAATATAAACAACATCAAAATTTTAATGTTCATCAACTTTAGTGGACTGCATCTTTTTAGCGCTCTGGAGCGCTGTTTAACGAAAGATGTCAAATTACAGCTTGAAGTCTCAGCTAAAAGTTAAAAAAAATTCAGCTGCTTCTACCTGTTCCTTTCCAAAAAAAAAGCAGTAAAAACTATAAAATGATAAAGTAACAAAACATGAATTTTCGTGCATGCTTGTTGTTGTTGCCATAGTTCTTTACTGTTTAAAATTATTATATAATGTAATATACATACTAGTCAATGGTGTTAACTGTTACATATAGATTTCTTTATTGAAAAAAGCATAAACTTTAATTGAATTTGAAATTATTTGTATCAGGTATGCTGTCCGAGTAAGCTCAGGAAGCGAGGAATAAAGACTTTAGAACCTACAGATTACATTATTCGCAAAGAATTGGACGTGTAGCCATTAATGAAGACGTAATGCATAATCTTTTATTGTCTTCAGACCCATTTATTAATAGATTTTGCTCGAAGCTGCAAATCAAAAAGTTGGAGTACGATAAATTATTAAAAGACTATGCTTAAATTACTTATTCATGTTTTTTCTATTTGTTTTTTTCTATGGGAGGTAGGCGTAAAAGTGGGCGGAACAGGTAAATGTTTTCAGGAGCCCATTCTACAATTATAATATTTATTTTTTGTGGATATGGAGTTGATGCATTAAAAATCAAGGGAGTTATGCCACTTTTGCAACACAAGTTGTATGGGAAGTGGGCGTAAAAGTAGGCGGATATTTTTTAAACTTCACAGAAATGATAATGAGTGTTTAAAAATGTTATGTGCAAAAAAACAATGCTGTAGGTCAAAATTTAATTTTTACTTTGTATGGGAGGGGGGCGTAAAAGTGGGCGGATCATTTTGATTTTTGCATTTTTTTCTTGATTCAAACAAAAAATGCCTATGTACCAAGCTTCATTGTCCTTCGACAACTTCTTCTATTTTTTGCCGCTCGTTCTATGAACTTGGGCCAATGTGCGGCATTCCCTTCTGTGTGTAAACCTGATCGTTACATCCAACAATTTTTATATGCGCTGAATAAAGCGCTTTATGTGTCAAGAATGTACTTGAACTTGTAGATACTTTTTTTCGATATTTTCTTAAAAATGTGCAATTTTCCTTATCTCAGAACAAAAAGGATGATGTTCATGTGCATTTCACTTGACGATATTCTGGTGTTAGGCGCTCTTCTAATCGGATGAGTAATGCAATAGCTCTCCTCTATATTCGAGTGTGGCCGCCATCATTTAAAATATTTCGAGCTAATGGATTCGGATGCAATTCGAACCTTTTTAAATATTTTACGACATATTTCGTAATCATAGTTTTTACTTATGGCACATTGAGATCCTTGTGAATGTTTGAGCTTTTAACATAGCAGAGGGCAGCTGTGATTTGGTACCTATGGATTTTTAGAGCTGAGGGTCGAGGCAGTGCCCCATAACTGAATACCGCAGCACCAGATTGGTTTTAAGATAGAGTTGTAAAGAAGAAGTTAACGATCGCATTTTTGCTCATTGACCTTTATCCTCCATTGTTTTAACCACTTTTCCACTCAAATATATGATCTTCTAAGTAACGAAATGCTTCATGGCGTTTTTCGTGGATGCTTAAAACAGCTGTATCATCAGCAAATGTTGAAGTTTAGGTATAGTTTTTTGTTGGCATGTCCGAAGTATAAATCAAGTATAATAGAGGGCCCAGGATGCTGCCTTGTGCGACTCCAGCGGCAATTGGCTGAGGGGAACTCAAGAAATTGGCTTTTTTAATAAACAAATTTACGCTTTAATTTATGATATAAGACTCGAAAATTTAATCGTACCTATTTTTGGTACTTTTTTTACAAACCATTTTTCTCCGATCATTGACATATAAGTACATATTAACTTATGTTTTCCCACTACAATATTGAAATTGTTGATAAATTGAAGTATCAAGAAAAAAAATATAAAATAGGGAAAGAACGGGAAATTATTTGTTTCTTTTAATTTTTGGTGCTGCATGTGGTAATTTTTGAATTTTCTATAATATTGAAGTAAGAACAATAAAATTCTAGGTGCAGGGCCCCGTGTGAATGAGAGCCTTTGGAATTTAACATGTGGGTACATTTTAGTTTTTCAATTGGTACTTTTTGAATTTTCGTTTATAATTGGACCTACGATGAATAAGTCCTGTATGATTATGAATCATTAGGGAGGAGCCTTTTGGTTTTTCATTCTACAACTGGTATATTCCTAATTTTCGTTAATATTGGACTTGAAACACAGAATTAAATATACATGCATTGTCCTCAGTGGATGAGAGGCTATAAGAGGGAACTTTTTGGTACTTTTTGTTCTTCAACTGGTACTTTTTGAATTTCCGTTAGTATTGGACCAAGAAACATAAAATTAAACATGCAAAATCCTGAGTGGATTATAGGCTTTAAGAGGGATCTTTTTTGTACTTTTTCGTTGTTTAGCTGGTACTTTTTGAATTTTTATTAATACCGAACCTAGAAATATAAAATTCAACATGCAGAGTCCATAGTGATTTAGCAGCTAGAGGAGACTTTTTATTGGTACTACTTTCTGATTTTTTTATATTATTGAACTTACAAAATGAAACCAAACAATCACGGACTTAAGTGGAAGATAACATAATGGACCGGAGGCAGCCAAAACAATTCACTTAGACGAAAAAACAAACGCTCCACACATGAAAATTCAAACAAAGAAATGAAATCCATCCGCTGTCTTAAGAGTGCAGATGGACTGCAACTAAAAATTAAACTATTTAAAAGTATACTTAGCTCTAAGAATAGAAAATGTTATGAAGTTATTTAGTTATACGACCTGGGCCCTGTTTTTCAAAACTACAAGTAAAATACATTTGCAAAAAGCAACAATTTTACAATTTTTGTTATGCCCTAAGTATAATACTAAGTTTGTCATTCCGTGTGAAACTTTTTTATTAGTCATCTCAGACCCCATAAAGTGCATATATTCTGGCTCCTTGAGTAATTCTAAGTCAATTTCATCATGTCCGTCTGTTAAAAACACGCTCAATTTCGAAAAACTCAAAAGAAATAAACAAACTTGTGTCAAATTGCTTGTAGTTATCCTAAGCAGTTTGGGACTGAAATCCAGCAAAACCGGTTCAGTAGGATCAGAGCTATGAATCAAAATGTGGAACCACCTCTTTTAAAAAAATTTATAATTTTGTTACAAAAACTAACAGAAATGGTGGAACAATGCACGGAATGATATAAGATTTTGCAAAAAAGGTTTTTATTCGAATGGAAATCACGCTGTAAAATTTCGTGAAGTTCCGTCTATAATTTTCCATATGCCCCATATAAACCCTACTACCGGAAAACAGTTTAGTACGCCAAAGACCGTAATCAAAAATGCTATCATAATATAAATTGGTACGTCATAGTTTTATAGGAGTGGAAATGAAACTGTGAAATTTTGTGAAGATTGATCCGTTATTTACCCTAACGCCTAAAACCGTAATTAATATTGCTACCAGAATAAAGTTTAAAACTTCACAGTTTTATAAGACTAGAAACCACATTAAAAATTTCGAGATGATCGGTCCATAATTTACTATAGGCCCATATAAAGCCCACTCTGGTAAATTTAATAAATACGCCTAAAACCGTAGCAGATATAGATACTGCGGTAAAATTTCTTCCAACTTAGCTTCATATGGCCATAGTTTACCTTAGATCCCATATTTAGCAGCCTTCTTAAATTCACTGTAAACACTAAAACTAATTTCACCACTGCAGTGGTATTGAAATTTATTGAAACTTATGTTTTTTAATACTAGAAATTACTCTGCGGAATGTTGGGATGATTGGTTCTTAACCCTAGAGTACTAACCATATTTTACATACGTTGTAACTAATGATCGTCGATTCGACGATGTATATTTTAACTGCCTGTAACTTTGGCTTAAAACCAAATATACTTTTTCAATGAATGCTTTTGATCATTGGGGCACCCTATAAATCCATATAAAAAAAAATTATTTAATTTATATTCCTATAGATAAAAGAAATATTTAATTTTTGTACTAATTCATTTTATGTTGAACATATTTTAGGGATCAAACAAAAGGACCTAAAAAATATTGTGAAGAAAGCTAAAAACTAAAAAAGAGGCAAAACTTAAAAAAGACATTTTTAGCTTTAAAAAAATAAAATTTTTTTTTTTTTTAAATAACACTTTGAGCAAGAGCCACAAAGCTCAACTTTGTGTTCTCCGCATATGGGTTTTTCGCATATATCACATTTTTTTTTTGACATTCGGCATTTTTTCGTATAGGCATGAGTTACACATACTTCATTTGTGTTTTTTTTTTGTATTTTCTCCTTAGCTGGTCATTGTTGCCACTATTGTTTGGAGTAACAACATTTGCATATTTGCTCTTAAAACTGAAAAATAAAAGTCACGTCAATACTAACCATCGACGATTCGACGAGTACAAGACCAATAATAGCAATGTTCTAGCAACGCGGTTTAAAAAACGCAATAACACACAGCAAAAGTAAATCATCTACTAACAGCATACAAAATTTTAGATTGTTAGGCACACCCATTTAAAAGTAAATGAATTGAAAGGGTGAGATGCTCGTCGAAACGTCGATCATTAGTACTCTAGGGTTAACTAACCATGGCTCCAATATAAATCCCCCTTCTGAAAATCATTTAAGTTCGGCTTAAACTGTTATAAATCATGATATTTTTCTCAAGCTAGTTAAAATTTTTCAAAAAAGCGTAAAACTTTCTGATTGTCGATCAATAACTTAATATATGGATGTCTAAACCGCAACCAATTTAAATGCTGATGTCTGTTTTTATAAGGATAAATTAATAGAAATTAATTTCCGAGAGGTGCAAGAAGCTCAACTTCGTATTTGTCAGGATGCGAAGTGAGAAAAAAGGCGAGGGTGTAACGAAACTGCCCTTCAACACACGGAACGTTTGTTGGTTCATTTACAAGTTACACAAGGTGATTGTGTGCAGTGAAGAGCTCAACATATAAGCCTTCGGGAGTCGAATGGTGAAAACAGCGCAGCCATGACGAATTGTTTACGGTAAAGTCCCTGGCAACGACTATTTCACTACTCGAACAGACCTCAATAATTCTAGTAATGAAATCGGATATGGAGTCAAAATAGTTTAAGGAGTTCAACGTGTCTAAATTTGGGCCTCTATAGACGAAACCGAATTATAAGATGTCTGTCTTAATTTGGAATTTAACCCAAAAGGAGTGTAATTCTGCATCATTGCAGCCTTGTTGTGGCTGAAGTTGGAACACAACAAAAAGGGAAAGACATTGATACACAGGTATTTGGAGATCCTGTGGATCAGCATCTCCTCCTACCTGGGTTTCGCAAAAGGCGAACATCCGGCCGATGCAATCGAATGTGAGCATATACAAAGACGAACTTTGACCTCAGTCAACACTTGTTGCAAAAATCTAAACGAATTCTGCCAGTAGGGTTTTTCAATTATTTTATTTCCCGTTTTCCCGGGATTTTTTTTGCGGGATCCCGGGAAATAAAAAAATTCCTCATAATTTCAGAAAATAGCTATTTATACTTTGAAATTTAGTTTTCTATTCTCTAAAAATTAGCATCTGTGGATGTGTTATGGACTAGATCAATTACAAGAAGTGAGTACATGTATTTAAATCAATGTCTCCTGATGCAATAAATCTATTAAAAGCAGAATGGGCAGTGCAATGGTTGATAATTATTACATTAAGTGAAGTGAAGAGTTAAAAATAGGAGATACCTAAACATATCGCTCCTTTATTGCATCGTAAACGTAAGTTTCATGAAAATAATTAATTTTATAATTTTACAAGTCGAATTTATAACTTATCTACCTCAAAATTTAATAGAGAAAAGTATTCCAGTATTTTTATATTTTTTGACTCTGTTTCTTTTTTAAATTGTTTTATTTTTTGCAAAATTCATTTTTAAACACTACATTTTATAAAATTTTTTTTAAATAAAAACAAAAAATTCGCATTGCAACTGAATTGCAAGATTTTAAATAAATTTTAAATTTTAATGAAATAAAATGCAATTTTTAAAAAATACTTAACTTTTTTTACAAAAGAAAACTACAAACAATAATTTTGACAGCTAATCAAGAGACTCGAGCACACACATTACAATCGAATTGAAAGACTAAGTAGTCAACTTGAAAAAAATCAAAATCTTATGATTTTTCTTCAACCAACTCGACAACCGTTAAACTAATCAACTGACAAAGAAAGCCATACACGCTTTGATTTGGACAACAACCAACTCAGTTGACAATTAAATTGAATCGTGTATGGTCTCTTTACAAAGTAATAATTCTGAACACTTACCCGCGAAACCATAGAGAAAGAGATAGAATGTTATGATTTATTTTCCTGTTACATGTGTTTTTTACCTTTTTTGTATTCCTCTTTGTTAACAGATGCAGTCACAAGGAAAAGACACAAGCAGAATATCATTTAACTAAATAATATAAGCAAAAAGAATATGGAAATTTTTCTTCTTTTTAAAAAAAATTTTATTTTTTTAACTACAAAAATAAACGATCTTGTCAAAATGCGATTAAAGTTTGCATAATGTACCGATTTAAAGATATATTTTGCTATAACTTCGGTTCAGTTTGAGATATAATACGAGAAGGTATGAAGGAAAACTTTGCTAAAGTTACTTAAAATTTTGAGATATGACTATGATGCAATGAAGGAGCGATATGTTTATTAGGTGATAAACACAAATTTTCAATTTCAATTTCTGTTGGTTTATATACCCGGGAAGTGCGGGGAAACCGAAATAAAATAACATTTTGGAAACTCGTGTAAGATACTACAACATACAACTTGAAAAACACATTGTTTAAAGATTACAGATGGACCTATTGAAATGAAAAGGTTTGTAAGAAGCAGTCCGGTTGATGCTATTTTGCATCAACCTTGAAGTACATTTGACTGATTAGACGTTGTTTATAAAAAAGAAAAAATTGCTTCTGATTGTGAATCCGAAGCATGCTACAACGGTGCACTTTTAACTAGTGCTTTGTCCAACCTCGGTAAAAAATTAACGAAATATTTCGGAAACATGATAATTAGTAAGTTAAATCAGGAATATACTTTTTGACGACTTACTAAGGGCTTTGAGTGTGTCAGAAAGTTATTTCCTAAACCGTTAAAAAATGTTATATATTTCTTTAAAATAATTAGTATTGTGGTTATTTTGTTGAACTATTTGTGGTTTTTAATCCAAATTTTTAATATTTTTAATTAGGCTTAAGTTCATTAAATTTTAAAATTCCTTTCTTCATAAAAATAATTTAATTTCTTTAAAATATTTTATCTATTTTATTAATTAACTTTTTGATCTCATATCTTGAGTACCTTAATTTTTATTTTGTTTTAATAATTGTTTTATGAATTAAATTGTTATGTTATCTTTTTATCTTGCATCCAGAGCATAATAATGCGGAATAAAAGCATCATAATAGGGAATAAAGGCGTGAGGTGATAATAATTCAAGTTCCTATTTCAATCTTCAATTAATTTTTTAGTATTGAACCATTTCTTTTACTTTCTTTGTAAACAAGTTCCCTTACGTTTGTATAAAAGTTATTTTCATTAATTAATAACAAAATTTACTTTGTATTATTTATATGGAGCGGGATCCCGGGATCCCGGGAAATTTTTTTAAATTTAAATCGAAAAAGTCCGGGAAAAAAACTCTATCTGCCAGCCATAATGAGGAAAGATTTAAATTAATATTCTTGACAAAGATACTTTTGGCCTGGTTTTTTAAAAAAGTCAAATAATTGATCAACGTTATCCCTGGGCAATGGAATTCTATGGAATTCCTTTTTTCAAGTTTCATTTTTTAAGGTACGCCACAGTCGATTCTAAGAACTTAGTAAGTTTATAACCCAGATAGTTTATTTCTTTGCACTGGCTAGTTTTTATGGCAATTTCAATGCCACATATTGGTGGTTCATAGAACCCACAGTTCTCAAACAATTTTTTTCAGCCTAGCTGCCACATTTTTGTTAATAAATATTTTTATTTACATTCGTATTTATTTACTTAGGGTGTGTGTGAAACGGTAGCAAAGTACTCATGGAAGTAAAATTTTGACACTATTGAGGTGAATAAAATTTCACTAGCCCTGGGGGCTAGTATAAATTTTGACATAAGTGTAGAAATTTTTGACAACCACAAAATTATTTTTTTTCATCAAATTTGTTTAAAGAAAATAAATAATAATATGGAAGCAGGACCAGCGGCAAAAAAAATTAAAAAGAATTATACAACATGTAAGTATTTACATATGTATAAGCTTTTTTGCCCACACTTTTTGTAAAAATTGTTAATATATCAGAACGAATTCATCAAATAGTTGGGACGATCTCATTTCCACCAGAATTAAAATGATTATTGGTAAAAACTTGATTAATTTATTCATTTTCACAAAACTACTAGTAATTGTTTTTTTCTTTATGTCAAAATTTTTCGTTGTCCAAAATGTTACAATTTCACACAGCACAAATATGAAAATTTTCTACCACAAACAAATTTCATTTCACCATAGAACTTTGCTACCGTTTCACACACACCCTTTGTTTAAAAAAAACTACGATTTTGCTTTTAACTTAAATTAAATTTTTTTAAATATACTATTAAAAACATAAATTAAAAAACGAACGAGAAATATGCCACCCAAAATTTGAATGCGCAATAATAAGCGAACACTATGAATATTGTTATTTTTAAAATATGTAGTTCTTTATGTGTTTGTGTTCTGTTTGATTATTTTTAAGATGAATTGTATTTAAAAAATGTGAGTTACTGTTTATAAACAACACACAGCTGTTTTTTTTTCTATTCTTTTAAGATCAACAGCAGCGCATATAATAAATAACCCTGAAGTATATTTTAGGTGTAAATATGTTATAATTTAGATCGCAGTATAAACAAGTTAGAGTGCTATATTCGGCTGTGCCGAATCTTTGATACCCTCCACCGACAGTTCGAATGTTTAAGGAGTAATATCTGTATGATGTCTTTTTATTATTATTATCTTAAACTGTGACGATTTGTTATTAATTATGGTTTTAGGAGACTAAACTGTTTTCCGGGAGTAGGGCATATATGGGGCCTAGGGTAAATTATGTACCGATCTTCACGAAATTTCACAGTATCATTTATAGTCCTATAAAATTGTGACGAGCCAAAATTTGTTATGATTGCATTATTTTTTACGGTTTTAGGCGTACTAAACTGTTTTCCGGGAGTAGTGTTTATATGGGGCTTAGGGTAAATTATGGACCGACCTTCGCGAAATTTTACAGTGTCATTTCTAGTCGAATAAAACGGACTTGTGCAAAATCTTATGTCAGTCCGTGCATTTTTGCATCATTTATGTTAGTTTTTGTAACAAAATTATCAAGTTTTTGAAGGTGGTGGTTCCACATTTTGATTCATAGCTCTGGTCCTACTGAACCGATTTTGCTGAAATTCAATCCCAAACTGCTTAGGATAACTACAAGCAATTTGACATCTAGTTTGTTTATTTCTTTTGAGTTTTTCGAAAGTGAGCGTGTTTTCAACAGACGGACAGACGGACAGACGGACAGACAGACGGACATGGCTAAATCGACTTAGAATTACTCAAGCAGCCAGAATATATATACTTTATGGGGTCTGAGATGAATAATAAAAAAGTTTCACACGGAATGACAAACTTAATATACCCTCTTCACAACTAATTGTGGTGGAGGGTATAAAAAGGGGTAAAGAACAAAAATAGACACATGAGCATACCATAAAGGCGGTATAAAAAGTGAGGAGATCAGACGGAGTGACGTTGTTCTTGCACCGTTTTAAGAAACCAAGACACTTGAATGCTTCTTTCGCCACTTGAAAAATATGTTGGTTCCAACGAACTTCACAATGAATTTTCATGCCCAGAACATCATCAGAGTCGGATTCCTCAATAGCTATACCCCCCATTGGTACAGAATACGATGACTCCACAACACGTCTGTGGGTCAATAAAAGGGGATAGAAATTGACACACAGGTTATTGGAGATTATTTGGATCAGCATCTCCTCCTACCTCGGTTTCGCATAAGGCGAAAACATCCGGCCGATGAAATCGAATGTGAGCATTTAAGAAGATGAAATTTGTATGTTATAAAAATCTAAACGAATACAGCCAGCCATTATGAGGAAAAATTCAAATTAATATTCTTAACAATGATACCTTTGGCCTGGTTTTTAAACTGTGTCAAATAATCGATCACGCTAATCTCTGGGCATTGACCAATTTCTATAAAATCCCTTTTTTCAAGATTAATTTTTAAAGGAACGCCACAGTCGATATTAACCACTTAATAAGTTTGCTTACCCAGATAGTGTGTTTCTTAACACTGGCTAGTTTGTATGGCAATTTCAATGCCACATTTTGGTGGTTCATAGAACCCACAGTTCTCAAACAATTGTTTTCAGCCTAGATCCCACATTTTTGTTAATAAATATATTTATTTACATAAGTGTTTATTTACTTACTATTTTAAAAAACAACGTTTGTGTTTTTAACTTAAATAATTTTTTTTTTTTTTAATATTATTAACAACAAAAATAAACAAACCAAATAGAAACGTGTTCTACAAAATTTGAATGCGCAATAATAAGCGAAAACTATGAATATTGCTATTTTGGAAATATGTAGTTCTTTATCTGTTTGTGTTCTTTTTGATTATTTTTAAGATGAAATGTATTTAAAAAAATGTTAGTTAATGTTTACAAACAACACACAGCTGTTTTTTTTCTATTCTTTTAAGATCAACAACAGCGCATATAATAAATAACACTGAAGTTAAAATAAACAAGTTAGAGTGCTATATTCGGCTGTGCCGAATCTTTGATACCCTCCACCGACAGTTCGAATGTTTAAGGAGTAATATCTGTATGATGTCTTTTTATTATTATTATCTTAAACTGTGACGATTTGGTATTAATTATGGTTTTAGGAGACTAAACTGTTTTCCGGGAGTAGTGTTTATATGGGGCTTAGGGTAAATTATGGACCGACCTTCGCGAAATTTTACAGTGTCATTTCCAGTCGAATAAAACGGACTTGTGCAAAATCTTATGTCATTCCGTGCATTTTTGCATCATTTATGTTAGTTTTTGTAACAAAATTATCAAGTTTTTGAAGGTGGTGGTTCCACATTTTGATTCATAGCTCTGGTCCTACTGAACCGATTTTGCTGAAATTCAATCCCAAACTGCTTAGGATAACTACAAGCAATTTGACACCTAGTTTGTTTATTTCTTTTGAGTTTTTCGAAAGTGAGCGTGTTTTCAACAGACGGACAGACGGACAGACAGACGGACATGGCTAAATCGACTTAGAATTACTCAAGCAGCCAGAATATATATACTTTATGGGGTCTGAGATGAATAATAAAAAAGTTTCACACGGAATGACAAACTTAGTATACCCTCTTCACAACTAATTGTGGTGGAGGGTATAAAAAGTATATTTTAGGTGTAAATATGTTATAATTTAGCATAGATGGGGGTAGTGCACTCATTTTGCAGTTTCAACTCACACTTGGTGATAGTGCAAAAAAATTGCAATCATTTTGTTGATGTTGAGTGATGAATTGAAAATTTGCAGCCTCACTACGCATGAGTGATTGTGATGTTACAAAATTTTGCACTTAAAAAAAATAATTTGATTTAAAAAAAGGCAATCATCAGTTTATTGCCACTTTTTTTTTTCTTCACTCATTTGAGTGAAACCTTGATTGTTGCACACAATTTAAAATCAATAATTATACCGTTATTTAACATATTTCATTTTGTTTAATATTCTTTGCTTATGTAAATCCTCCAAAAAAAATCAAAAGCCATGCCCATAAAAAGTTAGATTTTTTAAATTTTAGTGATACAATATTTGTATGATGCTTTTTTGATTGCAAGTCCAAATTTTGCACTATTTGAATTGAGTGCAGATTTTTGCATTCAATCTGCGTTTAGTAATAGTGAAAAAATTTTGAATATCACTAAAAAAATTTAGTGGTAGTTAAAAAATAACAATCATCACTAAAGCTTGTAAAAAGGAGTGCAAACTAATTTCTTTGCAGTTTTATTTAGTGATAATGCGTTGTTGATTTAAATCAATATATAGTGCACTACCCCCAACTATGTAATTTAGATCGCAGTATAAAAAAGTGTTAACAACCAAAATAGACACAAGAGAAATTGCCATAATTTTGTGCCTGTAAATTGTCTAGTCCCAATATTCACAGGGGCCAAAAGTTGGCTTTTTTAGGACAAGACGAGTTGATATAAGATAAAAACTGAAAAAGAACATTTTTTAAAATGCCCAATTGGTGTTCTTGAGTATCGATCAAATTAAAAGTAATTTAACTTTTATTTTTGGTTTAATATATACTTTATACACAAATGTATGAGTTTTATTTATACGTATTAATTCAAATATGTATACTTAAATCAAAAATAAATTTTAATCCTTAAACTACTTTAAATTAAACAATATTAGTACAAATTTCTCCTAAATAGCTTTGATTTCCATTTTTGTCGAATACTGGACCTTTATGGGTCTGATGTGCAAAACAAAATAGTAATAAGATCTTCAGTAGTCCAACTTTTGGACATTTTTGATGTATTATGCTTGCGGAAGAGTCTGTAGTCTTTGTTCCATTTTTCTTGCGCTTCTTCAGATAGATCTCCAATTGGTAGCATAATGTGTTGAACTGTTGAACCCCGTGATACAAAATTTTATGAACTGTGGTTGGCATATGTCTCCAAGAGTATCCCTGCAGATAACGAGACTAGTCCATACATGCATGTAAAGAGTAGTCCATAAAGGAGTAGGAGTACTCCAAATATATGGGTAAAAGGTGGTCCATTTAACATTACGATGTCCTAGGAGGGGACCATTTAACCCACCGAAGTAGTCCCTAAACTACTGCATGGAGTACTAAAGTGGGTTAGTTTTAAAAGTACTCCATGTCATTACAGTATGGAGTACACTAAAGCGGCTGTTCAAGCATTTTTCATTTTTTACTAATCGCCTTTTGTAGCGTGCTCTGTAGTCTATTATTGCTATTATTAAATATATTTACTTGGTTATTTTAATTTGTTTACCTTTTTTTCACAAATTTCACAAACTTTCACTTTTAAATAAACAATTAATAATGGACACCATCAGGGCTACCAATGTGTATACATCATGCAGTTGTTGGCAGCACTGCATGTTAATTTCTTATAACATGGTCCATATTACACTAGATTGGACCATGTTGTAAGTAGTCCATTTAAGCCACAATGGACCACGTAGTCCAATATTATCTGTAGGGATATTTTGTTATAAAGAATTGGTGTATCATTTGCATACTGAACAAATTTTGTTGCATTTATCTTTCTGCTACATCCCAATAAACATTTTTATCATTTTGCGAAGCACTAAAGGTACATTTAAAAAAATAAGTGCACAATAAGACATACAGAAATGTAGTAAAGTTAGTGAAAGAACTCTCAACAACTTTTATAAAAAAATAACATTGCCACGGCATTCCCTTACTACGAAGCAGGTTTTTAAGGGATAATACTAAAAAATAAATGTATCAAAACATTCAGTGTGTAAAGCTGATCGTTACATCCAACAATTTTTATATGCGCTGAATAATGCGCTTTATGAGTCAAAAATGTATTGCTTCAAAGTGAGAACTCGCCTTATAAAATTCATGTCTTCCGTAAGCGCAACGGTAAGCGAAACTTTCATGTTTCTACCTTACAAACCTGCTTCGTTGGAAGCTCCATTTCTTACTGGGATGCTAAATCTTGTAATATGATTTGGAATCGTCTTGTTTATTCATAATTTAATCCTGTGATAGATGCTGCTGTTAATGGATCGGAAAAGAATCTCCTTGCAGTGTTTCCATCATTCGAATTTCATTCTGAATGTATGCATTTTTATACTCTTGACAGAAGTTTTTAAAAAAATCTTTTCTTACCACTTCTTTGAAAAATAAAAAACCTTTTTTTCACACAAATTTAATCTTATATAAGCATTACTTTGAAACATAAGAAAACCCTGTTTTCACACTTTCAAAATTATTGTTATCCGGCAATAAATTAACAGGTAATATAAAGCTAGTTCTACACATAAAAAATAACTGCGTACTGGTCTTTACCACTTACCTCATACTTTAATTTTTTTAAATTAAGTTGCAATTATCAGGTATTTAAACTATTTAGTTTATGTTTCTACTATTTACTCATGTTTAACCTTTAAATTATTTAGAAATCTAACGTCTTAGTCAATTTGTGACGCCTAATCGTTTTGCAGCATCCGTTCACCCACAATTAATTCATAAAAATGGCAATAAAAGCCATTTTTACCTTTTCCAAATTATTTGATAACCTGATAACTTCGAAAATTCTTTTAATTTCAGTAACGTTTCCTTGCAAGATTTATTTTTTGAACAAAATATGTTATCTTGAGTCACCGATCCTGGGGGGACAGAGTGGATTGCAGGGTGTCTAGGGCACTATGGCCCAGATTGGACGCGGGGGCAACCAGGGTTCTACTGGGATTGGATAGGGGTGGTCTTAGAACGCTTATAGGGTTCTTGACGGGTCATTGTCCTGTTAGGGCCTTTACGGGAAAATGGGACAGCACCATACCGGACTTCTGCAGATTATGCGATGAATCAGAGGAGCTGGAGACAGTCGAGCATGTACTATGCCACTGTCCTAGGATGCAGGGTCTCAGACAGAAGTGGCTGGGAGAAAGGTTTCACGACGAACTGGGGTGCATCGCTGGATGTAATCCGGCTGATCTACTAGGGTTTGTCAGGGAAATAGTGCGGTTGTTTCTGTTGAGGGGACTGTAGAGAGGGAAATTGTTTTTCACAGCACCTACTAATTTTCTAATTTTCTGGTTTTCTATCATCCTATACTTCTTTTCTTTACTTCTCTCTTTTCTACATTCTTTCTTTTTATCGAAGGGATTCACAATGGACCGTACCGGTCTCCGGGTGGAAGTGTGCCCTTGGGCACATAACCCTTCTTAACCTAACCTAACCTAACCTGAGTCACAGAAATAAAATAATACACAAAACTTATTCTGTCAAAAAATCTTAAAAACAAAACAAAAAACTTTTGAGCATTTCAACTTAAAAAATTGACTAAGAAATTCATAACTACATGTAACCAAATACTGAGAAAGTCCATTTTGGACCACCTTGTTCTCAATGCCATAGTTGAAATTGGGTTAAAATTTTTTGGCTCCCGAGGTTTACTAGTATTTCCTTTCATATGAATAAAAAAATTCTAAAGTTGGAGAACAAAAAGAAAAAATAATTTTGGCCGCCTTCTCAAAATATGAACCAGTGCCAAACATCAATCTTTTAACCAAATGGTATTTTTACTTTGGTAGATAGAAAATTGTTTTTGAATGATTATCTTTTTTAATTGATTTACTAGTTCTTTATTACTTTTGTTTTTTCGTACTTTTTGTCAAGAATTCTTCTTGAAGTCTGAATTACATTTTTCTGTTTTTCATGTTTTTGTCTTTTAGGCTAAAGTTCATTGAATTGAATTTTTCTTAAATTATTTTTATGAAAAAAGGAATTTTACAACATGAAATGATATACAATTTATTGAGAATTAATTAACAACATTAACGGATGTTTGTTCTGAATTTAAAAATTTTAATCGGTTCTTTTCTTTAATTTAAATTTTATTTTCAAACCAACCAAAATCAGGTTTTTAAAAAAAGTCAAATAGTCTAGTCCCTGGCATTGACCAATTCTTATGGAATCCCTTAATTCATATTTTGTCTTGCTGAGGATTTCTAAGAAACGCCACAGTCGATATTACGAAAGACTTTATTACTCTATCACTCAAATAGTGTGTTTCTTTGCCCTGGCTAGTTTTGATGGCAATTTCAATGCCACAATTTGTTGGTTCGTCGAACCCAAAGTTCTCATAAACTTTTTTCAGCATAGGTGCCACATTTTTGTTAATAAATACTCTTATTTACATAAGTGTTTATTAACTTACTACATATTTTAAAAATACAACGTTTTCGTTTTTAACTTTAATTAATTTTTTTCTTTTTAATACTATTAACAACAAAACTAAACAAACGAATGAGAAATATGGGCATTTCCGTTAAAAGGTCCACCGTGACCGAAAACTTAAGAGTTATTAAAAGCTGATTATTTTATTGTTATAGAGGAATATTTAGATCTTACTAGTTTTATAAATTCCCCCATAAATTCGTTCACTTAGACGAACAATCAGACTGCAAAGTTGTGCAAACGTAATTTCTTATTTGTGAGAATGTTTTATTGTTTGTTTTCTTTAATATTATCTTCCTTAAAAGAGGTGATATTTGATACAAATTATTCCAAAAAAATTTTCTTACATGGTCTTTAATCTAAGGAAGAGTTCGAAGAGAAATATGTTATTCGGATTAACGGTAAATTTTTATTTTGTTTTAATCATTATTCAGTTTGTTCGCGTATGAAATGTCACGTATCGACACAGATTTAGGCTTAAAAAAAAAAAAAAATTTACAGCGGATTTTGGATTCAAACCAAATACATTTTATTGTTACATTGCTACGTAAAATTCTGAAAGTAGTTTGACTAAAAACTTGCGCCGGGTTTCGCTGAATTACGCCTTTTTATACATGGCCACTAAAACTACTTCTATTTTTTCACGTTCGAACCGCTACTTCTTTTGCCATTATTTTTGACCTAGAATCGCGCATAGATAATAGTGCTTTCTTAGTGCTATAATTTAAGGGTTAAAAGAACGTTCAAATATTTGTTGTTTAAAATGTTATTGCATTTTTGATGCGTACGACTGTCACTTTCAACACTTTGGAATTACCCATATGTCACCCAAAAATTTAATGTGCAAAAATAAGAGAACACCATAAAAATTCTTATTTAAAAAAAAAAAAATTTTTTATTTAATTGCGTTCATTTTGGTTAGACTTGAATTTTGTATTTATAAAATTTTTTTATTGTTTACAAATAAAACACAGCTCTTTGCTTCTTTCTTTTTAGATCAACAACAGAGCATGTGATGAATAACCCTGATGTTAAAAGACATAATTTTAATAGTCATTTTAAGCAGTTAAAAGCTTTGCTGTGCTGAATTTCTGATACCCTCCACCGAGAGTTCGAATATTAAGAATTACGATCTTCAAGCCAAATTTTATAGGCCAAATTTTATAGGTTTTATAGGTATTATAATTTGTTGTATTTTCCAAAAAAGTCATATACGACTTAATTTGGCCTTATTTAAGTAAATTCTCATGAATTTTTTCAGAAATATTTCTTTTAACGTGTATTAAAGGATTTTATATTTGACCTATTTTAAATTGTGGATTGTTCATCACAAAATTCGGTAAAGTAATTTTTTATATTAATGAAAAAAAAAATTAGACCGAAAAACAGTATTTTTTTAAGCATTTTATGCGTCCTTAAGTGCTTTTCGAAAAAGGGCCTATGATAAATTATAGACGGATTTATACGAAATTTGCTTTTTCTACAATAGCATTATCCGTTACGGCTTAACAACCGTCCATAAACAAGAGCAGATGGTGGAACGTTCTCTTTCGTAAACGCTAAACTAATTTCACCACTGTATTGAAATTTATTGAAATTTATATTTTTTAATACCAGAAATCACTCTGCGGAACTTTTGGATGATTAGTTCATAACTTACGTTGGCTCCAATATAAATCCTTCTCCTGAAAATCATTTAAGTTCGACTTAAACTGTTACGAATCATGATATTTTACTCAAGAATGTCGGTAAATTTTAATGCTGATGTCTGTTTTTATAAAAATAAATTAATAATAAATACCCATTATATAGATATCATTCCTGAGATATTCGAACTGTCTGTCTGTGGAGGGTATCAAAGATTCGGCACAGCCGAATATAGCACTCTAACTTGTTTGTTTTAACTTCAGGGTTATTTTTTATATGCGCTGTTGTTGATCTTAAAAGATTAGTAAAAAAACAGCCGTTTGTTATTTGTAAACCGAAACTAACATTTTTTAAAATAAAATTACCAAAAAAAAAACACAAATTTATAAAGAACTACATATTTTTAAAACAATAACGAATGCAAGGTATATTTATAGCAGGTAGTCTCGGAAAGCCAGCTGTTTATTTTTAATTAGCTTGATTTGTGGTACGAACTGTCAAATGTTGTATAGAAAACAAGTAAACAAGTTTTTTGTCTTTATCTTTTGTCTTTTTTGTCTCTTATCAACCCCTTTGCTGTTTGACAGTTCGTACCACATAACAACAATAAAAAGCCTTGATGTTTGTTTTATTGTACAATTGTTGTAATATCGCGGCTACCTGCTATAAGAATGTAAGAAAAGATAAACTCACTGTTTATTGTTGGTGTTTTGTTTTAAGCTTTAATATAGTTACAAGTAAGACTTTGAGTGTTTAAAATTCTTATTCGCTTTAGGGTTTTATTTGTTTAATATTTTTAGCTTTTTTAAAATCTTTGGAAAAGTTTTCCTGACGATCTGGCCTAAGCAACCAGTGGAATGCGCATAGAAGCTAGCTTTCCCTCAACAGTAAATTTCAGTGTATTTATCAAATATGAAAAATTGGGAATTTAGCACGTCATATGGAAATCTTAATTATAATAATATTCATAGTTTTCGCTTATTATTGCGCATTAAAATTTTGGGTGACATATTTCTCTTTCGTTTGTTTAGTTTTGTTGTTAATAATATTTAAAAAAAAAAATAATTTATTTAAGTTGAAAACAAAAATGTTGTTTTTTAAAAAACTAAGTTAATAATGTTGAGAAATAACTCTGGGTTCGATGAACCACCAAAATGTGGCATTGAAGTTTCCATAAAAACAAGCCAGTGCAAAGAAATAAACTATTTGGGCTTTGGAATAATAAAGTTTGTGGATTAAAAAACCTTTATTCCGTGCTAAGAAAAAATCAACTGCGTCGTTCCCTTAAAATCCTCAGAAAAGAAAATTTGGAATAGGGGAAAAACTGCCAGAGAAAATGTTTCGAAAATCGTCAAATATTGCATAAAAAGTCGTCAAAATCGTCAAGTTGACTTATGACTTAAATCGTCAGAAAAGTCGTCATTGTAAAATAACACTAACTTTTATTAGTATAAGAAAAATTTAAGCTATTTTCCGTTTGTTTTAATCGAAATAAAAAAAAAATGTACATTATCTCAAAAACTCTTTAAAAATAATTACCCGCAGTTACCATGTCAATCGACTATAAAAGCAGGTTTTAACTTCTTTTACATAGTAACAACTTAAATAAGAGCGATGACCAACTATTAAAAATTCATTTTTTCAAAGATCCGAAATAGAAAAATATTTGAAAAATATTTTGGTAGTTAATTCTTGAAGTGTCATCAGATGACTTTACTTATCTTGATATTCTTCAGGATGTCATGTATCCGAATGTGCTGCAATTGTTTAAAAATATAAAATTAGCATCGTGACTCGAATGAGATCATAAGTTATTTTTTAAAAAAGACGAACTAAAAGAAATTGAAAACCGATTTTACTCATAAGAAACGTTGTTTCCGTGCATAAAAATATGCTTGAAAAATGCATTAATTACCAGAATTCTAAGCGTAAAATCAGGCTAAAGTTTTTTGAATTTAATTTACATTAAATTATTTTTATGAAGAAAAGCATTTTACAACATGAAATGAATTAAAATTTATTGATCATTTTTAATTCTTGACTGAACTGGGAATCGAACCCAGGTTTTCACGGACAGGTTGCCTGACATGTTTCAATTGCAACCACACAATCTCTTTAGAGGTGTTTGGCGTGAGTTGAGTGTTCATCTATTAACCCTAAGCTATCATATTTTTATTTGATATTAAACGCATATGAAAAATAATTTTTAAACCAACCATTTCATTAACAAAAAAGTTGACAAAATAGCATTGAAGAAACACCTTGTCTTTTTATACCCTTCACCACAGGTGGTGAATGGGGTATATATGTATATAAGTTTGTCATTCCGTTTGTAATTTCTATAATATTCATGTTAGACCCTATAAAGTATATATATTCCGGGTCCTTATGAGGAGCGAAGTTGATTTAACGATGTCCGTCTGTCCGTTGAAATGGATTTTCCGAAGACCCCATATATGATGGGGGCCAGGTTATTATTTTTTGTTGTTTTTTTTATATCCTTCACTAAAGTGGTGGATTTTATTTGTAGTGTGTTTAAATTTACGCATACACATACACATTAATACATGTATATGATATGCCGCTCAAATAAAGAAACAAACTAATAGACTGAATATATTTTAATTTAACGCTTCTTCAGTAGAAGCATTCGTAGCCGAGTTGTTAAGTTCTCTCCTGAGACTGATGATATTGCCAGTTCGAATCCCAAAAAGGATTTTTTTTCATTTTTTTTATTTAGTATTTTTATGTTCTAAAAAACGATTTTAAGATTATAAAACGAATTTCAAACATCAACTTTGGCAAAAGAGGAAACGGGCATAGGTACAAATATAAATAAATTGTTTTTTTTTATATTCTTCGGCATGGCGAAATGAAAAGTTGGCGTGGTTCAATTAATATTTATTTACACCAATCTAAAGAACGTTATTTATGTTTATAACTTTTTGTTCTTATCTCATCATGGTGAAGGGTATATAAGATTCGGCATAGCCGAATAAAGCACTCTTACTTGTTTAATATCTTGTAGGCCCAAATTTACAGTCATTAGTTCGCTTATTTGTCGTCGTCAGTCTTAGATTACCATAGTCTTACTGCCATATTCTTATGTAAAGTATGTAATAAACAGGTAAACCAGAAATATGCTCTAAAAAAACGTTTTATGCGCATAAAATATACAGTAAAAACTTGAAAATATGCCCTAAAAATTGTTAAAAATATTCCACCAAAAATTCAAAAATGGCTTATTTGTAAAAAAAAAAATTCCACAATTTAATAACATTTTCAAATTATAAATGTAATAATCAAATTTGATCAAACTACCTACCAGATTACAACTTGTGCTTTGAGTTCAAAGTTATAATGGACAGACAACTAGCCAGACGGACGGATGGACATCGTTTTATCACTTTAATAAGTTATTCTGAATTGATATACTTCAAGATAATAATTCCTTTTTCCTTAATATTTGCATATATTTAAATTTCAAAGTTTAAAATAACATTTTAGAGTAAAAATATGCAAAAAAATTTAATAACAAATCGATGGCAAAATTCATAAAAAGCTCTAAAACGGATAATACCCTTTGTACACTTGCATACATTTCGGAGGAACTCATGGGATATGTTGAAAATGTGAAATACGCGTTGACACTTTAAATATCTAACATCTACTATTGTTCACACGGTGAACAAAATGGTACCGCTGTACCAACACTTACAGCATTAACGCCCCCATCAACAGCTGATGAAAGAACTGCTGCCAACCACACAGTCAACAAACACCGATAGTGAAGTCGACAAGAAGGCAAACACCGAAGTGAAGCTCCAACAAACCCCCCCAAGAAAAAGTGTTTTTAAATAATAAATAATAAAAGCCATAAAAGTGTTTTAGTTAAATACCCCCAAAAGTGTTAAAAAAAAGTAAATGAATTTTAGTGTTTTTAAACTTAAGACAATCTGAAACGCTAATGAACTTAACCTACAAATAAATATATATATATGTAATACAAAACCCTTAAAACTACATATACCATTACCCCTTAAATACTAAATAAATAAATAAATTTTTATAACGTTTTGCAAATTAAAAGTGTTTTATTTACAATCGTTTGCGCTCTAGAGCCATCTCTCTCAAACCCTCTAACCCGTGTAAACAACTAGTGGTTGCGATCGAAACATGTCATGGTAACCTGCCGGCCCGGGTTCAAGCCCCGGCCACGGTCAAGAATGAAAGATTATCAATAACAATTTTAATTAATTTTCATGTTGTAAAATTTCTTTCTTCATAAAAATAATTTAATGAAAATTAAATTTAATGAACTTAAGCCTAATTAAAATTATTAAAAATTTGGATTAAAAAAAAAAACCATAAATAGTTCAACAAAATAACCACAATACTAATTATTGTTAAAGCTAAGGCACGAGCTCTATGTATTCATTTGTCCTTCAAGTTGTGCTGAAAAAGGTCAACAAGAAAAAGAAAGACAAAAAAATGTACTTTGGACTTCAAGAAAAATTCTTGACAAAAGTACGAAAAAACAGAAGTAAGGAAGAACATGTAAAATCAATTAAAATAGATAATCATTCAAAAAAGCAAACTTCGATCTACCAAAGGTTAAAATACAATTTGGTTTAAGGACTGATGTTTGACTATTGACGTCAGCAGTCGTCGATGGCTGCGAGTGTAAAACGGCAAATCCATCTGAGGAGATCGAGTGGTTGCGATCGAAACATGTCATGGTAACCTGCCGGCCCGGGTTCAAGCCCCGGCCACGGTCAAGAATGAAAGATTATCAATAACAATTTTAATTAATTTTCATGTTGTAAAATTTCTTTCTTCATAAAAATAATTTAATGAAAATTAAATTTAATGAACTTAAGCCTAATTAAAATTATTAAAAATTTGGATTAAAAAAAAAAAACCATAAATAGTTCAACAAAATAACCACAATACTAATTATTGTAAACAACTATCAATAAAAAATGTGACCATTTCGGAAAAAACAACTTTTTTTTTAAATACTTTTTTTCTACAAAAGTGCCAACATTTTAAGAGATAACACCAAAATGTATTTCTAATTGATTTTGTTTGATAATTTTAGCAAAATTAAGGTAAATAAGGCTTGCAGAAAAGGAAAAACTTGAGAAGTGATAGCGCTGCTTTCAAAGCAACTTCCATTTTGCCAGTGATGCCACAATAATTACAGAATTTATTGCCCATTTTCTAGTGATGACACTAAAAGAATCGAAAAATGTAAAAGGGAGCAATATGAGATAGTAACATTCTGTAAAGATGTTAAAAAATTTTGATTCTTAGCTCTATGTATTTCTTATGGGAAAATTCCAACATCTTCGCAAATTGATGTTGACAAGTGTGAAAAGGCTATAAATAAAGTGTTTCTGCATTCATTGGTGGCACAAGGAAAAACATGCAATTGAATATTTATGGCATCCCTGGCAATAACTATCAAACGTTTTTTTTTTTTTTTTCTTATAAGCCTATTAAAAAAAATTGGTATTTATAAACGTAGAATAACAGCTTTTTAACTATTAACTGTTGGTAACGATTTTGTGTTTAATTATGGCAACTTTCTTTATGTTTTTTTTTTGCCATTTTATTGCTGGTGATGCATGAAACTTCTATTCGGTTCATATGACATTCTATAATTAATATATTTTTTTTTAACCTAAGATCTTTAAAATTATTTTTATTAAATAAAAATACATAATATTTCAGTTTATGAACAAAATTTAGCCGAAAGGCATTATAAAAATGTCTGATTGAACCTTCTTTTGAATATTCGATGAGAAAGTATTCGAATAAAAAGTTTGTTTACTTTTTATAAACATCACTTTTGTTATGATTTACTTATTTTATTTTTATACCCTACACCACAATTAGTTGTGAAGAGGGTATACTAACTTTATCATTCCATGTGAAACTTTTTTATAATTCATCTCAGATCCCGTAAACTTTATGGCATAAAGTATACTCATTAGTGTGACCGCAAGTTATATGGACAATTTTTTTTTTCGTTTTTTCACTTGGGAAACCCCTTAGATTGATTCCAAATTAGAAAAAAACAATATATATAAAATTTTAGATCGTTTGCATAGTTATTAGGCGTGCCTTGAGCCCACAAAGTTTGCTAAAAATGCTATTTTTCTCGCTATGGGTGGCTTTAAGTGTTTATAACTTCAGTAATATTTATTTTAGAGAAAAACCTTATTCACAAATATTCTAGGGCTATATCTTATGAATAATGTTGCTCTGTATTAGTTTTCTTTAACATTAATATTTAATCCAGAAAAAACCAAATTAAAAATTAACACCAAAATTTTCACATATCTTCGCATTCTTTGCCTGGTGATTACACTACGTGGCAAATTTTCAACAAAGTCGTGACCAAATGAATCTGGCAACTAATCTTTATGTAAAACTTTCCCCTGAATCCGAATATGAAGTCAGAATTGTCAAAAGTGGAACAGTTTTTGAGATATTCCAAAATAACCGTTATTTGTGTTTTTAAAAAAGATGATGTGACTTGAATGCAAATATCTTTAAAAATTTTAAACGGACTATGTTTTTCTTTCTTTTTATTCAGAGGTTATAAAATTACTAAAATAAGAATGGGTTGCTAAAGAAGTTTGGTCAAGAAATGACAGAGTTACAGGGGACAAAATTTCAAGCTTCATTGAAAATTTTATGATTCTGTTAAATTTTGCTCTTTTCAAGTTTTTCTTTTTAATCTAATGATTTAAAAATCTTAATGTTTTATTGCATGCGACATTAGATTAATTAAATTAATTAAAGTGGGTTAATTCAATTAATCTTCTGTAACCTTGTAATTTTTGCACCGATCTGGATCCTATTGGACACAAATGTTCGAATTGAATAGGCTAATGTCGTAAGTCATAAAACTTAAAAAAATTTTATTTTTTGGTTTAAAAAACAATAACTTGAAAAGAGCAAAATTTAACAAAATCATAAAATTTTAATGAAGTTTGAAGTTTTGTCCACTAGTTAGTTAGTTAGTTAATTGTTCTTTATTTTAAATTCATTTTAAGTAACCAAAATTGAACATACGACTATGACATGACGTCGTCTGTCGGAAAAGGTTGTTATATATTTTATAAATATTGTTTTATGTTACATAAAAATTTTCTGTTACGATAGTTTTTTTTAAAGTTTTGGAATCTTATTTGTTCTAATATAGGGCATTTGGCTATAAAATGCAGAATGTTTTCGGTTTCGTTTAGATTACATAGGGATTATATACAAGGTCAGTTTTGCTGAATCCTTGTTCTATTCAACTCAATTAATCACATATAGCTTTGAATATATAACTTAATTCTGTCATATTTGTGATTTCCAAATAGGATTGCGGCTCTATGTACTTTTGTTCACTATAACTCTGCCATTTAATGACTCATCTTCACAAACGACTCATGGTTATTTAAGAAATTTTATAACCTCTCAATAAAAAGAAAGAAATACATAGTCCGTTAAAAATTTTTCAAGATATTGCATTTCAGTCACATCATATTTTTTAAAAACACAAATAACGGTTATTTTGGAATATCTCAAAAACTGTTCCACTTTTGACAATTCTGACTTCATATTCGGATTCAGCGGAAAGTTTTACATAAAGTTTAGTTGCCAGATTCTTTTGGTCACGACTTTGTTGAAAATTTTCCACGTAGTGTAATCACCAGGCAAAGAATGCGAAGATATGTGAAAATTTCGGTGTTATTTTTGAATTTGGTTTTTTCTGGATTAAATATTAATGTTAAAGAAAACTAATACAGAGCAACATTGTTCATAAGATATAGCCCTAGAATATTTGTGAATAAGGTTTTTCTCTAAAATAAATATTACTGAAGTTTTAAACACTTAAAGCCACCCATAGCGAGAAAAATAGCATTTTTAGCAAACTTTGTGGGCTCAAGGCACGCCTAATAACTATGCAAACGATCTAAAATTTTATATATATTGTTTTTTTCTAATTTGGAATCAATCTAAGGGGTTTCCCAAGTGAAAATATGAAAAATAAAAATAACGGTCACCCTAATACTCATATATTCTGGCTCCTTGAGTAATTCTAAGTAGATTTAGCCATGTCTGTCTGTCTGTCCGTCTGCTGAAAACACGCTCACTTTCGAAAAACTCAAAAGAAATGAACAAACTTGGTGTCAAATTACTTGTAGTTATCCTAAGCAGTTTGGGACTGAAATCCAGCAAAACCGGTTCAGTAGGATCAGAGCTATGAATCAAAATGTGGAACCACCACTTTTAAAAAAATGTATAATTTTGTTACAAAAACTAACAAAAATGGTGGAATAATGCACGTGTAATTTGCAAAAGTTTGTTTTATTCGACTGGAAATCACGCTGTAAAATTTCGTGAAGATCGGTCCATAATTTACCCTAGGCCCCATATAAGCCCTACTCCCCGAAAACAGTTTGATACGCCTTAAACCGTAAAAACTTATGCTATCCTAACAAAATTTGGTACTTCAGAGTTTTATAGGGGTAGAAATGACACTGAGAAATTCCGTGAACATAGGTCTATAATTTACCCCATATAAACCCTACTACCGGAAAACAGTTTAGTACGCCTAAAACCATAATTAATAATGCTACCAGAATAAAAATTTAAACTTCACAGTTTCATAGGACTAGAAATTTACACTAATAAATTTCGTGATGATTTCACCACTTTATTGAAATTTATGTTTTTTAATAAAGGGTGGTTAAATTGTAAGGGCCGATGTTGAATGTGAACCACACCTAAACGCCAAGTTTTTTTCCGAATTTTATTTGACATTTCTCTATTTCAGACTTACTCAATTTGAACCATGGAGAGATACACAATCCAACAACGTGTTAAAGTTATCCAGACTTATTATGAAAATGGATGATAAATTTCGAAGAAAATCATCTTCAGTGATGAGGCACATTTTCACCTCAGTGGACTTGTCGATAAGCAGAATTTCCGCATTTGGGCGAATAATAATCAAAGAGTGATTGTCGAAAAACCAATGCACCCACAAAGAGTGACTGTTTGGTGCGGTTTATGGGCTGGCGGCATCATCGGGCCGTATTTTTTCCAAAATGAGGCCGGTCAGGCAGTTACTGTGAATGGTGTTCGCTATCGTGAGATGATAACGAACTTTTTATGGCCCGAATTGGAAGATATGGATGTGGACGATATGTGGTTTCAGCAGGACGGTGCCACTTGCCACACAGCTAACGAAACAATGGCTCTTTTGCCCAACAAATTCAATGGCCGTGTTATCTCACGTAATGGCGATGTCAATTGGCCGCCAAGATCATGTGATTTGACACCGTTGGACTTTTTTATTTGGGGTTATTTGAAAGAAAAGGTGTACGTCGATAAGCCAGCAACAATTCAAGAGCTAAAGGATGAGATAATTCGGCACATTAACGGCATAGAACCTCCATTATGCCTCAGGGTCATCGAAAATTTGGACCATCGGATGGAGGTGTGCCGCCGTGGTCGCGGCGCCCATTTGGCCGATATTTTGTTCCAAACATAATTGAGTAATACCAATATATCATAATAAAATAAAATTACAATAATTTCCTAAATAGTTTGTGTTTTATTCAAAATCAACATCGGCCCTTGAAATTTAACCACCCTTTACCAGAAATCACTCTGCGGAGTTTTGGGATGATTGGTTCTTAACTTACGTTGGCTCCAATATAAATCCCCCTCCTGAAAATCATTTAAGTTAAGCTTAAACTGTAACTAATCATGATATTTTACTCAAGATTGTCGGTTAATAATTTAATATAGGACTAACCGCAACTAATTTAAATGCTGATGTTTGTTTTTATAAAAATAAATTAATTCCTGAAATATTCGAAATGTCGTTGGAGGGAATCAAAGATTCGGCACAGCCGAATATAGCACTCTAACTTGTTTTTGTTTCAAATGTATTTTACTTGCAGATTTGTAACTTGTAGTTTTAGGACCTATGAGTTGTGTATGGGATAAGACTTGTAGTATACTTTGATACTGGACTAGTAATGGGACTTGGATTATAAGTAAAGTGATTAAAACTGATCTGTAATGGGTCTTGGATTAGAAGTAAAGTGATTACAACTGATCAGCTGCCGTATTCTGTAATTCGCTTAGCTAAAGCTAAATCTTGATCGCTAAAATTCCTTAGAGAATACAAAATGTAAATATTTAAGCGATAACATTAAAAGCTAAAATTGCGGCGAATTAAATTTGTATTGCATTGCCAAATTTAGCAATGCACGTTACAGAATTACATTTGTAATCAAAAATTGCTGTATCAACTTTATAGATTTTTAGCGATAGAGATTTAGTTTTAGCGAATTACGGAATACGGCTGCTGATCAATCATCCTTCTACTTAATATCAATATTAATTCCATCTCAATTCTTCTTTATTTACCATAGTACTGAAAAAAATTTTTCACATTTCACACATCCTTTTTCTCTTCTATTTTTTAGTGTCTTGCCTTGCAGTGTAAGCTATGATGCCTTAACCATTGCAGAGGATTATAGGTAAGAGAAAAATTTAAAAACATTACATAAAATCTTTTTAGCTATAAAATAGATTAATTTTATGAAAATGAAGCATCTACGGTACTTCACAACATTCCACGACTTTTATTACAGTTCACAAACAATCTCATCAAGACCAATATCAGACAGACAGACAGATAGAAAAAAAGACTATGAAATAAACAAAACCTAAAACCAAAATATAGAACAGATAATAAGTAACGATGCTATATTCGGTTATGACGACTATTTGATACACTTCACCAATAACACATGAGTTAATCGCCAAAAGAATTTTCCATTTTTGAAGGTTAAGAACAGATCAAGCCAATTTTGAAATTTCTTGCTTTGTAGATTGTCGTAGTGTGCTCACTTATTTTTATTGCCAATAACAATTTGATGCAAAAACTAATTGATTTAATGGCGCTAAATCACTACTTTGGACATGCAGAATCCCTTTTAAGCTTAAACACGTGCGATTGCTAGTTTCTTATCTTTTAGACGATTTCTGCTGTTTGCAACGCTTTTAAAATTTGTTGCTTGTGTAGCTTTCAATAATTTTGCAAGTTCTCTCTGAGCAATCTTCATAGAGTAAGGCCAGAAATGTAACTCTTTAAACTCCCTGGCTGCATTAAGTAACCATCACTTTTGAACCGTACAAACCACTTTTTTACGCTGAACTCATTTATATATGTACTTCACTCCCTCCGATCTCCCTACTGGTTAAGCTACCTGTATCCGACCGCGAATGGAATGCAACTCTTATGTGTGAGCCGGTGCTTCAAAGTCTGATTTGGAGTTTTGGTATTTTGTTGGTGACAGTAGGGTTTCCAATTCATTTGACTCCTTTGAGCACCGCCGCACGGTGGCTAAAAATTGAATTTCATCGGCCAAAAATCCAATTTTAATGCAATTCGATAGCAAACATGTTAGAACTAAGGTGTCAAAAAAACTGCATCAAAATATTGGTAATTGTGGGTGTGGCATAATGCTGGAAACAAAAATTGTATGTTGTTTTAGAAATAATTTATTTTTTGTAAATTTGCTCAGAACTAAGCTATGATTTCTCGCAAACTGTTATCAATAATGGGTCAAAATTTTCTTTGATATAATAGTGGGATAGTAGTCTTTAAGAAATCGGTCGTTACATCTCTGTATCATTTAATCCTGATGCGCTATTAGAAGTTTCCCGAGGTTCTATATTTTAGTTAAGTCCGAAATTCAGAAGAATAGAACTTGTTAGAATTTGTTAGAGATTTTGGTACCATTAGAAAGCTGAAAGTGTCCTCGTTTACCCCATATATACTTTTGCAACTGTTTGGAACTGTCTGTTGGACACTTTTTTAATTTTAATTAAATTAATCGCAACATTTTTTTTTGCTCTTTTTATTTTACTGAAATATAACACAATGGTTTACGAACGATTTGTTGTAAAAAATAATTCAGCAAGCTGGGCAGCTTTTGAGTTGATTTGAAAGAACACGGGTCCATAGAGGGTCAGAAGAGTGACTTGTGGACCTCTTAGATTGGTTACCTCGGATATTCAAGTTTTTAAAAAATTCGCCAAGAATTAATTTATTTATAGACTTGAGCTGACCTACTAAAAATATGCTTAAATGTTACTTTATCTCCTTTGCCTTTCGAGATATTCGGATAAAACGGATGTTTTGGGCTGATTTTTTCAACGAGTTTTCTAGTTTTTTAATTGAGTTAGAAATTATTTTTTTTATACATAAGCCACTCGCATCCGAAAAAGCGACCAAAACTACCTTAAAGGAAAAGACATAAGCTTTCTTTTGAGCAAAAAAAAAAAAAAAAAAAAACAATCCGGATAAAAAAAAAAATTATATATAATTGAAGCACAGCCGCGAATAACGTTGTAAAAGCCACTTCTTGCAAAAACTGTTTTTTTGCAGATAACCGTTAACATTACCCTTTTAGACTGTTTAAACCTTAAATCACCCAAAACTATGCACCCTAACGCCTTCAAAGTGACATTCAAAGAATCAACTAGTGGAAGAACGTTGTAAGTTACTTACAAAATGATACAAAGTAAATGGTTTTGAAACGTGGAATAACGTTTTAAATGACATCGCGATTGTGGATATGAAACGTTTTTCCACGTTTTTCCACTAAAAAAAAGGTTATAAACTGTAAATTCGCATGTAATTTAAATTTTAAATTTTTTGATATTTTAAATAAAAGTTCTTATTACCATTATTTTTAATAATCTAAAGAAAAAAAATAAAAAATTATTAACCTTGCCTGATAAAAACGTTTTTTTGCTCTCCTGAAAAATAATTATTTTGTAACTTAAAACGTTATTCGCGGCTGGCCTTCAATTATTAAGAACAATTTTGATTTTTAGTTGAACTATTAATTTTTTTTAATTTTTTAATATTCTTTAATTAGGCTTGAGTTCATCAAATTTAATTTTCATTAAATTATTTTCACTGAGGAAGTAATTTTACAACTTAGAATTTTTTATTAAAATTTATTGACATAAGTGAAAATAATTTAATGAAAATTAAATTTGATGACCCCAAGCCTAATTAAAGGATATCAAAAAATTAAAAAAATCAACAATTCAGCTAAAAATCAAAATTGTTCTTAAAAATAGCTATGGCACAAACTCTAATATTTACATTTGTACAAATAAAATGTCGACGAAAGTTGACAAAAAAACATAATAAACAAATCGTCGTTCGTAAATTAGTGTGTTCTATATGGTTATATTTTACATATATTATAGAACACAATAATTTACGAACGACGAAATGTAAACAAAGATTGATGTATGACTGTTGGCTCGCGGGCACCGCAGTGGTGCAGGGGTTAGAACTCAAAGATTTTCTGAAGATAGAATGTGGTGATTCTTGAAACATGTAAAAATCAACCCGGGTTAAAATCCCAGCTCAGCCAAGGAAAATTTATCAATTAATTTTTATAAAATATTCCAAGTTGTAAAATTCTTTCCTCAGTGAAAATAATTTAATGAAAATTAAATTTGATGAACTCAAGCCTAATTAAAGAATATCAAAAAATAAAAAAAAAATTTTTTAAAAAAACCAAAAAAAATTTTTTCAAAATATTGATAAAATAGCTATCTAAGCTAATTGGGACAAATGTTGCTAACACCAATAGGTAAAAAGTTACATGGATGAGAAAGAACACCTGTATGGCCAAAATGTCAAACTTTGACCCCCCTCTAACTCAGAATATTCTTGACCGATTTCGTTGAAAATTTGTGTCTAAACTAATATCCAATAGGAGTAATCTTGGTGCAAATCTAAATCACATAAATCGGATTACATCGATTTAAAAATGGGGTCACTTGACATGAAATCTCCCATATAAATACTCATTTTTACTATTTTCCCAAAAGATGTTCTTTCGCTGACAAAACAATATTTTCTCCAGAAATAAATAAAAATGTTTATATTTTTTGAAAGAAAACCTTACGAATATGCTTGTAGAAGCCAGCTTTAGTCAATTTGATATTTGCTTCTCCCACATGCCCTATCCATAAAAAAAAAATAAAATTTTTCAAACAAAAATAGTTTATTTAAGTAAAAAATTCTAGAAATTCAACACACCGATTTTAATAAAATTAGAGCAGTAATGTTTTCTGGAAAATTCTGATCAATATCGAGTGAAAAATAGTGGCAATTTTTGTTATTTTTGTAAAAGAAAAATTATTTTTTAAACGCGTTTTTCCGGGATTATGAATTTGGGTTTTTTTTAAATTAAAAATGGGTATGCTTTTTCCACTGTTTTAAGATCTTTTCGGTTTGCATAAGTTCTAAATTTCACTGTGCTTTTTCTATCCATGTCAGTTTCATGGAATGTTAAACATTAAAATTATTATTTCTATAGTGTAAATAAATGAAGGGGTTTTTAATACGAGTAAAAAAATAAAAATTTTAAGGTTTGACATTCTTTGAGTCTGACGTGCAGGGCTGTCAGACTTGGGGATTTATCCCCAAAGTTAGGGATTTCATGCAAGCCAAAAGCACAAAGAAATTCATTTGGGGATTAAGGATTTTTTTGGGGATTTTATGAAAATAATGGGGATTTTTTTTTTGGGGATTTTACACATTTTTAATATATTTCACCATCTTTTATTATTAACGCTTGTTTTTTATTGTTTCGTATATAAAATATGAAAAAAGTAGCAAAACTTTTATCTTACTCTCATCAACAGCTTATACGGTGTAAAGGGTCCTAATTAAGATTACATTTTTTGTTAAGTGTGTAAAAAGTAGTTAATAACATTATGTTATCTATTATTCTTGAGTTAGTGTTTTAAAAAATAATCTAAAACCGTTGAAAACCCATACAATTTTTGATTTTTTAAAGATAATTTTCTTAAAAATAAGTAAATATGAAAGACAATATAATAAATGTATTTTTATTGTTGTTTTTAAGGATGGCTAAAACCGATTGAACAAGCTTCAAATTCTTATAAAGTGACTCAGTCGTCTTCAAAAACAGCATATTGTTCTGCTTGTAATTCCTCACTGGAATCGCATAGAAAAGTTTAAAAAAAACATGCCGAAAGCAGTTGCTACAAACAAAATTTAATAATATTTTTACTTAAAATTTTTATGTGGGGATTTTTGGGGATTTCTTATTAAAATTGTTCTTTCTATTTTTTAAAATAATTTTAAATTTGGTCAGAAAAAAAGATCGATAAAAAAAATATTAACTTTTTAAGGTTATTGTTAGGTAATTTGGGGATACTTTTTAATTTTTTGGGGACAAGGAAAAAAGTACCTGGCAGCCTTGCTGACGTGAATAAAGCTATCATAATAAAATTTGGCAGTTATGTAGATTAAAATGTTTTTAAAACAGCGCAATAAAAAAAACATACCCCTTTTAAATAAAAAAATTCTTAATATCAATCAAAAGCATTTTCATACTAAAAGCTTAGAAACTTCAAAAGTTCAGCTTTAACCTTAAATTTCTCAAAAACTGCTAAGCCAATTTTAATAAAAAAAATTAATTTTAAAATTATCCCCATTGGTTTCAAAGCTACAGATTTTTGGCCGATGAAAAACGATTTTCAGCCACTGTCTGTCTTGTATTTTGGATGGATGTGTTCTGATAAAATTAAGGATCTGGTTCCCGAAACCGGTACGTTTGTTCGTAATACACGTTTTTCCTCAAGGGCCCATTATCTTGTGTTCGATTGGCCGGTGCATCGTATGTGGAATTACCTTCCTGCTGAAGTCTCGACACGAATAAGTTCAAGTCGAATGTTCACAAGCACTCCTCCTTTTATCCACCTTCCAATAAACTATTTTCCTTCATCCCCTGAGTGATGGCCCTAACAAAAAAGAAAACATATTAAGGGTTACTTCACGCAAAAAATGCTTTGTTCTCACAAAAGTTGACATTTTTGTAGCAAACCAGACTTTGATGTCCGCACTATTTCGTTTATTGACTGAGTGAGAATATACGGCAGATATTAAATCTCCAAAATGTTATGTATATTGGCTATAGAAGTCCCAACTATGTGTAAACAATACGGTATTTGTTGTAGATACACAATGCTTAATGGGCTTTTAGCTATTTCTTGATGTTACACGTGGAAAGACAAACTTAGTATGTCCTCTTTTACTAACCGTGTTGGTACATTAAACAGTAAATTTTTTATTAAAATATTGTTAAAAGAAACTAATAACAGAAAAAAAGAACACAGAAAGCATTTTTGCATTTCTCCTGTTTAATACGAATGTAATAAAACGAAACACAACCGCATTACAACATCAAATGAAAATAAGGAGCAACTCGAGTAAAAAGTGGTTGTGGCCAAAAAGGCGTGGCAATTGTTTTGAAATTGTAAAATGTAAATATATACCTCGTTCTCTTTTTATGTATTTATTGTTTTTTTCATTTTTTCTAACAAAAGATTTTAAAATAAAAAAAAAAAATAAACCAGACAACAGAAAAAACAGACAGACTTAGAGTAGCAAAAAAGAGTCAACTCATTTCTCAAACATTTGGCATTGCAAAGAAAAATAACAACTACAGCTTTCAAATCTATAGAAACCTTGTTGTCCTTGCAAACATCTGATCTGTATTGAAAAATAAGAGCAATGAGTTCCTTATCCTTTTTCCATCGTTTTTGTATTGTTGCTTCTAGTGACTGTAATTCCTTTGTTGAAGACGACATTTGACATCTACTTTTATTGTGTTAAATAAAGTGTTAAAGCAACAATCATTTGCAAAGGCGGGTTTACGAACTCACAAAAAAAAGAGCATCAACGTTTTGTAAATTTTATGTTAAAAGAGGTAAAGAACAGAAAAATTTGCATAACAAGCACTAGAAATACACAAGAAATATTTAACACAAAACAGCAACTTTGAAAAATTTCCATAGAATATTCCATTTAAATTTATTAGAAAAAAAGGGGGAGGATAAAAAGAAAAATGATTTTAGATGCAATAGAACAAGAAATAGGAACGAAGATGTATGAAACAAGAAACAACAAGACTAGAAATCGGACTAGGAGAAGGTTGCAAAATAGGGCAAGGTATAATACTAAGTATAAGAGAGGCATGTGTAACACGGCATAACAGGAATTTTAGCGGAAGAATTGGCATTTTTGTCGATAGCCAGGCGACCCTGATGTCACTTAAGGCCGTTATACACTATCCCACAAAGTCTTTAGTAATTTACGAAAATGCAACCCTGTCATGATAAGTTGTTATTGTTTTTAAAAAATGTTCAAAGAATAATTAGATCAGGGAAGCATTTTTGAAAAATACGTAAGACTTTGTGGGATAGTGTGTAACGGCCTTTAGGTCCATAAAACAACATCTATTCTCATTAAGCAATGTAAGGAAGAACTATCCAGACTGGGCAGCCTATCGAACATTACCTTAATTTAGGTCCCTGGGAATAGGGAGCATTGCGGGAATTATCAGACGGACGGGCTGGCCAAGACTGGAGCTGTTTTGATGTTATGCAGGGTGTGTCAATCGCAAAACAATCAAAAGCGAAATCTTCAGACAATATCTGGATATGGCTAATGATAGATGGAAGAAATGGGATGATTGCAGGGCTACCAAAGTAACGTGGCCTACATACGACAAGAGTCGCTCTGAGCGACTTTTTCAGTCGCAGGAATATTTCGAGACTTGTATGCGTACTTACTGGTCACTGGACGATCGGTAAGCACTCTATGAGACTCGGTCTCCCTTTTAATGAATGCTGCCACAGCTGCAGAGAACCTGGAACAGAGGAGACAGTATTTCATCTCCCATGTCATTGTAGTATTTTATTGAAGTATTTTATTCAACACGACACGGATTCTTTGGGAATAAACTTCTACAAGGACACTCTGAGATATCACGGGTGAAACTCGGCAATTTGTTGAAATATTTTAACGCAACAGGCTGGCTTTAGCCACCTCAGTATTGCCCTGGGTCACGCTTGATCCGGGTTTCCTACTCTTGACGAGTTGTGTGGTGTCCAAAATAGAGTCACTGTCGACTCTACTTGCAGCACGCCTAGTTTTTTATTTGGTCGTGCTACCGCGTTAATCAACCAATCAACCAGAATATGATAAAGCCTTGGAATTAGGCAGCAATTGGGATGATCAAGATAAGGTCTAGGTATTAAAATCAAAAACAGGAATAGAAATAGGATTACGAATAGGGCAAGAAATAGGACCAAAAAAAAGACTAGAAATTGTACAGGGAATCGAACCAGGGATAGGAAACGTAATACGAACGGGAAGAGGTCTTGCAAAAAGACAAGAAATGAGATGAAAAATAATTCTATAAAATATAGGAGTACGACTAGGAATAAGAGTAGGGATAAGACTTCAAATGGGACTAAAAAGAGGACTAACAACAAGATTAAAACTAGGAATAAGATAAGGAAAGGGATAAAAAATAGGACCTTTAATAGTACCTTGAACAACCGTGTTGTGACTTGAATTGGAAAAGTAATAGGACAAGAAATAAAACCAGGAATAGAACTTGAAATAAGACTACAATTAGAAAAAAGGACTAAGAATAACGCTTGAAATGGGATGGGAATGAGCAATTCAAATAGGGCTCGGAATATGACAAGATATAGGAATTAAACTAGGAACATTATTATAAAACGGACTGGTAGTAGCACTAGGCTTAGGCATAAGACTAGTTTAAGTAATATTAATTGCAACTGGGAATTAAAAAACGATTGCGATGAAATTTTAAAGAAATATGTACGTGCACACTCATCGAACTGGCTTAAAAATGATTTAGATTTTCGTTAAACTTACATTAGACCATACTTGTGAGTTTTTTATTATTAACTCGATCAGAAAAACGTGAGTTTGATCAGCCAGTTTGATATGTGGCCATGCCGCTTTAGTCTTCAGCCCGAATAAAGTCTTTAACTTGAGACAACAATTTAAAGCCCATAATTAAATCGTCGGCTGTAAGTCTGTGTTCAGACGGCTCATGTATTATTAGAGAGTGATGAGGGGAACAGAAACGAGTACACAGTTTCATGTACTGTCAGCACTTTTTCTTTCTCAGTCGCTATTTTTTTTTTTTTTTTTTTTTGCTTTCTTATTCGTATTAAAAGACTTTAAAAAAAAAGCATGTCACCAACAAGACATGAATTGTACAATCAATGAAAGTTTAAAGCAGAAAAAATAAGAATCATGTCCATAAGACATGAGCCGTCTGAACATAAGCTAGCTTTAAATTCCAGTGTTCGAAAATAAACACTATACAGAAAAAAATTTTTGCGCCAGTAAAAGAATTAATCAAAAATAAAATCAGTTTTAATTAAATATTTAATCAGGTGAATTAAACTTTTAATCAAGTGTATTAAATATTTAATTGACAATATTTTAATTAGACGTTTAATTCACTTGATTAAACGTTTAATTTACCTGATTAAATATTTAAATAAAGCTGATTTTATTTTTGATTAATTCTTTTACTGGCGCACAAATTGTTTTCTGTGTAAATATCGCTTCTTAGTGTTCGGCTCGGTAGATTTGTGGAAAACACAAACGCTCATAGTGCTGGTTCTACCAAAAAAAAGTTGATATTACAAAACAATAGAATTTCGACCTTGACTATCATGCCTATGATGAAATAAATGTGAAAATGTTTTTCCTCAAAATTCGGCTTTTTCGATATTTTTTTAATGGACCAGGTTTTTAGGCATATTTAATTCATGATAAGGGTATTTATAGTTAAATATATAAAACGATAATTGTGAATTTGATTAGGAATAGAGTTAAAAAATTTTCTAAGAAATGGACAAAGAACTAGACCAGGAACAATTTGTGAAAAACGACAAGAATTCACACTAGATTTAGTAAAACAAAAACACGTTTTTGAGCCCGCTTATGCTTAAACATTTTTTATAAAAATATTTAAAATTTTCCTGTCTTTTCTTCCTTTAACTAGTGATCCCATGGATGGCGAAGAATTGTCAAAATGGAATAATTTTGTCGAATCCATCAAATCGAAACTCACGGTTAAACAAGTTGTTGATGGTGTTCGTTCGGGTGGTTCGTTATCCTTCGATTATTTACTATTAATTGTAACAGCTGAGTAAGTATTTAGCAATTGCTAAGCCGTTGTCCCATTTAGTAATTTTCATTTCCTCTGTTTTTCCTCCTAGTCATCATCTTTAGCTTATTTAGTGTTTTAGAACATTAAACCACAAAACGTTGTGTTTCACTATTAAAATATAGTTACCGCAAACCTTTTACAATCAAAACGAACCACTTGCCAGTCTGATGTTTAGACATGTTTATAACGGTGGTATTTTAGTTGTAAATGGATTTGTTCATGCGCTTGGCTGTGTGTCTTTAAGTGTAGATGTTTGTATGAAGTGGTTTTTGTGCACATGTATGTGGTTTATAGACAGATGATTTTCATGTTGATCGTATTTAATGTTGCATTTTTAATTGTTTGTTGGTGAAGTTGTTGGCTGACTGTGTGCATGTGAAATTTCCTTTTGCTTCCTTTTTCTGGTATTGTAAATGCTGATGTCTGTATTTAAATGTTTTTTTGCTTTTAATTTTTGTGTCTACTTGTTCAATTTTTAATTATTTTCGGTTTTGTTGGTATTTATTTGAGTGTTTGTGTGCTTGTACTTACAGCTCTTTAGCTGCATTGGGTTTAGTGGAAAATAATGCGCCAAATATTACAGCTGCTATGCTGGTCTCTCCCCTAATGGGTCCTGTGATGTCGATAACATTTGGCACAATTATATCCGACAGAGAATTGGTGGTAAGTGCAAATATTTTCTAAATACCTTTTTAATGAAAATGTTGAAAAGATAGCGAAATTGCAAAAGAAGCTTATAACAATTTCGTTTTAAAAATAAAGGAATATGAAGAAGCTTTTAAATGTATATTATTTTTTACCAATTGCATAGTTTTGCTTTTACAACTTTAAACAGATTATGAAAAAGTGCAAAATATCTAAACATTTTTTTCATATACAAGGTGGCTATTTAATCTAAATGAGCCGGGTTTTCCACGTAATAAAATGTACTTCTACATAAAGCCTAAAATATATGCCGGTTCTATAACACCTTATTGAACACAAAAATGCAGCTGCTGTTAACATGACATAACTAAAAAAAATATAAAAAAACTTTCTCATTTTTTTAAGAGAAAAAAAGTGGTAGTTTCGTACAGTTTTTTTTTGCCTAGAAATAAATTATTTAGTTTTTACTTCTTCTTCTAAGGACCATTAATACAACTGGGAATCGAAACCCCAGTAGTGCTTATTGTCTATTTTCATTTTTTGGTCACTACTCCTTCTCGTGGTCGCACTCCCAGTCCTTGTCTAAGGACGAGTTCATATTCCTGCTACTGTTAATTCAAGTCCAACTTCAGACGTACTTCTGGTCCTTTTTCGATTTGTCCTACTACCAGTCCAAAACATTTTTACAGTTTTATTCTAATTCGTTTTTTTATTCTTAGCACTATACCTTTTCCTATTCCTCGTCCTATTACTAGCTTTATTCCTAGTCTGTTCATATTTTTAGTTTTCCTCCATGGCTAGTATTATTCTTAGTCCTCTTCACATTCTAATGGTATAAATACAACTGGGACGAACGCCGAACTTCGCATAGTACGACGAATTTGTCAGCAATAAGTGCGTGAATTCCAGGTATTAATATGACTTAATTGTTTTTTTTTTTAGTTTATAAGCATTTACCTCCGTATTGATAAACGATTATTAAATTTAACAAACGTTTATTAAGGAGAAATTTTATGCAAAATTTGTTTTGTAAACCTTTATTAAATTTAAAAATTGTTTATAAATACAGGCATTATTGTTTTTAACTTCTTTAATTATTTTACTGCATCCATTTTAATCTTTTTTAACTAGAAATAAATTTTATTTAAATTTCTTTGTAATTTATTTGTTTGTTAACATCCCAGCGGGAAAACTCAGAAGACCTTCTTACTTCAGGCCTTTTTAAAGGCCTGCTTAAAAGATTTTTTGATTCAATTACTATTCTTATCTAACTGCTAAAGAAGGCCTAATAGAAGGCCTCGGCTCTTTCGTGTAAAAGATAAGATGCACCTTCCACTCTCGCTTATATGAGAAGGGAGTAGAAAATAAGTAAAATTTTTTGTATTGTTTTTTTGCACAAGCAAAAGCAAGAAGAAGCGGGAGCGGAAGGCCTTCTCCGCAATGAAAACGTGTGTAAAAAAGATATGAGTATGGAATGGAGCAAGGAGGCCTTGTACATCCAAAAGAAGGGGTACAGAGGCCTTCTATTAGGCCTTCCTACTCCTTTTTTTCCCCGCTGGGATTTATTAAATAATAGGTTGCCCATATTTCAAGAAAAAAAAAAATATAATTAGGGTGTGTTCAAGAATCCGAATCCACTCGAAAGTAGATTACTTCAGCATTTTTGGTGTTCTGCATTTCGATTTGGCGATCTCAAATTTGTTTTTGGGCTTGTTTCAAATTTTGCAATTATTCCCGAATTTCGCCATGTTCGCGATAAAAGCGATTTATTCCTGTAAGTTGTCTGATTCTTTACAGCTTTAACGATTTATAATAAACAGTTGACCCTGCTATCTATCATGCCGCTGTTAGCAAATTTTTGCGAATTCCCGCAAATGAAGCAATTTTTACCGAATTTTTGCCATTCCTTAATGTTTTAGAGACTTTTAATCAATATTAATGGCTTGTTGGAAATATTAAAAATTTTCGCGAATTTTTGCCTTTTTTGGAAAAATTTTTTTTTATTTTCCGAAATTTTCTTTACCCATTTAACGATTTCAAATTAATTTTAGAGTTTGCTTAAAAGTTTGCAATTTTCGCGAATTTAAGCCAAGTTTGCAATAGAAGCGATTCTTCTCTATGATTCTTTACAGCTTTCACGATTTTTTAGACGACTTATTAGACTTTGCTATCATATGCTGCGGTTAGCTGTCCCTGTCCCGATTTATTCATCGTATTATCTAAATTTTCATATTATTCGAATGTGTATTCTTAGTCAAATTACAAAAAAAAAAAAAAAAAACTGATAGTGCATAGAAAATATTCCTAGAAATTATTGAAGGAATAAGGCCCGTTTTCACGACTTACCTATAAAGTTCGAAATAGTTAACGGTACCATTAGCACTAGTGAGGAATAAAGTTACCTTCATCTTTTTTTCGTTTTCACAACTTCTGTATAAAATAAACTTAACAATTTTGAAAATGTGGCAATAGTAAAGAAAATACCGACTATTTTTGCCAAAATAAAAATACGAACTGGCAACTACGTACTTTTTTTACATTTACAAAATATACGAATAATTGGAGTTGCCATATATAAAAAATATGTGAATATAATATGGCAATCTCAAATCTAAACCTTACGACAAAAGTTAAAGACAGAACGTTCCGCTCTTCAGTTTATCCTTCATTTTTAAATTAAAGGGAACTTGTGATAATTAAAAACTCATTATCTGTTCGATAACTTCCTACATTTAGCTATCGTTAAGTCGTGAAAACGGGCCTTAGACTATTAAAGTATAAAAGCTTTTGAGGATTGTAATTTGACTTAGAATACACATTCGAATAATATGAAAATGTATATAAATAAAAATTAACCTATCGCAGTGTTCGTTACGCAGGACGAATTTCGCTCTACGCAATGATTGTGTGTATTTTCATACATACCAATGTGTTCAATTTCTGACGACGAATATTCGCTGCGAATAATTCGTCGTTCGTCCCAGTTGCGTTTCTAGCATTAGTCTTACACCAAGTTCTATCTCAAGTGTTTTTACTACTGCTAGCCGTTTTTCTAGTTCTTTTCTACACTTATTCCTTTTTGTTTTACTTGTCCTAGTCCTGTTACTATTAAAAGTTCTATTCCCAGTCCTAATCAGAATCCTATTTCTAGTTCTTATCCAAGTCCTATTTTTATTTCTTGCAACAAGAATACAAAACGATTCTTGTTCCTAATTCCAGTTCTATTCCTACTCATATTTCTAGTGATATTCTATGCCATATTCCTAGTCCTATTCCTAGTCCCATTGCTAGCCATATTTCTGGTAGTATTCATAGTTCTGTTCCTAAAATAGTCCGAGTCGCATTTATAGTCCAAATCATAATCCTAGTCCTGTACCTAGTCCTATTCCTATTTCTAGTCCTATTGCTAGTCCTTTTCCTTTTCCAAGTCCGTTTCCTAGTCCTATTCATAGTCCCATTTCTAGCCCTTGTCCTGTTCCTAAAATAGGCCAAGTCCCATTTATAGTCATATTCCTAATACTTGTCCTATTCGTCATCCTATTCCTAGTCTCATTCCTGGTCTTATTTCTAGTCATATTTGTGGTGCCCTTAATAGTCCTTTTTGAGGCCCTATTCTTATTCTTAGTCCTATTGCTATTATAAGTGCCATTCCTTGTTTATTCCTAGTCCATTTTCTAGTCTTATTCCAAGTTAACTCCAATTCCTTGTCCTATTCCAATGCCTATTTTTAGCACGTTTCCTAGTCCTTTTCTTACTCCTCGTCCTATTTCTAGACTTATTACTAGTCATGTTCTTAGTCCTATTCCATAGTGTATTCTTAGTCCTAGTCGTATTCCAATTATTAGTTCCTATTCGTAGTCCTATTCCAAGCCCTTTTGCTAGTCCTATTTCTAGTCCTTGTCCAAGTCATAATCCTGGCATTACTAGTTCTATTCCTAGTCCTATTTTCTATCGTATTCCTAGTCCGATTTCTATTCGTATTCTTAGTCCTATCTCTAGTCCTTATCTTATTCCGTGTTCTTTTTCTGGTCCTAGTTATATTCTCATTCCAAGTCGTTTCCTGGTCTTATTCCTAGTTCTACTTCTATTCCTTTTTCTTTACCTACTCCTAGTTTTAACATTAGTGTTATTTCCAGTTATATTTCTAGTCTTATTCCTAGTCATAGTCCTATTCCTAGTCCTGTTCTTACTCATTTTTTTCTTATTCCTAGTCCTATTCTTAGTCCAATTCATATTCCTATTATTAGTACTAGTCGTATTCCTATTCGTTGTCCTATCACTAGTCCTATTCCAAGTCATATTTCTGTTATTATTCCTAGTTCTATTAAGGCAGAATTAGTCTTTACTTTCTGTTCTGTTACGTATGTGCATTAAAGCTATTGAAATAAAACAATGGACGGTGCAAAACTAATAAATATGTCATAAATGGCTGATAAGTTGCTACGGAAAAAGTGTTACAATTTCGTAGCAGAACAGAACAGAACAGAACAGAAACAGAAAGTAAAGGATAATTCTACCTTTACTTGTCTTATTTCTTGTCGTTTTCTTAGTCCTAGTCCTATTCCCATTCCTGTTCTAAGTAAAGGGTGTTTTTTTAAGCCCGATAGAACTTGAAATTGTAAAAAATAACACAAAAAATTAAATTGTAATCAAAATTTTTTTGAAAATGATTTCGGGCATATGGGCACCGCGGCTGTTCTTGACGAAGCGCATTCTGGACGTCCAATTTTGGGCCACTTTTTCGAGCACTGCTGGCCGTATGTCACGAATAACACGAACAATGCTGGCCTCCAAGGCGTCAATTGTTGCTGGTTTATCAGCATAAACCAGTGACTTCACGTAGCCCCACAGGAAATAATCGAGAGGTGTCAAATCGCACGACCTTGGAAGCCAATTGACAGGTCCATTTCTCGAAATCAACTTATCGCCAAATTTTGATTTCAATAAGTCGATGGTTGCGTTCGCCGTATGGCACGTAGCGCCATCCTGTTGAAACCACATCTCCTCTGGATCAATGTCATCCATATTTTCAAACAAAAAATCATTGATCATGGTGCGGTAACGATCTCCATTGACCGTAACGCGAGCTCCGGCCTCATTTTTGAAGAAATAAGGTCCGATGATGCCACCAGGGTGAAAACCGCACCAAACGGTGCATTTTTCTGGATGTAATGGAGTCTGTAGGGTCTCTTGTGGATTGGTCTCGCTCCGTATGCGGCAATTTTGCTTATTAACAAACCCGTTAAGCCAAAAATGCGCCTCATCGCTGAACACAATTTTGCGATTTAAATTTGGATTAAATTTTTAAATTTTTCAAAGTAAATTTGGATAATTTCGTAGCGTTGTTCAAGCGTGAGTCTATTCATGATGATTTGTCAGAGTATACTGAAACGATAAAAAAAAATACTTCATCAAAATTTAATTTTTTGTGTTACTTTTTACAATTTAAAGTTCTATCTAGCTTAAAAAACACCCTTTACATTACCAATTCCTATTCTCAATCCTAGTGGTATTCCTATTCTTAATGCTGTTGTTGATCTTCTTTTGCTTTTACTAGTGCAGTTTTTAGTCCTGTTCTTATTCTTAGTCAATCCTATACGCTACCGTTTTAAATTTCTTCCTACATTTTCAGTTTCTCCCTTATGGAAAGTTTTACTAAATGTTAAAAAAAATATATTTTTCGAATTGCGCTTTGCAATAGTTTTTTTTTTTTTTTGGTTGTGAACACAATTATGCGACTTGTGTCATTTCAGTTTAACAAAACAAAAACAAAAAACAAACAAAAAAAAGCCCGTATGCAGTAAATATTAATTTATTTGACTCTTTATTATTTTGACATACATATTTTAAGCAGATCATCTGGCATTTTCACACAATAAATATTTTAAATGTTCAAATTTTATGGCAAAAACCCTTTTTGTAATTTTTTTCTCTTTTCGGGCTCAACATGTATCAATTTATTTAAAATATTTTTATTTGATGAAATTAATAACGTAAAAATTCTGCACAACTTTTCAAATAAATTTCAATTAAAAAAAGAAAAAAAAAAACAAATAAAAACTATCATATGAAATACAAAAGTATTTGTTACATTTTCAATGTTGAGTTTATTTTTTGAAATGGACTTTTCAATAAAATACTGTCATGTAATTTAAAGCAGGTGCTGGGTAGTTTTTATGTACTCATGAATGTATTTATGTACATATTTATTTGTGTATGTAGTTAAATTATTTTAATGAATTTTTAAGTATTTATACAAATGACAAAAACATTTCATTTTCTTTTTTGTAGAATATTATAAAGGTGTTTTTTGATTTTTTTGTACAGAAATAGTAAAAAATTCTATTGAATTGTTTCGCTACACGATTCTCAAGTGCAGCCCAAGTACATGTATTTGATGTATTAACCTAGATTTTAAATTTTTCCACTTCTCTTTACAAATCATGTCACATACATTCTGTTGTTTGTTAAATATATTTTCTGTTTTATATTTATGAAGAAAACATTTCACTTGCCATGAAACACACCATAAAAAGTAAAAAAGCATCATGCATTTTTTAAGGGGAAACAAAAATGTGGAAAATATATTTTTCTAAAGAAAAGAAAAATGTTTTAAGACTACCTCCTTAAGGATTTTTCTTCGTTTTCTAAATAAATTTTTTTAACCGAGCACACATTCACTCAGAAAAATTACAAGGTTCTTATTAAATTTCAAAAGATTATACAAAAACCACAAGAACATATAAAAGAATTTAAGATCAGGGGTAAAATGGAGTTATAACACAGCTGTGATTAGATATAAGATTTCAATGTACAGGCTGGGCATGTGTAAATTAAGTGATAAAATGCGTCGAAGTGTTGTTCTAGAGTTGCCCAGTTTGTTGTCCAGAACGTCTTCGCGTTGAAGTTTCTGGATATTCTTCAACACTGTTCCGTACACGATCAATGTTCACTTGGTTCTGTTCTATACTATGATCGTGGCACGTCTGACACTGCAACTTTTTGTCGGTACTATGCAATTAAACGATAAATTGCGGTTTGGATTGGTGCTTTTCTGGTATTGAAATAAGTTCGTTGCGTCAGCAAATTGAATTGGAAATGTAAAATTCTACCACTTTGGTTCATTGCTCGGTCATTAATGATTGCACGGTTCGATGAATAAAATCTAAATTTTTAGACGCAGGCGTGACTTTTGGCCCACTCTGCATATAAACAAAATTTTAATAGACAAATGAATTGAAATAAAGAAAAAAATACAAATTCTTGTTCCGTTCTAGTTTAATTCTAGTTCAGAGTTGTAGTTAAATAAAATATCTTGGTATACATTTAGATCGCCGTTTAACGTGGAAAAGCCATATAGAGGCAAAATTAATTCAAATGAATCTAAAAGCCATCAAAATTCATTGGCTTATTGAAAGAAACTCTGTCCTTAGTCTCGACTGCAAACTTCTACTTTACAACTCCATCTTAAAGCCAATCTGGTGCTATGGTATTCAGTTATGGGGCACTGCCTCGGCCTCTAATATAGAAAAAATTCAAAGGGGCCAAAATAAAATTCTTCGAATAATCACAGCTGCCCCTTGGTATGTAAAAAACTCAAATATTCACAAGGATCTCAATGTTCCATTAGTCAAAACTATGATTACGAAATATGCACTAAAATACTTAAAAAGGCTCGAATTGCATCCGAACCCACTTGCTCGAAATATTTTAAATGATAGCGGCCACACTTGTTTAAGAAGAAGGGACACTGCAGCACTTATCCAATTAGATGAGCGATAAACACCTATATAAGTGAACAGAACCCGTGATGAGAAAATTTTTGTCTGGCACTGGCAGGGCATGAAATTAAGTATTAGGATAAGATTTGATTAATTATTGTTAGTTCATATTAAATATATAAAGATTCAATAAATAAACAATGAATAAAAAAAAAAAAAAAAAAAAGTTGTTCTAGTTCAGTTCTAGATCAGTTCTAGTTCAGTTCTAGTTCAGTTCTAGTTCAGTTCTAGTTCAGTTCTAGTTCAGTTCTAGTCTAGTTCTAGTTCAGTTCTAGTTCAGTTCTAGTTTAGTTCTAGTTCAGTTCTAGTTCAGTTCTAGTTCAGTTCCAGTTCATTTCTAGTTCAGTTCTAGTTCAGTTCTAGTTCAGTTCTAGTTCAGTTCTAGTTCAGTTCCAGTTCATTTCTAGTTGAGTTCTAGTTCAGTTCTGCTGTATAAAGAAACAAGAAACTAATAAGGGAAGGGAAAACTGCATTATGCAGGGGCCGCAATTAAATAATTTTTTAGTGAACAAAAATATAAAACGAGTAAAATGGAACAATTTAATAAAAAAAAATCAAAATACCAACGATTTATATAATGAAATAAACAAAAGTTTTTGTGAAATTTATAAAATATCTAATAAAAATAAAACAACATGGAAGAAAAGATCAGCTAATCCATGGATAAGTGAAGTCTTGATAAAATTGTGTTATTTACGGGATAAACTTCATAAAAAATGGCGAAACAATAAAATTCTTGAATTGGAATATAAAAGATTTAGAAATCTATTAAATAAAACAAATATTACCGCGAAAAACAATTATTATTGGCAAAAATGTATTGAAAATAGAAGTGATATGCGCGTTACGCGGCAAATAATCAACGAAGTAGTTGGAAAAAAATCCAAAAATATCAATCAAACGTTAATAAAAAATTTCAAAAATGAAAATATGAATAAAATCACAAATTTTTTTGCACAAAACTTTAGTAATAATGTAATTAAATTAATCCACAACTGTGATATTAAAACACTCAACATTATACAAACCTCGCAACAAAATTCAATATATCTGTCTCAAACTTCTGAAGAAGAAATATACAATATTCTAAAAGCCTTAAATGCTAAAAAAGGTCCTGGTATTGATAACATAAGACCAATGGATTTAAAATATAATTCTAAAATAATAACACCAATTATTACAAAACTTATAAACAGCAGTTAAGAAAGTGCAATTGTTCCAGATATCTTGAAAACGTCTATTATTAGACCAGTGTACAAAAGTGATACTACAAATGATTACAACAAATATAGACCAATAGCCTTGCTTTCGTCTGTTGAAAAAGTATTGGAAGAAATAGTTGCAAGGAGGCTGTGATTTCTTAACAAATATAAAATTATAAATAAAAACCAGTATGGTTTTCAAAAAGAAAAAAAAACATTGACAAACTGCTTGGAAATGTTGCAAACCATATAAATGACTGCTTGAACAAGAACCTACATTGCCTAGTGTTATATATTGATTTTAGCAAAGCTTTTGACACTCTTTCCCATAAAAACCTTATACAAATTTTAGAAAGAAATGGCATCAGAAACACCACCCTTAAATGGTTCAAAAGTTACCTTGAACTGAGAACTTTACATGTTAAAATCAAAGATAGTATGAGCTATAAAATGACATCCCAATACGGAGTCCCACAAGGATCAAAACTGGGCCCAATACTTTATATTATATATACCAACGAGATGATCAGTACACTAAGAGAAAGTACAACATTCGCTTATGCAGACGACACAGTAATCATTGTTGCTAATAAAAATATCAACACCGCCACTCAAGTTCTGCAACGTCAACTAGATATTGCAACAAAATGGTGTCACGACAATGGCTTAATTATCAACGCATCTAAGACGAAGGTTATGCATATAAAGCCAAGGCATCTTACAGACTCGCCCATCAATATAAAGTTCCATAATACTGAGTGCTTGCATGATCAAGTCTTAAAACCTAATAGTAACAACGAAAAATGTAACACAAATATCGAACTTGTGCCATCGTATAAATACTTAGGAGTTTATGTCGATAGTAACTTTAAATGGAAGTCACAAGTTGAAAATGTTAAGAAAAAGCTTAGGAAATCAGCATACTTGTTGTACCATTTAAGCAACTGTGCAACCAACATACAGTGTACTTCGACAAGTTTATTTTTCTCTTGCTGAGTCTTATATAAGGCATGGAATTGCTGCATGGGGAAATGCTACACATTGTAAAACACAAAACCGAATTTTAAAACTGTTTTGGAACAATCATCGAACCTACACAAACATATACACAACAACTAATAACTCAGCTAACAGTATCCAAACATATACACCTATCAACAACATACTCATCGAAACGGGTCTATGCAATAACTCCCACGAAATAAGTCCCACTTTTAAAAACGAAATAAGTCCCACAAAAAATTGCTGTTTTGAAAGTGGGAGTTATTTCGTTTTGAGTGGGAATAAATTCGTTTTGTAAAGTGGGAGTTATTTCATATCGCTAAATAATAAATAAATGATTTTTTTATGGAGGAGTGCGATAGAGCCATGAAATATAAGGTCATTATGGCTTTATTTCTCATTTTTTTCTTATGCAAAAAGTTATATATTGGACATTTCGTAAAAGGGACAACTATAATTTTTTGTCCTTATCTGTCATGGCTCTCCTTTTTTTGTTATTAATTACTTTCAATTTTCAATTTTAAACTGTGATACCAAAAGAAAGTTCATCTGTGATATTTTATTTTTTATTATTTATTTTATTTATTTTTGTGTTTTATGTGGTACTTGTTGTATTGTTTAAAAACAAATTTATTTAAAATTATAATGTAAAGATCATATATTCAATAAAATTTAAATCCCTGAGGAAGTTGAAAAAATCTCAACGAAACGTCGGAGGAGTAAAATTATGAATAAATAGTCTTTTATTTTTCATTTACTGTGACCTTGAAAGCCTGACTTAGATAATTCTAAGGGAAAAAACAACACTTTATACTTACTATAATAAAAAAACTTTAAAGAAATGTGTACAAATAGGTACCGAAGTTAACTACTGGAAAAACAATATTAAAAAATATTACGTATGTATGTGTTTTATTATATTTTTAGTAGGAAATCGGAATTCGTGTTCCATGTTTTCTAATATCACCATTACAAAATACAACTAATCCCAATGCCACGTTAAAACTATAATACCGTCTACCATGCACTGGATCTTCAAGCCATTTATAAAGGTCGGTAATTTTAATCTGATGGTCCTTCCGGAACGGTTTCCATCTTAATAATAAGAACAATTGATCTGTACTTAATCCATTTACGAATCCAAACGTTGTTACTAGTAGGCGTTCTCTATACGTTCCTTGACCGAAAAAAGAATTAATAATAAATTCTGGAACTCTATCAAAATTCGTAATATCCATTCCATTAAGAAGCCTTCTACAAGCTTGCATACGATTTTTCGGGTCAAATACTTCTTATTTGAAATCGCATTAAACAGTGAAAAAGTGGGACTTATTTCGTTTATGAAAGTGGGACTTAATTCATTTAAGAAATATATTATTCAAGGGGGAGTTTTTTCATTTTGAGTGGGAGTTATTTCATTTCAAGTAAATTTTTAAATCATTTCATTTTGGTGGGACTTATTTCGTTTTCAAAAGTGGGACTTATTTCGTGGGAGTTATTTCATTTTTTTAGGCAATTTTTGGTGGGACTTATTTCGTTTTTGAAAGTGGGACTTATTTCGTGGGAGTTATTGCATAGACCCATCGAAACAGGCAATAAAACTTATCACAACAGCTACAACGCAATAAACAACAACAATATGAACAATGCAAACAGTGTTTCTAACAACAACACCATTATCAACACAAACATCAGCATAAACAACCAACATTTAAACACAAACAGCACAAGTATACAAAACCTTAACAACGGAAACACCCGCAGCATAACAAACATCTACGTTAACAACAACCAACAAGTACACACATACTTCCCAAGAATACGTCACTCAAACAACGTTAATACCAACAACAACACAACAAACACTAGCATTAGCAACAACAATCTACAAGTAAACACAAACAACACAAGAACCCAAAATATGAACAACACAACTAACATCAGCAACAACCAGCTAATTAACACAAATATCACAAGTACACGTCATTTGAACACCGGCAACATTGCAAAAGATCTGAAAGTTCTAAATGTGAGAAGTTTATTTTATACTACTCTGGCAAATGAATTCTTCAACAACAAAAATTATTTGCATGAAATAGATCATGCATATAACACAAGACGTCGGGCGCAAGAACGGTATAAGGTTGAGAGATTTCATAATGAGTATGGAAGGAACACCCTCAGAGTTACTCTACCTTCAATACTCAATAAACTCCCAACAAATATATTAAATACCAAAAACAAACACAAAAGAAAAAAACTCATCAAAAACTTCTTTATAAGTTCGCAATGAACACATAGAATAATTTGTTAATCCTTTAAACAACTACATACTTCTATTTAATATTTAATTTAATATATAGTTTATTCAACTATCGGGTGATTTTTTAGCTATTATCTTTTTGGCAACACTGGTTTAAACAGGTGACGCACGTTTCTTGTTTTGTTTCACAGTCAAACATCTTCAGTTTGGTCTATAATTTAACCATGAATTGTCTAACAACGCTTGCAAATTATTGAATTTTATTATCAAAATGCGATCCACTTTTTTATCGAAAAATTGTGTTCAGCGACGAAGCTCATTTTTTGGCTCAATGGGTACGTTAATAAGCAAAATTGTCGATTTTGGAGTGAAGATCAGCCAGAAGCATTGCAAGAGCTACCAATGTATCCAGAAAAAGTCACAGTTTGGTGCGGTTTATGGGCTGGTGGCATCATTGGACCATACTTCTTCAAAGATGATGCGAATCGTAACGTAGCTGTGAGTGATGAGCGCTACCGTGAGATGATATCCAACTTTTTTTGCCCAAAATGCAAGAGCTTGACTTGCATCACATGTGGTTTCAACAAGACGGTGCCACATGCCACACAGCACGCTTAACAATGGACTTATTGAGAGGCGAGTTCGGTGAATATTTTATTTCAAGTTCGGGACCGGTCAATTGGCCGCCAAGATCGTGCGATTTAACGCCTTTAGACTATTTTTTGTGGGGCTATATTAAAGCTCATGTCTATACAAACATGCCCGCTTCAATTGACGCAATGAAAGACAACATTGAAGCATTTATTCATGAGATACCGGCCGAAATGTTTGAAGGAGTATGCCAAAATTGGACTTAGTGGATGGACCATTTGAGGCGCAGTCACGGTCAACATTTGCATGAAATAATCGTCAAACATAAAATTATATGGACCGTACTATCGATTCAAATAAAAATTGCATGCATTTTTCTGAATTTTATGTGTTTTGTTTTTAAAAACTTTCCTATAGCTCTTAAAAAATCACCCTATAGTTTATTTTTTTTTCCTGGTGACAAGCCACTGTCTTAGCGGGGTTAGAATTTAAAACGTTGTAAAATTATATAACTTTATCAATAAATGAATTTTGAATTAAAAAAAAAAAAAGTTCTAGTTCAGTTCTAGTTCAGTTCTAGTTCAGTTCTAGTTCAGTTCCAGTTCAGTTCTAGTTCAGTTATAGTTCAGTTCTAGTTGACTTCTACTTCAGTTCTTGGTTCTAGTTCTAGTTCTTGTTCAGTTCTGATCAACAAAATTCCCAGAAATTACCCAGTAAAAAATGTTTAGGTTTCTGAAAGCACGAAAACTACATGAGCGCTGATATATGCGCTGGCTATTACACACTACTAAGAAGAAGCAGAGAAGCGAATACCATTTAAGTAAATATTTAATTTAAGTTAATACAAATGATTAAATAACTTCGCATTATCTCTTATTAGTAAGAAGGTTGTAAGTGAATAATTAAAATCATTATAGCAAAGTAAAATTTGATGAACATTGTTTTAAGTGCTTCTGTTATTCCCTTACATGGAAGCAGGTTGTATTATAATGATTTTAAAATGCGATTACGATTATTTCCGAAATATTACCGAATATAGAAATAACATTTTTTTATAACGCAATCAGTCAGTAAATTGTTTTTAGTAGGGAGAAAAAAAGTAGTGCTTCCAAGTGGGAATTCGCCATAAAAAATTCATGGCTATTGTAAGCAGGATTGTTTACCAGTAAGCTCCATTTTTACTGGGTAACTTAAAGTAATATTAAAGTTATATGTTAAACAAGTAATAAAAGAAAATACAAGAATATTAATACATATGAGTTTGATTTGAAATTTATTTTAAAATATTATTAGGGCTTTCTGTATCTGTGCTAATGCTTTCTTTTTCCAGTATCAGTGATGTTACCATCCAAATAACTTTCTATGTAGTGGTAACTGCCACAACCCAGCGGGAAAAAGAAGGAGTAGGAAGGCCTTCTAGAAGGCCTCTGTACCCCTTCTTTTGGATGTACAAGGCCTTCTTGCTCCATTCCATACTCATATCTTTTTTACACACGTTGTCATTGCGGAGAAGGCCTTCCGCTCTCGCTTCTTCAGCAGGTACATAAGAAGGGTAACGGGACCAAAAAAAATTGATTTTGCTTTTGCTTGTGCAAAAAAACAAAACAAAAGATGTTACTCCCTTCTCATAGAAGCGAGTGTGGAAGGTGTATCTTATCTTTTATACGAAAGAGCCGAGGCCTTCTATGAGGCCTTCTTTAGCAGTTAGATAAGAATAGTAATTGAATCAAAAAATCTTTTAAGCAGGCCTTTAAAAAGGCCTGAAGTAAGAAGGTCTTCTGAGTTTTCCCGCTGGGAATGGCTACCCTTGCGAAGTGTTATTGCACTTTAATTTTTCTTCGTGCTTTTATTCAATCATAATGATGATGATGAAGATGTAAATAACGATGTTTTAATTAAATTTTAATTGAAACTCTTGAAGGGAAAAAGTGAGTGCGCTATTATACAAAATATATACAACATGGCCATAAAGAACATTATATAGGTAACTAAAATAAGATAGAAAGTTAGAAAGGTTTAGATTTCTGCAAGTGTGTGCATTTTTACACACACATGTTCAAAAGTGAATAAACGATAAAGTGTGTCAGCAGACACTCAAGTACGCAGTTTTCTCTGAAGAGCAGGGAAATTGAAAATAAAGAAAATTTCTATTTTTGTAGAAAATAATTTAATTCTAGGTTTACACTAAGGAAGTTTTTTTTTTAAGAAAGTATGAACATATTGGTGAGAGGAGAGAGAAGAATTAGTAGAACGTCCTCTTTTTCCCTCACCACTCATAGTGTGAACCCAGACCAAGATGAATAACTTTGAAACTATATTTTTTTTTAGTTATTTTCGATTATTAATAAAACAGATTTTATATAGCAGTTTCTTTCTTCTTATTAGAAAATTATGTTTTCATTAAATTATTAAACCACTAGAGGCGCAGCCGCTCTATTTTTTGTGTTATTAAGCCAAAACTATTTCAATTTATAATTTTTTATGTTTTTGTTTTTCAAAGAAGTTAAATGTTATTTTAATGAATAAATAAACGAGATACAGCTATCTGACATTTTGTTTAAAGTGGTTTGTTTAAACGATGATCGTTATTTTCGACGTATCCAGTGTTAATATTATTACACGCAACAAACTCTGGCTTTAAGGGCAATTATTATTACTTGGTATAAGCTGTTATCCGTCAGATAACAGACGATTTGACAGATAGCACATCACTATCTGTCAATTTAATCTAAACTTTAGCTAACTTCCAGTTGTAATAATGGCCCTTACTGTAATTATTTTTTATTTTTTTTTAGTGGTTTTTAAATCTTTCTAGATAAACATTTTTAGATCTCAACTTATAAATTGTTAATGTTGCTTTTTCAGCGCGTTGGTTTTATTACATTGGCTGTGGGCATGTTTATCTCTTGTCTATTTGGTTTTATATTTGGCTTGATATTGGGCACCACGGAAATGCCATGGGGGAGTGGTGATTGGCCGACAGAAGAAATGAGAGGAAGGTAAGTTTAACAAAAAAAGTTACTTGTGTTGAATTAGAACTAAGATAAAATAAAATGAAACTGAACTAAATTTGGAAAAGAACTTAAATTGAACTGAACTAGAACTGAACTAGAACTGAACTAGAACTGAACTAGAACTGTACTAGAACTGAATTAGAACTGAACTAGAACTGAACTAGAACTGAACTAGAACTCAAATAGAACTGAACTAAAACTGAACTAGAACTGAACCAAAACTGAACTAGAATATTACGTAACTGGAATTAGAATAGAACTCAACTATAATTTATAATAATACCCATTTTGGTAATAATAAAAAATACAAGACAGACATATTGTCGGAATGAAATGTTTTTTATTATAATCTGCTAGATCATTTTATGCCATCCATTTTTTGTATACATTTTCCGGCATATGTCCGCCGCGGCTACGAGTTACATGGCCCATACGGTCAGTCCAATTTTTTACAACTTTTTCCAATTAAACATCCTATGCTTCTTCAGTTATTAACATAGCCCGATAAATATGCAGTAAAAACTTGAAAATTTGCCTTGAAAATTGTTAAAAATATGCCCCAAAAAATTGCTAATATGAAAACAAAATATTCAACAATTTAATAACAGTTCCTTTTAATAAAAACAATCCTAAAACTAAAATCGGTACAGCCCAAACACCATAGAATTAGCCGACGAATTTTCGAGATTCTACACTATTTGAGGATTGTCTTCGCTCCAAGTACGGCAATTTTGCTTATTGACGTAGCCATTTAACTAGAAATGAGCATGAGAAATGAGATTTTTTTTTTAAGTAAATGTCTACAACTTGGAATCGTTGTTCTAGCATTTAACGATTCATGATTACTGGCCAGACCTTACTAAACAAATGTCAACACAGTTTGACAATCTCAGCTGTCAAGCCATAGTTATCGATATCTTAAGAACTCATGCGTGCAAATAACCGATATTTGCTAAATTGTTCTGTTAAAAATTTTAATTGAATAACATTTTTCATTCATATTTAAGGCGAAACGAACTTTAAAAAAATAAATTACTTTTAACAGTTAATGTAAAAAAAAGATTTTAAGATTTGCTTGACAATTCATTTCTTTTTTAAACTATAAATTTTTAGGTTAAATTTTGTAGTTTTTTTTTTTTTGTTTTTTGTTTTAACAAAGCTGAGTATTCTTCTTCATTCTACTGAGTATTATACACAGAAAAAAATAAAAATTGATTTTAATTAAAAAATTTGTGATATTAATTAAAAAATTAATTTAAATTGCACCACAAATTAATAGTATCAATTAAACCAGTTAATAGTATTAATTAAACGTTTAATTCACTTGATTAAAAGTTTAATTCACTTGATTAAATTTTTAATTAAAACTGATTATGTTTTTGATTAATGCTTTAATTGGTGAAAAATTTTTGAGAATTTTTTCTATGTACGTCAGACCCTTAAAGTCTATAATTGAATCTTCGGCAATAAATTTAAATTCGCTCACTTATGTTTTTGTTCTATTGTTCTTATTTTTTTTTTTTTTTTTTTTTTTTTGTTTACAAAATTTATAAAATTTAATGAAAGTATGGCAGCATTGGAAACGGGGGGTAAGTGTGAGCGCATAAAAACACGCTCTGAAAATAAAATATATTTTATTTCACGGAGCCTTTCTACGGCAAATTTGTATGGAAAATGTGGTGTCGTCGCAGTTCTGTTTAAACTTTAAACTTTAAATTATTTTGCTTAATTTTACTTATTTTTTTCATCACATCGATCTAAATTTTGACCTGCATTGTTAAATGCAAATACTCTAGATCCAAAAAAACTTTAGCTTATGTACCCAAAAAGAGATAGGCATACGTAAAAATAATGCATTACAAATAGAAACCAACAGATAAATAAAAAAAATTTTCAGAAAAAAATTCTATGCAAAAGTTGTTAAAACAAAAGGACAAAAAAATCAACAAACACAAACAAAAAAATTCAACATGAAAGTTCGCAATGTTGTCATGCATATATAGACACATTGAAGTAAAACCTTAAATAAGAATTACCCTGTAGTTCTGAAAATAAACCACGAACTAGTTTACTTTGAAAAGCAGGAAAAAGTCAAGTCCAATCAGCTGTGTTAGTAGTTACTTCGGTTTTTTATGAGTGTTTGGACAATAAAAAATATTTTTTGGCATTTAGAATTTTTTGGCGAGTTCTTTTAAAACTACTGGGCTTTTAACCAGACACAAATAGGAAAAAAGCGCTTAAATTTTTGGCCCTCAAAACTATGTTATGTTGCTAATGAGATAAATGCTCAAATCCAGCCAAAATGTTGTGAAAAAACTGCAATAAAATAAAATAAATTTTTAAGGAAAAAAAAAAAAATCATTTAAAACAAATTCGTAATTATTTTTAAAATTAAACGGATAAAGAGAAAAAACTGATAAAAATGATGTAAAAAATGTTGACATCAATCTGAAAAATTGAAAATAACCACAAGAGAAATTTTAATTAAAATTTTGTTATGGAATGGGAAATATAATTGATATAAAGCTAAAAACTATCTATGTTAATATTTTAGATGAAAAAATTGGCATACAAATTGTCTTTTTGTCAATTCGTCAATAAAAAGTATGTAAAGGGTGTTTTTTTAAGCTAGAAAGAACTTTAAATTGTAAAAAGTAACACAAAAAAATTAAATTTTGATGAAATATTTTTTTTTATCGTTTCAGTATACTCTGACAAATCATCATGAATAGACTCACGCTTTGAAAAATTTAAAAATTTAATCCAAATTTAAATCGCAAAATTGTGTTCAGCGATGAGGCGCATTTTTGGCTTAACGGGTTTGTTAATAAGCAAAATTGCCGTATATGGAACGAGACCAATCCACAAGAGACCCTACAGACTCCATTACATCCAGAAAAATGCACCGTTTGGTGCGGTTTTCACGCTGGTGGCATCATCGGACCTTATTTCTTCAAAAATGAGGCCGGAGCTCGCGTTACGGTCAATGGAGATCGTTACCGCACCATGATCAATGATTTTTTGTTTGAAAATATGGATGACATTGATCCGGAGGAGATGTGGTTTCAACAGGATGGCGCTACGTGCCATACGGCGAACGCAACCATCGACTTATTGAAATCAAAATTAGGCGATAAGTTGATTTCGAGAAATGGACCTGTCAATTGGCCTCCAAGGTCGTGCGATTTGACACCTCTCGATTATTTCCTGTGGGGCTACGTGAAGTCACTGGTTTATGCTGATAAACCAGCAACAATTGACGCCTTGGAGGCCAGCATTGTTCGTGTTATTCGTGACATACGGCCAGCAGTGCTCGAAAAAGTGGCCCAAAATTGGACGTCCAGAATGCGCTTCGTCAAGAACAGCCGCGGTGCCCATATGCCCGAAATCATTTTCAAATGTTAATGTCACGTATTGATCTTTCGAATAAAAAAAAAATTTTGATTACAATTTAATTTTTTGTGTTATTTTTTACAATTTCGAGTTCTTTCGGGCTTAAAAAAACACCCTTTATAAAGGAGCTAAATCCAAATTTTTTAAAAACTTCGTTTTTATTGAAGTTTAATAGAGTACACAAAAATATAAGGTTTACAAACAATACAAGTCGTGTTGAACTAAGCACTGGAAAATCACATAGGAGATGAAATAATAAAGAAAGACCAAGTAAAATACACTGCAGTCGTCGGAAAGCCTGTATGACCTTCTAATAAATATAAATATATATATATCGGCAAGGTGCAGACACATGCACCCGTTCCCTTTATCCCCGAACCACCAGAAAATATAGCAAATCCCTCAAACAATCTGCACTGACCTGACCGGCTCACCCTAGATGGTAATTTCACGGCGCTAAATGCCTACCATAGTGGCAACGTAATCTGTAGACCCGGGCGTGCCCAGGCAATAACCACCAACGCTAATCTCATTCAAGATCCACAAGCGACATATCACAAAATTTCCTAACAGTCCCAGTTCCCTTAGTCTAAGAAGGCTTCTGGTTGCCTTTCCAACCAAATATTGCTCAATCGGCAGAAGATGTATAATAGCATGCAAAGGCGCTTGACAAATATTCTAATGGCCCCTGTCAATCTGATCGAAGCAGATCTCTGTGTCTTAGGTGAAAGATTCCACCGCTTTGCCGGCCACATTACTTTTCACCAAAAATAGCTCTGGGAATGGGTCTCACCACCAATGTGTACAGCTATCCCCCTACTGACGGCCTAAGTCCCCAGTTCTTGCACTCACAATATTCTGTACGTAAAATTAACTGAAATTGTTGTTGTTAAATACTGTATTCTACTTTGTATTTTACTTTGTATTCAACATAATGAATTTGAACAAGTTGTTATAGTTTTATATGTTTTTGTATATTGAAAATATTTTACTTACTTCAAATATAATTTTCAACCTTATTGTATCTTTTGGATAAACGTAACGCTGTTTCAATTACAATAGGTTATGGGCCCAGATCCCATAAGATTACAATAAAAAGAATTACATTGAGGATATTTAGTGGCTGTTAACTTTGAAAATAATAAATCTTAAGATTTGATAATGAATTCAATGTCTGGAAGAATTCCATTGTTGAACGGAACAAATTATGGAACGTGGAAGGCTCAAATGGAGGCGGTGCTTCACAAAAATAGATTATTAAATATTGTGATAGGTGAGGAAAAAGTTCCAGCAGTGAGAAAACTTCCGGAAACACCGACAGAGGCACAAACTCGTGAGTTTCAGCAAAGCATGATGCTTCTTCAGCAATATATCGATAAAGATATGGATGCAAGAGCAGAAATATTAATGGCTGTAGAAACAAGTATTGTAACAATGGTAAAACATATGAAAGGATCTAATGAAATCTGGTGTTATCTGCAAGAAACGTTTGATCGTAAGTCCATAAGAAAGAAGATAGAGTGTTACCGTAAGTTATTGAATATGAAAATGACAGAAAATCAGTCAGTATCACAATTTTTAATTGATTTTGATGTATGTGTTTCATATTTAACGGAAATGGGAATCGAAGTTGACGAAGATCTGCTTGTTGTTATTATGGTTGATGCGTTACCCGAAAGATTTTCAGCAGTCAAAGCAGCTGTGGATACTGCAAATGAATTTCCAAAAGTTGCTGTTATGAAATCAAGATTATTGGAGATTGGAGACAAAGAAGAAATCGATACCAATAGTTCAGCACTCAGAGCTAAGTTTTATAGAAAGAAATCTAATGATAGTTCCCAAAAATTTAAAACTCAAGAAGAAGGTATGTCCAAAAATTATTTCAGTTATAAATGTTTTCGGTGCGGAAGAAAAGGTCACAAAGCAAAAGACTGTAAATCGTCTGGTGAAAATAGTCGTTTAGTTGAACAAAATAGCAGGCATAAGAATGCAAATGAAGTATTAGTGACAATGTCAGAAACAACTTTTTGCACTAGTTCATCTAAAACGTGGCTTATTGATAGTGGTGCGTCGTCACATATGTGCACCCAATTATCTTTATTTGAAAATTTAGATTCTCAATTTAGTGGCAAAGTTAGATTAGCAGATAATAACGAACTAAATATAAAAGGTATTGGAAAGGTCAAAATAACTGTGAAAATAAATGGAAAAAAGAAAGAAATAGGCCTATGTAATACAGACTTACGATGCAATTTAATATCAACTAGCAAATTAACAGATAAGGGTTGTACAGTTGTTATGAAGGGAACTAAAGTAGTAGTCTATAAAGAAAAAGATGAGATAATAGAAGGTAACAAAATGGATAACTTATATTTTGTCACATTATTTGAAAATTCGAGAAATTTGATACATGCAACTGAAAAAAGTGAAGATAATGAAACAGAGCTTTGGCATAAAAGGTACGGTCACCTAAATTTTAACCAATTAAAAAAATTACAGACAGATGAAATGGTAAAAGGATTGCCTGAACTTAAAGATGAGGGAATTAATTGCATTCCGTGTATTCGTGGAAAACAAACTTGTTTACCCTTTCCGCAAAAAATCGAAAAATCAACTTCCGAAATACTAGAACTCATTCATACTGATCTTTGTGATCCAATGAGAACTGAATCTCTTGGTGGAAGCTTGTATTTTGCAACATTTATTGACGATTTCTCGCGAAAAGTATTTGTTTATTTCATTCGACACAAGAGTCAATACTTAGAGAAATTTATTGAATTTACGAAAATGGTGGAAAATCAAATCGGAAAGAAAATTAAAGTGTTGCGAAGTGATAATGGTGCGGAATTAGTAAGTGAGAATTTTACAAAATTTTTAAAAGAGAATGGAATTAAAAGGCAGTTAACCGCAAGTTATACACCGCAGCAAAACGGCATCGCAGAAAGGATGAACAGAACTTTAGTTGAAATGGCTCGTTGCTTAATGCTGGAATCTGGTTTACCTAAGAATTTATGGACAGAATTGATAAATACTTCTGTATACATACGAAATCGTTGTCCAACAAAATTAAATGGTTCTAAAACCCCTGAAGAACTGTGGACAGGGAGAAAGCCCATTATTAAACATTTCCGACGCATTGGTTGTATATCGTTTGTTTTAGATAAGTCATCTAAACGAACCAAATGGGATGCTAGAAGTAATGAACATATTCTTGTCGGTTACTCCGAGCAATCAAAAGCTTATAGATTGTGGAAGGCAGGAACAAAACAAATTAGTACCAGTAGAGACGTAAAATTTATAGAAAATAAGATGTATGATACGGCAAAAGTAAATGATAATCACAATTTTTATGAGCTTGCACCAAATGAAGTCATAGGTAAACAATCAGGTGAAGTTAAAGAAGATTTCATTGAATTGAACAAAAAAGACACAAGCGAAGAACAAGTAAAAAACAAATCTGTTAAGGGAAACACGCCAAAAGAACCACCAAAAGAAAATAATCTTGATTCAATAAAAAATCGTTTAAGACCAAGAAAAAATCTAGAGCTCTCTCAGTTGAGTATGATTTACAATTACGCCAATTAGATGTATCAACTGCATTTCTTAATGGAAATTTGGAAGAAGAAATATATATGGAACAACCATCAGGATTTATTGAAGAGTCTACAAAGAATAAAGTGTGTAAGCTAAACAAAGCAATTTATGGTCTTAAGCAAGCTGGTAGGCAGTGGTTTAAAAGAATTGATTCTGTTATCAAAGATTATGGTTTAACCCAGTCAAAATATGATCAGTGTATTTATTTTACTAGAAAAAACCAAAAGATAATAATTGTCGCTTTGTATGTTGATGATTTAATAATTGCCGGCAATGACAACTTTTTAATGGAACAATTTGTACTAAAATTAAAGCAAAATTTTGACATTCGTGACCTAGGAGTTCCTAAGCATTGTATTGGTCTTGAAGTAGATATAAAAGATGGAGAAATTTCAATTTCGCAACCAGGATATATTTCAAATTTAATCAAGAAATACGATTTAGAAAATTGCAAACCTACAAGAATTCCTTTGCAACCGAACATAAAATTGGAAAAAGAACCAACAATTTCCGGGGAAGCAGAGAAAGTTGATGAAAAGTTCTATCAAGAAATAATTGGATCTTTACTTTATTTGTCGTTGTATAGTAGACCAGATATCACGTGTGCTGTTAATATGCTATCCCAATTTTCTAAAGATCCTCGTAAACAACATTTAAATTCAGCGTATCATATAATAAAATATTTAAAACATACTAAAAATGCTGTGCTAAAGTATAAGAAATGTGGTTTACCAATTCGTGGTTTTTGTGATGCAAATTGGGCTCAAGACGTAAATGATAGAAAATCTCAATCAGGTTTTTGTTTTTTACTCGCAGGTGGTCTTATTTCTTGGGAGTCAAAGAAACAAAAGGTTGTAGCAACATCTAGTGCAGATGCTGAATATGTGGCTCTTACTGAAGCAACTAAAGAAGCTACTTATTTGGGGTATATCTTAGAAGAACTTGGCTTTTCTGATCGAAAACCAGTGACGATACATACAGATTCACAAAGCGCTCAAAGAATGGCTGAATTTGGTTCCAATTATTCCCGTACTAAACATATCCATTATAAGTACCACTATGTGAAGGATGCAATTGAACAAAACGTTGTTAAACTGAAATATTTATCATTTATTTTTAACAAAAAGTTTATTTAATTTTTACTGTCATTTTTATTTACTTTAACATAAAGAAGAATTTAACTCAATCAACGGACAAAATTAACTGCAACTGAAAATCCGTATTAATATGCACTTAGTTTTTTGAATAACTGTTAGAATCAGTTAAAAATAAATTTGCTTGGAATTTTAAATGTTTATTTATTTAAAAATGACTGAACGGAATATTTCTTAAATAAACTACAGTCCGTTACTGTAATAATATTGTGAGTGTACCAATTGATAGTAAGCATTGAGACCCATTTAAATTATTTTAATACTTTATTTTTTGTAAAGTACACATAAGTTATCTATATATATAAAATTGTAACGTTACTGACTGACTGACTCACTGATTCACCATCGCACAGCCTAAACGCCTGAAACCTAAAACTTGAAATTTGGACCAGAGGTTTGCCACTCCCCAAAACGATCCACTAAGACGGGATTTTTGGAAATTCGCATGTTTAGGGGGTCAAAAACGGGTAAATTCGATAACCCTATATCTCAAAAACTAAAAGAGATACAAAAAAAATGTAATACTACCCGTTGTTCTTTAGAAAAATAAGCGGACAGGTGTCAGGTTCGGCCTGAATTCTGATCTTTAAAAACCAATAAACGTAAAAAATAAACATTATATTACGTTTAAAACTTATTTTAAAAAAATACAAATTTGGTACTTTTTAGAAATTCGAACGTTTAAGGGGTAAAATTCGTAACTGTTGTTGCTACTTTTTTACAAAGAATTTTTCTCCATTCTTTGACATATATATGTATAAAATGGCCTTCACTACATTATTGAAATTTTTTATACTTTAATGGGGAGAAAAAAGTACCAAAAAGGGGAAATGCGGAAACTTTAATTTCTTCCTTTAGCTTTTTGATTCTACAAATGGCACCTTTTTAATTGCCGTTAATATTGGAGCAATAACAAAATATCTTGAGTGATAAAACTCTATGTAGATACTTTTTGGTACTATTTGGTACTTTTTTAATTTTCGTTAGTATTGGACTTAAAACAAAAAATAAAACATGTAAGGTCCTGAGCGAATGAGAATCGTTTAAGTGATCTCTATGGTACTTTTTCGTTCTTTAACTGGTACTTTTTTATTTTCGTTATTATTGGACCTATAAACATAAAATTCAATATGCAAAATGCAATGTCCTGAGTGAATGAGAATCTGTAAGAGGAGATTTTTGGTCCTTTTTTGTTCTTTAAATAGTACTAACTTAAGATAACGTTCAGGGCCGCTAAGCCTCCTATATGCAGAAAATTTTAATAATAGTTTAAGAAGAGATCTATTAAAGCAATATTTGCCGTACGTATTTTGATGAAATTTAAAGCTTATGTAGATCGATCAACACACAATAGAACACAAAGGCTTTATATTTCTTTATAGTTAGTCAAAAATGCATTCTGGGCGTGCAACGCCCCGGGAACGGCTAGTTTTATATAAAATTCAAAACAAGTGAAAGAAAAAGTGCGAAGTTCTCATTAAAAATACAAAATATTTAACATAAAAGGCACAAAACCCTTTGTAAAGCAACGATCCATAATTTTTAGTAGTCAATGTCTTGCATGTCAAAAAAAGTCGATACTTAAACAAAACTGCATTTACAGATTTAATAACTATTGAGAACTTAAGATTTTACCAAATTGTTTCCCCCTCCTGTACAATTTATTAAATTGGATGTAGCTCCTTTACAAATGAAGGTAACGATATGTAATTAAAAATTCGACCTCTAAATTGCTTCTGGCAATTATAAAATGAATTCGACACTTGAAATTTTCTGCAAAATTTTTCATCGCCGATAATTGAAAATTATTTAATGCAATTGCAATAATTTGAAATTTCTGTTTCTGACATTTTGTGCAGAATAGCACAAATAATGAACAATTGTGTAAAGAGTATTGGAAAACAATAACAAAACGGCCAAACAATGTTGAACATGTCAGACACACAGAAAACCAGTGACAGGATTATGTAAGGACTAAAAAGAGTGAAGAGCACTAGCGAAAGAGAAGTGTAGCCGTTATGTATTAGAGACGAAAAGGAGAGAGGGTCAACAATGCACAAGAGACGACAACAAATCACTTTCACAGAAAACAACAACATAACAACATTGGCACACATACAAAACAGTTAAAGCATCCCAGCAGTTCATAAAGTGATTAAATAAACCTTAAACTTCGCATTACAAAAGGGGTTTAAGGTACAGCCTAAACTGTTTTCAATTTAATTACGGTTTTAGGCGTACTAAACTGTTTTCCGGGAGTAGGGTTTATATGGGGCCTAGGGTAAATTATGGACCGATCTTCACGAAATTTTACAGTGTGATTTCCAGTCGAATAAAAAGAACAAAATCTCATATCATTCCGTGCATTGTTCCACTATTAAAGTTAGTTTTTGTAACAAAAATAATCAATTTTTTAAAGTGGTGGTTCCACATTTTGATTCATAGCTCTGATCCTACTGAACCGATATTGCTGGATTTCAAATCTGGATCCCAAACTGCTTAGGATAACAACAAGCAATTTGACACACAGTTTGTTCATTTCTTTTGAGTTTTTCGAAAGTGGGCGTGTTTTCAACAGACGGAGAGACGGACAGACGGACATGGCTTAATCGACTTAGAATTAGTCAAGAAGCCAGAATATTTATTTTTTATGGGGTCTGAGATGAATAATAGAAAAAAGTTTCACACGGTATGACAAACTTAGTATACCCTCTTCACAACTTATTGTGGTGGAGGGAATAAAAAAGTTGTGCACCGATTAATATGGAATAAACCTCATTTCATTCAAATTTGTGTTAAGATAAATGTTTTAAGACCAAAACTGTGATTTTTGTCGCATTTGTATTTCTTAAAAATTTTTAAAAAACTAAAAATTAGTTTTTCTTCAAAATGTTCCTTTTTTTCTTCAAAAACTCAACCACATCTCTGAAACTACAGGGCAAATTTAAAAACAATGTAAGCACGGCTTAAGATAACACTTTTGCCGAGTTTCGGAGTTTTTAACTCAATATGGTCAACCGTTTTCAAGTTATTCCAATATATGTAGTGAAAGTGCCTAATTTTGGACAAAACGGTATATCTCGAAAAGTAGAGCTAATAGAGAAAAAAGGAGACTAGATTTGAAATCAGCGGCCTCAGCTTAGTAAAAATTTTAGACCGCACAAAAAAAGCTTAAATTTGTTCCCTTGTGTAATAAATGGGTCGACATCGTTCTTAGACTATCGACAAAAAAAAATGGAATTACATAGAAATTGCATCCCTTGTGATGACTAAGAAAATGAAATGTCAATTATTCTAAGCGCACTTGCTGATGAGTTGCTAAGGAAGATATGGCGTTATCAAGCCTACTAAAAGATATATTTGGTACTATTGAAGTTTTCAGAAAACTTGAAATCATTGGCAACGCAGTCAGCTTGCAAAAAAGAAAGAAAGCCTATTTGGAGCAAATGCTTTCTACCGCAGAGCTCCAACTCTCAGCAGAACTCTGATGTTTGAGAAAGATTAAATAGTGTACGTGAAAAGATATTTGAAAGAATCTTTAAGCGCAATGTCTTTGACCTGGTAACCTTCAATTCTAGAACTCGAATCGAACTCTAGAACGAATGACTTGCTTAGCGGGATGGTGGTCAAAATATTTATTTCAACGAGTCAATGGTGATGGCCACCATCACGCTAAGCCATTCATTAGAGAAAAGTCAGTTCAATTCAGCTACACTGGGTTGCGGCTATTGCTACCCGTTTGATTTTTACTCCAGAAAATTACAGGTGGAATCTTCTGATCCATTTGGCTCAGGTGTTGTTAAAATTTTGTTTAAGAAGCTGAATTGTACTGCAGGAAATCATACTGTTTTTTTTTACAACTTTTTTTTTACTAGCTACGATCATTACGTTGATTTTAGAAATTTAAAGTACCGTCTGGGTCAATGTTTGAAGCAGTTCTTGGCTGACGATATCTATTTTTTTAGTATTTGTGTAGACGAACACAACCCTTAATACCGTTCGTAACAATTTTTAAGAAAGAACCGAGCAGTTTGTAGTGTTCTGTTCTTCGTTAAAAAACAGAACAATTGTAGTGATACTGTAGACAAACATTATAATTTAATGTTCTGTAATATTCCTTTTTTTTACATTGATAAAGAAAAGAACAAACAAAAAATTTTAGCAACGACCGCACCAAGAACAGCTTTTGTGTCTATTGTGTATATGTTTTGTTTGTGTTAAATTATTTTGCGGGCTTTTTGTTTTTTTCGTATGTGTATTTTGTTTTTGTAAAAAATTTTTGATTTTTTTAACCAGCCTAAAGGGCCGAACCGATCACAATGAAGTTTGTGGATTTCAAGAAAGCCGAACGGAATTAAATGTTCTCATCTTTTGTTGAGTTCGATAAGAACAGTATTATTTTTGTGTTCGAAAGATGACAACACTATTAGCGTTTGCGTTTTCCATAAATCTAACGAACCGAACACTACGGAACGAAATTTAGTGTTTAGTTTCGAACACTGGTTTGAAGGTTTATCTCAAGGTGGGGCTGGACACTTTCCCACTGAGTTACAAAACTAGTTACGGTGAACTTTTTTTCGTATGAGAAGTGCCTTAAAACACTTTGAATGGAAAAACAATGTTTTGAAAATTTTAGTACATAAAAGTACACTGACCTCTACTCTTTTGAGTACACCCCAAAAACTCGGTTAAAAAATGTTTTTTCATTTGTTTCTATTAAATGTTTTTAAACCATTAAAGTTGAATTTAAAAAATAATGGCTAGTTTGTATTTGACCTCTCATGGGTTAAGCCATTTAATCACAAAGATAAAAAGATTGACTAAACAAGAGATTACCAGATAATGAGTTAGGTAATCAAAAATCTTAATCCACATTTTTATTACTATTGGAGGAGGAAATTTATTTATTCACAGATTACTTACTTAGGAATAGATAAAGTATTGCATAAATTAGCAAATTGAATCATGTGTAACTGTATGATAATCAAAAGTGACCTCTGGTAATAAGCATTTAAAATGACCAATATGAAAGAAAATTACAGAACTGAATGGTAGGTAGATTTCAAAATATGAGTGTGTGTGTGTAAGCATATGTGTCTGAGAGCAAAAAGTCCTTTTAACCAAAGTACCAGTTTACAGAATTGAGTCATATTCAAGCATGCTTAATGCATATTTCCATTAAAACAAAATCCAAAAGTATTGCTTTCCTCTCGAAAAAACTTAAGGGAAACAGTGACCATATATGCTTGCAATTGTTTCAACTGTCACCAACATGCAGCAGCCTTTAAAACAATAACAAATTTAACATAAATTTTACAAAAACAATTTACTAACAAATGAAAAAGGAAAGGAAACGCACTGCTCTTGAGAAGAAAAAAAAGGACTGACTGACTTTAGCAGACACATAACAACATTCAACTGGCGGACGCAGAACAAAAACAAAAGAAAACTTTTTCAACATTTCGAGCCAAACAGGCTACAAAAGGATTTAAATTTTCTTTGCCCTTTTTCGAAAATTTTAAAAGTCAAACACTTAAAAGCTTTGTTGGGAAAAACAGCAGGCTACAGAAAATGACTGCTGGGCTTAAGAAAACGGCTAATTTTTTTTTCATAACAATGAAATTTTATTAACACAATGTTACAAAAACCAAAATTAAAATCTTTTTTAAAAAAAATATATAATAACATACATAGTTGAATTAAGGCCCTTTTGCACTGTCATACTGAGTATTTCGACAAGTCAAAAACTTAAATAAATTTTAAATGTTTAATAGTGTTGAAACAATTTGTTATGAAATGTCAAAAAATTACGTAAAGAAACTAAACAGTTTTAAAACTTTTCTAAACAATTTAATTAAATTGTTTCTTTTATAAGACTTGTATTTTTACAAAAGCGCAAGATGACAATCAGGGATGGCAAGTTGAAATTTTGTTCATTAATGTTTATTATAAAATTTATTTTTCTAATAAAAAAATGCAAAATGCTAAAAATAACTATAAAATTCAAGTGTTTTCTTGAAAAATATGTATTAATAGTTAAGGGTACTTTACACTATCATACAAGTCTTACGTATTTAAAGGAAAATACAACCCTGTCGTGATAAGTTGTTATTGTTTTTGAAAACTTTCAAACACCAATTTGATCAGAGATGCATTTCCGTCAAACTACGTAAGACTCGTGTTTTTTTAATTTAACTTTTCCCTCCTTGAACAAAATTTCAAAAACAGCTGTTGAAATATTTGCCGCCTAAAATAAAAAGAAGCATGTATGAGCTTTGCGTGGTGTTATCACTGTGGTAACCGAATAACGTGCAAAATAGATCTCCCTTTGCAGGCTTTATGCAGGCTCTATCATTGCGCGGGGTTCCTACGTACACATGCTAAAAGTTTTATCATCAACAACGTGGCCAAATAAAAAGCAGGTCTCTAAAGACACGAACAATTTCTTTTGCAATCGCGAATTAAACTGTGCAGAAATACAGAAGCGGTCTGATTTGGAGCTCATTGTGTAGCCGCTTCTGGGAAGTTATCGTCTCTAATAATGTAATAATTGAATCAATTATTTTTTTTTTTGTTGAACAAAAATTAATTAATAATTTTGATTTAATTAACATTTTAGTTGTTTTGAAATAAATTTTGAATTAAAATAATAATCAAATAACAAAAAATTATCAAAGTTATTTACGGGAATACAAAATTTATCATTAATAATATTTCTGTATGACGTGCTATTCCAAATTTTTCATATTTCATAAATACACTGATATTTATTTGTTGAGGGAAAGCTAGCTTTATTTCGTTTAAAATAAAATAATTTAAACTTGTGAAATTGTTGTTGGAAATTGTCAAAATCAATTAACACAAAGTTTTTTGATCATTTTTTTTTTAATTAAAATTAAAAATATCATTTATTGAAAAAAAAAAAAAATATTCAAAATATTAAATTTTTATAAATTTTTAGTAATCAATATAATCATTTTGGTAATTGGTGCATAATCAACAAATGGGTTGCTTGATTCTATGAATTTGGTATAAAATTGGTGATTAGAGAAAACTTTTAATTTTTTCTGTGTAAGAGGTTATTTAAGTGAAATCAATATACGTATAAAAATTGTTAAATTCGGAGCTCATTCTGCAGAAAGGGTCAAAATTTGAATACTTAGACCGAAAGTATTGGAATCTTAGGGAAAATATAATTTCTGGAAGGATGAATAGGAATTTAAAACTCAACATAACGAAGTAGGAATTCTGAAACAATTTCACCGTTGAACAAATTTAGCATGAAACCTCCGATTTTTTAAGGTTGGTAGATTAACTACACAGAAAAAAATAATTTTCATATTTGAATACGAAAATCGCATATTCGATTACAAAAATTTTTGAATTTTCTGCGATGACGATTTTTGCGGTATTGATAAAAAAGTTTTTATGTATAATTGTTAAATTTTTAGTCAACAACCAAGCTTATTAAGTCAATAAAAAAAGTTGTTGCCCAAAATAATTTTTTTCAACAAAATGTTTACTTGATTTGTTAAAATAAATTGTTGAAAATGTTGAATAAATCAAACAAAATGTTAATCGTAACTTTATTTTTTTATTTATTAATGATGATGTCATAAATTTTCAATTTTTATATTTTTATAAAACCACTAAAATTTATTACGCGGGGATAAGTAAGTTCCTATGCGCATTTTACTGGTTGCTTAGGCCAGATCATCAGGAAACCTTTTCCAAAGACTTTGGCAAAACTAAATATATTCAAATAAAACTGTAAAACAAATGAGAATTATGAGCTATTTAAATAAACAAGAGTTGTTAAAATACTGTCTTTACTTTGATTCAAATATTTTTTTTATTAAATATGAAGAATAATTTAATTATTTCATTATTAAATATGTTTAATTGAGTGCTATTTTGCAAAGTGTAAATTTGATAAATTTTTTCTTTGAATCAAACAAAAAGTTTGTTGACCTAAAATTTTATTTTTAACAAACTGTGTTGTTAAAAATTTTCTTGGGATATTTTTTTCTGTGTAGTTTTAAACGGTTTTCATACGGAGGTAAATTCCTATTTGGATTCCAGTGCCATTTTCGAAGACAGTATAAAAGACCTCATACTGGGGGTCCCAGACGACCGAGGCGTATTCCAGAATAGGTCTTACTCATGAAATATATAGTAGTGGATCGTCAAACTCTTTCCCCCAGCGTTTGATAAATCCAAGGACACCTTTTGGCCTTGTTGATAGTCGGTCATATATGCGCATTAAAACACAATTTATGATCAAGTAAGACACCCAGATCAAGGATGTCTCTACTCTTTTAAGTTGATGCTAATTTAGTGTATAGCTACAGAGTACTGGACTTCTTCTGTAGAATAAGATATGTTTATATTTGTTCGAGTTCAGATCCATCAAATTTATATCACACCATAAGTTCAAACTGTTTAGATTATGTTGGAGTAAGGAAGACATTGGAGTGTTTGTAGCTAAGGAAAAGTTTTACATCATTAGCATACATTAATATTTTCGAATATTTAATACACAATGGTAAATCATTAATGTATAGTAGTAGAAATAATACTGGAGCCAAGTGACTACCTAGGGGGACTTCAGATGGAACAGGTATAGCTTTAGAATTACAGCTGCGAAACAATATTCACTGATGCCTGATGCCCCTTTAGATAAGTTTACATCCAGTTAAGAAGTATAGAAGAGAGGCCGATTTTATCCAACTTGTACATTAGAAAGTCATGCTTTACTTTAGCAAATGCTTTACTTAAATCCGTATTAATGGTATCCGTATAATCGGATATCACCGAAGTTGTTAATTCCAAAAGATTGGTAGAAGTCGAAGAAGTCTTCCTTGGTGATAACAAGGAAGAGACTTGATGCGATATAATATTAGTCACGATTTTTTCAAAGGCTTTAGAAATAACACTAATTTAGCTGTACCTCTATTGTTCAAAATATTGTATTGTATTTAAATCCGGTTGTAGATTTTAACAAAGGTATAATGGAAGATTTTTTCTAGTAATCGGGGAAATATATCCAGTTAAAAGTGAAATGTTATATAAGACGTTAAAGGCGAAATTAAGGAATATAAGCATTTCTGAAGTACAGAACAAGGATCCCCATCAGGTCCATAAATTTTAGAGTATTTAATTCCTTTGACAGCATCCATAACAGTTGTTTCATGTAATATTGGACAATTTATCATTGAAGATTCAGGTACGGATAATCGAATGAAAGATTCATATCCTTATTGTTATGAAAAAGTTATGAAACGATCATGGTGTTCCTTGACTTTGGAGAGATAAAGTGTTCCTTGACTTTGGAGAGATAATCATTGTAATATTGTAATTGTAATTGTTATAAAATATCTGCATACACTCAAAAGAAAAATCCACCCATCCGAGGTGGATTTTCTTGAATCAAGTACAGAAAGATTTAAGTACGGATTTTCAATCCCAAAATACTTATATTATCCATATTCGTACTTGAAATAATCCAAAACCAATATTGATTTACGTAAAACTAAGATTGAGTCAATCTCAAAATGCGTTAGATTTAGGTATTATAAAGTTGATTGCGTTGAATTCGTGCTTGAAAAAAACCAAAAAAGAATTTACAAAGAAAAAATTATAATGATTGATAGACTTACCCTTTTTACACCTTACAGAATGATAAAACATCAACATCATGCCCGATATGGTTTTTACTATAAAAATCTTATGAACATATTGAACCAAAAATATAAACGAAATGAGAAGCAAGAGTTCCAATTTACTTTTTAACCCTTCGTGGTACACACGAGTCTGGCCAGACATTTTTTCAATGTGTATAGAAAATCAAAACATGCGTAAGCCGGAGGGTTAAACATGAAAATAATACATGTTTTTCTTCTTGTTCTGTTGTTTGTACACACAACAAACTTTGAAAAACACTCACAGCCGTACCTTAACAAGAGCGGAAGGCGAAGCGTATTCTTCCGCTTAGCTTTTACGCAGATATGCCATACCTAAACCAGAGCGTAAACGTTGTGTCACAAACAGTAGTGTTAGCTTTCTTTGTTTAATAATATGGAAATAAAAAATGGATATAAAACCGCTAGATTGACAAAAAAACAGCTAAATTGACATTATTTATTAAGAATAACGGCCAACTTCACTATTAAACGCGCTGTCAAAATCGGATTTTCCAATTGCAAAGCGTTGACGCCGCGCTATTTAGTGATGCTTCATACAAATTGTATGGGCATGAGAACTTTTGACAGCTAGAAAACGCTTTCCGCTCTTGTTTAGGTACGGCTGCCACGTATGCACGCATAAAAGAATACAATGCTGAGAGATGAGACTATTAAGTTTTATGAGATTAACACCCTCACTTTGTAATTTTTTTACTCTCAGAATGACACTACCAAAGAAAAGTTTCATCTTTTTTTGCTTGATTTAAGAATTTTATACTTATTTCAAAAAATTCCCGTATTGATTTTCTAAATTAATCCCATTTAGGATTGTTTTGAGTACGTTTAAGTGTTATTCGTACTTGAATTTTTGAGTACACAAATAGCTGAGATATAAGAAAAAAACCACGACTGCCTCTAATTTTACCGAAAATCCCTTGTTGTTGTTGTTTTGTTTTATTTTTTGTACTGTTTATGGAGAACGGCAGGAAACAAATTTTCCATATTTGGCACAAGCATCTTTATTATAATGGCGGAATTCAACAACTTGGCGTGGCACTCCCCATAAAGGGGCGTTATAAATTCCTGTATAACTGGAGAACGAGAGCCAAAGTTTCCAAACTAGGTAAATTAGACGAGATAGAAAAAGTGGAAGTGGCACTACCCATACAAAGTTCTTAAAGATTTCTGTATATCTGGAGAACGCACAGTGGCCCCAATGTGAAATTAAGAGCGAAAATACTCGTTTTTTCAAATGGTGCCAGAGTAAAAATTTTGTTGATTTTTTAATGACAAGATATATATTTTTTTTTGATTATTTGCAATATTTTCACTGCTCCATTTATTTAAACATCAGTAATTGCTAAGTTAAATTTTTAATAACAGATTAGTTGATAATTGTATGTGGTTTCGAGAGCTAATAAAATAAAGTGAAAACTTTTCTATAACATTTGTTGGTTTTATTTATACAAAAAAGGTATATATTTTTTAAATTTAAAAAGTTACGCTGATTTAGCATTCCGTTTAGAAAAGTATATATGCAAATTAAAATGTATTCATTAATTGTGGAACTTAATATGTATTGTAAATTGTCATAGAGTTTTAAATGTGACTTTCACCAGCTGGCGCTGTTATTTTTGTGTTTTTATCATCTTTAACATGTGCATTAATAAATGTTTAAGAAATTAGCTGCCTATTTTTGCCTAAACACTTTCTATCGTATCTTAAGGTTGCAATGTCTATCACTAAAAGGAATTTGTTCAATGTTTGGTACTCTAAAAAAGATCAGAAGAAAAAAATAACGCTGTCATACATTACATTTTCATGAAAAGTGGTATAGAAAATTATGAACGTTTTAAACATTTTAACTATACAACAAAAACAAATCAACACAAAGTAGTATCAGTGATTACACAGCGGAACAAAATTGAACTTTTTTTGTGTTGATGTATGAATTTTTAATAAACAAAAATTTTTTTTTATATTAAAATTTTTTTTTTTTAACTTCAACGATATCTCTAAAACTACTGGTAAAATTTCACACCAATGTTAGCACGGCCTTAAGAAAATATTGCTGACGAATTTTGAATTTTTTTTTTTTAACTGAATATGGTGACGCATTTTCAAATTATTCCAATATTTGTGGCGGAAGTGCCTTAATTTTGGCCATAACGGTATATCTCGAAAAGTCGAGCTGATAGAAAAACTAAGTGCAGATTTGGATTCAGCGTCCCAAATTGGCTTAAAAATAATATTCAGTTCTTAATCAGCAAAAACCTCTTTTCTTGTATTATGAAATGATTTCGTATTTTTCATGACAGTTAATTTTATATGGAAAGCGCAAAACCAATGCAATCGAATCTATAAATATTTGGCGTAAGATCGTGCCATACCAATTCATTTGTAGAAAAGAGTTATGAGTTTTTTCGCTCTAAATTTGTCATTGGGACCACTGTGGAACGGCAAGAGCCAATGTTTCCAAATTAGTTACAAGCATCTCGGTTATCAAATCACAACATCCGACAAAGTGTGGGCGGGTTCCGACAAGTAGGAGTGGCACAAGGTTGAAATATTTATATTTGATTAATGTTGTTTTAAAAAATATTAGGAGTTGGTGTTTCAAGATATATTAATGAAATAATTAATAATTTAACATTGCAACAAAATGCTTCTGTCGACAATGTCAACACAAGTGACTGCTTTCAACGCTTGTGATCGCGTTATATCCCAGGAAAAACTTTTTGATTTTTAGTAATAGGTGGTAGTTATTTCGTACGTTACCTGGCAAGTAGTGGTCATTACAATTGTCATTATTTTGAAAACTTTAATAAGTACTTACTAGTAATGACCACAACAACTACTTATTACTTCTATTATTTTCACTACTGAATATTTGCTTACTAATAATCAGCTCAGTAACTACTTATTACTTGTGTTGTTTTCAGTATTGAATATTTACTTACTGGTAACGCACTCAATAATTACTTATTAGGTCAATTAACTTGTGATTTTTTGGCTTCTGGTAAGTATATTGTAAGTACTTACAATTCAACTTACTAGTAGTTAAATAATAACTGTGGACACCTCGTACAAAAATAAGTAGTTATTCAGCCGAAAAAAAAGTAGTGCTTATTTTCTCTAACATTATTTGCTAACTTACTTGGTAAGTAAAGTTTTTGCTGGGATCTAATAGCAGGTCGAAAATTTGTATGAAAACTACTACGTTATCGCACGTTTGCCTTTCCAATCGACTTGTCGTGCTGAAAACTTCAAGTGGGGCGGAAATCAGCTTTTTGTCGTTGAAAATGCAAGCAAGCGATAGCGGTCGTCTCTCTCTGTTACTCTCTTAAAACTGCTTGTGTAAAAATTTAAATTTTAAGCATTTCTTAGTAGATGTATCTGAAATTCGACTTCCCATCATAATTTCTTTTGAATTGTTCAAGTTTTCATTAAATTTTTCCAGACAACTTCATTATTCTTTGATAAAATTTTAAGCATGAACTTTATGATTTATATTTGTGTCATTAAAATTAGATTTTGAATTAAGTTAAAAAAAAAAAAAAAATATTTGACAGAAAAAGTAATAGACCAATTTTATACAAGATAAATTGCGTTATTAAAATGTTAATCAAAGTAGAAGGAATAAGTAGATCTTGTGTTACTTTTTTCCACATTAAAAACACCTGACAAATTGGGGAAAAAATATAATTTTTTTTATGTGATGATAAAGTAAAATGGCAATAAATTTGTTTAAAAGACTATTAAACAATTTATTATCAAAATTATTGTCGCTTGATATTTTATTATTATTCCATAAAAAAACACCCTCCTCTCTCTGCTCCTCACGACCAGTGTGAAATGTCTCTTTTTTCGTTTTTTTAATATTTTTATTGATTCAACTGTTGTTTTTATTGAGAAAGCACTTTTGCTTCGTTAATGGTAAAAATTAATTTAAATATCATTAACTCAATTAATTTTTCATTAATTTTGTTGTTGTTGTTTTTCGTTTGTTACCAAAATAGTGTGTTTAATGCATTATTTAAAAAAAAAATAATTATTTATTGTTTTCATTAACATTATTAAAAGAATATATCGACAAAAATATAATACAATACCAGCAATTGAAGTAAAATATCAACAAAAAAAAAATAATGATTAAGATAAAAAGGCAATAAGAGGTTTTTGTGGTCGATATTAAAAAAAAAACTGAAATATGGTTTGGTTAATGTTTTTTATAAAGCTAAAATTGAAATAAATTTAAAGGAAAAAAGTAAAAATGCTGTATTCGGCTGTGCCGAGTCTTTGCTACCCTCCACCGCAAGTGATAATATTTTAGGATTGTTGGTTTATATGGGAATTATAAACTATTAAACAATTTTTTTTTCTTGCGGTGTGAGACGTTTCAAAGTCTACTAGTGTTTACTTATTGGTCGAAATTCGACTATTATTATTTACGGAAAACATGTTTCAAGCATTTGTGATCGATTTTGCGAGGGACCAACCTCCGGTCCATATGTTTTATTCAACTAAAGTCCGTAAATGTTAAATTTATTTTGTAAATAAAATAATATAAGATAAAATCAAAAAGAACTAAAAACTAAAAAGCTCCAAAAAGTCTTGTCTTATAGTTTCTCAATCACTCTGTAATATGTTTCTAGGCTCAGTAGTAATAAAAATTACAAAAAGTACCAGTTAAAGAACAAAAAAGTACCAAAAAAATACCTCATATATATTCGCATTCACTTATGAATTTTCATGTTTAATTTATTTCTAGGTCCAATATAACAAAAATTCAAAAAGTACCAATTGAAAAACAAAAAAGTACCAAAATATTTCATTTTTGAGGTTCTCATTCACCCGGGACTCAGCACCTAGAGTTTTACTTTCCTAATTCAATATTATAGAAAATTTAAAAATTACCACTTGTGCTGCATTGGAAAATTAAAAGAAAGAAATTTTATTTCCCGTATATCCCCTGTTTGATACCTTTTTCTCCCCATTGAATTATCAAAAATTTCAATATTGTAGTGGGAGCCTAAAATTTAATCACCCCTATCGTGAATAACAAGCGGAATTTTTGTTCCCATGAAATTTTTATTCTCCTCGAAGGGAAGAAAAGCAATCGTAAATCTCCCGTGAACAATTTATACGCTATCAGTTCCAGTGAATGTCAAAAAAAGAAAGATTAAACAAATGAAAAATCAATGCAATTTTTGTTCAAAAATATTCACGTATATATTTAAAAGAAAAGTTTAAATAATAATGCAAATTTCAAAAAATAATGCAAAATATTTAGTTTAATTTCAACGTAAGATTTTGCACTTTGTAAATGTTATGTAGTAAAATAATTTCCAAAATTCTGCCACCACGTCTTTCGAAAGTTCACAAATCCGCAGGCAATCGACCTGTTGTTTTGCATTTTGTTGAGCAATGTATCAGAGTGTGCCTTATTAACGGATCTTGCCCTTAACATTCGAATTATAAGAAGAACTACCTACATACATATTCTGTTTCCCAGCAAAAATAAAGTAAGAAAGTCAAAGGAAAAAGTGAATAAATTACGAGGGAAAAAATTATTTACGATAAAGGGAATTTTTTCCAGTGAACATTTTTTCACATTATTATTCTTATAAAAGGTCCGAATTTCAAAAAAGTACTAGACACCTGTCCGCTTATTTTTCTTATGAACAACGATAAGTATTGAATTTTTTTGTATCTCTTTTAGTTCTGGAGATATGAAGCTACCGAATTTCCCCGTTTTTAGACTTTTTACCCCCTCAGATTTTAATAAAATATATATTGTGCACTTCTGTAAGTAAATACATTTCATAGAGTGTCTTTTTTATTCACATCGATTGACAAACAGAGGAGGAAAGTGTTCTGCACTGTTTTTCCTCTGCCGAATAATATAAAATATTCCAAAAGTACACTTTATGTGGGCAAATTACCACTTAGTCTTATGACTTAATTTTTAATCATATAAAAGTTACCCACAATCTCACCAAGTTCATTTAATAATTAACTATCAGTTATAGCTGTCAACACATATTGTTAACTGGAAGTTAAAGTAAAAGTTAGTTTTAACTGAACTTGGTGAAATTGGGGTTTAATTTGCCCTTATTTAAATATAATACAAATCAAAACCCGTGCCCCGGTAGTGAGCTAGGGTTAAGGGTTCAATTCCCGCCAAAGAGTCTGATTTCTTTCCTGCAGAGTTTGTGCAAAATTAAATAACTTAAATTAAATTTATTACACAATTTCCAATTCGTGTAGATGGGGTTTTTCACATTTGGATTCATTACACTTTTTCTACTGCACCTAGATTTCTACTGCTGGATTTTATTCCCAAGCTGCTTTGGAGAACTAACTAGAGGCACTTTGACACCAATATTGTTATTTTTTTTTTTAAGTCGTTTGAAAGTAAGCGTTATTGCAACAGACGGACAGATCGCCAGACAGACGGACATAGCTAAGCTTTAGCCTTAGAATTAATAGAGTTTCAAGAGTTTCATACGGAATGAAAAACTTAGTGCATCTTCATTCGGCACTAGAGTGAAGGAGGGTATAAAAAGGTTTAAAATTTAAAATTTTTGGCAAATGTGAAATTTTTGAGTTAAATTTACATTCTACAGTAAATGAACCAATGACTTTTCGTAGGATACATTGGGCTAGTCCAATAGTCAATACATTTAAGTCAAAAGTTTTTCGTATTCATATTAAATCTGTTTTACTAAAAAACTATAATGACAAATCTGCGTTTTTAAAGACAATTGAAAGTCATTCTGGATTTTTATACCTAAAAGTTTCAGGCATTTGTCGCTATATGGATTACAAAGGGCCAGTGTGATGTGTATACAGCCATGTCACAGAGTACAACTCCGTTCGGAATCGAAGAAAACATATTTGTTTATTGATAGAAAGTGTATTTTCATAGTTTTATGGCCTTTCAGATACAGAAAACTTCCATTCCGTTCATGAAAACAAAAATGGTTTCATTCCGAAAAATGTAGAATTGTACTCTGTATTTACTACAAATCGCTTAAAAATTAAACCAAACTTGTAATTTTAGTAACACTACTGGTTACTAGATCCTGTAGTGAAAAAGAAAATTATTTGTACCTTTAAAGGCAACAAAGAGACAGCCAAGTAGACAATTATCAAATAATGTTTGTATGCACAGTTCAATTAATATTAATGAAGCAGTAGAAAATAACAGTGTTTAAAAAGCTGCAGTTGAGATAGTAGAAGTCATAAGATTGTGCTGTAACTTCGACTTCATCAAAATAAACTGTTGCCTTTACCTCTGATTTATCAACGCAAAAGCAAAAACCGAAAAGTTGTACACAGGGCTGCCAGAAATTTTCAGCAAAAAATCTTAATTTCACCAAAAAAAATCTTATTTTGGAAAAAAAAATCTTATTTTTGGAAAAAAAAATTTTTTTATTAAAATTAACTTTAAAACATAACAATATGTATTTCCACTGTTGCCAACTTTTTTTTGAAGATTTCCCGCCAAATCGGACTTCAAAACCGCTAGAAATCGCTAAATATTCAATTTAGCGCGATTTTTCTTAAAACTACCACTAACATCAAATTATTTTTAAAAGTTTGTTTATATAAATCTAGATATTAGCTGTTTTTTCAAAGATATTTCGATGCACTTAAAATTACCTTTTCGGATTAAACATTTTTCTATTAAATGTCTTTGCTATTATTTAATTTTTGCGAACCTTAGTCTGACTTGCAATATTTTCTGTTTTTGCAAAATAAAAAGCGCGCAAAGCTCACACCTGATTAATCACCCTTGAACGCCAAACAAAGGTTGCTTTTTAAATGCCCAACCATAATATGCATAGCGTTGCTTAACCTACTGTCAAAAATTCTCTCAAATGTATAAAAAAAAAAAAAAGAAATATAAAATCAACAAACATTTGATTCCGTACGGAATGTGCGATCAGTTTCTCACCTTTCTTAAGCAAATGACAGTTTCATAAAATTTAACAAAAAGTTTCCATAAGTTCAATATGGCTAGCCTCATATGATTAACATGTGTTCGCATATTTGCTTAAGCCAACTTAAGCACATTATGGTTGGGCCTTAAGTTTTTTTTTGTCCAGTAAACCGCAAGGTTGCATTATTAAGTTTAAAAATTTTCAAATGGGAACAAAGAAGGTTTTTTTTAATTGAACCTAACCTTCGTCTAGACAAAACAAAAAATATTGTTTTTGGGGAAAAAATCTTAAAATCTTTTTTCGGTTAAAAAATCTTAAAAAATAAGGTAAAATCTTACTTCTGGCAGCGCTGGTTGTACACAACAAAGAACATAGACAGTCGCCATGTTTGGAAGTGTTTGCTTTGACAGACTGAAACTTAAAAAATCCCGTAGTTAACGAAGATTTTTGAGATTTTTTTGTCCAATTAAAAATCAAAAAGTAAGAAAAAGCAATTTTTTTATTTTGACTGCAGTTTTTTAAACCTTGGAAAATAAACGCAAATTTGCAATTTCAGTAATACGTTTAGCTACTAGTTCATGTTATATAGAAGAAAAACATTTGGCTCTTTATATTTTACGAAGAGATTTATCAAATAATATTTGGACACACTGTTGAATGGATTTTAAACTGGTACAATAACAGCCCAAATTCCCGATTTTAGTAACACAAGTAGTTTCAAAATCGTTTGATCTAATGAAAATCATTTTGCCCCATTATAAATTGCAGAGAGGCAATGAGTAGAGAAGATTTACTTCAGCACCGACCGTGTTGACCTTACATCAAGGAGGTCTTAACCTCTGCGTGACAAATAATGTGTTTATCAACCGTCCCCGAGTGAGAGTGCAACCAAGCTACACAAGTAGCACTTTTGAATGTGTAGTCCGGCAAAATTAGGCACTCGCTCCTTGCTTAGAAGCTGGAGTTATATAACCTTCGCAGCTTTTGGAACATGCATCATGATGAATAGTAACGTCAACTAGGGATGATCCGTTTCGCATTCCGAACTTTCCCATAAATGGTGAACTATAAGGATGTCCCTTCCCGCGACTTAGTGTCCAAACCGAAGGGTGCTGTGCCACCAGGGGCTTCTGACTCCCTTTTGGAAAATTACAGCAGCATCTGTTGAATAGCAAAAGCACTTAGGGGGAATCGCAAAATCAGCCCTCGAAGTGGGGTTTAAGCCACAACCACCACGTGATCTCCGAATCTATCTCTTTGTCAAAAAAGTACATTTCCATTGTAACATTCTTTTTAAGAGTTTATTCATTTTAAAAAGCACACCCCACCCCCACATAGGACAGAGAACAACCTTGTGAAAAAGCAGCTTTCTACCAGAAAAGAAAAGCTACTGCAAAGACGATCATTCTGAAAACAGAAAGCATTTCCCACAAGAAGCACACTAACGGAAGCCTCATCCAATAGCCTGTCCGCTGTCATGTCACAGGACGTTATTGACTTTCGTGGTACCAGATAGGATCTCAGATCCGCCGCGATCTCAAGAGATCTTTCAGTTTTGGATTTTTGCCAAATCCCAGGTATTGGCAACACCTGATTATACCACTGAGGATGTACTACCAAACGTTTAAATATCGTTAAGATCGTCCCTACCAATCCTCTAGGGGGACTATTTCAGAGAGACAGTCATGAAGTTGGTAAAAAAAGTTGTTTGGCTGATTTAACTAATTACACTGTGATAGAAATTGACACTTTTTTTAGACAAGCTGGGCACTCGTCGTTTTACCCTAATTCGGGTACGCTGCACTGAACCAAAAATCCAATGAAAATGTATGTTAACACTTAGAGCCCCACGTGTCCACCGGTGGTCATTTTTTTCTGCACTAGTGGACCGCGTGCTGACTAGTGGTAATTCATTAGTTGACAAGCTGAGACCAAAATTTTTTAACTTAGTTTTATTGATTTTTTTCATTGGCAGACCAAATTACAAAGTCCAGGCCAAATAGGTTTACATCCTGGGACCGAACTAATTTTATTTCAATGGTAAATGTATGTAGAACGTTTCCACTGGTGATCACAATGTCGGGAAGTGACACACAGCGTGTTACCACGGGTGGACACGATGTCACATAAAGTAAATCCACCAATGACCACGGGTGGTCACTTTGTCCCAAATCGTCAAAATACAAATGTCCGCCGGTGGTGCACGTGGGGCTCTAAGTGTTAAGCAAGCGAAATTACGTTTAGTAAAATATTTTCGTTGGCTCAACGAATTATTCGTTAATATAATGAAAATAAAACCTAAATTTCGCGTAACTCAAAAACGCTTTAGCTTATTGAAAAAAAAACCCGAAATTTCCTTTAAGAAAGGTAATTTTTTTTTCAAAAATGCACAGTCGTTTAAGAAACATAATCTTTTTTTTTTTTTTTGGAAAAAAAATAAATTTTTTATTAAAATTTCGAAATTTTTGTTTTTTAAAAATTCATAAAAAAATTGGAAAATGCAGCTAGGCTTTCAATTTTTTTTTTTACGTATAAAAAAGAAGTATAAAAAACGAAATTGCAAACAAAACAAGCCATAAATGATTAAAAACTGTTGCCAAATTTTGATTTAATTCACAAAAGTAGAAAAGTTTTAATTAATTTAAGAATTTCATAAAACGCAATATTTGAATGGGAGCCTCCCTAAGAAGTGGCGATAAGGGGCAAGTATGTCTCGAGGAAATGTTAAGGACAAAAAACTAATGGAGGTCGGTCATACATTTTATCCCACTAGTGGCGACTCCTGGGCATTTATGGGACTTTTTCTTCAATATATTTCTAGTCCGCATTGAAAATTTTGTATGGGAGTTTGCTTAAGGAAATAAATGATTTAGATGAAAAATAAAGTGGGGTTGGTCATACATTTGACCCATCTAGGGGCAGCCTTGGCACTGCAGGGGCCAAATTTAAGAATTTTATTTAACCGCCATATTTGTACGGTTGAAATTCTTTAATTTGGCTGCTGCAGTGCCTTGGATGCTCCTAGATGGCTCAAATGTATGAGTAAAGAAATTACGTAGTTATTGTGGATAAAACTTAAATCGCGGAAAAGGATATCGTAATGCCGGGTTAAGGCCTGTTTTTTAGAGTTAGAGCATAATCCTGACAAGCGTGTTCTTAAACTGCCACCTTAATACTGATGCCTGCAACTGGGGGACGTTGAGTCTATTCAGTGTTGAGCACATTGTTTCTTTAGGTCATATTGGCTGAACCTTTTGGTAATTTTTAAAACATTCCTTTTCGTAAATGCTGTAGAATGAAGAGAGCCCAATGCCCCTTTACCGTTTACTTAGGCCTAGTTAACTAGACTTTTCATACAAATTAGCTATTTGTAAATACAAATTATTGCTTATTTTTAGTACAAAATGAAATTGAAGTACACAATATTTTCTCTATTATATTAAAGCTGAAGTATTAAGCAATTAATATTAAGAAAACCGTAAAATATCTATAAATCAGACAAAAGATTTTGTTGGTATTATCATCTTTTTGAAACAGCATTTAAACATCTTCCCAGCTTTCAGTTCCTCCCCACCAAAAGTTTTTCTTTTCTTGTGGCCATAAATTATATTTTATTTCTTCGATTTGTTTAAGAATTAGTTGATAGTAATTTGTTAATATTTTAATATTAAACAAATACAAACTTTTAACAAACAATCTAAAAACCAGTTTGCAACAAAAAAAATATAAGATAAATCTTTAATACCAGTCTGAGCTGTGTCAGGATGCTTTACAAAATTAATTATTCAAATTTGTATGGCATACAAAAGGGGGTTTTAAAATTTAAATATAGATTATTTAAACAAAAGTAGCAAAAATATTTATCCTTGAAGTCATTAGCAATGATTTGTTTGCTTCTCCTGAATAAGGGGGGTGGAGTAGGTTGACTAAATCTGCATAATAAATGCGGGTAATTAAATGTAATTAATTGCTAAAGATTGTTTAAATTTGTGTTGCCCTTTTCTATTTATTTTAATTTTATTCTATAATAGACTTAATTAGAATCTATAGAATAATTTGTTCATTGCCAGTGTTTGAGAAGAAAAATAAATTGTTAATTGATACCAAAATAATGTTAATAAAGGGCACACACAAAATCTCCAAAAATTTTCACCAATTAACGCATTAATATAAAATAAAATCAATTTTAATTAAAAATGTAATCAAGTGAATTAAACGTTTAATCAAACGAATTTTGGTTTTTTTCTGTGTCTTAATTTGAATTTTACGAAAATTTTTAAATATTGCAATTATGTATCAAAATTTAAAAATTTTCTAATATTTACACTTCTGTTTTCGATTTCGCTACAAATTTAACTCCCAACCAGGCTGCCAGATAATTTTGTGAAAAAATCGCCAATTTCCTGAGAACTAATAAAAAAGTCGTCTTTTTCGTTTCGAAAAATCATCAATAAAATTGGACAACTTGAAATTTTTTTTAGCAATGTTTGTTTGATTTTTACTTTGTCGATTTTTAGGAACAAAAATACAATCAAACAAAACCTAATTACTTCATACCAAGTTAGTATTTTCAATCGTGCTAAAGCTACTGGGAGTCTCTTGACCCCAATAATAATACAGCGAAAGACGCTTACTTTAATCGTTGTGCGAATAGTTTGCGATGTGGGTAAAGATTATCTAACAAGTCTTCACTGAGAGAAAAATGCTTCATATATTTAATGAATCGTTTTCATAAAAAAATTTCACTGGTTAAATGAAAATTTTCATTGTCCAAATGGAATTTCGTAGTTACAAAAAGTATTTTCGTTAAAATCGATTCATTGGATTTCGTAATTACTTTAAAAATTTTCATTGGATATATGAAAACTAAAGTTTGTCTAAGTTAAACAAAAAAATTTTAATTGGGAACATAAAAAACAATATACAAACATAACTATGTATATTCATAAATCAATACAAAATTATAGTTTCCCTAAAAAAATGTTTAATTGGTAATTAAAATATGTAAGATTTTATTATTTCATACGCCATTAAATTTATGAAATCAAAAATTTTTTTATAAAAGCAACATATTTCAATAATTGAAAAAAAAAGAAATTATTTTTGATATTCAAATAACTCTATAGTCTCAATAATTAAAAGTATAAAAATATTTCGAAAAAGCATGCCTTGTTATTGTTGTTATGTTATGGCAGTTTAATCTCATATTTACGCTCTTAACTGAATAATGGTCAAAAACATAGTTTTTTTATTCAAAAACTATACTGCCCAGTAGGCAAGCTGGTAGTGAGCTAGTCTATCAGCGCCGAGGTTGCGGGATCGATTCCCGCCAGCGACTCTGGTAAAAACAAAAAAAGTTAAAAAAAAATTTTTTTTTACTTTTTTGAAATTATTCATCCAATGAATAACATTCATAGATCTAATGTAATGTTTCATTAAATACATTTTAATGAAACAGGTTTCATTGATCCAACGAAGCGCTGCATAGATTCCTTTTTAATGCAATTTTTCATGGGATTAATGTCAAAATTCATTGGTATTCTGAAAAAAATTCTTTCAGTGTTGAAATATGACATGTATATTGAAGAAAAAGCCCAATTACTGCCAAGGAATCGCCCCTAGGGGGATAAAATGTATGACCGACCTCCATTAGTTTTTTGTCCTTAACATTTTCTCGAGACATACTTACCCCTTATCTCTACTTCTTAGGGGTGCTCCCATACAAATATTGCGTTTTATGAAATTCTTAAACTAATTAAAATTGTTCTACTTTTGTGAATAAAATCAAAAGTTGCTAACAGATTTTAATCATTTATGGCTTGTTCGTTTTTTATATGTCTGCAAAAAAAATGGAAGCAGCATTTTCCTATTTCTTATGAATTTTTAAAAAACAAAACTTTCGAAATTTGGATAAAAAAAACATTTTTTTTTCATAAAAAAAAAAATTATGTTTCTAAAAGTTTCACCTTTCTAAAAGGAAATTTTATTGCGGAGTTTCGGTTTTGTTTTCAATAGGCTAATGCGTTTTTGAGTTACGCGAACATGTGCAACCTCCCCCATTTTCGAAATAACGGTATATCCCGAAAACCAGAGCTTGTCTAAAAAAGTGTCAATTTCTATCACAGTGTAATTAATTGGGCGTACGAATTTTTTCCTCAAGGTGAATTTTTATCACTTTTTCTATATTTTTACACGGTTATATCTGGGTATACCGTACGGAATATCTCTTTTGTGTCTAAAGCAAAGTTTTAGATATTAAGAAGAAGGTTTAGCACGTCACAGTTTTTTAGAATTCGAAATGACATTGTTAAATTTCATGAAGATTGGTCCATAATTTACCCTTAAGCCGTAATCAATAATGTTATCATAATAGAAATTCGTACGTCACAGTTGTATAGGACTAGTAATTACACTGTGAAATTTCGTAAAGATTGGTCTATACTTTACCCTAGGCCCAATATAAAACCTACTCCCGAAAAACAGTTTAGTACGCCTAAAACCGTAATTTATACTGGTATCAGAATAAAAATTAACACTTCACAGTTTTAAAGGACAAGAAATCACCTTGTAAAATTTTGTGAAGATCGGCCTATAGTTGACCCTATGCCCCATATAGACCCTTCTCCCGAAAAACAGTTTAGTACGCCTAATAAATAATGTTATCAGAATAAAATTGAATACTTCACAGTTTAATAGGACTAGAAATAGCACTAAAAAATTTCGTGATGATCGGTCCATAATTTACTATATGCCCCAATATAAAGCCCACTCTGGTTAAATAATTATATACGCCTACAACCGTAGCAGATATAGATACTGCGGTAAAATTTCTTCCAACTCAGCTTCATATAGCCAGACAAAATGTCATGAAATTTTGTGATATACGGTCCATAATTTACCTCAGATCCCATATTTAACAGCCTTCTGAAATTTACTGTAAACGCTAAAACTAATTTCACCATTGTATTGAATTTTATAGAAATTTATGTTTTTTAATACCAGAAATCACTCTGCGGAATTTTGGGATGATTGGTTCATAACTTACCAAGGCTCTAATATAAATACCCCTCCTGAAAATCATTTAAGTTCGGCTTAAACTGTTACGAATCAAGATATTCTACTCAAGATTGTCGGCCAATAATTTAATATAGGTCTAAACCGCAACCAATTTTAATGAATAATATCACTTCTGAAATATTCGAACTGTGGGTGGAGGGTATTAAAGATTCGGCACAGCCGAATATAGCACTCTAACTTGTTTATCAGTCAATTGGTTTGACTGTTTTGCGTTTTGTTGTACTCATTAACTTGAAATAGTGGTTGAAAATTTATATCAGCGTTACCGCTTTGGTTTTATTTTTCTGTGTATGTCTTTTGTTGTGAGCAAAAATTATTCTGAACTTTTTTTTTAATCAAATTTGATGGTCTATTACGGTCGAATAAGCGTGGGTGTTTCTAAAGGCCGTTATACACTATCCCGCAAAGTCTTTAGTAATTTACAAAAATGCAACCCTGTCATGATAAGTCGTTATTGTTTTTTAAAAATGTTCAAAGAACTTTTAGATTAGGGAAGCAGTTTTGAAAAATACGTAAGACTTCGTGGGGTAGTGTGTAACGGCCTTTACAAAACGCGTATGTGTGTTTATTCTTTTAATTTGTCGATATTGCTTATGGATGTAGTGAATGCATTCATGCAGGTCTTTGATACATAAATATACATACATATATACTTCGTCTGAACCTCACGCGCTTCTGTCTCCGTTACACATAAACGTATTTTGTTAGTGCCTTTTTTGTGGTGAGGTACTTATTTAATTAATAAGTTAGTTTTTTAAATAAGTTTATTATTCTGTTAGTAACTTAAACAATATTAATCATGCACCCTTTAAAGTTTTGTTTGAAATGGGTTTTCCGAAGACCCCATATATGATGATAACTAGGTTTTACTAGTCCGGAATAGTTTGCTTTCAAAACTCAATTAGATCGCTCCACAAGCAGCTGAGTTATAAGCAATTTTTATTTTAATTTTCACCCATAAATTTCTAAGTTTTACCTTTAACCTTTAACTTTTTGATGTCTTCTTTTAGTCTATGAACTTTTTCTTCTCATTCACCTGAAATAATTTTGGTAGAATACTGAAAGTGAACATTCACAAGACTTATTCATAAATGATCGAGTGGTAGACAAAAAACTATTTTTTTATCCAGAATTTGGCACAAAAGTGCCCATTTAGCTAGGGAGATCGAATTTGGCCCACATTTCTTCTATATAAAAAAAAGCCAAGCCTGTTCATTATTTTGCTTGGGTCCCATAAGGGAATTTAAGGTTTTGGTATGATTTTTAACACAAATGTGAAGGGTATATAAGATTCGACAAAATGACTTGACTCAAATTAGCCTCTACATTGACAGAAAAGAAAAAAAAAAGAAATGCATTAAAAAATCCCGCATCTCGTGAATAAAAAGTAAACAGTTTATTTCTTTCAAATTTGGCTTTGCCCATAAGTTTTTAAGAGAAAAGAAAACTTAATTTTCGTTAAGTTATTATAAATTATATAAATTTTATTTTATTTAACCTTTATTTATTTAATTGCAATATAATTTATTAAGCTTGAGGTTTTTTGTTTTTTATAAAAAATTAAATAACATTTATTTATAAGTTCCAATATTTCGATACAGCAATGTGTATCATCGTCAGGGAAATAATTAAACAATTAAAATAACGTTCACAAAATAATGAAAAAATAATAACAATTGTCAAACATAGAAAAAATTATTTACAATTAGAAAAAATTTTTTAAACAAATAATCTATTACATTCTAAAAAATTTTTTTTAAATTTTAATTTCCTGTTATATTTTTATACACTAAATGTCTATAATTCTGTGCTACATTTTCCGTGTCCGATTTAAAATTAATTCTTAACAATTCTGGTACTTTAATGATTTGCAACATTTCTAGCATTAAACGTCGTTTATAGTTTTTTTCTGTGTTTAAAACTGATACATTCTCAAAGTCCGGAGAGTGATTTAAACTGGCACAGTGGGCTGTTAATGCTGTTTTTTGTGCTGAAATATCCCTGAACTTTTGATTTGATTTGTGACCTGAAATTCTAGTTTTCAGTTTGTTCTTTGTCGTACCTACATATACTTTGTTGCACTGTCCATTATCATTTCCCTTACAAGGTATTTTATAAACTACATTTGACATTTCTAACTTGTGTACTTTATCCTTAGTCCTAGTGAATAATTTACCAACTGTATTATATGATTTATGTGCTATTTTACATGTCCTTGTGTCGAATATTTTTGACTTTTCTAAACGTTCCGATATTTTAGGAATATATGTAAGTGATTTGTAAATTTTTGGTTCTGCAATTATATTCAAGTTGTTTGCCCTATGGTAATTGTATTTTCCTATTAAATTTGATATCAGTCCCATTGGAAAACAATTATCCCTCAAAATATTCCTAATTCTTTTTAAATTCCTGTTATGAAATTCTAAGTCACTTATTTTCAGTATTCTTTCTATAAGATTTTTTGCCGTATTAATTATAACCCTCTTTGGATGCTTGGAGAAATAATTAATAATTCTACCAGAAGAAGTTGGTTTTTGGTACCAATCCATTAATAATTTATTCCTTTTTCTTATTAACAAAGTATCCAAATATGGAAGTTTTAAGTTACACTCTTTCTCAATAGTAAATCTTATGTCCGGATGAAATGAGTTAAAAGTTTCCAAAACATTTTCTATTTCTGATTCTTCAATAATGCAAAATAAATCATCAACATATTTTGTCATTATTTTTGGTTTTATAGTCAATTTTGCAATACAAGTATCTAATAAACTCTCCATTACTATATCGGCTATAATTGGTGATGCTGGTGATCCCATTGGAAGTCCCTTTTGTTGTACATATATGTTATTATCCAATTGAAAATATCTATTATCTATTATACAGAATTTAAGAATACGTAATTGCAGAACCAAAAATTTACAAATCACTTACATATATTCCTAAAATATCGGAACGTTTAGAAAAGTCAAAAATATTCGACACAAGGACATGTAAAATAGCACATAAATCATATAATACAGTTGGTAAATTATTCACTAGGACTAAGGATAAAGTACACAAGTTAGAAATGTCAAATGTAGTTTATAAAATACCTTGTAAGGGAAATGATAATGGACAGTGCAACAAAGTATATGTAGGTACGACAAAGAACAAACTGAAAACTAGAATTTCAGGTCACAAATCAAATCAAAAGTTCAGGGATATTTCAGCACAAAAAACAGCATTAACAGCCCACTGTGCCAGTTTAAATCACTCTCCGGACTTTGAGAATGTATCAGTTTTAAACACAGAAAAAAACTATAAACGACGTTTAATGCTAGAAATGTTGCAAATCATTAAAGTACCAGAATTGTTAAGAATTAATTTTAAATCGGACACGGAAAATGTAGCACAGAATTATAGACATTTAGTGTATAAAAATATAACAGGAAATTAAAATTTAAAAAAAATAAAAAAAAAAAAATTTTTTAGAATGTAATAGATTATTTGTTTAAAAAATTTTTTCTAATTGTAAATAATTTTTTCTATGTTTGACAATTGTTATTATTTTTTCATTATTTTGTGAACGTTATTTTAATTGTTTAATTATTTCCCTGACGATGATACACATTGCTGTATCGAAATATTGGAACTTATAAATAAATGTTATTTAATTTTTTATAAAAAACAAAAAACCTCAAGCTTAATAAATTATATTGCAATTATTATAAATTATATTATAAAATTTGGATTTAAAACCATAAACAGTTCAACAAAATAACCACAATACTGATTACTGAGAAAAGAAAACTTGAAAATTTATGCTGTCTTGTTTACAAATTTTTTTTTTCTGTGCTGCTCAAAATCTTAACATATAAAAACATTAACAGCTTTCTTTTATGGGGAACTAAATTAAGTCGTCACTTTTAAGAAAAAAAAATCAGCAAATCGCCCTTTTGCTAACTTCGGAACAAAAACTCGTCAAAATGACGATAAATCGTCAAATCTGGCAGCCCTTTTCCCAACATAAATTTTTCAATTTTGTAACAATGTTTAATTTCGTACTAAAACTTGTACTACAATTAAATTAATTTTACTAAAATTTTAATTTTTTACTGCACTAAAGTTTAAATTTTGCACATGATAACAAAATGTTGTGAAAGATATTAGTTTTGTTTGAAATTATTATTTAAAGCTGTTTTAAGCGGCCCTTAAACTTGCAATATTATTGTATATGATATACGCCATATTATTTCCATTTTGTCCTATATTATGCAATAAGTCGCACAATGGTTTCAATTTAAATATGTATTGCTCAACTTTCATTCAATAAAAAGTTGAACATTACCTATAGGAATAATAAAAATAGCCAGCATATTTCACTTTCTTTTCGTTGTGCAATAAAAAATCAAAAGTCTTTTGATTGTGCCACCCTCGAATATCACATACACATTGGCGATATAATTGTACAATATGTAAAATTGAACAATTTTGTTGCAAATGTATGAGCCGCTTCACACTATCACACAAGTCTTACATATTTTGAGGAAAATACAACCCTGCCATGATAAGTTGTTATTATTTTTTGGAAATGTTTAAACAATAACACTGGTCTACAAATTTGGAAAAAAGACTGCAAAAACGAGGCATGAGGCTTAATTCGAATCAGGCATACAAATTGGGCTATCACGTCTGGTTCATTTTTTATCGCATGCTGGCAATACTGTAAAACAATCAATACTGACACTACAATTTCACAATTATTTGTTTGACACATTCCCCCACATTCCTTCTTAATTTTAATAAAAGTAGCGTTAAAGCATGTCAGGGAGATCGTGTGTTACTGATTCAAGCTATTTTTGCTTTGTGTGTGGTGAACATTTGGTTGGAAAACAAGGATATGCAATGTCAGAATCATTAAAATATGCATATTTACACTATTTTGGGTTTGCAGTCAAAAAGTTGGACAAACCGTGGACACCGACAATGTTTTGCATATTCTTCATTCGCATTTAGATTTTTTTCTACAAAGCCAAGGTGCAGTGAGCGCGAACAAGGATTATCAAGGATTTGGAGACAAAAGCATGCGGAGAGGCTATTTCTGGACTCTAATGTTTGAAACCGAACCAACAAAATACAAACGACGCGTCGCGACGTTCAAATAACGCCATTCACTTTTCAAAATTCATTGATTTTTAAAAAAAACTAGGAATTTTTTATGTAAGAAACGAAAAAAAAAACTAATTACAGATTCGAATTCAGCCCACCAAATTACCCTAGGAAAGATATTCGGTTGCTCCAGTCCACAACCTTATTGTCTAGTGTAATTAGATTAGGAGAGATTTTTTTGGCACTAAAATTTTATTTTTGTACTAAAACTTCTATTTTGTACGAAAAATTATGTTATATAAAAATTTCTCTTTTGTACTAAAATTTTAATTTTCTACTAAAACTTTAATTTTGTACTAAAATTCAAATTTTGTACTAAAACTTTATTTTGGTACTAAAATTTAAATTTTGTACGTTAATCCTAACTTTGCACTAAAATTTAAATTTTGTACTTAAATTTTGGTTTTCTTCTACAATTTCAATTTGTACTAAATTTTAAGTTTTGTACTAAAATTTTTATTAAATACTAATGCCTGTAGTCATTAAAATTTTTTAAATTTAATAAAGGTTTACCAAGCAAATTTTGAATGTACAATTTAAATTTTGTACTAAAACTTTAATTTGGTACTAAAATTTAAATTTTGTACTAAGATTCTCACTTTGCACTTAAATTTAAATGTTGTACCTAAATTTTGGTTTTCTTCTACAATTTCAATTTTGTACTGAAATTTTAGTTTTGTACTAAAATTTAAATTAAATACTAATGCCTGTAGTCATAAAAACTTTTTTAATTTAATAAAGGTTTAACAAGCAAATTTTGTATGTACAATTTTAATTATGTTCTAAAATTTTAATTTTGTACTAATTTTGCCACGAAATTTTACATATAAAATCTTTTGTGGAACTTTATAATAAAATTTGAATTTGAACATGAAAATGAAATTTTCATATTGTCATAAAAATCATGTTTTGTTGCATTTTTGCTTTAAGCTTTTTTCTTTTGTCCTTAAATTTTATAACAGACTAATGAACTCCTTAAGCATTTTACCTATCTCCCTATATACATTTAAAAATTTTTTGTATCACTTCAATCTACTGCCTGTAATTAATTCAGGTAATTACACTCGACTCGAGTTAATTAAACAGTAAACATCAACATTTTTTCGAAAACAGCCAGAAATGTCTCGCATCCGACAAGTAACACAACTTTAATTGTCTTTTTATATTCACGCGACTTTTATGGAAATGAAAATAAATTTCCGCTTTGAAATTTTTTTTTAATAAGAATTTTATTTTAAACATTTCATAGACTGAAGACCAATGGCTTGAAATAGAAAGAGAGAGAGAGAGAGAGAGAGTGAAAGGAACTGGTTATTAAAGAGGATAAAATGTAAAACTGTAGAATGACTCAAAAAAAAAAACCTTTTCAAGACTAAAAACGTCAGCAACAGCAATTTTCACGTTTACCTTTTATTCTTTTGAGACATCAGAACTTTAAGGGCTATTAAACATTGAATAAGATTTTTAGAACAACGTTTAATTTTAGAATTATCTGTTGTCTAAAATTTTAAACACATATTAGTATTTAAAGTCAAGTAAATATTTCAGCGCAGTCATATAAAGATATATGATACCCATAACATAAGCATGGTACTGCTAGTGTTAACAGCCAGAGATGGATATTTTTTTAGAAAATGATTTTCCGAAAATCTTAGATATTCTTCTTTAATATAGAACAATTTTTGGAGAAGCATGCGCCTCCCTGCCTTTATAGAATTTTTCTTAGTGATTTTAAAAATCTGAATTGACAACGTTTAACATCCCAACCCTGTCCTAAGTAATTTTAAAAAGCACATTACAAAATAAAAGAAAATCCCTGGTAAATAAAAAACCCTAAAGAACAATAACAGCCGTGTGGTATGATGTTGATAACACAACACTGACACTTGACAAAGATTAAAAGTGCAAAAAAAAAAAAACAATAAAACAAACTCGAAGAAAAAATGACAGCGAAAAAAACAATACCTGAAAGTAGGAGAAAGCAAACAAAAAAACAACTGTTGTAAAAACGGCGTTAAAAAGACTAGTACTACAAATACATAAAGACATTAAAAACTTGTTAATATAACAAGAGACAGTCAGAAAATTTTTGCAGGTTACCAAGAATTATTAAAGCTGCCAATTGACATTTTTCAAACTGGCTTCTGAACTGTCTCTATTCAACCTATAGAATTTCAATGGGCTTACCATATAGTGTTAACAAGACAAGCGTTGCCAAAAATACACAATAAAAACTTGTTTGTGATGGACCAGACAATACCAGGAAGCTTTAAGTTTACAATACATCCCTTTGCGACAGCTATGGAAACGATTTACATGGCTACCTGTTCAAGCGCCTATTCCATGCTGCAGCTTTACCACTGGCTGACAAACAATGAGTTTGTCAAACGCCCCCCGTGTTTGATCTCAACCAACACACCCAGGAAGCGATTTGAGGGCATGATCCGGTAAGAATTTACACTCGCCCATTGTTGTGGAGCTAGAGCTATCTAACCTCCTTTTGGAAAAAGCGAAACTTTCGAAAGGACAATATTTCTGAATGGCAGTAGGTATTTCCCGCAAGAAGCCTCAAGGCGCTACGGACTCCCGTGATACCAGATGGGATGTTGGGTCTGCCACTATCGCCATTCATAATAAAGATCTCTTGAGAATTCCTTGTATTGACTGCACCTAATTTTCCCGGAGGATGTAAAACTAAAAGGTGAAATATTATTAAAATTATCCCTAAAAACCCCCGGGAAGATTTTTTTTTAATACTTAAGAAGTCATTCCAATAATTGCTGTTTTGACTAGCTGTAATGGAAAAATAATAAAAATTTTTATTTGGACAGATTATAGTAGCCCATTGACTGATTGGCACTAACTACAAAACAGTCTGGGCATGTTCCTAAATGCATCACTGCGCTGCATCAGAAAAGCAAACTTTTTTTAACTCAAAAACGCCTGCTTATTGAAAAAACTAAAAAAACCGAAATCCCGCAATAAAATTGTCATTAATAAAAGTAAAAGTTTTTTCTAAAATACGTAGTCGTTTTAGAAGATATTTTTTTTGAAAACAAAATATTTTTTTTATCAAAATTTTGAAATTTTTGTTTTTTAAAAACTCATAAAAAATTGGAAAATAAAAAACAAATTTGCAAACAAAACAAGCCATAAATGATTAATGTCTGTTACCAACTTTTTATTCACAAAAGTCGGAAAAATTTTAATTAATTTAGGAATTTCATAAAACGCAGTATTTGTATGGGAGCCCCCTAAGAAGTGGCGATAAGGGGCAAGTATGTCTCGAGGAAATGTTAAGGACAAAAAACTAATGGAGGTCGGTCATACATTTTATCCCCCTAGGTGCGATTCCTTGGCAGTTATGGGGCTTTTTCTTCAAAATATTTCTAATCTGCATTGACTATTTTGTATGGGACCCCCTTAAGGAATCGAGATAGCGGGTAGGTATGTTAGAAATAAATGATTTAGATGAAAAATAAAGTGGGGCTGGTCATAGATTTGACCCAATTAGGGGCATCCTTGTTTGCGAAAACTATAAAGCAAAATGTTGTTGTTTTTATTTAGATTTTTCTTAACCTACTGACAACTACAATTAATGTTGGAAGAATTCCGACCAATTGTAGTGGGGAATGTAAAAAAAGATAAACTTACTGTTTCTTGTTGATGTTTTTGTTTAAGCTTTGATATTGTAACAAGTAAAACTGTTGCTTATAATTTTTATACGCTTAACAGTTTTAGTCTTTGGATGAAGTTTCCTGATGATCTGGCCTAAGCAACCACTGAATTGCGCGTAGGAATAGCTTATCCCATCAACAATAAATTTCAGTGTTTTTATCAAGAATAAAAATTGGGAATTAAGCACGACAAACAAAATCTTGTAAATCATCAATAAATTTTAATTCATTTCATTTTGTAAAATTCCTTTCTTCATAAAATTAATTTAAGAAAAATTCAATTCAATGAACCAGAAACCATAAACAGTTCAACAAAATAAACACAACACTAATTATAATTTTTTTTATTGTGTGACTATAACCTGGCGTTTATATTTGCCAGTACACTTCAAACATTTTTGAAATTTTTTGGCGATTGCTTGTTTGGCGATGATTACGCGATCCTTCTCAGGGAATACGAATCGCTAACCATCGCCTACGGCGATGAATATGCGACCGCACACAAATAGCGGCAATCAATTTTTGAAATTTTTTGCCTATTGCTTGTTTGGCGATGATTACGCGATCCTTCTCAGGGAATACGAATCGCTAACCATCGCCTAAGGCGATGAATATGCGAGCGCACACAAGTAGCGGCAATCATCAGTGTTTTTTTATAACTTTCGATTTTTTGTCTTGTTGTTTTGTTAAGGTAACGGGAAAATAAATATTTGGTTTCAATCGCGGTACGCGATGTTCACGCGAATCGCGATACGCGATTCGCGTGGTTGACACATGCGAACGTTTTCGCGATTCGCCAGAGGATCTCATTTAGCTTCCACGCGATGCATCGCAGCGATGTTAGACAACTTGCCGGCGATTCGCGGGCGATGATTCGGCGATGGAAATTGTTTGCAGGGTACTGGCATGACAGTAGCAATACATGCAAACTTTTTTACTAATACATGCACACTTTTCCAACTGTCTTGTCTACTGTCTAGCAAATTTTGCAGACAGTAAAATTGGACAGTGATTTGTCATTTTCTAATAGTAATCTGAAGTTTTATTAGCAAAAGGAAAAAATCGTAAAAAAATAAATATATTTTGCTCTGATTTTTTATGTTTTAGCTAAGTGTTATGTTTTTTACAAAATATAGTTATTTTAGGCTGTTTTTAAGTTGGTTTGGTTCATATAAAACACGTTTAGCTGAACTTTAACTGCAACATTCACGTTTGACATATATTTCAAAGTGATCTGTCTTTACTACTGTCTGGACGCCTACGTCACGAAGACAGTTAGCGGTGTTTTTGGCAACTAATATGTATTTTCTTACTGTCTTGCCAGTACTGTCAAATGTAAACGCTATGTAAGCTTTGTGGAGTATTTGAAAATTTTTTAAGTCCACATCTACTACACTGATATGTACATTAGCGTGGCCGTTAGTTGTATGGAGAACTTTTTTTTTTGATTTCTTTTACTCTGCCCCCGCCAAATCGGTTCAGTTTTATGTAAAAAAATTACAAAAAAAATTCGTAGCGATAAGTTGTGTTTTAGGGAGGGCGTCCGCCCCTCAAAGTTTGCCATCAAGCCATTTATTCAAATGTAATTTGTTTGCGTATGACTATCTTCTAAAAACAACATTTTACAAGAATATGATATATGACAATATTTTAGCTCTTCTAGTCAACAACATAAGCCTCCAAGAAAGTTTTTTGTTAAGACTAATATCTTAAAAAATAATTAAGAAAATAACAACAAAATACCAAACATTTTATATACGTTATATATATATAAAAAGGCGATTCAATGTCAAGTGACACAATTTTGAAATCGATGTCTTCCGATTTGGATGAAATTTACAACAAGGTTAGTCCTATTAGATAGTAGTTTACACACAAATTTTCAACAAGATCGGTTAAAATTTTTCAGAGGTAGAGGGGGTCAAAGTTTGCCATACAGGTGTTCTTTCTCATCCATGTGATTTATTACCTATTGGTGTTAGCAAAATTTGTCCAAAGTAGCTTAGATAGCTATTTAATCAATCTTTTTTAAAAATATTTTTTTGTTTTTTTTAAAAAATTTTTTAATATTTTTTTTTAAATTTAAAACTTTTTTTTTATTTTTTTTAGCCAAGTGTTAAATTTAAAAAAAAAAAATCTAAAAAATTTTTTAAAAAAACAAAAACAATTTTTTTAAAAAGTCTGATCAAAAAGCTATCTAAGCTACTTGTGACAAATTTTGCTAACACCAATAGGTAATAAGTTACATGGATGAGAAAGAACACCTGTATGGCCAAAATGTCAAACTTTGACCCCCTCTAACTCAGAAACTTTTTGACCGATCTTGTTGAAAATTTGTGTCTAAGCTACTATCTAACAGTAATAAAATTGGTGTAGATTTCATTTAAATCGAAAGACATCTATTTCAAAATTGGTTCACTTGACATTAAATCCCCCTTTTATATATATAAAACGTATATAAAATGTTTGATATTTTGTTTTTATTTTCTTAATTATTTTCTAAAATATTGATTTTAGCAAAAAACTTTCTTAGAGGCTTGACTAGAAGAGCTAAAATATTGCCATATATCACATTCTTGTAAAATGTTGTTTTTAGAAGATAGTCATGCGCAAACAAATTACATTTGAATAAATGACTTGATGGCAAACTTTGAACGACGGACGCCCCCCCTAAAACACAACTTATCGCTACGAAATTTTTTTGTATTTTTTTTTACATAAAACTGAACCGATTTAAGGGGGGAGAATATAAGAAATCAAAATAAAAAAAATAACGGCCACCCTAATGTACATATATAGACATTTAAAATCACTGATGCAGCGCAGTCATGCATTTACGAACACGCCTTTTAGTTGCTATCCAAGGCGAATTCAACTACAGGTGGTGTCGGAACTACAACAATCCAAAAACAACAGAAACAACATAGAGGTTTTTACATTGCATTGTTAGTGCCATTAGCTCGAAACGTCAACCATTTTTAGCAAAACACTAACAAATCAAAACCAATGAGCTCGAACTGTCAAAATCAGATGCCGTTTCGACACCACCTGTAGTTGAATTCGCCTTGGTTGCTATCTATGGAGAGTTAATGCCAATTTCTCACATTTTTCTTTTTCTGCTTACTGAGATGACCTTTATTCAAATAGGAGACTCTTAACTTCTCTTAGGGTTTGAAGGAATTGAAAACTTGAAATATTAGCTGCCAGATTGTTTTTTTTTTTTTTTGTAGCCTACGGAGAGATTACGTTAATTTTCCAACTTGCAATTTTTCTAATTTAATGCAAATATTTTGCTATACATATTATCTATCCTACATAGCTTATTGTATTTACGAACTGACAACTAGACCATTCCTGGGTAATATTTATGAAGAGTCCTGAAAACCGAACTATTAACCGATTGTAATATCTTTGATACCCTCCACCGACAGCTAAGATATTTTAGAAGTGGGTCTTATATCGGACCTTTGGTAAATTACGAAGCGATCTTCACGAAATATGACAGTGTGATTTCTAGTCATAAAAACTGTGGCAGGTCTAAATTTGCTACAAAAGCATTGTTCTTTACGGTTTTAGGCGTACTAAACGGGTTTTCGAGAGTTAGGTTTATATTGCGTCCATGGTAAGTTACGGACCGATTCTTACGAAATTTCACAGTGCGCTTCCCACTCACATAAAACTGCGACAGACCAAGATTTGCTTAAGAGAACTTGAAACGATTTTATACCAATATTGTTTTTTTTTTTGAGTCGTTCAAAAATTAGCGTGATTTTAATAGACGGACAGACAGATGGACATGGCTTAATCTACTTAATTACATGGGATTGGAATAGTTACATAGAACCGGTTACCGGTTTGCACCATAGTTATCCATAAAGAGTCGATAGGTTTGCTTTAAAATTTCCCCATAATTGACTAATTTCAGAACTGACTACTAGACTGTCCCTTTGTAACTCATTATGACACAAAAGACTTACTTTATTCTCTAGATTTTATAACTGATGATTACTTGGAGGTTTATAATGATAATTAAATGATATACAATGAATTAGGTTATATAGCGTATCGAGGTCAATTGACTATTTAGATTTGGTTGAAAGACTGTTTGTTGCTCGGTAATTTATGGTAAAATATATTTGAACCAAAAATAAATAAATTTATGTCATTTAAACAAATAAAATTAACTTTGGCTTCTTTTACAGTCGGAAAGGGCTTAAGTGCTTGATTCAAAAGTGCCAGACAACCACATATGAAAAGACTGTTCTTTACGTTTGGTAAAGAGTTTGGTATAGTTTTCCTAAATGGCAGAGAAAGTAAGGAGAGAGGTAAACATCACAAATCTAGAAAAACGGTATTTTTGCCTTGTTATTCCACCCTCGTTTTTGTTAGTTTTCACGTTCTAATACTCTACCGTTTTTTTTAGCATCAACCGAAGTAAGAGTCCAAACACAATGTAACGATAATCTATTGCGGTGCGATTTTTCATACGATTTTGAAGTAAAAAACCGCAGTGCGGAACGGCATAAAATTAAATTCTATTTTATTTTCATTGCGGACTTTCTTTCTCTCTCAACAAGGCGAATTTAATTCGCACAAATAAATTAATAAAAATTTAAACAAAAAATGACAAATTTTCCGTCGCCGTCTTCCGTTGTATTAAGTTTATTTTTCTCTCCCGCAACGAGAAATCGCACCGCACCGCAAACATTGTGTTTAGACTCTAACACGTCACGTCATTTCATAATAAATGACGACTTAATTTAAAAATATTTTTAAAACTCACACATACATAGATTTTTAACAAATAGACAAAGATTTTTCTTTCTATCAAAAATAAAAAAAAAACAATAACACAAAAAAATGTTAAGGCCTACACATTTGAGTTTTGCTTAATGTATTTTGCCTTTTGAATGAAATAGAAAATAACCACAAGGACACACTAAAAGAAAAGTCCTGAAAATTTATCACCGTATCTACTCAAACACTGAAAGTCGTTACCAAACTATGAGTCTGTGTATTATTTTAATTTTATTAAAGCCTAGTAAATTTAACTTTTTTTTGTACTTTTGACTTAATTTTGTTAAGGCTTTAAATTAAATTAATCTTAAAAAACAATCTATTTTTTTTTTTAGAGGCAATGCACGCTCTTTGTGGATGGGTGTTTTATGGGCCCTAACTTCTGGCACTGGTGTGGCAGTGGCTTTGTTACAAGGTTCAGCTGGTCCTTTGATTGGTGTGGCTATATCGGCATCACTATTGCCACCGGTGGTCAATTGTGTAAGTCTTTTTTTAAACTTTCTTTTAACATTAGAAAAAATCGATAAATTTCAAAAATGTTTAAGCAAAAAATTAATTTAAGTAAAAATTTAAATTTAAGAAAAATTCTAATTTTAGTAAAAAAAAAAATCAAAGGTAAGTAAAAATATTATACCTGTATTCATAAAAATATTTTCCATTTAAAAAAGGTATTCAAAAGAATTTTTCTATGAAAATTTTCCTAAATAAACGTTTGTAAAATTTAATAATCGTTTATGAATACGGTAGTTAAAGTTAAGTGAACAATTAAAACTTTAGTAAAAATGGAAATGTTTGTTAAATTTAACAATCAACAATAAATTTCAGTGCATTTATCAAAAATAAAAATTGGGAGTTTAGCACGTCATACAGAAATCTTTTTAGTAATATTTTGTATTCCCGAAAATAACTTTGATAATAAATTTTCAGGCGCCCGTGCAAAATATACGAAAACAAAAAAAATTAAGCAATTTGTTTTTAAAATTTTCGTTTTTCTTTTTACCAACTTACAATTACAATTCGAGTTGGAACAAAAGCCAACAAATTGTAGGGGAATGTAAGGAAAGATAAACTCATTGTTTATTGTTGGTGTTTTGTTTAAGCTTTGATATTGTTGCGAGTAGAATTTTGAGGGTTTATAATTCTTATTTGCTTAACAGATTTATTTGTATAATATTTTTAGCTTTTCTAAAATCTTTGGAAAAACGTTTCTTGATGAGCTGGCCTAAGCAACCAGTGAAATGAGCTTAGAAACTAGCTTTCCCTCAACAATAAATTTCAGTGTATATAACAAAAAATTGGGAATTTAGCACTTTATACAGAAAACTTAGTAATAAAAATTTGTATTTTGCAAAACTTAAGTACAAGACTACAATATGTTTGACTATAGACTGGCAGGCGCCGTAGAGGCGCAAACGGTCGAACTGCAAAGAATTCTGAAAATTTAAATTTTAGTACCTATAAATTTACATTTAATAAAAAAAAATTGACATTTTAGTACAAAATTAAACTTTTAGTACAAAATTAAAATTTTAGTACAAAATTAAAATTTTAGTACAAAATTAAAACTTTAGTACAAAATTTAAATTTTGTTAAAAAATTTAAATTTTAACACAAAATTCAAATTTTAGTAAGAAATTTATATTTTAGTACAAAAAAAAAAATAAAATTTGACAATAAAATTTTTTTTATTATTACAGTACAACATTTTAATTTTAGCGCAAAATTTAAAGTTTACTTAAATATAGAATGTGGGAATTTTTCTTCTATTCTTAAAAATTATTTCAATTTCCTAAACATTTTTTTCAAATAAGGTTTTCTGAGTACTAAAAATATGTCGTAGCCGAATATTCCATGTCAACCAAAGTTTGACGTAAGCAAAAAGTCTGTGAAATAAAGCGGGAATATAAAATTTACAAAAAAACATCTTTAAACTTAAATTTGACCCAAAGAGTAAAATATTTAAATTCATTTTTGTCATCATTTTTTTTTTTTTAAGGAGAAGCAAAAAACTATTTAAAATAAAAGTATAGTTTATAGTTTTGATAAATTGTCATATCGATGCATTTGGTTATGCCTTCTTTCGATTTTTTTTTTATATTAGAGGCTCCATAAGTCGAAACGGTATCACCAGATTGGCTTTAAGATAGAGTTTTAAAGTGGAAGTCAATTAATTTGAATTGCTTTTTGTTTCATTTGTGTTAATTTTGCCTCTAAACGTCTATCAAGTAGTGCTGAGATACTATCGATATATATCGATAGTTCAGATTTCATTATCGGTACTATCGAACAAAAAACATGTTCTCCTTATTTGGTTTAAGGCAGTTTCTCCTTTTGCTTAATATTCCACCGGCAGCTGAAAATCACCTTTCTCAAGGAACTGAAGTAGCAGGTTCTACATATAAGCTATTTTATTGCAGCTTAAGATAATGTTCTAAATTGGTTTTAATTCTCTACCCAAAAGGTGATCGGTCTAGAGGACTTTTCCTCTAGTGATCATTCATAGTATTGCCTAATGCTTGCAATTGTATTTTTTTTTTCTTGTTTACAACATTACAAAAACATTTGACATTTCAATCCCTATGTAAACATATACAAATTTTGACAAAAGGGCCTCTAATTAGTAGAACAAAGAAGCGCAGCTATCAATGCCACCTGCTATTTTCCTTGTTTGTAAACATTACTGTTATTAAGCGCGAATTACAACTTGCGGCGAAAAACTGTGATTATAGCTGTTGTTTATACTTAGATGTTTTCATAGCTGTATTTTAAATAGTACCTAGTAGTAATATTGATATTAAAATATTTCCTATTGATATTTTAAGACTATCGATAGTACTATAGATAGTTCCCCAGTACTACTATCAAGATGTACATATACAGCGATATTTTACATTTTGAATGTTAGCGTATTATCTGATTATTGATTTTAATGGAAAGACATTTTTTTTTTTAATCATGTTTCCAAGTGAAATATATGGTCCTGTGTAGGTAACGAGAGGCTTCATTGGGTTTTTCGTTGACGCTTATAAAAGCTGTATCATCAGCAAATGTTGATTTGATTTAAAACAGTGTTCGTAAAGAATTTAATCTTATTATAAATTAGAAAGGTATTTTTCTGTAAGCTTATTCTATAATTAGACTTCTAAGCTTACATTATATTATAGACAAGTAATATTATCGCAGGGGATCAGTTTTCATTATTAAATAATTGTTAATAAACCTTTTATAAAAGTATTCACAACACTTTTCTAAGCTTAAAGGTTATGTCAGTAAGCTTGCTACAAGTTATTTCTAAATCATTTTGGTTTGTGGGTTACTTTGTAAGAAAAAAGTACATAAGGTAACTAAAAAAATAATTTGCTCATTCGTTACATCGGATTTCGTTGAAGTGAAGTTCGGAATGGAAACTTGAACACAAAATTTAAATTTAAGCAGAAAATTAAAATGTAACTATAAAATTAGAGTTTTAGTACAAAGTTAAAATTTTAGTACAAAATTAACTTTTAGACAAAACTAAAGTGTAGTACACAATTAAAAAATGTTGCAAAATTAAAATGTTAGTACAAAGATAAAGTTTTATTACAAAATTAAAATTTTAGACAAAACTAAAGTGTAGTGAGTGCACAGTCAAAAATTTGGTTGCAAAAATCTAAAATTTAGAAAAAAATTTAAATTTGGTTAAAAAAAAATTTTAATTTAGTACAAAATTTCAATTTTAGTACAAAATTTCAATCTCAGTATACTTGTTTAATATGATTATAAAATATTATTTTTAGTACAAAATTAAATTTAAGTAATAAATTTGAGAGCAGAACAAAATTAATATTTCAGTATTAAAAAAATCATTTAAAATTTTAGTAGGAAATGGATTTATTTTACCATATTTAAGTTTTAGTACAAACTTACAAATTTAGTACAAAACTAAAATTTTAGTACAAAATTAAAATTTTAGGCAAAATTAAAGTGTAGAAAGTACAAAGTCAAAAATTTTGCATCAAAAATCAAAAATTTAGTAATTTTGTTAAAAAAAATTTTAAATTTAGTACAAAATTGAAATTTTGTTAAAAAAAAAGTAAAATTTAGTACAAAATTAAAATTTTAGTACAAAACTGAAATCTTACAATACTATTTAAATATGAGTATACAATATTTTTTTAGTACAAAATTAAACTTTTATTACTAAATTTGAGATAAGTACAAACTTAATATGTATTTCAGTATAAAAAAAACTACTTAACATTTTTGTAAAAAAAAAAAATGTAAAACTGACCCCCATTAATTTTTCCTCCCCAACATTTGTGTAGAACATACTTACACCCTATCTCCGCTCCTTAAGGGGCTTGCCCTAAAAAAGTTAGTTTTTTATAAATTTTACCCCAAGCGCCCAGGCGCTCTGAAATTAGTTAGAACGACGGGGACAAATTTGTTATTCTTTATTTAAAGGGAAAGTACCCTAAGGATCAGAGATAGAAGGTTAGTATGTTCAAATTAAACTGGGGGTTTGTCATACATTTGAATCCTCCAGAGGCGGCCTGGAACTTGTTAGGACGATGGGGGTAAAATTTATACAAAACTAACTTTTTTAGGGCAAGCCCCTTAAGGAGCGGAGATAGGGTGTAAGTATGTTCTACACAAATGTTGGGGAGGAAAAATTAATGAGGGTCAGTCTTACATTTTACTACTCTAGGTGCGACTTCGCGGCAGTTATTGGACATTTCATGAATTTTTTCACTTTTACCCTGAACTTTGACCTCAATGAGGAGACATTTACCCTCAACCAAACTCCCCCATTTTTTGCCACATGTATTTTTTTATAAGCCTAACAGCATATATCACTATGTCATAGCTAATGTATACATATGTTTGTATATAAGTATATATTACATACCAAAAAAAAAAAACTTTCAGCAATAAATTTGTCACAACATATTTCGGGTTTAATATAAAATGTTTAAATTTGTTTTTGTTTATTTTAAAAATAAAAAAAAAAACAAATAAATGAGAAGTTGTTACAAATTTATTCTATACGAGTAGTTATCGGTAGGAAATAAAAATACTTCAAATATTCACAATTCTATTTAAAAAAAAGTCGTTCAAAAGTAATTAACTATAGTTTTTACGAGAAATAGCACTTTGATTGCACTTTTAAAAACAAAAAAACTGTTTTTTATTCATTGGTCGTACACTGAAAAGAAAAAACACTCAATCCGTACTTAAGTTGATCCGAAGCGGTATCAATAGTACGGTAAGTACGAATTTTCTTGAATCAAGTACAGAAAAATTGATTCAAGTACGGATTATTTAATTGCGAAATCCTTAACTTACCCATATTTAATCCCTAATTCGTACTCGAAATAATCCGAAAATTAGGTTGATATAAGTAAAATTAAGATTGAATCAATCTTAAAATGCGCTTGTCTTAATTATTATAAAGTCTATTTAATCCCTAATTCGTACTTGAAAAAATCCGAAAATAAGATTTATTTAAGTAAAACTAAGAATGAATCAATCTCAAAATGCGCTTGATTTAAGTATTATAAAGTAATCCGAGAGTGAAATTAGACTGATTTTGGCCTATTACACTTATCCCAGAGACAGAAGAAGAATATTATTAAGAATGATTTTCTTACCCATTTTACACCTTACAGAATTTCAATAATAAAAAATCAGCATCAGCTCCGACATGTTTTCTACTTTTAAAATTGGATGTACGTTTTTAACTAAAGATATAAACTAAATTTTGCTGTTGATTTTCTTTTTAAACATGAACATAATGTATGTTTTCCTACTTGTTCTGTTGTTTTTGTTGTTTCTACACAAAACAAGCAAATTATTTTTTACCTACTTGTGTGGTGTTGTTGTAGTGTCTTCCACAAACTCGGACAAATAGAAGCGTTTGCACGTATAAAGAATGCAATGCTGAGAGAAGAGACTTATAAGTTATATGAGATTTAAAGTGAGCGCACTTTGTAATTTTACTTTCACAGTGGCACTACCAACGAAAAGTTTAATCTTTTTTTTTCCTTGGTTTAAAAATTTTATATTTATAATCCCGTGTTATTCGTACTTTAATTTTTAAGTAAGACTCGTACTTAAAGTAAGCATAAACAATTAAATTTACCCCGAGTGTTTTTTTCTGTGAAGTTATACACATACCCAGAGGGTATCATGCGTTTGTGCTGATGGTTGTAACACCGTAAAAAATTGATCCTAAGCCCATCGTTTAGTATACCGATCGATTATGAGCCCGTCCGTCCGGCTGGCTGGCTGTCCTCTCAAATTTTTTGAGCAAGATACAATTTTAGAGATAATTTGATTTTGTTTTGTTTTTTTGTATGTTTTAATTGCTATAAGGACGAAGCTAAGTGAAAATGTTGCAAATCGGTCAATAATTTCACATAGCCCCTATTCCAGCTGCTCTCCGGAATAGAGTCTTTATAGCTCCCATACAAATGCTACTCCCGCAAGTAGCTTTTAATGCCATAACTTCCTTATAAATGCTGGTATTGACAGGAAAATTGTCAACTATTGCTTTTACTACTACTATACTATGCCATGCCAAAATGTTGTGCTGGTAGGTCCAAAATTAACCATAGGTACCATATAAACGCCAATTCTTAAATCACTTAATGAAAAACAAATCTAATATAGATGAAGATATCTAAATAATATTGGGCACAAAGAACTTTCGTATGAATCTTAACCTCAAAACATAATTTTGTTCTGACGGACACGTGATTGCCCACTAGCCCCAAGAAGGGAACACTCTCGAAAGTTTGTTTAAAAATACAGTGTTGTGGGGCATGATATGGTTGGGCTTGACCACTTTCCGTTTCGTGCAATAAAGGATAATTTTTTTAACACACAAAGTAGGCGCTGCGGAATTTCATATTTTTCATAAAGCAATATGACCCCATTTTTTTAATAAAACATTACCACAAAAAAATTTAACAAACGAATAAAAATTAAGATGATATTTGGCCCCTTATTTGGGGTAATTATTCATTATGTAAAATCACTTAAAAATTTTGAACGGATTTTAACCCAAAAAAGGTATATTACACAAAGATTTAATATGCCAAATTTTAAATCCCGCATTTCAAAATCCTTATTTTAAAAATCCATTTCAAATACCTGAATTTTAATATCCCGATTAATTATATAGGTTTGGTTTTAAAAATCGCATGATAGATATTATGGTTGGACCTTCGGCCGGGCGCAAGGATTTTTTCTCTATGCTACAACGAACACTGGCTTCCCTAACTAAGTTAACTTCGTAGCCGGCCTTCGGCCGATCAACAAGATTTTCTCCTCTATGGTATAACAAACACCGACTTCGCTGTTTTAAGCATCTCTGCATATCCGACAAATATTTCCTCCTCTTTGGTATAAGAATTCGGAATTTTGATAATATCCCTAGAAATTTTTATGTAAAATTTAAAAAAATTTATATAAAATTTTTTGCGGAAGTTTTTCCTTTTTAAAGTTTGCATAAACTAATAAAAAACCCAGAGTAAAAATTATGATTTTATTCCTTGAAATTGGGGTAATTTTCATTTCACTCAAAATACAAAAACACCCAGTGAAAGAAAAAATTAAAAAAATGGGCGCTGCGAAATATGGCCCCAGGAAAAATGTCCCCAAAAAATAAATGAAAATTTACCCCAAATTTTGGGCTATTGATAATGCAATATGACCCCATTTTTCAATGAAAAATTATTCCAAATAAATGAAAAATAACCCTTAAAATAAAATAAAATATCACCCTAAATTTGGGGTAATTCTTCATTATGAAAAATCACCTCAAAATTTATAATGAATTTTAACCCCAAAAAAGAACACAAAGAAAGTTGTATTAAAAATTTTGGGTGGAGTTCATATGCCCGAAACTAAAAATCCCAAATTTAAAATCCCGATTTCAAAATCCGAATAATTATACAGTTTTGATTTTAAAAATTCCCATGCCATGCGCATGGTATAACGAACACTATTTTTGCTTACTTAAGCTTCAAGGATTTTATTCTCTATGGTATAACGAACAATAGCTTCGCTAACTAAAGCTTCTATATACAGACGGCCTTCGGCCGGTCGCAAGGATTTTATTTTCTATGGTATAAAGAACCCCGGCTTCGCTAACTAAAGCATCTCTGCATAACCGGCAAGGATTTTCTCTATTTTGGTATAAGAATTCGGGTTTTTTACATTATCCCTAGAAACTTTTTCATAAAATTTGTGTTAAAATGTTTGGGGTGCTTTTCATTTCTTAAAATTTGCATTTTTTATTAGTTAAGGTGAAATAGCTCCAAAGCAAAAATTTTGATTCCACTTCAATTGCCCCAAAATTGCGTGTTGTTGCGTCTCATGTAAAATTTTGGGGCCGTTCTTCACTTTCCTTTTGAAGTCATATTTCCTGGGGTCATTTTGCGCACCGCCAAAAAAAATGCCTTACAATTGAGTGTTGTTGCGTTTCATGTAAAATTTTAAGGTCATTCTTCATTTTCTTTTTTGTGCCATTATTTCTCATTAATAACAAAAAAAAAAAGGTTGCGCACTCAGCAGTACAAAAAAATTTTCTACTGCGCATCTACGTCATCATAGACTAAATATTAGTGTTTGTTGTAAAAAATGTAAGACACACACAATTGCACATACACAAAGTCTATTTCTTCGTCACATACAAAAATAACGGACCTGAGCAAGGCGCAATCTTGTTTCTTTGATTCATGATATTTTCTGGGATCATTTTGCTTACCGCATTTAAATATTAAGGTGACTCACATAATATTTTTTGTGTCACATTCATAAAATTTAAGCAAATACAACCCATATAACACGAAAGAACACTTTGTGAATTACCTAATAATTTTATAAGAACTTTGTGGTAATATTTAAATGCTAAGGTTTCACAGAAAAATAATCCAATAAATATCTATTCATAAAATTAGTGTGAAAAATACCAACCAGTCAAAATGATTTATTTCCTTTTTTTCTGTTTTGTTTTTTGTTTTCTTTCAAAATAAAGATTATATTAGAAAAATCTATCAAAAAAAAAAACACAACATTAGCTGACTTGGGCTTTTACTTATATAACAGATTTGTTGTAGTTTTTTTTGTTTGCCAGTGTTTTGTGTAAAATGGCCACAAAATGACGCGCTCTATTATTTCTCATATAAAAATAGCAAAAATTAAAAATGAACAAGAGACTTTTTACACAAAACAATGGCGTTAAAAACACTTAATCATGGTAAATATGGCAAAATTCTAAAGCAACAACAACTAGGAAAACAAACACCAACACTGCTGTACACATTTAGCGATACGCAAACCAAACTACTAGAAAGGAAGGAGGCTATTTTTCTTTTTAAATTATAAAAAGTCACAGTTTTATCATTTACAGTGTTTTTGTTTTAAGCTTTTTTCTCTGTTATTTTTGTAAGTCTAATAAATCACACCACAAAAACCGAAAGTCCAAAAAAGCAGACAACTACAACTCAACCATAAAAACTAGTTTCTACTTAAAGGCTGCATAAAACGTCCCCAGGGATGGAAATAAGCAATTTTTAAATTTTTTAAGGCATATTTTGAACAATTTTCAGTGCATATTTTCAAGTTTTTATTGCATATTTAATGCGCATAAAACGCGTTTTATAAAGCATATTTTTGGTTTCCCTGGTAATTCCTCTAGTAAGCAGAAGCTAAATACTTTTTATACTTATTTTTAAATTAAATTGTAGTAAGTTGTATGTATTACTATAAATTCTTCTAGATCCATACTATTATTATTAGATGTACATAATATGTCTTGTTGTATGGAAATACCGATAACACTTATAATAGCATGGTTGTTGTTCAAAGTGGTAACAATTAATCAAAACTTCTACCTGTAGCGAGGGGTGTACCGCAGGGGTCAATTATTGGGCTCCTTCTATTTTCGCTTTATGCTGATGACCTTCCGAGTCAACTTACACACTGCAAAGTCAGAATGTATGCTGACGATGTTCAGATTTACATCAGCTGTGATACATCTGAAATTGAACAATGTGTCTTAACTCTGAATACTGAGTTAAAACATTTTTATGAATGGGCTACTGCTAATGGTCTTAGTATAAACCCAAAAAAATCTAAATATCTTGTTATCCAAAAACGAACTACTATAACCGATCATATACCTGATATTTGTCTTAGTAATGAACGTATTGAAAGGGTAAATACAGCAAAAATCTTGGTATTATTTTTAATAAGAACCTGACATGGTACAACCATATTAATTATGCATGTGACCGTATGTATTCCATGCTTAGAACTCTCTGGCAAACGCAGTATTGTACACCTATCAAAATAAGAATACTTCTTGCAAAAACCTATTTATTGCCAATTCTGATGTATGGATGCGAATTATTTGCCAAATGTGATGCCGCAAGTGAAAGAAAATTAAACTCAGTCTTTAAATGTATTGTACGATACGTATATGGCGTAAAAAGGTTTAATTCTGTTTCTCCTTTTGCGGTAAAACTTTATGGTATTCAGTTTGATCACCTTCTCAAAACAAGAGTACTGATATTAATGCACAAAATCGTGTTTACTCAACAACCACAACATCTGTATAGCCGCCTTACCATATCTAGCTCTAATAGAGGTAAAAGAATTTAATTGTTTAGACACCAAAGTTTAACATCTGATTGGCAATTTTTCCTTAATGCAATCCATCTTTGGAATCTACTCCCGCAGAATATACAAATAATTAGTAACGCACTGAGCATTCTAAATTTTTTTGCGTGTTAAATTTTTTTTTTTTTTTTTTGTTATGATTTTTAATATTATCATTTTGTTAATTTTCAATTTAATTTATTATTTAATAATTTTTTTCTCTTTTAAATTTTTTCTTTTGTTTTAAAATTTTATCATTTACAAATAACAATTTTTATTTTTAATGTTTCTGCTAAAACAATGTTCTATACTGCAATAAATAAATAAATAAATAAACTAAACTAGCATGCTGCTCTTAGAAAAGAAGAAGATACTATTGTTAATTTAAAAACAAATTACTGTCATATTTAAGCATACAATTTTTAGAGACATCTTAAAGCCTAAAAGCTCAAGATTTGAAGGTTTAAAATTTTAGAGTGTGAACCAGCACTAAGCTCATCTCTTGCTACTATGTATCTACATACTTCTAACACCCTTCACCACTAGTGGTGAATAACAGTATACTTAATCTGTCATTTCATTTTATGCTTTATTCTGGGTCCATGAATAATTCTAAGTCGATTTAGTCATGTCCGTCTGTCTGTCCGTCTTTTGAATACACGCTCACTTTCGAAAGACTTAATAGAAAAGAACAGTGTTAATGTTAAATTGTTCCTGGTTCTCCTAAGCAGTTCGGAATCGAAAACCATCGGTTAAGTATAAAAAGATGTGAAACAATCTCTATTAAAAATAGATATTTCTGTTACAAAAACTCAAATGAATTTGATTTTTTACAAATTCATTTTGTAAAAAAAAAAAAAAAATTGTTAATAACGTACTATGCATAAAGTTTTAAATTATAAATGTATAATCTTCTTATTTTATTATTTTTTTTTACTACATTGTACTTCAAATTTAAAATGTTATTAATGTTCATTTATGTTTATGTTATATTTCACTAGATTAGTATATTTAGTTTCAACAAATATGTATATCTGATAACTCATCTGATTCTAAAGCTGTTATTCATAAGATTTTATATCTTGTTGCTTTAGAAAGGCAATTGTTAATAATAAAATACAATACAATAAAAAAATGGCTAGAAATCACACATGACGATGGGTTCACAGCTTACCATAGGCCCTATATAAAGACCAATCTCGGAAAACGCTCTGTTACGTCTCAAACCATAACGTATAATGCTTTAGTAGTGAAATTTGGTCAAATTTAGTTTCACAAGACTAGAAATAAACAACTATAGCTATAACTATAGATCAAAAAATAAATCTACCCAAGACGAAGGCAATGCGAATCAACTCTACATACAACAGACCACTTTGTATACAAAAAATTAATCTTCAAGACATAAACCAATTCGGCTACCTGAGAAGTATTCTTTTATTAACGAGCGGATCTTCAGATGAAGTATCTAATCGTACCATGAAAGCTAGGCAATCATTTGGCAAACTCAACACAATACGGAAGTCTTCATCCCTTTCCACACGCACAAGACTTAGAATTTTATTATTTTTTTTTTTTTTGTATACCCACACCAAAATAGTGGAGAGGGTATTATGCATTTGTGCTGATGTGTGTAACGCCTTAAAATATTGATCCTTGACCCACCTTAAAGTATACCGATCGACTCAGAATCACTTTCTGAGTCGAACTAACGATGTCTGCCCGGCTGGCTGGCTGGCTGGCTGTCCATGTAACCTTGTGCGCAAAGTACAAGTCGCAATTTTAGAGATAATTTGATAAAATTTGGATACAGGCTCTTATTGGCACAAGGGCCAAGCCTATTGAAAATGGGCCGAATCGTAGGACCACGAGGGAAGATAGGGGGAAATTTCTTCCTCTAAAGCCCATATGACACTACATTTTTAATGCATTGTTCAAGTTTTGGTGAACAGTACAAATATAATGTAATAGAAAAATTTACCAAGTGCAAAGAGTTCAGCTGTATTAAGATAAATGGCAAACTGTCAACAATTTTTAAAAAGTTATCGATAAAAAATGAAGTTATGTCAAAAAAAATGTAAAATTGTTTAACTTAAAATTGACATTTCAAGCTTGAAATATTAAAAGTGTTGCTGAATCAGCGGTTTATGGGCAAATTCAGCGATTTACCGCTTTTTGTTTTTAGGTTTCTCATAAACAAAAAGTTGGCAACATTTAATAAAATAAACAAAACAGGGATGGCTAAGTTGTTTCAATTGTACTTTTTTGTTGATACTTTTTAAACAAAGATGTATAATACCTTTTTGTGGTATTTTTTATGAACATAAATAAAATTAATTTCAACTAAAAAAATCTTTTAGTACAATTAGGGTAAAAAAGTACAATTTTTAAAGGTTGTTGGTAAAATTTTAAAAATTCTCAACGCCATCCCTGAAACAAAACCATAACAAGAGAAAAAAAAAAACTACAAAACTTTGTTTACATTTTTTATAGTTTGCTCCAGTTTGCTCTTTCTAGCATTTACTGTTTCTTTCTATCAATTCTATATCAATTAATGAATAAAAAATGTAGTGTCATAAGGGCTTAAGAAACTATCAAACAGATTTTAATGAAATTTAAAACATAAATAGATCCATATCAATAGAGACACATAAGCTATACAGTTTTTCAAAAATAGGACAACAAGGGGAGGAAGGGGGCAATGAAGTTTATAAACATAGATAAATCCATATTTATATGGACACATAAGCATGATGTGTTTTTAAATACTGTGGTGTAGGGTATCATATGGTCGGGCTTGACCGACTATACTTTCTTACTTGTTTTTTTATTTAATTCGTGTGTCAAGTCTGTGCAATTGTACGGTTGTAAAACTTGGAATATCGCCGCAGTAGATCTTAATAGCCTGCAAGTCTTTGTGAACAGGTGCTTTAGGAGAATATTGCGAACTTTTTGGCGCACTATATAAAATATTTATCCGTAAATAGGGTTGGATTGGCCATGTACTACGGCGTCAACCCACTGATATCACCCGGCATTCCATAGACTGAACCCCCAAGGAAGCAGGCATAAAATCCGCCCTGCCCACACTTGGCGTAGACAACTAGCTTTGGATGTTAACAAATCAGACAAAAGCTGAAGTAGAGTAAAAAACCTTAAATCCAACAGGAATAATGGAAACGAATTTGTTGAGGCTCTATGCTCCTTATAGGAGCTAAAGGAACCAATATGTACATATATATATATATAAAGCCGAAACGAATCATGTTATCTTATTAAAATTAGTTTTATGTGACTAGAAACAAAATTCTTAAACTTTGTGAAAAGCGGCCCATAATTTAACATATTGCAATGCTTCTTCTAAAGAGAATCAACTCAAAATTTTTCAATATTCACTTTTTGCAAGAAATCGATGTACTGTGGTCATTTCTACGCACTGTAAAAATCTAAGATCAGTTTCTATAAAATTTTGCCAAAAAAAAAATATTCAAAAAAAAAAAAAAAAATACAATTGAAGCACAGCCGCGAATTACCTTCTAGTTTCAAAATAATTATTTTTCAGGAGAGCAAAAAAACGTTTTTAACAGGCAAGATTATTAATTTATTATTTTTTTTTCTTTAGATTATTAAAAATAATGATAATAAGAAATTTTATACAAAATATCAAGAAATTTAAAATTAAAATTACATGCAAATTTACAGTTTATAGCTTTTTTCATATCCACAATCGCGTTGTCATTTAAAACGTAATTCCACGTTTCAAAACCATTTACTTTGTATCATTTTGTAAGTGACTTACAACGTTCTTCCACTAGTTATATGTCGTTTTGAAGGCGTTAAGGTGCATAATTTTGGATGATTTAAGGTTTAAACCAGTGTTGCCGGTGAAATTTCGAGAAAGATACATTTTAGTTTTCAAAAAGATACACTTTTTCCCAAAAAGATACGTTTTGAAAAAAAATTTTAAAATCCATTTTTAACGTTTAACGTTTATTAACATAAAATTTTTATCTCATATTTTAATTAATATTGTAAAGAAAATGATTTCGTATAAATTCATTTTTATATTTATTTAAGTCATAAATATTAGGTACATATGTAATTTTTAAAAAATACAGTAAGCAAACTTTAAAATTAATTATATGTAATTATCTTTGGATGTTATCAAAACAAATTCATTTTTGTAAAAATTAATATACGAGTTAAGGCGTTTATACTGAAAATAAAAAAGATTTTCATATTTCCTCACTGGCAAAACATAAAATAAAGAATTAGGATGAGATTTGATTAATTATTGTTAGTTCATATTTAATATATGAAGATTCAATAAATAAATAATGAAAAAAAAAAAATATTTCCTCAGAACAACTTCGCACTACTAGTAATCATCGATTTAGGTGGATCGTATGTTGCAACCCATATGGTGTTTTTTTTCGGTGGTCGACTTGTCAAAGTGTGTATGCAAACTAGTTTTTTATGTAAACTAACCTTTTTTTTACTAGCAATATTTTTGATAATCCGACCACAGAAGCAGTGTTGTTGTAGAGTTGACCTCACATTCTAGTCAATGTGCCTTGGCTGCTTTTGTATTAGTATTGAGTCGGTTACGATGATGAGTCTTAATAAGTTTAAGTTGGCTCAAAGTTCTCGAATGTTTTGTTTCTGTTCATTTTGCGTACAGATTCAAAAGATACGAGAAATGTCAGGATTATACATGCTACTTGAAGTAGTCAAAAGATACGAAACATGTATCTTTCGTATCCTAACGGCAACACTGGTTTAAACAGTGTAAGAGAGCAAGAGAGCAAGAGAGTAATGTTATCGGTTATCTGCAAATAAACAGTTTTTGCAAAAAGTTGCTTTTACAACGTTATTCGCGGCTGTGCTTCAATTGTATCCCCCTTTGTAGTATAAAAGTACATATAAGAAGAAAACAGTTTTTTGTCTCTACTGAAAATATATACATTTTGTAAATTATTAATGATGCGTTTTTGTAAGTTTCGTAAGTATCGCCATATATAAAATAATTGTTGTCGTTAAGACAAAATTGAATTGTTTTTTTAAAAATTGAGTCCTAGGTATGATTTTTTGAGATATGATGAATTTCATTTAAAAATCGAGATAAAACTGAAATTTTGAACCCGACCCCCTCAGATATCGATGAAATTTTGTTCATAGCTAAATTTGATCAATACAAACAAACTCTCATTTTTAGAAATGACTGTTTTGCGATATTTTGGGCGTGACACAGTGGGAACGTTTTCGAAAAAACGCGAAAATGGTCGAAAAGAGCTCCATTTAAACTACAATAACTCAGAATCGGCTCAACCGATTTCCATGATCTTGGTATCATTAAAAAGATATTTTAACAGGCTTTATGACACGTTTAAAAAAAAAAAAAGAAATACACTGTAAAAAAATTTATAACAAAAAAAAATTTTAACTGACGAAAAAACCAAAAAGATCAAGGGTTTTTTTACAGTGTATTAATTTTTTAGAAAGGTTTATCCTTCATCTATACCATATCAAAAAATAAAAATGGGTTCTTTTTTAGTTTTTTTTTATATAATTTTTTAAGTAGTGTCACTTCTAGTAATTGCCCTTATATTTTATAACAAAAAAAAATTTTAGGTAACGAAAAACCAAAAAAGATCAAGGATTTTTTACAGTGTATTACTTTTTTAGACAGGTATTTCCTTCACCTATAACATATCCAAAAAGTAAAATGGGTTCTTTTTTATTTTTTTTTTAAATAATTTCTTAAGTATGTAGTGTCACTACTAGTAATTGCCCTTATATTTTATAAAAAAAAAAAAAATTTAGGTAACGAAAAACCAAAAAGATCAAGGATTTTTTACAGTGTATTACTTTTTTAGAAAGGTATTTCCTTCACCTATAACATATCCAAAAAGTAAAATGGGTTCTTTTTTATTTTTTTTAAATAATTTTTTAAGTGGTGTCACTTCTAGTAATACGTACCGAAAGTCTTTTTTGAACTTTTTCACGTAAGTTTCCTTGTTTAACAGTAATTGAATCTTGCGATCCAGGCATCATTCGGCTAATTTCATCATCTTCATAAAATAACTTGACTGTGCTTAGAGTTTCGGTTGGTAAACTACGTCTGCTCATTTTAAAAAGATTGATATCTGCAAACTTCGTTTTATTCCTTTGGATATCTTTACTTTTTTTGATACAATCGTGAGATATATCATCCCCAAAACGATCTGTAATTTCTGCATGACTCATATTGATTGGTAAGAGAGAAAAAAGTTTTTGCTTTTCCAAAAGATTTGAGCTGTTCTCTATTTGATATTTGATGTTTTCCAAAATTTCTTCGTAAATGGCTTTGACGTTTTCAAGTTGCGCTGACAAATCAGATAATGGATCAGCTCCAAGTGAATCTGCTATATTTTCGAAAATTTGCAGTGATTTTCTATTTCTGTATGTTTCTTGTTTCATATATTTCCTTTTAAGAGGCGACATTTGGTTTGGTAGATGAGGAATAATATGATCATTTATATTTTCAATGACTTCCGTCCTTTCGATGTTTGCATTACATTACGTATTACTAGAAGTGACACTACTTAAAAAATTATTTTAAAAAAAAATAAAAAAGAACCCATTTTACTTTTTGGATATGTTATAGGTGAAGGAAATACCTTTCTAAAAAAGTAATACACTGTAAAAAATCCTTGATCTTTTTTGGTTTTTCGTTACCTAATTTTTTTTTTTTTATAAAATATAAGGGCAATTACTAGAAGTGACACTACTTAAAAAATTATTTAAAAAAAAATAAAAAAGAACCCATTTTACTTTTTGGATATGTTATAGGTGAAGGAAATACCTTTCTAAAAAAGTAATACACTGTAAAAAATCCTTGATCTTTTTTGGTTTTTCGTTACCTAATTTTTTTTTTTTTATAAAATATAAGGGCAATTACTAGAAGTGACACTACTTAAAAAATTATTTAAAAAAAAATAAAAAAGAACCCATTTTACTTTTTGGATATGTTATAGGTGAAGGAAATACCTTTCTAAAAAAGTAATACACTGTAAAAAATCCTTGATCTTTTTTGGTTTTTCGTTACCTAAAATTTTTTTTTGTAATAAAATATAAGGGCAATTACTAGAAGTGACACTACTTAAAAAATTATATAAAAAAAACTAAAAAAGAACCCATTTTTATTTTTTGATATGGTATAGATGAAGGATAAACCTTTCTAAAAAATTAATACACTGTAAAAAAACCCTTGATCTTTTTGGGTTTTTCGTCAGTTAAAATTTTTTTTTGTTATAAATTTTTTTACAGTGTATTTCTTTTTTTTTTTTTTAAACGTGTCATAAAGCCTGTTAAAATATCTTTTTAATGATACCAAGATCATGGAAATCGGTTTAGCCGATTCTGAGTTATTGTAGTTTAAATGGAGCTCTTTTCGACCATTTTCGCGTTTTTTCGAAAACGTTCCCACTGTGTCACGCCCAAAATATCGCAAAACAGTCATTTCTAAAAATGAGAGCTTGTTTGTATTGATCAAATTAAGCTATGAACAAAATTTCATCGATATCTGAGGGGGTCGGGTTCAATGCATCTCGATTTTTACATGAAATTCATCATATTCCATTGTGTCATTATATTATTTATTCCTAAGTGAATTGGTGTATTTTTAAATAGGTAACGAATTTTTAATATTAAATTTTTTTTTATTTGTCATATACATTTTGATAGATTATAACATGATACTTTCTGTACAACACAGTTTTCGTAAAAAATACGCCGTTTTTTTTAGCACAAGAGTTGACAACATTTATAAAAACATTACATTTATAAATACATATGTATATGGTATGTTGATGCCTATGGCTCCAGGGTGCAACAAAGAGGCACATATTTAAAAGCATGCAACTTTTTCAACATCGTTTTCTTGGCAGCACCTCTTACTTACAAGCAAATTGTAATATATTAATGCAAACGGTTGCTTATAATTCTTATTCACTTAACAGTTTTATTTGTTTAGGGTTCAGACCTGATCTAATCAAATCTACTGGGAATTTTTTCATAACTTTTGGAATAAATTATCTCTTTATCGTATGAAAATAAAATCAATGTTTGGGTTCTACCATTTTAATATCCTTCAAGGATTTTCAGGACACGCACAATTTATGCACCTCGTTAAATTTTAGTAGTGAAATTTAGTCAAATTTAGTTTCACAAGACTAGAAATAAACAACTATAGCTATAACTATAGATCAAATATAAAATCCCCTACGGAAAATCAATTTAATACGCATAAAGCCGAAACTGAGTTAGTGATACAGCAAATATTAATGGAGGCATTAGACAAGGATGCGTCCTGTCGCCCTTAATGTTTAATGTAGTTTTAGACATAGTAATGAGAAACGCAACGCCAAACAGCAGAGGCATTGGGGACTATGCGGCCGTCCTTCTGATCTAGATAACGCAGATGATATATGTCTTCTTACGCATTATTACTCTGGTATGGCAAAGAATTTGAAAATGGTCGAAACGGAAGCAGCAAGGGAAGTCCTTAAAATAAATCTACCCAAGACGAAGGCAATGCGAATCAACACTACATATAACAGACCCCTTTGTATACAAAAAATTAATCTGTAACGCCTTAAAATATTGATCCTTGACCCACCTTAAAGTATACCGATCGACTCAGAATCACTTTCTGAGTCGAACTAACGATGTCCGCCCGGCTGGCTGGCTGGCTGTCCATGTAACCTTGTGCGCAAAGTACAAGTCGCAATTTTAGAGATAATTTGATAAAATTTGGATACAGGTTCTTATTGGCACAAGGGCCAAGCCTATTGAAAATGGGCCGAATCGTAGGACCACGAGGGAAGATAGGGGGAAATTTCTTTCTCTAAGAAACTATCAAACCGATTTTATTGAAATTTAAAACATAGATAGAACCATTTCTATAGGGACACAAAAGGTATACATTTTTTAAAAAATTGGACCACAAGGGGAGATAGGGGCAAGTTTTGCCTCTCAAACCGATTTTAATGAAATTTAAAACATAAATAGATCCATATCTATAGAGACACATAAGCTATACAGTTTTTCAAAAATAGGACCACAAGGGGAGGTAGGGGGCAATTTCTGCCTCTCACAAGCATTCAAACCGATTTTTATGAAGTTTATAAACATAGATAAATCCATATTTATATGGACACATAAGCATGATGTGTTTTTAAATACTGTGGTGTAGGGTATCATATGGTTGGGCTTGACCTATTATACTTTCTTACTTGTTTTTTATTTAAGTCGTGTGTCAAATCTGTGCAGTTGTACGGTTGTAAAATTGGAATATCGCCGCAGTAGATCTTAATAGCCTGCAAGTCTTTGTGAACAGGTGCTTTAGGAGAATATTGCGAATTTTTTGGCACACTATTTAGCGAAATAATCCGGCACCAATACGGGTTAAAATATTCATCCGTAAATAGGGTTGGATTGGCCATGTACTACGGCGTCAACCCACTGATATCACCCGGCATTCCATAGACTGAACCCCCAAGGAAGCAGGCATAGAATCCGCCCTGCCCACACTTGGCGTAGACAACTAGCTTTGGATGTTAACAAATCAGACAAAAGCTGAAGTAGAGTAAAAAACCTTAAATCCAACAGGAATAATGGAAACGAGTTTGTTGAGGCTGTATGCTCCTTATAGGAGCTAAAGGAACCAATATATACATATATATATATATAAAGTCTTCTCACTTGAAGTTTTCGTATTAATACGTTTATGTTCAAAATTTAGTTTTTAAAAAACATTTAAAAGCTTTCGTCTATTCATAGTTGACATTAATAGAGCTTTTTTCTTTCGTGAATCAACATTATTGCCAATGCATTAATATTCGTGCATTTATATAATTTTTTCATATAAAGGTTTTGTGTTTGTGGATAACCCTGGCTTTTGTTTACAAAAATTAATATTAAATTTCAAAAAAAAAATATTTTATAAAAAGTGTTACTAAATTAGTAAAAATAAAAGTGATGAATGAAAATGTTAACAATAATGGCAATAAATAAGAGAAATACATAAAGAAGATCTTTTGCTGCACATCAACATATAGATATGTAGACGATATTTGCGAAGATATAATTTTTTGGAACATTCGGAAGAACGGTGGTATTTTACACTACACTGTATGTACAGTCACACAGATAATAGTACGTACGCCTTAACAATTCCTTCACTTCCCAAAAATTTGAGATATTTAAAATAATAATTAAATCAAAAATTTTTAAATGAAAGCAAATATTTATTTAATTATTTAAATTTAAGACAATTGTTTTATCCGCATACTTAGGTGCGAAGACGAGTCGCATTTAACTGTATATTTCCCCAATTAATGTTTGTTTTTTCTTGGTACGCGGCTATGTAATCCGCTTTTTCGCAGAACACTTCGCACTGTTTCTGAATGAACATTAATATTGTGGTTATTTTCCAAAGTGTTTCGAATTTGCACGGCTGTTATTTTGGGATTTTCACTAACAACACTTTTTATAAATTGCTCAACTCGTAAGGAAATTTTGGGTGGACTTCCAGTTTTTGGCTTGCTTAATATAAATTGAGACTCAGACAAGTGCTTTATTACAGTCTGCACTGTAGACTTGACACGTCAAACAATTTTAAAATTTGAACTAAAGGAATTCCCATCGTTCCTTTTTTTTTTTAGAAAAGTATATGCACGCATTTCATTACAAATGTCCTTTGTTTTCTTGTCTATTTTAACAAAACAGTAATATTTTATTCTAAAATTACTGCAGTCTTTAAGAATTTGCTTGCAAGTTTAGCTTGGGCCACTTTCCGTATATTATTTTCCTTTAAATCTTCTTAATTTAAAAAGGACAGTTTTCTATTTGGCATCGTGCGTATAATTATCTGTGCTGTCAGATTAACTTATAAGTGTAAAAGTATAATTAGCGGAAATTGACTCAAACTTTTTGTAGATTGATTTTGACAGTGTGTCGATGCCTTGCAAATGCCAAAAAATATCGATCAGAAATCCAGAGTTATTCTTAAGCTCCAATTTTAGAGGGAGTACGTACTATGCCATGAACAACGGTACGCGACATGATGTGATCGAATTTTAAATGGCAGCGCTATATTTAAAAAACTAAATGGCCTGCATATAGAGGCGTGGCTATAAAATTTAACCGTTTTAGAAACATCATTGACATACCTTTGATTCAAGGGGGTGACTGGCACAAACTTTTTTTGGTAAGGAGGTCGACCTGCTCTAATGTACTAAAGGGCTGCGCAAAATATTCTTAATGTTCTGTGTTCTACTTCACACAACTATCAATCATATTATTTCACTGTAAACATACATAGCAAAACAAACATAACAACACATTACTCCCACCAAAACAAAACAAGCATAACTTGAAAAGTGTTTCTCTTCTGCTTTGTTAGTGCTTGTATTATCAAAACAAACAGAATATCAACACAAAAACAGACAATGAAATAAAGAAACGGTAAATTATAGTAAAAGCATCGAGTGCAGCAAAACACACCATTATATAAATTACATATGTTTTTATTTTTTATTTCTATAAAAAGAATGAATTCTTCTTAATTTTATTTAAATATTAGACCTAAGTACCTTCATATATATGTATGTATGTAAATAATAAACAATAAATTTTTGCAAATAAAAATTAATATTAACTATAAACTTTTTTAAGCTTTTTCAAAACATTCAAACATGCTTGGAATGTTCTATTTCTGTTTTAATGTTCTACTTCATCTTTGTTCTAATTCAGCTTTATTCTAGTTCAGCATTGTTCTAGTGCAGTTTTGTTCTATTCTTTTATATTTTGATTGTAAAGCAAAACAATTGTTTTTGGAAGTATGTGTTTTGTAATGAGAGAGTAATATACACACACTTTCTAAATTTAATGAAATTGCTTGTAAGCAATATTTCTTGTGCTTGTGCATCTCTTTAGTACATACATATGTTCATATTTTTTAGCGTATGTAGTTCCATTGTATCTAGAATTTTTTGAGCCTGTAAATACATATTGACGCAATTATAAGTGAACCTTTACAGAATATTTTACAATAGTATTAGTTTTTTAGGTTTCCTTTTATAAAATATCGCAGTTATTTTCCATTTTGTGGTGACTTGTTTTTTTAACGAATGCCTTTTACTTATCGCTTACTTTTCACTTTTGTTTTCATTTATTACGAAGATGTTCATTTTATAAAAACCAAAAATATGTAGAAAAAAATTAAAGCTTTTTTTGTCACTCACATGAAATGTTTTTAATTTTATGAAAACCTAAATCTGATTTCGTTCGTTTTTTTTTTACGAACGAACAAATGTTTTCATTTTCCAAAAACAGGCTGTAAAACTTTATTTCAAATAACAGATCATTTTATAAATGTATGTATGTATATTTAATATAAAAGGAACATTAACAAAAACAATGAGAATTCACAGAGAACATAGAAATTGAAAAAAAAAAACAAAATAATTGCGATTTATATTTTAATAAACAGCTTAAATTGGATATTATGTGAAAAAGTCGCCACCATATTTTTTTCATGTGTGCAGCTAACTTTGATGTTCTGTATGAAAATATTTTAAAGCTTCCCAAAAATCCCAAAAAAACATGCAGGTATACGAAATGCATGTAAACAAGAATTTTGAAGAATAATTCCAGAAAATATGTATTTTGGGCAGTTAAGTCAAAGTGCAGCTAACTTAAATTTTTTGTATGAAAATAATTTTAAAATGCCAAAAATTTTGTGCATTTGTCTTAAATGTGCAGGTATAGAAAGTGCACTTAAAAAAAGAATTTGTGTGGAATAATAAGGAATAATTCCAAAAATTATCAATTTTGTGCAGTTAAGTCAAAAGTGCACTTAGACAAAAGGCAGTTAAGTCAAAACTACTGTATGCCTTATATTACAGCAAGTAAAAGTGCCGAATCTTTGTTACCCTTCACACAAAGTAAGAATATTTCAGCTTAGGGATTTATATCTAAAAATAATAAACCAATAGCAATGCAAACTAGGCGTATTAAAAGTTTATACCAAAAGTACGCTTTATATAAGGCCTATGGTAAGTTATGGGCTGATCTGCACGAATTTTGGTTATACGATTTCTAGTTATATGAAATGAATTCGTGCAAATTCTTATGGCAATCGTTGCATTCCGTCACCAATTTATGTTAGTTTTTGTAACACAATTTATGTTTTGATCGTGCTGGATTTCTATCACAAACTGCTTAGGAAAATTGTAAACTATTTAATACCCAAAATTGTCCTTTATGTTAGGTTTTTCGAAAGTGAACGTGTTTAAGACAGACAAGCAGACATACTGATATGGCTTAAGGTACATACTTGTACACGACATGTATTTTGCAGTGGCTTTGTCAGATGTAAAATTCATACGTAATTGCACATGTCTGCCAAAATTGACTAATACAGAAAGTTTATAATACATATATATATAAAATAATTCATCTGACAGAACCTAAAAATAAATTAGAAATCCCGCCACAAATAACTGACTTGCAAAACCGCTGATGTCAGAAGGTTTGTCAGTTTAAAATAGCACACGCTCTAATTGAAAAATTTTACTTGTTTTACTTTATTTTTGGCCACCTTCTTTTGTTTGTATTGATATATTTTTTTATTATATATATTTAGCTGGTGAGGCCTAACTCCATTTGTGAAAATAAAAATGCAAAGTTTTTTTTATTTCATTTTTCATTTTTTACACTAAAATATTTTGTTCCTCTATACGTCATGTATGAATTTTGTATTGGGAAATTTGACAAGTAACCTGCTAAATACATGTCAAGTACAAGTACCTTTGGCCGAATTAGATTCACTCAAGAACCCAGAACTTATACACTTTATAGGGTCATAGAGGAATGTAAAAAAAGTTTACCACGGAATGACAAACTTCTTGGACTTTTTGACTTTGTTAATCAAATGAAGTTTTATTGAGCTGGTGTCAAATTTACACGCCAATCAAAACAAAATTAACAAACGAAATGCAATACCAATTTTAAATAAAATTTAATTAAAAAAAAAAATACAAAAAATTTTGAATTATTTAGTGGGAATTTTTGAGGATGAAAAAAAAATAATAGTTTGGGGTACAAATTTACAATTTTAGAATAAAATTTTAAAAACACCTGACAACCCTGATTTCATTGGATGTAAAAAGAAAAAAACCTAAACAAAACATTTCTTTGTTGTTTTAGATTTTATCCTCTTCAATATTTTGCTCATAAAAAAGATTATATTTAAAATCCTCACCTTTTGCAAAATATTTGAATCAGCTTAGGATTTTTAAAATGTTTGATCGAATATAATAAATTAATTTGTTAATACTAAGATAAGCGGTATATTTGTTGGACATTTAAGTTTGGGAAGTGTAAATACTACGTCCTTAATCTTAAAAATATTGTTCACATTCCTAAACAGCCAGTGCTAGCATTGTATTAACTTAAGCCATATGTAAATATGTATATCTAAAAGTACAATTTTAAAATCAACTAACAACTCACATTTAACTACGCATTTGTTATAAAAACTAAGATCATCGACAGCATGTAAAAACATTTTTGCAAAAGTCGTCAAGCTCTAATTAAGTTAGTATTTTTGACAATATTTAAGAAAAAAACCAGTAAGAGTGCTTTATATCCAGTTATGCCAAATATTAAACACCCTTCACTATGGAGCGAAAAGAACCGAGAGTTACATTAAACCCGTTCTTTATAATATAAATATATCTATCTCGTGCCACGCCCACTTATCCAATCCCGCCTACAATTGTCGGATGTACTGATAACCAAGATGCTTGCACCTGATTTGGAGACTTTGGCTCCTGCCGTTCTTCAGATATAAAAAAACAGCAACAAGGGATTTATGGGTAAAAATAAATGGCGGTCATAGTTTTTTGCTTATATCTAAGTCATTTATATCCATTTTGGCTAAATTTCATTAGTGAACTTAAACGGAGTACATGTGATATAAACATATAACAACCTAGTCCCCATCGTTTCTGGGGTCTTCGAAAACCCCATTTCAACATACACAACGACAGATGGACGTCGTTAAATCACCTTGACTACTTACAAGGGCTCAGAATATACATATGTTAATACTCTATTGGGACTAAGATCCATATAGGAGAAATTACAAACGGAATGCCAAACTTAAATATACCTTTCCACTTGTGGTGAAGGCCATAATAAATAATCATTTTAGATTTAAATAAAAAGAAACATAATTTTTAAGTGTTTTTTAAACAAATAAACTTGAAAATGTCTTTAATTAATATAGAACGGAAGTAAAATTTTGTTTTAATAACAAAAAAACAAATACCCTTTTGCTAATATTTACCAATTTGTTGTCTTTAACGTTATAAATAAAATAATTTTCAGATATCATAAAACGGCGAACGTTTCAAAAAAATTTATTAGTTTTGTAATATACTTCAAGAACTTATGTTCAAGTAGGTTTTTATTTCGCGCTGACATATTCCAATAAAAAAGTAGCTTAAAAATGAAATTTTGTAAAAAACTGTCCTTTCTGATCCTGATACTTTGCGCATGGATACAAATTTTATACGCCGCCAGGCTTCCGCCACCAACTGAACAGCATGCAAATGAAGCCATGAGAAGCGTTAGTAGTAAAACGGTCTCAGAAGGCAGAGAAAAAAAACAAAATGACACAGAACCAATACAACATGGGTCAGTGAAGGCAATGGTGAATGTAGTGGTAACGGTAGCAGTGAAATGGTATCAGGAGGCAGAGTGGCCAGTAACATTAAATAAACTTTTTAACACAGTAAAAATGGAAGCAGTGATTTTGCTTAAGCAGGCAGTTTCTCAAATCAAGATAACAGAGTACCAAGACAAAGACCCAAACCAGGGTGACAAACAACTAAAACAAGATGACAAAAAATCGAACCAAAATGACGACGAATCAAAACAAGATGAAAAAAAACCGAAAGAAGATGAAGAAACAAATCAAGATAACAAAGAACCAAACCATGATGACATGGAACCAAATCAAGATGAAAAAGAACCTAAAGAAAATGACGATGTATCAAAACATGATAAAAATAAATCAAAAGAAGATGGCGAAGCACCACAACAAGATGACAAAGAACCACAACCAAATGACGAGGAAGCGAAAAAAGATGACAAAGAAGAAACACAAAATGACGCAGAATCAAAACAAGATGGCAAGCATATAAATATGGACGATAAAGAAACAAATCAGGATTACAAAGAGCCAAACCAAGATGAAAAAGAACCTAAAGAAAATGACGATGTATCAAAACATGATAAAAATAAATCAACAGAAGATGGCGAAGCACCACAACAAGATGACAAAGAACCACAACCAAATGACGAGGAAGCGAAAAAAGATGACAAAGAAGAAACACAAAATGACGCAGAATCAAAACAAGATGGCAAGCATATAAATATGGACGATAAAGAAACAAATCAGGATAACAAAGAGCCAAACCAAGATGAAAAATAACCTAAAGAAAATGCATTGTATCAAAACATGATAAAAATAAATCAACAGAAGATGGCGAAGCACCACAACAAGATGACAAAGAACCACAACCAAATGACGAGGAAGCGAAAAAAGATGACAAAGAAGAAACACAAAATGGCGCAGAATCAAAACAAGATGGCAAGCATATAAATATGGACGATAAAGAAACAAATCAGGATAACAAAGAGCCAAACCAAGATGAAAAAGAACCTAAAGAAAATGACGATGTATCAAAACATGATAAAAATAAATCAACAGAAGATGGCGAAGCACCACAACAAGATGACAAAGAACCACAACCAAATGACGAGGAAGCGAAAAAAGATGACAAAGAAGAAACACAAAATGACGCAGAATCAAAACAAGATGGCAAGCATATAAATATGGACGATAAAGAAACAAATCAGGATAACAAAGAGCCAAACCAAGATGAAAAAGAACCTAAAGAAAATGACGATGTATCAAAACATGATAAAAATAAATCAACAGAAGATGGCGAGGCACCACAACAAGATGACAAAGAACCACAACCAAATGACGAGGAAGCGAAAAAAGATGACAAAGAAGAAACACAAAATGACGCAGAATCAAAACAAGATGGCAAGCATATAAATATGGACGATAAAGAAACAAATCAGGATAACAAAGAGCCAAACCAAGATGAAAAAGAACCTAAAGAAAATGCATTGTATCAAAACATGATAAAAATAAATCAACAGAAGATGGCGAAGCACCACAACAAGATGACAAAGAACCACAACCAAATGACGAGGAAGCGAAAAAAGATGACAAAGAAGAAACACAAAATGGCGCAGAATCAAAACAAGATGGCAAGCATATAAATATGGACGATAAAGAAACAAATCAGGATAACAAAGAGCCAAACCAAGATGAAAAAGAACCTAAAGAAAATGACGATGTATCAAAACATGATAAAAATAAATCAACAGAAGATGGCGAAGCACCACAACAAGATGACAAAGAACCACAACCAAATGACGAGGAAGCGAAAAAAGATGACAAAGAAGAAACACAAAATGACGCAGAATCAAAACAAGATGGCAAGCATATAAATATGGACGATAAAGAAACAAATCAGGATAACAAAGAGCCAAACCAAGATGAAAAAGAACCTAAAGAAAATGACGATGTATCAAAACATGATAAAAATAAATCAACAGAAGATGGCGAAGCACCACAACAAGATGACAAAGAACCACAACCAAATGACGAGGAAGCGAAAAAAGATGAAAAAGAAGAAACACAAAATGACGCAGAATCAAAACAAGATGGCAAGCATTTAAATATGGACGATAAAGAAACAAATCAGGATAACAAAGAGCCAAACCAAGATGAAAAAGAACCTAAAGAAAATGACGATGTATCAAAACATGATAAAAATAAATCAACAGAAGATGGCGAATCACCACAACAAGATGACAAAGAACCACAACCAAATGACGAGGAAGCGAAAAAAGATGACAAAGAAGAAACACAAAATGACGCAGAATCAAAACAAGATGGCAAGCATATAAATATGGACGATAAAGAAACAAATCAGGATAACAAAGAGCCAAACCAAGATGAAAAAGAACCTAAAGAAAATGGCGATGTATCAAAACATGATAAAAATAAATCAACAGAAGATGGCGAAGCACCACAACAAGATGACAAAGAACCACAACCAAATGACGAGGAAGCGAAAAAAGATGACAAAGAAGAAACACAAAATGACGCAGAATCAAAACAAGATGGCAAGCATATAAATATGGACGATAAAGAAACAAATCAGGATAACAAAGAGCCAAACCAAGATGAAAAAGAACCTAAAGAAAATGACGATGTATCCAAACATGATAAAAATAAATCAAAAGAAGATGGTGAAGCACCACAACAAGATGACAACGAACCACAACCAAATGACGAGGAAGCGAAAAAAGATGACAAAGAAGAAACACAAAATGACGCAGAATCAAAACAAGATGGCAAGCATATAAATATGGACGATAAAGAAACAAATCAGGATAACAAAGAGCCAAACCAAGATGAAAAAGAACCTAAAGAAAATGACGATGTATCAAAACATGATAAAAATAAATCAAAAGAAGATGGTGAAGCACCACAACAAGATGACAACGAACCACAACCAAATGACGAGGAAGCGAAAAAAGATGACAAAGAAGAAACACAAAATGACGCAGAATCAAAACAAGGTGGCAAGCATATAAATATGGACGATAAAGAAACAAATCAGGATAACAAAGAGCCAAACCAAGATGAAAAAAAACCTAAAGAAAATGACGATGTATCAAAACATGATAAAAATAAATCAAAAGAAGATGGTGAAGCACCACAACAAGATGACAAAGAACCACAACCAAATGACGAGGAAGCGAAAAAAGATGACAAAGAAGAAACACAAAATGACGCAGAATCAAAACAAGATGGCAAGCATATAAATATGGACGATAAAGAAACAAATCAGGATAACAAAGAGCCAAACCAAGATTACATGGAACCAAATCAAGATGACGAGTATATAAATATGGACGATAAAGAAACAAATCAAGATAACAAAGAACCAAACCAAGATTACATGGAACCAAATCAAGATGACGAGTATATAAATATGGACGATAAAGAAACAAATCAAGATAACAAAGAACCAAACCAAGATTACATGGAACCAAATCAAGATGACGAGTATATAAATATGGACGATAAAGAAACAAATCAAGATAACAAAGAACCAAACCAAGATTACATGGAACCAAATCAAGATGACGAGTATATAAATATGGACGATAAAGAAACAAATCAAGATAACAAAGAACCAAACCAAGATTACATGGAACCAAATCAAGATGACGAGTATATAAATATGGACGATAAAGAAACAAATCAAGATAACGAAGAACCAAACCAAGATTACATGGAACCAAATCAAGATGACGAGTATATAAATATGGACGATAAAGAAACAAATCAAGATAACAAAGAACCAAACCAAGATTACATGGAACCAAATCAAGATGACGAGTATATAAATATGGACGATAAAGAAACAAATCAAGATAACGAAGAACCAAACCAAGATTACATGGAACCAAATCAAGATGGCGAGTATATAAATATGGACGATAAAGAAACAAATCAAGATAACAAAGAACCAAACCAAGATTACATGGAACCAAATCAAGATGACGAGCATATAAATATGGACGATAAGGAAACAAATCAGGATAACAAAGAGCCAAACCAAGATGAAAAAGAACCTAAAGAAAATGACGATGTATCAAAACATGATAAAAATAAATCAAAAGAAGATGGCGAAGCACCACAACAAGATGACAAAGAACCACAACCAAATGACGAGGAAGCGAAAAAAGATGACAAAGAAGAAACACAAAATGACGCAGAATCAAAACTAGATGGCAAGCATATAAATATGGACGATAAAGAAACAAATCAGGATAACAAAGAGCCAAGCCAAGATGAAAAAGAACCTAAAGAAAATGACGATGTATCAAAACATGATAAAAATAAATCAAATGAAGATGGCGAAGCACCACAACAAGATGACAAAGAACCACAACCAAATGACGAGGAAGCGAAAAAAGATGACAAAGAAGAAACACAAAATGACGCAGAATCAAAACAAGACGGCAAGCATATAAATATGGACGATAAAGAAACAAATCAGGATAACAAAGAGCCAAACCAAGATGAAAAAGAACCTATAGAAAATGACGATGTATCAAAACATGATAAAAATAAATCAAAAGAAGATGGTGAAGCACCACAACAAGATGACAAAGAACCACAACCAAATGACGAGGAAGCGAAAAAAGATGACCAAGAAGAAACACAAAATGACGCAGAATCAAAACAAGATGGCAAGCATATAAATATGGACGATAAAGAAACAAATCAGAATAACAAAGAGCCAAACCAAGATGAAAAAGAACCTAAAGAAAATGACGATGTATCAAAACATGATAAAAATAAATCAAAAGAAGATGGCGAAGCACCACAACAAGATGACAAAGAACCACAACCAAATGACGAGGAAGCGAAAAAAGATGACAAAGAAGAAACACAAAATGACGAAGAATCAAAACAAGATGGCAAGCATATAAATATGGACGATAAAGAAACAAATCAGGATAACAAAGAGCCAAACCAAGACGAAAAAGAACTTAAAGAAAATGACGATGTATCAAAACATGATAAAAATAAATCAAAAGAAGATGGCGAAGCACCAGAACAAGATGACAAAGAACCACAACCAAATGACGAGGAAGCGAAAAAAGATGACAAAGAAGCAACACAAAATGACGCAGAATCAAAACAAGATGGCAAGCATATAAATATGGAGGATAAAGAAACAAATCAGGATAACAAAGAGCCAAACCAAGATGAAAAAGAACCTATAGAAAATGACGATGTATCAAAACATGATAAAAATAAATCAAAAGAAGATGGCGAAGCACCACAACAAGATGACAAAGAACCACAACCAAATGACGAGGAAGCGAAAAAAGATGACCAAGAAGAAACACAAAATGACGCAGAATCAAAACAAGATGGCAAGCATATAAATATGGACGATAAAGAAACAAATCAGGATAACAAAGAGCCAAACCAAGATGAAAAAGAACCTAAAGAAAATGACGATGTATCAAAACATGATAAAAATAAATCAAAAGAAGATGGCGAAGCACCACAACAAGATGACAAAGAACCACAACCAAATGACGAGGAAGCGAAAAAAGATGACAAAGAAGAAACACAAAATGACGAAGGAACAAAACAAGATGGCAAGCATATAAATATGGACGATAAAGAAACATATCAGGATAACAAAGAGCCAAACCAAGACGAAAAAGAACTTAAAGAAAATGACGATGTATCAAAACATGATAAAAATAAATCAAAAGAAGATGGCGAAGCACCACAACAAGATGACAAAGAACTACAACCAAATGACGAGGAAGCGAAAAAAGATGACAAAGAAGAAACACAAAATGACTCAGAATCAAAACAAGATGGCAAGCATATAAATATGGACGATAAAGAAACAAATCAGGATAACAAAGAGCCAAACCAAGATGAAAAAGAACCTAAAGAAAATGACGATGTATCAAAACATGATAAAAATAAATCAACAGAAGATGGCGCAGCACCACAACAAGATGACAAAGAACCACAACCAAATGACGAGGAAGCGAAAAAAGATGACAAAGAAGAAACACAAAATGACGCAGAATCAAAACAAGATGGCAAGCATATAAATATGGACGATAAAGAAACAAATCAGGATAACAAAGAGCCAAACCAAGACGAAAAAGAACTTGGAGAAAATGACGATGTATTAAAACATGATAAAAATAAATCAAAAGAAGATGGCGAAGCACCACAACAAGATGACAAAGAACCACAACCAAATGACGAGGAAGCGAAAAAAGATGACAAAGAAGAAACACAAAATGACGCAGAATCAAAACAAGATGGCAAGCATATAAATATGGACGATAAAGAAACAAATCAGGATAACAAAGAGCCAAACCAAGATGAAAAAGAACCTAAAGAAAATGACGATGTATCAAAACATGATAAAAATAAATCAACAGAAGATGGCGAAGCACCACAACAAGATGGCAAAGAACCACAACCAAATGACGAGGAAGCGAAAAAAGATGACAAAGAAGAAACACAAAATGACGCAGAATCAAAACAAGATGGCAAGTATATAAATATGGACGATAAAGAAACTAATCAAGATAACAAAGAAGCAAACCAAGATGACAAGGAACCAAACCAAGATGAAAAAGAATCTAAAGAAAATGAGGATGTATCAAAGCAAGATAAAAATAAACCAAAAGAAGATGGCGAAGCACCACAACGAAATGACGAGGAAGCGAAAAAAGATGACAAAGAAGAAACACAAAATGACGCGGAATCAAAACAAGATGGCAAGCATATAAATATGGACGATAAAGAAACAAATCAGGATAACAAAGAGCCAAACCAAGATGAAAAAGAACCTAAAGAAAATGACGATGTATCAAAACATGATAAAAATAAATCAACAGAAGATGGCGAAGCACCACAACAAGATGACAAAGAACCACAACCAAATGACGAGGGAGCGAAAAAAGATGACAAAAAAGAAACACAAAATGACGCAGAATCAAAACAAGATGGCAAGCATATAAATATGGACGATAAAGAAACAAATCAGAATAACAAAGAGCCAAACCAAGATGAAAAAGAACCTAAAGAAAATGACGATGTATCAAAACATGATAAAAATAAATCAAAAGAAGATGGCGAAGCACCACAACCAAAGGACGAGGAAGCGAAACAAGATGACAAAGAAGATGAAAAAGAAAAAATCCGAGATGACAAGGAACGAAAACAAAATAACAAAAAGAAAAAACCAAAGAGAAATAATAAAAACAAAATGATGAACAAAGACGAAGAAACAAGACAAAATGACAAAAAAACTAGAAGTGGGACAAATAACAAGATGAGAAATAACCAAAGGAAACTAAGGAAGGATAAGGAAAATGAGGAAAATACGGACGACGTAGACAAGTTGATAGAAAAACACAGAAAAATAATACGTGATCTAAAAAGGGTGAAAAACAACATAAGAAAAACGACAAAAAACCCAAAGGAAAACGAGAAAGTCCCAGATCATTAAGATAGTCACGCCGTTAAGTACAGCCATCATAAAAAAATCATGTTAAGTTAATTTAAAAAAATTTGAAAAAATAGTTTAGTTTTATTTATATATTCATATAGGATCACAAACACATTGTCCTTAAATAACGCGGAAGATACTAACATAAAGATCATTATTTTATTGTACAACAAAGCAAAAACAACATGTTGTTTCTTGGTAGAAAAACCTGATAGATTGTCAAAAAAATGTGTATTTCAAGGAACAACAAATACTCTTATTTGTGAGCAAGTAAAATTGTAAGCCAATTGTGACATAATGTTAGGTTCGGTTCTTAAACAACATTCAGCTTGGCTACTGGGGTTACCTAATTAATTGTACCATGGATATTACTAATAATATTTAGGTATACATTTATAAATAATGATAACAAATAAACAATTCAAAAGTATGGCAGAAAAAATAAACAATAATGATAATAATTATTTACATGAGTTTTTAAAACTATGACTAGACGACTTAAAAATTAAAACTAACTTTTTTAATAAATAATTTTAAAATATATGTTTGTATGTATGTATGTGGGATTGGTTAGTAAACAAATAATTAAAAAAAACACACACTGGTTTTAAAATTATTTTATTCATATGAAAGTAAATACTAGTAAGCCTCGGGAGCCAACAAATTTTAACCCAATTTCAACTATTTCGTTGAGAACAGACAGGGTGGTCTAAAATAGATTTTCTCAGTATTTGGTTACATGTAGTTATGAGTTTCTTAGTAAATTTTTAAAGTTGAAATGCTCAAAACTTTTTTGTTTTTCAAGATTTTTTGACAGAATAAGTTTTGTGTATTACTTTATCTTCTAAACTTAAGAATTAAACTCTGCGACTTAAAGAACTATTTAATTTTTTCTAAAATGTCAAATTTTTTCTGTCTAAAATGAGACAAAAAAATTTCGCTTGTAGTCCGGACCCTTACCTACATTTCTATACCCAATTGTACACCGACCGGCTCCGACCTTGCGAACTACAGCAATCTCTGTGACTCAAGATAAGATATTTGGTTTAAAAAAATATTCTGCAAGAAAACGTTACTGAAACTTTAAGAATTTTCGAAGTGTCGGCCAAAAAAGTTGTACACAGAAAATAATAAAAATTGATTTTAATTAAAAAATTTGTGATATTAATTAAAAAATTGATTAAATTTGCAGCAGTAAACAAATTATCAAAATTTTGGAGCATTTTTCTGTGTAGCACGTCAGGTTATCAGGCGCGGAAATAAGGAAATTGAACCACGCTAACTTTTCATTTCGTCATGCCGAAAAATATAAAAAAACAAAAAATGTATATATGTACCTAAGCCCATTTCCTCTTTTGCCAAATTTGATGTTTAAAATTCGTTTTATAATCTTAAAATCGTTCTTTAGAACATAAAAAAATTAAATAAAAAAAATGAAAAAAAATTTTTTGGGATTCGAACTGGCAATATCATCAGTCTCAGGAGAGAACTTAACAACTCGGCTACCAGGGCTGCCAGGTACTTTTTGTCCTTGTCCCCAAAAAATTAAAAAAATATCCCCAAAAATCCCCAGATTCCCAAATCCCCAAAAACAAAACCTTAAAAAATTAATATTTTTTGTTTGTTTTTTTTCTGACCAAATTTAAAATTTTTTTTAAAAAAAGGTAAGAAAAATGTTAATAAGAAATCCCCAAAAATCCCCAAATAAAAATTTTTAGTCAAAAAAATCATTTTATTTTGTTTGTAGGGACTGGTTTCTGTATGTTTTCTTAAATCCTTTTTATGAGATTCCAGTGAGGAATTACAAGCAGAACAATATGCTGTTTTTGAAGACGAATGAGCCAGTTTATAAGAATTTGGAGCTTGTTCAATCGGTTAAAGTCATCCTTATAATCAACAATAAAAATACATATATCCAAATTTATTTAGTACTTCGATCCATCATATTGTATTGTATATAATGCATCATAACTACTAACCAATAGCTTAGAATTTTTTTCCCAATCTTTATTATATGATTTTTCATATTTACTTATTTTTGGGGAATACATTCATATTTGCTTCAAAATTGTCTTTAAAAAATCAAAAATTTTATGCGCTTTCAACGATTTTAGATTCTATTTTAAAATTCTTTTTTTTAAACACTCACTCAAGAAAAATAACAAGTTTATAAAGTACCTTTTACACACTTAATAAAAATGATAATGTTAATTAGGACCCTTTACACTATATAAGAGTAAGATAAAAGTTTTGCTATTTTTATTCATATATAATAAAAAAGTGTAAAATCCCCAAAAAATCCCCGAAATCTTTTTTGAAATCCCCAAAAAAATCCCCAATCCCCAAATGACTTTCCTTGTCCTTTTTGTTCACATAAAATCCCCAACTTTGGGGATAAATCCCCAAGTCTGACAACCCTGTCGGCTACGAATGCTTTTACTGAAGATGCGTTAAATTAAAATATATTAATGGCCGTTTTCTCATTACACGATTATCTTTTTTCCCAACGAAAAACAGCACATTAAAGATATTTGAATTTCTCAATGTATCATTTGCCTCTATTCTGTCGCAAAGCTAACCAGCACTCATCTGCCAATTATTTATTTTCCTTTTATTTGCCGTACAGATAAATTAAATCAGCTGACTCCCAACTTTTACATGTATTTTGAGAGGTGTTGCCAACAGTGTTGCCGTTAGGATACGAAAGATACATTTGTCGTATCTTTTGACTACTTTAGGTATCATGTATAATCCTGACATTTTTCGTATCTTTTAAATCTGTACGCAAAATGTACAGAAACAAAACGTTCGAGAATTTTTAGCCAACTAAAACTTATTAAGACTGATCATCGTAACCGACTCAATACTAATACAATAGCAGCCAAGGTGCATTGACTAAAAGGTGAGGTCAACTATACAACAACATTGCTTCTGTGGTCGGATTGTCAAAAATATTGCTAGTAAAAAAAGGTTAGTTTACATAAAAAATTAGTTTGCATACACACTTTGACAAGTCGACCACCGAAAAAAAACAGCATATGTGACAGCGAATAGAGAAAGGGACCAGTAACGTAAAGGGAACAGTAAAAACCAACTACACAAAACAAGAGGTAGGGACGACCTACGCGAGTTTTCAAGGTTGACCAACACGTCATGAGATGTGTCGCTTTCAAATTAAACCAATACCAACACGCTCAGTGATGGTACACCAAAGATACACGTATTTATATCTTTAAAATGGCTCTCCTGAACAAAACCCTTAGGTCCCTTTCTATTTTGCGCCTCACATATGTTGACTTGACCCTTCCTTGAATTCGCGTTGATAGCAGCTTTAATAATGGTGAAAGAAAACATTAAGGGGTTGCAACATACGATCCATGAACATCTATTTAATTTTCAGGAAATTTATATGAACTTTTTAATTCGTATATTAATTTTTACAAAAATTAATTTGTTTTGATAACATCCAAAGATAGTTACATATAATTAATTTAAAAGTTTGCTTACTGTATTTTTTAAAAATTACATATGTACCAAATATTTCTGTGGTTTTCACGAATAATCGCGTAAGTCGGTTTTTACCGAAATTGAGATAATGATGTCAAAGTGCTACATTTTGCATTAGGTTTTTATAAGTATTAAGCTTTTTAGAATATAATGTAGTATTATTAATTTTTTTCTGCTAAAAACAACTTAAGTTAACTGTTTAATAAAATATTTTGCTATTTTAACGATTAATGTCGACATACATCGCCAAAAATTGTAAAATTGCTGAATATGTTTCCAAATAAAAAGCATATGTGATGTTATGTTGTTATTCGTGCAAAAAATATAAAAGTATTTTTTGAAAATTTTTCTATTAATAACAACTTATATGTACATGTGCGTTTATTGTTGACTTCTTTAGTTGCAACAACAGCAGATGAGAGGTTGTTTGTAATTTTAAGTCCATACGTGGTGCTATAAGTATCAAAAACTCTGAATATGTCGCCAACTTGTGTGCTAAAAATAACAACGTAAGTCGTCATGTGTGATTAAAATGATAACATTTATTTTCACAAAAAAGAACTTATGTGGAGATATGATGTTATATTGCACACACTTAATGAGTCAATCAAACATATGCATTTTTAATCCTTTTCCAGATTGTGATCCTGTGAGGATTTTTTCATGAAAACTATGTATAATACGTAGAAAGTCACTGTTAAGAGGATAGTAAAGAAAAAAGTTAAAAAAGCATCTACAGAAGCCGCAATTGAAAAAAATAATTGTTTTTGCTCTCCTGAAAAGTTTGGTTTTATAACTTACGCGATTTTTCGTGAAAACCACAGATTTATGACTTAAATATATATAGAAATGAATTTATACGAAATTTTTTCTTTTCAATCTTCATTTAAATATGAAATAAAAATGTTATGTTAATTAATGTTAAACGTTAAAAATGGATTTTCAAATTTTTTTCAAAACTTATCTTTTTGGGAAAAAATTTATCTTTTTTGAAACTAAAATGTATCTTTCTCGAAATTTCACTGGCAACACTGGTTGCCAACTCAAAACAATGTTTTTTGTCGGTATATTGAGAAACCAAAAACTGTTAACAGACAGTATATCGGTCTAATAAATTTATGTTGACATTTAGTAACAGACAGTTTGTCTTTACATTGAGAAAATAGCCATGAGTCTATTAGTTTGTTTCTTTATTTGAGCGGCATATCGTATACATGCATTAATGTGTATGGGTATGCGTAAAATTAAACACATTACAAATAAAATCCACCACTTGTAGTGAAGGGTATAAAAAAACAACAAACAAAAAAAACACATTACCAACACTGTATTACCATAGCCACTGTATGACCGTAGAAACCCAAAATTGAATTGGTTTGTATGGTATGTTTATGTCGTTTTGGTAATACAGTGTTGGTATGGTAATGTCACGTCTAATAATTCGACTTTTTACATGGAAATAGCAAAATTCTTCACATGTGATTATGACTTCAGCGAAAAAATGCAATCGTGTAGCGACGCAAATCGAAATCATAAAATCGACAAGCGGATTTAACCAATTTTTAAAAAGCGGACCAAATAGGACCGACGCAAATCGGGGCTCTAGTGTATATTTTTGGCAGTATCGATGGCATTCTTATAATTGTAGAATTCGAATTACTAATGCTTCTGATGGAAGCCACTTGGTGACGGGGAGAAGAATTTTTTGTTTTGTTTAGTTTTTTATAATTTTGTATTTCGAAAAAATGATTTTTACGTTTTGGACTGTTCCCAATAAACATAATTGTAAATATTTCTTGTAAGTGTTTTATTGACGCCAGAAAATCGTCATAACACTATTACTTTTAGTAAAAAAAATCGTCAATCGTCATTTTACTGAATTTTCTCAAAAAAATCGTCAAAATGACGAAAAATCGTCACATTTAACAACCCTGCACCGACTGATCAAGATTTTTCTTTTTGCTCTCGTTTTATACTTTTTCTGCCGCCATAAGAACATGGTGGCTGCATCTGCCCATCTGATTACAACAACCATTAGGGACGGTGATAACGCTACGTGCCGCTAGGGGTTCTCATACACCAGATCGAGTGTACTGGCTGCTAATAGATGTCGCTATAAAATGTCGTTAGTAAATTCAAATTTAAATCATAAATGTAATGTAAGTCATAAGTACTATTTCAATTAAATATTCACAAAAGAAAACATAATCAAAAATATCATATACCAAAACAATTCAATATAAATGGTAAACAAGTATAATAATATAAATGGTGGGGGTGAAAACGAGGTTCACCGACTTCCATCGTCACATTATTTGTACATCAAAAGCGTACGAACGTACGTTCGTGACCCCAGTAAATGCCCATATGCAATATTTATGTATACAAGTGTTATGATAATTATTATTATATACTTTTGAATACAACCGTTTTTCGTATCACATTTTAGTCATGGTCGACTTTGAATTTAAAATTTTGAAATATGTATATATGAATCAAAATTCTATTCGATAATTTTTGACAAAAGCACGGATTTGTCGGGGAAAAGCTAGATTTCCTTATCTTTAGGATATTTCAACATATAACAAAAAGTTGTTAGAGAAGAATTTATTGGCTTTGTTGTAAGCGCATTTGAAGAGGCTTCAAAATATTTTGACAATGAAGTTGATGTGTCAATTAATGCGAAGGCACTATTATCAATAGTTCCTAAAGCTTTGAAAAATTTTTGTCTTGACCTAAAAAATGTGTAGAGCCATTAATACAAAAATTTGTATCACTTGATAAAGAAACGACAAAATTTGTTCTATATAATCATCCCAAGCCAACGCAGTTTTAGCAAAGTATTTGGGAGCCAAACTCTCTACATTATGCGAGACAAGATGGGTGGACCGTCACGACTCAATTTTACACTTTGAAAAAAAAAAAAAAATCTGATTGGAAAGGTAAAAATAGTTCATCAAAAGCCTTATATTAAGGAACTCACTTAGTACTTTTGAATTTTTTGCGGAATATACATATTAAGTGTGATTGATACTTTATGTAATACAGCCGCTTAGTATCATTTTACAAAAGCACGATATAGATCTTCAAAAAGAATCAAGCCTTATCAAAACTTTAATCATGTGCCTGGAAGAGAAAAGAAATAAAGCCGTAGAACAATTTAAAGCGATTTTGAAAAAGTTAAAGTTACTTGCGTTCAAATCGGTTCCAATCGAAAAGACAAGATTTGAACGAAATAATCGCATCCAAAATGTTGAAGATTGCTACCGAGCTGTAGGTTACATTCCTCTTATTTAATTAAATTTAGAAGATCTCAAAACACCTTTCCCAATAGATATCCTAAATGTATTGAACATACCTAAACTTCTACCTCAAAGTGTAATCAAGTCATATACAGATACATAAATACAAAACTTTTAAAACCACAACTAGCTGATGAGCAGATTATGTTTGATAAAAGAGATAAACACCTTTTAACATCTTAACTTGAGCCTGAACTGTTGCATTGGCAACAAACATGGAAAATATCTGAAAATTTATCAGATAACGTTGTGGATGCTTTAATAAACTGCGATGAAGATATCTACCTAAATCTTAGAAAAATATCTAGATTTTTCGTTTCAGTGCTCGTCAGTAATGCTAGAAGCAAGAGGTAATTTTCTACCCTTCGTCAAATAAAAAATGGCTCAGATCAACAATGACAGAAGATAGACTGTACTATCTAAATTTGCCTCACAATGAAATCATAAATTGCTTATTTAAAAAGAAAAATTCATTTTAATTTATATTGAACTGATCTTATATTTTAACTAGATTTACGTTACCTGTTATTTAATTGCCCTTTTGTTATCCTTTTAAAAGTGTGAAAACTGGCTTTTTTATGTTTCAAAGTGTTGCTAATAAAAGTTTAAATTTGTGTTTAAAAAAGGGTTTTTAATTTTTGAAAGAAAAGTTAAGAAAAGATTCTTTAAAAACTTCTCTTAAGAATATAAAAATGGATGCATTCAGAAAGAAATTCAAATGATGGAAACACTGCAAGGAGCTTCTTTTCCGATCCATTAACTGCAGCATCTATCACAGGAGTACAGTATGAAATAACAAGACGATTCCAAATCACATTCCAAGTTTTAGCATGAAGCAGAAAGATAAATGCAACAAAATTGGGTCGGTATGCAAATGAAACACCAATTCTTTATAACAAAAAAACACTGTTGGAGAAACAAATGCGAAACAAATAGTTCAACACATTATGCTACCAATTGGAAATCTATCTGAAGAAGCGCAAGAAAAATGGAACAAAGACTACAGACTCTTCCGCAAGCATAATACAGCAAAAATGTCCAAAAGATCTTATTACTTTTTTGTTGTGCACATCAGACCAATAAAGGTCCAGTATTCGACAAAAAATGGAAATCAATTTAAAGTTGTTTAAGGATTATAATTTGTTTTTGATTTAAGTATACATATTTGAATTAATACATAAAAATAAAATACATTCATATGTATATTAGTAAGTCCCTCAAGCATAATTTAAAAGCTTAGAGGGTAAAGTATTTTTAAAATTTTTCTTAGATTTTTCGGAAGATGTTTAGAGGTCGCTCAGGTCGAATTTTTGCCAAAAATCGGGTCTGCCGGTCTTTTTTAAGTTTTATTCCCAACTTTGTCAAAAATCAATATTTTCTGCACTTTTAAGGAATTAATTTAAAAGAAAAATGTCCAAGCTTTATTTTGTTGTACAAAGACTACAAGTTTTTGCAATGCATTTGCTAATTTATGCACCCTACATTAAAATTTTCCGTAATTTTTCCAAAAATTTTGTTAATAACGCTTTAAAACTTTTAAAATCTTTATGAAAATGAAACAAACCAACAATGCAGTTTGATAGATCAATTTATTTTAAATAATTTAAAACAAATATTTTTGAATTCGCTCTAACCGTTCATGAGCTATACCGGTTTTCACATTTGTACCCAGTTTGTAATATTCCCAATAAAAAATGGAGCTTCCAACGAAGCAGGTTTGTAAGGGAGAAACATAAAAGTTTCGCTTACCATTGCGCTTACGGAAGACATGAATTTTATATGGCGAGTTCCCAGTTTAAAGCAAAATATTTTTGACACATAAAGCGCTTTATTCAGCGCATATAAAAATTGTTGGATGTAACGATCAGCTTTACACATTGAATGTTTCGATGCAGTTATTTTTTTATTATCATCAAAAGTAATTTTTGGGAATTCAAAATTTTCATCATCAGAAAACTTCATCCATAAGGATTTTAGAAAAACTAAAGATATTAAACCAAATAAAACTGTTAAGCGTATAAGAATTATAAGCAACAGTTCTTCTTGTAACAATATCAAAGCTTACACAAAAACATCAACAATAAACAGTAAGTTTATCTCTTCTTACATTCCCCACTACAATTGATTGGAATTCTTCCAACATTAATTGTAGTTGTAAGGAGGTTAAGAAAAAACAAAATGCAAAAAACAACTTGCAAAAAATTGTTGCCATGTAAGTTTTTTTAGGCCGTGCACTTGCCAGTTTATTACCAAAAATAATTTTTAGTTTTTCTAAAATCTTTATGGATGAAGTTTCCTGATGATCTGGCCTAAGCAACCAGTGAAAAGCGCATAGGAATAGCTTATCCCATCAACAATAAATTTCAAGTGTTTTTATCAAGTATAAAAACTGGGAATTAAGCAAAAATAACAAAATCTTTTAAATTTTTAGTATTGTCCCTTAAAAACCTGCTTCGTTGTAAGGGAATGCCGTGGCAATGTTATTTTTTTTTATAAAATTTGTTGAAAGTTCTTTCACTAACTTTACTGCATTTCTGTATGTCTTATTGCGTAGCGCATAATTGTGCACTTATTTTTTTAAATGTACTATAAGTGCTTCGCAAAATGATAAAATTTTTTATTGCGATTATTACTCATACCCAACAAACAATTAAAAATCAAACTTTTGCGTTTGATTTGCTTAAAAACCATTTATGGGGGTTCATTAGGGTGGCCGTTATTTTTTTTATTTTGATTTCTTATATTCTCCCCCCCTAAATCGGTTCAGTTTTATGTAAAAAAAAATACAAAAAAATTTCGTAGCGATAAGTTGTGTTTTAGGGGGGGCGTCCGTACCTCAAAGTTTGCCATCAAGCCATTTATTCAATTGTAATTTGTTTGCATATGACTATCTTCTAAAAACAACATTTTACAAGAATATGATATATGACAATATTTTAGCTCTTCTAGTCAACAACATAAGCCTCTAAGAAAGTTTTTTGCTAAAATCAATATTTTAGAAAATAATTAAGAAAATAAAAACAAAATACCAAACATTTTATATACGTTTTATATATATAAAAAGGCGATTTAATGTCAAGTGACACAATTTTGAAATAGATGTCTTTCGATTTAAATGAAATTTACACCAATTTTAGTACTGTTAGATAGTAGCTTAGACACAAATTTTCAACAAGATCGGTCAAAAAGTTTCTGAGTTAGAGGGGGTCAAAGTTTGACATTTTGGCCATACAGGTGTTCTTTCTCATCCATGTAACTTATTACCTATTGGTGTAAGCAAAATTTGTCCCAAGTAGCTTAGATAGCTGTTTGATCAAACTTTTTAAAAAAAATTTTTTTGTTTTTTTAAAAAATTTTTTACAATTTTTTTTTTTAAATTTAACACTTGGCTAAAAAAAATAAAAAAAAAAGTTTTAAATTTAAAAAAAAAAATTAAAAAATTTTTATAAAAAAACAAAAAAATATTTTTAAAAAAGATTGATTAAATAGCTATCTAAGCTACTTGGGACAAATTTTTCTAACACCAATAGGTAATAAATTACATGGATGAGAAAGAACACCTGTATGGCAAACTTTGACCCCCTCTACCTCTGAAACATTTTGACCGATCTTGTTGAAAATTTGTGTGTAAACTACTAGCTAATAGGACTAACCTTGGTGTAAATTTCATCCAAATCGGAAGACATCGATTTCAAAATTGTGTCACTTGACATTAAATCCCCCTTTTATATATATAAAACGTATATAAAATGTTTGGTATTTTGTTGTTATTTTCTTAATTATTTTCTAAAATATTGATTTTAGCAAAAAACTTTCTTAGAGGCTTATGTTGTTGACTAAAAGAGCTAAAATATTGCCATATATCATATTCTTGTAAAATGTTGTTTTTAGAAGATAGTCATACGCAAACTAATTACATTTGAATAAATGGCTTGATGGCAAACTTTGAGGGGCGGACGCCCTCCCTAAAACACAACTTATCGCTACAAAATTTTTTTGTATTTTTTTTTACATAAAACTGAACTGATTTGGAGGGGGAGAGTAAAAGAAATCAAAAAAAAAAGTTATCCATACAACCAACGGCCACGCTAGGGTTCATACGATGTAGCGCTATGCCCTGCAATAAATTCGAAAAATCAGTTTTAGAAGTTGTGACAATGATGTAAGCGCTTATCCATTTCCAAAACGAGCCAGCTTGAAGACATGCAATCGAGGGAAGACTATAAAGAATTGCTTTATTTATAAGCCCTATCCAACAGTAAACGCTTCAGGGGCTATTAGTTGGGCTTGTTGGAGCAAGAAAATTGTATATTCTTTGAAAATATGCGTTTTTCCAAACCAGCTGCAATCTTACAGGGACAATTAAAAATTAATGCCTTGCTAGAATTTAGTTCATTTATTTTAAGAAAAAATATCAAAAATTGGCACCTGTGTCAATGCCCACGATACACTCTTCGCAATAATCTTAGTCTATAAAAGTGGTTGGATAACTACAAAATTATTAATGTAGCAGTTGCACGCTCTATGTTCAAAACTCTTCTAGGTCATCAGTGGTACTTTACCCCAAAACGTTTGATTTTTACTTGTTTGTTGGTTATGAGTAATAGTATTATAAACTGGGTACAAAGCTGAAAACCGGTTTAACTCAGGAACGCTAAGAGCAAATTCAAAAATATTTGTTGCTTAGTTATTTAGAATAAATTCATTTTTCAAACTGCGTTGTTGGTTTGTTTAGTTTTCATAAAGATTTTAAAAGTTATTAGGCGTTATTTACATAATGTATAAAAAGCAATTTCAACAAACTCATTTCTTTTTTAACTACACAGAAAAAATTATTTTTCCAATTCAAACAAAAAATTTGTAGAATCAAAACATTTTTTGTCTGAAATCGGTCCTACAAACAAATTTGCATATTCAAACAATTTATTTGCATTTCGTTTATTGAAAAAAAACACTGATTTTTTCAAACAAATAATTTAACTGAATCAAACAAATAGTTTACTGAAAATCATAGGTATAACAAAAACAAAAAAGTTTTTTTTTGCACAAGCAATGACGCACGCGCACACAAGCAAGCACTGTAGAAGGTAAAGGCAAAGCAGAGCAGAGCGGCCGGCGCCTGGCTTTGAGACACATTTTTTTGTTGGAATAATTTATACACACAATGCTTTTTTTTCTTCTTCACTCACTGTTGCTGTATGCTTTCCTTGGCAGCAGACCGACTCGACATGTTTATCGTCATCATTTTATTGTCGTATTTGATGTATTTAACCAAACAGTTTAAAAAAATTGAATACGGGATTTTGTTTCTTATAATGTTGTTTCTGCTATTGTTTTTCTTATAGTTGCACTTTTTTAAAGCGTCCAAAAATAGATTGTGTGTGTTTTTTGTTGTTGTTTTTATATTTCACATAAAGAAGTGTTGCTTACGATCAAATAAAAAAATACAAAAAGACGACAACATTAAAGAGCGTTAAATATTTCATACAAAATTATGAAAACTTGACACCAATAACGCGTTTATTATATTTTTGAAGAGTTGTCCGCATTTTTGTTGGTTAAATAAAAATCAAACAAAAATATTGATTGAATCAGTAAAAAAATTTATAGAAATTAAAAAAATTTTCAAACAAGCGTTTGTTTGAAAATAATTCGGCAATAATTTTTTCTGTGTACAATGTGTCGAGCATCCTATAATAACGAAACACAAGAAAGAATAACCAAGTAGTCTTGAAACTACTCCATGGTATACTCAAGAGGATTAGCTTTGAAATCGTTTAAAAAACATTTAGAAAACATGTCGTTAAAAAACGAAGACAAGTCGTTTCACTACAAACTCTTTTTATCAATGACATGGTCCATGCTTGCATTTTATTGGAGTCCATCGAGTAGTCCATTTTATCAAAATGGATCAGGTAGTCCAATATTATTTGCAGGGTATAAATGAAAGCAGCTACAAGCTTACCACTGTTGCCAATTTAGAGAGTTTCCCGCTAAATCTAGCGTTTTTGAAATGTCAAACGCGTGAAAAAATACGTTTTAGTGGTATGCGGGAAATTTAGCGATTTTAAAACATCTCTCAGCGGCTCATTTCCGCTACAAAAACATTTCTCAATATTTAAATTTACAGATTTCATACATTTTCTTAATAAGATTTTTTGTTTTTCTGTGCCCATGTTCTGCAACTCTCGCGTCGAGAAACTTTTCGATTGAAATGTGTGAAATGAAACAAAAATGCTATATATTGAAACAAACAGCTGTTTTTCTCACTAAACTGTGTCTGTTACTTTTTCTGGCGAGTACTAGCTGTCACGTAAGGAAATTACTCGCCAATTTACGGAAAAAGTGAGGCTGTAACATTTTTGTAAGAAAAGTTCTCGCTTTAAAAAAACCATTAAAAATGCAAAATACAAACAACAATAATAATAATAGTATTTTGTTCTTAGCAAATTTGTTTATGGTTTAATTATTTTGCGTTAAAAATTTTTATAAAATAAACGAATGTTTTCAAAGCTCGTTTGTAAACAACAAACATTAAAGTGGCACTTTACATTATTTGGTACAGCCGACGATTGTATTTTCGCCGCCGTCGTTGAAAAATTTTCAATTTTAGTAAATTGTGGTCGGCGTCAACGTTATGTGTTACTGGCGTTCTCAACGTCTGCAGTATCACATCCGCTTCGAGTGCAATGTTATGAAATTTATAACGTAACGACGTAATATCTTTTTATAGTTTTCGACAAGAGTTACAGACACATTTTTTTCTCACTTTTCGAGAAACAATGGAATATTTTATCAATGTTTTTCTTTGGATTCAAATATTTTGTTTCACATCTTTTCGATGCTAGAAGTTCTCACTTTAGTTACAGAACATGGGTACTGGTTAAAAACTTCTTGTTTATGTACACGGTTTTACTTACTTTTGTAGTTTTAGTAAACTTAGGATTGTACGTGAAATTTTTTTCGATTGTCAGTTAGTATTTTGTTAGAGCTGTATGTGACAATCCACAACTTTAAGCTTGCTAAAAAATTTTAAACAAGAGGTAAGGTATTGATCTAAGTTGTATCGATAGATCCCAAGCAATATGATTCACTTACTTTCATCTAACTAATTTTATCTAATTTCTTAAATAGGCAAATAATTGCCAAAAAATAGCGTACATTTTATAAACTTATTTGCGTTTTTATATAGGAATTTGTATACCCGCCACCACTACTAGTTGTAATGAAAGTATACTAAGTTTGTCATTCCGTATGAAACTGTTTTAATATTCATCTACGACCCAAAAAAATATGTATTTTCTAGGTCATTGAGTAATTCTAAGTCGATTTGGCCATGTCCGTCTGTCTATCCGTCTATTGAAATCCGCTCGCTTTCAAACGACTCAAAAGAAAAGATAAATATTGGTATCAAATTGTTTATAGTTTCCCTAAGCAGTTTGGAATTGAAAACCAGCAAATTTGGTTCAGTAGGAAAAGAGTTATGAATTAATATGTGGAACTACCGCCCAAAAAAATGTATCATTTTGTGACCAAAACTAGCATAGGTAGTGACGGAATGCACATATTGATAAAAGATTTTGCACAAATTTGTTCTATATGACTAGAAATCATACTTATAAACCCTTAGTACGCCTAAAACCGTAACAAATAATGCTATTGTAATAAATGTTTGTCTGTCACATTTTTATATGACTAAAAATTACACAGTCAACTTTCTTGCAGATCGGTCCATACCTTACTATTGGCCTCATAAAAGGCCTATTCTCGGAAAAAACTTTAGTACGCGTACAACTGTAACGTTCTCAATCTGTGCTCTATTATAATAAAATTTGGTCAGTAATAGTTTTATAAGACTATAAATTACTTGTTCAAATCGGCCCATAATTTACCAAAGGTCCCATATAAAGACCACTCCGGAAATATTCTAACTGTAGGTGGATGGTATCAAAGATTCGACACAGCCCAATTCATCACTCTATGTTTAGGTTTTAAAAAAAAAATTGGCATTTTGCCGATTTTTTTGCCTCTAAATTACCAAATTGCCGATTTTTGCTCAAAAAATGCCGATTTTTCGTAACTTTTAGTTTGTTTATCTTATGAATTTTCTGTAACACTGGAATGAATTCTCTTTTTTTTTTTTTTTTTTTTTTTTTTTTTTTTTGGCCAAAGCTAAAGGTAGAAATCATTTTTAAACAATTGAATGAAACAATTTAATTAAAATGTATTTTTCTATAAGGAATATATAACTTTATATTTAAGTTTGAAAATGAATAGACACTTACAAAAGAGTAACGGTTGTAATCTATGGAATGGGCAAGCTAAATTTATATATTCAATGAAAATAATTTAAATCAAAACATTATTTTTATAATACTTATTATACGCAACTGAGGCTGATGCAGGTACATCCGATAGCCAATATAATGTAAGGAAGTGAAGTAAGTTTGCACAGTTTTTGGAAAAAAAAATTGAGATTTAAAACGTGTAAATTTAAGTGGTGCATTTCAAAAAAATTATTTTCCTCTCACATTCTTTCGAAAATGTGGAAAGGATTATAGCCAAGTCAACCCTAATAAAATAAAACATCGATGTTCCTTGAAAATTAAAATTTGCAATTAATTTTTTTTCTAAAGATTATTTAAAGTTTAATAATTCGAACTGTTTTGAAACTGAAATTTAATCAAATTTTTGTCTATAATTATTATAATATTTGAGTAGGTGAGATGCAAAACTCGTTCGTTACACCTTTTTCGAATTTTGGGAAAATGCAAAAAACATATAGCGCCGGATTAAAAGGACCAAATAAGTTGAACTTTTTTGATTTTGATGTGTTATGCCATTCTTGATTAATAACTCAACAGTTGAAAAATTGAAACCAACTGTAACATAGAAAAATAATAGATTTAATTTTGTAACGAACGATTTTTGCAACGAATTTTCGAAAGAAACTAGTTTTGCTACGATCCATATATGATCGAACTAGTTTTGCAACGCACTTTAGCCTACCAGGAAAATTAATCATTGAACTTTAGTATATTTTGGAAGTTTAATAAATTTATTAAAATTAGGCAAACAGTGCTAAAAAAATGTAACAATAGTTCTGTTCGTGGAAGATAAACTACCCCAACTCACATTTTTCTTGTGTAAATTTCCATAAGTCCTATCTTATGTAGTTTTCGAAATAGAAAAGTTCAAAACAACAACAAGTCCAACTTAAGGGCATCAAGTGTACTTAGTTTTGATTACCACTGGATTTGTAGTCAATAAGGAGAATGTGCTTAGAGGCAAAGAAGTGTCTTTTTTTGTAAATTGTAAAGTGAGGTCTTTTGTATTTAAAATAGATAAATCAAAACACCGCTATTTTCATTTTATTTTTATTTAGTCAAATCGATTCAACCAACTTTGTAAGTCATTCACAAGAAAATATAATATATTTTTATTTAAACATGCGTATGCTTCTTTAGTTGTTACTTGTAAAATTTTGTATAACACATTTTAAAGAGAAAAGTAAGGTAAAAAAATTTGTGTAAGCCTTGTATTATTTTTCGAAACATCAGACCTTTTGTTGTTGGACTTAATGCTGTTGCGTCAAGGGATTGAACAGTCAATACAAACATGGGAGGTAAAGAACACCAAGTCCAATTTAATAAGTAAACGTTGTTACCTTATATGACGTTATTTTATTAAGGATATTAACGACATAAATAAAACATATTAGAGTTATAAAAAATATTCGGGCAAAGGCAAAACTTAAAATTTTTGCGGTCTTTTGTAAAGTTTTCAAAATGTGGCTGGTTGTAGTTTATCTCCTACATGCTGTGCTAAAAAAGTATGAGTTTTCAAACAACTAAGTTTAAATATTTTTCTTCAGTGTACTTGTCATTGTTTTTTCCGTTCCTTAATCAATATTATTAATCTCCAAGAATATAAAATTGCAAGTTTTTATTTTCTCTCCAATTTTCCCCAATTAAGTAGATAAAATTATTTTCAAATCATTTTTCGGGTAAACCCCCCACATTGATAGGAAGTATATCTGGAACAATGGCATGCATCATTTCCATGTTTAATCTATTAGCATTTACTTTGAAGGTTAGAATTTGAAATGTAGTTGACTTAGTGCTTTTACCACAGGAGTAACAGCAGATTTCCAGTCTAATATAAGAACATCCCCACAAAAATTTATTTCATTGTACGATTTATAAAAAAAACAAATATGTCAAAGCGAACTTGTTTACAAATTTGCATTTTGAAATTCCCTAATTCGACTCTATATAATCAACGATATCTTGGCCCACTTCTAACAAAAAGTTTACAACAGTGAACCAGCGAGTTTTGTTACACAAAATGCAAAGAGATAGTTTTGAAAATGTCTGTTGAGTGGAACGAACCAGTTTTGTTACCAACTGCAATTTTATGTCACAAAAAAACATAGAAAAGGACATGATTCGATATTATCTAAATATATATTCTTATAAAGTGCTAAAAGATCTGTCAAAATCGATTGTTATCTCAATTTTTTTAATGTTTGAAACGAACGAGTTTTGCAACTCACCTACTCATTTATAACAAGTTAAAAAATACTTTGTTTTCAATTTAAAAATAATTTACCCTAAATACAAAATATATTTAATTAGTTACAAATTATTTATTAAAAATTTTCCGGTTGTCAGCCAAAAAATATATTTATTTTTTTATTGTATTATTTTTTTTATTGATGTTATTAACATTAGTTAATGCTGAATTGTTCTGTTTTGTTATTAAAAATATGATTTATTGTATTTAAACTAGTTATTTTTCATTTGCAGATTTTATTAAATTAAAGTGCCGATAATGCCGATTTTTTTTTTTTTGAAAATACATATGCCGATTTCTTATCAAAATCTTCTGGCAGCCCTGTTTACAGTGAACAAGTTTTTTATTCAATTCATTCACTCTTATTTCTTTATATGGCTTACTCTCTTCATATCTTTTTGAGTAGTTTATCTATATAATTCCAATGCAAGCGGCTCCAATTCCCTTTGCGTCTTGCTTTGCTATTACCATCAACAAAGCACAAGGCCAATCATTGACTATTGCTGGCTTAATTTTGGAAAATGCATGTTTTTCACACGGCCAGTTGTATGTGGCTTGCTCCCGAGTTGGCACGCCAAAAAATTTATACGTTGTTACACCAAATAAAAAAAAAACAAAAAACATTGTCTATCCGCTGGCCTTAAGATGAAGTAATAAATAAATTAATTATTAGTTGTTTTTGTTTGGCTGGAGGTCTAAGTAAACAAATAACAATTAAAAACTCGTGATTTTTGTTTTAATATTTTTATTCCCAATATTTCGGTTAGCGTCGCTAACCATCTTCAGGGGTCTAAATATTTAAATACATAAAATAATTATTATTAATATTAAACAAAAAACAAAACATAATTTAACAAAGATAATTACATGTAAACAATTAAAAAAATAATAACAAAACTTTACAAAAGCACTTGTTTCTCTTGCTATAAGATTTTCTTAAGTAAATCTATTTTTTTGATAGTCTGTAGTCAATTTTCTGTATCTTGTCGGTAATTGAGACGAAGTTCTGGGTCAGTATCAATAATATGTAGCATCTCTAGCGTAAATCTCCTTGCGTAATTTCTCTATTCTTGTAATATTTGTACTCCTTCGAAATGTGATTTATGATTTGTCAGCGTACAGTGGGCTGACAATTTGCCTTAAATGCATGCGTTTCTTTTTTGAATGAGCCCATATCTACACCATATGTAAGTTATTCTGTAAAAAAACTTTATGATAGGTATTCCATGGATTTTTATTTAAAGGGCGTAAATTTCGTTAAAAGCTCGATTTAAATCGTGTGGTAATATAACACTAATGTTTGCTTAGGGCCAGCAACGCGGACCGGGTCAGCTAGTATTTGAATAAATGTTGTGCACTTTGAGTAAAGGCAAACAAAAAGCAGACCTCTATCATGCAGTACACTTTAAACCAAAAATAAAAGTCGAATTATTTAAAATCTTATCGAAAACCAAGAATACTATTTGGACATTTTCAAAAATGTTCTTTTTTCCCCCTGTGAATATTGGGACCACAAAAAATTTACATTGTCCAAATGTTGGCACTTTCTGACAAGATCTAAATGCAAGAAAAAAAAAATAAGTATCAGTTGTAAAAAACAAGATATTTTTTAAAAAATTGCGTTTGAAAATATTCAACTTTTACACTGAAACTCATGATCTCTCCATGAAAGTTAAGCGAACGTTATTTTAAACAAGTAAAAATGCTGTATTCGGCTTTGCCGTATCTTATATACCCTTCACCAACACAAAACTATATAAATACCGCTCTTTAGATTTAAATAAATCAATTTTGTGCCACGCTCAGTTTTCCAATTCCGCCTAGATTTTATCGTACCTTTCCAATGACACCAAGGAAAAAATTAGTATTTTTTTTATAGCCGATATAAATTTAAAATTTTAAATGGCCACCCTATTCCTGAAAAATTTATGCTCTCGGTGGAAGGAATTAAAGTATCGGCCCAGCCGAATATAGCACCCTAAATTGCTAATTAATGTATTTCAACAACAACATTATTCTTATATAATTTAAATATTAACTGCCTGTTTTTGAAAATAAAATAAGGATTTTGGTTTTGGAATTTTTATTTTTATATTTATTTTATCATTTTACAACAAATACCTAAACGAAAACTTTATTTTAAAACTGTAAAACAGGCAGTTAAATCGACAAAAATAAAGCAAATAAAAAAATTTTATGCGTAAGTATTAAAACAATTTTTAAAAATTATTGTTTAAATAAAATATTTCTTTTAAAGTGCGTATTTTTTAATTATTTTTTGGATAAATTGTACATATGTATATAGAAAATGTTACTTGATACTGTTTACAAACCAAACACAGCTGTTGTACTTATATTTAAAGCATCAACAACGTATTTAATAAATTACGTGTTAATAATGTGCAACAATTTTAGGGTTAAGGCAATAAATTCTTAAACATAGAACAAAGCCAATATGATAGAACTTAAAACATATTTTAGAGATTTGCTTTAAAATATTTTAAAATATGTGACAAGATGTCTGACGAGTCTGAGTGTGACGCGACCTTTCAAGTTCCTGCAATATATCGAGCACAAAAATTCATTTGCTTGAAAACACTTAGGCCCTGTCTAAAACGCAACGCCAAAAATTACATTGAAACCAAAAATATTTTATAATTTTGTTGAAGCTATCTACAGGAATTTTTTTTTTAATTTTTCAATTTCAAGCGTTGCATACCTTTAAAAACGCAATATAAATTTCTGTAGAATTTTTCTCTTAATACTAGGGTATTCATTTAATCGACCTTTTGCTTTAAACGGTTAATCGCTCGATTAATTAACCGAGGTTTAGGTTTAATCGGTCAATAATCGGTTAATTTTGTTTTTGATCGGTAAACCGGTTAATAAAGTTTTTTTTTATAAATTAAGTAATTTCAATATATAGAAATGGATTAATTATTTATTATTTGGAGTTTATTAGTAAAAAAAAAAACAATAACATACCAAACATTAAAATTCTTGAACTAAAACGAGCAAACAAAAAAACAATTCATAAATATGTAATATGCATTTTTCAATTAAAACATAATTAGGGGATTATCGTCATAATGTCCTTAATAATATTTTACAATTGCTTAAAATAAATATTGTTGTGTTTAAAACAAAATAAAAATTCAACATTTTTTATTTTTTGAATTTATTCTATGAGTTAAATTTCAGTTATGTATTTTATAAAGCTTTTTTGTAATAGTTCTATTCCTTAAATTTTTAGGAATGACTTTTTATACACTACCTAAAAATTTAAGGAATAGAACTATTACAAAAAAGCTTTATAAAATACATAACTGAAATTTAACTCATAGAATAAATTCAAAAAATAAAAAATGTTGAATATAATATAAAGTAACCTGCGAAAGGAAATAATTCCCAGTTTCTATTTGTCAAAATAAAAATTTTCATGCTGTGCTCACTGATTCGTCATAACTTCACAGTAGAAATATAAATTATAAGCGGTAGCCCACAACAGTCATATCGTCGGCTTAATATGCAAACCTGCTAACTTCCTTCAAACACATTTTACAGGAGAGACAAAAAACTTTTTATTTTTTCTATTTGCAGCATGATAGAAAATTCAAGACTTAAATAGAAGAAAAACTACATGCTGGTCGACGAGGCGTTTCTTTCTCTACCACACGGCATCAAAATCTCAATTTACATAAAGTGAATTTAGCCGGTTTGCATATTTATCCTACGATATATATTTCTAGTAATTATTTAAAGACATAAGACTTTACAACTTTAAGACTACCTTGTGAATCCCCCAAGTATGTATTTATAAAAAATAGACTGAGAAAATTGTATTAGTTATTTCAATAGTTAAAGGAGATCTTATAAAATAATCTTTTAGAAAAGTAATTTGGTTTAAATGTTTTGTAGTAAAGCGATTCTTTTCTTTTATTTTGACAAAACTTGACTTAGAAAAAATTCTTTCACTTATCGTAGTTCAATATCTTATTTCTCAGTCCTTTTTCAGGATTTCTCTAAACATATCAAATATTCCATTATGCCCTTAGAGTCCTGTTTTAATTTTTTAATATGTTTAACACTTCTAATTGTTTCGGTTAATTTTGTTAAAAGACTGATATCAGAAGGTATGAGAAGAAACAAATAAGTAAACACATACATATAAAAAGTACGTGAAACAAGAAAAAGGTGTTGGCAATCAAACATTTAACCCATTTTTCGCCACATTCCTGTTGCTTGAACATTGAAATCGGTCGGCGGAAAATGGGTTGAAATGAAGATCACCTTTGTTTGTAAGAAAAAATATTTTCTAAACACATACCCTTGTATATGAGACGAAACAAATAATTAAAAATACAAAAGAATATGTTGTAATACTACAAAACATTAAAAATCTTATTACATCGGTTAATCGGTTAATTGACTGAAATTAACCGGTTTAATCGTTAATCGAAAAAAGCCAATTTGAAATTAACCGATCAGTTAATCGGGTAGTAATTAATCGGTTAACCGTCAATGAATACCCTAGTTAATACCAACGTTTATAAAGAAGTTATGGCATTAAAAGATATTTTCGGCAGTAGTATTTGTATCAAACTATTATCAGAGTTTCAAGTGCTATCGCCATTTTAGCAAAAGCAGATAAATAAAATTAGCTTAAAAGCCTACACTTTTTAAAACACACTGCTTTGGCATTGTAACTTTGTGAAGATAACTGGCTCCTGCCAACTTTTTTATTTTAACAATGGCAAAGGTTTCTTATTTGGGGGAACTTTAAAAGCAGAGGCAATCATTTTTGTTTAATTCGAGTCGGAAGAAACCAACCAATTGTAGGGGAATGTAAGAAAAGATAAACTCACTGTGTATTGCTGATGTTTTGTCAAGCTTTGATATCGCGACAAATAAGACTTTAATGTTTGTAATTTTCATTCGGTTTACAAGTTTTATTTGTATAATATCTTTGGCTTTTCCAAAGTATTTGAAAAAAACGTTTCCTGATGATCTGCCATAAGCAACCAGTGAAATGCGCATAGGAACCAGCTTTTTCTCCAACAAAAGATTTCAGTGTATTTATCAATAAATATTGAAAATTAAGCAATTTTGTCGATAAATCATTTTTATAATTTAAGAAAAAAACATGCAGAAAAAAGAATGACACAAAGAGCTTCTGTAATTGGCAATTTGTAAACTACCGAATGAAAAACTAATGTCATCTAATAGCCGTACAACAGACGCTAATATCAGCCCGAACGATTGTCAATGGCAGCAAGACCGATTGCTCAAAGATACTCGACGGCAAGTGATATTTTGCATGCAAAATAAAAACAACCAAAATTTTTTTTTTTGTTTTCCGTGTAACATAAGAATCAAATCCACGTCACAATGTAAGTGCTTTGCTCTATTACATTTTGTATGAAAAGCAAAACAATTTGTTTGAAAAAAATTAAGTATTTAAGCTAGAGTTTACAAAACTGCAGTTTTTCTACTTTGACTGCAGTTTTTAAAACGCTGATTTATACATGTATCGTTTTTCTGCAAATAAAGAGTGTTTTTGAGCCTTAAGGTGGCATCATTGCTTTATTTGAGCGCCTATTTAACAGCTAAGAGTTGCTTTTTGTTTAGTTTGCTTTGAAATTTCATTATGAATCGACTTGCAGCAGAGCAACGCATGCAAATTGTTGAATTTTTTAATCAAAATAATTGTTCTATTCGTCAAACTCATCGTGCACTTCTTCCATCTTATGGTGTACATAAACCTCCTTTATAGCGGCTAATTCTAAGAACAATAGATCGTTTTCGGACCACATTTACAGTTACGGATAATGTGCATCCCGTGAGATGCCGAACAGTGCGCACTGAAGAAGCTGTAGCCGCTGTACAGGAAAGCATTGAAGATGATCCTAATCAATCAATTCGTCGCCGTTCTTAGCAACTGGGGTTGTGTCCTTCCACTGTATGGACGATTTTTTAAAAAGGATCTTGGCTTAAAAGCTTTTAGGGATCAACTTGTGCAGGAATTAAGGCCAAACGACCATCGTATGCGCCGCCAAATTTGAATTCAAAATTTTATTTTCCGACAAAGCCCATTTCTGGTTGGATGGGTACGTAAAAAAGCAGGATTGTCGCATTTGGATTGAGGAGAATCCACAAGCTTTTGTCCAGTAAAAATAACTGTTTGGTGCGCTTTATGGGCTGGCGGAGTAATTGGTCAAAATGTCTTCAAAAACGATGATATCCAGAATGTTAATGTCAATGGTGAACGGTATAGGAACATGATTAAACATTTTTTCGTACCTCAATTAGAGTCCAAACACAATGTACCGATAATTTATTGCGGTGCGATTTTTCATACGATTTTGAAGTTAAAAACCGCAGTGCGGAACGGCATAAAATTAAAATCTATTTTATTTTCATTGCGGACTTTTTTCTCTCTCAACAAGGAGAATTTAATTCGCTTTGTCTCTCAATTTTTAAAACTAGTTCTCTCTCTGATGTTGCCATAGTTTTTGAATAATTGGCTATGTTCACAACATTATTGAAAACAAACAACATGATAAAAATGTATGCACAAATAAATTAATAAAAATTTAAACAAAAAATGATAACTATTTCCGTCGCCGTCTTCCGTTGTATTATGTTTATTTTTCTCTCCCGCAACGAGAAATCGCACCGCACCGCAAACATTGTGTTTAGACTCTTACGTGGCATTAATCTTGCTGATATGTGGTTCCAGCAGGACGGAGCCACATGCCACCCAGCGGGCGCTACAATTGAAAACTTTTGATGAAAAAATAATTTCACGTAATGGCCCAATTAATTGGCCACCAAGATCGTATGATTTAACCCCATTGGATTATTATCCTTAAGGTTACGTTAAGTCACTTTTCTACGTCGATAAGCCACAAACAATTGAATACCTGGAAATCAACATTCAAAGAGTTATCGGCTACGAACAGTGGTTGAAAATTGGTGTTCCAGGTTGCGCCTTCTACGCGCCAGCCGTGGCTGCCACATGGCAGAAATCATATTTAAATGTTAATTTCATAAAATGTTCTTTCCAATCCCGCCCTCTATAAAAAACACCCTTTATATATACATACATGCGTATTTATAAGGATGCAGGCAAACTGACTTAAGCAAAATCTCCCAAAGCAATGTGTGAAATCGAAAAGATAAATTTTGGTAATTAAAACCTTTTTACGGCAATTTGTCGTAATTTTTGGATAACAATACACTCTCACCATAGTTAAAAAAATTTTTTGGGCGATTTTTCGATTTCCTATTCTGACAGATTTTTCAATAATATGTAAAGTAAAAACTAATGGCAGTAAGATCTAGGAAATCTTATTTTGTTTTCGTATTTGAAAAAAATAATACCAAATTGTTGATGCTTTGGATCGATTGGAGATATCTTTGGATTCTTATAGTGTAAATAGAAGTAATCAGTAATTAAATTAAAATTCAACTGCGTATTTGTTACAAACGCTTAGATAAATTCCCATCATGTAAACACACTACGGCGAAAGCCTTGAAGCTCCAGCTAAGTAAATATTTTTGAAAAATTCCAAAAAAGTTATTATTTTTAGAGTTAAAAAAAAACACATTTCTTAAATTATTTTTTAAACAAATAAACACGAAAGAATGTCTATATTAATTATTATTTTGATAACGAATAAAAACCCTTCTGCTAATATTTGCCAAATTGTTGCCTTGAAATTTAAAACTGAAAAACATTTTTCAAACTTACATAAAAAGGGGAAACGTTTTGAAAAAATTATTTATTATTGTAATAGACTTCAAAAACGTATGTCCAAGAAAGTGTTTATTTCTCGTTCGGAATATTATAAAAAAAATTATTTAGAAATGAAAATTTATTCAAAATTATTTGTTCTGATCCTGATACTTTGCGCAGGGATGCAGATATTATTCGCCGCCAGGCTTCCACTGTCAAGTGTAAGGGATTTTGGTGAAGCCAAGACTATTAGTAGTAGTGAAATTTTCTCTGAAGGCAGAGAAATAAAGCAAAACGACAACGAAACAATACAAGATGCATTAGTGAAGAAACTGGGTAGAAGAATTGTAAAAATACCATTGAAATTGTGTCAGGAGGACGAGCGGCCAATAGCAACGCATAAAGTTATGACAAAAATAACAGTGCAAGTGGTGAAATTGTTAAAGGTGACAGATCAGAATGACAAAGAAATAAAACAAGATGACATGAAATCTAACCAAAACGACGACGCATTCAAACAAGATGACAATGAAGCAAACCAGGATGAAAAAGAACCTACACAAGATGAAGTAGAATCCAAACAAGATGACATGGAACCGAACCCCGACGACCGAGAACCAAATCTAGATGACGAAGCAGAAAACCAGGACGAAAAAGAACCTACACAAGATGAAGTAGAATCCAAACAAGATGACATGGAACCGAACCACGACGACCAAGAACCAAATCTAGATGACGAAGCAGAAAACCAGGATGAAAAAGAACCTACACAAGATGAAGTAGAATCCAAACAAGATGACATGGAACCGAACCCCGACGACCGAGAACCAAATCTAGATGACGAAGCAGAAAACCAGGATGAAAAAGAACCTACACAAGATGAAGTAGAATCCAAACAAGATGACATGGAACCGAACCCCGACGACCGAGAACCAAATCTAGATGACGAAGCAGAAAACCAGGATGAAAAAGAACCTACACAAGATGAAGTAGAATCCAAACAAGATGAAATGGAACCGAACCCCGACGACCGAGAACCAAATCTAGATGACGAAGCAGAAAACCAGGACGAAAAAGAACCTACACAAGATGAAGTAGAATCCAAACAAGATGACATGGAACCGAACCCCGACGACCGAGAACCAAATCTAGATGACGAAGCAGAAAACCAGGATGAAAAAGAACCTACACAAGATGAAGTAGAATCCAAACAAGATGACATGGAACCGAACCACGACGACCAAGAACCAAATCTAGATGACGAAGCAGAAAACCCGGACGAAAAAGAACCTACACAAGATGAAGTAGAATCCAAACAAGATGACATGGAACCGAACCACGACGACCAAGAACCAAATCTAGATGACGAAGCAGAAAACCAGGATGAAAAAGAACCTACACAAGATGAAGTAGAATCCAAACAAGATGAAATGGAACCGAACCCCGACGACCGAGAACCAAATCTAGATGACGAAGCAGAAAACCAGGACGAAAAAGAACCTACACAAGATGAAGTAGAATCCAAACAAGATGACATGGAACCGAACCACGACGACCAAGAACCAAATCTAGATGACGAAGCAGAAAACCAGGACGAAAAAGAACCTACACAAGATGAAGTAGAATCCAAACAAGATGACATGGAACCGAACCACGACGACTAAGAACCAAATCTAGATGACGAAGCAGAAAACCCGGACGAAAAAGAAACCATGATGACGAAGAACAAAAACAAGATGGAGAAAAACCAATACAAGAACACAACATATAATGATGAAACAGAACAAGATTACGAGGATATAATCTGGCTTTAGGACCAAAACAAGATGACGAAAAACTACAACATAATGGCAAAAAACAAGATATCGAAAAACAATATAACAAATAAAGAAACCAGATAACGAAAATAAGACGACAAAGAAACAAAACAAGATATTAAAAAATAAAAAAAAGATGACGAAAACACAAACGAAATGCCGTAAAATATGACGAGCAGCTAATCCAGGACGACAAGGCACCAAAACAAGATGAAAAAAAACCCAAACAAGATGCCAAGAAACTAATCCAAGATGACAAAAAATCAAATTAATATGAAAAAGAACCTAACCAAAATGACGATGAATCAAAACAAAATGAAAATAACCAAAAAAAGATGTCGAAGCACCACTACAAGATGAAGATCAACTTTAATTTTTTTTGCTCAAACTTTAAATTATGTTGATATTTTGTTAATAACTAATAAACAACAAACAAAAATTGTCTTTCAAATCCTTTGCAAAATACCCCATCAAGTTATATGGGAACTCCTGAAAGTCGAAACAAGAGTAGAGGCGATGGGAAATAATAAATCTATTGAGCCCCTCTTCTTTAACAGAAATAATTTATATGGGGGATTTCATGTCAACTTTTGAAATCGATGTCTTCCGATTTGGATGTATTTTTGTATTTGCACCAATGTTAGTCCTATTGGATAGTAGTTTAGACACAAATTTTCAACAAGATCGGTAAAGAATTTTTTGAGTAAGAGGGGCTCAAAGTTTGGCATTTTGGGCAAACAGGTGTTCTTTCTCATTCATGTAATTTATTACCTTTGTAAAAAAATTATGATATTAAAGGATCTAATGTGATTAAGATTAAACTTTATTGAATTAGTTATCTTTTTATTATTATTATTATTTGAGGGATTCACAAGGTAGTCATAAAGTTGTAAAGTCATATGTCTTAAAATAATTACAAGAAATATGATTGACTGCTGTGGTCAACCGCTTATAATTTCTACTGTACAGTTATGACGAATCAGTGATCACAGCATTAAGATTTTTAGTTTGTTTGAATCAAAACAATATTTTTTTTAAACAATTGTATATTAATTTAATAATTATTACAAATTAATAAAAAGAATTTAATTTGTCAACAAAGTTTTATTTTTAAGATCTAAGAAACACTTAAACACAATTAGGAAAAATTTCAAAATAGTCAAAATAGATAGGTATTCCATGGATTTTACATTGTCCATATGTTGGCACTTTCTGACAAGATCTAAATGCGAGAAAAAAAAATAAGTATCAGTTGTAAAAAACAAGATATTTTATAAAAAATTGCGTTTGAAATTATTCAACTTTTACAAAACAATACCGATCAAGTCAAAAGTTGTAGAATTTTGACCGCCTTCTCGCCAAATTTCCCACTGTGCTTCGTTCCGAAGTTATCTTGGCGTATATCACAAATTAATTATTATTATTATTATTATTATTATTTTTTTTTTTTTTTTTTTTGAGAAATCGGAGCTTTACGGTATGTAACTTCTGTAAGGGAAGACGAATTTAAAACATCAACTTTGGAAAAGCAAGCCGAGAGGGGAGTGCGATAGATCTGTAAAGTTTACCACAGGAATCAGACTTGTCTCATTTTTTTGATTTTGTAATAAACATCAAGACAACTTCCGCACAATAGTATATCTGTCGCAATAAGTAAAACTAGCTTAGGTCCAGTGCTGCCATAACTGTTTGACGAAAATATGCCAAAACGTTAAAAAATATGCTAAATCTGCTAAATCGGCATATGAAGAAAATTTGCTAAAAATCTGCTAAGATTAAAACATTAAATTTTTAATATATAAAATTTGCTAAATTTTACACAATTTTCTAAATTTTTATTAAAAAAATTATGCTATAAATCTGCTAAAAAAAAAGGAATTTTTGTATATCATAAAAAACTTTCTGCCTGTTCATCTATTTCCGAACGAAGACTCCGTTCGCATAACTTACATTAAAAACAATAACAAATTATAAAATATTGTTTTTGTTTTACATAAAAGTTAAGCGAACGAAGTCTTCGTTCGAAATCGATGCACAGGGGATTTATTTTTCAAAAAAATATCGTTATTTTAAAACAAGTATAAATGCTATATTCGGCTTTGCCGTATCTTATATACCCTTCACCAACACAAAACTATATAAATACCGCTCTTTAGATTTAAATAAATCAATTTTGTGCCACGCCCAGTTTTCCAATTCCGCCTAGATTTTATCGTATGTTGTGTATTTTAACCAAGATGCTTGTATCAAATTTGAAAATTTCAGGTCTTGCTGTTCTCCAGATTTACAAAAATCTATAATGTATTTGTATGGAAAGTGCCACGCCCACTTGTCTAATATTGCTTATTTAACAACTTAGTCTCTAGCCTTTCACCAGATA